>OZ025290.1:71019948-72367948 GCA_964019185.1 Maratus speculifer | reverse complement strand
ACTAGAAAAATGGAATTCAAATATAAATTCTCAGACCCACTAGAATTAAAGTTTAAATTTATATTGCTCTTTTTCACTTCATTTAAGTTTTTTTTTTTTTTTTTTTTTTTTTTTTTTTTTTTTCATTACATCATAATTTTTAATTTGTTTTACAACGAGCTGTTTAAACGTAATTAGCACAGTAATAATTACTTTTTTTTCGTTGTTTTAATAATAGAAAAAGTTTTTTTCCATATATTCGTACATCGTTTAAACATAATAATAATGCAGAAAATATCTTGTGAAAATTTTTCAAGAAGACGATTTTTTTTTAATTCTTAATTATTCTATCTTGTTCTTGCTTAAGAGCATAGATAATTAACTTTATTAGTTATTTCATATTAATAACACGAACAGTTTACTTTAATTGCTATTTACAATAAGGAAGCAAAATTTCTCAGAATCGAAAATTGATTGATGCATCTTAAAACTTAAAGTAAAATGCTGCAGAATTTTACATTACTTACCCATCGTACGTAGAACAAGTTAAGTCATGTAATCATTTTGAAAATCGAGAAAAATTTTTGACAGATTTAAGCGTTTCAGACACTGGAGAAGCCGAAAAAAATATATTTAGAAAAAAAATGGGCATCCGTCTATTTGTATGTCTGTCTCTAAATGCTCTAGCTTCAAAAATATTGAGATAGAGACCTGAAATTTGGTGCGTACTTAGTTTGCAATAATGGGAAGAAGTCTATAGTATATTTAATAACCTCCATTATACGGAACCTTTTTTTTTTTTTTTTTTTTTTTTGACTCTCGAAATTTTTGTTCTGATGAAAGATATATAAAATTGTTCGATTTTTTTTTCTTTAAGGAGTGGGTGTAAAATATAATAATTAAAAAAAAAACTTAAGTTTTCATAAAGAATGAAGTCGATCGGATTACTAGTTATTGAGGTACTTTTAATCCTATTTTTTACACTCTTCGATATTTTATGACCCTGTATTTCATTTAAATTTCAATTCAAATATATATTTTAATTGGAAATGAGACGCTTAATCAAACGCAGTAAATTTTTAATAGGATTATAATTTTAGGACTTGTAAGATTGTTTCTTTTACGCAATTTAATACTACTTGAGTAGTTTGGCGTTTTATATAATTAGTCGAAATTGATTCATCAGCAATTCAATAATAAAGCATTACTATGCATTAAAATTATTTAAATATACGTTTAAACTTCATTTTGTAATTGCAATGCATTTTATAAATAGTTAACACATGTTTTATTTTCATATTTTATATTATGCATATCCATGATGGGTAAGTATTGCATTGGTCCTCAACGATTAGTTTTTATTTTTAGCTAGCTTTTTTTAAACCCTGCAATGTAATACATTTTCTACCAGCTATTTATTATTATTATTATTATTATTATTATTATTATTATTATCTTATTATTTATTTTATTTATTTATTTATTCATTTATTTTTATCTTAGGCCCAGACAACGTCTATCGGGTCAGAGTCTAAAAAAATAATACTAATATAAATAAAGGACGTGCGAAGATATCAAATGTCATTTTTGTATGATTTATTATAATTACTGTTTTTTATATTTAATGTATTATTCTTTAAATTCCAATATTTCATCATTTGAAAATAATTATTGTGTGATTTAATGCAATAAAATTTCATATCTAGATTGGCCAAATAATTTTATTTTAATTTTATACTAAATTCAAAGTACTAATTAGTAATTTGGAACGATGCTTAGCAGTAGACTACTTGGAACAACGAAAGAAGTAATTAAAATGAAAAACACGTTTCATTAAATTTCGAAAGTGTGAAGTGCGCCATCTGCTACAAAATAATTCCTATCTATAAACTTTATCGGAACCAATTTGCAAAGTAAATTACGCGAAATAATTACTGCATGTTTACTACTAGGGAAATGGAATTCAAATGTAAATTTCCATCCCAGCTAGAGTTAAAGTATAAATTTACATTGCTCTTTTTTACTTCATTTATGTTTTTTTTTTTTGTTTTTTTTTGTTTTTTTTTTTGTTTTTCAAATCCATCATAACTTTTAATTTGTTTTACAACAAGCTGCTTAAACATAATTAACACAGTAATAATTACAGTTGTTTTTACCATTTTAACAATGGAAAAAGATTTTTTCCATATATTCGTACATCGTATAAGCATTATTAAAAATGTAGAAAACATTGTCGCGTCGGATGGTTCAGTGGGTTTCGAACACAAAATTAATTTAGGCGATACATATTCAATAAGTTCAAACGGGTATCTTCTTACTTCTTTTTAATTGGAAGAAAATATACATCTTATATACACATTATACATCATCTGTACATCTTCTTATTTACACATATGTTACAATTATTTACATGAAATTCGATATATTTTAGAATTATTCTTCTATCAAGACTGTCATAACACCATCGCGTATTAATTCTTTTCTCTCTCTGAAAACATAAACAAAAAAAAAATATCTTGAGCCCAGGGGAGGGGTTGCCACGCGTAACTAAGATCAGGATTCATCGCCCTTTTAGCGTTAAAACATGATTCTCCACACACTCCCCACCTGGACTCATGAGAGTACATAATGATAAATCAATAAAACTAAATTCTTACAATAAACATTAATTTAAATCATAACTCAAATAATAAAAGCGAAAAAAATTTTCAATCTTCAGGTGCTGACATATAAAGTATTAAACAATGAAATAATATCATGAATAATATAAATAAAAAATGACACTTTAATAACATGTAGCTACATGAACGTATCTGGCCAGATATTTACCTGAATAAAATAAACTAAATATATATACATAATATAAACAAATTAAGTACTATTATTAACATCTTAATAATCCTTTCAATTTGAAATAAAAGCATAATTATACACAATGAAACCTTTTTTCTAAATGGATAAATTAACAATTGCAAAATACACACATAAATAAAGAATACTGCCCAGCTAAACTGATGGCATTGAGCTCACAGGCTACAAATACTAATTGTACATTAAAGCCTTATATTTTCAAGGGTTAATTCCGTTCGAAAAAAAAATTAAGAAGGGGAAACAGCTCTCCCCTTTCCTCTTTTTTTATACTTAATCATTGAACCTCCTATACTATCAAAGACATGCTTTATCATATAAAAAATCTATATCCAAAATTCAGAGCAAGTTAGATAATTCTTAATAAAACCCATTTAGCATTTATATAATTTAAAAGGAGTTATCCCCCTCTTTTATACTTAACCATTAAACTTCCAAAACTATTCAGAGATTTGAACGAAATCTGAAAATTCTGCTTGAAAAACCCATTTATATAAATTAAGGGGGGGGCATTAGAACCCCTGTTCCCCCTATTTATACTTATTCAATGAACACCTAATAACAGTCACGGAATCGCCTCATCAGAATGATCCTAATCTAAATTTTGAACGAAAACATAATTCTGCATGAAAATCCCATTTATATCAACTAACGGGGGGGGGATTAGAACCCTTGTTCCCCCGATTTATACTTATTCAATGAACACCTAATAACAGTCACGGAATCGCCTCATCAGAATGATCCTAATCTAAATTTTGAACGAAAACTTAATTCTGCATGAAAATCCCATTGATATCAACTAACGGGGGGCATGAGCCCCCCGTTCCCCCTCTTATACATATCGAATGAACTCCAAAAACTAATCAGGGAAGCGCCTTGTCAGGATATACCTATATACAAAATTTCAAGTGGATCGGATATTTTTATCATGAGTTATCGCGTTACGCACATACATACAGAACGGACGGGCACATAAGCTCTCAGGCTATGATAGCCTGTGAGCTAAAAAGATATTTCAACTATGAATTTATAATAAGAAATAAATCACATTTATATATTCAAACAATAGTAGAAAAAAAAGTAATTAATTTAAATTTCAAATACTGAAATCAATTAACATTCAATATCTAGTTCAAAAGGATACAACAGTTGTACTGGTTTTCTTAGCAGGCCTTTCGCAGTCTTTACCATGCAAGCTCGAATGAGCTGATCTCTGCCAAGAATCACTTCTTGAACTACTCCTAAGTCCCACAACAGTTTAGATTTAGCATTACCGTCCACTAAGACAACATCTCCAATCTTTAGATTTTTGTGTCTCTCAGGAGTTTTAAATTGATGGATGGATCTTAAGTTCAGCAAGTATTGTTCCTTCCATTTAGTCCACAGCTGTTTTAACAAGGTAGTTTGGTATCTTTTTCTCCTTAATAATGTCTCTCGGGTAGAGATTTTATTCTCTAATTCGGCAAAATGTAGTGGAAAACTAATATTTTCTCTTCCGAGTTGAAGAAAGTGAGCTGGTGTAAGTGGCTCTGGCTCGCCGAAATCACTTGTTGTATACGTAAGAGGTCTCATGTTTATTACGGCTTCTATTTCTGTCAAAATTGTAGCCAATTCTTCAAATGTGATGAGAGCTCTTCCCAAAATTTTTCTTAGGGGTTCTTTTACACTTTTTACGAGTCGTTCATAAAATCCTCCCCACCATGGGGCACGCTCGATGATAAATTTCCATATAATGCCTTTGTTTGATATGAAGTCTTGAAGTTCTTGATCTTTAATGATTTTTTCAAATTGTTGTAGTTCTTTGTCGGCAGCTTTAAAACTTAATGCATTATCAGAAAAAATTATTTTACAGTTTCCACGTCTTGAAATAAATCTACGAAAACTCAACATAAAGGACTTTGTAGTCATATCCCTGACTGCTTCCAAATGTATTGCTCTTGTTGCGGCACAGGTGAACAGTACAATGTAGGATTTTGACGCCTCTTTACTATCTGTTTTGATGATTATTGGGCCGGCAAAATCCAATCCTATAACGGTAAACGCAGGGGATTGTGAGATCCTTTCTTTCGGAAGTTGCCCAGTTAGCTGGTCAGCTGTCCTTGCATTGTATCTTCTACAAATTAGACATTTTCTTAGATTCTTTCTGATAGATTGTCTTCCTTGTGGAATCCAAAATTTCTTCCGGATTTGTGCAAGCGTTAAAGAAACTCCAGTATGCAGCAAATTTCTGTGTTCTTGCATTATTAGCAATTCTGTTAATTTTTCATTCTTCGGCAATATGATTGGGTTGGTCTCATTCGAATCAAAGGAGCCTTCGTTAAGTCTGGTTTTTATTCGCAAAATTTTATTTTCATCCAAATTTGGACACAGGGAATAAATTCGTGATGTTTTCTTAATAGAGTTTCCTTTTTCTAATGACTCAATTTCTTCCTTATAATTCTTCGTTTGTACTTCTTTGATTAATAATTCTTCAGCTTCTTTCAATTCTTCAGCAGATAATGTATCTTTACGCTTGATTGAATTTCTTAAATTGAAAATAAATCTTCTAACTCTTGCCAATGTTCTAACTGCCTTCAAGAAGGAACTGAAGCGCTCAATTTCTATAAGTGGCTTCTGATGTTCAGATGAACAAACATTTTGGAAAATCACATTTCTTTTAGCTTCTAGTTGTTTCATATCTTCATCTATTTCTCTGTCTTCTTTGGGCCATAATTTTGAATCCTTAATTAACCATGGAGGCCCTGACCACCACAGGTCATCTTTTTCGAGGTCGAGAAGGGATAGTCCTCTTGTGAGTCGATCAGCAGGATTTGAGCTACCGGGACAATGTCTCCAGTTCTTCGGATCTGTTAAACTTTGTATTTCTGACGTTCGGTTGCTTACGAATGGCTTCCAAGTACTAGATGAACTCTTGATCCAGTGAAGCACGATATTTGAATCGCTCCAATAGTGTACTTCGTCTTCATTTATCTTCAGAACAGACATTACCCGCCTTCCAAGTCTAGCTCCAATCAGAGCACCCATCAATTCGAGGCGGGGCAAGGTTAACTTCTTTATGGGAGCTAGTCTGCTTTTTGATGTAACAAAATTTGTCTTGATACTATTATTGTTATTGTAACTCAGATATATAACACTTCCATAGGCCTTAATACTTGCATCACTAAAACAATGAATTTCTACATTGTCATAACTGTCCATTTCCTGAAAATAATATCTTGGAATTTTTATTTTACTAAGATGTGGAATCTGTGCACACCAGTTATCCCATTTTTTCTCTAAATGTTCCGGCAAATTCTGATCCCAATCGATACCATGTTCCCATAATGATTGAAAAATCATTTTAATTAAAATCGTAAATGGTGATAAAAACACAACAGGGTCAAAAATTCTTCCAGCTGCTCGAATTATAGTTCTTTTGGTCTTATCTTGACAATGGACAAATTCTAACAGACTTTGATTATCTAATCTAAAAATGTCTTCTTCAGTGTCCCATATTAACCCTAAAATTTTAAATGGGGTTGTATCAGTTGATGTATCAGCGCAAACATTCATATCTAAAGATTTTAAATTTTCCTTTAAAGTGGTAGAATTACTTTGCCATTTACGTAAAAACATATTTGCTTGCTGAAAAATAGATAAAGATTCCTTTGAAATTTTTAAAGCTTCATTAACCGTATGTGCTCCTAACAATAAATCGTCCACATACATGGAAGAGTCAATTTTAGAGCAAGTTTCCGGATATAAAGTTGCATACCTCTTCAAATGATGTTTAATTACAGCTCCTAACAGAAATGGACTCGAGGTGACGCCAAATAATACACGGCACATTTTCATAATTATAAACTTAATTGAGGAATTTTTATCTTGAGGGAGTTCTTCGATCCACAGGAAACGCGTCATATCTCTATCACCTTCAGCAAGACTTATCTGTAAGAAAGCTTTTTCAATGTCTGCCACTACGGCAATTTTATTGCTTCGAAATTGCAAAATTAAATCAAATAAATCTGAGTTCAAATTGGGACCTGGGAAGAGTACATCATTTAGAGAAGGTTCAGAAGGAGCGTGAGATGAGGCATCAAAAACAATGCGTAGTTTGGTTGTTTGTTTATCCCTTCGAATTACAGGGTGGTGGGGTAAATAATAAGTCAAATTGCCATTCGGAGAATTTATTTCTTGCGGTTCAACAATTTCTACTATTCCTAAAGCCTTATATTCATCAATAATTTCTTTATATTCCTTAAATAATGCAGGATTATTTACAAATCGTTTAATTAGACTATCAAATCTCTTTTTGGCACCATCATAATTATTCGGAAGATCAACATTGTCATATTTCATAGGTAATTTAACTTCATACCTATTGTTCTTAAACTGAATAGAATTTTCAAATTGTTCTAATACTTCATTATCGCACAAATCTTTATTTGTATTATCTTCCTGAATCCCTAACCCTTCTATAGTCCAAAATTTTTCAAGTTGAATTGACATTTTATCATCTTCATTATTATCCCAAATAGATATATACATTGCACCCACTAAATTATTTTCATTAACTTCATCTGAAAACTTCCCATGAAGTGTCCAACCTAATTTAGTTTCATTCAAAACAAGAGTTGGTGAAATACGTTTATATTTTCCTGTCATAATTGACCAATAGTAGTCACTACCAATCAGCAAATCTATTTTATTCTCCCCATCACTTAATTCATTTGAAACATCTGACAACTGTACACCCATTTCTTTTATTTTTTCATTTAACTCTGAACTTGGGGCGCGTATTATATTTGAACAAATTTTCTCTGTTTCTAATGCTTCCAGATATATTACATTGTCAGAAAATTTATCCTTTAAGAAAATTTTAACTCTATTGTGATTATTAACAATAGGTTTCGTACCAGCAAATGTATGGATTTTTAATGATTCCTGTCCTGTCACCTCTAAATTTAAATGCCTTGACAAATTCTTTCCGACAAACGTACGCTGCGACGCACTGTCTAGCAAGATACGAACATTAATATTTTTATCTTTCCCAATCATTGTTCCCTTTAAAGTTTGAAAATAAACATATTCATCTGGCTTACAACAAAGTGAAGAAACAGTTATTTTTTCATACTGCGTATTTTGCTTTCCCCCTATTTCATCCCCTTCAGTTGAAACAAGGTCAATTTTATTTTCCTTTGATGATCTTTCTTTTACTTTTTTATTACAAAGAGAATTTTGATGAGCTTTAGAATTACAAAGAGTGCAACGAATATTAGAATTTTTACAAAACTTACTCTTATGAAATCATTTGTAGCATCGAAAGCATTTAGCTTGTTTCGATAAAGATTGTTTTCTTTCTTCAAAATTTAAGTTACACAAATTTGCTTCATGTTTCTGAGAACAAAAAGGGCAAAGATTTTCTGTAATTGTATTTAATGTAAATGCTGAAGGATTTCTATTTTTTGCTTGAAGAAAATGTTTAGAAGGATTTTGTTTAAATTTATTTTCATGAGATTTAATCTCAGAACTGACAGATGTAACATTAACAACCTTTTCCCGCGCTTCGATTTCGCGCTTAAGGGACAATAATAAATCATTTACGCAAACATCTTTTCTCTCGCACTGTTCTCTATGAAATTGCAATAAAAGGTCATTAGGTATACATTTATAAATAATAGGTAACAATAAACAACCATATTGGTCTGATTTCACATCCAATGATTCTAAACTTCTTATTTGTATCGCTATTTCATCATACAATTTTCTTAATGAATAAATATCATTTGATCTTCGCACTGCTTCTAAATTTAATAATTTATTTGTGTGCGCAGATATTAAAACTTCTCTTTTTCCAAAACGATCCTTTAATATATTTATTGCCGTTGCGTAATTTTCACCAGTTAATGGAAGCCCGTTAATAGCAGCAGCTGCTGATCCCGAAATCAAAGATTTCAAATAAGTAAATTTTTCTATCGCTTGAAGGGCTTCATTTTCGTGAACAGCGACTTTAAACTGCGGCCAAAATTCTTGGAATTCGCAAATGTCGCCGGTGAATTTGTTTAAAGAAATTCGCGGCAATTTAGTGTTACACTTTAACTGAGTATCTGATATGGGGGGCGTAACTACTTTTGGTTCACTTGTAATATCAGAAGTTTTCTTTAAATTATGCAAAAATCTATTTGCTCTCGATTTACATGTAATAATAGACTCTTTATATTCTAAACAAGCTTCAATTTCGGTTTCTAAATTAGAAGTTTCAATTTCAGATTGTATTAAATCGTCTAGGTTTTCTAGAGAAATCTTATGTTCCAGCAATGTTGCTAAACAATCCTCCACAATTTCCGGTTTCAAATCACTTTCTTTCAAAATTTCATTATCAATTTTTTTAATTAATTTAGTTATTGTGGATCTAATTGATCCGCGTTTAGTAATATTTCTTTTCAAATTTTCACCGGTACTCATTTTGTATAGTACTGTTTCTTCCAAATCATAAATTCAAAGAAATAACAATAAAAAACTTACCCGTTTAATATATGCAATCGTCCTAATCATATTCTCATTCTATTATTTACGGCATACGGTGCACCATTGTCGCGTCGGATGGTTCAGTGGATTTCGAACACAAAATTAATTTAGGCGATACATATTCAATAAGTTCAAACGGGTATCTTCTTACTTCTTTTTAATTGGAAGAAAATATACATCTTATATACACATTATACATCTTCTGTACATCTTCTTATTTACACATATGTTACAATTATTTACATGAAATTCGATATATTTTAGAATTATTCTTCTATCAAGACTGTCATAACACCATCGTGTATTAATTCTTTTCTCTCTCTGAAAACATAAACAAAAAAAATATCTTGAGCCCAGGGGAGGGGTTGCCACGCGTAACTAAGATCAGGATTCATCGCCCTTTTGGCGTTAAAACATGATTCTCCACAAACATCTTGTGAAAATGTTTCTGGAAAACAATATTTTTAATGATTAATTGATCTTTCATGTTCTTGCTTGAGAGCATGGCTAATTAACTTTTATTACTTATTTAATTTTAGTAACACAAGCATTTTATTTTAATTGTTATTCTTAATAAGGAAGCAAAATTGCTTATAATCGAAAATTGGTTATTTTCATCTAAAACTTAAAGTAAAATGCTGCAGAATTTTATATCCAGCATTCATTTTATGTCTTTGAACTTCATACATAGAATATTCATTTATATTTACTAACTAATGTACGTCTATATATAATTTTTTAACTAATACTTCGATTTTGACATTTTTTCTTGTCTTTTATTTATTTGTATATTTTTATTTTATTTATTTATTTATTTATTTATTGAGAAGGCATATAGGAATAGGGTCTTATAAAGCATTAGCGCTTCATTTTTATATTTAATGTATTATTCTCCTTTGGTCCATAATTAAAAAATAATTGTTTCCTGATTTATAGCAATAACATTTCGTGTCAAGATCTGCCGAATAATTTTATTTTAATTTTATACTAAATTTAAAGTACTAATTAGTAATTTGGTACGCTGCTTAGCAGAATCACAGAAATCCCTTCGGCAGAAAAATGTCTGGAATTCAAAACTGCATTTATTTATTAATTAAAATCCAAAAAACATTGTATTATGTTCCATTTATTAATGATTCACTATTTATGCCTGAGAGGAGGGGGGGGGGTAGTCTTAAATGTTAAAATTCAAATTTGCAGGTCTGAGCCTTAAATCGACTTTATGCTTACATCGGAAATCCGATTTAACTATTTGTTTTGAATAGATACATCAGACGTCGCGATTTAGCCAACGGTGTAGCCGATGTAAGAGAAAGAAGATTTAAGGAAAACAGATGTCTAACGTTACAGCTAGCATAGATGTCAACTACATGTGATGTGTGTAGTGTATTAATAACACATTTATTCAGAGGTCCCCCCCCCCGGAAATTTTGTGTTTTTAATGGTCAAAAGTGCAATTTCTCTCCCCCCCCCTCCCGATGGCGGGGGCCCGATTAGCGGCCGACACTTTCCATGCGGTAATTAAAGATATAAAGCTGGCTATTAAAAATTGGCATTTGATTACCATCCACACTTAGTAATTAGCCAAGTGGCGATTAAAAAATCTTTTTTTCGATCGCTGCGTGAAATGCAGCTTTTTTCATTGAAATACGCATGTTCATTGATTACATTTAATCAGAAAAGTGGTTATTTCTTTTTCCTGTTGGATGCAAACAGATTTCAAAGATTTAGCGGTACTTTCAATGTTTCGAAGTTTTATTTTGGAAAATGTATATTTTCAATCGCCAAGCGAAATGCAGTTTTTTTTTCATGAAAATATGCATCTCTACATTGATTACATCTAATTAGAAAAGTGGTTATTTCTTTTTCCTACTGGATGCAAACAGATTTCAATAATATAGCTGTATTTTCAATATTTCGTTTTTTTTTTTTTTTTTTTTTTTTTTTTTTTTTGCCGGATTCTTTTATTTTGTTCAGTTGGATTATTTTTTCAAGAAATGCAGAATTTTGCAAAATAAATTCATCAGCTTTGATTTCACATGCATTTCAAGTAATTTATTGATCATCGATGATCGATCGCCACCTAGTCATCACTCGCCAAGTGGCGATTTAAAAAAATAATTATTGATCGCCAAGTGAAATACAGTTTTTTTCATCAAAATATGCATATCTACATTAATTACGCGTAATTAGACAACTGGTTAACTCTTTTTTCTGTTGGATGTATGCAGATTTCAATGACTTGTTTGTATTTTCAATATCGCGGGGGTTTTTTGCCATGTGCTTTTACTATATTCGGTTTGGTTTTTTTCTTCTTTTTTTTTTTTTTTCAAGAAATATCATTTTATTCTGGAAAATATATTAATCAACTTTGATTACACATGCATTTCAAATAATTTATTCCTTTTTTCACACTGGATGCAAATGGATTTAAAGGACATTTCAGTATCTTCAATATTCAATTTCTGTTGCATGCTTAGCACTTTGATTATTTTTTCCCAAGATATACTGTTTAATGATGCGAAATACACTCGCCAGTAAAGATGCCAAATGTATGTGATGTGTGTAGTGCATTAAAAACACATTTATTTATTATTTAAAATCTAAATAACATTTTATTCAATTTTATTTATAACTGATTCACTATTTATATCAGAGAAAAAAAAAAAAAGGCTAAAGGTTAAAATTTAAATTAATCCATTTTTAGTTTATATTTTTATGCATTGTTTTGATGAAAAATTAATTTTGATATATTTGAGTAATATGAGAATACTTTAGTTTTAATTAATTAAAAATACTTTAAGAAGATTCTGCAATGTTTCAGGTAACTTGATTTTTACAGCAGAATGAGGGAGCATTCAATGGATTTTTCAGCAGATTTGAAATTTTCTATTTTATGGTCATTTACTTATCATTAAAAAGAGATATATTTTAAGATTATGTTTTATTAATAATCTTACAGGGGCCAACGGTCTCAAAAATCAGCAACTTTGGTAATGTGGCCTTTCAATCTTTCTCCATTCACTATATGAATGTCAGCATTTATATTAAACACATTTTATTATAATCTAAAAGTTAAAAAGAAACAAAATTGCACCTTTTTTCTCATATCTTCCCCCCTCCCCTCCTTTATATACTACTTTTCTTCTGAAGGTAAATGAACAGATAAATTTATCATTGAATCTGCTTTCTGTCTTACTTTAATAAATTTTTGACTCAGTGTCTGTAAAAACAAGTGTACGTATGTTGTTAGCAATGAAATGCTGTTTGAGCTTGTTAGGGATAGTTGCCCCAGGCTTCCCTACTCCTTAAGTAATTTAGATTGTAGCATCCAAAACAAATCAGATACAATGAAAAAAAACTTTTTTTTTTTTTATTTCTCAAACGATGAGTTTATAAAAAAAAAATATTTAAAAAAATCACTAACTAATTTAAAAAAAAAAAAATGTGTGTGTGTGTGTAAAATATACCTCTTTTTAGTTATTTGAACAATTAAATGCTAAATTAATACAGGGGGGGTTGCATAAAACCCGTATTTTTTTACTAAAAATTAAATAATAGGTTTCATATTATAGACGGTAAAATTTGTGTTAAATCGCGATGTTAGACGGATAAATCGCGTTGTGAAGAAATCTCTACATCGCCCAGTCCTAATTATAACTTTTAATTTGTTTTACAACAAGCTGTTTAAACGTTATTAGCACAGTAATAATTACTCTTTCTTTTTTTTAACATTTTTAACTGTAGAAAAAGATTTTTGTCATATATTCGTACATCGTATAAATATTAATAAATGCAGAAAATATCTTGTGAAAATGTTTCTGGAAAACAATTTTCTTTAATAATTAATTCATCTTTCATGTTTTTGCTTAAGAGCATGGATAATTAACTTTTATTACTTATTTAATACTGGCAATACGAGCAGTTTTTTAGCTCACAGGCTATCATAGCCTGAGAGCTTATGTGCCCGTCCGTTCTGTATGTACGTGCGTTCGTGCGTAACGCGATAACTCATGATAAAAATATCGGATCCACTTGAAATTTTGTAAATAGGTATATCCTGATAAGGCGCTTCCCTGATTAGTTTTTGGAGTTTATTCGATATGTATAAGAGGGGGAACGGGGGCCTCATGCCCCCCCCCCCCTTAATGGATATAAATGGGTTTTTCATGCAGAATTAACAGTTTTTGTCCAAAATTTAGATATAGGATCATTCTGATGAGGCGATTCCATGACTGTTATTATGTGTTCATTGAATAAGTATAAACAGGGGGAACGGGGGGCTCATGCCCCCCCCCCCCTTAATTGATATAAACGGGATTTTCATGCAGAATTAACAGTTTTTGTCCAAAATTTAGATATAGGATCATTCTGATGAGGCGATTCCATGACTGTTATTATGTGTTCATTGAATAAGTATAAACAGGGGGAACGGGGGGCTCATGCCCCCCCCCCTTAATTGATATAAACGGGATTTTCATGCAGAATTAACAGTTTTCGTTCAAAATTTAGATATAGGATCATTCGGATGAGGCGATACCGTGGCTGTTATTAGGTGTTCATTGAATAAGTATAAACAGGGGGAATGGGGGGCTCACGCTCCTCCCCTTAATTGATATAAACGGGTTTTTCATGCAGAATTAACAGTTTTTGTCCAAAATTTAGATATAGGATCATTCTGATGAGGCGATTCCGTGACTGTTATTATGTGTTCATTGAATAAGTATAAACAGGGGGAACGGAAGGCTCATGCCCCCCCTTAATTGATATAAACGGGATTTTCATGCAGAATTAACAGTTTTCGTTCAAAATTTAGATATAGGATCATTCGGATGAGGCGATACCGTGGCTGTTATTAGGTGTTCATTGAATAAGTATAAACAGGGGAACGGGGGGCTCATGCCCCTCCCCTTAATTGATATAAACGGGATTTTCGTGCAGAATTAACAGTTTTCGTTCAAAATTTAGATATAGGATCATTCTGATCAGGCGAGTCTGTGGCTGTTATTAGGTGTTCATTGAATAAGTATAAACAGGAGGAACGGGTGTTCTAATGCCCCTCCCCTTAACTTGCATAAATGGATTTTTCAATCAGAATTGTCAGATTTCGTTCAAATCTCTGAATAGTTTTGGAAGTTTAATGGTTAAGTATAAAAGAGGGGAATAACTCCTCTTAAATTATATAAATGCTAAATGGGTTTTTATTAAGAATTATCCGATTAGCTCTGAATTTTGGATATAGGTTTTTTAATATGATAAAGCATGTACTTGATAGTTTAGGAAGTTCAATGATTAAGTACAAAAAAGGAGAAAGGGGAGGGCTGTTTCCCCTTCTTAATTTTTTTTTCGAACGGAATTAACGAAAATACAAGGCTGTAATGTACAATTAGTATGCGTAGCCTGTGAGCTCAATGCCATCAGTTTAACTGGGCAATATTCTTTTTATTTTTTCATTTATTTATTTATTTATAAGAAAACAAAATTGCTTATATTTGAAATTGGTTGTTACAGCTTAAAACTTAAAGCAAAATGCTGCAAATTTTTATGTCTAGCATTCATTTCATATTTTTCCATTTCAAACAAAGAATATTTATTTATATATACTACTATCGTAAACTATGCATAAATTTTGAACTGATACTTCAATTTCGACAATTTTTTTTGTTGTTGTTGTTGCGAAGGCATATAAGAATAGAGTTTGTTTTGTAAATTATTAGTGTGGCTCAACATAATATATAGCTCTTCTCTATATAGATTTTGTATATACGTGTAATAGAGATACATTACCAAATTAATGTTGATTTTTCTATTCCCTTATAAAGAAATCAAGCAAAATGGCATATTTTTTAATAAATCGCAAATAAATAAAACAGTAGGACAATGTAAAAATTTGAAAGTACAATCACAAATATTTTTTCGGAAATTAATTTCTACTTTTATTTTTTATGTGGCCTTTCGGCTACATAAGATCAAACATTTAGCATTTTATTTTAAATTAGCTGACCTGCCCGGTGTTGCCCGGGTCAACAATAAAAGACCTTAAGTTAATCTCAAATTGCATGATTTTATAACTGAAAGCTTTAATTTATCTGAATTAATATTTTAAAATGAAAAACTATTGAATTGAAAGTTTGGAGTTTTATTTCCTTCGTAATTTGGTTTTTAGAGAGTATGCGCGCCGAAAGCATGCGAATCCGCGACGAAACATATACGTTTTTACTAATTTCATCGAAATTTCACACGTTTTATTTTGAAAAAAAAAAAAAAAAAAAAAAAAATCCATACATTTGAATGTTTCAAAATTCCTGTAGGGAACCTACATCATATACTCCGATGCTCTAGGAAGAATTTGTTAAAAATACAGAAATGCTTTTACCGTAGAAAATATAGTCTTCGTTAGGCACGAAGTGATCTGCGTTCGCCTGTATACTTGAAAGGATTAAAGTTCATATATTTTAAATCCGACTGCACCATTAATTAGAAGAAGGTTTCAGCTTTATGAACTTAGTTTTGATTTGTCGTAAACTTTAAAATTGCGCTGTGGAGGATCAAAACCTTAATGAAATAGTTACATTTTTTACTAAATTTGTCGAAATTTCACACATTTTATTTTGTAAAAAATATTTTTACTCGTCAGAACGTTTCAAAATTTCTGTAGGTGATGTAAATCTGGTCTATTGAGATTCTATAAAAAGGTTGTGTTAAAATACAGATGTCTAGTTAGTTTTAGCGTAGAAAATATATATATATATGAAGCGCGAAGTGACCTGAGTGTGCGGTGTATTAGAAAGGATTAAAATTCATATATATATATATTTTTTTTTTTTTTTTTTTTTTTTTTTTTTTTTTACTGACTATACCATCGATTAGAAGTTTTCAGCTTTAAGAATATATTTTTGGTTTCTTGGTAACACGTTTTTCGGTAAAATGACCATTTAAAAAATAATAATATTAATAATTAAGGAGTCTGTTGTGATATTTTTAAAATTGATTGTGGTATTTGAGATGCAAGACTGCGATCTTTCAAAATATGTTTTCCATTTTTAAATTTAATACGCAGATGGGATGATGTAAGTTAATAAATGTTGATAAAATAACTCTGAAATTTTTTTTTCGTTCGTAATTTTCAAAGGATGCGTAAAATAAGAATTCAGCGAATGCACCAACCACAACATTTCCCGTTTCGTAACGATCAAGATGAGTTTTAATATGAGGATGAGTTATTCTTGTTCTTGTTAATTAATAAATAACTCGACTAATTACTAGAATTTTAAAATTCCGATTCTCAGGTGCATCTGAAGATACTATGGACTAATCTCAGAAAATTTTTCAAGCTCGTTCGTGCCTTAGATTTTGCTGATCATCGCACACAGACAGACATACACGTAAACAGAGCAAAATATTTTGTTTTATTGGTACAATTTTTTTTTAATAGTTCATTCTATGGGGAGAAAATCCTTAATATAGTATATATCTATGTAACAAGAGAAAAAGGAGAAAAAAAGGGCAAAATTCAGAAAAAAAGTTCTCTGTCAAAAAAGGCCAAAAATTACATAAAATACAAATATATATATTACAAATTTTAAAGTTTTTCGCCAAGATTAACCTTTATACTATATTAATTTCCTTTTAACAATATTCCGTACTTAGTTCAACTTATTAAATTAAAATTTTCTAGATCTAATCTATTAATCTTTATGGAAACGATATAAATTCTTAATTCGCCTTAAAAAACATTTATTCCAATATGCGTAAATCTAAAAAGATGGCTCTAAATTAAAAATATTCTTAATTAAACTTTATTTCTTAATATTCCAAATAAAACTCATTTTTTCAATGTTTTTATCAACCCTTTTTAAGAAAGTCTTATTAAATTTATTCCAAAACCATACCTTTAAAACAATATCATTATTTTTATTCATTTATTTATTTTCCCTCCTTGAACATTTTATATTTGTGCATAACAATAAATTTATTTCTTTTCTTTTTCTCTTAAATTTAATCGTCTATAAAAAAATCGTCTGCCTAATATATTCGGAATTTTGAGTCGATTATAAATTAATTAAATAATATTTTAAAAAAATAAAATTATCGTCTGTGGAATAAAAATCTCGACGCTGGACATGAATTATGTTTATATGGGAAAATGATGGTTAGAGAGTAGAGAATTTTCTAGAATTTTGTTTTTAGATTTAAGAGGGGAGCCTGGGGGAGGTGAGATAGATTCTTGGTTTTTCCTTCGATGAGTACGGCTTGCTGAAGTAATGATGGAATATTCTTTTTGATGTTTCGGTTAAAGACGGTTTGCAAAGGGAGCTTTTCCCTCTCTCATGACTTCAGTTTAATAAATTAACTTGGAGCAGCCAATGTGTAATTTAATGAATCTTCTACATTTACTTATTTTATTTTTTCTCTCGCTTGCCACGATTGTGTGTTTTTTTAAAAAGGGGGAACCAGTGAAGATTTTTCGAGTTTCTCCCTTAAATCGTCACATATATATATATATTATTTGTAATAAAAAAATATTAGACATTATTGACAGACTGTACTTTTCAGAAATGTGTAGATCATCTTAACCAGTTGCTATTATTATCATTCATACATCACTTCAAAATATTGCATAATTTCAATTTCTACAGCATTGGATAAGAAAAAAAATACTCTTGGATAAAATAAATTAGAAAACTATAGCTCAATTTAGTGGCAATTTAAATAGTTTTAAAACATGAAATATTCAAAAATTTATCTCATCAAGGATATTTTTTGCTTCAATAATGTAAAATTATTGATGGCAGGGTTACCACAAATGGCAACTGACTTTCTAGAACAAATTAAAAAAGAAAAAAAAAATCAGATTAATCATAAGATCAATGACAGGTTTTAATTTTATGTATCAAGTCATGTTTGTTTTTAAAAATATGCATCAAGTCTTGTTCTAGTTTTCATTTCATTAATTTTTTATTGTACAATTGTCTACAGAGTTTAAAACAAATAAGTCATAAACTACATTTTAATGCATTAAAGAAAACATAGATTTGACTTTCTGTTATTATTCTTTATGGCCTTTAAGTTTTGTAAAATCTTGCAAATTACAATGAAAATAAAATAGTTTATTAAGGAACAGAGTGCTACTTGGGTTTCTAAAATGTTTAGTGTATTGAACATAGAATGTCCCATAAAGTTTAAATTGTGTTTTATTTTATTTTACTGTTGGAGTCTAAACAATATAAATTCCAAAAATTTACAAAATAAGGTATGAGGTATGGATTAAGATTATGTCAGTGGAATAAATCTGTTGTTAATCTTCAAAAAATTTTGCTTTATAAATTTTATGTAAAAAATTTTTCAAAGTGTGCTAAAAAAGAGCATTAGAGTATGAATTCCATTTTTCTACAATCAAAATTCACGAAGTTATGATACGCTAAAGTTTATGAAATTTCAAAACTTTCTGGAACTAAAACATTCCATGTTTATGGCTAGAAAGCTCCGTCATCATCATTATCCAAAACATGGTTTAAGGCTATAAAGCCTGTTTGTACCTCAATCCATCGCTTTTGTGGCCTTTTACTGTCTTTTAATTATAATTCAAGGATGCTTTTGATATGTGATCAGTATTTATCCCCACCAAGTGGTCCTTCCATTTCCTTCTGTAACTTTCTATTTTATTAAATACTGGCATAACCTCAAGTAATTATTCCTCATTTTGTCCATTATCGAACAACCTTTTACACTTCTCAAAACTTTCATGACTGAGGATCCATAATTTTATAAAATCCAAAATATCATAATTCGGTGCTTTTCTTCATCATAAAAGAATGGAATTTTACTGTCGTACTTATAAGAACATGATTTATTACATGAATCAGCGACAGCATTGTAACTTTAAAAGAATAACATTTTTAAAATTAATGATCAAACTATTCCATTAACATAATCTTAAATCTTGATTATTTTGCAGAGTTTGCAGTTATATTGCTGAGAGCTAAGATGTGTCCAACAGGGAAAAAAAAAAAACCAAAGCTCTTTTCAAGCTTTTTAGGACACCGTGTACAGTTTTGTTGCTATTTGTTTTTGCTGAAACACATTAAAAATTGTACTGATTGAGTTAATATGAGCAAAGCTGGTAACATTCTGGTTTAAAATGAATGCAGAAAATTATCAAGGGTTAAGACAAAAAATATTCTATTGTGCAAACTGCTTTCACAATAACACACCAACTGCTGTTCTAAAAGTTGTTTTTTTCTTTTTGTAAATTTATTAAATGTGCGCACATCAAAATTGGATCATAAGTGTAAACCAAGGGTGAGGAACTAAATCATTTTACTTTACTCCTCACTGGCAAGTGGATTTTTATGTAGACTTTGAAAAACAGCATGCAATAGAAGATCAGGATAAAAACTTACATTTTCTTTTTTTTCTTTCTTTTTTTTTTATTTACTAGTTTTCTATATTTAACAACTTTTCAAATTATTGTTATGTAAACATGGTATTAAGTTCTATCGTATACTAAACATTACTCTATTGCATATATTTCTTATTTTTTTAGAAAAAAATATGAAAGTACATTGCATAATAGTAAATATTGATATTTATAATCACATACATTTTTAATAACAATTTTCAACCTGGATGCTACATTTTGATGGATGGTAAAATGAATCCTCTGCTAGTAAGGTTTTCTGAAAATTTACTTCCTCTCACACTTATTCTGTCAATAATCATCAAGTAAAAATGATACTAGTGCTAATAAAGTGTCTAAAATTTAATATCATCATAGATTGGTGTTTGAGAACCATCTTCATACCAAAAATTATTTTCTTTTTTTCCCCCTCCTCCCTCAAATGGCAACAGGGTTGGTATAAAAACCGATTTTTTTGAAAAAAACCAAAAAACCGGGTTTTTTTGGTTTAAACCAGGTTTTTTTGGTTTAAACCGGGTTTTTTTCAAATCATTGTTTAAATAGCATTTGCAAGAAAAATAACTTGAGTTTTAGAAAGTCAAAGTCATGAGGATTTTTTGTAATTAATAGTTAATTAATGTTAAACATTCACATTAGTATTTATTTTTTTGATAATTAAATAACTAAAACATAAAAATTTATAATTAAATTATCTTATAAGTTTAGGTTTCTATAGGGAAATATTCATTGTGTGAAAAAAAAATAAACTATTAATTTATTAGTATACTTATATAAACCTTTTAGATAATAATTTAAGAAATAATTATATGCAGGTTGATAATGAAGAACATAGTAAAGGGCAAACGAACATATTTTACTAAATTAACAGAAATAAGCTGAAATAGAAAACATTTTCTTGTGCATAATTTAGAAATTATTTACAGTATTAACATCAACAAATGATTATTAATCTCTTACTACATATATTTACTTAAAAAATATCAATATGCATTTTATTAATGCTAAAAAATACATGTGTATTGACTTACTTGATACATCAACGAATGTAATGGTTACACAAATTGAGATATAGGTTTGAAAAATTACTTTTTTTTTTTTTTTTTTTTAATATAAACTTTATTTTTTCCGTTTCTTTGTTTTTCAAAAAATGAAGATTTAGCATTAAATTTTATTATCTGTGCAAGCATCGAGTTACATGGATATTTTTGTTTTGTAAAATTTAATGTATCCTTTTTTTCTTGTTCACATAGTTCACTTTGACTGTATTGTGGTTCAAGCATGTAAACCTAAAAGGGCATGGGTGTTAGGGCTATTTTATAGCTGGACTGAAAAACTATGAGACTTCTTTATTTGCATTTTTTTTTCTCTTAATATTTTTTGAAGACCTGTCCAATTATAAACTGCATTAGTAATGGAACTTATTACTTTAGATATTATACAGGGCAACTGCAAAAGAATTTAACAGTTTAAAAATATCTACAACATTTCTTTTAAAATAAAAATTAGACAGATACAAGCTTTTGAATATTTTTATCAATAACATTCCTATTTTCTACACAAATTGTAAGTAAAGTGGGGCAATTTTTAAGGTAAAAATCTAAAGCATCTGAAAATGAATCACACCTAGTATTATTAGGAAGAGCTAATTTGACAGCATTTACATTGCATGTAATTTTTACATTTGGCTCTTAAACATGTTTTTGATGTATTACTTATTCCCTCAAATGAAAACCAGATCATATTTCCCTTTCTTCTAGTTTTAGACATTCTTTTATTTCAATATATATAAGTAGTTTTCTTAAAATAAAATACAATACAAAGTAACTAGAAACAGAAAAAAAAAAATAATGTAAAAACTGCAAATCCAATCTAAGAAAAACCAAAGCTTACTAAAACCAATAGCTATGGAACACAGAAAATTCATAGCCAATCATTCATTAGCATACAGAACAAGAGTAACCAATGGAAAGAATGACTTATGACTATGTCATTATTGATGCTTTGATACATGATACAATCCTTAGTAAATCATAATCAAGCTATCTAAGCAGTAAAATTGCATTTTTGGCTGGCATATGCCATTTTTACATTTTTTTTTTTTTTTTTAAATAAAAGGTTTAAAAAATAATTAAAACTAACTACCTTTTTTTTTATCCTCCACAGTTCACTGTAGAAAAATATTTTGCCATGTCAATTTATAGCTAGTAAGAAAAATTAGATTGATTAAAGATGTTTGTCACTTTAAAAATTTAATTTGTCTTAAGCTTTGCTTGTAGTTACTCCATAACTTTGAGTTTGATTATTTTAATAATGTGTAAAATAAATGAAAACATGAGGGAAAAGGGAAAAAAACCAAATTAAAAAAAACCAGCATGGTTTTTTTAAAAAAACCACTTGGTTTAAACCATGGTTTAAACCACGGTTTAAACCAGCGTGGTTTAAACCAAACAACCCTGAATGGCAATGACCACTTCTGACATTTTCCTTAAATCAAAACATCCAGAAATGTACAGTCATGGAAGAAAAAAAAAAAAAAAGTAAACAGCCCCTACTAACTCTGAAAAAAATTATCATAGTAGAAAGTTACAGGTACCATATGATTCGAAATAAAGTCTACAAACTACTTGGAAGAAAATTTTGAAATTTTGGATTTCCATAAAGCAGTACTTGATAAATCTAAATATACATAAAAAAAAACTTGTAGGCTGCAATTCATAATCTTTTCAAATATTAATTTCATAATTCATATAATTAATTTACAAAAATTGCAAATTCAATGTATTTATGCTTGGGTATTTCAGTATTATTGCTACATTTAAAAAAAAAAATAGCTCATTAGGAAAATAATTTCAGGAGACATTAATAAAAATATGAAAATGTAATTTAACATGGAAGCACTGAATTTTGAATGTTTATAATTCAAGCCCTAATGATTCAAATGACTTGAAATTTGATGTCTAGTCATAGTTTGAACTTAAAATATTTAAAAAATCTTGTTAAAATTCGGTATTGTCACTGGAAAAATGAAAATTGGGTTCGTTTAATATGTAGATGTCCCCCTAAGCAAATGCTACAGGCATCATTTAAAAGTAGACTTTATTTCCAATCATATGGTACCAGTAATTTTCTTCTATTATAATTTGTTGAAAAGTTAGTAGGGGGTATTTGCTTTTTTTTTTTTTTCCCATGACTGTACACAGTTTTTACACTTAAAAAAACTATAGCCCTCTAAGCAGTTTGCCCACATTTTTCAATTTTATAAAAACAACTTTATTCTGCTGTAGACAAAAATATTTTAAATAGAATTGTATTTCAAGATGTATATTAAAAAAAAGGAGTATGAAATGCATTCTAGAAACAAACAAGGCCAAAAAAAAAAATAAATAAATAAGATTATTTTATAAGCATTTTTATGAAAATGTATGAAAACCCTCAAAACACTCAGAGTGTTAAAGTTAGAAGACACAAAAAATTAAAGATGAAATGCACACGACAAATCATTCATGTATTTTCTTCCGAAAAATCATTCAATTGTAATGTTGTTGTTTTTTAAATTCAATTCATAACAAACAAAAATCATAGATTTTGGATTGCATCAATTTTTATATTAAAAGAATCAACATCATCTGAAAAATAAATGTAGTGTTTACATCCATTCCGATTTTAAGTTTGAAATATATAAAGAAATTAGAGACAAACAGTGCTGTAATTGGGTGGAAATGAGTGGGAACGCCGTTCCCATAAATATTTGGCTTGTTACTATTTAAAAAAAAAAAAAAAAAAAAAAAAAATCACAAGCAAATATTTTTCCAAGTGAAACTATAATTTATGCTAGTTTTGAGAAAATTCTTTTTACTTATATATCCATAAGCCATGCGCCATGTAGAACCTCCCTAAAAATGTTTTTATCTTGAACAATATGTGAAATCTTGGTTGTGATCTGTGATCAAGAAGAAAATTAGCAATCAAGACAGCTAGTTGTAAATCAAAGGGCACAGAAAATATCTCTCATTATCGATGGAAATTTCTAAGATAGCTATACCAGTAGTAAATATATGGATTTATTTCTGTTATTTCAATTTATTTTGGTTCATATTGAAAAATGTTACTTTGAAATTAATCAAATATTGCTTTTAGATGGATACTATATAAATACAATACTATTATAAACTAGAATGTAATAATTATAAATGTAAATTGAAAAAAAGAATTGGCTTTTTGCTAAATGTTTTAAACGGGATTTTGGTTTAGAAAAAATCTGGTTATCAACATTTATTCTATGAAAGGTGAGTTACCACAAATATTTTTTTTCCTACTGTGCCACTGGAGACAAACTTAAAGAGTGAGGAGAAGGCTAAATTCAGCATGTAAAAATCCTACCACAACTGAAGATGAATGGGGTGCTAGATAAAGATTTGTGTTGAAGTTTTATATAATACTAGCAGACTGTGCCCACTGCGCTGGTCCATTCTTCCAAACGAACCTTGACTCAAACAAAATGATGATTAAAATTTTTATTTTAAAGCAACATAGACCATCACCTGGAATGTCCTTCCTCATTGCTGATAACGATCCAATGCCATTGCGATATTGTACTATTGTTTGCCTTGAACAAATTTTGGAACAACCATCTCTTTTAAATGATCATCAATTGTACTGTTTCATATAAAAATGAGACTGTTATGACAACAGGAATAAAAATGTTCTCTAGTCATCACACATATATTAGAGAGCATTGCAATAATTACCGAGATTGATTATCAAATTCTATTAACTTTCAGATCGTAAATTATCATGTGTTAGTTCTTAAGCTCCTGGCATCTGAATTTCTGCTATATGTAATTTTGGTAGACTACATCCAATCTCATTACATGTTACATTACATTTTTTAATAAACGTCAACTTCTTCTGGCAGGTCTTGCAATTTCTCATCAGCCTTGGTCATCACATACCTGTCCAGCAGAGTACACAGTAAAAAATGTAAAGAATTATTTTAACATAAAGAAGAGTACTTAACTTATATCTATATTATAAAGACCAAACGTACCTGTGTGTAACGCATACGTCATTTTGTGAATAACAACACTTTCCCATGCAATTCCAGTGTCGCAATTTTCGCTACTGCGAAAATTGTACATTTCTAAACATCGCACATTTTAGATTTTTACACCATCGTATGGAGAAAAAATATTACTTTTAAATGCAATTTGTTTGAAAGCTGTATCTCAATGTGTTTTTGAGATATTAATTTTATTATAGTTTTTATTACCAATTTTGTAATTGTGGCCACAGAATCACTGTATTTTCTCTTAAAATTAAAAAAAAAAATTAATGTGTGTATTTTTTGACAAAAATATTGTTTGTTATAAAATTCCGTGATTTCGGTTCTATTTTGTTTTTATTCATCAATTAAATGACTTCAAGCTTTCAGTTAAAGTAATTTTAAAATGATCAAATTAAAAATACTATTTTTTAAGACTTGGTGAATATGGATATGAGAAGTGCATGTGTAAATTTTGAGAAGATGAGCATGAAGATGGGTTTTGATCAGAGTGAAATTCTATAATCGTGTAAATTTGGAATAATTTTTTTTGTTTCATTCCAAACTTAAGAATCTCAACTGATAACTTCATAATAATAACTGATCTTTATTATATTTTACTGATTACATATGCGATTAAAGTTTAATTTTAAAATTTGGACAACTGAGTTTTATAGTATTTTGTTAATCTTAGCGTAAAATAATATTTGTTTGAGCGTTAGACTGATCAATATAAGATGCATTTTTTTACTTTAACTAATTTTGTAGATTTATTTATCAGTGAAACAGCTCTTTCTTAAACAATTTCTTTCGTCGAATTTCGACGGGAATCCCCTCGTATTTATTAAAACAAGATTGTGACATTAACTTACAATATATTAGTGTAGCTGTTAGGAAAAGACTGTATTTATCTTTTGTTTTATCAATGTATCAGTCACGTGCGTTTGTATAATTATTTAACTGGTTGTGATTATATTGCTCCATTATCTAGCAATAGTTTTGTTTCCTGTTCCAGGAAAAAATATTAAAATGTATTGTGAAGCATATTTTAGGCTTTCCATTATTATTAGGAAATAAGGTAGAAATTTATACACTTTAACAATTTTAAATGTCGTTGAGTAAATCCATTTTATAGATACTCAAATATTTTAGGTTTAGGGATTCATTTTAGTTGAACAGAAATTTTATGATGGAATCCCAAAAGTAGCAGAAACTGACATTATTAAAATATTTAATTCTAATTTTTAAAATATAACTCATATCTATATAATTTACAATTGAATATTAAAAATATACTCCAAAAAATATCTTAATTGAAAAAACAACATTATTGTGACCATCAAAAACCTAATGTCAGACATATGCGTTTCTGGCTTAAAATCACATTCTTTGGCGACAAAAGCAAAATAAAAATCACAAAGAAACAAATATGTAACTCACAACTTACAATAGCTTTTACAATTAGGATCTACTTTTTTCTGTTATAAGTCATACGATACGGAAATTTGATTAAAAGAGAAAAAAAAAATAATAAAAATGAAAATAACTATAAATCAAAATTAATTTAATCAAATTTTCAAGTTATTTTATACTGAGTTAATGTTAAGTTATTTTATTCTAGTGCAGGAGATAAAATGCCAAATTTTGTATCAATTGTAATATTTCATGTTAACTTATTGTTAAAACATTACACACATTTCTTTCATTTTAATGATAAATTTTTTTTAACAATATTACGCCTCATTCAAGTTGTTTTTCTTTTTTTTATTATTATTATCAATGTTTTTTTCCTGCTTCTATTTGTAAGATATTTGTAATATTTGTAACTGAAGTAGCCATTTCAACTCTTTTATCAATGATAATTTTCTCCAAAATATAACCACTGGCAGCTCTTTCATCGAAAATATCCGTAAAATATGAAATTTATTACCAAAAATCATGGTTATTCCTGTATTTTTGAACCACAAACTTTCGCAAGAGTTCCTATCGAATGATACAATCTGCAAAAAAATCCATCAGGTAGTTTTTAAAAACACTCGAGCCGAAGTTTCAGGACTTGCTGCTTTATAATATATATGATACATATTTTTTTTAAAAAATTAAATAGAAATTTATTTAATGCATGAAATTAGGTAAATTTTAATTGGCACATTTAATTAAACAAATTTTTTGCTTTAAAAAGTGTTTTCATTAAATAAAAAAAAATTGGAGGTTAATAAATATGCAAATATCATAAACTTTATTTTTTATTTTTTTTTTTTTTTTTTTTTTTTTTTAAGTGAAATACAGATGACTTTCCTTCACTATTTATATAAAATTGAAAAGAAGTTGTTTTTCTTTTATTTTAATAAGAGATTGACTCAGTCACCAAAGATAATTTTGGTTGAAATAAAATTATTTTAAAAGTTTAAAGTACTAGCAGCTTAAGTACACATGCAGTGGTGAAGCCAGAATTCAATTCTAGGAAGGGTTTTGAGTTTCAGATAAAAATACTCGCCGGTTATTTGATTCACTGGTTAATAGAATCATTCAAAATTTTTTTGAAAAGTGTGCTTAACAACATGAAACTTTCCAATTCATTTTTAAAAATGCATAATTGAATCACTTTGTTGAATAAAATTTGATTTAACAAAGAGGCAAAATCTGAAAACCACCAAAATGGTTAAATATTAATTTTGGTTTTGATTCATATAACCGGCAATTATAGTAATTTTTCTTAGTTCTGGGGGGAGGTTAACCCCCAAAATCCTTCCCTTGGCTGCACCACTGTACACATGTGAAATAAATTAAGTTCTTTAGTGCAAAAGAAATTTAATTATAACTTACTCTATGTGACACAATATAAAATAATATTTCAAAAGGAAAATATTCTTTTTTTAAAATGTACTTTTGTTCAGAATGCATGAAACTAGCAGGTGTTGTTGTTCAAAAATTACCTTATCACACACATTTTTTTTTTTTTTTTTTTTTTTTTTTTTTCTTTGCAAATAGAATTTTTAGAAAATAATTTCCATGCGGAAGAAGAATAACTACTTAAACAAGAGTGAAAAATGCATCTGTCACATGACTGAATTTGCTTATAACTCAATAGGTTATTTATTGATCATAAAATGGAAAACTCTGTTTGATTCCAAAATTGCTTCCATAGACAGGCGTTACAATTTTATATCGTTCCATTAAAAATGAATCTGTAAACATGTCAAAACA
Organism: Maratus speculifer; assembly: GCA_964019185.1. Classification (NCBI taxonomy): domain Eukaryota; kingdom Metazoa; phylum Arthropoda; class Arachnida; order Araneae; family Salticidae; genus Maratus; species Maratus speculifer. The sequence goes on along the minus strand of OZ025290.1, from coordinate 72,339,926 downwards.
TTTTGCTCTTGTTGAGCAGAGCAGTTCAGAACAGCCTTAATAAAATTAATTTTACTTTCCCTTCAGATGTGTGGGTTTTTTTAAACATACTCTTTGAGGAAAAAAAAGAGAGAGAGAGAGAGAGATGTGTATGAAAACATAGAAATAATGCAAAGTTTCATTTCTTACAATTTAAATTTATTTAAAGAATTATTTTTAAAATGAAATTTATACAACAAATTCAAAATATACCTGCAAACAAAAACAATAATTAAGTATCTATACATTAATATACATAAGAAAATACAATTTTGCAGGCAATGATTCAACAATAATTCATTTAAAATGAAATGTCAGAAATGTATGTACATTTATACAAACAACGAGTAAAAGAAACAATGAAAAAGAAACAGATTTTACAAGATTCTATAAATATAGATAATTTTTTACAACTCTGAAAGTAACCTGAAAACATCAGCTGACTTTACATATTTTGTCATTAAAAATGTTAAAAACTTTAAGCATCACAGAACTCTAATCACTAATTTGCATAACATTCTTCATAAGTACAAGAATTTTTAATGGAGAAAATATGTACACCATAGACCTATTTTTCAAGTAGATAATACAAAAAAGATAAAATAAATCAATACATACTTCTTGAGGACATTTTTATTAAAATTTCATGATAAAACTTTATCTATTGTTGAGTAATATTGAATATTAAACAATAAAGCTACGTTAAAATTGTAAAAATTTAAAATATATTTGAAAGTGAAAAAAAATAACTACATATGATATTTACTTATAGAGCTTTCACAATTCAATGTATATTCAAGTAATATTTAATCTTGATGATTCTTGTGAAGTATTTTTATGAAACATGCTTATTTCTAACATACAAAATATTTTATAAACAAGTTGAAAAATTTACATACATACAGTCTGAATAATGCAGTAATCATAATGGAAAAAAAAAAGAAAATAGAAAAATGAAAACAATGTTTTGATTTGCTTTATAAATTTCAAAATTTACAAACAAATAAAATAATCTTTAATATTAAAACTTTTAAAATATTTCAGTTTAAAAAATTAAAATTTTTATGTAAATTTGATAACAATAATAAAATTTGAAATTGTAAATAAACTATTAAAAGTAAATACAATAATAAGCATTTATTATACAGGAAATGTAAATTATTTTTTTAGCTCACAGGCTATCATAGCCTGAGAGCTTATGTGCCCGTCCGTTCTGTATGTATGTGCGTATGTGCGTAACGCGATAACTCATGATAAAAATATCGGATCCACTTGAAATTTTGTATGTAGGTATATCCTGACAAGGCGCTTCCCTGATTAGTTTTTGGAGTTCATTCGATATGTATAAGAGGGGGAACGGGGGGCTCATGCCCCCCGTTAGTTGATATAAATGGGATTTTCATGCAGAATTAAGTTTTCGTTCAAAATTTAGATTAGGATCATTCTGATGAGGCGATTCCGTGACTGTTATTAGGTGTTCATTGAATAAGTATAAATAGGGGGACAGGGGTTCTAATGCCCCCCCCCCTCCCTTAATTTATAGAAATGGGATTTTCATGCAGAATTAAGTTTTCGTTCAAAATTTAGATTAGGATCATTCTGATGAGGCGATTCCGTGACCGTTATTAGGTGTTCATTGAATAAGTATAAATAGGGGGAACAGGGGTTCTAATGCCCCCCCCCGTTAGTTGATATAAATGGGATTTTCATGCAGAATTAAGTTTTCGTTTAAAATTTAGATTAGGATCATTCTGATAAGGCGATTCCGTGACTGTTATTAGGTGTTCATTGAATAAGTATAAATAGGGGAACAAGGGCTCTAATCCCCCCCCCCCCCCCCCGTTAGTTGATATAAATGGGATTTTCATGTAGAATTAAGTTTTCGCTCAAAATTTAGATTAGGATCATTCTGATGAGACGATTCCGTGACTGTTATTAGGTGTTCATTGAATAAGTATAAATAGGGGGAACAGGGGCTCTAATCCCCCCCCCCCCCCGTTAGTTGATATAAATGGGATTTTCATGCAGAATTAAGTTTTCGTTCAAAATTTAGATTAGGATCATTCTGATGGGACGATTCCGTGACTGTTATTAGGTGTTCATTGAATAAGTATAAATAGGGGGAACAGGGGTTCTAATCCCCCCCCCCCCCCCCCCCGTTAGTTGATATAAATGGGATTTTCATGCAGAATTAAGTTTTCGTTCAAAATTTAGATTAGGATCATTCTGATGAGACGATTCCGTGACTGTTATTAGGTGTTCATTGAATAAGTATAAATAGGGGGAACAGGAGTTCTAAACCCCCCCCCCCCCCCCGTTAGTTGATATAAATGGGATTTTCATGCAGAATTAAGTTTTCGTTCAAAATTTAGATTAGGATCATTCAGATGAGGCAATTCAGTGACTGTTATTAGGTGTTCATTGTATAAGTATAAATAGGGGGAACAGGGGTTCTAATGCCCCCCCCCCCTTAATTTATATAAATGGGTTTTTCAAGCAGAATTTTCAGATTTCGTTCAAATCTCTGAATAGTTTTGGAAGTTTAATGGTTAAGTATAAAAGAGGGGGATAACTCCTTTTAAATTATATAAATGCTAAATGGGTTTTTATTAAGAATTATCTAATTTGCTCTGAATTTTGGATATAGATTTTTTATATGATAAAGCATGTCTTTGATAGTATAGGAGGTTCAATGATTAAGTATAAAAAAAGAGGAAAGAAGAGAGCTGTTTCCCTTTCTTAATTTTTTAACGGAATTAACCCTTGAAACTATAAGGCTTTAATGTACAATTAGTATTTGTAGCCTGTGAGCTCAATGCCATCAGTTTAACTGGGCAGTATTCTTTATTACATTATAGTTTCTCATAGATTTTATGCAGCTACTAGATAATTTAAAAGAATTAATCACATAATGGAAAATTCAAAGCCGTAAATTTTGAAAACATAAATGAATAAAATTTTAATAGTACAAAAATTAAATCAACAGAGCTAAATTTAAATTGCACATATAATTAAAACAACATAAAATCACAATAACATAAAATGTTTATAAATTTTTAGGTACACCAAACACTAACTAAATATTTTAATGAAAACAATGATAAAAATTTACAAGCAACAAAAAATCTATTAACAATAAAAAACAAAACACACCAAAAAGTTTTTTTGTTGTTGTTTTTTTATTAAAGAACTACTTTTTATTGTTGCTTTAATCTAGTTATTTAAGCTCATGAAGATAAATATCCACAAAAAATATTTTCAAGGATCCATTTTCAATAGTACATTATAGTCAGAGAAAATTTTTAGTAGTATCAGATGAATGGTAGTATCACAAAAATTCAACATATTTTTTAATTGCAAAAAATGGAAAAATAATCTTGTACTCAATTCTAAATATCCTGCTCGTCCTTAGCTAAGACTGGGAGATGTTGGTATCCTGCTTTATCTAGAAATTTATTAATAAATTATTCATAACTGAAGTTATTCATACTGAAGTTATACTGAACTTATTTATAATGAAGCAAAATGCAGCTTATACAGACAGCATTTTGCTTCATTTTCACCAATTTGCTTTGGCATGAAATACAGTCAGAACCCGCTGGTATTTAAACAAGGAACAATTATATCAAAATGCATGTACAAGATGAAGGTATTAAAAATCATTGTCCCATCCAGTTACATCGTCCATAGGTGGGCCACTATTATCCGGAGGATAATGGTCAAAATTGGATGTGTCAAAACAGTTCCTAACCTACACAAAAAATGAAACATGTTTAATAAAAATGAAAAGTGTGCTAAATATTGGACTACTAACACATTAAAACATTAATTTAAATTCTTTAATAAATATTAATCCTATTAAATAATCAAAAACTATTAAATTTGTTTTATTGAAATTTTGTCTAAATATAAATTATCACAAATCTGTAAAAGTTTATATTTTCATAACACTCATTAATGTCACTTTTCCAAACATTAGTTACATGCATAAAATGTATTAACTAATGTTAGAAATATAAAAAAGAAAATTGGAAATACATCAAATGTAAGCAATTACCAAGTTATCAAATTTGACAATTTAAATACACATTATTTCTTTAGCTATAAATATGTAGGCAAATTGATTAATTGATATAAACTTTAAAACTTAATATAATTAAATATAATTACTTAAAAGGTGTTATAAATATGTAAAGAGAGTATTTAATATATTCCTGAGGTCTTTTGAATGCACACATGTCCATTTTCAAAAGGACAAAAAGATGACTAACTAGAATAGAAAATATAAGTGTTATGTTTATGTTTTTAACATTTATATGTTCTATTATACTCATTTATCTTTTTCCTTTTGAAAATGGACATGTGTGTGATTGAAAAATCACAGGGAAACATTAATAATATCTTTATACATTTGTAATTCCTTTTACATAATCATATTATGTTTTGAACTTTATGTTAATAACAATGCAACAATAAAATTCCTTCAGAACACTAATTTTTAAATCTACTGATTTGACTTTATTAACTAATTGATTAATACAAAAATATAAAAAATACAAATCTATAATTGTATTAACTTATGAATATGTAATTAAATATGATGCATAATGTGCATAATATTTTGAATGCATATAGAAGAGATATGTTATTTAATATATGAGTTTCAATTTTTTTTTTTTTCTGATGACTTGTTTATCAAAATTTTATTCTCTAGATCAGGTATTCATTATTTGTTTTCAACTTGACCCCATAGTACAAACCTTTTTAAAATATTTAACAAAGCATAAAATGTTATATTGCAGTTTTAAATTTACTTTAAATAGAATTCCCAATTTGTTAAATGTCAATACAGATTTAAATTAGCAATATGATTTCAATCTCCAATTGAATCCAAATGAAACAAATAATTTTTTAATTTAAAATAAACATTTAAATGATAAGAGTCTCTTTGAAATAAAAATACAGAAAAAAAATTATTATTTTATTATGGTATTAATTTTTAACTATAATTTAATTTACATAAGAAAATAAGTTAATTCATTTACTACTTTTTTCAAAAACATATTATATGCATTTTTAAATTGTAAAAGTTAATAAAAATTACCCACTTGAAATGAAACAATACATTTAATAGTCATAAGATTTTAATCAAATTTGAAATTTTTGAAAATAGAAGTCTATATTGATGTTGAACAGAATGAACAGAAGAAATCATCATTCATAATTTACAGCTATTCAGAGGTTATCTATGTGAATTTGTTATAAAAAAAAAAGCATTAAAAAAAGACGAAGTAGGTATATATAAGCATATGTGAAGAAACAGCCACAAAAATTTAAAAATGTAAAAGAAATAGGTATTTTTTTTATTTTTAATGCATTTTTATCTGCAATATAATTAATAACTTAAAAAATATATCTAGAGTAGTAAAACAAACTGAAAAAAATCGCAATTATTTTTCAATATGTACAACAAGAATACAAAATCCTGAATCAAGCAAAGATTATTAAACATTTTCATTATGAACACTCTAATAGTACTTTAACAAAACTTTCTCATTTAATAAGGGGGAAAATGATGTCTAAAAAAAAACTATTTGGAAAAAGTAATTGAAAACTAAATTTCATGAGTAACCGTTAATAGTCAGAAAACACATGAATTCTTTTGCATAGGTCTATTTATGGCTTTGTATATATAGTAAATAGCATGCTAAAATTTAATTCAATTAGGAAATTCACAGCACAATTTAGAATTCTCCTTCAAAATTTTCGTCAATAAATAAAAATGCATTCAAAATCTGTTATGCTATCTTGTATATGGTCTATATTATTTATAGAAACAAAATTAATAAACAAAAAATTAGTTAAATTTAAAAAACACATATCACAATTAAAAATGCAGTTCTACCAATTATTGTTAATAGATAACATTTACTGTAATGGAATTATTTTGTGTGCCCCAGTAAATGAATAATGAATGAATGTTATGCGTATCATATTCTACAGTAAGCCTCTTGTAAGCTTCAGTAATATATATCAATTTTAATATGTTTGAAATTGTGTAACATCACTAAAACACATGGCAAAAGATTTTTCTTCAAAGACCAGGAGGCGGAAGGACAGACATTCACCTCATTGAGTTCATGGATGAAAATCTACGATTAGTTAAATCTCAGTTTGCATATTAAAACGCAATCGGTCTGTTAAGTCATATCTTGGTGGAAAACACCTAAAAATCTTGATTTTTATGGTTAACTAATAGGTTTATCATTATGTTTCTCTGCTTCCATGCTCTATGTTTCATACTTTTGGGTCCAGGAAAGCATGATAGTAAAACTATGAGTCAACCATTAAAATCAGGTGTTTAGGTGCTTTCCACCAAGTTATGACTTGGCAAACTGATAAATTAAATCGAATCCTAGATTTTCATCCGTGAACTCAATGAGGTGATTGCCTGTGCTGCTGCCTCCCAGTCTATAATGTAAAAAAATTCTTTTTAGATTCCCTGTAAAATAAAATTATAAGTGCTACGCATGTCATTTTCACTGAATATGCCATAGTAAACTTCAATAACATACATTAATGGCATGGCAATCCGAGTATATTTATACAAATCAGATATAAAAACAGTCAGACAGACCAAATACATAAACACTTTTCAGCTTAGTTGGAAAGTTTTAAAAACTGAAAAACTAAAGACTTTTAATGGAATTAAAAACTGTTACAAATTACTTGAAGGTGATCTACATTCAATTTGGATAACAATATTATTCTTAACATTGAGATTTAAAATTTAAATTGTGAACTAAACTATTAAAAAATATAAATAGTATTTCATTGCTTTTGTCAAAATGATGTAATATAAATAATTAAAATAAAAAGTGTTCAATATTTTACTTACTCTAGGTTGAATAGGTGGCACTAGATTTCTGTTGCATAGGCCATCCCAGTTAAAGCCATCAAACCATCTAAAGGTAGAAAAAGATAATGAGCACATCTCAAAAACACAGCTTAAACTTAATAAGCACATTATTTCATATTATTGATCACAATGCGATAAAAATTATTTTATTAATATAATTAATGTTTAAAAATTTAGTTTAGAAATTCGAAAAATTGTTTGACAGTCTAATTGTTTTAATTAACAGCAATTAAATTTTCAATTGTTTTTCCATTATCTCATTCCTTTTAATTGCTCATTAAAATTATTTTTAAAAATATAACAAAAATAATATTCATTTAGAGTAAAAATGTACTTTAAATGTTAATTCAAAAACTTCAATCTAGAAGTAATACAATTCCAATCTATAATTTAATATTAAACACTTATATTATTTGGTAAAGTTTCAGAATGTTTTAACATAAAATATTTTTTTTAAATATTTATTTACATAATCACAATTTTCAATAAAGTAAAATCACATTTTATTATTACCCTAGCTGCTATGGGGAGCATGTATACATATGCTATGTATGTATACATTAAATTACATACTATACAATTATTTTTAATTAATTTAGAAATAATCTTTTAGAAAGGAAAATTATGCATAATATTTCATGAATAAAAACTCAGGCAAGAATTTTATTCCCCAGAATATGTGCAATTCTGTATTATTTAAATATCAATAAATTACATGCAAACATTATAATTTGAAGAAAATTATTCAAAAACATATTAATTTTATTTAGAATTTTCAATATGAAATTTAATAAAACTAAATAAAATGAAATAACATAATTATTAATTACTTGTGTTTCTGTATTTCTTTGATGCCTCCTTTCTGGTATCCAATTCTTTCTGATGGATTATCCCTAAAATAAATAAATAGATAAATAAAAAATTTATATTATGTAGGCATATACATTATGTATCATGAAATTTAGCAAGTTGGAAAATCCATCTACATTAAAAAATAAGCAAATCTAAAATATTAAAAATAAATTACAAATAAGTAAAAGCAATGTTTAAAGCACCAAAACACTTTATTTCTTCTTGCAAACTAGTTTCAGTAGCCATAACATACCGTAATCAGGGCAAATTATGATTGCTCAAAAAAGAAAATTGCTGAAATTGGAGAAGCAGATTCAATGTTGTAAAATTTATTAGCTAATGAAATTACAAGAAATTTTAGGTAACAGCCAATGCAAGAAAAGTAGATTCAAAGGATTAAATTGACAAATGCAAGGGTGTGTTGCATCTAAAATGTATTTTCCACATAAATTAAAAGATGTGGTAACAATATGTATCTAAATTAATTAAAAAAAAAAAAAAAAAAAAAAAAAAAAAAAAATGAGAATTAATTTTGCTTTTATCAGAAGTTTATTGACTTCTAAATATGACACTATTTCAACATTTATACAACTAAATACAGAAAAAAAATAACTATAAACTACAAATAGTTTGAAAAGTATTTCTCAGTTTGTGTTTTTTTTTTACTCATTTATTTATTTATTTTTTTATTTAAACATTGATTTCTTTTTAATGTATCTCTATGTAGGTCTTTTATGAAAGCAGAGTTTCCCCCAGAGGGTTTCAGGGGGGCGCTCCGCCCCTCCTGCCCTTTAGTTTAAAAACTAGCGCCCCTCTTGTAATTCACTCAAAAAAAAAAAAAAAAAAAAAAAAAAAAAAAAAAAGCGTCTTTCTTGTTCCACATTTGAAAAAATGCAGCCCTTGAGCGATGATCTGAACGCTCTATAGCGCGTAAGTTACGCAAAAAATCGGCTACGGAACGCAAAAAATAGCCTCATACGCATCCCGTGGGATGGGTAATTTCGTCAAAAAATCGCTAAATAAAACGGTAAGTTTCGTTAAAAATTGCGAAATAACGACTAATTTCCGGCAAGATTCGCAAAAGAAATGGCTAATTTCGTCACAAAATTTCACAAAACGGCAGATTTCCTCAAAAAATCGTGGAAAAACGACAATTTTCTTCCAAAAATCGCGATAAAACGGAAAATTTTGTCAAATGAGTCGCAAAAAACGGCAACTTTCGTCAAAAAAAAGCAATAACATGGCAGATTTCGTCAAAAGATTTCCAAAAAAGAACGACAAATTTTGTCCAAAAATCGCAATAAAACGGAAAACTCTGTGAAAAGTTCCATTTTTTGGCAATTTTTTCCACGAGATTTGTAGTTTTTTCGAGATATTTTCACAAAATTTGACGTTTTTTCGCGATTTTTTTAGCAAAATATGTCGTTATTTGTGATCTTTTAACAAAATCTGCTGTTTTTGCGATCTTTTAACAAAATTGGCCGTTTTTTCGCGATCTTTTAACAAAATTTAGTGCTCTTAAAAATGAAAAAGTGCCTTGAAAAATGTAAAAAGTGCCCTAAAAAATGTAAAAAGTGCCCTTTTTAGGACAGTAGCGCCCTGCCCTTTTTTAAACCTGGGGGAAACTCTGATGAAAGATTATTCCATTTGCACTTAAAACAATATTGGAACTACAGCATTTATCTCTGGATGATATTTCATATTAGAATAAAAACTTCATTAATAAATAAATTGAACACAATAAACAAATTGCACACAAATGCAACAGGTATGTTATCTGACTATGCATTTGTTCACTGAAATACCCAGAATCAAAAATGCTGTAGTAAATAGCAAAATTTTTAGCTATTAAACCTTAACAAAAAATTATGAGAATATCCCTTTTGATAAATTTCAAAACTTCATTTGAAGACATAATTAAAATGTATGTAAATTAAATTATGTGTGAAAAATCATACAGATATGCTTTTATTTCTTGATTTTGTTAGAGGGTAATCCAAATCTATGTATCGATATATATTTATGAAATGTAAAATAAAAAAATATTAAATTTTTAATTGAAAGTGTTTTTCATGTCTATTTGCCAGGCTCTAAGTTTTGCAACCTATGAAGGCTGGTTCAAATACCTTGATATATATTGAATACTAAATTGAAAGTGTCCCCAATTTGATACAGTTGTTCAATATGATAATATAGGTTAGAAATATTAATTATTAACATTCTTTTTTTTTAAATATTCATGCACAAATTATATGGAAATATGTATAATTAACATTACAACTACAGTTAAATTTAGTAAAACTAGAAGAAATTTCAATGTAATATTACAAACCTGCATAGCCTTTTAATCAAAATTGTGGCATTTCTTGAAACACTTCTAGGAAATTCAACAATGTCTATACCTTTTAAAATTATATTGTATGTTCTCATTGGATCAGGTCCAGTAAATGGAGGCCTAAGAAATTAAATTAACTTTTAATATTCTGATAGTATATGAATAAATTGAGCATATAAAATCTACATAAAGGAACAAAAAATATTAAAGCTTTAACTTTTAGGATTTGTTTTTAATTTAGAATATTCACAAAATAAAATTACCCATAATATACACATACTTTTAAAATAAAAGTAAAATAAGCATTTAATTCCCTTATAAAATATAAAAAACTATACTAACAAAATGTCAATTGAAAAACTAAATTCTGACATATAAGGATTAATTTTTTTTTTTTTTTTTTTTTTTTTTAATAAATTTTTGTACAATTATTCAAAAGAAAACAAATTACCTCAAAAATTAAAAATATAAAAACTTAAAGTTTGATATATAAATAAAAAGTATTGACAAATGCAGCAGAAGAATTAGATCATGGAATTTTGGTTTCCTAAGGTATTTTCTCAATACTATGAAATGCATGCATATGAGCAATAGATACGAAATATACTTAATAACAAATCCCATTATTTTTCAAGTTGAAGGAATTATAAAATGTATTTAAAATTTTACCTAAAAATTTATTAATTGTTAATACTCAGAGACATATCATAATAATCATAAAGGAACAGCAATATTAACATTATCAATATTAAATTTCATCAAGAAGAGTCATCCATTTTAAAACTACAAAAAAATTATTTTTTATGTTTCATATTTTTCAAAAATTCATACAATTTTGAATTAAATAAAACTAATAAAGTTAAAACCAGGTCAATTTCAAACTAAAACTGCATATTGTACATTAGTACAGGTCCAACTGATTTTTAATTTTCATTTGTTTTACTCAATAAAATTATTGTTGCAATTTGTGTGCACTGAAAACAAGAAAAGAACAATCATTAGCAGACTAACCATTTCTTTTGTGGAAATATTTATAAAAAATCATATTATGTCTAATTACTGTTTTGCAAATTAAAGAACACAAATTTTATTTATTGTGGTTGAAATGTGTTTCCTAAAATCATGGACAGTAAAAGTCCCATTCTAATCATAATGAATGAAATTTGTGTCATTTAATTTTTAAAATAACATTAGATGGAGTTTGTAGGTATAATCATTTCACAAAAATCTGTAGAAAAGAAACTATATGCCTGCAAAACGATTTTTTTTATAGTCTATGCCAGTCATACTCAACCTATGGCACAGTGACGTTTCATGTGCAACCCGAGACACATAATCATTAATCCATATTTATACAAATAATTGTGACACGCACAAAACAATATTCATGATTTTAAGCATTATTTTATGTATTTGTGTAGAAAGATAGTTATATATACCAAGCTTTTAACTGAAAATTGTATTAATAAATTGTATTAAAATAGTTTTTGTAGTTAAAAGTTACTTTTGGATGCAGCCCTATTTGTTCTACAATGATGTACATCTTTTTCAATCTTCAAGTATAATCAAAGTCATGCCAAATTAAATTCGTACTATATATTTCTACAATTTTTTTTTTCACTGAGAAGAACAAGCATTTATTAAAGAAAATCTCCAAAGAAAATCAGCATTGTTATAATACTGTGTTTGATATCTATTTTACAGCTAATAACTACTTTTTAGGGTTAAATTTTTGTCGCAGAGAAAAATATGCACAAAAACATTTCACAGCACCAATTTCAAATAGAAAACTTCGCAGCATATTTCTGCAGAATTTGCAAAAAAAATCTGCAATCTAGTTTATTATTTGGAAGGAGTGGTGTTAAATTTTTTAGTGATATTTCTTCAATGACAAACCCAGTGATAATCATGGATGTAGTGGAGGGTATACAGGGGTATCGCCATATATTTTCTGGAATTTTTAAATGAATGCCATATACCCTCTGTTTTTAAAGAAAGCTATAGTATACACACTCAAGGGTATACACTCCACCTTTAGCATATACCCTCTGCTTAGAGTATATATCTTCTGTAATTTTTAAGACTACACTCCTGGTGATAATATTAACTTTGTGATATCGCATTGTTAGGCAACTTATGTTATTTTAATGACTTTTTTTAACCTTTTTGTAAGTGTATTGCAGCCAGCCTAAAGTCAGGAGCTTCTATTTGCAGCCTGCCTAAAGTCTGAAACTTATGTTTGCAGTCCGTGAGAATTAAAGGTTAATATGGTTAATCTATGCAAATTGTCAAAATACGATCAGAGTTTGTGTTGAAGTACACATTTTCAGTTTCAAATTGACCCAATTCTAATTTAACTATTTTTATTGGGTTTGTTTTGTACGATTCAAAATGTTATAAATATTTAAAAATATGAAAAACAAAAAATCGATATTTTGAAGGTTTAAAAGTGATAACTCTCTGAAAGAAAAACATACTTTTTGATTTTTCAGTCCAATAAATGCTGAGGTTTCAAACAGATTATAAGATTACACTTACGTTCCAGTCAGCAATTCATACATAAGTACTCCTAGAGACCAGAAATCTGCAGATGTATCATGACCTCGATTAAGTATAACTTCAGGGGCAACATATTCAGGTGTTCCACAAAAAGTCCATGTTTTACGTCCGTTAGGTAATTTTTTAGCAAATCCAAAATCAACCTTTTAAATAGAAATAGTGAAATGCAAAAAGATAAGTATATAATATTTTTCAATGTAAATATACATTAAAGTTTGCAAATAAAATATATATTTTATTTTAAAGAAAATTACAGCACAGAGATGTGTATAACAATGTATACTGTAAACCACTGGTGTAACATAAACTGTTAGTTGAGAAAGGTTTATTTATTTATTTTATATTGTTTTATATGTTATAAATGTAAGTAAGGAAATCCAAGGAATGTAGTAAATAACATTTAATATTTCTAGACTATATGATAAAATTAATATTTACAGTTTAAAATGAAGGGGGGGGGGGGGGATTCTGTTACATACGCTGAAACATCATTCGGCTATATTTGCCAGAGCTCGACTGAGACATCTTACCCATATCGAAGCTGCTTCTGTTTGACTTTTTACTGTTACCAGACTAATTGGATAAAAAGCGGTAGTCAGCAAATTCACACCCATGAGCTGGCATCAACATGTCACTCACTCTCTGTGAGAGAATGCTGACCAAAGCAGTTAATAAGTGAGGTGTTTTGGAAAGACAAAACCACAATTCACATAAATGTATTTTAGCAAATATCTTATGTATAACATATAATATAATGTAAAACATGGGGCCAAAATATATATAACTAGCAGATAAATAATAATCTTGAAACTATTTCAAGGTATAAAAGATAAAGGAACCCTCATTCCTTGAGAATGGAAAAAAAAAAAAAAGGACAGCAAAGTAAGTATGCTGCTTCTATAGGTTTACTTGAGACAAAATTTAAGTCCAGCTGACCTGTACAAAAACATTTTTGGCCTAGTACAACATAAAAGCTAAAAGTTCTACTCAAGCTAGGCCCAGCTCAATTTTTAGAAAACTTGCTAATATTTCTAAACCAACATTATCATCCTATTAAGATGCTTCAAATAGCACAATTACTTATGCATTTTATGTACTAACTTATTGCAAAAACCTTATTGACTACTAATTACAAAATTTGATGAAGACAATTATTTTAATAATTTGACAATTTAATTTTTAAATATTTCTCTTACCAATTTCACATAACCCTGTGAATCTAGAAGCATGTTTTCAGGTTTCAGATCTCGGTAAATAATATTCTTTGAATGTAAGTAATCAAAGGCAACAACAACACAAGCTGAATAAAATCTTGTTGTTTGTTCTTCAAAAGATCCCCTAAAAATATGAATAAAATTAATTATCTTTAAAAAACTGTAATTCAATTTTTAATAAATATAATTAACACTTCATTCAAAATTTCTCTGAGGCTAAATGAAAAAGACTGACTGCCACACTATATTTTGTGTGATGCTCTTTAAATCAAGCTACATGCAATCATCATTTGACACAAGTGGTTCGAAAAAAGACACTTATACTCTACTACTTCAGCCTTTCTTTTCTGTCAACTTCAAAACTTCTTATAGTTAGTTTAAATGTAAAATACTAAAACATATTGTTAAATAAATAGCAGAAAAATAAAGATAAAGTAGAATTTTACTGTTAATAATAAAGACAAATCTTTAAATTTAATGTTAAATTATATGTGAAAAAATACACATGAAAATAGACAATTTTAACTATGAAATCTAGTATGTAATCAACTTATCAGCAAATATAGTGATATCTTATTTAAGAACAAGTGAATGCATGAAATTTTTTTTTTATCAATAATGTTGCTTTAATTAATAAATTTTGATTATCAAAAGGCACAATTTTAATAAACTAACTTGGTTTCTAGTTAGTGCTAACAAAACAGCAAGAGATAAATTTGATATCAGCTTTGCAAGTATTATAGAAGAATAATATCTATTCTTATTAATCTATAATTGCGATAAATTTGGGTTACATTGGAAGAGGATGTCGAACAGGGCATTTAAAACAAAAGAATAAGAAACATTTCCTTGGTATGGACCAATGAATGATATGTTAACACAATCTAATGGAAAAGTTACAAAAGGGGACTGAAAAAAAAAGGAATGTTAATTTACTACTCAGGGAACTCCTGCGCATTCATAATCTCTAAATTAATATAACTATTCTTTAATAGTTTAAAAAAAAAAAAGGGAGTCTGGGTCACAAGAACAAAATTCAGTTACTGGATTTACAAAATGTTTGAACCAATTATCAAAACCTATCACAAGCAAAGCAATCTGCTCCAAGAAAGACACTTTAACCTTGAATATTAAACTTAGCTATTCATTGGGCATACAAGAAGAAAATAACAGAACAATTTGATTTTATCAGACTGATTTTTCTTCCACAACCAAAATTACATCTCTAATTCAACCTAAAAATTACTTGGGGGGGGGGGGGGCATATTTTTAATTTAAAAAAATGCTTTATCAAATAATATGATTTAAACACATAATATGAAGAATATGCTTGATAAATCACTATTTAAAAATAACAAATTGTAATTTTTATAATATTCAATGCTTTAGCACTTGAGCAAACTGAATTACAGTAAAAATTCTATTAATCTTATAAATAAATGAAATGGAATAAAACATCAAAAGCAAATATTTTCAGGATAAAAAAAAAAAAAAAAAAAAAAAAAAAATAGTTACTTAAATTATCAAACATTATTAAGATTTGAAAATGCTATGCAAGCCTTAAAACATTAATAGGTTTTAAAAAATTGACAAAAATAATACATATATACACAAACCTGTCTCTTAATAAAGTCCATAATTCTCCTCCAAGGCAAGCTTCCATAAGCATATACAAATATTTCCTATCTTTGAAGGTACGATATAATCTACAAAAAAAAGGGGGGGGGGATAAATAAGTATGAATTTATACAATACATACACTACCACTCAAAAGTATTTGGCCACATAATAAAATAGAAAAGAATTATGCATGAAACCAGTTGAAATTTTGCATGAATGTCTGCAATATAATCAATAAATGCAAACGCTATGCATGCAATTCTGAATCATGGCAAATATTGTTAAAATACATAATACTCTTGTAAACTTTGAGCGAATGATTTTGAGGCAATGCCCAGGTTGTTAGTCCTTTTTTCTGCAGTCATACTACTTAATACATAAAATGGTGAAACATACTAAAAGGTGGTTAAAACATTATTATTCTTTTTTCCCTTTATAATTTGTAATCCTGTTGATTTAGAGTTACATACATACTTTATTCTCTACATAAATATACTTTCCAAACCCACACATATCTTTTATTTATACTACTAGGATGACAAATACTTTTAATTAGGCAATAATATCAAAATTAGATGGAACCCGTCAAAACTTGATGGAAAATAAATTGATGGTATCATATAAAAAAAAGTTTGTGACAGCTTTAAAATGTTAGAAATTTTTAAAGAACAATTCATAGCAAAAATCCAATTAGGAATTGTTTTAATAGTGAATGTAAAAATCTGAATTATTATGTTTGTCAATAACATCATTGATTGGTTAGGTGAAAGATAACATAGTTTATATGAATGCAACTTTGCATGTGCCTAAATCACATACCAAAAATCAAGTATGATTTCCTATGCTGTGTTATTAAACAAAATAGTGATTTTAAATTATTCAAATTGAAGTACATGCAGATATGCATCAGGCCAGTCATGCTATATGCATGAATGTACATATTAAAATTACCTTTTTTATATTACATTCAAATAAATAAATAATTTCCCCTCCATATACGAAATGATAATTCTTAAATGCCTCTTATTCATTGTGCTGTCTGGTAAGCATGTTAAATGGAAAGTAAATTGTAACTATCATTTTGGAAAAAAAAAAAGCAGTTTATTTATTATAATTTGTAGAGACAAGAATTTTGTACACCCTCACTATTTTGTTAATTTAAATTTATTTAGCAAGCCATAAGTTTATTGAAAAACTCTATTTGTTATTTAGACTAATGGTACAGAAAGTCATTATTCACAGCAAGCATTCAATTGAAGCATTACTTAGTTTATAAAATAAGTAATTAAACTACAGCATAATACATTTAAAATATTTTTTATACAGAAATAATGATTGTGAGAATGCTTTCTGAATTCATAGTTTAAAAATTTACAGTTAAAAAAAAGATTGTTTTGTTTTAAATTAAATACATCTCAGGATTTAAATTACAGTTAAGTTTACATTCAGAATTAAAAATTAGTAAACTAAAATTAGAAACACTACATAAAAATTTTAAACATATTATTTAAACTATACTAAAAAATTAAAAAAAAAAAAAAAAAAAAAAAAAAAAAAAAAACATACTTAACAATAAAATCACAGTTAGATTCTTCCATAATAATTTTCTCCGAGAGTATATGTTGCTGTTGTCGAGTTTCAACAATTTGTGCTTTCTTCATAACTTTGAGGGCAAATGTTCTGGAACTGTCATTGTTTAATTGCACCTGTCAAATATTCCAAGACTTTAATAAGAATTTAAAAATCATACATGTCACATTATCTAAAATCTATATTAATTTTAAATTCATAAGCGTCATTAATTTGTATTTTCTGACATTTGTGAATGTGAATCTTTTGTTTGTTTGTTTGAAGGTACATAAATCTTGTTATTTACATCTGCAAAGTTACATAAAAAATAAATTAAATAGGATCATTAGTTACATTAAAACAAATGCTTAGAATCTGACTTACTAATTCAACTCTTCCAAAACCACCAACCCCAAGAGTGGTGACTATACGTAAATCACATAGTCGAATGTCTGAAAATTCTTCATTTGCTCTGAAAATTGAAAATATATATATACACTATTAGTTAATGTTATGACGAAACAGGTAGTGTATAAATAATGTAATTTTTATAGATTGAAGATATTGTTTAAATTATCTTTTAAAGACAAAATATATATATATATATATATATATATATATATATATATATATATAAATTAGAATATATACTAACTAATATATAGAAACTATTAGTATTGACATTGGTTCTAATTCAGTACAAAATTTATTATTTTGAAATTGCAAAAAAAATCTAATGAGGAACTAATATTACCAATAAAGTGCATTTCAATTTAAATGTAACAGAAAAATATTTATAACTAAACATATGTAACAACAATAAAAGAAAACAGTGGTGTGTAACACTGAACAGGTATCATGCAAATTCTGCTTACCTTAAATTTCATAAAAAGCAGCTTTTTGAAGAAAAAAGAAAATTACTTAAATATATTTAAGTAAAATAAACAAGTAAATAAATAAATAAACATTTACATTAAAGGTTTTTACAACTCAGGAATAGACTTTTCTATAAATAAAAAAAAAGTAGAAAACCAAGAAATTTAGAAACCAAACACTATTTAGATATTTATAATTATTTTTAATATTAATTATTTTAAATATTATTTATAATTACTAAGAAGATAACTAAAGAATTAAAATAATAAGCGATTCCTTTAAAATAACAAATACAATTTATTATTAAATAATTTGAGAAATCAATAAAATTATATCTAGAAAATTTGAATAAATACTTTTGCAATACAGCTATTAAATACATTTTTAAGTGATTGCACCATTTGCTTCAATTAAATTTCAATCAATATTTAAAAATAGTTGAATTTCTCTAATAGGTTACTAAAAATATTAAAAATATCTTTGATTTAAATATAAAAATTTGTCTTCCTATAGATAATTTTAAGTTGTTAAATTAAAAACAGTAAAAATATTAATCTGGATATAATTGCTAAAATTAGTAACAATTTATTAATGGAATGTTATATCTTTGTAACAAGAGAAAATTAAAAATTAAGTACCAACATAAATAGTAACCAACTTTAGAAGATAACTATACAGAATAATTACCGTAATTTCCGGTCTATAAGCCATGAATCAAACAATCATTTCTCGACCCAGAAAACATTTTAAATAAAATTTCCCTTTTTAGATCCTGGTAAATATTTCTCTTCAATTACTAAATAAATTTTCTGGTCCAAAAAAAATTCTTTGATCTGCGGCTTATACACTGGACATTACAGTAATATGCATAGTTTTATATGAACTGTTTTCTCCTTAATCATTTAAAGAGTTACTATTCAACTTAAATTTAATGTTAATTGATGTATTCAATATATAAGCTCATTCACTTACGGGATTCATTATGTATCATAAAGTTATATCATTATATACAGAGAAATACAAATTTGAATGAATATATAATTTAATAAAAAATATCACATACTTTTTTCTAAATATGGCATCTTCATCATATCTCTTAGTTTTTATTTCATCAATATGACTAATTAATTGATGAAAGGAACTGAAAAAAAATTAACATACTAAGTATTCATGAAATATAATGCTTGTTAAAAATATTTTATGAAAAATTTAACAAAAATAAAACATTTTATGGTATTTTGAATTAACATGCATATACAATTATGCAATTTTATAAGCAAAAAGTATTATTTAAAAAAATAAACTAATATTTGATATTTAAATTTTTTTAAGAATCTGTTTCATTATTATATTAATGCACTGCATACATGATACACTAACGTCATAATTTTCCATAAGTGTCCAGAAATCCATTTGCTTTATCTGACAGCAAAATAATTCTAGTATGCAAAGATATAAAATGTACTAATGGAATTTAAACATTTCCTAATCAGATTTTTTACTTTGCTTTTATTAAAATAATCGCTTAAAAAAAGTCAATTGCAAACATTAATAAATTTTAAAATATATATACATTTTTTTAAAAATATATTAACATAGTTCTAAAAAAGGTTTATAAAATACTTTCTGTAAATAACTATTACAACATATAACATATTCACTTGAAATTTATAATGTGAATTTGATCTAACTGCAGATAAACATTGAAGGACATCACAAGAAATCATAATTCTTGCTACAACTGATAAATAATGCATTCTAAAAGCATGCAAATTCAACTATTTTCATTTTTAATTTACCTCATTCTGATCCTCTAGACTTTTACTTTCTTCATTTTTACAAGAAGAAAGTATTGACTTCTCAAAAAATTTCTGTTTTTAATGGATTTCCATGGTTTAGGGGTCAGAGATTTTGAAAAGCATGTTTTTCAAAATCTCTCTCTGTGAGTCTGTGACTCTTTGTCTCTCTGCATACGACATACATTTTGTTTTGCATTCTATCTCAGGAACTAACGCACAAAATGTAATAAAAATTCATATTCTGGTAGACCCTTATATAAACTGAAACTGATTAGCTTTGGGTGTAAATTGCTCAACAGGTGGCGTTGATATGTTGTGCTTTTTACAATTTCCGCAATAGCTCTTTCTCAAGAACTAATCCATGAATTTTCATCAAACTACATATTCAGGTATGCCTTGATAAATATTGCTGATATGGTTTGGAGTAAGTTGTTAAACACATGGCACTTTTATGATGAATTTTTCCCGATATTCGCAACAGTTATAAATTAAGAACTAATGCATGAAATTCTATAACTTTTGAATCCTCACAATGGGCATAGATTGTCATTTAGTTTTAGCACTGTAATAGTGAATTTTGAAATATTAATGTGTATGAGATAGAAGAAAGTTTTGGGACTGCCATATCCAACTACTTTTATAGTAGGCAAAAGTTTAAAAACAAGTAAATTTCTAATATAAATGTAATATATATCAAAATTATTATTATTTGAAATATTATTTCTATATATTCATGTTATATATACTTAAATATTTTATGTGATATCATTATAATTCATGTCAAGAAATAAATAAAGTTGTAACACAATACTTACTCTCTATCAATAACTAGACAGGTTACACCTTCTGGATCATCAGCAACTATATTTGCAGTCCTCACATCTTCACTAAAAATGAAAATACAAAAACAAGCATTTTAATGCACTTCTAAATTATATTTACATAGTCAATGAGTGAAGATGGATGACAGAAAAACAATTTTGAAAATTTTATTTTATTTGCCTGATCAGCACAGAAACAGTCATCAGAATTGCATTTATTTAATCAAAAAATTTTTCTGAATCAATAATACAAAATTTTCTGCTTTTAAAACTGGTGATAAATCATTAAAAATTTTGTAAAAAATGCTCACTGCAAAAGGGTAATAGTTTAATATATATATATATATATATATATATACTTTTTAAAGTTTACTATGTCTTATGTTTGAAGTGCACTACAATATTAATATTTATTTAAAGGGAAAATTACTTTAATAGAAAACTTACCATCTTTTTTCAATGCATGAAATTGCACAGAACACAACAATTGATTGACTTCATAAGCATAAAAACTTTAAAATAATTTTTATGCAAAAATTTTTATGCAAGTATAAATGTATTTAAAAAATTGAAATTATCTCATTTTAATTAAGAATCATTTAGCATCTTTTAAACAATAATAAAGAAATTACAAAAAAATTACTGTCAACAGTGGCGTAGCTAAGGGGGGGCAAGGGGGGCGTCCGCCCCGGGCGCCGAGGCCTAGGGGCGCCAAATTGAGAGAAATTGTTATATATCTATATTGGGGTGGGGGCGCAAAATTTCTTGCTGGCCCTGGGCGCCAAAAAACATAGCTACGCTACTGACTGTCAAACCCTTCTAGCAGAATATTTTCAAACGCAAGGAGAAACTGCTGACAGCAGCCAAATAGATACACAAAAAAATGGTTCAATTATATGCATAAGTTTATACACTTATTGATGGTACAATAATTAAAATGACACAGGCATCGTTATCACAGTGCTCCTTTCAGTAGAATGATAACAAATCGAAGGAGGACCTGCTGGCCATAGCCAAAAAAACATACAGAAGGAAAAATTGGTTCAATTCTATGCATAACTTTATGCACTTTTTGATGGTACAATAAAGAAAAAATAGTACAAAAATCACTATTGCAAAGTCCACTTCTAACATTTTTTTTTCTTTTTTAAATTGAACGAGGACCTGCTGGCCATAGTCAAAACATACATTAAAAAAATTAGTTCAATTCTGTGCATAACTTATTAACACACTTTTTGATGATACAATAATGAAAATGACATAAAAATTGCTATTACTGCAAACCCTGAGTATGCAATTTAATTTAAGTCAGCCATTTATTTTTCTTTTAAAATTATTTATTATTTAGTTTTATTCCTATTTCTATGTTTTGGTAAAATTAATTTTATTTTATTTTTTCAACTTCTCACGTTTCTTGAACACTTTAGAATATTTTATACATTTTTAAAATACTTCTCTTACAAAAAATAGGTATACTGTTAAAAATTTAGCTCTAGTTTGAACCAAATATTAATGCTCAGTAGCTGCCACCATAAGATGGTGAAACCTCATACCGAAATTTGGAGCTTCCTATTTCAACCTTGTTCCAATTATTGGAACTTTGCTTCAACAAGAGCTTCAAATATTAGTTCAAGATTTCATCATCTTATAGTGGCAGCTATTGAGCGCCAAAATTTGGTTCAAACTAGGACAAGATTTTTAACAGTGTAGATAATGCAAGTACAAAATAATAACACATAAATGTTGATGTGTATAATGTTACCTTTGTAATGCTTTCTCACCAAAGAAGTCCCCACAGCCAAGAGTTCTCACATACTTCTCATTGTTTTGTTCAGGGTCATTAATCGTGACTTTAACCTAAAAAAATATTTAAAAATAATGTACAACAGTAAACTGAATAATTCATACTTCTAACATGAGAATTACAATCAAAATTATTTCAAATTCCTTAAACTTGCCTTGTTAGCAAAAAAAATCCCTTCTTCATTTTAATTTTTATATTCAAAGCATTTTGAAAATAACATCCCAAATTTTCATTTTTTTTAGAAAGAGAAAAACATATTTGCACATTTAAAAAATAAATTTCATTAACTGTCTTAAAAAAAAAATCTTATGATAATTTAACTTATACCGTATATCTCCATATGTAAGCCGAGCAATATTGAATTTGCTTTGGCTTGAAAATGAAGGTTGGGGGGGGGGGGGGGGGGGGGGTGTTGGCTTATACACGAGACTAAAACAAAACCAAAATTTTATATTTCAAAATGAAAAGCACGGTAAATATTAAAAAACATAAAAAAATAGCTACATATTTCTGAAAATAATTCCATTCTTTTATAATGAAACAAGTCACCAATCATCTTTAACTAGCTAAGTCATAATCAGAATATTCAGACAACTTCTTAAAATTACTTTCTCATTGAGACATCAGGATGAATATCATCAGTATCTAATTCATCATCATTTTCATCTTCGTCAAAAATCACATCATCTTCTGTTTTTTCCATCGTATTACTGATGCAACATATTTTTTAAAGATCGGATGATAATTTTTTGTGGTAACTTAAACCAAGCTTCTTTCACTCATTCAGAAATAACAAACATGTTATTATTATTATTATTATTACTAGCATACCCAGCCCGCTTCGCCGGGCTTAATTTGAAGGTTTATTTAATAATTTATGTGTATGGTACGCTTCTCTCTCAGCTGGCGACGGATCCCCCGGTGACTCTACGCTTCTCTCTCAGCTGGCGACGGATCCCCCGGTGACTCTCCCCGGACCATCGGCACTCCACGTGCGTCGGGTGAGCGTCAGAACAAACTTTCAGCATATACATATGGGTGGTTGTACTTGAATGCACAGACCTGCGCGTTTTTTTCTATCTTGCTTTTATACCTCTGGACCGAGTTGGCGCATTGCCAAGATTTGCTTCCTCTGGACCGAGTTGGCGCATTGCCAAGATTTGCTTCCTCTAGACCGAGTTGGCGCATTGCCAAGATTTGCTTTCCCCTGTGCCTCAATTAATTAATTATCCTCAGAATTCCTTTTATTTATAGAGATTATGTACCTCCAATTATCATAGTATCTCCAGGTGACATCCATTCAGTTAATTTCGGATGGAGCCTATCTTTGACTTATTAAAAAAATATGTTGAAGATGGGATGTAAAGCATCCGGGAATTTAGAATGATCTCTAGGAAATATCAATAATTCCGGCGATCTCATTTCTCCTTATTAAATATGAAAAAGATAAATTACTAAGTTTTCATTCCCTGAATTTTTCATTATGTTTGTTTAACACCGGCTTACATTCGAGTTTGCAATTAGGGTTGATTTTTCACTGAAAAATCGTATACTCAGCTTATACACGGAAATATACGGCAATTAACTGTAATAATTTGCTTGTACTGGTATTCAATATTAATTTATGTTGCATTAAACAGTTATTAATGATGGATGAAATTCTAAATCAGCTCATAACATATGTCTAATTTTCAAATAATAATCTAATACTATTAATTTTAAAGTATATATTTTTATTTAAACTTTTTCGATAATAAATATTGATATTTCTCTAGCATAATTTTGACTGTTTTCCTGGAAAAGTTTGTTTATAACTTTTATAAAGTTTCTTTTTTTTTTTTTTTTTTTTTTTTTTGCAGTTTAGACTATGAACCTCCTCCTTGCAAAAAACAATAAATATTTTTAATTAATTCGGTAATATTTAAAAATTATTACAAATTAAATTAAAAATTTAGTTTAAAAATTATTTATTTGTGTTGCATTTAACAGCATCCATTTTTTAATTCATAAAGTGAAAATTTTCATTAAATTTATAGCGATATTTTAATTTAATATTTAAAGCAAAATATTTTTTTGATATTCAGAGTCATTTTGATGCACTAAACCTTTTATTTCAAGGCTAACATTTTACAATTATGTCATTATAGTAAATCAATACTACAAGATACAAAATGCTTTATGGATTACAGAGTTTATCAATCATTAAAAATTTGCTGGCCCATCTCTCCAGTGATAGCTTTTATTTTAAAGAGGTAAATTGTATTAATTTTGTATGCCAACACAGCAAGGAAGAAAAAACATGGTGAAAAAATAAAACTCATCTTATGCATGCTACAAAATAATCTGATAACCACTTCAAAAAAACATTTAGCTCCTTAACAGTGTTATCTCTTTCCTTGTATAATTAAAATAATAATAAATTAAAATAATAAAACAAAGAGAATTGGTTAATTGAACATGCACTTGCAAGGAAAAAAAAATGAATTTGACCTTCGTTTATATCAATGGCATATTTCCCTAATCAATCTGCATTTGAATAATCCCAAATAGTGATAATTTGAGTACATTATAAGATGTTAAAAAATAGAGAATGGGTTTTATCTCATATCACTGAAACTGAAGGATTCGTAAAACAGAAAAAAAAAAAAAAAGAAAGAAAGAAGGAAATATCTTAAGTTGCGAGAAGATTTTTTTTTTTTTTCATTATATAGATTCAATTTAAATAATGTACCATAATCTATCTTGGGATCCTACAATAATAACCAAATTATAAATACATATGTATCTATAACTTACCTTTCCTCTACTAATGATGAAAAATGTATCACCTCTGGCACCTTGACGAATAATATAGTCACTGTATTTATAAGTTATCTACAACAGAAAATAAAAGCCCAGTTAAAAGCGTTTTCTTTACCATTTAAAAAAAATTATATTACTATATTTAATCAAGAGCTTATATGAAATTTTAAAAACTATTAAAACACAATGCATTTATTTATGTGTCTAAATTTCCAAACTAATTATGAATCAGATATTCTATATGAAATCTTTGGTAATTACTTTAAACCATAAAAATCCCTATCGGCTGGGCCTATAGGCGGAGGTAGATTTCGAAGAGTGCTCATTTCAACAACAACAAAATATATATATATATATATATATATATATATATGATTAGAGATAAACCCAGTTTAATAACTTCATTTGGCCGTTTATGAAAAATTTTTTATTTCATTTTTCTGAAAAAACTGGTTTTATCAGAATAATCTTAAGAAAAATTCAGCTCAAATGCGCATTTTGACAACATATTTTGAAATAGATTCTGAATTTATTAAAAAAATCGACCAAAACAGTACATTATACAGCTCCTAAATAACAAAAAACTGTCAGTTGAATGCATTTGAGAAAAAAATTGAATTTAAAAATGAGTCATAAAATAACCGATTTGTTGTTTGAATACATCCTTAATTCTATAATAATTATTGCTTCGGAAAATTTTGTGCGAAATACTCACTTTGACAGCATTTTTAAAAATATATTCTATCTTTATGAAAAAACTGGCCAATACGTCACAGTATATAGTTCCTAAATAAGAGGATCTGTAAATTGGATGCGTTTAAGAGCGAAAATGGATTTTAAAACGAGTCATAAAAAACGCAATTTGCTATGTGAAAACTTCCTTAAATTTTCAAATCACAAAGACTTCGGGAAATTCTGTACAAAATACCCTTTTTGGTAGCCTTTTTGAAAACATATTCTGTCTTTATCAAAAAACCGATCAATGCATCACATTATATAGTTCCTAAATAAGAGGATCTGTAAATTGGATGCATTTGAGAGCAAAAATGGATTTAAAAACGAGTCAGAAAAAAACGCAATTTCTTATTTGAACACTTCCTTAAATTTTCTGTCCCGATGATTTCAGAAAATTCTGTTCAAAATACCCTTTTTGGTAGCCTTTTTTGAAATATATTCCGTCTTTATCAAAAAACTGACCAATGCATCACATTATATAGTTCCTAAATAAGAGGATCTGTAAATTGGATGCGTTTGAGAACAAAAATGGATTTAAAAACGATTCAGAAAAAAACGCAATTTCTTATTTGAATGCTTCCTTCAATTTTCAATACCGATGACTTTCGGAAATTCTGTTCAAAATACCCTTTTTGGTAGCCTTTTTTGAAATATATTCTGTCTTTATCAGAAAATTGACCAATGCGTCACTTTATACAGTTTCTAAATAAGAGGATCTACCATTTGGATGCGTTTAAAATCAAAAATGAATTTAAAAATGAGTCAGAATATAAGCAGTTTGGATTTGAGGTTTTTTCTCCAACTCCTATTTTTGATTAATTTGTTTTTGCTATACGAATTGGTCCTATGAAAAACTTGTCAATATAAAAGTTGTAGATATTTTTGAAAAGATGTAAAATAAATTTAATCAGATTTGATATCTTAAAAATTGACGGAGTTATGGATTTTTCTCTTTTTTCAGCGCCCTTTTTCTTTTTGTTTTTAATTTTTTTCATCGGTAAAAGTTAGTCCTATCAAAAACTTGTAAATACAAAAGTTTTAGATAATTTTAAGAACATTTACAAAAAATTTTGTTGGACTTGATATCTTGAAAATTGACGAAGTTATGAATTTTTCTCTCTCAAAATCCCTGTTTTTTTTCGCCCCTTGAGCCCACTTCTAAATTTATCAAAAATCTGTCATGCATATACTTTTGGCCCATTTTTAAGAAGTAATATAAACTTTAAACCGATTCGATATCTACTTTAATTAAGAAGTTATGGCGTTTTTTCGGTTTTCACAAAAACGCCCCCTATTCCAACCCCCTTGGTCCGATTTTGCCCATTAACGAACTTAGCCAAGATTTTATTCCCTTTGATTTTATGTACAAGTTTGGTGGAGATTGGTGAAGAATTATAGAAGTTATCGTGTCCATAAAAAAGTGATATATATATATATATATATATAGATAGATAGATAGATAGATAGATAGATATATAAACTGGTGCGATTGCAATAGGTAGTATTTCTTACGAAATCTACCTAAAAGTGTTAAAGAGACCTTATTACAGATTTGATTAAAATCTTACGCAAAAATGTACATTACAAAAAGAGACCTTGTGCTAAAAATTGAAGTTTTTTTATTACATAATATCCACTTTATTGCAAACTTCGAATTTATAATGAATTTACTAGGACAATAATTCATCAAAATATTTAATTTGAGAAATAAAGTCACAAGCAGTAAACAAATATATATATATATATATATATATATATATTAAAATGCCTCAACAATGATAATTTGATTACTATACCTCTTCCAAGACGTCAGCAATTTTAATTAACATGTCCTCCTTTAATTTCCGAAATGTAGGAACACTATATACAAATAGAAAGAAATAATAATTAGTTTTTTTTTTTTTTTTTTTTTTTTTTTTTAAAGCATAATATGAGATTATTTTATCACAGAATAGAGACAGTAACTAACACTTGTTAGTTAATAAAAGCATAAATTCATATATGTTGTTAATAATTATGTAAAAAAAGAAGTGTCTGAGCACAGTTATGAAGTATGCCTCATGTTAACTATTCTTAAAATATGATATATGAAATTTGAATAAAACATGTTAAAGAATTTTACCTTTTTAAGAAATCTGTGTATTGAGCTTGTCTGACTAAACCTGTCCTCATCATTATGGTTTGAAAGCATTGTCTTTCTATAGCCCAGAGTCGACAATCACTGAGGGCTAAACAGAAAATGAGAAAAGAAATCATGCATTAAATGACATCTTTGTAAAATTTACAATATTTTAACAGCATTATATGTAACTGACAATTAAACTAATTTATACCTAATATTCTTACATTAATTAAAGGGACAGTTTACCTCTTCAACAATTTTCTTTAATTTAAAAAATATGGTTTAAATAATGAACTCATTGCATTTCAATGTTAAACTAAAAGTAAATTTTGAAATAAAAAATTGCATATTTGATTAAAAGATTTAAAAAGTTTATAAAAACTTACATTATTTAAAATCTCTACTACTTTTTAAATATTTATTTATTTATTTGAAAATCTTCAAATGTGTATAACACAAGCACTGTGCATGGATTTTTAGATACATCTAATATTACATTTAATGTAAATTTTTTATACATAAAGAGAGAGTAAAACGATGAAATCTGACACATTTTCATTTACTTTTATTAGAAATAAATAACCTGAAGGCAAATTCCATGCCCAGTTTTATCACATATATAATAAAGAACATATATAAAAACGTTTAAATCTCTATCTCAAATACAAAAAGAACCTTGACAATTTCAAAACATGAAAGTGAACATAGAATGAACATGAAGCAAAAGCCATTTAAAGTTTCAAATTGTGTGGGTAATTACGCCGAGTGTATTAACAAAATTTACAGTATCTCGATTCGCGAGTCTCGAGGCATAATTTCGCATGGATAAAAATGAGATGTAAAGACATTCACAATTAAACAGATTAAATTTCAAAAATATTAAATTTCAATTAATATTTTTAAAAAAGGAAAAAAGAAAAACAATTTTTTGAAGAATTTTATAGTAAATTGTCCCCTTAAGGCTACTCGTCAGTCCATTTCCGAATTCCTCTCAATAATGTTAAGTCTATAAGCCTTTGGTGAGTACTTATAGCGTTTGATGAATACTTATACTTAAAATATCTCTTTAGGATATTAAATTGTTTTATTTCTGTTTTCTGTGTATTCTTCTTAAAGGATACTTCTTTTGTTCTTAGTTGTCGAAATATTTATAAAATCTATACTTAATTTAATAATTTATGTGTTAAAAGCGATCTAACTGGAGTAAAATTTTAACACTTCAAATAAAATTAAGCACAGATTTTAGAAATATTTTAAGAATTAATGAAAAAGAGATATTCTATAAGAAAAGTACACTAAAAAGAAGTTAAAAATATTAATCTACCAATGAACTATTTTAAATACAAGACTGCATCAAATGTCCATAGATTTAACATTACCGAGGAGGATTCGGAAACTGAGAGACGAGCAGCCTTAACATTTCAAAAGAATAAACATTCCCAGCTCAAACATTTATGTTATGAAAAAGAAAACACACAAAATTACATTTTAAAAAAATCTATCTTAAGTTGAAACGTTTGCTGTATTATTTTAATTTCTTTCTGCATAATTAATTGCTTTTAGTCTGACGTGATTTTTTTTTTTTTACAATTTAAAATTTAATTTGTAAGTTAGACGTAAAATATTTCATAATTTTGAGTTCATGTTATTTATATACGAAGGAAAATTTGGTTATTTATTTTAATGAATAACTTCACTATTTAAAAAATGATTAAGAAAAAATACATTTTTCTAAAGAATTACGACTTGTACCTCAATTTTGAAACAAATCTGTTTCAAGAAACTTCAAGTATGCATATTCAAAATTACAGTTTATCTTGCAAACAGGTTTTGAGGAACGCTTGAAAAACTATCGGTATCGCAATCTATTTGCATTTGCAACGATTACAAATAAACTTAATTAATAATGGAATTCTAAGTCAAGGGGAAAATCTATCATTGCTAAAACATTTGACCGCATGATTTCTTGCTTGGTATCCTAAAATAAAATTTACTGTAAGAACTAAATACGATGCCAAAATCAAGAATTTGCATTAGATTTCGATACAGTTTCCATAAAAAGATAACCCCCTAAGCCTCTCTCTCTCTTTTAACATAAATTGAAAAAAGATATAATTTTCAATAGAATTATTATCTTCTGTGATAATTTGTAGGTTAAAATGTACGGGATGCTTTGCTTTATTTTCCGACTGAACAAAAAGTATAATATTGATTTAAATTTATGCGTCCAAGATGAGATCAACATTCCAGAGTTTAGAAATCGGAATTATCTTATTATATCATGATTATTTCATGTTTCTTTAATTAAAAAATAAATAAATAACAGCATTAAGGAAAATATTTTTTTTTTCACGTAAAATATTGAAACAGCCCTGTGCACCTATTCTGAGCTAATCAACCAGAAGCAGGGCCGTAGATAAGGAAATGCTATAGGGAAAGTCACCCCCCCCCCCCCCCAAAAAAAAAAAAAAAAAAAAAAAAAAAAAAAAAAACATTTTGAACCTCCCCTGGAAAAGATTTCAAAGTTATTAAATGAATTTATATTCCGAAAATCCAAGTGAAATTCTATTCAAAAATCTAATTTAGCTTTGATGACCTTTCACAGTTTTGCAGAAGTACTAAATTGTAACTAAAATAAATGTTTCAACACTCACTCATCCTAACTGCACATATGAAGCTAACATGATGTTTAATATTGCACTAGTTATTGCATTCGAATTTTCCATCATCATATTATTTTCTTAGCATAAAATGAAGTTATTACAACAGTTTAATAAGAAATATAGTATCTGCAATGTGAATATGTACTAATTTATCTTTCCGCGTCCGAGGGAGAGAAACTATGAGTCCCCCTGCCTACATTTTCTTGACCCCCCCCCCCCTATTATTTACTTCTAGCAACGGCCCTGATCAAAAGGAATGAAATTTTAATAGATAAACATTGCATTATAAACAATTAAAATCAACAACAAGAAAACTTAAATATTTCTGCACAAATAATCGATACATACCAGTAACAGTGGCTGTCCTGGTACAATTATATAGAATAGCTAATTCTCCAAATACTTTTCCTGGTCCAAGAGTGCATAAATAACGACCTTCTTTAGACACTTCAATTTTTCCTTCTGTAAATATTTTTCATAAAAATAAAATCAATACAATGTTATGAAATTACAAAAAATAGAAATAAGAATATAACTACCATAAAGAAATATAAGTCAAGCACAAAAACTGCTTTGGAGGAGATAAAAATCTAAAACAAATAATATGGAATTCTGGTGATTAATCATTTTGCGTTCTACTTCGATGGAAGAAAAAAGATATTTAAAGGAAATGGGCTTTTGTAATACGACTGTGAAATTTAAATAAATAACGGAAATATTCCATCAAAATGCGTCACAATAGTATTTGTTTTCATTTTTACGTTCCAGATAAAATTCAAAAATGACTAGAAAACTGTCGCACAGAAAAAGTTTTAATTCGCCTAGCTTACAAGACAGGTTATTTGTGGATTATGCTCTTAAACTTCTAGAATGTTTTGAGAAAGGAAGGAAGAGTTAAAAAAATAAATAAAATAAATGTTCTACTAAAACTTCAATGAAGTATTTCTATTTAGCGATATCTTTTTTAGCGAATGTTTCTCAATAACGAATTTTTTGCAGAGCCTCTATTACGGAGTTAGCCCTTTATCTACCGACGATACTTATAAGTACCATTAAAATTACTTATTACAAAATTTTATAGTACATCGATTCGTTATAATACAGTTTAGAATGAGTTATAGATATATTACTTTATTTTGTTCCAAAAGCATTATTGGTTACACAAAACAAAATATTTTTAAAATGATGATTTCTTTTGCCTTTTCAGCTTTCTTGAAGCTGAGGGAGCGGGATTTTTCAATTCGGAAATATTTCTATATTTATATTATAACATCATATTTGTACATTTTAAAATTCTACAAAATACTAAGAAAACAATTCAAAATAAAAGATTTGAGTGGAGTTATAAATTATTACACAAAATCCCTGTAAATTCAAATTTAATTAATCCTTCTAAATCCTTCAAAAATTTATTAAATGATTATGTAAATCTTTTAATTTAGTTTAAAAAATTTATGTAAAGTGCTTTAGAATGTAAAATTTTGCTGAATTCATAATTCGGTAAATAAAGGGTTAATGTGAATTAAATAAAACTTCCATTCTACGAAAGTTATTTTTGTTTGGAGAATTTTTTTATGTCATCTTTTTTACTAACAATTACCTTCTCTCAAATTTCTATAAACTTCCGATTTTTTTTTTCTTTTTAGTTTACAAATTGTCCATGGTGAGGTAAAATAAGGATTCTTAATCTGTTTTACTTCCAAATGACGAATAAAAAGACAGTATCATTTGTGTTAGGAGAACAATGTGTGTTTTTATCTATTATGTACATGCAATCTTTTCAACAGCAAATCTCTGGAATTAGGAAATTTATCATCGTTTTCTTATAAGGGATGGATAGTATATACAATCGACTCGCTTAAATACGTACATTTGGTTCCACTGAATGGTATGCAATTAAGCGGGGAGGGTGCATTTAAGCGAGGGCAGCAATTAACGTTATTAGTATAGGTTATCTTTTGATTCTGTACCACAGGTATGATAAATATTAAGGAACAATAACAATTTACACAATAATTTAAAAATTAATTATTAAAACTATAATTTTAATCAATAATTAATTATTACTCTATTGGTATATACCAAAATGTCATGTATTATAATACTATTTACATTGCATGGCTTAATTTTTCATTATAATCTGTGTGATTTAAGAAAAAATTAAAAAGAAAGTAAAACAACAACTTTTTGTTTGTAAAATACAGCATTTGAAAATATAAATAAATTTCCTCATAAATTCATTTAATTTTTCATTATTTGCCAAATTATCCTTTATTCGTTTCCTACATAAAAATCCTTCGTTTTTTTATTACTCAACATTGCATTTTTCCATTTCCGGTACTAAATATTGTTCTTATATTCTCTTGACCGTACCTGTTGTATTTTTTCCCAATTCGAGGATTTTCAAAGACGTTTTGATGGCATTTTGAGTTGCTACATGTATAGCCATCTTTAAAAGAAAATCAGACCTTTTCAAAATCAACATTCCCATGCGCTTACATAAATTAATAGAATAAAGTCTATTCTTCCATAACGATTTTTGCTCTTCAATTTTATAGATAACAAACCTTTATCACAAAAGAAAATATTTCTGTTCTTAAATTTTTTCCATTAAACGGATTTACGAAAATTTACAAAATCCGAATTAATCCAAAAAAAAAAATTCTTAAAAAATTACGAAAATTAACTTTTTATACGATCTCCCGGTCCTATAAGTGATATTTAATAAAATTTTCCCACTACTCTAACAAGTAAGAGAAAAAAGGTCCCATTCATCTAACATTAAAATTGACAGAGTTATGAAACTTTAAATTTCATGACTTAAACCACTTTTCTGTAGCTGGAAATGGATGAATTGGACTGAGCTTTAAGGGAAAGTAAAAGTACACTAAGTGCTCTAAGCAGAGTTGTATAATATAGACGCACGCGCGCACGCCGTGCGCAGAAAATTTTAGGAAGTTTGCAGAAAATGTTAGGAAACAAACAATTTTATTTTTTGTAACTTTTTTTAATACCAAAAAATTAAAATATTCCCCCAATTTTATGCACGAATTATTTACTGTTAAAGCGAATTTCGTCAAAAGACCTCGAAAAAATCGCGTAAAAAACGTGCATTTCTACAAAGAAACGCGTAAAAAACGTGCATTTCTACAAAGAATCGTGTAAAAAACGAAAATTTTTGACAAAAAACCGCACGAAATATGTAAACTTCCTTCAAAGACTGCATAAAAAACATAAGTTACAACCATGAATCGCGTAGAAAACACGAATTTCGTGCATGGTCTGCGTAAAAAATGCAAAATTTGTGAATGCACCTTCTAAAAAAGCTAATTTCGCACAAATAGCTAAAAAACGCGAATTACATCTATGAATTGCTCAAAAAATGTGAATTATGTTCATGAATCGCTCAGAAAAATCGAATTACGGCCATGAATCACTCAAAAAATGCGAATTACTGCCATAAATTGCTCAAAAAATGCAAATTACGACCATGAATCAATCAGAAAACGCGATTTACTGTCATAAATCGCATAAAAACGTGAATTACGTCCATAAATCGCTTTAAAAACGTGAATTTCGTCGACAGATCGCTCAAAAAACGCAAATTATGTCCATGAATCGCATAAAAGTAGTAAATTACATCTTTAAATCGCTCGAAAAATGGAAATTACGGCCATGAATCGCTCAAAAAATGCGAATTACGGCCATGAATCGATCAAAAAACGTGAATTACTGTCATAAATCGCATAAAAAACGTGAATTACGTCCATAAATCGCTTTAAAAACGTAAATTCCGTCGACAGATTGCTCAAAAAACTCAAATTATGTCTATGAATCGCATTAAGATAGTGAATTACGTCCTTAAATCTCTCAAAAAACGCGAATTTTGTTGACAGATCGCTCAAAAAACGTAAATTACGTCCATATTCGTATAAAAAAACGAATTACATGTATAGATCGCGTAAAAAACGCGAATTACGCTCATAAATTGCGCAAAAAACACAAATTACACCCATGAATTACATAATAAAAGCAAATTTCGTCCGTGCTAAAATAATATATTGTGTAATTTTATTAAACATTAAATTAATTTGCAGAAAGTTTTTGACCCAATGTTATGTGCGCAGAAAGTTTTTGGTTTTATACAAGTCTGGCTCTAAGTATTAAAAAGGGCGACCATTTCCAGAACGGTCCAATGGCTACTTCCTAAACCATTTGTCACAGACATATAATTCCAATTACAAAAATGTTTTAAATGAGGTAAAGAAATATTTTTAAAGCGATTCAAATCGCTTTTCAGCGCCACCATATAAGTTTTACGGTAACGTTAATTTTAATTAATTAACATCTAGAATGGTTAAAATAATTTAAAGTGTGAGTTTCAAAATTCTCTTTACCGAGAAAATCAAATTTTGGGGAATCGCGATAAACCTTTAAATGCGTCCATTGGTTTTCATTATAAATTTAGATATTATAGTGTTACATTAGTGCAGATTAGTATAGACTGATAGGGAAAACAAAAGCAATAAGGTGAGTTTTGAAATTCACGTACTCAATTGTATTTTTACATATGATTTATTTTGTAAGGAAATGAAACTGCGTCTTTTCATGATTTTATTTTAAAAAGGTGTGGTATTTTGGTAATCCTTTATTTTACTTAAAATGTTGGTACGTATGTATTCCTAGTTCAAAATTTGTATTCAAATTTTAATTCACTTCTAAATATTCGATGGAGGTTCAATTCGCATATTTATTTATATCCAATGATAATGCAATATTAATGCTATTTAGGTGCCCACCATTTATTTATTTTATAGGGTTACACTAAATTCCGTTAGGTTAAGTATTCTAATAGAATTTTAAATATGTATCATTTTGTAATGAATTGCGATTGTTGCTTTTCATAACTTAACAAAATTTCTATTATTTTTTTTATTTATATTTTTAGTACAAGTTGTATATTTTGCTTTAATATGTAAATATCAACATGTATTTAAAAATAATAGTGTAAAAATTATTTTGTTTGATATTAAATTTTATATCTGGCGTTTATTTTTATTTCCAGTAAATTTGTGACTGACCCTAATTTGCAGCAAAAAAGAGGCTTCAACTTTAAACAGCTATTATTTGGTGAGTTTTAATCGCAGAGGAATGGTTTTTTTAATCTTACTTGTTAGAGTAGTGGTAAAAATTTACTAAGTATCACTTATAGGACCGGGGGACCATATAAAAATTTAATTTTCGTATTTTTTAATATTTTTGTTTACCTAAATCGTTTAAAAAACAATTCTTTAACTTTTTAAAAGCATTTTTGAAACTGGAACTATATGTCTATGACTAACGGTTTAGAAATTAGCCATTGCCCATCGTTGAGGGTGGACACCCTGTATAATAAATACATATAACTTTGCAAAGCTGTAGTTTTTCTATTACATTTAATATCAGCTACATGCTTCTTTTTCATATGTTTAAATTTCCTACTAGTCGTACCAATTTTGGATCAATTTTAGTGCAAATGATATTTTTTAATTTCGGTAGTGGTTTAAATAGTGATAAATTTGTGAATCAAATTTAAGCTCTGGTTTTTTATTATTGGCAATATCCACGATTAATTTATTTATATATTTAAAGCCATTTTTTAGGCAACTCTTCGAATATCCTCTGATTTATTATCCAAAATATTTTCAGTAGGCACTAAAAAATCATGCCTTATGAAATATTATAGATTGAAATTTTATACGTAAATGCAGAATATGCATTATTTGGTATGGCCCGGTTAGCCATGCTTTTAACTATTTCAAATACCCCCCCCCCCCCCCCAAATACAACAATGTAAAATAAAAGGAAAAAAATATATACAAAATTAGGATTCAATAATATTCCGATATCTCAATCTCCATAGAAGTTTAAAAATAAATTAATTAAATTAAAAAATAAAGGAAGACAATTTCTCATGAGAACGTAAAGATTCTAAAATCTCTAAATCTAACCATGCTTAAATCAACTGGTAAAATCAGATTATACATACCTTCCATTACAAAAACAACACTCCCAATTTCGCCTTCTTTAATGATGACACTATCTTGTCCATATTCAACGGGATACATACAATCTGTTATTTCTCTAATTTGTACATTTTCTAGATTTTTCATAAAATCATTCTCTGAAATTGCTCTTTGAATAAGCTCTTTAGATCTAAAAACAAAAAAATGATAATCACATGTTAAATAGAGGAGAATGAAAGAAAATTAGAAAAATATTTTATATTCATTAATCACTTTTTTTAATAACTTTTATTCGAAAATTTTTATTTTAAACTTAATAATATAAAAACTATTAATTAAAAAATTTAAATAAAAGGATTATCATCATAGGTTATAATTTCATCCGAAAGATTGCAATTTCAAAACATTAAATTTTTTTATTAAAAAAAAAAAAAAAAAAAAAAAAAAACATTTAAAGAGAAAAGAAAAAAAAACCCATTTTGTTTAAGATTAGCATTTTCTTATAGCTATGCATTTTTTTTTCTTTTTGCGGGGAAAGTACCTAATGAACCGATAGTTATTAAGCATTCAAAATGAAATAACTTTTTAACTGAACTGGCAAAATAAATAAATTAATAAAAAAGTTCTCTTTACACTCAATTTCATGATTACATGAAAAAACGGTACTACTTGATTATCCCGTCGACCAATTTCACCAAATTATGCAAATCGCGAAACTACGTAATTTTTATTTTAAATAAAGAAAGAATAAATATATTAATAAAAGTTTAATAAGAATATAAATAAAACTTCATATTAAAAATCACTTGATGACATAACAAACCCGTAATATGAGTTTAATGTTATGTGAGTGTGACATTTTTGAACATCATTATCGGCATGTAATCTTTTAGTTTGGCGGTACTTTTTTGGTCGGCGGAATAACCAAATAGTACCGAAAAAAAATCATGAAAGAATTCGATATTTTTCTTTTCCATGCATTAACTTCAAGTTGTTACAATAATACAAACTGATTTGAAACTAGTATATTATAGTCATCACAACGCTTGGTTCAGCGTAAATCAAATCATACGTGCAGCGAATATCTAAGCCATCAGGAGCCAGGTATGGCGAACATTTTCACATCCCCGTGCCTTTTTTTTTTTTTTTTTTTTTTTTTTTAATATACTGTACGTGATTTTAATGTGCTAACAAACAAAAAAGTTAATCAAATTGTCTTAACATTTTAATTAAAAATATGTGTAATGTTTGTTATTAAGAGAGCTATTTCTGTTGCTCTATGTTAGATAATAAATAATTAATCAAATGCCAATTTAACATCGTCATTTTTGTTTATAATGCCTTATAAAGAATGTTTTCTTTTCGACAATGTCAAAAATAAACTTTTTTTCAGAAAAAGTTGAAAAATATGTAGAAGAAATATAGAAATACAGCCAATATAAATTGCTATTACTATTATTGCTTGTCTTTTATCTGTATGACAACGGCTACCAATTCAACTAATTGAATTAAGACAAATCTATCTAGTCAAAATATATACATTTCGTTTAATTTCAATATTTTATTCCAAATATCTTAATATCATTTTTTGACAAATTAAATCCACGCCGTGCCCTGATCTAAACTCTTAATAGGGATCATGAATAAACCGTTGTATACGATCGCTTTTGATGTTAACTATATCGATGCGCAAAGCTTTTTTGTGATTTTTGGATGTCAATGAAGTAATGTAACAAAAACGATGAGCAAAACTAGACTACATATTTTAATAAGAGTAATTATTTGGAAAGACAAATTTTGAGCGTTAAGTACTCCTAAATTAAGGCGGGTAAATTGCATTCACAGTTTATTTAGTATCACGCACAACATTTAAAGTGATATCTATTAAACTGATATCCCATAGACATATATTACACATTAAAAAAATGAATGCTAAAATAACCACAAAAAGTTTGTACGCCATCAAAAGAAATGCATGCATTTGGAATATTTTTTTTATTTAAAAAATTATGGCTCAATACGAATAGAATATTTTGCCATTAACAAAATTCCATACTGTAATTCCTACAGATTTAATTCGATCAATCTGTAAATAATTAATTACGAAAGATTTTATTTTTTTAATTTTCTGGCTTTCAACCATCATTTATATCATCCATAAGATAACAAAAAATTTAAATCATTCCTAAAAAGCTATAAATAAAAAAAACTCCTATTTTTAAATATTTATTACTATAAGTATAATTTATTTTTAGCAATGACTTTTTCAAACAGTATAACCGACTGAATGTAATCAACATTTAAGCTGATAACTGGAAAACTAAAAATATAAATGTGTCACAATGATTGACAATGTTTAAATATTCACAGATAAATTTATTGAATATTCTTTTTTAAGATCTATGACATAACAGAAGAGCAATTCTGGAAAAAAAAAAATAAAGCCGTATCTTAAATTGGAATTCAATTGATATCAAATCAAAATCAACAGCGATGTATTAGTCAGAGGATAGCAACAGCTGGATCTTATCAGTTAGACATGTCAGACATTTATCCAAATCAAAACTGCCAACATAATTCTGTCTAGAGTTCAAAATCCATTTATTTTTTCTAAGAATGTCTATTGAAATTATTAAAATTTTAGTACATCTATTGATAAATTTAGATATAATCTTTAAAACACAATGTTGAATTATTTAAACGAAACTTTTCGGTCTGAATACTAACTTTAAATAGAGATCCAATTTCTTGGTTATTTTTATTTTATAGAAAATGAATTTTAGGGGAAAATCATATTTTTAACATAAAGACCCTGACATTATGTTCAATCAACTCATCAAGATCTGTGAACCGAAGAGCAATGAATATTCGTCATATAATTATGTATTTACACAGATTTTATCAAAACTATTCCAGGCAATATTGTTATCGTTATTAATTAATAAAGCTACAACATTTTGAATCATTTTTAATATGTTTGAGAATCCTTTTTTTTTTTTTTTACTACACATTTATACGTAAAGTTACATTCGGCCAATATATTCAAACTAAAATCACCTACTCTGTGGCTGATTTAAATTAAACATATTTTTATAATAAAACTTTTTCTAATAAAATCAATTTTATAAATATCAATTATGTTATGTCAAACTACGCTGGTAGGCAAATGCCAAGGACGGATGACATTAACCCCCAACGATAAAAAAAATCCTAAAAACCGCAACATCATGTGAAAATTAGCATAAATGCGAAATGCAAGTAAGAAGCATATTTTTTATTTCCATCATATGTGTTGGACACATGATAGCACAGATGAGCGATTCAAAAGTTTTGGTGGGTGTGGGATTTTTAACTACGACGCGTATTTTTTGAATTGTTTATTTAACTTTTACTTATTTCATTACATGAAAAACGGAAAATTATTAACGATAATTTGATAGTGTTGGAAAGTGTTTCATATTTTGTACTTGATTTTATATTCTTATTTAACTCTACTTCACTAACACTAAGCCTGTTTAAGAACGACGCCGTTACAAAACTTCGTAAATTTGACGATTAACTATTATTTTTTAATTTTAAAATATAAGTATCTTATACTTCAAAGAGTTAAAATGCTCCAGTGATCTTTTATCAAGATATTGAATGTATGGTCCAAGCAAATAGAATGCTTACTTTCATTTGTCATATCGTAAAAATTATGAGATTAGTAATCGAAGGGTATACCTAGAGAATAGCATCATACTCCCACAAACAGGCTGAAGACCACATTTTATTTGAGTGAATTAATTTACATCTCTTCCATTTTTTATAATACTTAATAAGGCAATAGTAACTTAATATTCAAATGCAATATCTAATAAAATTTGAAAATTTTAAATTATGTAAAACATTAAATAAGATTCATATGTATATGGTACAAAACATCATATGATATACCCATCAGATATTACGATTAACTAGAGAACAGTGTTTTTTTAATTTAGATACAGTAGTAACCAAATACATTAATTTTATACACACTGTTAGAAATAGAAAATGTATATATATATATATATATATATATACACAAACACACACACACACACACACACACACATATATATATAGTTTGTGATAATCATAAATAACATAGATAATCAAAATAATCTAAGCAGAATATGTAAAAATACAGCCTGTTTATAATAGAATACGCTTTAAGCATAAAATTTCATTTACTTTTTAAGTCTCCAGCAAAACATATTCAATTTTTGACGGTGAAAATTAAAATACAATAAAACATGGGAAAATATCACATGTCTATAAAAGTAATCCTAACTTAGAAAATATACTTCATAGAGTGGATTTTTTCAGTTCTTTTGAGATTCCTTCTCGGCAACTATTACTGTATAATTAAAATTATTTCTGTTGAATGACTGATTATGTAACATTAAAAATTATACCTAATCATGTAAATAGTAAATTAATGTACTTAAAAACCTACTTCATTTGAAGAAAATTAACACACGCTGATCACTGGGAAAAACGAATTTACTATTATATTAATAAAGAAAAGAATCGAGGTAGTCTTCTTATCCAAAATAGAAACAGTATAACATATATTTACATAGACAACACATTCATAGATTGATTCGACTGCCGAAGAAATCAAGCGTTAAGTTCTCTGAATTCTTAATACTTTTTCCTGGTATACAAGGAAAATTACAAACAAGACATATTTTACTAGAGTCTAAAAAATAAAATAAAATCGAAGAATACATCCATTTTCATTTAATGGGAGTTTTAACAATAGAAAGAATTTACTAAGAGTAATATTTTTATTTTTTCCCCTTTCGGTATTTCAATTTATAGTTTTATTACTTTATTATTTTATGATGAGTAATTATTTATTGTTGATAAGATCAGTATTTACCGTTTTTAAACATCTCATAATATAAGATGAATTCCAACGGTTCAAAAAAGAATGGATAAAAGTTTGCAAAAACGATTTTGATTATGGTCAACATATTGCTTTAGACACGTAGTTAAATAGATTTGTCTTTAGTTAAATGTTATTTAAGGAAACCAATTGTTTGCACACTTAAAAGGAACACTATATGGGATAAAAAACTCTGTCATATTATATTGATTCATCAGCACTGCTATTCAGGACAAATACACCGATTCAGTGTTGCACTATCAACACAGTCAAATGTTTTATAACTGCTAAAATATTATTAGCTTATCTATGCCAAAAAATTTAATTAGTAACGGAATCAAGAAATAAAATAAATATTTATTCATTAGGGAACACTCATCGTTAAAAATTTAGCTGAAGTTTAATAGAAAATTTTCTCTGAATTACAAAAAATGAATGTACTTTGTAACTTGTAATTTGAATTACTAAATCAAAACAAATTTGATGCACGTCAACTTTCCCAAATATTAAAAAAAAGAAAAAAACCCTAAAATTAGCTAAAACATACCAAAAGATAAACAAGTAGTAACTGACACAAATGTTTAAAATGTTTTATTCATTAAGGATGACTTTCTCTCTAAAAGGTTAGCTAAAGTTTAAAAGAAATTTTTCGATGAAATATAAAAATTAATATATTTTGTAGCTCACAATTTTAATTAATATCAAATTTCATCAACACTTCAACATCATTTCATTAATTAAATCAAATTAATGGGATGTTATTAATGTGTTAAAATATTTCCCATACCGGTGATTTAATTAAACTTTCAAGTTTAAAAAGTAAATTTACAAATGTTAAAGGTTATATCCAAAATTATGTTTAAGATTTCGTTTATAGAATTAGATATACTTCTGAGAGAGAAAATATATTATCTTGTTATTATTGGGGGGGGGGGGGGATTTAAGCAGTAATACATTATACGTGAGAGTAAAATTATTGATTAACGTGTTGGTTTCAAGTAATTAGTTTTGAATAGCACAATTTTATTCCATATCCATCATTTATAAACTATGATAATTTAAATTCGCAACAGAAGGAAATGCGTGAAAAACATAGACAAACGTAGTTTTTGAAATTTTTAATATTTGAGGTCAAGGACGGGATAAAATATTCATATAAAAATATTGTAATATTTTATTTATTTATTATTATTATTGTTATTTATGTTTAAAAGGCAAAAACAAAAGTAATAAAATTCATGCATTCTTACAATGAACTATAAGTTTTGTTAACCAAAATATTTTCATAAAAATACTGATAAACTATGAATTTTAACAAACCTCAAAGTGATACATTTTCAAAATCGGCAATGAAAATGATTATGATAAGGACTTCTCCTATAAAGAAAACATGCAGATTTAAAAAATGATCATTATTTGTCTTTTAGTTTCTAATTAAAGTTATGCTCGAAATATAACCAGACTGAAAACAGAATTACATCCAATAATAGGTTTGCGTTATTGGTATATAATTTAAATATCTACTGGCTATATTTTTAATGGAATATCGGAATTTCCTATTGAAGTTCTTTTAAAATATTTTAATGTAAAGTCAATAAATAGTCCATTTTGTCATTATTGGAACTATGGGAACGTCCATTCAGAAATTTTGTGACAATTTGAACAAACTTTCATAAATAATTCCAATTATTTTATTAAAAAATATAATTAAGATAAAAATTGATATAACCAGTTAAATACCGACGCTGTTCACTTTCTTAAAATATGTTAAATTTATTACAAAATCAGTGGCGCAGCCAAAGGTGGGGTTTTGGGGTTAAAACCCCTTCCAGAGCTAAGAAAGATCGCTAATAATTGCCGCTTATATGAATCAAAACCAAACTTAATATTTAAACTTTTTTGGCGTATTTCGAAATCCGCCGCTTTATTGAATCAAATTTTATTTAATAAATTGATCCAATTAAATGCGAAAATTCTACTTAAAAATGTGAAAGTGCATATTACATGGATTAGTTAAGTAAAAATTAATTATTTAAACTAATTCACTTTTATGAGACGTATTAAGCTAAAAGAATGATGATTTCCTGCCACACAGATGCTCTTTCAGTTTAAGTATTATACAGTGAATATTCTAATTAGTACTGATTCTATTAACCGGTGATTCAAACAACCGGCAAACACCTTTATCAGAAACTCACCCCCCCCCCCCCCCTCCAGAACCGAATTCTGGCTGCATCACTGTACAAAATATATTTTGATTGTCTATATAATAAATCAAACTGTTGTTAATATTGTGATCAGAATGTCATAAGAGTACAAAGATTTTGATTTAATATATAGACAAGTAAAATGCATTTTGTTACAAATTAGATTTATGTTCGCAAGTGGAACATAATGGTATCTAACTCTTTACATCAATTTTTATGTTAATTATATTTTTAAACAAAATAATTGGAAATATTTATGAAAATTTGCTCGAATTTTCAGAAGAGTAATAGTGGACATTTA
This sequence comes from Maratus speculifer, assembly GCA_964019185.1. Classification (NCBI taxonomy): domain Eukaryota; kingdom Metazoa; phylum Arthropoda; class Arachnida; order Araneae; family Salticidae; genus Maratus; species Maratus speculifer. The sequence continues at coordinate 72,295,790 of OZ025290.1, read as the reverse complement.
TTTCCCTAATATTCATCGTGAACTAAAAATAGTAAAATCATTAGAAATTGTTCTTTTCCTTGATAATTTACGTGAATCGAGTATTTTCGTTCAAAAAAGAGAGAAAATCATTTTGTTACTTATTTTCTTATTTTAAATTTCTATTTATTATAAAATTTGAACTTCTTGATTCCTGCATTATTTCGCTTATATTAACGATGATAATAATAGCAACAAATGCAATAATAATGATGATGTTCTTTACGAAAACTATACAAATATCTAAAGCTTTATAGCCATAATTACATTGCTGATTGCTAAGTATGCCATCGAAAGAAAGAATTCGAAATAAGATATAAAAAGAGCTTACAGTGATGAATCATTTTCTTTTATAATAAATATGATCATTTTAGTTAATCAATGGGTTAAATTTGCCTGAAAAATTCGTTTGTAATAGAAATGTAACTGAAAATAGAATAAGCAGAAATAGAAAATGTGAATACACAAAGATTGTTTCACTGTCATTAGTCGGCATGGCTACTTTATATACAGCAGTTTTCTTCAAAATTGTTGATACTAGAAAATAGAAATTAGTAATGGTTATTTATTAGTTTACATCAACTTTTTATTTTCCAAACACAGAGTGCAGTGTTAGTATTGTAATCATGAATTATATTGTACGTGTGTGTAAGTGAAAACATGAATGTATGAATTCTTAAACAGTACTTTTGATTGAGTTCCTACTGGGCAAATATATTACATAGACCATTGCCGCAAAAACTGTAAAGATTTTCGTAAAAACAGATCGATGAAATAGGTATTTAATTATTTTTTAAACCATTTTGTGACGTTTTCTACAAGGAAACGCACCAAGGAAATGTCACAGAGTACAAACAATAGCTATTATGGCGGTGTAATCAAGCCTTTAAGCTTAAGTTTTAGTAGTTTTAACCCTTTCGGGTCCAAATTTTTTTCATTTTAAGAACAAAATTATTTTTATTTTAATAACGTCAATCGTAACTATCCAAATACATTCATTCAGTGTTGAATTCAGACAATTTTTTCGGGGGGGGGGGGGGTGAGGAGGATTACATTTTTTTACCATTGAAAACACAAAATTTCAAATTTTCAGAGGGGGGGGGGGGGGCATCTGATAGCTCCGGGTTGAATGTCCCCCCAGGCCACCCCCTGAATTCAACTTTGCATTCATTGAAGTTAAAAGATTATTTCGTTATCTGAAATCAAACGCATGTACTTATTTTTACTATTCAATGCATTTTAATATGAAAATAGGCTAAGAAAGAGTTTTTGGAGACGGTTGGAAAATAGCGTATTACAACAGGATTTAAGCGGGTATAACAACTTTCTAATTTTTTTTGCGTTTTATCACGCATGATTATTTCAAAAAAGTAACTTATATTTTAAATTTAAAGACTAGAATACATGTATAAAATAAAAGAATCGCCAACGGTGCAAAGATAATTAATATTTATTATTATTACTATATATCAAAACATAAATGAAGTCATAATAAAAAAGCCACAGCCATATACTATCATATCTATATATAGAAAATAAAGTAATTGCTAAGACAAATTAAGAATCGATGAAAAAATTATTAATATTACAACAGACCTGAAAGTGTTAAGGCAACGTTTACATAGTATCAAAACATGGTGGTCCAGTATCTGAATCTATCCGATTCCATGTGTCAGAAATTCTTTTACGTATACATTTTTCAATATTTTGCGGATACATTTAAAAACTACGAGTAGAGTCACTCCAAAATTTTTCTAACTTACTTTAAAACTGACATTAATTAAAAATAAAGTAATTAAACTCTTTACTTAAAAAAGAAAAAGAATAGGTAGAACAACATTTAACCAAATTTCAAAATATAGACAAAGAAATTCTCACTCATATTTAACCAAAGGGCAATAAATTATAAACACAATTTTATGTATACGAACCTTAAATGAAAAGCTGGTAAATGCACAACACATTAAATACAAATGAATCAAGAATTCAAAAGATTAATGGGTCACTAAACAAGCATTCCACTAAAATAGCAGTGTAAATAATCGAAAGTGAAATTTCCTGTTCTAATAAATTTATCTGCGGATGACGCACACATAGAAATAGTGGTGATTGCGCTCTAAATCAATGTTTTTCAACTTTTCTTACCACACGACAGTTATAAATCCGTATCTAAATCATCGAACACTAAAGTTATGCTGGAAAAAAATCCCAAGAGACAAATTATAATAAGCCTTTTTAACTTTACTGCACAAACAAAATACTTCGTGAGGACCAAAAATGAAAAAGCAAAATAATTTGTTATTTGCAATAAATTTATTTTTTGATATTTCTCTTATTTATACACCAATATTTAAAGATTTAGATGAGCTTAAATTTTTTAAAATAGTATATAGACAAAATTTTCGGATAAATATATTCTTAACCCTTTCTGGCACGGGCAAATTCTGTTAGTAAAATGAGAAATAATAGACTGTCACCGGAATTTGCAAACGACATTTTTAAGAAATTAAAAATCTCCTAATTTAAGCTTTCATTGTAAAAGCAAAATTTTATTAAAATATTACTGGTGTCATTTGCAAGTTTGGAATTAAAATTAAGTATCCCGGACTGAGCACGGTGTGCGGAAAGGGTTAAACCATTTTCCGATTACCATTTATTTCAATTGCATTTTCTGTTGTAGCCTAAATAAGCTTTCCAGAGGCGTAATTTTTCGGTGGAAAGAATTAGATTTACATAGACGTGAGACAATTTTCATTAATTCTTTATGAAGAGTATATAATATTAAAAAAAAAAATACTAGATACAGATTTAATGTTTTTATGGGGCTTCAAATTGTCAGACAATTCTCGAGCAGAAAATTGGTATGACAGCTTCCGCAAAGGATTACAAAATAAATTTTGTAAATAGAATTAAACTTTTTACGTCACTTATACTTCAGATAATAATAATTATTCTGAAACTAAATAAATTTGTATTTAAAGGATTTTTATGAGATAAATACAGCATTTCATTTAGCTAATATAAATTTGACAATTTCAATAGTGTAATCACCCCTCCCCCCAATTTTTATTTTTATTTTTATTTTTTTTTTTTTTACAATAAGGAAAATTTAAATTTTATGTATACAGACAAACATAAAACATATTTTGGAAAATTTTATGAAAATTTATTGTGAAGTCTTTGAGATACTTAAAAAATTTTTGTCCAATAACGTCATTTTGATAAAAAATGTCTTCAAGATTACAGAAGACCGCTACAGACACTAAGTGCGTATAATTCTAAAAGCTAAAACTTATATTCTAATGAGAATTTCAAGCAAACAATTGCATCAAACAGTTCAGCTAAGATAGGAATTTAACATATTAAATAGATAAATACATTTCGAAAATTTTGAAGATGTAAGAGTACCGAGACTCCTTAAGGAAACTGTAATGGTAAGTATGGAAAATGGAAATACGAATTCAAGAATGAGATCCAGTAAATATATTATTTGCTAAACAAAAACAGCTCCGAATAATTACTCGGAAAATATAGTCATTTTTTTTTCAATATTTGTTTTAAAAAAAATCCTTTAAAATGTAAACATATGAAATCTGATAGGCGTACTTAAGATAATTTACATAAAAAATATAATAATATTAACAAATAAGAAAAATCACGCATTAAGCACAAATTATGAAACACTTTCCAACACTTTCGGAAATTTTTAACAAAACTTCGTAGTCCAGGGAAATCAGGTGTTACTGTTCATAACCAAATATGCATTCCAATACTTTTGAAAAGCCCTGTACTTGATTTGTCGGTTGATATAGATACTATATAATGAAAAAATTTAGTTTAGCAAAAAAAAAAAAAAAAAAAAAAAAAAAAAAATAATAATAATAAACATATAGCTGGTTGAAATTTTTTTTAGCAATTTATATTAATAGATGGAAACTTATTTCAGTACTTTTGTTCAGCCCTGTAGTTTACTTAGTACCTTTATTATACGAAAGTACTTTACTAAAATTTAGTTTAAAGAAAAATACTCTTTAAACTACTTAAATCATATTTTCAGAAATTATCATCCATAGGCGAACTCGTATCCAGTTCTTTGCGTGACCCAGTATATAATTTTATCGATATTCTACAAACATTTCATAGTAAATTAAATACATTTCAACGTAAAAATGCAAAATTTATTTAAAAACCACGTTTAAGCAAATTACGCTCATATTCAGTAATCTTTCCGAGATCTTTTGTGTAACCCTGTATGTCTAAATTGTATAACTACTAGCCTTTATACACACCATTTAATGTGCATACATTTAGTGAAACTTAAATGCATATATCGTAATTAAAAATACATTTCATCCATCGAACAATCATCATCCATAAATACAGTACTTCTGGTAGAAAATACTATTTGAAAACTTTTGTGTGTCCCTGTAAATGCTAATGCACTTCGTATTATGCATGAAATAACTCATATTAAGTCTCTGCGACGTATATCAATTTGATTGCATATGAAATCGTTTACCATAATTAAAATTTTTCGCAAACAGTTTCTTCCTTTATTATTATGTATTAGAATTCTTTAGTGTGGCCTCGTAAATGAATAATAACTATTCTTTAAACTGCGTATTTTACAAAATGCATATTTTAGTGCACTTCGTAGAGGCAAATAAATTTTAATATGTTTTACCGGGTGTAATATCTTTAAAATTCATTTGAAACGATTTTTCCATGTAGGCCCTAATGTAACGGAAAACTTGACTGTCCCTGTAAATAAAACAATCATGGTAGAAACTTCATTTTCAAGGTTTGTGTTAGGGTAATCGTCAATAAGTTAAAAAACTTCATGACAATCCGAGCATATTTACGAAAGTTAGAGCGTGGACAGATGGCCAGACAAACCGAATGCATAAAAACTTTTCAACTTTGTTGGAAAGTGTTAAAAAAATGCACCAGCTTTAATCACTTAAACTTCGTTTACAGGAAATATTTAGATCCTGCTGTTACTTACTATTCAGTGAACGAACGGCAAAGGAATGCACTGAAAAAAAAAATAATAATAATAATAAAAAGCGCTCAGAGGGAAACAGCAGATGAAATGAGGAAGTAAAAAACTGTCACAGTAATATTCCAAAAGGAGTGATACCTGGATTTTAATACTTCCTGACAAAGCTTAATAATCAAACGAAGTTTATATCTTATAGAAGAGCTAACAGAAAACTATAATTATATCACTCGAGTATAAGTTGAAGAATTTTAGACAAAATTTGGCAATTGAAATTGGGGGGGGGGGGGGGGTTGACTTGTACATCAATTAGTAAAATAATTAAACAAATGTTGCCGAATTGCTGCTATTTAGGATCTTTAAAGCCAGAAAATAAGACCTATCTAAGATTCGTCAATCTAAAAAACTTTGTCGTTTTCATTTAACCTGGGAGAATTCATTTAACCCGCGCTTTCCCAGGGTATGGTTTTATCTTTGTCACCAATAAAATCAAATTAAAACAGTCGCTTTATTTAGAAGGAGTCAATTCTTACAAATTTTGCGATAAAATAAGTTGAAGATTGCTTTAAAAAATTAGTGGTTGAAATTGTAAAAACCATACGCACTCCGGGTCTTTTAGGCCCTGCGCGCGTTCTCCCAGGTTAAAGATAAAAACTTTTTAATGATAATGATCTTTTATTTCCCAATATGTTCTGCATCCATTTTTTCTTGGGATTCCCTTCAATACAGAGGCATTCCTTTCAACATTTTAATCCCTTTTTATAACAAGTTGGAAATTGCACGTAAACGTAGCAAATGAGGTGCGTTCGTACGATAACGAAGTTTTAAAAATATTCAGATCTTGCTGATATAGTAGAGCGTACTTCGGATACAGTATAGTAGTCGAAATCTTTGTGTTTCTGTAAATATGCAGAAAGTAATTTTTATTACACCTCAGAAACGTATATCTTATTCATAAAATGTGAAATAGTTGAATATAATTAAAACACGCCTCAAACAATGTTTCCCCGTATAGCATTATGTAGTGGAATACTTCTGTATGGCCCTGTAATTTAATAATAAAAATTATTTGCATCACAGATTGTACAGAATGCATATTTTAGTATATATTTCATAGATTCATGCCAATTCTATTATGTTCGAATGAGTGTAACATCATAAAGATGCATTTGAATCTTTTTCCCCATTGACCATAATATAATGGAATACCTTTGATTGTCCCTGTAAATGATCTATGCATCCGACTTTCATAACATTTGAAATGACTCGATAAAATTACGTAATAATTATATGTTTTAACTTTCAAACGATTAAAATGCATATGAAATTTTTTCCCCATTGATCGTAATGTAACGGAAACCTTTTGATTCTCCCTGTAATTGATCTATGCATCCGATTTTCATAACATTTGAAATGACTCGACAAAATTACGTAATAATTATATGTTTTAAATTTCAAACGATTAAAATGCGTTTGAAACTTTTTTCCCCATTGACCGTAATGTAACGGAATCCTTTTGATTGTCCCTGTAATTGATCTATCCATCCGATTTTCATAAAATTTGAAATGATTCGACAAATTATGTTATGTTTATGTATTTTAAATTTCAAACGATTCGGTTGGGTAGTTTTTGCGTTGTTATATGCGGACGGACTGAGCGACAACAATAGGTGCTACGTATTTACATAATTACGAACGCACCTAAAAAGTGTTCAACTTGAGAGTGATTCTATATTTCTCCAAAATCCTATAATATATTTTAGCAGTCTAAGAAATTGTTTACCCTTCCAAATAAGCCTTCAATAGATTTTTTAAAGATTTTTTTCTTTTTAAGTATTATTAAATTGATGTGACTAGGTTTCAAATTAAATTTCATATTTATATAGTTTTAAAACGTTGGATTGCAAAAAAAAAAAAAAAAAAAAGTGTCTAATTAAAATCGTAAAGAAAAAGTTTACTAATTTAATGAAAATGTATTAATATTCTTTTATCCTATTACAAATTATTTTTCAACATACTACCAGAAAAGTAATTCGACTTATACACGAAAATTCATTTGCTTTTTAATTTTGCGTAAGAATTTGGGGGGGGGGGGGGGTTACCTACACACAATTAGACTTACACACGAGTATTACGTACTTTTGTATACAATTCAGATTTCCTAAAATGTAAACGAATATCAAGCATATAACTTTCTTTATAATCTTAACCCGGGAGGATGCGCGCCGGGCTTAGACCCGGAGTGCGTATGATTTTTGAAATTGTAACCACTTTGATTTTTGAAATTGTAACCACTTATTTTTTTAAGTAATCTTCAACTTATTTTACCGCAAAATTTGTAAGGGTTGTCTCCGTCTAAATAAAATTACGGTTATAATTTGATTTTATTGGAGACAAAGTTAAAACCATTTCTACCTAGGTAAGCGCGCGTTCTCCCGGGTTAAAAGCGAGACGCTTCAAAAATAGTAAGTGAGTAATGCCTTCAGATATTCTTTATGACACACTTTCACAATGGTTTTCGGAATTCCAAGAGCGACCTCAAAATTTTCGAAGTCAAAGTCGCATATGAAATAATTGACCGAGACGAAGGACTTCTGATGCAATTGCGTCACTCATCCAAATATACGAGTACAGTTAAACAGATTCGTTGAAGTAAGAAAATGAAAATTGTATTTTGTTTTCTTTAGACATTACACAAACATTAACACGATGATTTGGATTAAAATTTCAAAAGTGTCTTTCCTTTTGATAATAATTTTCTTTTCTCCATGTGACAATCAGACTTGTATAAAACTAAAAATTTTCTGTGCATATAAATATTGGCTCAAAAACCTTCTGCAAATTAACTCAATGTTTAATAAATTTAGGTGTTATATTATTTTGGCATGGATGAAATTCGCGGTTTTTTTTTTCGTGATTCTTTATTGAAATTCGCGAATTGTTCAAGTTTTTTTTTTTTTTTTTTTTTTTTTTTTGACGAAATTTCGACGATATTTCACGCTTTTTCAGCGGAACTTTGACTAAATTCGTATTTTTTCCGTGACAATTTGAAGAAATTGTAAATTTTTTTTCTGCGAACGATTGACGAAATTGATTTTTTATGATAACCGTTTGTCAAATTTTGCGATTTTTGGTGCCGTAATTTCGGGCTGATGAATTTTTACAGTTTTCGGCATCAAAGCCCTTAAGTTTGGGGAAAATTCGACAATCGACCCTGCTTTTAATTGTGCGCTAACAGTAAGTAATTCGGGCATAAAACTGAGGCAATATTTAAATTTTTTTCAGTACTAAAAAAATTACAAAAATAAAAATTATTTCTTTCCTAAAATTTTCTGCAAAGTTCGTAAAATTTGCTGCACACGTGCATCTATATTATTTAACTTTGGTGCCAATTTTTATTTTTTTTAACAGTTTTTATAGGTCATACATATAGATAAAAAAAAAAAAAAAGTCTAATGCATATTAAGGGAGATCCGTAAGAAAAAACCCAAAATTTTTATTATTGATTTTAAAGTAATGAACTTTGGTGTACTATTTAAGAATCTTCTTGTAAGGAATAATTAGCAAAAAAATTCACTTTTTTTAAAAAAAAAGTATATTTTTATGATTTTTTTTTTTTTTTTTTTTTTTTTTTTTGTCGAAAAATACATTTTTTAAAATTACTACTCCTCATTCAATTTTCAATATTTTAGTATTACTAAAATTTCTTAAATAGTGTTATAGTATATAGAAAAGAACTAAGGAGAGATATTTTTTATTTTCTATTTTAATCAGCTAAAAAAATAAATAAAAATACGCATGGTAAATTTCCTTAAATTCGTTATAATTTTCATGTTTACCAATTTATGTAAAATTTTCAGAAATAGTTAAAAAAAAAAATCTCTCCAGACTTTTGTTGCAAATTTTTTTAAGATTCTAAAAACATAAACACTTTGTTTCTAAATCATTTTACCACTGAGCCTTAGTACTTTGAACTTAGGCAAAATATGAAAAAAGTCATTTTCAGGAAAACACGTTTTAAATGGCCGCTAGTCCTTTAAACTCTATAATGAGTACAATTTAAAAAGCTCATTTTCTACCTGTTCCAAGTGACCCGAGTTCTGAAATTTTGCATGGATATTCGCAAATATGTATTTTATTCTTCTAATTCTATTTCTGAGGAAAAAAAAGAACTTTTGATGATTTTTGGCCGAAAATGGGGTTCGGGGTCTCTCTTAAATAAATGAAAAGAAAGTAATTGCTTAAACAGTTAAACGAAACAGTAGTATTTCGGTATAAAAGAGTTAGTTATAAATAAAAAGAGAAATTGCAGTTTTAAGAATTATAATGATCCGTTAATCTTTTTAAAAGAAGCATTATTACTCACTGCTTACACAATTCTTCCGTATTAAACTTGACCAACACTGATATATTTTAAAAAATAAATAGGTAAAACATTAACTACAACCTACTTAACAAAAAAAAAAAAAAAAAAGAAAAAAAAGAAAAAAAAAAGAAAAAGAAAAGAAAGAAAGAAAACATCCTTTAAGCTATACTATTGCATAAAACTAAAGGCCATGTATTATTTTATTGATTTTAAAAATCAATTTAGCTGTAAAAAATAAAAATAGGAAAAAAGAAAGCGAGAATGAAAAATAACTGGAAACTAATTAGAAATAACTAGAAGATGTGGAAGATTTTATTAAAAGATAAGGAAAATTAAATTGAAAAACTAAATTGACCATTTCTGAGCCCAATACCAATCAAAATTAAACTGAATTGCCTTTCATTTGAAAATTACAGGCATTTTCATAAACATTCAATAGTAGGTATATAGTATTAAATTTATTACATTTAGAGAAATATGAGGAGTAAATTATAAGTAAGGATCGACCGAAAATCATTGGCTAAAAATCTTTTCGAGATTGAGGCGCCAAAAAAGTGTAAAACTTAATAACAATATTTAAAATACTTATTGAAAAATTTTATTTTATAATTTATTCACTTAAAAAACAATTAAAATTTACTTTCATATGTTTAAGAAAGATTTTGTAAAATATTCTTTATTGCAGACTGCATTTTTCTATTCTTTCTTTCTTTTTTTTTTCTTTTTTGCATCGCTTTAGTTTGCGAGTAACTGTTTTACTTACAATGAATTTTAAATTTGTAAAGTAACAAATTGAATCCGTTCTTAACTTCCCGATAATATTATGCAGTTTAACTAAATAAAATAATGAAAAGTGTTTAATTATTATTTTCGATTAAATTTAATACATTTAAATTTCTTTTATTAACAAAAAATTTTAAAAACCACTCTAAAAAAAAAAAAAAAAAAAAAAAAAAAAAATTAAGCGCACTGCAGATTAAAATTCATAACAGGGAAAATTCTTTTTAAACAGAGGCAGTGCATTTATCACATCAATTTTGTTCAATCTTTAAAAAATGCATAAATAAAATAATGATATGATTTCTTTATAGTAATAATAATAATATGGTAACTTTCGATTTCGCATTTACAATTGTGAATATAGAGTCTATAAATTAATACTGAAATCGGATAAAAAGTTGCGATGCAGTAAATAATGTTGCAAAACATACAATCAACCTGGTTACTTCATCGAAATAAACACGCGTCTAGACACAATAAAACACTTTAAAGCGATTTCCTTGACTTTTCGACTAACAGTATTGAAGGAAATTTAACTTTAAATACTAAATCACTAAAGGGAAGATTTATCCCTTTTGATTTAAATAAACGGAAATCTATTGCTGGCTATTAAAATAGGCTTTCAAGAATGGCGCTAATGACAACAATCATTTTACAGAGGAAAACTAGCTATCGTAATTTCATTTTTAAAAGAAAAATTCCAAGCAAATAACGACAGCGAAAATGAAAATATGAAACACACACACACACATACACATACATATATATATATATATATATATACATATATATATATATATATATATATTAATTGTCTGAGCGTAGCGAAGTCTTATACTCAGAGTACGTAACGATATTAAAAGTCAAAAAAATTCTTTCGTCAAGCAAATCTCAAAAAGTACTTGTCGGATTTCGATTCTGTTTGTACCAGAAGGTACCTATGAAGGTAATCTGGTGAATGCACCTACTTTTAAAAATTAATTCCAAATAGTTTAAAAGTTATATCAAAAAAACTGACAAAAAAGCACAATTTATTTGCATACGTCACAGAAATTTGGTGCGCGTGATTTCCACCGGCTGGATATTTTCGTAGATAACCGAATCAGTACATGGAGTAAATAGTAATCATTTACGCACGAAATATTGAATGCAATAAAACATTTTAAAATTTAATCATGCAGGAAAATAAAACTGTTATTTTTTTACATTAAAAAAAAATGTCGTAAAAACTTTGATTTTGAGATTTTGTGATAATCTCTTAGCATTTTTTGATCGCTAAAGAATATTTTATATATTTCGCGTGTGAAAATTAGAAACAATTACGTTTTTAAATAAAAAGTTTCTTTTATGACATCATTTTCCCTTTATATTTATTTTTATTGCATGTTTTCTTCTAACTTGTATTTTGTTTGTGTATGGAAGTCAATTCTGGTCACTAATTTTTCGGCACGGATACCACAAGCGCTTCAGATTTGGCTCATTTTTTTTCAAAGCCCATTTGGCGAAAACTCCGTTTTCAAATAACGCTTACATACACATTTTTAAATTATTTTCTATCTTCAAAAAGAACTTACAGTAAATAAAATAATAATAATAATTAATAACTATAAAAAGAAATATTTTATATAATTAAAAAAAGGAAATGAAAGTAAATAAACATTTTATGAGTAAATAAACAAATAATAAATAAATAAAGCCGGGTTACCATCTCAGGTAAAATAATGCCATTTTGACGCCAATTATGTACCCTGGTGCATATGTGACATCTTTTCCCATTTTTCATCCATTTCCTGTTGGCATACAACTTTGAAATTTGCAATATGTATGCATACCTGGGAGCAATACTGGAATTAGACATTGATTTTTTTTTTTTTAATTCGATCAAAAAAGAGGCAACGGGGGCTATTTTTTAAAGATTTATACAATTTGTACTGCATAAAGGTGCCACTTACCTATTTCTATATACAAGAAGAAGTAAGTGGTATGTAAAAACAATTATAGTATGTATAAATAAAATACTTGAGATAATTTACTAGAGATATAAGCACCGGGTTTGGCGAGATTTTTTATGCCAACTAGGCGAAAACATCGTTTTGATTACCAGATACATATAGCATGCTATAATAACACGTTATTTATTTATTTCAAAATGAAAAAAAAGGAATAAACGAAACATTTTCTGTTATTAAAAAAGAGAAATAACAATCAATAAATGATAATATTTTTAGAACAAACAATTTATTATAACATTTATATGATAACCAGCATGTTAGGCAACTGAACGCCATTTTGGCACCAATTAGGTACCTCGGTGTGTACAGGGCATATATGTGCCATATTTATTTGTAAAACTGAGCATGAACGTTTACCAAGTGTGTTTTCATAGTCGCTTATATCTTTTTGCAAAATAGCGCACCTTTCGAAGCCAAAACTGCACAAAAGAAAAAAAAATCAATATTTGCAGTATTTTTTTTAAAATGTAATGCACATTTTGTAATCAGTAGGCTCGATAATCAGACCTCGTTTTTTTTTGCTTTAAAAGATGATATTTCATACGACGTCTTTTTTGGATTCGTCGTTTTTCAACGTTTGATAGTATGCGTCTACTCGTTTTGTAACTTTTTTTTGTAACTTTCTTCTTTATTAACAGCGTCATTTGGATTTTCTATTTAAATAAAAATTCTTCTAAATACAAAGAATTTTGTTAAAATAAATAAAAAAATGAAATGCGGACATCTATTGCTCAAAGCACAAAATTTTTCCTATAAAAATCAGTAAAAACATAATTTTTATGATAATAAAAAGGTGACTTATGTAATAACAGAGTCATATATTATGTACGTTATGGATTAAGTATGAATATTTCTCCACCATTTATAAATAATAATAATAATAAAATAAAATGCGGACAGACCAAAGTCTATATTTGACTGAAAACAACAACCATTTTCTAAATGCTTTAAAAAAATGGCCAATGAAAAGTGATATTTCAAAAGTATTATGAAATTAGTTAAAAACCATTTATTTTAAACTAAATGAATAAAAGATTTATATTTTTAATGAAACAGATGGGATTTGAAAAATTATTGGAAATTTATCACCATAGTTGTATCAATATTACAATCAGTACTTTGTATGCAAAATGGAACAATTAGCAATACTTTTTGTACCCGAAAAATGGTCGTTGCTTTTTTTAAGGTTAAAAAGTAGATTACGAAATATTCCTATACAGGGATGCCAAGCTCCCGCTTATTGCACAGCAGAATTTTCTTATAGGAAAAGTTATTTTTTAAATCCACAGAATGTTCCAATTTAATAATACATTTTCTCTATTAAAATACCGGTATCCAAAATGCCGGAGGCATTCACTTGGCAGCTCTGCCTATAACATTTTAATTAATCACGGTACTTTTTTTAATCGGATTCAAATTTAGTGAAGACAACGTTTTTTGGCCAAAAGCAGCTTTTTTCCACATGTGTAACTACGATACAATTCCTTGATGCTGAAATAAAATGTTTTGACTTATGCTATTATTGCTTCCTCTTATTTATTTATTTGAATTTTAAATAAGATGACTCAAAATCGTGTTTTTTAAATGTACGGAAAAAATTCATTTCGAGAGAGGGCGAAAAGGACGATATTTGGCGATTTATTACCTGTGTTTGGCTAAGTGTCTTACTACCTTGTGTTTAATACTCTTCACAATACTTCGCTGTTATATGGACTTAGGCGCTTTTATAAAAAGTTTGACGTAATTCGGGCTTAAGAAAGTGAGTTTTTTACTGAATAATACAAATAAATGAAAAATGAATACTAAGAAATACTAATAGCTTTTGATTCTGTATTTCTATGCTATAAAGCATTAACGTTTGTGTGTTTTTCGTTATCATTGGGAGTACGTAGCCGATTTAAAAAATAATGTGGGCAAAAAATGTTAGTAACCATCTTTGCTGCAAAATATACTATATTTTGCAGAGGAACAATAATCACCACCAATGCACGAGCAAAAAAAGTTCTAAAATTGAGAATTCTTTGATGTTGATATGACTAAAAATTTAAAATCTTTTTTTGGTGGCAACTTTTAAGATATAATATTCTCGTTATGAACGATTTTTAAAACATTCGACAATTTCACAAATTAATTTTTTTTTCTAGAAAAAGTTTTAAACCCAATTTATTGAGAATATTGCAATTTCTAGGATACTGTTGGGGTCAGAAACTATAACTTTGACATCACCGTAAATTATAAGATGTAAGTGCTCGTTTAGGACAAATTTTAAAAAAGGGATATTCCTTAACTTTTATCGACAACCTCATAGCAACCGTGGAAAACATATATTCAACATTATAAACTATTCGGACGGGTTTCACACCATATAAAATACACTCCATTCTCTTCAAACATAATAGTTTATGTTATTTATAGTTTCTCAAATCGGTGCGAAGCTTCTGTTTATGCTCATGACATCATTTCAAAGAGTTATATTTCCAATGTAGGAAAATTTGGTGTTTTATTTTCTGTATTACTTTTAACATTTTGCATATTTCCAACTTTATATCCATGAATGGTTTGCTTTTCTTTTATAAAAATAGTATATGCAACTTTATATATAAGATTTTGCAATTCTATGATTCAATATGCTTATTTTCATCATTTTATATCACAATGAATGACCAATTAAAGGTAACATCTCATTTTCTTTATTTATCGCAAGTTATTACATGTGCATTCTCAGCAATATCGCTCAGACTAATCCCTCTGAGGGAAGTCCTAGTTAAAGAAAATGATATGAAGCTCAATTAACCAAATGTTTATATAATGCATTTAGAAAAAAAATGCTTTCACCTCTGTTTGTTTCATTATGCGATTATTGATTAACTAACGAGCGTTTTTCACACAAAGAGTAAAATATACTGCATCTAAAAAAAATTGAAACAAACGGACACTTTTCAAAATACACATACATTTGGCCGCTATTCAAAAGTAGCAATATAGTTGAAAAACTTTATAACGAATAAGGATAAAAGGAAAAGTATGATATAACGAAATGCTCAAAACCCTTTAGTTGTTTGTTATCTATGCAGGCCTACAAAAGCGACTATTTTTTTTTTTTTTATTTACTTCGCACCACTTTTTCTAAACAAAAATTTTTGATAACATTCGCAAAAAAAAAAAAAAAAAAAAAAAAAAAAAAAAAAATATCGAAATTTTTTTTATTTTTTAATAGTGGTGCAAACAGAATTTAAAAAAAAAATCACCGGTGGCAACAGGGATGTAGTGGAGGATAAATGCCGTATACATTCTGGATTTTTTAAAAGAACCCTCTGTTTCTCAAGAAAGCCATAATATACACACTCTAGGGTATAATACCCTCTGCCTTGAGTACATACCCTCTGCTTAGAGCGTATATCATCTGTTATTTTTCAGACTATGACCTGTGTGGCAGCGTATCCTATGTTCAAGAAATTTAAATTCTAAACGGTATAACGAAATATTTGTAACGAAAAGCACAATATAATGAAGAGAATTCGAACATGAAAAGGGAGAAATAAAACAATATTTTTTTTTTTTTTTTTTTTTTTTTTTTTTTTTTTTTTTTTTTTTTTTTTACTTAAAAAAAGTGTAGAAAATAGAATTTTGCTTCTTAATATAAAAAAAAAGTAAATTATAAAAAAGGGCATTATAAAGGAATATAAAAGATAATAAAAGTGTGTTTTCGCTATAAGGGCAATTGTTTCAGCTTTAGATGTTTTCAAATGTGTCATATGTTTTCTAAAATATTTACTTATGAATTAAGTCTTGTTGAAGTATTCTGAAAATGTTTCATAATCTACGCTTGATGTATGATTTACCTTTATGGTTACTGTTAATAGTAAGTGATCCTTCCTATAAAGGCTTATCATAGTATAAATACATAAAGTCTATTAATTATGTAAATACGTAGCACCTATAGTTGTCCTTAAATCCGTCCGTCTGCCGGTCCCTCCATCATCTGTCAGCAAATAATAATGCAAAAATTAGCCAACCAAATTGTTTGAAATTTAAAACATAATTTTCTCGAGTCATTTCAAATTTTATGAAAATCTAAAGTATAGTTCAGTTACAGGAACAATTAAAAGTATTTCGTTACATTACAGACAATAAGAAAAAATAGTTCTAGTGCATTTTAATGTTGTTCTTTCTAACATAATAAAATTGATATGCATCTATAAAGTACATAGAAAAATATAGATTAGGTACAATCTGTGGTGTAAAGAATGTTTTTTATTAATTTACAGTGCCACACAAAAATATTCCATTACATAGTGGTATAAAAGAAAGCATTGTTTGGGAAACGTTTTAATTATATTAAACTATTACACTTTTTATGAAATTGACATACGATGTTCAGGTTTACTACAAGTTGCTTCCTGTATAATGAAAAGGAGATAGTATTTACAGGACATATAAAAGATTTCGGATATCATACTGTATCCGAAGAACATTATACATTTACAACAAGATCTGAATATTTTTAAAATTTCATTATAGTACGAACGTACCTCATTTGGTACGTTTGCTGTGAAATTTCCGACTTGTTTATGATTGTTTCCATTATACGGACTCATGTGCATATTCAGATTATGTTCAGATCTCATTACTATGGATAATTGGAGTTTTTATTGTACAACGAAATAATTCGTTATAACGTTTTAACGAGCAAATTTATAGAGTATTTTCGATTTAGTAATAAGGAGCTTTGATGCATATTACTTTAATAAATAGGAAAAAGATAATTGTTAACGATATTTGTATATTCAATGTGTTTAATCAGAAAATAAATAATTTGGCTATCACAAAATAAATGCTAAAAATTAAGAAATTACTCATGTATGAGATTTGATTTAGTATATTCAATGTATTTATTGAAATTTGATATGCTTGATGTTAGTTGAAATTGTTGAAATAAAACAAAAATTCAAGCAATAAAAATAAGAACAAAATTCAGGAGATTATTTATGAAGGAAATTTGATTTGTCCTCGTATCGATGTAATTTGCAGTTGTTGAGAGAGAGAAATAAACACAGCAGTCAGGGTCTGGAAAATATTGCATCACGGTTATCTCTTCAGAACATATGCTCTTCATCCAACTTCAACAACGTATTTTTCGAAACAATTTTCTTGTTTAGAAAATTGTACTTTTTGATCCATAAATAGCATCGTCTTATCGAGTAGGTCAAAAGGGCCCGGGACAGAGGCCCTAGAGTTAGAGTCCTTAGCTTTAGTCTTGTTGAAAATTATTAAGCATCCATGGGAAATAATGAAACTAACAACGTTTATTTTCTTTTCATTTTAGCTGCATTGAGATATTCAATACAAAGTGCTGCATTTTGTACTCATATTTGCACAAAAATTATACATTCATTAATATTTTATTGCAATTCAATACAGATTCACGATTGCCAGTCACTACGTGGCGACTAAACATTTTAATTTGGCTAAAGATTTTTGGCGTTAGTTGCCATCTTTTGTCGAATTTTGCATTTTTTCTTGCGATTATTTGATGAAAACTGCGTTTTCCTCCACACTGAAAATAATAGATACTCAAAATGAATAAAAAGTACTCATTTTTAAATGCGTCAAATTAAATACTCAATTTTAAATACTCAAAATAGCTCCGGTCCAAAGCACTCAAAATTGAGAAACACATGTACTCATTTTTGATTCCATGGTTGTATTAAAATATGAATCAATATGTACTGCTCCACTGAATTTACAAATTAAAGTAAAAATGTACTGACATGTCTTTCCAATTCAAAGTTATTAACAAGAAACGTTTTATGGATTATTTATTAAAAATATAGCAAAGTTATTAACAAGATACACAAATCGAACATTTTTATAACAAGTGAATTATTTGCAAGCATTTTTAAATCTAAAATACTATGCATAATTTAAAATTTACGTTGAATCTATTGGCGTTACGTTGAATTTACTGGCAATCGTGAATCTGTATTGAATTGCAATAAAATATTAATGAATGTATAATTTTTGTGCAAATCTGATTAGAAAATGCAGCACTTTGTATTGAATATCTCAATGCAGCTAAAATGAAAAGAAAATAAACGTTGTTAGTTTCATTATTTCTCATGGATGCTTAATGCACGGCATCATAAATTATGGCATCATAAATTAAAAAAAAACAAAAACATAACAGAGCACACATTATCCTTTTGTTTGGGTTTGATAGCATGTGATATTTTAAATTTGAGAAAGCATAGAGTCATTTTTTATCCAAACTAAACCAATTCGATATGAATACATGAATTCTCATTTTTGAGTGCTTCATTTTTTTTTTTTTTTCAGTACAATCCTCTGGTGAGAATCTCACATTTATTCGCGACTTCTGACAAAACTCGCGTTTTCCGCGATCATTACGAAAATCGCATTCTTGAGCGACTCTTTGACGAAAGTCGCGGTGTTTTTTCCGATTCTTTGACAAAATTATCTTTTCGTCAGCGATCTTTTAACGAAATCCGTTCTCTCTTGTTTCTAAATTTTTCTTAGAAATTAAACCCTGATAGCGATTGGAATGTTTATGTTTAGGAGCCACTAAATCCTTAAGCATTTTGAACATATGCACCAATGTAATTTAATTGTACAATTTAGATTTTGATTATCGAGAGGTTTGATTTCATAATTATATGACGGCATAACTTTTCACAGTCGAATGGAATTAAGAAAGTGAGAAAAGGGTAATGTGTAAAAGGCTTCCGAACCTTGATAAACTAACTTAAATGCGAATAAGGTTCCCTCAGAAAAACAGCTCTACGACGTTCAGTTCCCATCCTTTTGCCATGTATCGCTCACGTAGTTAATTTGCCGAAACAAAAACAACAAATACACCGGTTATTGAGTATACCTTACATCTGAACTCTGCTAAACAATGACACTGTGAAAGAGCACCTAAGGCATGAAATTAACGAAAGAAAGGGGTTAACTGATTGGAAACGAACGAGCGTTATGTATACGTGCCGGAAAAGTTACTCAGAATAATTGATTATTTCTACCAGTTATATTCTATTGTAAATTTTGCCTTACTTAATCAGGGCATTTTCCCGATTAAATTAGGCAAAAATTTCTGCTTTGAAAAACCGGTAATAGAAGAATTAAAAATCCTGTAAAGGATGCTCGACGTGAAGGGGTTAATACTTATAGCTCACAAAGAATTATTATTTAACATTTCTAGCATAACATAGCTTAGCAGCAAATTAAGCAGTAAAAAATATGTAATTTTACGAAAATAATTTGATTTAAATTTAGATTTTTAGATATTTTTAAATAAAAATAAAAGCAGAAGAGAAGCGATAAATAAATAAATAAAAATAAGCATTTTTATGATTTTATAAATATTCAAGACAAGAACATCATGTGCCAAGCATAGAATATGAAACACATTCCAACATTTCCAGAATACTGTAACGGAACTTAACCATTTAAAATGGTGAAGTGAATTTTCAATAATTACTGTCTGCAGCCGAATAGTAATCAAATTCTTTTACGCATCTCTGTATATGATTTTTAGATCTCTATGTATGCTAATCTTAATATTCAAAAATTTAACTTGCTTACAAACCACCTAACTGCACTCGAATAATTTAATACGGTACAGGCAATCAGGTAATTTTGATCTATAAGGGTAACTTTGGACCAAGAGAGAAAAAAAGATTAAATCTGCAATATCATTTGGGTTAACGGCAAACTTTTTATCTCAAAATATAGAATAGTATCACTAGTGTGAGTTTGGCAGCTCATTGGAAATGATTCATCAAGATATGTCAAGATAAGGACTGTACCATGGCAAAATGGACCAAGGTGGAGTAAAGGTGGAGTAAAGTTACCCTGATTTGGCCCAAAATTACCCAGATTGACTGTATTGTATATTATATACAGATTTTTATACACTGTGCATATTAAACTAAAATTTAAGTCGGGAAAATAATGTACAAAAGAACTGAAAACACACTTCCAGAAATTGCTATCAGATAAACGGCAATGCACATCTGATACTTTACGTAGCCTTTTATATGAATTTATTTATATTTTATGAAATTCTATGAGTAAATATGCATCAGCTGGAAAATGTCTAACTCAATAGAAAAACATTTCCGAAATTCATGCTCTTTCAAGAAATTCACGCTCATACACAATAACGTTTACGAATTATTTTGTATTTCCCTGTATAAAATCTTTAAAAAAAAAAAAAAAAAAAAAAAAATTGTTATACCAAAAAATGCACCTCCATCTTTTATCGCTCATAGATAGTCTGTAATAAAAATCTTTTTTGTGTCCCTGTAAATTAACGATATCGATTATGCACATTGTTTTGTACAGTAAGTACTACATGTGTCGAAATGCACCGGAACAAGCCGAATAATATTCCAGTTCGTGAAATTAGGACAAATATTAATTCTTTTCCGTCGGTCAATTAACGTCTGCGGAAATTGTAGTAAATATCATTCTGGTTTGTGAATTTTACCATTTCGAGACCTGGAGTAAGAACATTTTTTACAATGTAAAACAAAATCTGTAAAGTTACTAAATTTTTTCTAGGAAACTGGGTTTCCTATAACTTTTTATGTAACGACAATAACAAAATTCATGCGACAGACACACGTTTGCACTGTAAAAAATCTGTAAGGCTACTAAGAATTTTTCTAAGAAACTGTGATGCCTACAATTTTTTATGCAATTGCAACCCAGTTTACAGATAAAATTTTAGTAAGAATATTAAAATTTTGGTAAATTCTTTTGTAAAGCTACAGATTTCTCAGCGTACAAATAAAATTTTAATAAGAATACAGATTTATATAACTTTACATCTGTAAAATTACAGATGTTATTTTTACATTGTAGTGCACACTGTTAAAAATTTCTTTAAAGACACAGAAAGAAATCGAGATGCTCTGTAATTTACACTAGTTCTGGGTTAGCTGCTTTCGATCGAGTTTCTCGTTCATCATTTTACAGACGTTTCTCATAACTTATATGCAATTCCCTGGAGGGATTTCCATGTCTTTATTTAAAGATATTTTTAGCTTTGTTGAAATACATAGTTTCATGTAATTCAAAAGTCATACTTTTCAAATTATTTTTAAATTTTACTAAATATATTAAAGAAGCAGCATTAGATTTAAAATTGTTTTTGTTTTATAAACTTAAAATAATTTTGAAGGAAAAAAATCATTTGCTTGAAGTTTTCTTTTAATATATTAGCGCATTAAAAAATAAATAATGCGTGACAGTTTAAAAAAAAAATCTCTATAATATTATTGTAAGTAAAAAATTAATTTGATTAAATTTTTTTCATTAATAAAATTTAGTGAATTTATTACTTAAACTAGTTAAAAAAATAAATTTGATTTAAAAGAATAATAGGTGTTATGTACCGGTTTAAAATAAATTTAAATAAACCGTTTATGAATATTCTAACGAATATATTTAATGCAAAATCTTTGAAAAGCACAATAGAATTTTCCCTTTTGACTCATAAAAGACATACTTTAAGATAGCAGCAGCTCCTATAGCTCTTTCTGTAAGGTGTTCTTCTACTGTCAAGCGGTTTCAAGTACAAAACCCAGGATGCTGAAAGCGAACCGCGTATAAATTAAAAAGTACAGCTGTTACTTGAAAATTCAAATTCGCTGAAGCTCACTGAAGATTGATTAATTCACTAATTTTGAAAACTAAATTAAATTATTATCATAAAAAATAAATTTACAGAGTCTTTATTTTTAATAATGTTAAATTACATAGTCTATTGTAAATTTACTGAATAACTTCTCTGTCATTTAACAGAATCTCCGTGATTTTACATAAGATTTAAGGTAATGGATTAAACATAGATTCTCTGTAATTTCACATAAAAAGCTTTAACCGTGCACTTTACTAATGTGTGTAAGTTTCAAACAGCATTACATTATTAAAATGTGCCCAAAATAATTTATTTCAGTAGGCTTCTAAGTAAACGAATTCTTTCAAACGAACGTGTAAATGAAAGATAAATGCTTTGCACGCCATATCATACATGCGCATATCAATTCCATTATGTTTGAATTAGTTTAACATCATTAAAATACAATGTAAGCGTTTTTTTTCCCATTGATCTTAATATAACGCAATTATTTTGCATGTTTTATTGCACACAATCCATTTTCAATAGCTAACCTGCCACATTTAACTTCAATAATGCAATAATTTACAAGACAATTTCACATGAGAGTTTAAGGAGGGCAGACGGAAGATCGACAAACCGAATTCATACACACACCTATCAACTATGTTGGAAAGCCAACTTTATGCAACTTAGATTAGACCTTCTCTTGTATTTAGAATTATATATGACTTTTTCTGCTAACAGTCATGGCTTTTTGAATTTTGGACTACATATTATTAAGTCATTTATGAAATAGGTCTTGTGATTTTTGTTCACTCTGCAATACTTCATTTGCATCATGCATAACAATACATATGATATTACTTAAGAGCATACCTAAATCTGTCTATTTTAAACACGTCCAACTTTTTAAAAATATATAAAATATTCACACAATAAAAAAAAGGACGATTTTACTGAGATTGCACTGATAATTCGGAGGTCAGCGGAGATTATCGGAAGTTAACTCACCGTTTTTTAACGAAAAAAGTTCGTAAATTTCAGAAATTTTTCGTTTTTTTTTTCTGGAATTTAAGGGAATTTTTTCGTTAAAAACAATGAATTGTACTTGCGCCCCGATTGCTAGTACAATCTCCATTAAAATCGTCCGGCTTATTATTATTTTTTATAGTAATGAACCTTAGAAAATTAATATATTCTTAAATACAAATAGAGGAAGAAAGTGGACTAAGAAATAATAATCTAAGAATATTTTAGTTTTCCAAAGAAACTCATTTACTTAACTATCGATTTAAAATAGCACTCACCTTTCTCTTTTACATAAAGGGCATAAAGGCAACAAAGCTCTGTGAATACGTTCTGCACAACACAATAAAAATTTCTCACGGAATATAAGTTCCAGTTTTTGCAGCAGCATCTCATCACTATAATTCCAGGCTAAAGCAACGATAGTTTCTTTATTTTGAATTAAAGCCTGCAAAATCTCCATGGGGGACACTATCCTTCCGCATAGTGCTTTCTTATGCACCATAGCAAAAAGATGTAATGCTGGTGGGCGACCCAAGAAATTGTTGACACGGGTCACAAGCAAACGCCTGATCATATCCACAGGATTTTTCACTGGTATGAAACAGGGTAAACTGTGTTTGATATCGCGGAACATAGATGAGCAAACGGTAGAAAACAGGTCTAGGCGACACCATGAAGTCGCCAAATGCCCGGAGCATCGCATGGCTGATTTCCGAGCAAGCCCAATTCCAGAATGCGAATTTTCTCTCTGTGAATGAATGGAGGAACAATACAAAGATGACACGCTTTCTGCTACACTTTTGTAGTCCGTTTGATATGGAATTTTTATTTCGTTCTAACAGATCTCCGAAATTCTTTTAGATCCTGTTACTTATCAAAAACGTTAAAGTCTATTTATTTCATGCAGATCATATGATTTATTAATACAGATAAATATTTTAATAGTCCTGATTCTAATTCTAATTGATATTATATTATATGTATCACTGACTTCAATAAGTTTGCTTTCAAGCATGCAAAAATTCTAAATTTGAAAGATGATCAAATGCTCAAACTCTTAGAAATAAAAATTTCCAAGCGTCGTCTAATGATTCTTGAATATTTTGAGAAATTGCAAAATTAGGCTTAAAATTCTCTATTATGCAAATAATTTATATAACATTTCAGTAACTGAAAGTTATACTCTAGATATAGTACTTTCACGCAGGAAAGCTAAATATGATGCATCTGTTAAAAAAGCTGTTATATTCAACTTCTGCAACCAATAAGTATTGAATATTTTGCAGATATTAACAGTAACTGGAAAGCTCATCAATCTGACGATTATCTTAAAATGTTTGTCTTTAACTTATCATAAAAGAAAATACATTCTTTTAGTAAGACTTCATCCTATTAATATGTTTCAATAAAAAAGTCAGAGAAACTCAGTCTTACTGTGTGCAGGAAAATTGTAAACAAAAAATTCTACGTACTTACACTATTGTTCAGATGTATAAAGATTGATTATAATACAAACATGCAGTCAACAATAAATATATATAAACTAGTCTTTCGAATTTTAAGAAAAAAATTCTTGCATTGCTTGTTTGAAACAGCTTGGGATGCTCCTTTCATTCGAATGTACACGCAGAAAATTCATTTGAGATGGAAGAAAAACAGAAATAAAAATAGTCTCTCACTAATATACGCAAAACAACTTATCTTATATAACTAAAAGAAGGCTTTCTCATGCAGAATTGGGAGAAATTCAAAGGAAATTTCTGTACAGATACCTTCTTATTGCTAAAAATATGAAACATGACGCCACAGGCTGCAAAATCTTGAACAATCACACCACTAAGTTTATAGAAATAACAAAAGGATCTGTTGAAAAAAACAGATTTAATACGAGAATTTCGCCATACGTTTGCTCTGATAAGAAAAGGGTGAAAAAACCGTTCTGATCGATGCGCCCAATCTGACAGTGATCAGGCGATATAAGGAAGGGATAAAAAAATGAGATGAGAAAACGATGATTTTTTTTTCTTTATCTCCATTGATTAAATTATAGGCCTCTGATTCATTACCAGATAATGAACATCAAACGCTGCATATTTAATGATATTGTCAGCATTTCTGAAAAAGAAAAAAAAAACTAAAAAGACAGGTCTGTAACAGGTTTATGAATCCCTTGTTCTGGATTCACCTTCAGACAGTTCAAGGCCGTATAAAGAAAAAAAAATTTAACTAAAAACGAATGGCATGGAATTGCATTCCGAATCGAGTTCTTTTGCATCATTGATGAGTTCAAAAGGCTATTTTTAATTTTATGGATACTTTATCGTATCAAATTATTATATTTTTATGAAAATGTAAAATGACCTTTGATTACTCAGTTCTAAAAAAAGGAAATCTCACTTTATGAGGTAATATTTTATAGTTTCTAAAAATACCTAGATGCTAAAACTACACTTGAATTGAAATCAACGTGAAAACTCGGTGGGTTTTTATGTCTGTCTGCCAGTCAGCTTCGTAATACGTACATTTCACGAGAACAATCAGGTCGATTTAAACTTCAGTGAATACCTTTGCCAAGTATTCTAAAATATCGGTATTTTTTGTGGAATTTGATCATCGAATGAGATGAAAAAAGATTTATAATAACATTTGTAAAATGTATAAGAATTTGATTTCAGACTTTTACGCCTTACTTTTTTATTATTTTCAATTAAACGCTTTAAAGTCAAATTGTTTTAAGTTATCAACTTAAAATTACAGAATAAATCGAATTAAAACTACAATTTTATTTATCATAATTTCAAATTAAAATAAGCATAATATTTTATTTGTTACCCTAGTAATTATTGATGACATTGAAAATAATAAAACTGAAGTGTGTATTTATAAAGATACATTCATAATGTCTTTTATTTGCATAATAACCTTGTCATGCATGAAATTTTATGCATTCGCAGAAAGAATATTTCTACTGCTGAAAATCACACGATATATACAACTATTGTAGACATTCATTGCATAAATTCCTATTATTAAAAAATATTAAAACTTGACGATTAAAACAGGATTCCAATATAAACGTTTTTCTCGTTCAAACGTTTCACTGTATCAATTTTCTAACGTATGTGGCACAAAAATTACGATTATTTGTTAATTGTTTAGTGGCAACTGAAACACATCTGAACCATGAATCAATGATGACATCTTAACAATGAAACACATCTTATGGGTTACTATGCAAAATTCCTTTGGTAAGATTTATGCTGTGGTAAATTGAATTTATTTATGTTGTGTTTCTTCGCTGCAATTATGAAGCTTCAATATATCATTATTTTTATTTATTTTTTTTTCTGTTCTTTTTACTTAAAAAATAAATAAAAGTCATGAATTTTAAACTTTTTAGTTTCAAATTAAAGATATGTATTATAAATGAAATGATTGAAAGGATTATATTATTATATTATATTTTAAATAATTAATGAAATACGAAAAAAATGACACGGGTACAATATTCGGCTATTTATTATCTGTGCCGGACTAGCATATAAAATAGTTCTTTTCAGACGACAATTTGGCGAAAATTTTATTTTCAAATACCAGTTACACACATATTTTTAAACTAATTTCTATTATTTTAAAAGGGAAATAATAATTTAAAAAAAGTTTAATTAATAATTACAGAATAAAACAATGTATATCATTTTTAAAAAGAAAGTAAAAGCAAACAAACAGTTTATTAATAAATAAATAACAATAGCCGTGTTACCATGTGAGACACATATAATTTGCCATTTTGTTGCAATCTCGCCAATGTGGTGCGCAAATGGCATCTGTGTCTATTTCTCTAGCGAAATCGTCTAAATTGACAAAAAATGAGTAATTAAAATAAATTATGAATAAAAGCAATATGATTTAATGCTTAGTATACATTCAAGGGAGACCAAACTGGTCGCCAAGGGCGACTAGTTATTATTATTATTACGCAAGAAATAATAAGTAAGAAAAAAGAAGAATATTTTTTATCTCTAATATTTCTTAATATTTTTGAAAATGTAATAAAACCTTTTTTGTATTAAATAGCGATTCCAAAACGAGTTCTTTTACTCCAAAATTTTCAGAAACTAATAGATTCCGCTTATTTATAAAAACATTTCTAAGACAAGAGGGTGTTTTTTTTTTTTTTTTTTTTTTTTTCTGTAAGCTTCCAATAGATGTTACTGTGCATTAATCAGCTTTTTCAATCTTAAAAAAGGATTTTTTCTCAGTCTAACTATTTTCAAATAAACATTTTAATGCAGAACAAACACTATAAATTAATAGCATTAAGATTAACATTAAAATGAATGACATTCACTGGTACCAACTTGTATGGGCCCATGGTGACAGAGCTCACCCAATAATTTTGAATTCTAGCGTGCTTAATTTTCATTGTTATACTTAGCTATTTCTTTCTTTCTTTCATTTACTCAAGAACAAAATTTATTTTGTCAATGACCGGGTGTTTAAATCTCCAACTGACTCCCATAAATCTCAAAATGTCTGAAATGCCAATGCCCACGATTATTTTCTGCTGTTTCAATTTGAGTCATGTTCATGACATGATGAATGATTTTACAAAAAATATTAGTATCTTTATAACGAAAAACGCATGAGATTATAATTTAATAAAATTGCAACTTTAATAAAACATGATAGCTTGACTTACAATTCTCATCTTTCAACATCTGCCCTTTTTCAAAGAAAAACAAACTGGTCGTACCAAAATATTTTTGAGCCCACTCAATATTTTTGAGCCAACCCAATATTTTTAAAAAGTTGGCGCCACTAATGACATTAATCTTGACGTCAAAATGAATATTATTTTCTTACTCTTTCATCTATAAATTCTGTTAAGCAGGTGAAAATGTTCGCTTGAGAATCGATAACACATAAAAAACAATATTTCAGATAGGCAAATTGGTAAAACTTAATCGGAAACGTTTCTGAAAATTACAGTAAAGATGACTTAGTTTCAAAAATACTTCTATGAATCTCGGAAATTTTTAAAAGATAATCGAATGCTTTACAAAATCGCCAGTAAATCGCAAGGGGTTATATAATATTTTTCGTAAACTTAAAAAAAAATAATAATAATAATTTTAAAAAAAGGGTTTTTTTTTCTTTATTTTAAAAAGAGTCGTTCCGGCATAAGGTATAAAGGGTAAATTGATCGTACTGTAAAAGGGGGAAAATATTACATAAATTAAAAAAAAAAAAAAAAAAAAAAAAAGAAAAAGAAAAGAAAAAAAAAAAAAAAAAGAAAAAAAGACTTAGATTTTGTTTGTTAACGTATTCAGTTACAAAATTGCGTAAATGCAATATTTTTTATACTTATGCATTATTCGAACCAGGTCACATTCACTGTAACAACAATAGCACCGATGACATTAATTAAACTAATCCTTATTCATTTATATATTTACTGAATTCTTTACTTCAACTGCATAGTTAATATTACATAGTTGCTTTATTACAGGCAGTGGCAGTAATGTTTATAAACGATAACCGTGTAATATTATATCAGCATATTTAAAGATATAATATAGTGTACTCACTGACACAGTATAATTACATTACACAATTTTATTATATACATTTTGGTTAACATAACAAACCACTAGAAATAGAACTGCAATCGTTAATGACTTTTATTATGAAAAACCGTTAATTTGGTCTTATCTGTTTAAAGAATGTATAAGAAATTACCGTTTTTATTACTTTAGCTTACTTTTATATTATTTACCATTTTTAACAATGTTATGTTATTTATTAAATATACATTAATTTACCATTTTGAACACAATTTGTCAATGACATTAAAACAAATTTGGCGGCTGACAATCATTTTTGGCAGTCTATCTACCAGACCCAGATAATACGTAAGTACCTTATTCCTTTTTAAATGATCCATTTATACTTTAGCTGTTAAAAAAAGAAGAAAAAAATCCATAAAAAGACATCTTTAAAACTCTTCAAATTATTAATTTAATATTATGATGTGTACGATAAATCGTTTTTTGTTTTTATTATTATATTATCTCCATTTTTCTGTCATATGATATATAAATACTTCAAGCTTTAATATACCACGTGTGGTATCAGGATTAAGGTCGTGCATTTGGGATTCATTTACTTTATAGCTCATCGGTTTACTATTAATGATCTTATATAACCATTAATTGTAAAACAATATATATCAATAAAAATGAATTAAAAGGAATATTTGGAATTTGCAGAACTATAGAAGATTCATCGGACCCCAAGTACTATAGAACAATAAATAAAGTGTGTGGTTTCATATTCGCATCAGCCATGAAAAGCAAAATAATACGTATTCGGGATTACCAACACACATAAAACCAAAATAAAATGGGAAAAAAATAATAATATAATACAAATCATAACATTATTAAAATGGATAGATAGGGGGAAACGTACCAGATACTAATGTATAGATATGTAAAAAGAGGATAAAAATGTGAACAGGAGGGGAAAAAAATAATGAAAATAATTTCATTTAATTTGACAATAGTAACCTAAACTCAATAACTTAATGTAAGATAAAAGAAGGAATAAAATAGATAATTAATGTATGCATTTTATACACTTAGAAATAATATTTTAGATAGTGTAAAATTGATGAAAGTTGGATTCAAGTTAATCTTTAACATTATGTAGTAACATTAAGTATTCTGTTAAGTATTCATTAAGCATTCTGTAACATTATATATTAACATTATTAATAGGTTTAATAAATATAACTATACAATTATTCATAAATATGTGTTAATTTAACATCTAGTATAAAATGTATTATTGCAATTTAGCAGATGCCTCACCTTCTCAGTTTTTTAAATAATAATTAACCATTGCATATTATCCAGACAACACCTCCCTCCTCTGTGCTCTAACATCTACCCACCGAACCATCCTATTATATATTTTTTTCATTTTTTTTTATTATTTTTGTTTTAATAATTTTCGAATTGTTTTAATAATAAACGATTCAGTTCGGTAGTTTTTTCTTTGTTATAGACGGACTGAACGACGACTATAGGTGCTAATTATTTACATAAATACGAACGCACCTATAAAGAGGGGGTATAAGAAAACAGAAAAGAACTAAAACAAATGGAAGAACTACTGCGAAGATACTACCTAAAAAACATGCATCCAACTTAGCACACTTTATAAACAAAAAGCTGCGAATCATATAAATAAAACTTTAAAATATCATTGAATGCTTACCTGAACAAAGGCTTTCAGCTTTATAAAAGGTAAGTGAAAAATATTCAGACATTTCAAAAGAAAATTTTCCTCAGCAATTTCTTTTCTTTTTTTTTTTTTTTAATGAAATAATGCACAGTCGGTTTCACCTTAATCAAAACGTGTTCAGAATACGAAAAACTAGAAAAACAACTAAACTTCGGCTATTAATAATTCAAAGGATAATCAATGTGCAGGAGTTAGACACGTGAAATCACTTTCTCTGTCATCTTAGCGTTAAGAGGATTAAAACCATAAAAACGAATTTATTTATTTTTGTAAGCGACAAGAAAACAAGTTAATTCAATCAAAGTTTCTTTCCGGAACACAACATGCAAATTGTTTTACCGGACAGCTAGAGGAGGGGAAGAACTGTTGGATGTCAAGAAAAGAACGTTCAGTGTTGAATTCAGACATTTTTCTCCGGGAGGGATTTTTGTTCCTCCGTGGTGGGGGGCATTATAAAGTTCCAGGGGGGTATTGCACTTTTCACCCTTAAAAACGCAAAATCTCAAATCTTCTGGGGATATATCATTGCTCCCGGGGGGGGGGGGGGGGATGTTGAGCTTTATTGGCTCAAATGAGATTACTTATTTCTATAAACTTCACTGCTATAATTATTAATTATAATTATTAATCATCATTGACTCAAGACGTTATGCAAAATACAAAGCAAGCAATGAATGTATGACTAAATGTTTTTTATATGGTCTTAAAAAATGGGCAATTTTACACAGATTGTATTGGCAATCGGGACGCTAGTGCAATTCACTGTTTTTTAACGGAAATATTCCCCTAAATTCTGGAAATTTTTCAAAAAAGGGAAAATTTTCTGGAATTTACGAAAATTTTTCCGATAAAAAACAGTGAACTGTACACGTATAATTAATAAATAATTATGCATAATTAATAAATAAGTATAATTAATTAATAATTATGCGTATTTAATTAATATGTATAATTAATTAATAATTATGTATATTTAGGTGTGTATTGATTACTTTTAAATTTATTTTTGGAAATTTTCGTTTTTGTTTACAGTTGAAAATAGGAGGATCAACGAAATTCGGTTTCGATTTTGGCCTTAAAAACCCGTTTTGGCCAATCTTTAATTCTAATTTTTTAAATATTTTAATTAATCAATAAAATAATTCTTAAGATATTTAAAAAAATAATCATAAGATTTTTAGTACAGATATAGATGTGAGAATTGTGTTTTTATAAAATCTATTAATTTATTAAACAACCAAAGTACTTAAAAACAACAAATAAAACCTTTGTGCAAAAACATTAAAAGGCTGAAAAACAATGCTTAAAATGCACAAATAACACACAAAAAGTAGCAAAGAGCTGTTTCGAATTTTACAAGTAATATTCTACTTTAGTGCAAGATAGAGGAAAGCACAACGTACAAGAAAAAGCAAATCTGAGTTTGCTTTTTCTAGCACGCTGTGACTTGTTGAGTTTTGCACTGAAGAAGAATCTCACTTATAAAGTCGAAACAGCTATTTTTTGGTTTTTGTGTTTTAGATGTATATTTTTAAACGCTGTAGTCTTCTGCCATTTAACCAGAGTTGGGCAAAATACATAAAAAAATCATTTTCGATACAAAATACAAAATATATTGGTTTTAGAACCTAAAATACAAAATACAAAATTCTTTCCTATTCAAAAAAATTCAAAATACAAAATACATGTATTTTGAAAATACATTTAAAATACAAAATACATTTGAAATTTTTAAAGTTTGTGTATAACATTGGGGGTTTTTACAGACCGTGTCCGGCACGGTCAGCAGGCTGGTTTCAGACATTTTATTTTATCCAAAACACTTTGGCCAGGCAGGCCCTGACATGCTCTTCAGTTGTTCCGGGCTGGTCCGGGCCAGATGTCCGGTTTATATTTTCCTGAAGGATAGTCTCAAATGGACCTGTTCATTACTCTTTCGGGTGCTTTACTTTTTTCTCTGCAAATTCGGGCCGGGCCTGATTTATTCTGTCCAGACTGGACTGGGACTGGACTTCATCCTTTCTAGGGGTTTGAATTAGTCAAAAATTGTAGTATTTTTCCGAATCCAGCCCGTAAGTTGGGTATCCTGTCCAGGCCTGAACTATCCATAAATAAGTACTATCTGGCCCGACCCAACAGTTTTTTTCCAAATAATGTATGTATTTTTAAATTGCTATAATTTTGCAATTAAAAGTTTTAATTTTATCATTTTTAAAGAATGGTAAATATATTTCTGGACAATAAAATTAAAGCACAAGAAAAGGAACTCTGAAAATAAATCTGTCAAGCAATCCTGTCTTAAGGATGTTCTTAAATCCAAATGATTAACTTTATAAAATAAGTTTTGATTTGTTTTTTGTTCGAAATAGATGAAAGTAGCAAGTGTTGTTAGTCAAAAGTAATGGAATCGCACTCATTTTCCCGTGTTTTTGCAAACACAATAAGTATTTCAGAAAATAGTGTCAAAGTGGGCGTTTTGAATTGCATTTGTGCACGTAGGAAGATTAAACACTCAAACAGAAACAAGAAACGTGTTTGTCGCATGAACAAAATCGCTTATGTATCAATAATTCATTGATCAAAAAATCGAAAATACAGTTCGATTCCAAATCGCTTCCATAGTCGGGTCTTTCAATTTATATATTTCCGTTAAAAAATGAGTTTGTAAATGTGTCAAAATGTTTTTCGCTTGTTAAGCAGAGTAGATGAGAACAGCCTTAAAAGGCAAATGTGTTAATTCATGCAAAATGGATTTAATAACAAGCAAAAGGATATAATAAATTTAGAGAAAACTGCGTATCAGCTGAAAGAAATCTGTTAAAGTATTTTTTTCCTTTTAGATTTTTAGAGTCAGGGCGTGCGAAAAAAACTGCGTCCGGGGCAATGTTTCAATTTGGCGCCCCTTAAATTTCCACGCCCGGGGCGACCACTCCCTTCGTCCCCCCTTTTTTTTTTTGCACGGCGCTGGATAGAGCTCCCACAAAATTTTTGTCACTTACAAACAAATTCCCAATGTGGACCTTTCTAAAAACAATCAAATGATATTCAGAACCTTCTAAAACATATAAATCCATCAAAAACCTGAAGTAGATGTTTTCGCGAATTCAATACTTTCTTATTGTAAAGATAGAGGAAAGTAAAAAGAGCGAGAGATTGAAAATCAAAGTGTCAATTCAGTAGTTATTCTTACACGCATACATAAACACATATGTATAAAAGAATTGTATAATCTCTTTCGTTGGAAGTTTTTTAAAAAGTATATATAATTCGATATAGCTTCGGTCACTACAATACAGATATAAGTATACTTCCCATGAATAATAAATAAGATAAAATTTTATAAGAAATATTAAATAAACAACATGTTAAACATTTTCATTTAAATTCTAGAAATATCATAACATATAACAATACGACGTTCGGAATATCATGACACCAAATAATTTTTTGTTGTTTTTTAAGTGATGGTTTTTAGTGTTTAATAGAAAATTAGCGTATTCCACTTGTGCATCGCTCTTCTTCATGGTCTGTTTCAACACTTTGAGGGATAAGCAATTGTGTCTCTGTAATGTTAAATTCACACCGGAATAATCGAAAAACTTTAGTTTAAAAATTAAAAATAAAAGCAATTTTGAGACATTTTTGAACCAAAGTTGAGTATATAAAGTTTAGTTAAAAGTTTATAGCGTGAATCTTGTTTAAAATTAAGTGGGATATAATCCGTGTTGAATTCAGACACTTTTCCCCGGGAAGGAATTCAGTGGCTCCGGAAGGGAGACATTATAGAGTTCCCGGGGGAGGGATTGTACTTTTTGACTACTGAAAACGCAAAATTTCAATTTTCTGGGGGGGGGACATTTTATTGCTCCGGGGGGATGTCCCCCCGGACTACCCTCTGAATTCCAACACTGGATATAATATATTTCACTGCCCCTCAAGAAGTTAAAGACCCTACATTCTTGAACTGGTCATAGCATTAAAATTACTTTAAATACTCATAACGTTTTTTCCATCATTCATATTGTAAAACTGTATTTAAAACTCATGTATACTATATTTGCTATGATGATTGCAAAATAAAATTTGCTATTTATTTTCTTTAAGCATGAATAGCCTACTATTCTCTTAGAGAATCTTTTATTGATATTTGTTTTTGATTAATTTGCAAATCAAATGTTAAACATTTTGGAACTCTGTACAATGAACATCAATCTGGCTTGATACATAAAAAATCTCAGAATACACGAGATACGTAAATAATTGCACAATTAATAATGTATACTTTTCTATATTTATAAATCGGTACAAAATAATGTTTAATTATTATTATTATTTTAAATTTTATTCTAAAAAAATTATGCACATACCCAGAGCCATGCGAAAGGGGGAGGGAAGGGGGTGGTCGCACTGGGCGCGGAAATTTAGGGGGCGTCAAAATTTATACTACCAATGTCACTTTTAGCTTGTCACAAGAAAAAATTGGCGCGGTTTGGCGCGAAATTGAGTTTTTGCCCCGGACGAGGTTTTCTCTTCACATGCCCCTACACATATCCGCACATTTAAAACCATAAATATATATCAAAATAACTATCAAAATCATAAATATATAATAAATCTGCTGTAGGGAAATAATTTTGTAATTAACTTGATTAATATTTTTTATCAATAATAAAATTTTCATCTGAGAAATTTTCGTTTGAAAAATTCGTTTGGAAGTTTTATTACTTATAAATTCAAAAAGGAACAAAACTTCGGTTTCGGACAGTAACTTTCGTTTCGGTCGGACACCATTTTATATTTTATATTTTCACTAAAAAGGCACTATAAAATAAAACATAAAATGAGCAAAAAAAAGGCGAAATCACGTTACATAAAAATGCATCTCCATTAACGACAGGTCTGTAACCAAAACTCCGGTATTTAACATACTCAATCGTAAATACAATTACTAAAAATCTGATCTCTATATCAATAAATAGAACTATTTAGATAATAAAATTATCTCCCAATTAAATGAATATCAGGGGTGGGTTAAAATATGCCCAAAATTTGATAAAAAGGATACAAAGAAACTAGATAAAATATTGCAATCAAGATATAACGATATAAAACTAAAAAAATTACCTTTAAATCTGTTTTAAAATGCGTTGCTGCGTCGAAGGTTTCACTTATAACGATAGACTTTGTTGTAAACATTTGGCATGCTGCTTTAACTTTGCCGTTACTATGAACGGAAATTATTTTTAAAAAATTGCCCACCTAATATAGCGCAACGTGCACTATCGCAATTCATTTATATAATGTTATCCGGAGCTGGGGCAATATCAACCATTTTTTCACGAGATTTAAACATACATTAAATTTCTTTCTGCTGCTACATTAGCTTTCTTTCTATGGTTCTTAAAAAGTACTATACACAGCAAAACTCTGAATGATTTTTCCTGTTTATCACACAGTAGTTTTTGTCGTTCTCACAGCAACGTTATAATTATAAAAACTAAAACGTTAGAATTGTACAGTTCAGCAAAAATGCTTAAGTAAAACAGAAACATTCATTCTAATCCTTATCATAGCAATAGTTGAAAAAGTATGTTTACATTAACTTCTAGAAACGAATCCCATCAGACAAAACAAAACAGAAAGGCACCTGTTTTGCTTCTGTGAATCTTACATCTGCGGAGGTTTAAATGAAGCAACTTGAAATCTACAGAAATGTATTTTGAGTATGAAATGTATTTTCAAAATACAAAATACATGGAAAAAGTTTTTCAAAATACATTACTAAAATACTTTAGTTTCGTCGGGATAAAATACAAAATACAAAATACAAATGTATTTTGAAAATGTATTTCAAATACATGTATTTTCGATACTGCCCATCTCTGCATTTAACAAAAGCACTGCTTTTACAAATAAAATGGAAATGACACGTTTTCATGTAAAACGATAATGATTGCATTTTTAACCCGTTCGTGATGAGAGCTTCCTGCTTAATTTTTAATCTTTTGCCTCCAAGTTTTTTAATATAGAAAATTTTCTGTAGTTGAATCTCAAAAATCCTTTGATTAAATGTGGTAAACTTCACAATGAAATATAACTGATAGGAATAATGAAGGATTCTGAGCATAATGAAGGATGTTTCGAACAGTCAGTCACCGGTGTGTGACGCGACTTAAACGGGACGTTCAGTGGCACTCAACATATTAAACGGATTTTCATTCATTTCACTTTGATTGGGGAACTTTAAGACCGAACGGTTGTTCCTAAGACATCCAGTAACTATTTTCTTGTTTGATTCAATAAAACCAGTTAAACATTTGAAAATAAGCTAATGTGAATTAAGTAAACAGAGTCTTTGCTTCCCGGTATTTTTTGACAATTTTATAAAAGATTGCTTTAAAAAGATATTTACAATGTAGTGTGTTTTAAATCTAAGCTAACTCTCACCAAAGTTTTCTTTCTCATTTTAACATTCACTCAAAAAGGTTTTTGTTTTTAGAAAGGGAATGTAATTTAAACTATCTTTGAATTGGCAACATTAGTGGTCTTCTCCAAAAATAAATGTCTCGCATAAAAATATTTTTAATTTTTCACTGCTTGTCAATATTATTATTTGACCATTTTAAATATGACGTAATTTCCCCTAATTTACTGATTAGCACATATTAATGAGTTTATTATTTTAAAATCTCTTAATTGTCACATGTAAACATAATTTTTATGAAATATTTCCAATATTTTACTGCTTTTAATTGTAATTCATTTAAATGTAATTTAAAAGTTTTTTTTTAAATAATAAGAATCACGTATATATAAATTTTTAACTGAAAGGAAATATATTTTTTGTCGTTATTTTTTACTTAGCAACAATTTATAATAGCATTTTTTTTTTTTTTTTTTTTTTTTTTTTAATATGAAAAATATATCTTGAAACGAGGAAAATTTCATTAAAATATAGAAGATATTATGATTAATTTAATAAAACTATTATTATTAAATAAATTATTTTTCCAAATTTTCCTGAAAAATATAATTTAATTAGAATATTATCTTTATTTTCGATTGAAATAAGGGGTAATTTCAATTTCAGTTTGAAAATGATGAAAAAGAAAAGAAATCTAATGAACCTCATGTTTTTTCTTTTCTTCTTTTCTTTCACAAAAACGAGTGACTTAGTTGCCATCATTTGAAAAATATTGTTAAAATTAGAGAGAGAAAAAAAATATCTCGAAAATTAATTCAAATTTTAAAATTCTAATTCTATTTTGATGTACGCGGATCAATACGGATACCTGGTGTAAAATTTCAAAGCATGCATTCCATACTTTGAGAGAAATAGATATGAAATACAATAATTTAATTAGTCATTTCGTAAATTCGTTTCATAAGGAATTCATATGTACATATATATAAAACAGATATGCAAAATAAATTTATTATTTAAATTTCAGTAAATGACATATTCGCAAAATTTCACAAAACCTAATTTTTGACATTTGGATAGCTTCTTTATTTTTTAACCATTTGGAAAATGATTATTGCTTTCGATCTAGAGATATCTGAGACACATCTGAATCCTTGTGATGTCCGCATTTTATTCAGTTTTTTGACTGGTTCATGTTTAATGTCCAGAAATGGAATACTTCTGTTGCCACGATGACAACAAAATTATTAGAAACTAGAAAAAACTAATAACTCAGAAACAAATTGACATACATCCTTCAAACAGCATTTAAAAGTATTTCTGAGTACCACTATAAGAAGGTGTAAAAATTGAAAATGCACGATGTTTACAAGTTTAAAAATTTGCAGTACCGAAAATTGTAAAACTGAAATTTTATTTAAAAATTGTTTGATTGGTCCAGGAATATTAATGTGTAATCCATGGCGTACGTAATGTATAACTCGGTTATTACGTAAGCCACATTTTGATAAACAATACAAATTATGTTTATTATTATTTTTTAAATATAGAATTTATTTATAAGTCTAAAATCTAATCTTTAAAAATATCATTTTCCAAAAATGGCTGTTGTAATTTATTAAATCGCAATTTTTAAAATTTTTTGTTTAATTCTAAAATTAATTTTTACATAAAAAAGTAAAAAGAAAAGATAAGAAAAGAAAATCCGCAAATAAAAAAAAAGTAATAGCAATGATAAAAATTTATTTCATATGAAATTTTCTTTTTTAAGATGTGAAAGTAATGTTTGTCTATTCATCTATTTCTTTGTGCATTATTAAACGTAACTGATTAAAAACAAAATTTAAAATATTTAAACATTAAATAAAATAACTGTCAGTTTTTAATCACATATTCTACCAATAGCTAGACCTCATCAGGTGTATTTAATGTGAATATGAAAATCACCACAATACCTATTGTTCGTCCCTGTGAATTTTAAACACAAGTAATTTGATACGAAGTACATGCATTTTAAATAAGATTTAATTTAGTCTCAATTAAAGAGAAATAAGCCCGTCAAAAGCAGAATTTTGGAACAAAAGGAAAGTAATTGCTCTTTTGATATCCTTATATGCCCAGCACTCATTTTATTCGTGTAGGTAATTTTTAATAATTCTAATAATGGGGATAATTCTATTCCGTCTATATGAGAAGTATGAGGGCGAACAAAATTTGGGAAAAAAATTCTTTTATAAAAAAAGATTTAATAGCTTCTCAATTAATTTAAAAAAAAATTAACTCAGACGAGTGAAAATGAATCGTGAATTAAGAAAAAAAATATGATATACGGAAGCTAGATGTGTAACAAATATTTTCATCTGAAATTTAATCTTCGAAACTTGGCACAGCATGGAATTTTTATATAAACAAGTCCAATTAGTTATAAGATCATCATCTTAATGACAATTGTGTTGCGATCTCATAATCACAAAGGAATTTTATGAAGTTATAATTTTATTTATTTATTTATTTCTGCATTCTCCGTCATTTTTTTAGGAAGGGGGGGGGGGAGGATTAGCTCCGGGGTCCGGGAGAGGGGTAATCTACAATTCACAATATTGTTCACACAGAGAATTTAAAAAAAGTGTCCAGTGGTTATAAGCAAAAATATGAATGTCTAAGTACTTTTTACAATTACGGAAGAGAAAATTGTAAGCAGAAATAGCACATCAACGTTCAGCACTGTTTAGCGCATTAAAACTGGCAGTTCTAGAACATGAAGTCGAAACTTTCCCCTATTTTTACTTGATGTATCAGAAATCAGAACCCGATAAAACTAAAAGAAAATTTAGTTTCTGTGCACAAATAGAGGAGAAGAAAGGGTGGGTTGATTTTTCAAAATAACTTCCTCCTTTGTAAAATTTTAAATTACAATTTTTGAAAAAAAAAATTAATTATAATTACACAACTAATTTGTAAAATGCAGCAATTGACAAGTAGATTTTTTTAATAATTAAATAAGGCAATAAGACAATTAAATAAGACAAACGTGTAATAAATAATATTACACGTTTGTGATAGATATTAGACATTTTATCAGCATTTTATTGCAATAACATTATTAAAATATGTTATTAATAGAAAAAATAAAGCAAAATAAATTGGAGCAGACATTAACGACTTAACATTAAGATAAAAGGCTTACAAAAATTCTAATAATCTAACGATTCTCATTTAAGAATAATATTTTTAAATATACAATGAAATCTATCTATCATGCCATGATTACAATAACTATTTCAGAAATATAGCAAAGATTTTTTTTTTTAGATTCTACAACTTATAATAATGTTTATATACTTATTGTACAAAGAAATAAATTAAAAGTTTAAATTAATAAACTGTACAAAAATATTTACAATGAAGAAAAATCTTAAAATCAGAAAAAATATTCGAACTTAACAAACGGCTTTTCGTTTACTATTTGTCTCACACTACCCTACATTCCACATAAATAAAATCCAGTTTTCAGTTATCGATAATCGAAAAATTAAGAGCTTAACGTAAAGCTGCATAAATGACTGTTTCTTATTTAGATGCCATTATGAAAATTATAGATCACAGATAGTTGTGTTTACTAGCCTCATGTCATTCAAATTTACATCCCATACTAATGTCAAGTAAAAAAGATAAACATTTCCATACCAGAATCCGCTTAAAAAACCATTTATCTTTCAAAGATTACCTTCAGTTTCTTTAAATAAAATCGGCTTAAACTAATAAATCTCAATTAGTTAACTTTCTGAGTTTTATTTGTTGAATTACAAAAAATATACACAAATTATAATCATCTTATATATTCAAAAGATTTCATTTCATCTGTGCAATATGAATTTGATTGAGGGTTGCATTAATGAAATACATAACAATCAAATGTACTCGCATTCGTCTACATAGGATATTTAAAATGCCTCATCAACTGTTATTCAGTTACACACACAATCAATATATATATATATATATGCATAGTTCACATTTGAAATTACATACAATTTAAACGCACGAAACAAAATCTATCAACCGAATGCAATCGCAAAATGTATTACAAATAAAATAACAATAAGTAAACAATATCCAGACAAGAAGAAAACTAGTCGTTGGGAACCACCGTAATACTTACCCATTATAGATATGCATAATAAAAAATATGAAAATTAAACATATGTAAACTATTAATAAAATGTATTGCATCCCCAAAATAAAATTTAAACGTCAATTTAAATAACAGCAAATAAAATAACAATAAGTAAACAATATCCAGACAAGAGGATAACTAGTAGTTGGGGGCCACTGTAATACTTACCCATCATGGATATTCATAATAAAAAATATTAAAATAAAACATACGCAAACTATTAATAAAATGTATTGCATCCCCAAAATAAAATTTAAACGTATATTTAAATATTTTGATTATATAGTAATGCTCTATTATGGAATTGTGAATATTACTTGATTATCCCGTCGATCCATTTCAACAAATTATATAAATCGCTAAATTATACAAATCTGCCTAATTTTGATTTTAAATAACAAAATAATAATAATAAAATAAATAAATTAGTAAAATATTATTAAAAATACGAATTAAACGTCGAATTAAAAATCGCTTGAGGTTGTAACAAACACGTGTAACGTGTTTAATGTCAATGAACAAGACGTTTATGATAAGCTATTACTGGCATTTAATCTTTTAGTTCGGCGATAGTTTTCGGTCGTCGGAATAATCAAGTGGTAAAAGAAGTATCCTTATAACTCAAAAAATAATAACCATATTAACTAATAGGTTACTGCGTCGTATTAAGCTTCTAATATCCAATTAAAATATATCTTTGAATTGAAATTTGAATGAAATATAAGGTCATGAAAAATTGAAGAGTATGGAAAATAGGATTACAAATATCTCGGCAACTAATTACCCGATCGATTTAGTTATTTATTCAAAATTTATGTTTTTATTGTCTTTTACATTCACCCCTTGAAATAAAAAAAAAATTTCGAAAAATTTTATATACTTTTCATCAGAACGACTATTTCGAGAGTCCGAAAAAAATAGTTCCGGATAATCAAGGTTACTCATATTAAATAGGCTTCTTCCTATTATTAAATACTAAGTGCACACCAAATTTCAAGTCTATCTCAATTTGTTCGAGAGATAGAGTGTTTAGAGGCAGACAAACAGACAGAAGGACAGCACTTTTTTTTTCTTTCTAAAAATATGTTTTTCGAAATCTCCAGTGTCTTAACCCTTGGCGGCGCAGGGCAGATTCATTGTTTAAGTATTGAAATTAATGACTCTGACCGGAAATTGAAAATAACTTTATTTGTAAATAAGAAAACTCTATATTTCACGCATTCAATAAATCGTAATTTTTTAACAAAATTCCGGTGCCAATGTGGCGTTTGGGAATTAAAATTAAGTGGTATATCTATGAAACCACCGCGCCGCAAGCGGTTAAACGTGTAAATCCGACAAAAATGTTTTTTCGATTTTCAAAACGATTGTAAGACTTACCCTATACTATGTGTATGATGGGTAAGTAAAAAACTTTAGGTGGCGAAGTGGAAACAAAACTTCCCAGGTGTAATTTTTAGACTTTTTTTAACTTATATTTTGTTCAAAAAAAAAAACGACTTATTAACAAATATATAACACGACTCTCTGTTGTTATGCCAAAATTTTT
The DNA here is from genome assembly GCA_964019185.1 of Maratus speculifer. Taxonomy (NCBI): domain Eukaryota; kingdom Metazoa; phylum Arthropoda; class Arachnida; order Araneae; family Salticidae; genus Maratus; species Maratus speculifer. The sequence goes on along the minus strand of OZ025290.1, from coordinate 72,253,479 downwards.
CAAGTATCGATACATTGATTTTTCCATACATAGTCTTAAAAATATCAATATGCAAAAAATGTCGAACAGAAAATATCGATGTATCAAACCCAATATATCGAATTTTCGATATCTTAGAATAATTTCATTCTTACTTAATATTTTAATACAAGAAATGATTTATTTCTGTTTGCGTTAATTAATATTTATATAAAAATCATTTTTAAGCTTTTTCATGAAAATTTAATATTAACATTTATAAACTCGAGGAAAAATTTTATCCAGTTATTTTTAAAACAATCCATTTAAAAATAGTACCTCCCATAATAACTGCCACTCAACTAATTTCTTTTTCCGTAATTGTATTTCCAAGCGTTAAGAGAACGCTTTCTCAGTTGAGACAGAAGTCTCAGCAACACCTGAATTAGTCTCTTGAAGCATAAAATTTTGGGTAAACATTATTTACGTCTTAGCAGATTTCCACATAATTTCTTTGCGATTTCTAGCTATAGGTATTAGTAAAAACAAACATATATCTCAAAATTCATATTTGTAGAAAAGATTTGAGACACAGCTACAGAAAACTATCGAACCTGGGCAATTCCATATGCGATGGTATAACAATTTTGAGTTGTAGAATAATGTTAAATCAATTATCCTGAAGCTGTTTTCAAGCAAAAATTGATTTCTCAGTTTGCAAATGAATGTTACTGATTAAAAGAATAAACAAAATATCTCAAAAAAATTTTACACATTTTATTCTTTCATTTTTTAGTAACTTTTTATTGAGTGACTAAATGACATTTTGTAAACCATGAGTGTTATCTGTTAATTTAAAACAGAAAACTTTCGTGAATAAGGAAACCATTCAGGTTTTTAACTAATACATATCTTAAACAGTACAAAATTATAATTTAAAGCAATACATCTGTATTAAGATTGAAGTTATTAACTGACATTTGACGTGATAGAATGACTGAAAGTTTCTTAAACATTAAAATTTAAAAAATTACTAAACTGATTAACTTAATTATCTGAACAATTACATAACATAAAATAATGTAAATAACTTTATACACTCCATCATAACTTTGCAGTTATGATGTATTGTAATTCTTAAACACATTTCGAATGCAATAGAAATAACAAATAAAGTAGGCGAATCTTTAGTGAGATATTCATGTATATTCTGTTATGTGATTGGTGATGTTAAGTTATGATCCTGAAATACAGAATAAATTAGTTCGAATACACCTCTCTATTAATTTAAATTATCTATATTTGAGCCTGGATTATTTCGTACATTCTTCGTATATTTTTAAAACTGGTGATAATATTTTTTTTTTATTTGCACACTACCATTATAAAACGAGAGGCAGCAACATGCCCGAAAAGGGTTGCAAATCGACAACGATTATTATTTTTTATTTATTTTGATAATGGGTATATGCATGAGATGCATGTCTGTTTTTAATATTTATTTTCATGTTCTGCATAGTACTTTTATTTGGTCTAACATTGAGGTACTAGTCATTTTTAATCTTCGTTTGTGAGTTCCGAAATGTTATAAGTGTTGGTTCTTTTAATTATAAAGGTGAACTCTTTGTAAGATGAATATCTAACTCGGAAAGATTTAAAAGTTCCTTGGCAAATCAATCGACATAGAATAAAATTTGTCTAAGACGGAATATTGTCTACTACGGGAAAGTTTCTCAGTCCAAATCGATTCCGCCTTAGACAGAATTTATTGTATAGACAAACTCTTGTAGGCCTATGTGAAATCCTTAGTTATCGGGGCGCATTTTCAGAAAGAATCACGTTTTGAGCACCAGCCTTGGCGAGTTGGCGGAAGCGAGAACGTTCAGCTAGCTGCATCGCCAAACGCCTATCGTCGTTTTGTTTTGATGTTTTAAACTATGTTTTAATCGTAAACAACGGTGGATAACATTTCCTCATATTATAGTCTTTGCTTGATAACATTTATGGAAAAACAAATGAACAATAAGCGCGATCTCTTTGCAGAAGAAAGGATTGCTATCCGCTAGGCGTTTGACGTCACAAACAAGAAAGGGTGCGTAGCATCGACCTCATCTCCGCGCCAATCGTTGTTCTGGCGATAAGGTGCTCAAAACGTGATTCTTTCTGAAAATGCTATCGGGGGCTTGTCATCAAGATGTCTTCCTGTAAAAAATGTCCTGTAGCGAGTGGAATCTTTCAACTCCTCGTCTTAATCTTTGATTTAATCCTCTTTTAATTGAACCTCAACATTAGGTGGTAAACAGGAAAAAAACAAATCCCAAATTTAATGCTATTTATAGAATTTTTATCTTTTTTTTATGACGCGTTATAAAAACACAGCTGGTGACATTGAAAACACGTGAAATTATCCGATAAGGAATGATATTTTAATTTTATTTGTTTATAAAGAGTAACTATATGTTTAAAAGAGTTAATTTAAGGAATGCGTTATTTTTCCAACTTTATCAAATTTAATTCTGAATAAATATGTGATCTTATCACATATTTTTCTACTTGTAAAATGTATACAAATCAAAAATAGCTTTCAGCTGCAGAATTTGTAATGATATGGGAGATGAGAGGGTACATGCTGATGTTTTGTCGATTATCTGTGCGAAGGCAAAGATCGACATGAGGAATGACATCCGATGTTTGAGGGGGCTTTTTTACGAAATCTATAGCCGGATAGCAATTTAAGCAAAATTTTAAAGAAACTACGAAAAACTCCATATGATTACTCTGGCAAGCGCAATGTTATGCCATTATACATATTAAAATGGAATTTTGTTGTATTATATGTCCCCCTATTTCTTGTAATTAATATTTAGGAAAGGGCTGCTCTGTATCTAACCCCCCCCCCCCCCCCCCAAAAAAAAAAAAAAAAAAAAAAAATCTCAGTTTTTTACGGTTAAAACTTACTGAGTTGTTACACTTTCAATTTTAAGAATTTTCAGAGTTTTCCAACACTAAAAATAGATATTTCCATCCTTTATATTTGATACATAATCCGTAAGAGTTATAAACAGGAATACATATAGCTCGCACGTAAGAAAAGTGACTAAAATCCGAAATATTCATTTCCGTTTTATTTCACAAATAAACGCGCCATAACATAAATGCGCCTTGCTGCTGGAAAAGAGTCATAAATGTAGTGATCTTGAAGTCGTTAAATTGTGCTATGTGTCCCTTTGAAATCACAGAAGTGGGGGGGGGGGGGGGTTTCCAAAGGGATATATTTACTCAATCCTTTTTCTCTCTTCTACGTCTCGATTCTTAAGTGTTTATCTCTTTTATGCATCTTTATACAGATGCAAGCAGAAATAATGCTATAGTTTTATGTTACAGTGCAAAATAAATAAATAAATTCAGATTGCAGATATTTGGCCTCTTCTGCGGATAAACGGTAGATCTTATTTTAAGGGTGTACTTCGATTCAAACTGCTTATTTTCCGATTTATTTTTTAATTCATTTTTGCTCTCAAATGCATCAAACAGGCAAATTGTCTTATTTAGAAAGTACACAAGGTGCCGTGATTGTCGATTTTTTGATAAATGCAGAAAAAATTGCCAAAAAAGCAATCAAAAACGGCATTTTGAAACGATTTTTTTGAAGCGTGAGATCTGTGAACGAAAAAAAGGATCATACTGAGAAGGTAATTGTTTATAAATCAAATTATAATGAATGGAACGTAAAAAGACATCACACGGCACCTGATACGTCTCTTCAAAAATCCCCTCAGCAAGTTTCATGTTTCTACTTTTAAAGATGTGTCTGAAATTTTATCGGAAAATTTCGAGCTGTTGAAGGTGGAAAAGCGTTTTTTCGAATGCACCCTTAAGGGCACAAAAATAGGACACTATAAAATACTAATGTTATAAAATACTAATAAAATGCTAAAGAGTTTTTGATTTGACAATTGATGTGTGTTATCAATACTTATAATATGCAAAAAAATTCTTTGTTTATGATATTAAAATCTTAAAACTATTTCAAAATAAAGTTATGACAGGTTTACCTTTAACTTAATAGGAAAAAATAAAGGTGAAATCGTATTAAGGAAGAAAGTGCATATTTTATCAAGTTAAAAATAGAAGAAGTAAAAACACTGTTTTAAAGAACTATTACAACAAATTTCCTTTTATCTTTAATGATAACAGTTATATACATTCATAACTGTATTTACCATATCTTTTGTCAAGAAAAACAACACAAGTTATTTTTAGATAAATAGTGCTGCCATCTACAAATTAAAAATGGTACTAAAGACTATTTAAAACAAGTTATAAAAATTTACGTTAAACCAACACCGAATAGATATTCGGTGTTGGTTTTATAAAGAAAAAAAAAATCAAGAAAAAAAAAAATACAAGCTCATATACAATATTTATGACACATTCCTGTATAATTAAAATATATGCTTATCAGTAGTCTCAGAATTACTTTTAAATATAAAATGGTTTATATTTCTGCTCGAAAAAAATTTATATTTCTTAAAGTAAGATTAATGAAAACATTTTACTTAAATTTCATATGGTATTTTAATAGCAATTATAAATGTACAAGGGGTAAATTTTAATGCATTTTACAGTCATCATAACAAATTTTTGCTATAAAAACCATGTTAAACCGCCGGAAAGCGCATAGGGTGTATTATACCCCATCACTACGCATCCTCTCTAGTAACTTTTCTTCACGTGCGTTACGCCGGGTTAAAATAAAAAGACTTTTTATTTTATGTACAGTGATTCAGTCATTATATGTTATGTAAAATCATTTTATATTATATTTATGACGGCACAAAACAGAACAAAGGAAAGACTCAAACAAGGTGAGTTCTTCGTACATCAGAAAATTTAGAAATAAGAACAAAAAGAGACAACGATCGTCATCACAGAAAGTGTTCGAACTTACAAATGAAAAAAAGAAAATAGGTGGCTAACTTTTATCATTCTTTTCCACCTAAAACAAAAAATATAATTTAAAATTGGTGCAAAATTTTCATCTAGATAACTTCAGAAACAAACTTCACTCGATGCAAAAGCTCCTGTCCCTGCGAGAGAAGACACTTGCAAGCTAATGTTATTCCTATGGGGAGGTTATTTTCTAACAACTCGTTTACATTTAGACTTTTTAAAATATTTTTTTTCTGCATTGGATAATTGAGGTTCGTCTCCACATCGCTTCTTTTTTACTTTTTCGATTTTGGTTACAGATTATATACGTATATATATATATATAATGTCACTTTTATTTTCGGAACCGGTTTTGAAAGTGAAACTAAGTTTATAAAAAATATCTGCAACCACAATCGAAAAAGTAAAAAAAGGTTTAGAGGAACCTCAGCTATTCAATGCATAAAAATTAAACATGTTGAAATGCAAGGGAGTTGTAAGAAAATAACCTCCCCATAGGGATAGCATCAGCTCTCGAATATCTTCGCTAGCAGAGATAGGAGCCATAAGGCTAGAAATTTGATTTTGCTTTCGTTTATTTATTTTATTTCGTATTTTATTCTACAGAGCTCTATGAGGAATTAGCAATTTGCAAAGAAATAGATTACGTAAGTTCTGTTGCACATATACAGTGGAACTCTCGCTATTCTGAACACTCATGGGACTGACCAAAAATGTTTAGATTATGGAGGTGTTCATTATAGAGGGAGAATGGAAAGGCATTACTACTAACTACTATGTAGGGTGACCGAGGTAGTAGTTGATCAAATAAGGTCGATGCTACAGGGTTTTGATTGTATTTCCTTCCTTTTAAGTTTAAGAAGTAAACTAACATGATTTTTATGATCCTTAATGAATGTCCTATTATCTGCTAAAATTAAATAGTAGCAAATTTATAAGGAAATACTTTTTGTAATTGCCATTTTCCCATTAGTTGATCAACCGACGAAAGCAGTCGAAATTCAAAATTATTCTTTAAAATATCTTGCTTAAACTGCGATTAATAATAATTCATATGAAACTATTATTTGAAATAAGCAACATGTAAATGGATTATTTTAATGCAATCGTTTCCAACTAATCAAAAACTAAATGTTTACATTATCTATTAAAAAATAATAAAATGGCAGCTGACAACAATGTGGCAACAAGTGTTCCAACATTTAACTAAAGATTTTATCTGAAGTATTCAAAGAAATTGCAATGTCAAGTATATGCTTAAAATCTAGCAGTGATTTTGTCTGTTTATTTTTTAATCGATTTTGTTGAATCTTTTTGTTCTTCTGTAATAATTTCTCCGAATTTCCATGATGGAAATTCGGATTGCAAACATATTTTGTGTTTACAGAGAGATGGAATAGAAATGGGGACCAAAAATAGAGTTCATAATAGTGGGGTGTTCAGATTAAAGAGAGTTCATCTTTTGTTAAGTCTAGAGAGTTTCGCCGGGACCATCGGATTGTGTTCACAATACTGGGGTGTTCACATTAGAGAGTGTTCAGATAGAGAGAGTCCACTGTATTTTTAAGATCGGGAATGTTTCATGTGTGAAAGTGAACACAAAATTTAAGAAGGAAATTTTTTAAATAAAGGTTAAAAAAGAAGGTACTTTCGCATCAGAGAGTTGCTTTCACTGATAGAATTGGACAAAACGACTAATATAAAAACAAATAATTACTGGGTTCAAAGAACTCCGTATGCTTTTTATATTCTTTGGGTTGCGCTCTGCTATTTGTTTGGTGCTGCCATCTGGTCAAAATGAAGAATCTTATTTTAAATTAGGCTTTAAGTGTAAGATCGAAAAGGAGAAAATAAAATCTTATGCTTAATATAAAAAGAGATACACTCTTCTCTGTATAGGGTACATATTCTTTATAAGAAAAATGAAATATAATTTATATTAATATAAACATCCACTATAATAAATAATCGGTTTTAAAATGAAAAACCATAATAAGAAAATAATGCAAAAATATGTTACTGTTAAAATGTTTTGGAGCGGCGAAAAGACTTATTTTGCAATTCTTGCACGCTGTTAAAAACATTCAGAAAAAAAAAAAAAAAAAAAAAAAAAAAAAAAGTTTAAGTTTTATACTTACGTTTGTCCGAGATTTTTAACGGCTATGTAATTATCTCAGCTTTTATCCGAGAAGTCAGTATTGTTTTCAGGGACAGGGGGTGTAGTCCGGAGAGGAAATTCCCTCGCCCCTCCCCGGAAAATTCGAGATTTTGTGTTTTCAACCGTCAAATCGCGCAATTTCCCCCGGGAACACTGAAGGTGCCAGAAGTCCTCCCGAAGAAAAGTGTCTGAATTCAAAACTGCTAAAATTAATAGAGTTCGGATAATTACAGTGGCTTTTCAAATAATAAACGATAGTGAACCATTATACAGATTTTATAAGAAATCATTATAATGTAACAGCTGGTTCTAACCGTATACTCTTTTACAGTCTCTTGTATTTGTTTAGTGCTGCCATCTAGTAGAAATGATGAATCTTACTTTAGATTTGTCTGTGTTGAAATGAGATCATTTCCTTCTATAGTAAAAAAAAACTAGCCTTAAAAGGAATGACTCCTGGAATGATGCTGATGTGGAAGATTTCCGGAACTAACGAATCCGGGTTGTCACTCCTTCCATGAGTCGAATAGACCAATGAGGAAAGGACTCCGTCTATGCATCGCCGTATGGGTTACCATAAAGAGAGGAAAGGTTACCATCGCCAAAAATCGCCAAGTTTGTCGCCAACTTGGCGATATATCGCCAAATTTGGCGACCAAAATTAGTTGTCTAAAGTGACGCCAACTTGGCGATAACTGTAATATTTCGCCAAATTTTTAATTTCTTTGCAACACCAGTCGTTTGATACATCATTTGAGAGGTTTGCAACTGCTTATTCATATAATGGATGTCTTGTGTGTTATCCCCCATTCTGCTCCCCAGGGGGGACACATTTTTAATTTCTTTACAACACCAGTCGTGTTACACAAGATTTGAAAGGTCTGCAACTGCTTATTCATATTATGGATGTCTTGTGTGTCACCCCCACACTCTGCTCTCCCCAGGGGGGTCACATTTTTAATTTCTTTACAACACCAGTTGTGTGACACATCATTTGAAAGGTCTGCAACTGCTTAGTCATATTATGGATGTGTTGTGTGTCATCCCCCACTCTGCCCCCGGGGGGGGCACATTTTTAATTTCTTTACAACACCAATTGTGTGACACATCATTTGAGAGGTCGGCAACTGCTTATTCATATTATGGATATCTTGTGTGTAATCCCCCCTCCTCTGCCCTCAGAGGGGGCGCATTTTGTAATTTCTTTACAACACAAATTGTGTGACACATCATTTGAAAGGTCTGCAACTGTTTATTCATTTTATAGATGTCTTGTGTTTCACCCCCACTCTGCCCCCCAGGGGGGCACATTTTTAATTTCTTTACAACACCAGTCGTGTGATACATCATTTGAGAGGTCTGCAGCTGCATATTCATATTATGGATGTCTTTTGTGTCGCCTCCCACTTTGCCCCCCAGGGGGGCACATTTTTAATTTCTTTACAATACCAGTCGTGTGACACATCATTTGAAAGGTCTGCAACTGCTTATTCATACCATGGGGTATTGGCGAGCACAGCAAGCAGAGGTAGCCAATAATTTGGAATCGCGAAGCGATTACGCGGGGGTTGGCGAGCATAGCGAGCAGGGGGGCGGGGCCCCCCTAGTAATGTAAAAAAATACACTCACCTCTCCTCTTTGTAAACAAACAAAAAATTTATTAAACAAAAACATAATTTGCAGAACAAATTAAAAAAACCAAGATTTATTTCCTACACTCTTTAAGCCCGAGAAGGGACAGATATTAAGATAATTGATTTATTCATTTCGACATTTAATATTAAATTTTGGTAACAAATAAGTTAAACCAAGTGAACATGAAAAAATAAAAATGCAATTTAAACAATATGATACTTAATCACCCTAAATCTTAGATTCCGTTCAAATGAAATCGAAATAAATCTCCGACTTTTTCTGAACATTTGCTTTTTTGATTCCCTATTCATTTTGTTTACACTTACCGTAAACATAATACAAAATCTGCAATACAAATTTGCAAGTTGAGTTTGGAAAAAAAGTCTTAGATTTATTTCGATTTCATTTGAACGGAATCTAAGATTTAGGGTGGTTAAGTATCATATTGTTTGAATTGCATTTTTATTTTTTCATGTTCACTTGGTTTAACTTATTTGTTACCAAAATTTAATATTAAATGTCGAAATGAATAAATCAATTATCTTAATATCTGTCCCTTCTCGGGCTTAAAGAGTGTAGGAAATAAATCTTGGTTTTTTTAATTTGTTCTGCAAATTATGTTTTTGTTTAATATCTCAAGTTTTTTAATAACTATTGCATTCAGGTGAACTCATTTCAAAATTAACTGAGGGTATCATCTTCAGGGCTTCTTTATGCGGTATCGTGTCACAATTACTGATGTAATTCACCCAGGGCCATAGCTAGAAGTGAACTATGGGGGTGGAGGGCTGGGTGAGCTCAAGAGAATGCCTAAGGGGCATTCAGCGGCATACACTGTGCATGCAACACGTTGGCATGATTGGAACAATATGGCGATTATGTGTCTCACATGCTAACCCGGCTATCATTGTATACTATTAATAAATTATTTTCTTGAACTTTCTTTTTTAAAATGGGTACTTCTAGGTTATCCCGTCGACCAAAAAATTATCGCCAAACTATAAGATTAAATGCCAATAATGGATGATCGTGAATGTCACATTCAATGACATTAATGCGATTCACGTGTTTAAAATGTCATTAAGTGATTTTTATTTCGACTTTTTATTAATATTTTTATTAATAATCCACTAATTATTTATTTTTTCGTTATTTAAAATAAAAATTATGTCAACATGTATAATTTGACTATTATAGTTTGGCGATTTGTATAATTTGGCGAAATTGGTCGACGGGATAACCTAGAAGTACCTTAAAATGATATAAATTGTTTTGTTCTATTGAAAACGAAATTTTCACCATCAATTTTCCTCAAAAATTGCGCCAACGTGATAAGTATTAGACATCTGTGCCAAAGGACAGAGCGTTAAGAATATTTCAAATGAGTTTACATGTTATAATTTCATACAAATAATGCATCAAAAGAGTTTTATAAAAATATTAACTTGAAATATAAAAAAAACAGCTACTTTTCAACAGAAACTCTTTGTGATGTTTTAAAAATTAAATCGTGTAAGTTTCTTATCATTTTAACAATCATAGGAATAATAAATTTAATACAAATTAATTCAAAATTAAATTTTATTCAATGATTAATTATTTGTAATGTTACAAGTTGAGGAGCGATTTTAAAAAATCGCCAAATTGGAAATTAAAAAAAAATATTTGAATGATTAGGTTGATAGAATTGGCTAATTTATTGCAGTGCCGAAAAGTCTTACGCCAATTAGTCGTTAATTCTGCGGTTTAGCCTTAAAAAAATTGCCAGGAATTGAGTTTGAAGGCCTAGTTCTGCAGATTTACTAATTTCATTACGTACCAAGGATGATATACTATTATTTTTTACTATTATTTTTTAATACTATTATTTTTGGAGACTTTTATTTACCTTAATTTATTTTGATTTTCTTCGAACGTATAAGGCGAAGACATTATAAAAATTGTGGTATAGGTACAAAATTCCAGCACAAATATCATATACTGGCTTTGGCGCGATTTTTTTCAGATGCCAATGTGTCAGAAACCCCACTTTCAAATACCATTATTTACATATATATTTTTAAGTTATTTTCTATTATTTTGAAAAAACAATAAATAGAAAAAAGCTTAATTTACTAATTTTCTATATTTCTTCAATTAAAAATCGCCTTGATCCATCAATTAATATTAGAAAATATCTCTTTATTACAAAAATCATGCTTCATATTTATTATTTTCTGAAAATAATTCTTTTTCCTGGTACCAAATGTTTAAAAATCTCCGTTTCACTTCCAATATGAAGTCTTAAATGTGCCGTTTTTAATTCTTATAAAAAAAAAATTTCTTTTTAAATCACGTAAAAATTATTAAATGCTACAGGAAATATGTCCATTGATCACTAAGATTTTCATTTTCTTTTTCTTTCTTTTTCTTTTTCTTTTTCTTTTTTTTTTTTTTTTTTTTTTTTTTTTTTTTGATTGGAGGAATTTTTTTTACTCAATTAAGTGCTCCGAAGAAAATCTGTGGCAGCGCGTACAAAAGGTGGGAAAATGTCTAGTAAATAACTCGTTCAATGTTAAATTCCCTATTAAAATAACATTACGGAGTCGCATTGGAAATAAATATAGCATAGCACTGCCGTGCTATGCTATAATATAAAAATAAAACTTAATAAAACAATCAGTTTTACTAGTGAAAAACAATAATATGCAAAGGAAAAAAATATGTTGCTATTTGCTTTTAGGAGTGTCGATAAGACTTACCTTGCAATTCTTATACATTTATGATTATGTTAAGAACATTCAGCCAATAATAATAACAATAATAATAATAATAATAATAATAATAATAATAATAATAATAATAATAATAATAATAAAGAGTTTAAGATTCAGATTAATGTTTGTCCGAGATCTAAAACTTCGATGTATGTTTAGGAACATTCATCCAATAATAATAATAATAACAGTAATAATAATAAACAGTTTAAGTTTCAGATTAATGTTTGTCTTAGATCTGAAACTTCGATGTAATTGTTTCAACTTACTTGTATTCTAAAAGTATTGTGGTCCGGGTAATCACCGTGGCTTTTCGAATAATATGAAATAGTGAATAATAACATATAGATTTCGCAAAAATGCATTAGAATGCAATTGCTAGTTCTAGCCATATTTGTAATATTTAGAGTTTTAGAAATTTAAAAGCAAAATACGTGTGATGAGAATTCTTATTTTCATACGCCAGAAGCCGCAAAAAGAAAACTCATGGAGACATTTGACAGTTAACGTTAAACATTCAATTATTATCGCCGATTTCCAAATCCGCCTGAAGACTCTTGAGAGGGCTTTGTTTGGAATGGCCTAGACCAGGGGTTCTCAAACTTGTAGATCGACGTACCACAAAACAAAAATTCATCATTCCGCGTACCAGCAAGAGCCAAACTCCAAGCTAATACAGAAAAATCTATGTATATCTAATGCTAAATGTTTCTCCAGTCTTTTGCGCTTCCGTCTGAGTGGATTTTCCTATTTTTAATTAGATTCAAAAGTTGATGTTTATATTAACTTCTTTATATTAACATTCAGGCAAAATGTATTTTCTTCACTGTATTTTAATAACAGTATTTATTTGGGTAAGAAAAAAGCTACAGTATGAATAGAAAAATACACTTACGAAAATTTAATAAATACACGCTTAACAAAAATTACTTAACTTCTAAAAATAAACTGTTTATCGAAGAGAATCCTGCCCTAGACCCAATACCGTGCTGAACATAGACGTGAGAAAAACTGACAAGCAAAATCTTCATTTGGCGCCCCTTCGTTGAGGCGCCCGGGCCATATGTCCCTTCTGCTCCTTCCCACCTTAGCTTCGGCCCTGCAGTAAATTTTAGTGTTTGACAGAATATGTGCTATTTGCATTAAATCCATTGTAATAAATAAAAACACATACTAATTAGTTTCTAAGGGCAAAACCATAATTTAAAAAAAAAATCAAAAATATGTTATTGTTAAACGGCTTGGAGATGGTAAAAAGATTTATTTCAGAATTCTTACAGGCTTACCGAAAGAATATCAAAATAAATAAATAATTTAAATTACAGCCATTATTTTTTATCCAAGGACTGAAATTTTGATTTACTTTTCTTTACTTTTGTTTTTCTATTTTTATTCTAAAGTAATGGAGTTCAGCTAATCACTTTGACTTTACAAATAAGATGAGATAATGAGTAATCACAGAAATTTTATATTTATGTGTTATTATGCAATTGATAATTCTGGTCATATATGCATCTTTGGAGTTTTCAGAAATCGTAAAAAGAAAATTCAATCAGATAGTTGACAATTATTCGACTTTTATCGACCAATTCATAATAGACCGGTAAGCGGCAGCACAGACAATCACCTCATCGAGTTCACGGATAAAAACCTACGATTAGTTAAATTTCGATTCGCATATTAAAACGCAATCGGTTTGTTAAGTCATATCTTGGTGGAAAACACCTAAAAACCCGATTTTAACGGTTAACTCGTAGGTTTACCTTTCCTACACTCAAAAATATGAAAACATGGAAGACTGGGAGCAGAAAAATATAATGATAAACCCGTAAGTCAACCTCTAAAATCGGACTTTAAGTGTTTTCAACCAAGATATGACTTGGCAGACCGATTGCTTTTTAATATACGAATCGAAATTTAACTAATCCTAGGTTTTCATCCGTGAACTCGGTGAGGTAATTGTCTGTGCTGCCGTCTCCTGGTTTATAGCGAAAAAATTTAACTATTTGGCAACATATGTGCGGTATGTAATGAGTACACAATAAATAAATAAATAAATAAATAAATAAATAATAAATACCTGATAATGTTATTAATGTCCACATTTCTATTTGATTTTTAACACATTGTGTGGAATGTCATTCACCGGTGACTGACATTAAACTTTCCGTTTATGCGCGTCTTTATATAGTCATTTTTTACTATTAGCCACAGGCGACTGACAGTATAAAAAGGCTGCGGTACTACTTGGTTATCCCGTCGACCAATTTGGTCCAATTATACAAATCGCCAAACTAATAGCCAAATTATACACATCGACATGATTTTTAGTTTAAAATAACAAAATGACAAATATTTAGTAAAATATTAATAAAAATACAAAATAAAGTCAAAATAAAGATTACTTAAAGACATTTTAAACACGTGTATCATATTAAATGTCATTGAATGTGACATTCACGATCATCCATTATTGGCATTTAATCTAATACTTTGGCTGTGGTTTTTTGGTCGACGGGATAACCAAATAGAACCGACGCTGGTTAACCCTTTCCGGCACACTGTGCCCAGTCTGGGGTACCTAATTTTAATTCCAAACTTGCAAACGGCACCAGTAATAATTTACTAAAATTTTGCTTTTACAACAAAAGCTTAAATTAAGGATTTCAAAATATCTAAAAAATTCGTTTGTGAATTCCGGTGTCAGTCGATAATGTCTCATTTTATTACAGATTTTGCCCGTGCCGGAAAGGATTAAGTAGAATTTCAGAGTGAGTTACCGGTGATTGACGTGGCGTTCATCATTTTAATGGATCAAAATTCCGCACTATTTAATTTTAATATTATGAAAAACTTACTATATTTTTAAAAGAAAGAAAGTTCTGTTGGTCATAAAATTAAGACAATGAACTTCTTCTGAGACACGTGTAGATTTAACTGGAATCGGCTGGCTACAAAAGAACTGACAGTAATTGAGTTTTGAGGAGGAAATTCGAGCACCATGTTTGTTTGATGAATCAGTCAATGAAACTTTTTGAAAAGAAATCACAAGACAGCGGTAGAAAACATTCACTGACTAGATAAGCGCATGATTATTTTCAAAAATAATTATTGAAAAAATAAAGTCGTTATTACAGATTATTATTATTTTTTTTAAAGCATTGTCGAATTATAATGAAAAAACAAGTCAGTTCTGTTAGTCACAATTTCCATGATTCATTCATTCATCAGTAAAAAAGAAAAAAAAAAACATATTCCACTCATTATTATCAAAATGAAATTAAGTTAGAAAACGAAATATATATTAATATGCGAGTTATGGCTGCTTTTACGGAATTTGTCGGACGTAGAAATCGAAATTTCCAGACCCAAGCCCGGCCTGATCCATAGTTCTGCCCCACCCGAACGAAAAAGAAAATACTGGCCCGACCCGTTACAAAAGTTAAAATTTCGGTCCGAGCCCGGACAGTAGAGGAAAACTTAACGATAATTTAACAGATATAATAATTAAAAACACAGTTCGAACCCGGCCCGACTGGAAAAAAAAAGTTAACATTTTGGTCCGAGTGAATTTTTACAGAACATTGATTTTTATTCTTATGAAAGACTTCTAATCAATAAAACTTTTTTGTCCATGTCTATAAATTTTTTTTATGTAGATGTGCCGTAGTCTGCAATATTTATGTTTTTAATGAACTTCTCTTTTTTGTATGTAAATATTTCAATTAGTATTAATATTATTAATCCATATTCCATGTAATGGAGACATAAAAATCTAAAACAATGGTATAAGGTAAAAGTAAAATCTTCTAAAACAGGATCGCATTGGAAAGAAAGATAATGCGTTATAGACAAGCTCCCTTCTTAGCAGGTGTAAATGTACAACATATTTTTTTCTATGTAATAATAGAAAAATTATTACATAGAATTGTAATGATTCGCATTCTATGCGAATTATTACAATTCGCAAAAATGGTATAACCGCATTTTATATGGACCATTTTCCGCATGTCCATTCTTTCGAATGGACATGCGGATCTAAAAAGGTTCGCCTTTAGATCCGCATGATCTAACGGCGAAGATCATGCGGCCTTTAGATCATGAAGAAGATCTTCATGATCTAAAGGCCGCATGATCTTCGCCTTTAGATCATGCGGATCTAAAGGCGAACCTTTTTAGATCCGCATGTCCATTTTTTTTTCTAAAAAAAGGTTTTATGTGACCATGACGTGCCAAGCGTCAAAAAATAATTTAGTGAATGAAAATATCTGGATTCATTGTTTATTGGGCTCTACAAATATGGGATAATATGTATCTAATAATTGGATTGACACATCTTATCATCATATCATATCATATCATATATATTATAAAGCAGAAGTTCTGAAACTTCCAAACGGGTGTTTTCAAAAACTACCCGATGGATCTTTTTGCAGATTATATCATTCGATAGGAAATATTTTTGGGGAGGTTTATGATACAAATACAGGGATACAGGGATAACTCTGATTTTTCGTACTAAATTTCGTATTTTTCGGTTATTTTTGACGGAAGGGTTGCAACAACTAATTTTTTGGCGATAATTATATTTCAAAAAAGAAATGAAATGCTTTCTCAAATGGAAAATAATATAAACATTTCGAAAAAAAACCCTGTTAATTCATTGATTTAAAATAAATAATGATAAAAAGAAAAAAATCCGTTTAATGCAAAATAATATTATGAAAGGAAAAAAAATTATCTTTAACGAAAAAAAAAAGAATATTTATAATATTTAAAAAGTATCTTAATGTGAAAGAAAGTTTTGAAGTGACACAATATTTGGCTATTTATTTCTTTCGAGCCAGATTAAAAGAAAACAACATATCAAAAATTTCATTAGGTAAAACATAAGTATTTTTTTCTTTCTTTTTTTTTAAAATATTTTTAAATTTAATTTTCCCGTTATGCGTTTTACAGAAGAAACTCGCAGAATTATTTTTTTTTAAAAAGGCTCTAATTGTTATTTGTATGTTGTTTGTTCAATCGGGTGTTTCAATCTACTTTTGTCGCCAATCAATGCGATTCTAAACCAAAAAAGCACAAGACGGAGCGATGTTCGCAAGAACTATTTTTTTTCTCTCTCTCTTTTAATGAGTGAGAGCATTTTTAGGAAAGCATTGTACATTTAACTTAAATATATATATAGCAGTTAATACCACAAAAATGAATAATATTTAAATTTTAGGGTAAATGTTTTTCCACATACATAGATATTGTAAAATAATTTAACTGCAACATTAAATTTTTTTTGGCACAGATATCTCCTATGCACTACATTGGTGCGATTTGTCTCTTACGCCAGTACCATATATACATCTGGGTAATTAACTGACGCCAAAGTGTCATTATTTTGCTTGATATGGCAACCCGGATGTTATTGTCTATTTATTAATAAATTGTCTGTTTACAATTTTTTTCTTTTTTTTTTTCCAATTATATAAACTATTTTAATCTAGGCACATTTGTCATACATGCGCCACATTTGCACGACTGCAATAAAATGGCGATTTTATGCCTCACTTGGTAACCTGGCTGTTGTTTATCCTTATATATATTATAAATGTGAAAGTGTGTCCGAAAATTGGAATGAACTTGGCTTCAAAACGGATGGATTAATGTCTTTGAATTTTTGCATATAGGTAAATTATTGGCCTGAAATGAACATAGGCTAATTTTTATTTATTTTATTCAAATATTTTTCTTAATAATTCAATATTTCACTATTTTTCATACAGAATAAATTGAAAAATCTTCCATAATATTTAATTATCTTTCTTTTTTCGTTGCCAAAAAATAAAAAAAACGGAATAATTATTTCTCTTCTGTAATTAATTTTCAACTGTAAGATTTTCACGTGATAAAATAAAATGAAATAAATAAATGGACCCTATTCTGTTTTTCGGTTCGAGATTAAAAACCGCAATTTCACCAATTGTGACGTCAGAGGAATGCTGTTTTTCTTCTTATATTACGCAAACGATTATATAAAATTTCTTTTACACTTAGAAGACTTTACAAGAATATAACTTCACACTTTACAAGAATATAAATATTTTAGTAGTTTTTCCGGATATTAATCCGTAATCAAAATGAACCTTTTTCTTTCTTTCGGTTCGAGGCTATTAAATTCAACTTTTTACCAATTGTGACGTCAGAGGAATACTTTCCATTAAGAATTTTAAAAATATCAATGTAACGTCATATATGAAACAAAGTATAAGTTTTCAAGTTTTCATTTTTAATAACACAATGTAATTTTGAGTAAGTGCTACATTGAGACGACTGTGACGTCACATATTGAAAATAAAATATCTCTGATGTTGAAATGAAATGAGATTGAATTATGATATCTAAAGTTATTATTTAAAGAAAATTAATTTGTCGTCTGAGCGTGGCTAATGTTTAATTTTAAAATGAAATAAGTTTTTTTAAAGGTTAAATATTAAACGATTAGAAAATATTAATAATTTATACATATTGTAAATGACGTAATGATCAATGAAAAACTTTTTATCATTTTTAGAAAGTAAGAAAAGCTCAACTAATCAAAAAAAAATATTTTTGTGTGTTAATTCTGAAAATTGTTCAATTCTGAAAATATAAATAAATATCACTTTAAAAATGCACTTTCGGGCTTAAAATTTAAAGATTTAATGTAATTGTGAGAAAATACATTCCCTCAGTCAATATCTCAATTTGGCATAATGTTCTCAAAGTGTACTGGAAACAGGTTTGTAAATGGATATTAATTGCACATTTTTTTTAGCTCTTAAAAAGTAAAAATATGTTGTGACTTTTAAGAATGTTTTTTATAATAAATTTCTATACATTTTTATGGTATGCAGAGTATATATGTACAAATTATACAAAAATGCCACCTAAAACACAGTTTTGTAGTATATTTTTCCTAACACTGTTTTTTTTTCGTTTTACGGAAACTACCCGCTTTTTGACACTTTCTAACATGGTCTAAAAGTGTTTACGACTTCAACCTGTCTGTATACCGGATGCCGAGTGCCTGGGGTCTGCCGTCTGTCTGTCCGTTTTTCAACTTGGGTAAATATAGTGGAATTCATACGAAAATAACATACGTTATTGAGATTTACCAGTGAGCAATTACAGCATATGCGGCATTAAAAATGGACCAGGTAGCAATTATAGCTGAATCACAGTTGCACTCAAAAGGAAAATTTACAGTATGGTCTAAGGCGAAAAAATCATTTGTGGTGTATTTTGATAATGTTACATAATTTTAAATGTAATGAAATTTACATGCATTTTTAAGGTTCAGAAGAACATGGTTACTATCGAATATGTTAAATGTAGTACTTATAGTGTGCGTACAGGGAGCTCAAAAGTATTTCAATATATTATGGTCTGTGAAGAAAAACCATTTGCAACGTATTTTAATAATGTTATTTTATTAAGGTTATTTTAATAGTATTGAAATTGATATCAGGTTCTGAAGTGCACTAAAATAGGATTTCTGTAGAAAATGGGGTGAAAAGATTTAACATTCACTTACAAGATTACAGAAAAATGTTCGGTAATATAATAGTCTATGGAGAAAAAAATATTCCCAGCGTATTTTAATTGCGTTGCGCTATTTCAAACATGATGAAATTAATATACTGAGATAATCACTACAATGATAAATACTGAAATTTACTACAATAAGCTTGCAGTTACGTATCATTTGCATCACATTTGTTGTTCATTTACACAGACGCATAAAAGATTTTGGACCTGTGTCCAGATCTTAGATATTGTATCCAAAGTGTGGTCTATTAGACAAGATTGCTGAAGAGGTTTTTCAATTATCGTATGTATTTGGAAAACTAATGCATCCTGAAGTTCAGCTACATTTGATATAATAAGAGATGTTTGTAGAATTTAAATAAATCATGTATCAGACTATACAATAAACTGGATTACTCACCAGTGCAATAGCGATTCCCGGAAATATGAATTCAATAATTTGAATCGGGTTTTTTGCTTGAATAATTTTAGCTAAATTTGCGATCGTATACAAATTTGCACGTAATATACGGGACTGTAAAAAAGAATTCAAGTAAGTTTCTGTCTATAATTAGAAATTGCTAAAGGTGAATTTTAATATTCGTTATACTTTTTCTCACTAAGCAAAATTTTAACATTGTATTTAGAATATTTACAAACACATAGATCATATACACAGCTGCAGAAAAGAATGTCCCGGTGAAGTTATGCATTATGGAAATGTTGGATATTTTTTTATTACCTAGGTTTAACACATGATTTTTCTTTCTTTGATATGGAATTCTAAAATGCACTACAACATGATTTCTGTACAATTGGGGTGCGTTACAGTTGTTCTGCAGTATAAGTGGTTACAATTTCATTTTCGCGATTGTTCATATTATCTAACACATTTTCCTTTTATTTGACTGAGTTCTTTAAGTCCCCTATAAAAAAACTACTGCATAGCCTTCTATAAGATAAATGTTATATATATTTTAAATTATTGTTAATGAACCGTTTTGTTTAATTAAAGCGTTTATCTTTTTTTTAATGCTACGTGAACGACGTCACGGGTAACAGCTAGTTTATTAATAAATTTTTATTTTATTTTATTTTATTTTTTAAAGGATATAAATAGTTTTGTTTTATAATTATTAACTAAACTTTTTAAAATTTATTGTTATTTTCTATTTAAAATAACAGAAAATAATTGTAAACTCTATATGTAGCTGGTATTTGAAAACAAAATTTTCTCCAAATCGGCATGAGAAGAAAAAAAAAAAAAAAAAAAACTCGCCAATGTGGTGCGTATATGTCATGTATACATTTTTTTCACTATACTACAATATTTAAACATGCTGTATAAATAACGATTATTGTTTTTTTTTTCAAACATGTTTGGCACAGATATTATATACACATTGAGGTATCTGACTATCGCCAAAACGGTGTTATATTGCCTGATATGGTAACCCAGCAATAAGGTTTTCTGTATTAATAAATTGTTCATTCACTGTCAATTTCTTTTTAGAAATTCTATAAATTGTTTTGTGCTATAGTAACTTTTTTTATTTATTAATATTTTCGTTTTAAAATAACGAAAATAATTTTTAAAAATGCACATTTCTTCGCTATTCTAAAACGAGGATTTTGCCGCATTAGTATTGGAAGGAAATCTTGCAAATCCGGGTTTGTGCCGGAGTTTTTTGTAAAATATGATATTTTCAAATGTAAATTGAGTGCTACTTGATTAACACGTCGGCCAATTTCGCCAAACTATTCAAATTTACATAAATTCATTTTAAATAACGAAAGAACAATAAACATAAATAAAAAATACAAATTAAAAGTCGAATTAAAAAGCACGTATGACGTAAAAAAATATGTGTATCACGTGTAATATCAATTGCTATCGTACTTACGATCATCGATTATTGACATTTATTCCTATAATCTGCTATTAATTTTTTTCTCGATAGAATAATCAAGTAGTGCCGTCGTACATTGTACAAACTCCAGTTAATATTACAAAAATAGAGCTAAATAACTAAATTTAGGTGCAAATGCACACACCCATGTTGTAAGAAATAGGCACAAATGTTATATATGCACCACGTTGGGGTGATACATTTCTGGCGCCACTTTAAGGGAGACCCGAACACCATTTTCGGCCAAAAATCATAAAAAGTTCCCAAAGAAAAAAAAAAAAAAAAAAAAAAAAAAAAAAAATATCTCAGAAAACGATAAAATACATATTTGCGAATATCCACGCAAAATTTCAGAACTCGGGGACACTTGGAACAGGTAGAAAATGAGCTTTTTAAATTGTATTCACTACAGAGTTTAAAGGACTAGCGGCCATTTAAAATGTGTTTTCCTGAAAATGACTTTTTTCATATTTTGCCTAAGTTCAAAGTACTAAGGCTCAGTGGTAAAATGATTTAGAAACAAAATGTTTATGTTTTTAGAATCTTAAAAATTTTTTTAACAAAAGTAAGGAGAGATATTTTTTAAAACTATTTCTGAAAAATTTACATAAATTGGTAAACATGAAAATTATAACAAATTTAAAGAAATTTACCATGCGTATTTTTTTTTTTTTTTTTTTTTTTTTTTTTAGCCGATTAAAATAGAAAATTGAAAATATCTCTCCTTAGTTATTTTCTATATACTATAACACTATTTAAGAAATTTTAGTAATACCAAAATATTGAAAATTGAATGAGGAGTAGTAATTTTAAAAAGTGTATTTTTCGAAAAAAAAAAAAAAATCCCAAAAATCCCCCCAAAAATGTACTTTTTAATAAAAAGTTAATTTTTTTGCTAATTATTCCTTACAAAAAGATTCTTTAATAGTACACCAAAATTCATTACTTTAAAATCAATAATAAAAATTTTGGGTTTTTTCTTACGGGTCTTCCTTAACGGAAACTTCGTTTTCAAATGACAAATACATTTCTATTTTCTATTTTACTTTTCTATGTATAGAGCATAACATTTTGTATCATTTTAAAATGCAAATGAAAGTAAATAAATAGTTCATTAATAAATAAAAAACAAAGTTGGAGTACCATAAGAGGCATAAAATGTTCATTTTATTTCAACCACGCCAACGTAATGCGTATATGACATCTGTATCAAAAAATGAATTTCACACATTCAAAAAACATTCACCTTATTTTTCTAAGGAAAACTTTATTTAACATTATTTATTCTGCTGCATTCCAAAAACGAAACACTGTAATATATTTGTCAAGAGCAGAGGTACGTTGCGAAATATAATATAATATTGATAGAGGATGTATTAAGGTTTCCACAGATACACATATTCTCAAGTTGAGAGGTGTAGAGTTCAAAAACTATCAAATGAAAATGAATCACTTGAAAATTGTTTAAATTCAATGGTCAATCTCTGCGATCATAATGCTCGCTATTTTAGAAGTGTGGTGAATAGACAATATTTATATTGCTCTTTTCATAATTGCCTCATTTATCTATGAAACTCTACAATAAATGGTCAACTGAAATATTTTTTTCTTAAAAGACCAAATTTTATCGAATGCATAAGCTGATACAACAACATAATATTCTATTATTATTTTAATATATTTTGACGTCAACGGGCCTTGATTCCATTGTTGTTATTTTTATTTTTGGCTCAGTTTTGTTTTTTCTAGCTCGCTGAGTTTTGCACTGATGAAGAATCTCGACAGTAGATTCGAAACAGCTGTTTGCTAACTTTTAATGCATTTTTGGTGCATTTATAATCGTTGGTTTTCTATCGTTAAATACAATGGCGTTTTGTATGATTTTCAGAAATGTGAAAGAGCATTCGAGGTGAAGTTGCTTTAAAAAACACAATCATATTCAATATTTTGTTTGATTCATGTTTTGTTTTGAAAAATAGACCAGCGCAGCGGGATTAGCCTGCTAGTATATTATAAAGCAGAAATTCTGAAACTTCCAAACGAGTGTTTTCAAAAACTACCCGATAGATTTTGTTGCAGATTATATCATTCGATAGGAAATATTTTTGCGGAGGTTTATGGTACAAATATACAGGGATAACTCTGATTTTTCGTACTAAATTTCGTATTTTTCGGTTATTTCTGACGGAAGGGTTGCAACACCTAATTTTTTGGCGATAATTATATTTCAAAAAAGAAATGAAATGCTTTCTCTAATGGAAAATAATATAAACATTTCGAAAAAAACCCTGTTAATTCACTGATTTAAAATAAATAATGATAAAAAGAAAAAAATCCGTTTAATGCAAAATAATATTATGAAAGGAAAATATTTATCTTTAACGAAAAAAAAAAAAAAAAAAAAAAAAAGGAATATTTATAATATTTAAAAAGTAACTCAATGTGAAAGAAAGTTTTGAAGTGACGCAATATTTAGCTATTTATTTATTTCGAGCCAGATTAAAAGAAAACAACTTATCAAAAATTTCATTAGGTAAAACATAAGTATTTTTTTTCTTTCTTTTTTTAAAAATATTTTTAAATCTAATTTTCCCGTTATGTGTTTTACAGAAGAAACTCACAGAATTAATTTTTTTAAAAGGCTCTAATTGTTATTTGTATGTTGTTTGTACAATTGGGTGTTTCAGTCTACTTTTGTCGCCAATCAATGCGATTCTAAACCAAAAAAAGCACAAGACGTAGCGATGTTAGCAATAGCTATTTTCTCTCTCTGTCTCTTTTAATGAGTGAGAGAATTTTTAGGAAAACATTTTACATTTAACTTAAATACATACATAGCAGTTAATACCACAAAAATGAATAATATTTAAATTTTAGGGTAAATGTTTTTCCACATACATAGATATTGTAAAATAATTTAACTGCAACTTTTAAAAAAAATTTTTGGCACAGATATCTCATACGCACTACGTTGGTGCGATTTGTATCTTACGCCAATATACATCTGGTTAATTAACTGACGCCAAAGTGTCATTATTTTGCTTGATATGGCAACCCGGATGTTATTGTATATTTATTAATAAATTGTCTATTTACATTTTTTTTTCTTTTTTTTTTCCTAATTATATAAACTATTTTAATCTAGGCACATTTGTCATACATGCACCACATTTGCGCGACTGCAATAAAATGGCGATCTTATGCCTCACTTGGTAATCTGGCTGTTGTTTATTTATTAATAAATTTTTATTTTATTTTATTTTATTTTTTAAAAGATATAAATAGTTTTGTTTTATAATTATTAACTAAACTTTTTAAGATTTATTATTATTTTCTATTTAAAATAACAGAAAAACATTGCAAACTCTATATGTAACTGGTATTTGAAAACAAAATTTTCTCCAAATCGGCATCAGAAGAGAGAGAGAAAAAAAAAAAAACTCGCCAATGTGGTGCGTATATGTCATGTATACATTTTTTTCACTATACTACAATATTTAAACATGCTGTATAAATAACGATTATTGTTTTTTCCAAACATGTTTGGCACATATATTATATACACATTGAGGTATCTGACTATCGCCAAAACGGTGTTATTTTGCCTGATATGGTAACCCAGCAATAGTTGTTTCTGTATTAATAAATTGTTTATTTACTTTCAATTTCTTTTTAGAAATTCTATAAATTGTTTTGTGCTATACTAACTTTTTTTTTATTTATTAATATTTTCGTTTTAAAATAACGAAAATAATTTTTAAAAATGCAAATTTTTTCGCTATTCTAAAACGAGGATTTTACCGCATTGGTATAGGAAGGATATCTTGCAAATCCAGATTTGTGCCGGAGTTTTTTGTGAAATATGATATTTTCAAATGTAAATTGAGTGTTACTTGATTAACACGTCGGCCAGTTTCGCCAAACTATTCAAATTTACATAAATTCATTTTAAATAACGAAAGAACAATAACATAAATAAAAAATACAAATTAAAAGTCGAATTAAAAAGCACTTATGACGTAAAGAAATACGTGTAATATCAATTGCTATCATACTTACGATCATCGATTATTGACATTTTATTCCTATAATCTGCTATTAATTTTTTTTCTCGACAGAATAATCAAGTAGTACCGTACATTGTACAAATTCCAGTTAATATTACAAAAATAGAATTAAATAACTAAATTTAGGTGCAAATGCACACACCCATGTTGTAAGAAAAAGTCACAAATGTCATATATGCACCACGTTGGGGTGATACATTTCTGGCGCCACTTTACCGGAAACTTCGTTCTTAAATGACAGATACATTTCTATTTTCTATTTTACTTTTCTATGTATAGAGCATAAAATTTTGTATCATTTTAAAATGCAAATGAAAGTAAATAAATAGTTCATTAATAAATTAAAAACAAAGTTGGATTACCATAAGAGGCATAAAATCTTTATTTTGTTTCAAACACGCCAACATAATGCGTATATGACATCTGTATCAAAAAATGAATTTCACACATTCAAAAAACATTCACCTTATTTTTCTAAGGAAAACTTTATTTATCTTTATTTATTCTTGCATTCCAAAAACGGAACACTGTAATAGATTTGTCAAGAGCAGATGTACGTTGCGAAATATAATATAATATTGATAGAGGATGTATTAAGGTTTCCACAGATACACATATTCTCAAGTTGAGAGGTTTAGAGTTCAAAACCTATCAAATGAAAATGAATCAATTGTTTAAATTCAATGGTCAATCTCTGCGATCATAATGCTCGCTATTTCAGAAGTATGGTGAATAGACAATATTTAAATTGCTCTTTTCATAATTGCCTCATTTATCTATCAAACTCTACAATAAATGGTCAACTGAAATATTTTTTTCTTAAAAGCCCGAATTTTATCGAATACATAAGCTGATACAACAACATAATATTTTATTATTTTTTTTATATATTTTGGCGTCAACGGGCCTTGATTCCATTGTTGTTGTTTATATTTTTGGCTCAGTTTTGTTTTTTCTAGCTCGCTGAGTTTTGCACTGATGAAGAATCTCGACAGTAGATTCAAAACAGCTGTTTGCTAACTTTTAATGCATTTTTGGTGCATTTATAATCATTGGTTTTCTGTCTTTAAATACAATGGCGTTTTATATGATTTTCAGAAATGTGAAAGAGCATTCGAGGTGAAGTTGCTTTAAAAAAAACAATCATATTCAATATTTTGTTTGATTCATGTTTTGTTTTGAAAAATAGACCAGCGCGCAGCGGGCTTAGCCTGCTAGTCAAGTAATAAACTGATGAATGGGATTTCCGTTCTGCAAAATATTAATATGGTGCTCAACCTAGTTACTTTTAATTGTATGCAATCTGAATTCGAATCATCTGACAAGTGGTAAAAATAAAGGAAACGAATGAACAATTGTCAAAACAACTTAGTTTATACCGAGTAGTTATAAATTTACGATTGCCGATTTTACTGGTAAATGCCTAATATTTTCTTTTGCCGAATAATTTCTTATGCCCCATATTTTCTTTTTTATATTCTCCCAACCTTCTCTTAATTTGATTACTTATTGAGCCCACATTGAAATAGTTAAAAATTAAACTAGCTACTTAAAAAAAAAAAGAAATAATACAAAGAAGCAGAAGCTTTAAAAAAAAAAAAGAAAAAAATCCCGATTTGCATAAATTTGCGTCGTTTTGTTTGACTCTATTTAGTTTTAGTATTTGTGTATTAATCAAACTTTTTTGGTTATTAAGTTAGGCTAAACTTGAAATAAAACTTCCTTATTTTATGATTTTGATGTGAATTAGTAATGTATCTTTATGAGGCAAATTTCTTAATAAAAATATATACCATCTTTATAATAAATATTTAATTATATATTACTGATATACTTGACCTTTGTTTTTAATATTTTAATCATTTTAAAAAATTATCTAAATTTTTATTATTTTAGTTTATTATTTATTTTAGTATTTTATTATATTGTGTAAGTATACAGTTTAAAAAATGTAAAGCAATGACAAGAATTCCCCAAACTTCTAAAATCCGCACAACCTTTTATCCTAAGTTGTGAGGATTTGATGGAGTCTACAGTATAATTTTATTGCATGAAAAAACAAAATTTCTTAACTATATCTATATAATAAAGGCCAAACGTATCTGTGCGTAACGCATACGTCATGTTTTGAATGGCAACACTTTCCGATGAAATTTCGGTTTTGCAATTTTCGCTATTGTAAATTTTTAAACTTTTAGACATTGCACGTTTTCAATCTTTATATCATCGTTTAGAGAAAAAAATACACTTTTAAATGCCGTTTGTTAGAAAACTGTATCTCAATTTGTTTTTGAGATATTAATTTTTTTGTAGTTTTTGGTTCAATTTCTCTAATGGTGGCAACTTGAGTATCGCATTTATGAGGGAAAAAGAGAAAAAATAGCCATAGAGTAAAAAAGAAAAAAAAAATAGAGATGCAGTTTAGTGGCTGGAGGTGACGCCAAAAATGTAACTCTAAAATTCTCTGCATTGCATCAAACACAACGGTGTGCTTTCAAAAAAAAAAAAAAAAAAAAAAAAAAAAAAAAAAAAAAAAAACTTTTAGCGATGCAATTTTATTTCATAATACAATGAAATGCTATTTTATAATGCTAAAATATATTCAGATCTTTTTCATTTAGTGAAAAAATGATGTTAAAAAATTCGGTCTCTGTTCCATGTGATTGTTTTGTTTGGGTCGAATGAGAGACTTATATCGGAAGAATAACGCCAATCAAACCGTTTTAATCGCATACGGCACCTCCATCTATCTCTTTTTTCCATGGAAAATAACAAATCACTGTATATTTTAGTTGTCATTTTTTCATAGCAACTGAAAAAAATAGTAATTAAAAACCTGTTTTGTCAATATATCGTCGACTATAAAACCCGATGAATGTTGTTGGTTTTATTTCGTTTTTATCTATGAATTTAGTGACTTTTAGTTCGTTGCAAACTTACTTTACTAAAGATACACCAATTAACCTTTACAAAAATGTATTTTAAAGAATATCTGGGTGTCATATTTTCTTAGTTGTTTTTAAAAACTGAGAATGCAATTTTATTCTTTGGCGAAATCTTTGGCTAATAACTGCTATCTTGCGTCTAATACGCAGGGCCGTAGTGAACAATAGGGAGGGCTCAAGAGAATGTAGGGGGGCTCATAGTTTTTTTTTTCTCTCTCACTGACGCAGAAAGATAAATTAGAGCATATTCATATTGTAGGTACTCTGTTTCTTATTAAGATGTTAAAATAACTTCATTTTATGCTTAGAAAAGTATATGATGATGAAGTTTGAGTGTATAACTGGTGCAAAATAGCCCATCATGTTAGCTTCATATGTACAAATAGGATGAGGGAGTGTTGAAACACTTATTTTAGATACAATTTAGTAACTCTGCAAAACTGTGAAAAGGTTTCAAAACTAAATTAGATTTTTAAACAATATTTCATTTGAATTTTCGGAACAGAAATTCATTGAGTGACCTTGGAATCTTTTCCAGGGGGGGCTCAAAATATTTTAGGGGGGGGGGGGCTAAGCCGCCCATAGCACCCCCTTAGCTACGGCCCCGCTAATACGGAAGTACCGATAATTTTTAAAGCTGTATATGATTACATAAAGAATATGTTTCATATAAAATTGCTATTTGGAATTAGTTGGCAGTTTAAAAAGCCTATTACGCAGAAAAAATTTATTAGACTTTCCAATTTTAAATTTTAAAAAAGTTTTTCATCTTTACTTTGTGACCCGGGAACCCCGGGTTCGGTGTACTAGTCTCGATAATGTTGAAAAGAATTTCATAATCACGAAGCAAGATTTTTCATAATTATTTATTTTAAAAGAGATCACTGCAACTTTCAGTTAAAATCAAAGAGATTCAAAAATATTTCATATTCATAAATGTTAATATATAATTCAATGCGTTGTTTAAATTAATTCTTTAAATTAGATGTATACGTGTATCTTCTTTTACATGTCTTACCGAAAAGGAAAAAATTATTTAACTCTTTCGGATCTGGTATACTACTAATAGTACATGTATTTTAATGGAGTGTTATTTTGTTTTAAGAAATACTTTTGCTGCTATTTAAAAATAATAATGTTAGTATTATGTCTATGCATTTACTACATGACTTCATTTATATTCAGGTATTTGATAATAACAAAAATAATAAGTATTTGTTTATTCCTCTTCGCACCGTTTGCGATTCTTTGATTTTAAACATATATTTCACTTATTTAAATTTAAAATTAAAGTTACTTTCCGGAAAGAATCGTGTGTAGTAAAGCACTAAAAGTATTAGAAATTTGTAATATAAGCTAAATCTTATTGTAATACCATATTTTCTAAAATTCTTCCTTAGCCTACTGTCATATAAATATGAATTGAATAGTACACAAAACTATAACATTCGTTATCGTTCAGACTGTTAAATATTCGTTAAATACTAATTAATTTATTTCTATAGCTTGCGTCGATGTTATTAACGTAAAAGTAATTTTTTTCTAAAAACTGAAAAAAAAAAAAAAAATCAGAAACGAAAGGGTTAACAAGGAAAATTAAATATAACCCAAGTTCCAACAATTTCGTTAAACATTTTAACTGTTTGAAAAGATGTGAATTTTTTTTTTCATCATAATTAATGAGAACTACTATTAAGATATAATTAGCATAGTTAAAATTTTCACGATTAAGTTGTCAACACGTTGACAACTTAAGCGTGAAAAATTTGAGTCATTTATATTCTTTCACAGCCACTGTTTTTTGTTTTTGATTTTTTTTTTAGCAGCTGCAAGGCTACTGCTGTCAAACTGGGTAGACTGTTCGCCAATTACAGACAGAAATGATATTTTTCAAATACTATAGATTATTTCTACCTTTTTAAGCAACTTATCAACGCAAAATCGACATCTCGATAAGCAGTTTTTGCGCAATATTTAACATCATGCAATTTATTTAATAATAGAGGTAGAAATAAAATATATACTAATAATAAATTACAGTCAATATACATATTACAGACCATACATAAATCAAAAGTAATTAATTTCATGCATAAATTAGTTTCCATGAATTAATTAACTTTTTACATAATTGTTTGAAAAATATGTCTGTTCGGTATATTTTTCTAAAAAACTGTTGAGTATATTAACTAAAGTTTATTTTGGTGTCAGAAAACAAACTATTTGGGAATAATATGAAGCAATTTTCATTTTGGCTTAAAAGAAATAATTTTAGAAAAATGTACTAAAGCATAAAAAAGTACATTTCAAGAAAAAAGAAAAAACTATATACACAGCCACAGTGCATAAAATGTATTATTTCAAAACCTTCCATCACCACAATTTTCTAGGTCCTTAATCATTTAGCACCATAATCATTTAGCTCTATTTTTTAGATCGATAAATGAAAAAAAAAAAAAAAATAATAATAATCGTTTTACGCGCCCGTAAAAACCTTTATTCATAAAGTAGTAACAATTGTTTTGCTACTTTTCGGTTAGCCGGGCGTCAGTGTTATATACATATTATATTATAGATACATTAAAACCTTCCTAAATTGACCACGTTCCGTTCCAATAAGAAATAGTCGCTACGAGAGGTGGACTGTGAATGAAGGTCATGTTTCTATAAAGATTTTAATTGGTGACAAAAACGTAACAAAGTTACTAAAATTCATTTTCACATTAAGAAAAAATATAAAAATACAAGTATGAAAACGAAAATTAATTATGTAAGTTAATTGTTGCTCAGTTAAAAAAAAAAAAAAAAAAAAAAAAAAAAAAAAAAAAAAGCCATTGATTTTTTAGTTATTTTATTTTACAGTTTTTAGCACTTTCCAACAAAGTTGAAAAGTGCGGTCTGTCTGGCCGTCTGTCCGTCTAGCCATCTGTCCGCGCTCTAACTCACGTAAATATACTCCGATTGCCATGATATTTTAAGACGTTATTGACATTTACCCTAGCACAAACTCTATTGAAAATGAAGTTTCTACCATGATTAGTTTATCTACAGGAGGAGTCAAAAGTTACCCATTACATTACGGCCTATGGGGAAAAATCATTTCAAAGGAATTTTAAAAGGTGTTATACTCTGTCAAACATATTAGAATTTATGTGCACTTACGAGGTGCATTAAAATATGCATTCTATAAAATATGCAATGAAAATACAGCTATTATTCATTTACAGGGCCACACAAAAGAATTCCATTAGATAATGGTAAAAGGGGGAATTGCGTGTGACATATTTTAAATACATTAAACTGTTCCATGTATAATAAAATTGATGTACTCAGTGAGGCTAATATAAATTATACGATACTGTGCCTTGCCCAATATGAAATATATAGTATTTACAGGGACACACACAAGATTTCAAATAGTACATACTTTCCTAAGTACTGTATATGTATCCGATGATGGCTGATGGATGGATGAAATGCATTTCAATTATGATATGCATGTATAAGTTTCACATTATATGGTGCGTATAAATGCTATAGTTAATATACAGGGCTATCCAAAAGAGCTCACCAACGTTACTGAATATGAGCGTAAATTACTTAAAGGTGTTTCTTAAATAAGCTATGCATTTTTACGCTGAACTGCATTAAATTTACTAAGAAATGTTTGCAGAATATAGATAAAATGATGTACAATGCCACGCAAAGAATTGGGTACATGAACGCCGATGAATGATAATTTATGAGAATGTGATTTCAGTTGTGTTAAGAGTGTTTTAGTTTAAAATAAATTTTAGCTTAATACTGATGTGTAATAAAGGTACCAGCCAGGTAAACTACAAGGCTGAACAAAGTATTCAAGAACGGTTCCATCTATTAATATAAATTGCTGAAAGAGAAATTTCAAGCTACTAGGCATTTTCTTGCTAAACTAAATTTTCCCATTATATATTATGTATATTAGTTGGCAGATCAAATACAGGGCTGTTTAATAGTACTGGAATACACATTTGGCTTTATACACTTATTTCCCTAAATAACGAATTTTTGTTAAAGATTTCATGAAGCGTTGGAAAGTGCTTCATAAATCTATGCTTAACACATGATTTTTCTTACTTGTTACCTTTTATAACCTTTATTTTCAGATTTTTCGTAGTTCAATGAATAAATGCTTTAACTGTAACATATAACAACGGTTTCATTACTTTATTTGTTTCAGTGTTTACTGACAGAATAGAGAAGGAGAGTTTATTGACCGTCATTCTTAATTCGTCATAAGAGTTAAATTCATTCGTTAAAAAGGCACAAGAGTTTCAATATTTAAAATGTTACTGGAATAATAAGTTTTAAAAAATCTAAAATTAGTTTAGAAGTTTGATGGATAATGTACTCTCGAGAATTTTTTTTCTGATAAAACCTTCTAGAAGTGACGAACAAAAAACGGAATTTCTTTTATTTTCTTCAGAAAAAATTGGTCACTCATGGAGGAAGCTCAACTGGGATGGTCTCTGAATGGAGGTAAAATTAGTATTAAACCTATAGGGATACATTTTGTTCCATGAAAAAGTGGTCGCTTAATGGAGATGTTGTACAGAGAGGTTTCACAGTATGTATACTTATATGCATACATAGATACATATGTATATATATAAACACATATATATGTACATATGTATACATATATAGGGATAGATATATTATATATAACACTGGTGCCAAGCTAATCGTAAATTACCAGTGTTTCTTCAAACACGTACTTATTTATTTTAAGCAATTTTTGAAAAATGGTAAAGGAAAGACATTTCAATACATGTGTATTTTGATAATCTTAAAATTCTATTGAATAATTTTGTTAGTTTATAAATACTTAGCTAGAAATTCTAATCAGATATATACCGGGTGATCCAAAAGTCAGGACGAACTTTAAAAATGAATAACTCGAAAACATATCGAGATTCAAAGATATGGTTTGCACCAAACGGGTGGAAAAGAAATTTGGTTTTGTGTGGTAACGAAAAAATATAGTTCTGTTGACGACTAACGGCATCCCTAGCAACACTGAAAGATGCCATCCGCCAAAATGTGTTTGCCATAACGCAAGAAATGCTACTAAATGCTGTGAATGGTGTGTTGCCTAGTCTCACAGCTGCACTTCTGAATGATGGACAATACATTGAATATTTACTGTAGTACTAATTAACTGTAATTAAGCTGACTTGTAAGATGTCAACATTTTTTTCATTTTTAAGTCATCTTTTGGTGCAATAAAACACTATAGCGCCATTGTTGGTCACCAAAAGAACTATTTATTTATTTATTTATTTATTTATTTTTTTCGTTATCACACAAAACCCGGTTTCTTCTCCACCCATTCGGTGCAAACCGTATCTTTGTATCTTGATTCGTTTTCGAATTATTCATTTTTAAAGTTCGCCCTGACTTTTGGATAACACGGTATATAAAAAATACACACACACACTTTTTAATATAAATTAAAAAGTTATACATTTTTTTCATGTTGCTAAGAAAGGGACAGTAATGGGAAAGACAAAAAGTGGCATGTATTTTAGTTTAGAAAATTCTAAGTTACCTTATATAAAATCCCACCTGTGATGCTAAATAAGCATATTAATAAACAGAAGAAAAAAAAATTTTAATTTACAACTATAGACGTTTAAAAAAGAAACTAAAGATTTGAATACCAGTCTCATCAGTCGAATTTTTGATGCAAGACGCGTGTTTTAGATTTGTCATGCAACATTCTTCTTGTGTTTGATCTTTGTTTTAAAACATCTGCCGAAAACAGAACGAAGCAATTGCAAAACGTGTTGCTCAATTCTGAAAATACATAGCTAGAAGAGATAAAGCAGCGACCAAATTAATCACTTTAGAAACGAAGAGAAAAAAAAGAAGAGTTTTATCGAGTATTTAAGATATATGGAAAAATAAAACAGCGGAATACATAAAAAGATGTTAAAATTAATAAAACAGTGGAACTTAAAAGTCTGAAAACCGTGCACCATATAAATATACACCAGAAAGCATTCGCAAACTAGAGAAAGAAAAATCCTTCCATTAACCAATTTAACCAATATTTCCTCAGTTAAATGGAACTGGATGACATCACGATACCAGAATCCAAAATATCATTTGTGGTCGCAGTAATATATTTTAATCTTCTATAGTCGGGTTGTCATTCATTTTCATTGGGTAGGGAATCTTATGACTGCCGTTTTAAAATTCAGCTTTGCATGTCTTCTAAATGGAATGTTATTTCTAAAAAATTAAGTTAGTGAAAGGTCCAATCTGAGATAGCTGTAACTTTGAGATGTTTAACACATTTTTCATTGATGCGTTTTGACATTGAAAAATATACTATTCACCACAGATGCTTAGTTGAATGTAGTATTAAGCTGAACTATGTATTTTTCATTAAAAATAATTCAGTATATCTAAAATATTGATCTTTGCTCACTTCATTTCCAAAAATCACGTGTTTCATTCAAAACATAAGGTATCTTTTCATTAGAGGTGATTGAGCCCAAAATAAATAGTGAAGATTCTATTTATTTCCTGCTTAATAATAAAAATGACAATGAAAATGATTAGAGTCAACAGCATTTTTTTTTTTTTTTCTTCTTTCAGAAAATTGTTCCATCTGGATTTTAAAGCACAATTTACTCAACTAAAGCTATTTCTCTGCTTTTGATTTTACAAAAAGAAGAAAAAGAAATATCCAATTTTCCTCATTTTTAACTTAATGCTTTTTTAGTCTTTCTTTTTTTTTCGCTCCTTCCCCCATTATTTTTGTCATTTACATCTATAACTTTATCCGAAAAAAATATGATTCTCCTTAAGCAAATAAGATTTAAACGTGTTTTTAATCATTGCCGTTGACATGTTCTTTCGAGTTTCAAGTAAAAACATATGAGGTTATGTTTTCCAAGACAAACATTAACAAAGGTTTAAAAAAAAGTTATTTATCACCTTTGAAATACAACTCCAAATGTAAATAGCACAGAGTACCGTAAAATGGGGTGAATAGGAACAGCGGGGTGTATAGGAACGAAACTTCCCGGTCATACAAATAAATTCATTATAAATATATGTGATGATATTTTTAGTTGCCAATTTTTTATAAGAAGGTAATAACATTAAGAGTTGGGAAATAAGGTTTTGACATGTTGGCTCCACTACTGGGGTATATAAAAAAACTTCAAAAGGATCCTCAAAAACCACATTTTTTCAACGTCTTCAAAACTTTGTATGTAACTACAGTATTTTTCGTATTCTAAACCTAAGAAAGGGGATTTTTAATTAATGATAGACTTGTAAATGATATGCTGTATTAAATTCTACTTATTTCTAAACTACATAATGAAAAAATGAAAAATGGCTTGTAGCATCAGAGGTTTAAGATTTACGGGGTGATTCGGAACACGTTTTCTCTCATGGTTTATTTTTCTATACTGTAATAGTTTTATGTAATATATGAAAACATATGTATGAATATGTATTGTAACAATATTTTGTTTGTTCTAATTACTTAAAGAGTTTAAAGGTGCCAAGAAATTACTTGGTTAAACAAAAAAGTCAAAGCCTAATCCAACAGACATGTAGCACATAATAAAATAATTTAAAAATAGAAAATTAGTTAGAAAAACTGCACAGAATTATTCTCTAACATCTACAACATTACACAAACATCTCAAAATGGAAACCCTTTAAAAAAGAGAGGGATGCAATCAGTAGTAAGGGATGAGGATGAGGGCGTATTAGTAGATCGTATTAATACATGCAGCGATTGGGGCTACTCGATAGATTCACTTATAACATGACTACTAGTAAAGGATAACACAGACAAGGGCTGAATTTGTATTAAATTCTACTTATGCAATTCGAATATAATTTCTTAAAATAAATTTTAATTTTTCTTGATTTAAAAGTTGTTTTCTAATTTTTAAAAAGGCATATTTTTACTCATATATATATATATATATAATAAAGGCTTGGTTTCACAGTGATTACGTGTTCCTATTCCTCCCTTATCAGTATTACCTGCTTTTATTAATCCTATTAAAGTTTGAATCGGAATAAATAAAGATTATAACATCTGTTCCGATTCACCCCTATCTGCGGGGTGAATCAGAACACCATCAAAAATATAAATAATATATATATAAACAGTAAAAATGTTTCTTTTTTGCTTAAAAAGTAAAGAAAAAATACCGAAGTTTCTAGTAGAAAAATTAAAAAATTAA
Organism: Maratus speculifer; assembly: GCA_964019185.1. Lineage (NCBI taxonomy): Eukaryota > Metazoa > Arthropoda > Arachnida > Araneae > Salticidae > Maratus > Maratus speculifer. The sequence continues at coordinate 72,217,276 of OZ025290.1, read as the reverse complement.
AAAATCAGTTGTTGCTTTTTTTAACGTTAAAGTTGAAAAGTGTTCCGATTCACCCCATTTTACGGTACTTTCAATACGTAAAATGTTCAAGTAGCTTAGAAGTTCTGTTTAGTACCATTTCAGAAATCCCATTTTATTTAATCAAAGTACATCTGCAAATCACTGGGGTTTCACACAGTAGTCAACTTTAGGGAACAAATCTGCAAACATAAAGCAAAATCGAATCTCTATATATTTTTTGTTTACAATAAATAAGCTACAAATATTAACATTCTTGTTCACCGTTGCCTCATATAGAGTTCCTAACTTAAATGATGAAAAAAATAAATTTGGTGAAATTTCAACTAAATCTCATTTTGAGTTGCACATCTTACACATTGCACATATAGCTAAAAATATCCTTTCTTCACACAATCAAAAACAATATTATAATTATGTCAATTACAAAAAATTTCTTTAATATTTAACCAACAATACGGTTTAATTTATCTCTATCTACAGATAAGTCAATGACTTCAAACCGTTGACCGCCAGTGGGAGGATTTGTGATATGAACCCATAAAAGATCATTGAAACAACACAAAAAAGAACAAGATATTACTCATATCACGGTTAATCACCTTGCAACTTGTTAATCTATAAAATACTTCAGTAAAATTCAACTTACTAAATAAATTTTGTTATGTTATTATTTTTGAGAAGAAAACTGACATTTTTATACTGTAATTTTTAATAAAATTGTAAGAAAAAAAAGGGGGAATTTTTTTTTTTTTTTTTTTTTTTTTGAAAAATAAAAACATTGGAATTTTTTACATAAAAATGTGAAAAAAAAATTGAAAAAAATGCCACGAAAAAAATTTAAATGTAACTGTTAAAACTAATATTTGTTCTCATTTCATAGATAATTCTCTTTAATTTACATTATTCATTTCAATGACATACAACAGAGAGCTGCACTTTTTGGCAAGATTAGTATGGTTGCACGTGTGCTCAGAAACTGTCAGTTGAAACTTCATAGAAATATTATCGTACAGAATGGGAAAAAAAAGTATATATTATCAAAGAATGAAAATAATGAAACATGATTATGCGCACAAGCACTCGTTATTTTAATAACGAAGTCATACGAGTAAAGTAAAAATCATGGATGACCACCGAGAAGAAATAGCAAAACAGTAGAAAAAGTAATCTAATGTTTAACCCTTTCCGGCACGGTCAAAATCTTTTAATAAAATGAGAAATTATCGACTGACACCGGAATTTACAAGCGAATCTTTTAGTACTTTGAAATCTTTCATTTAAGCTTTTATTGTAAAAGCAAAATTTCACTAAAATATTATTGGAGCCGTTTGCAAGTTTGGAATTAAATTGGGTAGCCCATACCGGGCACAGTCTGCGGGAAAGAGTTATACAACTAAATAATACAACTACAGTTTGTTTATATAAAAATGTAAATGAAACATAAGAAGGAAGAACGAGTTGTAATATAGTTTAAGTTCATGTAGAAACAAATGTAAATCAAGCTATGCATAAGAATGAATATAAATCAAGCAGTATTGACAAAGTATTTAGTGGAATTAAATTTTATACCCTTCTCCTCACTAGATATGAGGGCTCTATTTCAGAAAAGATAGAAGGAAGCAATCCCCCCCCCCCACACACACACACACACACACAAACGGTATTTCAAATGTATCACGCAGAAATCTGCATGCTCGGGAACCCCGATTTTCATTCACGATATTCGGGGCCGGCCACGGCCTGATGATCCGCGTTCTTTTTTGGGTTGTGCCAGATCTGGGTGTTACTTTTTCCTAAGGAATCTGGTCGGTTGGATTTAACTTTTTTTCCGTAACGAGTCGGGACTAACTTCATTCTTCCTAGGTCTGCATGCACAAGAATTTTCAATTTCGGACCTTACACAGCTCGTATGAATTGTCTGGGCGTGTCCTGGTCCCATTATTATGTACTAAACACACGTTAAATTTCAAGTCTCTATCTCAATTTGTTCAGAAGATGGAGCGTTTACAGACACATACAGACAGGTGGATTACTTTTTTCCTTCTACAAATATTTTTCGGAATCTCTAGTGTTGGAAACGTGTAAATCCGTCCAATTTTCTTTTTCCGATTTTTAAGACATTTACATCTTATTCTGCGTTTGATGGGAAAGTAAAAAAGAAGAAGAAATTTCCTGAAAATTATCTCCATTAAAACAACGTCAGCGTTAACGCATATTTTTCAGATTCCTACTGTGATATGCAAAATTTTCTTGTTAAAAAAGATTAAGTGCTTGTTATATGCGTCTGATCCTGTTCTCATGCTGATAAAGTTTTTAATGAAAATCATCTAGACATTAAATGAATGACGTTGCATGCATTTTTTGTGGGATTCCAGTCGCGAGACTCTTCTCTTGCAGAAACAGCATTAACAATTTTTTTTCACGCGATATATTCAAAAATTCAAAAAATAAAAATATATATTCACTCAATCATCTTTCATATGTTAAACAAGTCGGAAACTGCACGTCAAACATAGCAAATGAGGTGCGTTTTGTACCATAACAAAGTTTTATAAATACTATTTAGATTTTGGTGCAATACTTTACAGCACTTCAGATACAGAATAGTATCCGAAATCTTTTGTGTGTCCCTGTAAATACTATCTGCTTACTATTGCACAGGAAGAAACTTATAGTAAACCTCAGCAACATATACCAATTTAACAAAATGTGAAGTAAGTTTAATATCGTATTAAAACGCGTCCCAAATAATATTTCCCCCTACACCATTATGCAATGGAATAGTGTAGTGCGGCCCTGTAAATGAATAAGAAGTATTTTTTGCACCGCATACTGTACAAAATGTATACTTTAGAATATTTTACAGGTGCACATCAATTTATTATGTTCGAAAGAGTAACGTCATTGAAATGCATTCGATTCTGTTTTTCGCATTGGCCGTAATGTAACCATGGGACCTTGACTGTCCCCGTAATTACTATTCATCCGATTTTCATAAAATTTGAAATGACTCAACAAATTTTTGTAACAATTATATATTTTAAATATAAAACCAGGCATTTAATTCATAGTAATTCATTTGGGTAGTTTTTGCGTTGTTATATGCATACAGACAGACGGTCGGACGGACTGAACGAGGACTATAGGTGCTACGTATTTATGTAATTTGAAACGCACTTAAAATGTAAGGAATAATTTATCAATTTACCGGGAGTCTTGAAATGGATTAACTGTTTTGAAAATTCTATAAATTACAAATGGTGACAGCTATTGAAAAAATTCTTTGAAAAAAAGGAGGATTTTAAAGATATCTGTAATTTTATACAACGATTCCTGGTTTTACTTCCAAATAGCACCGACAGATGGTGTAGCAAGTAATATACGCTCAATGTAGGCCAAAATCGAAATCCCCCAGCATGAATTCGAACGAAGGAGGTTAGATACGACGGAATGCGAACAGCTAACAGATTAACTGAATTCATAAACACTTTTCAAACTACGTAAAAATGTACTTAACACGACTAGCAAAAGCCATGCTTTGTTTCGATTCGCGAAGCATTATTTTATAAAACAGATAGTAAAAATATTTTTTAATATTATTTTTGCATCTTTATTAAACAAAAACGTTATTTTATGTTTTGGTGCATTTTAATTTTTTATTTATGACGCAAGACTGGCATAATAAAATATTTTCGAAGCAAACTTTTACAAAATATTTTTAAATTTTCAACTAAAAGCTCTTTTAAAGATGTTTTTACAATTTCCAGTAACCACTGGTGTTTTTTAAAGTTGTTTCAAATATGCATGTTTCGAATCTTTGTAATTAACATCAAATAATCTTTGATAGCTATTTTAGAATAATATATTTGAAGAGAGCTTGAAGAAAGTTACTTCGTCAAAATCCTATTTTCTGGAAAAACATTTGAAATCTGCTCTCGTTGATACTATGAATTTTTAACTGTAAAACTTTTTTTTTTCTAATTTCTTCGTTTTTATACATGTTAGCGTATCATAATTTTTGATACTGTAGAATTTTTCGTAAGGAAAATTTCTATTGAATGCTTAATTTTGAAGGATTTTCACTCTCGACAACGTTACGTACGTTTTTAAGCCAACTGGTGTCTATATATTCTCAATATCTAAAATTGCTTCATCTAATGTTAAACCTTGGGATTTATAAATTGTAACAGCAAAAGCTAACTGCAGAAGAAATTCTTTCCTTAAGCAATTTATGCTTCTATTTTTCCAGAATTTAATTATTGGGGGAATTGGTACGCACCAATTCTTATAAGTTAAATTATTGTAGTAATCAAATTTATCCATGATTATTCACGATATCTGGTCTGGTGGCTTGTGATTTTCTTTATTAAGTGCAACAAAGAATAAAGTCCCGTTCACTAAACCTTTTCGGTCCACAAATAAGAACGTAACATTACTTTAGATCCAAATGATAAAGTTAGAAATGGTTAAAGTTAATTTGTCGTTTCTGAATCGGCCAACTTTGCTTTAGTACATTTATAAAGAGCTTGAACCGAGGCAACAACTTCATGCTTCAATTCTTTTAATTTTTCATCTATATAACAAACTAGCAGTTACCCGTGACTTCGTTCACATAACATTTAAAGAAGAAATAATTGATCAATCAAGCAAAAAATGTGTAATTAACTTTTTATCGCGAAAAAAAACTTCTGAAACTTCTGTAAAAAACTTCTGATAATCCCTATTTGCTAATTTGTTTACTGGTTAAAATTTTCCTTTCAGCGATTAATACTAATAGATAGAAACATTCTTGAATTCTTTTGTTCAGCCCTGTAGTTTTCCAGGTGCCTTTAATACACGAAAGTATCTTTCTAAAATTTAGTTCAAACAAAAATATTTCTTATTACAACCTAAATTACATTTTCAGAAATTATCATCCGAAGAAACTTTGTATCCAGTTCTTTGCGGGACTCTGTATGTCATTTTATATATATACTACAAACATTTCTTAGATTACTAAATGCAGTTAAAATAAAAATGCATATTTTATTTAAAAACCACCTTTAAGTAAATTACGCTCAGTAGCCTTTCCGAGATCTTTTGTGTAACCCTGTATATCTAAATTTAGCTATTTATACTATTACCATTTATACTCTCCATTTAATATGCATACATTTAGCGAAACTTAAAAGCACATATCATAATTCAAAATGCATTTCATCCATGCAATAGTCATCATCCATCATATACAGTACTTCGAATAGAATATATAATATTTGAAATCTTTTGTGTGTCCCTGTAAATGCTATGCACTTCGTATTATGCATGAAATAACTCACATTAAGCCTCAGCAACGTATATCAATTTGATTATACATGAAATCGTTTAGCATAATTAAAATATGTCGGAAACTGTTCCTCCCTTTATTCTTATGCAATGGAATAATTCTGTGTAACTATGTAAATGAATAATAAATGTCCTTTTCACTACATACTTTACAAAATGCATATTTTAGTGCCCTTTGTAAATGCATATAAATTTGAATATGTTTCACAGGGTGTAACATCGTTAAATTTAATTAAAACGATTTTCCCTATAATGCCGTAATGTAAGGAAATTTTTTGACAATCCCTGTAAATAATCTAATCATGGTAGAAACTTTATTTTCAATAGGTATTCGTGCTAGGTAAACGTTAAGAACGTCCAGAAATTTCATGGAAATCGGAGTATATTTACTAAAGTTAGAAAGCGACCAGACAGACAGACAAACCGAAAGCATAATAACTTTTCAACTTTATTCGAAAGTGTTAAAAAATCGAGCCAAAAATATATTAATCAGTAGTTTTATTTTCCGCCTTTTCCCCACAAAAAAATTCTTCCATTGATAATTATGAGTTTTGAATAAAAATATTCATTTGTATGAAACTTACAACTTATTAATTAATATAGGTAAAAAATATTTCTGATTCATTTTAATTATGACGTCATTATTTATCTCGCTCCATTAGCTACTGATATTCATACCCCTTATATTTTTAACGACTGCTATAAAGTACCTGTTTCATTTCAACTATGACGTCACATTTTCATAAGTGAACCATTTTATTAAAAATATAATTATTTTTCATTCTTTTTACTTTTAATTTATGTCGCCATATTTTATACAAAAATTCCCATTAACTATACAAATAACCTTGTTAAATATATTATAAAAAATACACCTTTTATTTTTATTTCAAACATGACGTCATATTTATTTTCTTTTAAATTATGTTATTATAGTTTTTCACGTGGAAGTTTTTTTATTAAAAATTCATTGCCGCTGAAAAATTATTATTCCAATTTTTTTTATTTTCTTGGCAACAGGAAAGGAAAATAGTTAAATTTTATCTGGAAAATGCCTATTGATTTTGTATGAAAAATAATCAAATTTTGAATTATTATGGAAAATATTTGAATAAAATAAATAAAAATTAACCTATGTTCATTCCACTCCTATAATCTATCCATATGCAAAGTTTCAAAGACATTAATCCATCCGTTTTCAAGCCAAGTTCATTCCAATTTTTTTCGGATACACTTTCACATTTATAATATACTAGCAGGCTATGCCCGCTTCGCTGGTCCATATTTCCTAACGAACCTTGACAAAAAAAAAAAAAAAAAAAAAAAAAAAAAATGGTGATTTAAAAATTTATTATTTTTATTTTAAAGCAGTATAGACCACCCTGGAATGTTCTTCCGTATTGCTGAAAATCATGCCAACGCCATTGCAATATTGTACTATTGTAAGTCTTGGCGAAAATTTGGTCAATTAAGCACCCTCTCTTTTATTTTATCATTTATAGTAGAGTTTCGTATGAACATGAGACCGTTATGACAACAGGAATCAAAATGCTCTCGAGTCATCACACTATTACATTAGAGGGCATTGCAATGATTAGTGAGATTGATTATCAAACTCTATTAACTTTCGGAATGTACATTATCATTTCTTAGTTCTTAAAATCCCGACATCTGAACTTACACTATGTGTAGTTCTGATAGTCTACATACAATGTCATTTCACGTTACATTTTTTAATAAACGTCCTCTTTTAGCAGGTCTACTGTAGATTCCTATCTACCTTAATCTGTTCCAGCAAGAATACATACAGTAAAAAATTTAAAGAATTATCGACAGATAAAGAAGAGTTTTTGTTTGTTTGTATTTATGACGGCCATTTATCTACACGTGGGATATAGGCCCTAAGAAAAGGATGCCCTCCGTGGGGGTGTCAGACGAAGAAGGGTGTTTCACTTATATATTTAGTAGAACAATGAAGCATAAAAAGTGTGTTTTAAAGCTGTATTATTTGAATAACATTAAAATTACATCAGTTTCACTGCTTCTTCCTTTTATAAAACAGTTGCTAACATGTAGCCGTTAAATCAGAATAATCTTGATGACTAAATTTTGTAGAAAAATAAGTCTTTAGTTTGCATCTTTCTACCTTCTGTAATCGAGTCCATTATGATTTTTAGTGTCAAACATTAGAAGTGCTAGAAACGATATTGTTACAAATGTACCAGACTTATTTCATGTTTGTCCTCAAATAAATGTGAAATTTACGATCATCCATTATTGGCATTTAATGTTATAGCTTGATGATAGTTTTTTGTTCGACTACTTGATTATTCCGTCGATCAATTTCGCCAAATTATACAAATGGACATAATTTTTATTTTAAATAACCAAAGAATCAATAAATTACTAAAATGTTAATAGAAATACAAATAAACATCGAATTAAAATTGGTTGATGAAGTAACAATTACGTATAACAAATTTAATGTCAAATAAATATGACATTTACGATCATCCATTGACATTTAACCTTATACTTTGGCAATAGTTTTTTGGTCGATGGGATTATCAAGTATTACCAAATTATATAAACAAATTGTATAAACAATAATATTGCCAATAATATGTAGGTGCAGGTGTCATCTAAGGATCCCGTTGGCGCGATTGCAGCAAATTGCGATTTTATGCCTCACGTGGTAATCCGGTAATAGTTGATTATTTTTGAGTAAATTATTTCATTATTTTTCTTTTCTCTTTTAAAATTATATAAATTGTTTTGTTCCATAATTATTTATTGACTTAGTTCATTATTATTATTTCCTTTTTAAAATAATAGAAAATAAATAAAAGTAATATAAATGTAATTGGTATTTGAAAACAGTGTTCTCCAAATTGGCATCATAAAAAAAAATCACGCCAAAGTGATGCGTGTATAAAAGTGGAAAAATGTTTGCAATAACATAAATAAAAAAACGTAAACAAATAATTAAAAATTCGCCATTTCGATAGTTTTTTAAAATAACATCAAGGTTAATTCTCCAGTCTGGCAGTAATAGTAAATTTTCTTTTCTTCGCCTGTTTCATAATAAAAAAAAACATAAATTTAATAACTTCTAATTAAATAATCTGACTAATTTTCTGTAATCGGATTTATGTTGTATCGGATATGTTGTATATCGGATAAAAGTATCCTTAATACATAAACAAAACAGTGCAGTTGTCATGTACTGATAATTTTTACACTAATTTGGCGGAAAAATCGTTTTCGAATACCAATTTCATATATATATTTTAATTATTTTCTATTATTTAAAAAATAATAACAATTAGTATTTAAATAATAAGTATAGAACAAAACAGTTTACATAATTTTAAAGAAGAGAAAGGAAATAAAAAAACATTTTATTAATAATTAAATAACAATAGTCGGGTTGCCATGCCAGGCAAAATAACATCAATTTAGTGTCCATTAGTTACCTCGATGTGTATATGATATCTGTGCAAACGAAACTTCCGATAATATAATAAATGACGTCATATTTATTTTCCTTTGAATTTTTTTTATTTTAATTTTTCATGTGGATACTGTTCAACTAAAAATTAATTGCCGAGGAGAAATTATTTTCCATATTTTGATTTTTTTGGCAACGGGAAAGAAAATGGTTATTTTTTATCGGAAAAATTTTAATTGATTCTGTATGAAAAATAATGAAATTTTGAATTATTAAGGAAATTATTTGAATAAATCAATTAAAAATTAGCCTATGTTCTAAGGAAATAGTGTAGCTTTCCAACGGTGAAAGAATTTTTCGAAACCGTCAAGTAGTTTCGGAGCCTATTCAATTCAAACAAACAAACAATCAAATCTTTCCTCTTTATAATATTAGTATAGACTAGCAGTTACCCGTGACTTCGTTCACATAACATTTAAAGAAGAAATAATTGATCAATCAAGCAAAAAATTTCGATGATAAAAAACATGTGTAATTAACTTTTTATCGCGAATTTATGGTAAAAAACTTCTGATAATCCCTATTTGCTAATTTGTTTGCTGGTTAAAATTTTCCTTTCAGCGATTAATACTAATAGATAGAAACATTCTTGAATTCTTTTGTTCAGCCCTGTAGTTTTCCAAGTGCCTTTAATACACGAAAGTATCTTTCTAAAATTTAGTTCAAACAAAAATATTTCTTATTACTACCTAAATTACATTTTCAGAAATTATCATCCGAAGACAACCTTGTATCCAGTACTTTGTGAGACCCTGTATATCATTTTATATATATACTACAAACATTTCTTAGTTTACTAAATGCACTTCAAAATAAAAATGCATATTTTATTTAAAAACCACCTTTAAGTAAATTACGCTCATATTCAGTAACCTTTCCGATATCTTTTGTGTAACCCTGTATATCTAAATTTAACTATTTATACTATTACCATTTATACTCTCCATTTAATATGCATACATTTAGCGAAACTTAAAAGCACATATCATAATTCAAAATGCATTTCATCCATGCAACAGTCATCATCCATCATATGTAGAACCCCGATAATCCGGATCGGTTTTTTCATTTTTTTTTTCAACTTTGAGAAGCGATTGGCGAAAAAGTTTTTGTTTTATTATTCAGAATACGACGCTGCAACAAGTTAATGTTAAAGAAATTAGCCAATCGCTTCTCAAACTTGAAAAAAAAGCGAAAAACCCGATCCGGATTATCGGGGTTCTACTGTACTTCGAATAGAATATATAATATTTGAAATATTTTGTGTGTCCCTGTAAATGCTATGCACTTCGTATTATGCATGAAATAACTCACATTAAGCCTCAGCAACGTATATCAATTTGATTATACATGAAATCGTTTAGCATAATTAAAATATGTCGGAAACTGTTCCTCCTTTTATTCTTATGCAATGGAATTCTTCTTTGTAACCCTGTAAATGAATAATAAGTGTCCTTTTCACTACATACTTTAAAAATGCATATTTTAGTGCACTTTGTAAATTCATGTAAATTTGAATGTTTCACAGGATGTAACATAGTTAAATTTAATTAAAACGATTTTCCCCATAATGCCGTAATGTAAGGAAATTTTTTGACAATCCCTGTAAATAAACTAATCATGGTAGAAACTTTATTTTCAATAGGTATTCGTGCTAAGTAAACGTTAAGAACGTCCAAAAATTTCATGGAAATCGGAGTATATTTACAAAAGTTAGAAAGCGACCAGACAGACAGACAAACCGAAAGCATAATAACTTTTCAACTTCGTTCGAAAGTGTTAAAAAATCGAGCCAAAAATATATTAATCAGTAGTTTTATTTTCCGCCTTTACCCCACAAAAAATTTCTTCCATTGATAATTATGAGTTTTGAATAAAAATATTCATTTGTATGTAACTTTTAACCTATTAATTAATATAAGTAAAAAATATTTCTGATTCATTTTAAATATGACGTCATTATTTATCTCGCTCCATTAGCTACTGATATTCATACCCCTTATATTTTTAACGACTGCTATAAAGTACCTGTTTTATTTCAACTATGACGTCACATTTTCATAAATGAAACATTTTATTAAAAATATAATTGTTTTTCACTTTTTTTACTTTTAATTTATGTCGCCATATTTTACACAGAAATTCCTATTAACTAAACAAACATCCTTGTTAAATATATTATAAAAAATACATCTTTTATTTTTATTCCAAACATGACGTCATATTTATTTTCTTTTAAATTATTTTAGTATAGTTTTTCGCGTGGAAGTTTTTTATTAAAAAATCATTGCCGCTGAAAAACTATTATTCCAATTTTTTATTTTCTTGGCAACAGGAAAGGAAAATGGTTAAATTTTATCTGAAAAATACTTATAGATTTTGTATGAAAAACAGTTAAACTTTGAATTATTAAAGAAAATATTTGAATAAAATAAATAAAAATTAGCCTATGTTCATCCCACTCCTATAATCTATCCACATGCAAAGATTCAAAGACATTAATCCATCCGTTTTGAAGCGCCCCACCAGTGGCCGAGAGGTTGGGACCTCTCAACTGGTAGACGGCAGGTGCTGGGTTCGAACCCAATCGCGGCTGCAGGCCTAACCGTTCGGAGTTTTCGTGGTTTTCTTCGAACCTTGCGTAAATACGGGTTAGGTTCCCTTAGAAAGACCCCCACGAAGGGCACTCCCACCCTGGTCTTATATCCCTAGCGCAGATAATCGGACGTCAAAAACCAACCAACCAACCAACCGTTTTGAAGCCAAGTTCATTCCAATTTTTCGGACACACTTTCACATTTATAATATATATAAGGATATAAGGATTTAACAATTTTTTTTCTTTTGTTGCCTCTTTACAAAAAAAAAAATAAATAAATAAATAAAAAATCCACAATACAATATTTTTTAAATGTTTAAGTGTCATCTGTGCAAACGATTTTGCTGAATAATGAAAACATATTTTATTTATTAAATTAATCATGATTATATCGATAATTACTCTCTCCATGATTTATATTTTTTTCTCAAAATATACGCGTTTCATTTTTTATTTATTTGCTAAAATGCGTCCGTATTGGAAATGCATGTAAAATAAATTAATTAAAAGAATAAATTTTTTAACGTTTTACTGTAAAAAAAATTATATTGTGCAAATCTACAGATCATAATTTATTTTTGTGTTTAATTTGAAGTTAAAATATTGAATAGTTTTTTTTTGTAAAGTGTACGACAAAATGTAATTTAAGTGGCCTAGCAGAGGATTCGCTTCGCTCATCCTAAAAATATCACCTTGCATTAATACATTCTTTTTAATTGCTAAAACGGTGTAAAGAAGATGTTAAAAATAGAAGAATAGTTTTATTTAACTAGTAATGTGTTTCACCTCATCACAGAGTCATTTTCAAAACAATAAAAGATGATATTCCAAAGTTGCACAGTTTAGCTAAAAAAGTGTTTGGAAGATCTTAAAAACAGAAAAATAATTTTATTTAACTGTTGGCATGTTTCAACTCATCATCACGTCATTTTCAAAAAAATTAAAAATGATATACCAAACAACCGAAAAACGAGACCGTGCAACTTTGGATTATCATTTTTAATTGTTTTGAAAATGACTCGGTGATGAGTTGAAACATGTCATCAGTTAAATAAAACAAAAAAAATCTGTTTCTAAGATCTTCTTTAGATTTTTTTAGCAATTAGAAAGAATGTACTACGTAAAAAATGTTAAAAATGGAAGTTAATACAGTTCAGTATAACATAATGCAGTATAAAACATTTTTCTTCGGCGAAAAATTACAATATAATTTCCTTGATTCAAATACGTAGTTATTTATTCACAACAAACATAGTTATCACTAGCATAAAAATTACAAATTCTAAATTCAACGAAAATAAAAACTAAAGTGCTTACGGCCACTCTCAAAGAAAAGAAAAATCCCTGATCCAAAACGTTAAATTTCCTGATACTTACGCATACTCAATGTCATAAGTAAAAACATGAAAATGGCAAGCTATATTGAAGTATGATCTGGGGTAGAAAAACATTTTTTTTATTTTTGGATAATCCATTCTGGGGTTTGATGAATCCGGAAATCGGACTGAAAATGCCAACTTTGAGAAGGTGCTTTGAAAGACCTATTGACTATATTAAGGAATGAAAAAAAGCTTTTCAATGGCATAATTTCTGAATAAAAGCACATGTTAAATTCATGTGTCTGAGATTTTATTTTTTAATCAGTCAATGTGTCAGAAAAGTAACCAATTTGGAATTAGGAACAGAATGTAAGACAAAGCGCAAATGTGGCCTCTTTTATTAAGAAAAGGGTATTTTTTTCAATGAATTTATACGACGTAATTTAGCAAAGTATTAAAAGGAAAAGCAATTTTTACGGGTGTGTGATGCACACTAGAAAAAAAAAATGCACATTTCTCCATAAATTGAAAGGTTAGAAATCGGACATTTTCAACAATTTACCTGCCTAATTTCAACTTTAAAATTTTCAAATTACGTAACTACCTGTATTTAGTCGCTCCCTCATCCCATGTACGAATTAATTTTACGCTTTCAATGTGTTATTGCATAATCAATATTAAAAACAACGACAGACATCAGGAAAATGCCAGACAAAATAAATTACTTCTGGGAAAGGCTTCTAAATTTAGATAAAAATGATGCAATTAATTCTAACAATAGATGTCCTTGAAAGCAAACAAGTACAACTGGTTAAAGTTAAATAAACTTTACGACCTATACTTTCCTTGATGTAAGAACGATATTTAAGAAATAAAGATGAATATGATAAAATAACAATGAAAAAATTAGTATTATTATTTTTTAAATATTTAATTTGATTTCATTTATACAGTAAAACCTCCATAACGGACACTCCCGAATAACGGACACCTCTATTTAACAGCCAGTTTTCCAATTTCCACTCCCAAAACTTAAATTTTTGTATGTTTTACCTCTGAATACGGACATTCCGAATAGCGGACACTTTATTCGGCGATAAAGGATGAAAAAGTATTTTTTAAACAGAAAAAAAAAAAATGAAAAAAGGTAAAAAAGCCTCTGAATTTATCAGGACAACGTGTCACAAATTTTGTGATCACAGTCAAATGTAAGATTTTTTTAAATGTAGATAAAGAGCTGGGGAAAATCCCCCCTCCCCCCAACGTTCAGTGCTAAATTCAGAGGGTTTCCCGGGAGAAATAATCTCCCAGACTATTGAAACGTCATCCAAGACCATTTTGAGATTTTGTGCTTTTAAAGATCAAAAAGTGCAATCCCTCTCTCCTCGCTCTGAACTCTACAATGTCCAATAACATCACACAGAAAAATAAATTACATGTAATCACAACCAAAAATAAACTTTTGTAACAGATTTTTTTCACAATAATATAATAAACAATAGATAAAAGGGAGCACAATTTTATTTCAATTTTATTGCTTAAAAGTAATTTTAATTTCTTATTAATTATATAATAGAAGTTTTAATCATACAAAATTAAATTAATGAAACATTAAGCATTTCTTAGCGGTTTTTGAATCTCTGAGGTTTTCTGAATAGCGGACACTTCCGAATAGCGGACAATTTTTACGTTCCCGAGGTGTCCGTTAGAGGTTTTACTGTATTTAATTTTTATCTATTTTAAACAATTTTAACCATGTATAATATTAAAAATTTCATTAATATATTCAAATTAAGTTTGTCAATGGCTCGATTTATTTAATGCTGTTAATGCAAGTAAAGAAATCGGAGGCATTCTATATTATTGTAGTAAATTTTATCAAAATGAAGCTTGCATATAATTGAATCTTGCTTTAAACGGAAATTTTTATGATCCCAATTAAAAGAATACAATCACAGCTAGAACAGACGATGTACCTGCAAAGATGAAAAATTCTCTAAGATGGAATTTTTCTTAGATTCCTTGCGATTCAAATTTTAACAGCTTTTATGGTGTTAAAAATATTTTAAACTTAATTTCAAGTGCTATTCGGAAACTATATTTAAAAGAGATTTAGTGGTTCAACGCCTAGAAAAAATGGAATTTACTTATTGAAACGGAATTTATACTTTGGTATTGGTGTTGTTTATGACGGCTGATTATCTGCATGAGGGATATAGGCAGGCTCGAATGGGCACTGCCCTCGGTGGGGGCTTTCTAAGGGAACCTAACCCGTATTTGCGCAAAGATATCCAGGGTTCGAAGAAAACCAAGTAAAACTCCGAACGATTACGCCGACGGACGCGTATGGGTTCAAACTCAGCACCTCCCGTCTGCCGGCTTTGAGAGCAGAACCTCCAGCTACTGGTAGGGTGAATTCGTGTTTTGAAAAGCAAAACAAGTATTTAACAATAAGATTTACATGGTATTGAAAACAAAACTGTCATCTTTATTTTATTTTAACAAAATCATAAAAGCTGTAACATTGTTTTGAATTAATAATAGAGAGAAAGGTAATTTTGATATGACGACATTAATCAATAGTGAAATCATTCGTGTTATGAAAATAATATGTTATTAAGAAACATGAATTTTAAGGTTCCCAAATTCAAATAACTTTCTGGGCATAACTTAAAAATCATTGTTATTTGTTTTGCAAATAGAAAGATAGTCAGAAATTTTGATTCCATTTTTCGATAAAAGCAAATGATCCTACAGAAAATATTGTCACAGTTTTTATTTTGCACATTTTATTTTGACAAACAAATTTTATTTTAAGGTAAACGAATATATTTTCAACGTTATAATTAATATACTAAAAAAAGAAAAGAAAGAAAAAAGAAACTAAACCAGCCGGTCCATGAAGGTCCATTGACGGTCCATGAAGGATTAAGGCCTACAACACTCAATTCTGTTATTTCTTTATTGAAAAGAAGAAATTAAGACTTGCTCCATTCCACCGTCAACCTTCTTTTATGTTAAACTTCTTGTATAAACAAAAATGGTACTTTTAGGCATAGTTTAAATTACAGATAATATACAGCTTAATATTCTGTAAATAGAAAAATTATTACATCTATGCATAAACAATATGCAAAAAGCATAAAAAGTATATAAAGCAAATTTACTTTTGATTCTTGAATTAATCTTTTCCTTTATACAAATGCAAGCTTATGCATATCAGTTATTTTTTGCAACGGAAGATTGGGATACGATTACTTCATCTAATGTGTAACTGATGAAATATTTAGAATGATACATAAAGAGAAAAATCTACTGTCCCATTGCTACCAGGTTTGGGTATATATCACTTAAAAGGTGACATTGCTAAACTGCATTTTTCATCATTTACAAAATAGCTATATCATATCTCAACACGTAATTTCACCAAACTTGAGATTCAATTGGACCTTGACATAAACAGATGCTGAATCCATTTTGACTTTGATCAATCAATAGGCTTTTATCAATAAATAAACGCATTGTAGTAAGATTCCTTATTTTGTGAACAATCAATTTATGCAATTTAGAGAGCAGGATTTTTTTATTCAGTGATTATTATTATTCAGTGTATTATCATTATTCAGTGATCACAGTAGTTCTATGCTAATTTCAAAGAAAGGCATTATACTTCACAACCATAATTGTTGCTGCGTGAGTATGAGCATAGTATCTAATGTATCTTGTATAGTTGTATAGAAGGAAATTTTGTGGCAAAACATACTAATTAACATAAAATAAGTTCTAAATAGTTGCAACATAAGTGACTCACGGATACCGTATCATTTGACTGAGACAAACTAATGACATAGAGGGAGGGATCTAAAAAATTTCTAAATATAATTAATGGATTATCCCTTTTGTATGCGCAATTGTAAATAGAGTCCTGAAAATTCTCTTTCATCTAGAAAACAATTGAAGCTGTTAGAAAAGATATACGAGTTGTATCTAACAATTACGTCACAGTAAAACAACATACTTAATGTAAGTAAGCACGAAAATAACTAGAAATTAAGGAAATGATAAAGGAATTTACAGACAAAAAACTTAACAAGCAAAACATGTCATATTTCAGCTATGACAGCACCCAAACATCAGATTCATTTAAATCTGGACTTCTAAGAAAACCACAAATAGTCTTTTACTAGTGTAAACTGAACTCTATGTATTTTGCAAATTATAGACTGGGTCGTTACAAAACGAGCTGTAAACTACGAAAAATAAATTTAACTGATCGGTTACGACTGGTTTATTTTATTGGCTTAAGGGAACAAAGATGTCCACAATTTGCAGAAGTCTGAGCAGGCGGCGGGCCTTCAAATATAACTTACGCAAAGTGACAATTTGAAACCCAGGAAAGAAAAGTGCTATGAAGGTTATACGTAGAAACAAAAAAGTTTATATTACTCTTTATATATAAATTCTATACCTCATACATAGAGCTGCACAAAAGTATTCGCATACTATCTTATGTATTAGAGGAAATTGCTAAAGGGGAATTTTCAACTGAAACATATGTATCAGGAGGAAATTGCTAAAGGGGAATTTTCAACTGAAACATATGTATCACTTCAACGAACTAAATTTTGGAATGCATTTTGTTAACAGATGCAAATTTGTGTATCATATACAGGGCTGCTAAAAAATTTGGACGCGTTCCCAATTGTAGATGGGAACGGCTGAAATTCGGTTTTGAAATGCGTTATACATTTCCATATGGTGAAATGAGACATAATATTTTAATTTTTTAAACGGTACAGTTATTTTACATTATTCTGAATGTGTTGGAAAGTGCTTCGTAATCTATGCTTGTCGCATGATTTTTTCTCTCTTGTTTGTACATGCAATTGAAAAGTCCTGAGAATTATTTTTCATCTAGAAAACAGCTGAAACTCTTCGAAAAGACATATGAGTTGTACCTAACAATTACGCAACAGAAATGCAACATACTTAATGTAAGAAAGCACGAAAATAAGCAGAAACTAAGGAAATGGTAAAGGAATTTACAGACAAAAAACTTAACTAGCAAAACATACAATATTTCGGAAATGATCGGACTCAAACACCACATTCAGTTAAATCTCTACTTTCTAGAAAACCAGAAATAGTCTTTTACTTGCGTAAACTAAATTCGATGTACTTTGCAAAAGAAAGAAAAAAAATGACTGGATTGTTTCAAAATGAGCTATAAAGTACGAAAAAAAAATATTAACTGATCGGTTACTAGGTTAAGGGAACGAAGACGTTCAAAATTAGCAGAAAGTCTGAGAAGGTGGCGGGGCCTTAAAATATAACTTGCGCAAAGTGACTATTTGAAAACGAGGAAAGAAAAATGCTACGAAGGTTATTCCTAGAAATACGAAAGTTTTTCAAAATTTGTTTCTCAGAAAGGCAAGATTCAAAACAACCTGTACACTTATTATATAATTTCGGCAACAACTGTTAAAAATCCGAATTCAGAGGAGAAAAAAATCTTATTTAACCTAAATGCATTTTTCTTATTTTCGTTTTACCGATAACTGTGAGATTAAGCTTTTTACTTTCGTTTATTTTTACAAGAAGAAAGCATTAATCGTAGTGAACATTTTCGAATTCCGGTTTTTTGGCGGGTTTACACGTTTTAGTGATTAGGAACCCGAAAAACATGTTTTTGCAAAATGTCTATCTCTGACTTTCACAATTATTTTGTGGCAAACAAATGAATAGAATTTAATAAAACTTTAGATTCAATTAGTCCCTGATAGAAACTGGTGTCGATAACTTTTTGTGATAAATCGAACACATAGTGCTGCGGTGCTGCATTTTTCACGATATCCGCAATAGCTATATCTCAAGAATTATTACATGGATTTTTATAAAACTTCAAATTCAAATATTCCTTGATATAGTTTGGTATTGAATACGTTTTGACGTAAATTGACCAACATGTGGCGCTGCTATGTGGCATTACTCATGATCTCCAGAACTAATGCACGAATTTTCATAAAACTTGGGATTTAATTAATCCTTCATAAAAAATAGCGCTATTTAGTTTTTGGTTTAAATCACCCAGCAGGTGGCGCTACTAGACTGCATTTAGCACTATTTTAGCAATAACTGTATCTCAAGAACTAATGCTTGAATTTTCATCAAAATTCAGATTCTGTTAGCCACTCATATGAATTAGTCCTGGTTAATTTTTGGAGTAAATTTTCCCAACAGATAGCGATAACGTTGCTATGCAGATTTTTTTAGCGTTTATGCAATAGTTCTATCTCAAAAACTAATGCAAGGATTTTCATCAAACTTCAGATTCATTTAGAACTTGACATATGTTGTTGCTGATTAGATTTTAGTGAAAATCACCAAACCTTGTACTAGAGATCTGCACGGCGGGTCCGGCGAGCACGGCGGCCCACGAGTCGGGTTCGGGTCGATTTCCATTAACGGCATTCGAGCCAGGCCGGGCTGGGTCTAACTTATTTTTTCCGTACGAAGCCGGGACTGATTTTATTCTTCCTAGTCTTCACGAACCAAAATAATCAATTCCGGTTGAATCATCCCGTATGAAAATCATTTTCTCGGCGAGGCCCCAAGTCTATTCAAAAATCAGTTAAATTAGGCTTAGTCCAAAAATTTTCGCAAAAAAGGTGTATACTTTTCAGTCGTCATTATTCTACAGTTAAACATTATAATTTATTCTTTTTAAAGAAGCAAAGATTTCTAGGCTTATTAAAATAAAGTTAAACAAATGAAGGGAAAAAAAAAAGAAAACTTGCCAATGAAGGAATTTCTTTTTAAACTGAAAACTAGAAATTTCTTTTAAACTGTTCATCCATTCAAAATAAATACAATAATACGCGAGAAAAAAATATATTAAACGTCTACAACTGCAAAAAAGGGAACGAATTTTTTTTATTTCCAATGAGATTCCGTCTTAGAAGATTTTACTTTCATCATATACCACTTTTTAGATTTTTGTGTCTCCATTATATGGAATATGAAATAACAATATTAATGATAACTGAAACATTTATATACAACAAACAAGGGTTAGTTAAAAGCTTAAACATCGCAATCCACGGCACTTCTGCATAAATGTGGATTATAAACATGAAGAAGAAAAAGAAAAAGACTAAGATATGTTTTTTTTTTTTTTTTTTTTTTTTTTTTTTGTCCGAACTCGCCCGTAAGAGTAAACATCAATGTTATGTAGAAATTCACTCGGGCCAGGCCGGGTTTGGGCCTTGTTTTTAATTATCATATTGGGACGGGTCGGTCCAGTAAATTTACTCTACGGACTGTGCCGACCTCAGGCCGAAATTTTAACTTTATGAACGGGCCGGGCTGGGAAATATTTTTTTCGTTCTGGCCGGGGCGAATTTTTTTTTTATGGATCGGGCCGAGCTCGGGTCAGGAAATTTCGGCCGAGCAGACATCTGCCTTGTACCTCTATCAAGATTTAAGAAAAATCATATAAAATATATCTTTTTACTAATTTCTGAAAATAAATGACAGAGAAAAGTATCAATATGGCATACAATAACTATGGAACTATTAAGAAAGACGAACTAACATATACTTAAAATACTGAAGCTTCAACTGTAACCGCTTTCGAAAAGGTTCATTACCATCGCAAAAAGGTTCCACCAGTTAAATTAAGCAAAAAATTTCTCTTTATTTAAGAGCCTCATTAATGGAAAATTTCAACGGAAAATAATGATAAAAACTGATACTAATTTTTATTTGTGGGAATTTATTTTAGTGGTAGTAGTCCCGCCACACTGTGACAACCAATTGTCTGTGTCAGTGAAAAAGATTCTAATACTTGGTCAAACTGAATTCAATAAAAAGAAATAGAAAACTTTTACCGTAATTGCATGAGAAATTTCCGATCAATAAAGAACTTAAATTAGACAAAATTTTCTATTTAAATTTACTGGTGGGAGAAACTGTAGATCAAATTAAAAGAAACAGCCATCATCTTGTGGCAACTTTTTAGCATCCGATGCTATTTCTTTCAGACAAGCTAAAAATGTCGTGTCATCAGCCCTGAATTTTCTAGTCAACCGATTTTGATAATTATTTTTTTTAATGAAAGCTATTTATTTGTAGTTGTGCCCATTTTAATAATTTTTTAGTTTATTTCCATTTTTATATTTTATTTTTAATTTTAAAAGTTTTTTCATGACATTTCTTCAAAATGGTGGCAACACAGTTTAGCTTTTCTCTCGATAATAAAAATTTATTTTCTAAAATGATTGCGTATAATTATGCACTAATTGAGTTAAAAAAATATATATATATTGAGAAATAATATTAATAACGTAAATAAAATGACAGAAAATAATTTATGATAAAAATTAATGTCTAAATCAAAATAAGAGAAATTTCAAATGAGGAAAATTATGTCATTCAGCAACCTAACCAGATAAAAGGAAATTACAATATTATTATGAATGCCTTTTTCATAAACAGTAACTTTTAAAGAACATTTGAAGAGAAAATGACATCACTATTTAAAACATGGTATTTTTACTCATAACGATATTAGGTACTACTCTGTTATCCCGTCGACCAATTTCGCCAAATTATGCAAATCGCCACATTAATAGCCAAATTATACATATTGACATAATTTGTATTTTAAATAACGAAAAAATAAATAATTAGTAGAATATTAATAAAAATATTAATAAAAAGTCGAAATAAAAATCACTTAATGACATTTTAAACACATGAATCGTATTTAATGTCATTGAATGTCACATTCACGATCATGCATTATTGGCATTTAATCTTATAGTTTGGCGATAATTTTTTGGTCGATGGGATAACCTAGTAGTACCCGATACTATTATTATTTTTTTCTTTTTTTAAAATAAAGCTATTTTTCTGTGAGTGCATATAAAATAAAATTTCTGAATTTCGCCGGCACTCATATTACAATGTTAACTGTAGATGTGCGAATATTTGAATGCAAAATTGTAACTGGCAAATTTGACATTTAGTTTGTAAATATATTTATTATATATTGATTCAATAATGTAATTACTTTTGCTTTTTTTTAAACCAAATCGATCGGGTCTTTTAAACATTTCATTCGTCGAATTCGACGGGATTCCATTCGTTTTATTGTTAAATTGCATTTCCTTTTACTCAGAGTCTATAAAAAAGCGTTTAAACTAAAGAAAAAATCCGTTTTTGATGAATCTAGTCAATGAAGAAGTAGCACGTCAAATTGTATCTCTTTATTATTCCGCAATTCCAATGTCTCAGAGAGAAATTGCTATTCAATTGGGTATTTCACGCCGTTCTGTTTGCTATTATATTGATAAACACAAGAAAAATGAAGTTAGTTCATTGCAATCTAAACGGGGTCGCCCTTCTAAAAAACTTCTATCGATTTTTTTTTTTTCTAATCGGAGGCGAAACTGAATTCTGCAATGGTAGAATCTACATTCATCTTGTTTAGTTATTTCACTCACAACTACTAAACACTACACTATATGTCTCTTCCTCTTTATTCATAACTCCATTGTTATAACTTTTTTAAAGAGCTCTTCGTGTCTGGAGATGAATTCCACAAGAATTTCTATAATCGAAAAAAATTGTTACGCCAATATTGGATTCACTAAGCTGCCTTTCAGTTTCTTCAATTTGTATGACAATGAGGACCAATCAAATCTATTAAACTCAACTAGTTTAAATTCACGCATTTCGTGCAGAAATTTACAATATTTTGATTAAATGTTGTCCCAAAACTCGCACAAGATTTTTAAAAACATTTATTGATTTATAATGCACACATTATGGTTTATGGAATTTTATATCGGGTAAATAGACATCACTGCTTTGATGGCACATGGGCACTCTTTTGTTGAAATGACCATTTTGTATAAATGAGGATGAATTTTGTTCATAAAACGCTCAATTTCCTCCTTTAAGGCATGGACAATCTTGGGCTTGCTGGTATAAATCTTAGACTTAAAAAAGTTCCGAAGAAAAAAGTCCAACGGCGTTAAATCGTTTGATGTGAGGGGCCACTACTAATTACCGAAAAAGCAAATTACACGACCAATAAATGACTCAAGCAGTAATTAAATTAATTCTCGAGTTGTATAGGGGATATGTCACCGTCTTGTTAAAAATACTAGTTGGATGTGCCAATCCCAAAACTTTCTCCTATCTCATACATACATTTTAATATAAAAAAAAAATAGTTACTCATTTTAATGCTTTAATAATTTTAATTCAATACCTTACCAACTTTGATTTTCATCTTAAATTTCTGCTTCAATCAATTAATCGGAGTAAAAACGAATTTCCGTCTCTGCACGAGCCGATGGACAATAGAATGATAAGCAGATTTTTTTTTCAAATTCAGGGAGGACCTATTTGCCTTATCAAAAAATAATCATATACAAAATATTTAGTTCAGTTCTAGAACTAACTTCATGCACTTTTATGTGGTGCAATATTGAAAATAGCATATAATTCGGTACTGCAGCGCCCCCTTCCGGTGGATTTTTTTCAGATTCAGGACGATCCAACTAGCCATAGCCATACACGTACAAAAAAAATTTCGTTCAATGCGATGCATAATTTCATGTTTGGTCGGTACAATATTGAAAATGGCACAAAAATCGCGATTGCAGCGCCTCCTTCCGGCGGATTTTTTTCAAATTCAGGGAGGACCAACTAGCCATAGTCATACAGATACAAAAAAAATTTGGTTCAATTCGATACATAACTTCATATACTTTTTGTCGGTAAAATATTGAAAATGGCACATAAATCGCGATTGCAGCGCCCCCTTCCGGCGGATTTTTTTCAAATTCAGGGAGGACCAACTAGCCATAGTCAAACACATACAAAAAAAATTTGGTTCAACTCGATGCATAACTTCATATACTTTTGGTCGGTACAATATTGAAAATGGCATAAAAATCGCGATTGCGGCGCCCGCTTCCGGCGGATTTTTTTCAAATTCAGGGAGGACAAACTAGCCATAGTCATACACGTACACAAAGAATTTGGTTCAATTCGATGCATAACTTCATATACTTTTGGTCGGTGCAATATTGAAAATGGCACAAAAATGGCAATTGCAGCGCCCCCTTCCGACGGATTTTTTTTCAAATTCAGGGAGGACCAACTAGCCATAGTCATACACATACACAAAAAATTTGGTTCAATTTGATGCATAACTTCATATACTTTTGGTCGGTACAATATTGAAAATGACACAAAAATCTCGATTGCAGCACCCCCTTCCGGCGGATTTTTTTCAAATTCAGGAAGGACCAACTAGCCATAGTCATACACATACACAAAAAATTTGGTTCAATTTGATGCATAACTTCATATACTTTTGGTCGGTACAATATTGGAAATGGCACAAAAATCGCGATTTCAGCGCCCCCTTCCGGCGGAATATTTCAAAACTGAAGGAGAACCTACTTGCCACAGCCAAAATCATTTACAAAAAATTTGGTTCAATTCGATGCATAACTTCATACCCTTTTTGATGGTAGAATAGCGACATACAGACACACAGACACACACACGGACAGACAGACATTTTGTAAAAACATGTTTTTTGGAATCTCTGACCCCTAAAACGTGTAAATCCGTCGAAAACCGAATGTCGAAAAAAAATTTCGATTACAATACTTTCTTCTATTGAAGACAGAAGAAAGTAACAAGTCGACCATATACATATCTTGCAATTTAAGCAGAAACGGCGCAAAATTCAAATCTTTGAATTTTGGAACATCCAGCAAAACCGTGGAGACAATTTATCTGTGATTATTCTATTCCATACATAAACTTATTTTGTGTATTTTATGAATCAATAAAACATTTGCAATTTTTTATCATAAACCTGCACTGTAAAATAAGATGGGACGATTTTACGGAAATTGTACTGGTAATCAGGACGCCAGTACAATTCACTGTTTTTTAACGGATAAATTTCCATTAACTATAGAAAATTTTCCGTTTTTTTTTGGAACATTTTCTAGAATTAGGAGAAATTTTTCTGCTAAAAACAGTGAATTGTATTGACGACCCGATTAGCAGCACAATTTCCGTAAAATCATCATTTTTTTTTTCTTTTTTTACAGTGTGTGTTTTTGATCAATCTTGCTTGAATTTTCAGACACCCTTTAGAACTTGTTTTTATGCCGTGCCGAAAAAATCTACTGCGTGCCACTTATGACACGCGTGGCGTAGCTTCGCTGCTCCTGGATTATAACATCGCAATCCAATCTTCAATTCTCATCGTCAATATTAAGGAGTCTTAACAAATTCTATGACTTTTCTTTTCATCACGCCTATAGAGCATGCTGTATACAGTGATAACACACGGACGCATAATTCATGTTGATAAGATTACTCTACATATTGAGAGGGGAAATTTTACTGATATGATATTTTTAATATTGTCGTCCGAAGTTCAAGTACTTCTGAATGACGGATCGTAAATGGTTTCGAAAATTCTGTTTAAAGTAACATTAATATAATTATTAAGCTAAATTTCCATAAGAACTTTCTCATGCTTCTTGGCTTCTCTCGAATAAGAAAGTTTCATGACATACGTAAAGGAAAAAAAGCTGCCATGTCTTAATAAATGATATTTTCAATTTTTTTTAAAGAAATATATGCACAGAAACAATTATCAGTGATATATATAAAAATATACGGTCGACATTGTTATTGACTTTAAAATTCGCACACAATTCCATACATCAAAAGGGCAACTTAATTTATTTGAGTTTTAATTTATTTTATTTGTTCGAAGAAATTCGAATAAATAAACATGAATCGGTTTAAGTTACATCTAAATAAAGCAAATAGAGAAATGTATCTATATTATATAGTAAAAATAAATCCGCGAGTAATTTTGACCTCATATTGACGATGACAACGAGAATAAGTAATCAATATCGCTTTTATCGTATATTTATTATATTTTACAAATGGCACAAATTCAATTTTTACACCACCAAATATAGAAGAAGACGTACTTCAAAAAGCAAGCTTTACGGAAACCTCCTCTCATATAACTGATTTTTGACAGTTTTTAAAAAACAATTTTCAAAATGAATTTTCTAAAAATCTATCGCTATCGTGTGCACCCCAAGTATGGATATTAACTCATTTGGATTGGATAGATTGTCTTAACAATACACATAGCTAAGCATCAAAATGAACTTTTAGATGGACATTTCTAATATATTTATGTAAATATTGCATTTTATTAGAAATTGTAATACTACATTTGAATGAATAAAAAAATACATTAAAAAACATGTTTTTAACGATATTTAAGAAATTTAATTCCTGTTGCAGCGTTAATAGGTTAAAACTGATCCGTGTAACACTTTACTAATTTATTTTTTTATTACAAAGGCAGCAAATATCACAATTTAAAAAAAATAACATTGCTGCTCGTCCAGTTAATTAACAACTGGAAAAAACGACAGTCATTAACATAACGCCCAGAATGCAACTTTGACTTTCACTAACTGCTTTTATTTAGCAAGAACATTGACCTATTAAATGGAGTAGAGAAATAATTAAAACAAGACCTTTACAAAAATAGGCTCGTTAGAACGCATTAAGCGACGCGTTGATAAAATTTGGAAGCCTCAAATATCTGTGGAGAATATTATTTCCAGCACCACTTATACGCGAACTATATAAGTGAACAGTGAACATGACGTTGTCAAAAGAAAGCATAAATATCGTCGTCTTTTCCAGTAACAATGCATATCAATCAAAAATGACAGACCTCTAATAATAGTTATTTTTAGTTTTGGAAATAGTTATGAATGAACTTTATCAGAAGAAATACGGAAACGCTCGAAACGTGATTTAATAACTGTTTACTTTGCCGCCTTTTTGACGTCAGTAGTACACAATCAACGACTATATTCTATTTTCATTATCCACTGAACATACGAAGATTGTTTAATTGGATAAAAGACAGTCTTGAAAGATTGTCTTCAAGTTTCTTTAATGTGGTGATCCGTTGAATTTATCAGTATTGAATTCAGGGGGTGGCCTGAGGGGGGGGGGGCATTCCCTCTCGGAGCAATGAAATGTGCCCCCGGGAAAATTTAAGATTTTGTGTTTTTAATGGTCGAAAATTGCAATTTCCTCCCTGGAACTCTATAATGTGCCCCCCGGAGATACAAAAATCCCTCCCGGAGTCTGAATTCAACACTGGAATTTATGAATATATATATATATTTAAAAGTACTAGTTTTTTTAGTACTGAAAATTTGAAATTTTTTAAAACTATATTTGACATTATTAGACCTAGATTTCAAAAATCACAAAATTAGAAAAAAACTTGCATTAAAGGGTTAATATTGAAGCACATGCTTTTTATATTATATTTATCATTTCGAAAATTTATGGTTGAGAAAAAGCAAAAACAGTCATATAATGCTTGATATTAAAATTTCCAATATGTCTTAGCTAATAGTGAAGAAATTTTGGTACTACTTAGTTACCCGTCGACCAAAGATCTATCGCCAAACTATAAGATTAAATGCCAATAATGGATGATCGTGAATGTCACATCCAATAATATTAAATACGATAAAAGTGTTTAAAACGTAATTAAATTATTTTTATTTCGACTTTTTATTCGTATTTTTATTAACTAGTATTAAAAAATGCTCTGACGAGCACCAAAAAAGGTTAATATGTTTTTAAAGTATGAAAAAGTGTTTGACAAGAGCTTCTAATTGAAAAAGAGAAAGGACAAAGGGTCCCTTCTTGGCTGCAATTCACTGTCAATGCCAAATTTGAAAAAATCATATTTGCGCTTTTTTCATATAAAAGAAATCAGTCATTGTTACGATAAAATTGTATAGTGTAAAGGCATAATTAGAAAAGACGAAGGGTGATTAAACATGAATGTAAAGCAAAACAGGGCCAAAAACCATAGTTCCCGCAGCCAGTGTTGAATTCAGATACTTTTCTTCGGGAGGGTCTTCTGTGGCTTTAGTAGAATAGAGTTCTAAGGGGATCATACTTTTTTACCAATAAAAACACAAAATCTCAAATTTTATTGGGAGGAGGGGCATTTGATACCTTCGGGTGGGAATGTCCCCCCGGCCCACCTCCTGGATTCAACACTGCCTGCAGCGTATCACATTCACGTAGTCCCACCATAAACTGTCGCAGTGTAAAACAGCACAGAAAACTGATTTGTAGTGCAGTTGATGCAGAGTCAACAATGCAGTTAACATGTAGAGCATGATTGAAAGTTTTACGCAGATTTCTTTTATTTGGAAAAAGCGCAAATATGTTTTTTTCAAATTTGGCATTGACAGTGAATTGCAGCCAAGAAGGGACCCTTTGTCCTTTCTCTTTTTCAATTAGAAGCTCTTGTCAAACACTTTTTCATACTTTAAAAACATATTAACCTTTTTTGGTGCTCGTCAGAGCATTTTTTAATACTAGTCATTTAAATTTTTTGATAATTATATATTGAATATAAGAAAACCTCAGTTGCTTTTAAATATTCCCAGTACCTTTTCTCATTTCGCTCAATATTAAACTATTTAATCAATGAGCAAAAAACGTGAAAAAACGAAATTATTTTTAATTTATTCGTACAGAAATTGACAGATTCAATTAATTTTAGATAATACATATTTTATAGAAAAATAATGCGAATAGAAATTTTTATTCTTTTCGCATAGTATTCGTGGCACTCTTATTTACTTGTTTTAAAAATCAGATGTTATAAATATGAAATATTTCCGCCATTAGCGCGATTTTTGTGATCATGACACCCAAAGGTCGCTAAACATAACTTTATAGTCAATGCACATAAAAACGAGTTTTCCCATTTAAATTTAAAAAAAAAAAAGTAAAATATTTTTATTTCTCCTTCCTGATATCTATTGGAATAGCTTATTCCAATTATTGAATAATATTCTAGGACATTTTCAGAGAAATTATAGGTTAAGTTATCTTCCTTGGAGAAAGTCGCTCGAGTCGCCTTAATAGATTTATGTCAAACCAAGGATGAAAATATATTGAAAATTCATTTCTAATATTATTTGTAAAATTGACATTGAAATCACCAGCTGTAATTAAATTTTTATATAATATACAGTGGAACCTCAGTTCACGATCCATTCTTGTATCTGAATTTCTGTATGTGATATAAATTTTTTGGGCGCTCTATCTCAAGAACTAATGCATGGGATTAAAAAAATTATATTCAGGAAACGCCGACTATATAGTACCGGGCAAGCCATTTCGCGAAAAACCGCCAAAAAAGTGAAGCTGGATTCAACTTCAAACCTTGAACCATTTCATTGAACCACGTGTAAGTCCACGTGACGCAAACTCTGCCCAAATTAGCATTGGATAAGCTGCTTTCTGTTATGTGCACATGTTTGCACACGTGTCATTGTTTTGGTTCAGGGTTTACATGATTGGTCTGAATAACTTAGGCAAAGTATCAGCGTCCTCTGGCGGGAAACTTCCTACATTAATCTCAAATAG
Organism: Maratus speculifer; assembly: GCA_964019185.1. Classification (NCBI taxonomy): domain Eukaryota; kingdom Metazoa; phylum Arthropoda; class Arachnida; order Araneae; family Salticidae; genus Maratus; species Maratus speculifer. The sequence continues at coordinate 72,187,944 of OZ025290.1, read as the reverse complement.
ACAGGCCTTTAGTTCTAGTGGGCCATGATTCAGGTAATCCCTGATATAAATTGATGCTGTTTACATTTTGATTTAAATCGTTCAACAAATGGCTTAATCGTGTTGCATTTTTCATTATTTTCGCAGTAGTTCTATCTCGAGAATTAACGCACGGATTTTCATCAAACATCAAATTCAGTTAATCTTTATATGAATTGGCTTTGTTTACGTTTTGGTTTCAATAACCGAACACATGGCACTGCTATGCTGATTGTTCCGATTACCAAAATATCTCTATCGCAGGAATTAATGCACAAATTTTCATCAAACTTGAGATTTAGGCACACTTTGATTAATATTATTGCTTATTGCGTGTTTTGGGTAAATCTCCCAACAAGTGTCGTATATATGCTGTATTTTTTCCGATATCCGCAACAGTCCTATTTCAAAAACTAATGTTCGGAATTTCATGTCTTTAGAATCCTCACAGTGAGCATATGACTGTCATTTGATTTTGGCACTGTAATAATGAATTTTGACGCATTAAATGCATGACATAGAAAATAGTTTTGGGGTTACCATATCCGACTAGTTCTTTATCATCAGAGTAATCGACGGTTCATCTACACCGTATTGTTTAGCTATTTTGATTACACTATCATCGTTCTTAAGTTTTGTCACTACTTCTTTTCATAATTGATCAGTAATTCGATTAAGCTTCTTACTACTGCTATCACTAAACGCTTTTTCATTCTTAGAAATCATAATAAAAGCTAAAATTTTCGAGAAACTGATTAAAATTAAAACAATAAGTTAAATTTTTTACTGTACTGAAGGTCACAAAGCACTCTGATACGCGCACTTTACTCCAAACTTGACCTATAACAAGAGTTATGTGAGGGTTGCTTTGGTCGCGAATTGAGTTATCCTACGCCGAAAGCGTAAAATTTTGATCACTGAAGTTGGTCATAAACCGAACTTGTTAAAAACAGAGGGGGACGTAAACCAAGGTTCCACTGTTTTTTGACCGATAAGTTTGCAAATATGGCATTATTTATATATTCAGTGGCGATGATCATTATGCAACTTGGCGATTTAGCCGATTAAATTTGCGATTTTAAAGTAACGTATGTTAATAACGGAAAATTGAGAATTTCTATTAGAAAAATTAGGATAATTACTATAATTTTTATGCACGGTTTTAAGTAAACTCTGATTTTTTTCATATTTTGAAATTTAGTTCATTTGGAAATGGAAGGGAGAGGGAAAGTATATCTTTGCAATGCTTTTTCGACAATATCTCAAACAAAAATACTTTTAAATGCCAATAATTGCTGATCGTAAATGTTACGTTCATTTCACACTAACACAAAAGTTTTTTACATGACCATGTGTTTTTTTTTTTCATTTGATGCTTTCCTGGCACAGATGCCATATATACACGACATTGTGCGATATTCTTCTAACGCCAATTTCGCAAAAGCTTAGTTTTCAAATTTCAATTAGATACATATACAGCGTGTTTCGCTACCAGACCGACAAACTTTGAGGGGTGATAGTAGACATAAAGACAAACATTATTAAATAGAAAACCATGGGGCGCAAACGTCTTCTGTAGGAGCTAGGAGCCATTAAAATTTAAGGTCCAAAACTTCAAACGGTGATAAAAAACAGAAAAAACTGTCGATTCGTTTGCGGTTTTCGCTAAAATAATTCTTTATATCACAATTTATTTGTAAAAAAATTTTAAAGGTTACGTTCAAAAATTGTCGACAGAGGGCGCTTTAGACTTTAGAGCAACGAGCAACTACTTTTTACCGCTATTTTGTGCTTGGGGTTGAAATTATTTTAAAGTTTAGACTTTAACTTGAATTTTAATCCCAAAATCGGAAACATTGGGATCGGGTAACTAGCGAAAATTGAACTGTAAACAGAGGGAGGGATTTTAAACGCTCATAAACATTGGACAAACTAATAGATTTTATTGCGGTTTGCGTGTAGGTCATTCTCTTGGTAATTATGTTATTCCAAATGACGTGCAGGTTTGGTGTCCTCATTTTTGGATAGAGGTCGCTTCCGTCACATCTCCGACATTTCAATGGAATTATTCCTGGGTGTTTTACTACCAGACCAACATTCTTCATGGAAGTGTTAGGGATGCAAAGGCGACTCGGAATGATAGAGGAATGTAACGTTGGAAATGCCTTTTTTGCGATTTACGGTTAAGGGAAGAAGAGAAAAAAGCAAGAGAAACAGCAGAGAAATAGCAACACGTTAATGTGAAAGAAAACAGTTTATTCAAATGTTTTACTAGAAAAGGTGTTCGAAATTACGACCAGAAGTAGTCCGGCATGCTTGATAGCGGCGGCGCATGGAATTCCTTACATTTTGAAAGATTCCTAGCATCTCAAAGTTTTCTAGAAGCTACAGAAATATCAGCTGTGAGGTCTTCAACTGATGGTACGGAAGTCACATACACCCAACTTTCACTTGACCCCAGCAGAAGAAGTCCATACATGATCGGTCCGGCGATCTGGCAGGCCAATGAACCAGGCCACCACCACCTATCCACCGTTGTCCATATGTTACTTTGAAGTGCCAGCAAACGTCATTGGTAAAATGACGAGGAGTCCCATCGCGCTGTTCATTGTTCAAATACTTCCTTTTCATACCTTTGGAACCGGTTCGCGAATGATAGCTTGAAAATGATCGCTGTTCACGCGCATCGCGCATTACCGTTTAACGCCATCTACCGTCACTGTCAAACTTGCCGGACTATTTAAATTTACTGTTTACCTTTAAATTTACTGTTTTCTTTCACATTAATGTGTTGCTCTTTCTCTGCTGTTTCTGTTGCTTTTTTCTTTGCTTCCTTTAACCGTAACTCCCAAAAAAGGCATTTCCAAAGTTACATTCCTATGTGATTCCGAGTCGTCTTTGCATCCTTAACACATCCTGGAAGTATGTTGTTCTGGTAGTAAAGCACCCTGGAGTAATGCCAGTGAAATGTCGGAGATGTGTCGGAAGCGCCCTCTCACAAAAAATAAGGACACCAAAGCTGTACGTCTTTTTTAATAAAATAATTACCAAGGGAACCGCAACAAAATCGATTAGTTTGTCCAATGTTTATCAGCGTTTAAAATTCTCCCCTCTGTTCACAGTTCAATTTTCACTAGTTACCGGATTCGAATGTTTCCGATTTTGGGATTAAAATTTAAGTTAAAGTGTAAATTTTAGTATAAAATGAACCCTATGCACAAAATAACGGTAAAAAGTAGTTGTTCGTTACTCTAAAGTCTAAAGCGCCCTCTATCGACAATTTTTGAACGTAACCTTTAAAATTTTTTTACAAACAAATTGAGATATAAAGAATGATTTTAGTGAAAACCGCGAACGAATCAACCCTTTTCTCCGTTTTTTATCGTCGTTTGAAATTTTGGACCTCAAACTTTAATGGGCCCTAGCTCCTACAGAAGACATTTGCGCCCCATGGTTTCCCATTAAAATATGTTTGTCTTCATGTCTACTTTCACCCCTCAAAGTTTGTCGGTCTGGTAGCGAAATACCCTGTATATTAAGGTACTACTTAGTTATCCCGTCGATCAATTTCGCCAAACTATACAAATCGTCAAACTCATAGCGAAATTATACATATAGACAAATTTTCATTTTAAATAACACAAAAAAATAATTTGTAGAATCTTAATAAAAAATACAAAGTCCAAATAAAAATCCCTTAATGGCGTTTTAAATACGTGCATCCTATTTAATGTCATTGGATTCGACATTCACGATCATCCATTATTGGCATATAATATTATAGTTTGGCGATGGTTTTTTAGTCGACGGGATAAGTAGTACTTCTATTATATATTTTCTATTATTTTCAAAAGAAAATAATGAATAAAAATAGGTGATAATTGATTATCCCTTCGATCAAAAAATTATCGCCAAATTATAAAATTAAATGCCAATAACGGATTATCATAAAGGTTACATTCAGTTTACATTAAATAGGTTACCCATGTTTGCTATGCCATAATATAATTTTGAATTCAACTTTTTATTTGTACTTTTATTGATGTTTTACTAATTTATTTCTTCTTTCGTTATTTAAAATAAAAATTACGTCAATATGAATTACATGGTGAATAAATTGATGATTTGTAAAATTTGGCGAAATTGGTCGACGGGATAATCAAGTAGTATTGAAAAGTTTAATTAATAACTACAGAATGAAACGATTTATAAAATTTAACAAAATTAAATAAAGGTAAATATATATATATTTTTTAATAAACATTAGTCCGGTTATCTTATCAGACAAAATAACAAAATTTTCGTGCCAACTAAGTACCCTAATGCATATTTGACATTACATCCCTATTTAAAATCAATTGAATGCTATTTAAGATATGGACAGAATGAAGTTTTTGTTTTACTCTATATCTTTTCCTTGTGTAAATGAGGATGTTATATGATCATAATTAAAAAATCTTACATTTAGTTCCTGAGGAGAAATTTTGGTTTTCCCAGATACTTTTTTCCGATGTACTTGTTTTTCCCCATTTTTTTCTACTAGTAAAATATTACTTCTCTGTTATCCCGTCGACCAATTTCGCCAAATTATACAAATCGCCAAACTAGCCAAATTATACACATTGACATATTTTTTTTATTTTAAATAACGGAAAAAGAAATCCTATCAAAAACATGAATGTGAAAGAATGCCAAGTTTGTAAAAGGTTTCGCTAATGAAAGAAGTGAGATCTAACTGCAAACCAAGTTCTTTCGAAGCTCCTTAAATCATAGCTCCTGTCATGCATAATATTCTTCAATTGCTTAAAATGAGTTGGTATGTTACTTGTTATTCAATAGAGCGACTTACAAGTTTTCTGTTATTCAAATTTCTCTATTTAATTGATCAGAACTTAAAGTTGATCACTTACTTAATTTATCGATACCTTAACTTCACTGTAGTTATTCGAACATTTGAATGACTAGATCTTTCCCAATCAGATTCTAGATTAAATTTTACTCAAACATTAAAGTTAGGGGCTGAAAACTTGCCAAGTCGCTCTATTGAATAACAAGTAACATACCAACTCATTTTAAGCAATTGAAGAATATTATGCATGACAGGAGCTATGATTTAAGGAGCTTCGAAAGAACTTGGTTTGCAGTTAGATCTCACTTCTTTCATTAGCGAAACCTTTTACAAACTTGGCATTCTTTCACATTCATGTTTTTGATAGGATATCATTATTTTTTGTCAAATAAGTCGGTATTTGTTTCCTTTTTGAAATAAATTGGCTTAATATTAAATTAGTTTTATTTAATATTAATTAATCTTACAGCTTTTTCCTGCGTTTATTCACTGTTTCTTTGAATCAAATTTAAAACTTTTAACATTAGGATTGCTTATGTTCCATTAAATTCCACTAATAAGGATGTTTCTTTTATGTGATTGGGTACTACTTGATTATCTCGACGACCAAAAAAGTTTGTCTCCAACTTGGCGATATATCGCCAAATTGACGACAAAAATTACCCGCCAAAAGTGATACTAACTTGGCGCTATTTCTGGCATTTCGCCAAATTCCCATAGACTTCCATTGTAATCTGGCAATTTATCCAATACTGTTGTTAGAGCAAGGACTGCCACCATCATTTTGACTTTCTTTTTTCTTTTTTTTTTTTAATCGGTTCGCTAACTTTCCAATATTGCTGATATTGCTATTTAGAACGTTTATAGAACGCTTTTCGCGCATTTTTACCCCTTTTAAATTTTGTATTTGTTAACAAATGTTCTTAGTGATAATTTATATCTTATAAGTAATGAACATGCCAAATTTGATGTTTCTAAGCCCTTAACATACAGACATCGCATTTTTAGAATTTTTTTGCTCTTTATAATTCTTTTGGATTAGTGGCATTGACATAAGATATAGCCTATATTGGAGCAAGGAATGTCACCATCATTTTAAGATCATTACTTTTAAGATCAGATGGTTGTTTGCTGAGATTGCTTAAACATCCCAATTTAGAACAGTTTTAGAATGCTTTTCGTGCATTTTCACCCTTTTTGAATTCTTTATTTTTTAGCAAATGCCCTTAGAGATCATTTTTATCTTATAAATAAGTAACATGCCGAATTTTGTGCTTCTATGCTTATTAGTAAAACAAAAATCTCATTTTTAGAATGTTTTTTGCTTCTTCACTCTCTTATGGTTAATGGTATATACATAAAATATAGCATATACTTGAACCGGGGTGAATACCATCATTTTGGTACTATTAATTTTGGAATCGGTTCATAGTTTCAGAAATTAGCTCCGATACTCGCCAAAAAAGACGCCAACTTGGCACTATTTCTGATATTTCACGAAATTCCCGTGAACTCTAAAATGCCAAACTTTATAATTCTAGTCCCTTAACATACAGACATCGCATCTTTAGAACGTTTTTGTTCTTTTACCCCCTTTGGGTTAGTGGCATCGACATAAGATATAGCCTATGTTGGAGCAAGGACTATCATCATCATTTTGATATCATTACTTTTAAAATCGGTTTGTTGTTTGCTGAGATTGTTTTAAAATCGCTATTCAGAACGTTTTCAGAATGCTCTTCGCGAATTTCCACCCCTTTTAAATTTGGTATTTTTTAGCAAATGTCATTAGTATATCATTCATATCTTATAAATAATTAACATGACAAATTTTTTGCTTCTAGGCCCTTCACTAAAACAAAAATCCCATTATAGAGTGTTTTTTGCTTCTGAACCCTCTTTTGGTTAGTGGCACAGACATAAGATATAGTCTGCGTTTGAACCGGGGCGAATACCACCATTTTGGTTCCATTACTTTTGAAATCGGTTCGGTAGTTTCAAAGATTAGTCCCGATACTCGCCAAAAGTGACGCCAACTTGGCACTATTTCTGGTATTTTGTGAAATTCTCATAAACCGCCATTGTAATCCAATAATTTATCTTCTAACAACCATTAATGTTTAATTAATGGTGATTTCTGATTTTTTCCTATTTATAGATCCGATAACCTACCTCCACACCAAATTTCAATTTCCTAAGTCACCTGGAAGTAGTCAAACATTTCTATGAGTGAGTGAGTGAGTCAGTGAGTCAGTGGGAAAAACAGTGGTTTTCAGACGTCAATTTCTCGTGAACGGTAAAAGATTTTTTTAAAAATTTATAGGATTAGGAAATTAGAAGATGGTCTTACACGACACAAAAAATTGCAATTGTGTAGGTCAAATAAAATTTAAGTTATTGAGGGGTCAAAAGTGGCCCGAAATGGCTCGGGTAATATAACAAACGGCCGGTGTGTCGACTTTTACTTTTTGAACTTGGCTGACACACTGCCGTGTGTCTAGATAATTAGTAAAATATTAATAAAAATGCAAACAAAAAGCCGAAATAAAAATCGCTTAATGACATTCTAAACACGTGAATCGTATTTAATGTCATTGAATGTGACATTCACAATCATGCATTATTGGCATTTAATCTTAAAATTTAGCGATCATTTTTTCGTCTACGGGATAACCTAGAAGTACCCTAAAATTCAAAATGTTAGGACACTCGAGAAAATCATCCCATGGTCATATAAATGCATGTTATTTGAAAAAAAAAAAAAAAAATATGTATTTGACCAAAAAAATAATAACATTGCGTTCACAACTTTATTATTTAAAGAACTGAAACTAAAAGCTTCGCAATAAAAACAAATAGCTATGTTTTTCACGTGATTTGTTTAATTTGAATGAATTATGATACATACATGACAATTTTTATATTAAACTTGGTGGCAATGAATAAAAAAAACTACAATCGCAACAGCAAAAGACACTATTCAACTGGGGGTTTAAGACATAAATTCGATTTTCTCAGAAACCGTCAAACATACAAAGATGAAAAAAAAAACTGTTCTAAGTTTTATCAAGACGATAAAAATAAACCAGAAACGAAGTTAATCCATCCATAATAACGTTAGCTATTGCTTGTTGAACTTTTCGTCTTTATTTTCTCGTTAAAAGTTAAATAAAAAACTACAGTAAACTGCGATAACTTTTTGAATGCTATCATTTTATTCGTCTTGTCGAGTTCTATCTTTTGAAACTAAAATCACTTTCGTACGTCAACTGGTTCGCTAGAAATTTCGAAAAGACGTTCGCATTTTCTATTTCTTAAACATATTATACCAAACGCTACCGCGTTTGCTATGATATACTACTTTTTTTTTTTTGGGGGGGGGGGTATTTAAAATAAAAATTACGACAATATGTGTAATTTCGCCATTAGTTTGGCGATTTGTACAATTTGGCAAAGTTGGTCGTCGGGATAACCAAGTAGCACCGAAGTTTTTATCAAAGGTGAAAGAACTGAAAGAAGAGGAGTGAATAAAATAAATTAATAGGAATCCCCTTTCCTTTCTTATTAGTACAACTTAGGGGAAGATGGGGATACTTTGGGCCATTTTTTTTTTTTTTTTTTTTTATAATTTCTTAGAACAAAATAAAATATTGAAAATGAAAATTTTATATTTTTTCTTCTATTGAAAACCACTTTTAATTAATTATGAACTTTTTTTCTGTCTAATAAATTTTTACTTTTTCTTTTATATCGTGGCTCAAGTATCCCCCTCATGGGGATACATGAGCCTTGGTGAAGGGATACTTGAGCCAGTGTGGAAAAATACCCACAAAAGTAATTTTTTTCGCTTTATTTTTGCACAAATATTTTACAGAATGATAAATTATGATACATAAAGTCCTTCAAAACAGATTTTCAACTCTTTGGTAACATGTTTGAAGAAAAAATTCAGACTAGTTGTAACGCCACACATCTTTTTACTTTTACCTACATGGTAACTCAGTAGTGCCCTCTGTTGGAGACAATAGAAGTCATTTCTTTGATTTAAAAAAAAGTTACAGTAACAGAGGTTACAATTCCAATATTTACAATTTCAATTAAAGTATTAGAGATTATGACCTGTAAAACAATTTAAAAAAGTTTTTTTAATATAATAAATGTTAAATTGAAAACTACGTTTACATTTATCTAAACAGGCTATTTTGTTAGTCAAAATGAAAAATAAAATGCATATTTTCATTTAAAAAGTATGCATTTTAAACATTTTTTTTCTAGGTCATTATTATTATTATTTTAATATATGCTTCTTTTTATCCAGTAAAAACATCTATTAGCGAATATAAGGACATAATTTTATTTTTTGTTGGTTTCACCCATGTCTAATTTCCTAGTGGGGATGGTTGAGCCATGGCTCAAGTATCCCTAATCTCACTGGCTCAAGTACCCCATTACCACTATTTTTGTTTATCAGAGTTTTACTAAGTAAAGCATGCAGCTATTTGAACTATTTTAGATTCAAAATACAATTTATATTATACTTATTAAATTTATATATACGAGGTGGAACCCGTCGAATTTCGACGAAAGAAAATGTTTAGGAAGGAACTGTTTCATTGATTTATAATAAACCCAAAAAATTAGCTACAGCAAAAAATGCATCTTAGATTGGTCAGTCTAACTTTCAAACAAATATTATTTTAAGCTAAAAAAAAGAAAAAAAACTATTTTTGTAAAACTCAGGTTTCAAAATTATTAAAATTAAACTTTAATCGCATATATAAGTAAAGTCTAACAAAGATCAGTTATGATAAAATTATCAATTGAGGCTCTTATGTTTGGTATAAAGTGAATGAAAAAGAAAAAAAAAAAAATTCCGAATTGACATGATCATAGAATTCCCAGGTGAAATCCAAAACCGTCATAATTTTCAAAATTATGACGAATTTGCAAAATTCGACTCAAAATTTGCAAACGCACTTCCCATAGTATTTTAATTTGATAATTTTAAAATCACTTCCTTTTTCTTATATATACAAAGACGTTATTTGCATTCGTTAATAACATTCCATTTTTACGGATCCAGTCTTAAACATCTATAAAAAAAATATGCATATGACGTCATTAGAGCGGAATGTAACACAAACGCAGCAAAAACAATATTCAAGACACTCGGCGAAACAAATTGGATATCTGATTATTCACAAATCTTCACTTCTTTATTAAAGCATAGCACGGCAGTGCTATGCTTTATTTATTTCCAGTGTGACTCCGTAATGTTATTTTAATACGGAATTTAACATTGAACGAGTTATTTACTAGACATTTTCCCACATTTTGTAAGCGCTTCCACAAATTTTCTTCAAAGTATCTAATTGTTTAAAAAATAATTCCCTCCAATCAAAAAAATATACAGAGGTCAATGGACATATTTTCTGTAGCAATTAATCATTTTTACGTGATAAATAAAAAATAAAATTTATTTATTTATTTATTTATTTTTTAAGAATTAGAAATGGTATATTTACGACGTCATATTAGAAATGAAACGGAGATTTGCAAACATTTCCTACAAATACAAGAATCGTCAACAGAAAGCAAAATGAAGCATGTTTTTTAAAATAAAAGGACATTTTCAAACATTGATCAAGAAGCTTCTAACTGAAGAAATATAGAAAAAAAGTAAATTAAACTTTTTTCTACCTATTGTCTCTGCAAAATAATAGAAAATAACTTAAATATATATATGTAACTGGTATTTGAAAGCGAGTTTTTTGACACATTGGCATCAGAAAAAATTGCACCAAACCCAGTGCGTATATGACATTTTGACATTTGCGCCGGGATTTCATACTTATTCCACATTTTAAAAAATTTCTTTGTCTTATATGTTCGAAGAAAATCAAAATAAATTTAGGTGAATAAAAATTTTCAAAAATAATAGTATTTGATAATAATAGTATTTCATCCTTGGTATGTAATGAAACTAGTAAGTCTGCAGAACTGTGTCTTCAAACATAGCAATTTTTTAATACTAAACCGCAGAATTGTCAACTACTTGGTGTAAGACTTTTCGGCACTGCAATAAAGTCGCCAATTCTATCAACCTAAATATTAAAATCCAATGTAAACAAGTATAAACAATAATGTTTACATATATATTTTTTTAATTCTCGATTTGGTGATTTTTTTAAATCGTGCCTAAATTTGTAATTTTACAAATAATTAAGCATTGAAAAAATCAATTTTAAGTCAACGGTACTTCTTGGTTATCTCGTCGTCGACCAAAAAACTATCGCCAAACTATAAAATTAAATGGCAGTAATGGATGATCGTGAATGTCACATTCAATGACATTAAATGCCTATACGTATTTAGAAATGTCATCAAATGATTTTATTTCCACTTTTTACTAGTGTTTTACCCATTTATTTGTACTTTTGTTATAAAATAATTTGGCTATTAGTTTGGCGACTTATACAATTTGGCGGAAGTGATTGACGGGATAACCAAGTACCGAATTAACTTGTATTAAATTCATTATTCCGATTATTTTAATATGATAAAACATTACACGATTTAATTTTTAAAATATCGCAAAGAGTTTCTGTTGAAAAATAGCTGTTTTTTATACTTTAAGTTAATATTTTTATAAAACTCTTTTGATTCACTCTCTCTATGAGTTAATAAAATTTAAGCACATTTGGAATATTCATAATGCGTCACCTTTATGCACAGATGTCTAATACTTACCATGTTGGCGCAATTTTTTTCTGACGCCAATTTGGCGAAAATTTCGTTTTACAATACAAATCACATATATATTTTTTAATTATTTTCTAATATTTAAAAAGGGAAATAGTGATAAATAAAAAAAAGTTTATTAATAACTATAGAACAAAACGATCTACATAATTTTTTTTAAGAAAAAGTAATAGAAAATAAAGAATTTATTAGTAAATAAAAAACGATAGCCAGGTTAGCATGTGAGGCATATAATATCCATTTTGTTCCAATCGCGCCAATGTGTTGCATACAGTGTCTCACATAAGTGATGGGACACTTGTGCTTTACAAAAGGAAACTAATCAAATAAATTAAAAAAACATGTACACATTTTTTGTGGGTGTGTTTCATACTTAAATTTAATAAAGATTATTACATAACATACATTTTGTCAAAATATTAAAATATTAATTTAAAAAAAAAAGGCACTCCGGGAGTGCCGACAGAAGTGAAAACTTGAACAATTATGTGTGTATTTTTTTAGTCGTCTGTACATATTTTATTGTGCAGAAAATACTTTTAAATGAAGTGTTTTTTATTCATTATTATAAACTACTGCTACAAAAATTATATTACAGTTTTCATTTAATGCGCTATTGTACATGAAAAATAATGCATATTATTTTACATACAAAAATTGCAATCTATTGCATAAAACATAAATTTACAAATGCATGAAATATGAAATATCGTCAGTTGGTATTCTTTGAAATAAATACCCATAAAACTTATGAATTTTCATCCCCATTTCAACAATTCTTCCATCATCATCATCATCATTATTATCATTATATTCTAGATTTGATATTATAGGTTTATGGTAACTAAAATATATAGCAAACAATTTTGATTCAATTCTATTTAAATATCTTGTAATGACTGCATCAATTGTAATTTTTTATCTCTCTGTGCTAAGATTGCGATGGTTGGTCATTGTTAAATCAAATTTTCTATTTAAAAATTCAATTAATTGTAGATTTTCATCATCCACAAAGTTGATGTTGAAATCCCTACTCAAAATCATCGGCAAATCATCAAATCTCTTTCCAATTCTATCTTGAAGTAATGCAGAAGCCTCTTTAGAACAAATAAATAAATTTTCATACAAAAATTCTCATTTGCACTTAAAGACTTATCCGGTGAAATATAAATGGCAACCAATACAATTAGTTTTTCATTTTCAGAGTGGCAACAACAAACACATATATCACTGATATCAAAAACATTACTACTAAACATACTGGTGTACCTCACATGCACATTCATATGAATTGTGGAAATATATGCCCATTACATCAAACAACCTTTTATAAATAGCTACTCCTGCTGCTGGACGACCGTATCTTCTGAAACTTGCAACAAATTGAATAGTAATCAAACAATATAAGTTGTTAAACTTTAAATACAATTTTTTAAAAAATGGTTGGAAAGTGCAGCATAATCGATGCACAATATCATGATTTTTCTTTCTTAACTTTTTACTCCATCTGGTAACAGTATATTTTGTTAAACTTTAAATACAATTAAAATTTTTAAAAATGGTTTTGAAATGTAGCATAATTGATGTGCAATGTCATGGTTTTTCTTTCTTAACTTTTTATTCCATTTGGTATCAATATATGTTGTTACTATTTAAATACAATCAAAAATTAAAAAAAAAAAAAAAGAGAGAGAAATGGTTGGAAAGTGCAATGTAATCAATGCGCGATGTCATACTTTTTCTTTCTTAACATTTTATTCCCTCTGGTAACAGTATAAGTTATTAAGGTTTAAATACAATTACAATTTTTAAAATTGGTTGGAAAGTACTGCATAATCAATGTACAATATCATGCCTTTTCTTTCTTATTTTATTCCATTTGATAACAATATAAGTTGTTAAACTTTAAAAACAATTGAAAATATATATAAAAAAGGCTTAAAAGTGCAGCATAATCGATGTGCAATGTCATGTTTTTCTTTCTTAACTTTTTATACCATTTGGTATCAATTTATGTTGTTACTATTTAAATACAATCAAAAATTAAAAAAACTGAAAAAAGTGGTTGGAAAGTGCAGCATAATTGATGCACAATGTCATATTTTTTCTTTCTTAACATTTTATTCCTTCTGGTAACAGTATATGTTGTTAAACTTTAAATACAATTATAATTTTAAAAATTGGTTGAAAAGTGTAGTATAATCGATGAGCAATGTCATGTCTTTTCTTTCTTAACTTTTTATTCAATTTGATAACAATGTAAGTTGTTAAACTTTAAATACAATTGAAAATTTAAGGAATTGAAAAAAATGGTTGGAAAGTGCAGCATAATTGATATGCAATGTCATGTTTTTTCTTTCTTAACTTTTTATTCCATTTGGTATCAATTTATGTTGTTATTATTTAAATACAATAAAAAATAAAATTTTTAAAAATGGTTTTGAAATGTAGCATAATTGATGTGCAATGTCATGTTTTTTCTTTCTTAACTTTTTATTCCATTTGGTATCAATTTATGTTGTTACTATTTAAATACAATCAAATATAAAAAAAAAAAAGAGAGAAAAATGGTTGGAAAGTGCAATGTAATCAATGCGCGATGTCATACTTTTTCTTTCTTAACATTTTATTCCGTCTGGTAACAGTATAAGTTGTTAAGGTTTAAATACAATTACAATTTTTAAAATTGGTTGGAAAGTACTGCATAATCAATGTACAATATCATGTCTTTTCTTTCTTATCATTTTATTCCATTTGATAACAATATAAGTTGTTAAACTTTAAAAACAATTGAAAAAATATATATATAAAAAAAAAGGTTTAAAAGTGCAGCATAATCGATGTGCAATGTCATGTTTTTCTTTCTTAACTTTTTATACCATTTGGTATCAATTTATGTTACTATTTAAATACAATCAAAAATTAAAAAAACTGAATAAAGTGGTTGGAAAGTGCAGCATAATTGATGCACAATGTCATATTTTTTTCTTTCTTAACATTTTATTCCTTCTGGTAACAGTATATGTTGTTAAACTTTAAATACAATTATAATTTTGAAAATTGGTTGAAAAGTGTAGTATAATCGATGAGCAATGTCATGTCTTTTCTTTCTTAACTTTTTATTCAATTTGATAACAATGTAAGTTGTTAAACTTTAAATACAATTGAAAATTTAAGGAATTGAAAAAAATGGTTGGAAAGTGCAGCATAATTGATGTGCAATGTCATGTTTTTTCTTTCTTAACTTTTTTATTCCATTTGGTATCAATTTATGTTGTTATTATTTAAATACAATAAAAAAAAATGAAAAAAAGTAGTTGGAAACTGCAGCATAATCAATGCACAATGTCATACTTTTTCTTTCATAACGTTTTATTCCATCTATTAACAGTATAAATTGTTAAACTTAAATACAATTATAACTTAAAAAAACACACACGGACATTCGCGCAAGCGCCCTGTGCCGCCGAAACGGAGCAGCACACTCAGGCACGGTAGAAAGAGTGGGAGATACTAGTTCATCTCCCTTCCCCTCGATCTTACGCTTTTTCGATCAGCATCACGTGACCCTGACGCGAGTTTGGAAGTTTTTACCCATACAAAAAGTGCTCAGCGCCGCTAAAGAAGTTTTCACTTCAATAATAATTTAATAAAAATACAAATGTTTAGAACGGAGCAAAAAATAGCTCACATAAGTGATGGGACACCATTATATATGCAACAAAAATCGTCTGAAACAAGCAATAAAAATATTTTTTGGGGTTTTATTTTTACTTAAAAGCAATTGGCAATAATTTATAAAATCGTCTGCAGTATTTCTCTCCAGTTTGTTTTGGAATTTTTGCGTTTTTTAGCCCTGTGTAGCCATGAATGCTAAACGAAAAGAAACATCGCCTGAAATTCGAAAATTAGTTATTAATTTGCATATTGAACGTGGAAAATCTATTAGAAAAACTGCTGAAACAGTTAACTTGAGTCGTTCAACAGTTTTCAATATCATTAAACGATATAAAAAGAATCATATGATTCAGGATAAAAGAAGACCTGGCCGACCATCAAAGCTATCCAATGGAATAAAGCGAATTATCGTTCGAAATATTAAAAAAAAAATCCAAGAAATAGTGCTCAAAAGTTGCTGCTGATTTACAAGCATTATATGGAATAATTGTTAATCCTGAGACTTTTAGAAGGGTAATTCGATCTGCTGGATATCACGGTAGAGTAGCCAGGAAAAAATTCTTCGTAAGTGAAAAGAATAGAAAACTCATACTAGCTTTCGCTAAATCCAACATAAATAAGAATTCTGATTACTGGAATAAAGTTATATTTGCTGATGAGAGTAAATTTAATATATTTGGTTCTGACGGTAGAATCTTGGTGTGGAGAAAACCCAGGGAAGAATTTCGCAAACAGAACTTGGTACCAACAGTAAAACATGGTGGAGGAGGAGTTATGGTATAGGGGTGTATGTCGTCAGCTGGAGTTGGTAATCTTGTTTTTATTGACAGTATAATGGATCAGTACAAGTATATTGATATTTTAAAGCAAAATTTGAAATCTTCAGCACAAAAATTGAACCTTCATAACGATTTTAAATTCTACCAGGACAATGACCCCAAGCACACTGCTCTGAACGTTAGACTCTGGCTGCTATATAACTGTCCTGAAATAATAAAACCACCACAATCTCCAGATTTAAATCCCATAGAGAATATTTGGCAAGAATTGGAATCAAGAATTCGCAAACACACCATTTCTTTAAAACAACAACTAAAATCGGTGCTTCAAGAAGAATGGGGTAAAATCACTCCAGAAATCACAAAAAAAAAATTAGTCGAATCCATCCCAAAAAGATTAAATCATGTTTTAAAAGTAAAAGGAAATCCAACAAAATATTAAAACCTTATAAAAAGTAAAATTTTTGGATAAATATTTGATGGAAAAGTAAGTGTCCCATCACTTATGTGAGCCATTTTTTGCTCCGTTCTGAACAATTGTGTTTTTACTAAATTAATATTTTAATACTAGTATTAAAAAATGCTCTGACGAGCACCAAAAAAGGTTAATATGTTTTTAAGTATGAAAAAGGGTTTGACAAGTGCTTCTGTTAATTATTGAGCATGAGGAAGGACAAGGGATCCCTTCTTGGCTACAACTCACTTCAATGCCAACTTTGAAAAAATCATATTTGCGCTTTTTCCATATGAAAGTAATTTGCGGTTCTTTAGTAGAACTTTCCACCGTGCTTTAGATGTTAACCAGGGGTGTAGTCGTAAAAATAAGATAGGATATATGCTCTAAGCAGAGGGATACCCTAGAATGTGTATACTATAAGCTTTCTTGAGAAATAATGTATATGGTGTTCTATTAAAAAGTCCAGAAGGCATACGGCGTATAACATGCACTTACATCCCTGATGTTAACTGCACTGTTCACTCTGCACTATACTACAAATAAATTTTCTGTGCAATTATACACTTAGGGCATGCTTGGTGCCAGTGCATGAATGTGATGCAGGAACTAGGTTTTTGGCACTGTGTCGTCTTCCCTTACATTTATGTCTAATTAAGCTGCACCTTTACTGGTTATGTCTTTACACTATACATTTTTATAGTAACTGCGACTGATTTGTTTTCACGGAAAAAGCGCAAATATGATTTTTTAAAAGTTGGCATTGAAGTGAGTTGTAGCCAAGAAGGGATCCCTTGTCCTTCCTCATGCTCAATAATTAACAGAAGCACTTGTCAAACCCTTTTTCATACTTAAAAACATATTAACCTTTTTTGGTGCTCGTCAGAGCATTTTTTAATACTAGTCATTTAATTTTTTGATAAAAACTGAAGATTTTCTAATATCTTAAAAAGAAAAATAACTGCTGCTGTCAAAATTTATAAAATAACAACAGATAAAATTTTGATGTATCAGAATAATTATAAAAGTCATTGCATTGCTATATAAAATGCATGATAAGAAAAATAAACCATGGATTTGAACGAAAAAAGTACAGAATTTTATTAAAAGAATTAAAAGCCATACCAATTAAATATATTCAAGGTAATTTCTCAAATAAAACATTCACAACTAGAAAAGTTCTAGAAATTGAATAACAATTAACATAAGAATATTCCCGAAGGAATAATAATTTAACACAAAAGCATTTCTAAATAAAACGAACTTACATCCGACGGGATTTGAACTCTTTACCCGCTGCTGAGCAGCCAAATGTCTTACCACGAGAGTCCTAGTTTAACACCAGAGATGTTGCAAATTTTGCTATAATACCTATATAAATACCAGCATAAGTCTTGTGACTGTCATCAACAGCTCCGATCTGATTGTTTTATTTTTTTATATGCCCGACGCACAGTGGAGTATTTGGAGGATTTAGCCGGCCAAAAATATTTCCCATTAAAAGTTTGGAGTAAAATAAATTATTGATTAGTTTATCATCTTATTATCACATTTTAGGGATTTTCCTTGAAAAATACTTAAATCCACACATATATATAAGATACAGGGTGTATGGAAAACATAGTAATATGTAAAAAGGGCTTTGATTCAACAGATTTTTAGTGAGTACGTTACATTCTATCCATCAATACAAACATGTCTTTTCATATAGAGTAATTTAAAAATTTAAATTTGCAATATCATATTGTAATTTCTTTCAGAAATTCGAATATATACGGTATTTTTATCATTTTCATATCATTAGTATTTTGATGGTTTTATATAGGTATCAAGTTATACTACATTTCAATAAAAAGCTGTTTAAAAATTACAAAGCTTTCCGTTTAAATATTTTTATACCTTACTTATCTATGAAAAAAAAATAATGAAACTTTTTGTTTACGATTTTACAGAGTAAATCAAAATCAATTAAATGAAATCCGACTTTTTTAGTACTCACACAATTCATTTTAATTAATGGATGCAAAATATTACAAAAATAAAACATAAATGACTATATATATAATACAATATATACGAATATATATATATATATATACAAAATACTATATATACAGATGACTATAATACAAATTAGATGGCGAAATATCAAAATAATTCATCTTCGGAATAATTTTAGTCAGTAACAGGCTCCTGGTCACTCTGATAGACTGTATCTAAGTTGAAATTATTTGCTGGAAGAAGTAAAGCTAAGCTTTCCTTTAAAAATGGTTCGCTTCTTTTCTTTTCTATACCTCTCATACTAGATAATAAGGGATCCGAAGTCAGTAATAATCGACTTAAGACGTCCATATTGAACGATTCTCTGGAAAATTTTCTTGCAAAATGTGAGCGATATTGCCAAAAATGCTTGTTACGTGCTTCTGCAGCTTCCCTATAGGAAGGAGTGCATTTTCAATAACTGTTGCACCATATTTCAGAATTTTGTGGACTGTTGGTGTCATGGGATGCCAGGGATACAAATTCACATATAATTTAGAATTGTCTTTTGCGTACTCAGAAAATTTTGTGGTATCATTTTTATGTCCACTTGACAAAACTTCTAGGATTACCTTAAAACGAAATATTAAATCAAAATTTATCCCCGTGATTTCTTGAGCAAAATGAGGATCAGCAAAAAACCTTCAGCCGATATTACCATCATTGATGTTTCCATATCCTGGTTTCGGTATGTCTACAATCAATCCCATTTTTGATTTAAATTCCTCCTGAATTTTTCTCTTTGTCTCATTCATTAGATTCCTTTCCTCCTTAGAATGAATACGCCATTTTTTGTTGGGCAGTTTATACGCTAAATGCAAAATGCTCTCAAATATTCTGATGCGTGCATGAAGTATGGACAGTCCAAATTTCAGTGATCCCTCTTTAATTTCGTTAATCATGTTCAAATTATTAAAGTATTTTGAGGTAGCTCCACAGATGAAGCAACGCATGGTTCATGTTGTTTCAGATGCGGCATTGCAAACTTTTCCATCAATCATGGTTAATATTTTTTATAATATTAAAACGAATTTTTTATAGAATATTGAAATTAACAATACAAATATGAAACATGCGCGATAGATATTTTTGTATCTTTATCATATGTTATAAATAAATAAATTAAACATATTCATGTGAAATATAAACATATTTACCTGGACACTGACTATCCATAGTTAAACAGTAGATGTATTTAAGAAGAAGAATTTATAAAATGTAAACTAAAGCAGCACTTCATTTCTTAAGAAGACATTTATCTTTTTTAAGTTTAGAACATTAAAAAATAACATAAGAACTTCAGAAACAGATGCAGACGATATTTAAAAAAAATATTTGTCAGATACATAAATTGCAACTTTTTTATATATGCAGGCGACAATTTATCTATCGTAAAATACTTTTCAATTCGAAAGGGAAATTCAAAAATTGTCATTTACCAAAACATACAGTTGTGTGTTTGAAATAAATTCTTCTAAAATTGCACTTTGTAGCAGCTACATTTTTTAAAATTATTAACTATACATCTTTAACTTTGATTTACAGTGAAAAGAACCATCGGGATCCATCGGGATACATAACAAATGTTTTAATGAATATTGAAATTAACAACAAAATTTTCAAAACTATACGGCACAATTTTTGTCATTTTATTACATTTATTAAATTAGCAAATATAAATATATTCATGTGAAATGAAATCGTATATATATGGGCTTTAAGAATCCACAACTATATGGTATAAGCAAAAGGTTAGAGAAAAAAAAATCACAGTGAAACTAACAAGCACAACTGGAACTTTAAAATACAAATAATTAACGTGCTGCAAGTAACAAGTTTGAGGTACCCTGGAACCTATTTGCTGGCCCAACAGAAAAAAATATAACTGTACGGTGAATCCCCATCTAGTTAGCTTTATACTTAGATATATTATTTTCTCTTTAGTTGCATTTCGAAAAATCGACTTTTGGCCGGCTAAAATGGAAAAATACTCCACTGTGCGACGGCTATTTTCCTACTTTTATTTTAGCTACTCGAAACAATCGCCAAATAGGTTTCCTTCGCCATAATTTCATTTTAAATATAAAGCTGTCACTAGCTTTATTTAAAATACATGACTTTCATTAAAAAACACATAAATTAAAAATACATATATCAGATACATTTAACTTGCACGTTTTTCTTTCATTTTATTAAAAATACTATAAGTAAATATATAACTACTTAATTTATCCCATCGACCAAAGAACGATAGACAAACTGTAAGATTATATGCCAATAATGGATGAACATAAATGTTACACTTCCTTGACATTAAACCCGCTACAGTTGTTTGTTAAGTAATCAAATGATTTTAATTCGATGATTTATTTATATTTTTATTAATGTTTGACTAATTTATTTGTTCTTTTGTTATTTAATATAAATTTTATGCCAATAAGCGAATAGCTCTTGATATTAATTGAGAAAATATAATATATAATTTATTAAAGTTACTTTATGGTTGTATCCGCCGACATTATTTGGTTAAATAAAAAGCATTTAACTTCTTACAAATTTCCGCTAACATTGATATTTTTGGTACCTTCGTATTAATGCCACCGCAGTAGAAGTTGTACTAATGCGCCAATAAAGAGTGATCTTGTTGTTCGTGCCTTTTTAGTTTTTTTTTTTTTTTTTTTTTTTTTTGTACTCATTTTGACGTAATTTTTAGTATTTTAGTACTTTTTTAGCCTATTTTTGATACCTTTTTTTTTTTTTTTTTTGTGCGCGTGCGAACAAAATTGCTCTTTATTGGCACATTAGCGCAACTTCTGCTGCGGTGGCGTTAATACGCAAGTACCATATTTTTATGCTCTTTAATAAATTCTAATATTACATTTAAAATACTTCAATGTTATTCACATATGCGATATCTTACAAATATCTCTTTATGGTTTGATTTGATAAATTCTGCATTAAAATATGAAAACTTTTATTAGTATTCTTTTGTTCGAAATCACCTGAATAAATCAAATTTTATATTTGGTACGTCTCGACGTCATAACTAAACGTCATCATTAAAGTAATCTTTTTCGTTAATGACTTTTATTTTTTTAACCTAAATTCATTAATTTTCTAAACTTAAAATTTTTTAATGGCAACATTTTTCCTTTTGAGTAATTTGGCGAATAGTTTGGCGATTTCTATAAATGGGTGAAATTGGTCGACCTGATAATCAAGTAGCACCTTACGTAATATAAATAAAATAGGTATGCATTTTTGGCACAGATGTCATATACGCACCATGTTGGCGAATTTTTTTTCTGACGCCAATGTCATATGCGCATCGGAGTATTTAACTGAATCCAGAGTGTCGTTATTTTGCTTGATATGTCAACCCGGAAGTTGTTATTTACTTTTTAATAAATAATTTTTTCTTTTTTTTTTAAATATATAAATTGTTTTGTTCTATTAAACAAACCTTTTTTTATTTATTGTTATTACCTTTCAAAAAATATATACCGGGTGTCCCAAAAATGACTGATGGATTTTAAAATTCAATAACTTGCAAACGGTGGCAGCTATTTAAAAATTTTTTGCAGGAGGGTTATGTACAATGTCAGGAGTATTTTTTACCGTAACTTTTGATTTTAGTTCGAATTTCAACCAATAGATGGCGCTGACAGCAATTGAAGCCCAGGTCGACGCCGAAACTGACCTCACTCAACACTGATCACCTGGCCTTCAATCGCTATCAGCGCCATCTATTTTTTGAAATTAGAACTAAAATAAAAAGTTACGGTAAAAAACTCCTGACATTATACATAACCCTCCTGCAAAAATTTTTTAAATAGCTGTCACCGTTTGCAAGTCATTGAATTTTAAAATCCATCAGTCATTTTTGGGACACCGGGTATGTAACTGGTATCCCAAAACGAGATTTTCGCCAAATTGGCTTTAGAAAAAAACTAACGCCAATGTGATTCGTATATGACATTTGTGCCGCATTTTAATATAGAAACAGAAAAAATTCGTGCGAAAACAAAAATTAAAGTTCATCAGGTTTGTTTTCAGAGCTATTTATATATTTTGGCATCATACCCTCCCTTTTTGAAGCCAAAATAGCACCAAGCTTTGGCAAACATATTTATATTAATCAGACATTCATAAAATAAGTAATAATTTAATTGACCTAGAATAATTTAACGTACCCTCAAAAAAAAAAGCTGGCACATTCTCACGTCCGAATCATCATGGAACGCCCGACTCACCGCTCTTGTGTTGCGCCAAACCGAATTTCTTACCGATACGCCCTTACCTTTCATCTCAAAGGCTCAAATAAATGTAAAACCATATTTTTACGCTTATCTTTTAATTGTCCTGTAGATTTTTCCATTCATGTCTAATTATTCATAAAATAATAACTGTGAAAAGTATTGGTATGAACGTTTGTACTTAATAACTTTACATATCTTTTTGTTTTGTACAATTAAAAAAAATAATAATATTAATGTCAATCTTGTGTTAAATCAGTCTTTGAAATAAAATATTACGTGATGGAAAAACACGGTTACGTCGCTTTTGCGGTTAAAAACATTTGCTATTCGGTCTTTCGGCGCCATTTTTGATTTATTCGCCAAACACACCACCAGAATAACTTTAATAATAATGAACTTTTCCGCAAAATCTTGTCCCGATTGCCTAAATTTGTTCATTTCATCTTATGGACCTTCAGATAAGCAAGTAAATAAAATTACGAATAAAAGTATCATATTACAGTGGCTAGCATAAATTTAAGAGAGACTAAACTTTTTGCCAGAGGCGGCTTTTAACTTAAATAAATGAGAAATTAATAAATAAAAAAAAAATATTTCACTTCGCTCGTCAAAATAGATAGTGAATATGATACATGAAAATAACAACAAATAAGTATTTTTTCACGTGATTTATCTAATCTATTTATTTATTTTTATGTTCATTTAAACTTACGTGCAACAATTACAAGAAGAAGTAAATATAAGAAATATATAAGAAAAAGACTAAGTTCAGCTGGAAATTTCAGACAAAAGTTCGATTTTCTCAGCGACCGACAAACATACAAAGATGAAAAAAAAAACTGTTCTGAGTTTTACCACGAGGATTAAAATAAACCAAAAACGAAGTTAATCCATCCACGGAAACGTTAGCAAGACTTTGTTGAATTTTTTGCTTTCATTTTTTCATTAAAAATTAAATAAAAAACTATTCTAAGCTGCAGTAATTTTTTGAATGCTATCATTTTATTCGTCTCGTCGAGTTCTATCTTTTAAAAAAATTTCACTGCCGTATCTCAACTGGTTCGCCAGAAATTTTAGAAAGTTGTTTGCACTTTCTATTTCTTAAACATATTATACCAAACGCTACCGCGTTTGCTATGATTTTGACAAAATGTATGTTATGTAATAATTGTTACTAACTTTAAATATGAAACACACCCAAAAAATTTTTGCACATGTTTGTTTATTTATTTTATTGCAGTTTCTTTTTATAAAGCACAAGTGTCCCATCACTTTTGTGAGACACTGTATATGACATCTATCCCCAACTTTTCTACGCTGAACCTTGCCTAGAGCTCCGATAGCGGTTTGAAGTTCTGTCGAAATTAAATTTCAATTTTGGGCAGAATTTTAATTCAAACATTAATTAATTTATCAAGAATCTTCTAAATGAAGAAATACAGAATATAAATAAATATGACGTAATACAAAAAATAAAACTAGTTGGATGTGCCAGTCCCAAAACTTTCTTCTATCTCATACGTACATTTTAATACTTTAAAAAAATAGTTACTCATTTTAAAGTTTAATAATTTTAATTCAATACCATACGAACTTTCGCTTTCATCTTAAATTTCTGCTTCAGTCAATTAATCGGATTAAAAACGAATTTCCGTCTCTGCACGAGCCGATGATCAATACAATGCTAGACGGATTTTTTTCCTTTTTAAATTCAGTGAGGACCTACTTGCCTTACCAAAAAATAATTATATATAAAAATTTTAGTCCAGTTCTAGGACTAACTTCATACACTTTTAGGTGGTGCAATCTTGAAAATGGCATAAAATTCGCTACTGCAGCAACCCCTTCCAGCGGATTTTTTTCAAATTTAGGGAGGATCAACTAGCCATAGCCATTACCATACACAAAAAATTTGGTTCAATTCGATGCATAAATTCATGTACTTTTGGTCGGTACAATATTGAAAATGGCTCAAAAATCGCGATTGCAGCACCCCCTTCCGACGAATTTTTTTCAAATTCACGGAGGATCAATTAGCCATAGTCATACACTTACACAAAAAATTTGCTTCAATTCGATGCATAACTTCATATACTTTTGGTCGGTACAATATTGAAAATGGGCACAAAAATCGCTATTACAGCGCCCCCTTCCGGCGGAATATTTCAAAACTGAAGGAGGACCTGCTTGCCACAGCCAAAAACATTCACAAAAAATTTGGTTAAATTCTATGCATAACTTCATGCACATTTTGATGGTAGAATGGCGACATACACACACAGACACACGGACAGACAGACATTTTGTAAAAACGTGTTTTTTGGAATCTCTGACCCCTAAAACGTGTAAATCTGTCGAAAACTGGAAGTCGAAAAAAATTTCTATTACAATACTTTCTTCTATTGAAGATAGAAGAAAGTAAAAATAAATACATTTTATTGATACTATGTCTTGAGGTATTGTTGGAGGAATTATATATTCTCTAGAGGTGAATGTCTAGAACTATACTTCTGACGTAATGTATCAATGCTGATTGTTAAGTATAAATATCAGTTTCATGCAGAAGAGATTTTTCTGCCGAATTTGAGTTCATGATTCAAAAGAAAAGAATTTGCCAAAGAAAAAAGTAATATCTGATTTTTGCGTGATTCCATCGTAAAAAGTGAAATTGATTTTAAGAATTAAAAAGCACACATTTATGACGTTATATTGGAAATGAAACAGAGATTTTGAAATATTTGGTATCAAGACAGAAAGCATGTGCAGAATTCAGTTCTAGATATATATATATAAAAAAAAAAAGTTAGCGATTTGGAAATGGATCAATGGAAATCTGTGCAAAACCCAATGGAGAAATGAAAATCTACGTAAGATACCGCGGAGATAGATAAATAAGAGTTTTTAATTGGGGGTAGTTTTGGAGTCTAGGTATCATGATCGGTATAGATCTGGAAAAATAAATCAGAAATTCCTACGTAGGGAGAACGTAATAGTTAGTATTTCATCAAATAAAATTTTTTTCAAAAATCTAATTTAATTTTGAGGCCCTTTCACAGTTTTGCAGAATTGCTAAATTGTAACTAAAGTGTTTCAACACTCTCTCATCCTACTTGCACATATGAAGCCAGCATGATGTTTAATCTTGAACTAGTTATACACTCAAATTTTTCATCACCATATTCTTTTTTAGCGTAAAATGGAGCTATTACAACAATTTAATAAGAAACATGGAACTTACAATGTAAATATGCACTAATATATTTTTTTGCGTCAGAGGAAGAGAGAGAGAAAGAGAGAGCACCTCAGGCGTTTTCTTGAGTGTACAACCCCCCCCCCCCCATAGTTCACTTCTAGCTATGTCCCTGGGAAAATTACATCAGTAATTGTGATACGATACCACATAAAGGAAGTCCTGATGATGGTACCCTCAGTTCATTTTGAAATGAACTCATCTGAATTGAGCTCATCTGAATGCAGTAGTTATTAAAAAACTTGAGATATTAAACAAAAACATAATTTGCAGAACAAATTAAAAAAACAAAATTTATTTCCTGCTCTATTTAAGCCCGAGAAGGGACAGATATTAAGATATTTTATTTATTTATTCAACCATTTAGTATTAAATTTTTGTATCAAATAAATTTAAATTATGTGAACATTAAAAAATAAAAATGAAATTCAAACAATGATACTTAAAAACCCTAAATCTTAGATTATGTTCAAACAAAATTGAAATAAATCTTAGACTTTTTTCCAAACTTAACTTGCAAATATTTGTTTTACAGATTTTGTATAATGTTTACGGTAGGTATAGATAAAAAGAATAAACACATCTCAAAAGCAAATGTTCAGAAAAAGGTCTAAGATTTATTTCAATTTCGTTTGAACAGAATCTAAGATTTAGGGTTTTTAAGTATCATATTGTTTGAATTTCATTTTTATTTTTTAATGTTGACATAATTTTTAAATTATTTGATACAAAAATTTAAAACTAAATGTAGGAATAAATAAATAAAATATCTTAATATCTGTCCCTTCTCGGGCTTAAATAGAGCAGGAAATAAATTTTGTTTTTTTTAATTTGTTCTGCAAATTATGTTTTTGTTTAATTTATAATAGCTCCATGTTTTATCAGAAATCATTCATTTGTAATTTTTTTTTTTTTTTTTTTTTTTTTTTTTTTTCTGAAAATATTATTGCATACACTCGTTTAGCTTTCTGATACGAACTGAGTAAATGCGTTTAAGTCACTCGAATATTATTTAAAGTACATTTTTGTAAAGGGAAAGTGTTGTATCCTTTGTAAATTAAGTTTGTAATTAGGGATGGGACGAATAGTGATTTGGCCGAATAGCCGAATACCGAATATTCGGCCAAATTTTAGGCCGAATACCGAATATTCGGCGGCCGAATATCAACTTTTTTTTCCAATAAAGAAAATAAATTTTGATTATATAATTTAAAAAATAGGAGCTCATTAATAATTATTACTCTTAAATGTGCTTTTAAATGTATTTTTAAATTTGAAACATTTATTTTAACACAAAAAAAAAAAATTGTGAAATTGCATTATATTCTTTTATCTTAATGTACATCAAATTGATTTTCAGTAAGTCAGGATGGTAAGATATTTTCATTAAAATACGAAGAATGTACTTCACTTTTACTATCAAATGATACTTTTACCCTTTCTTGCATCCAAAATTAATAATATTCTTAATCACTCTCTCTCAGAACTCACGAGGAGATATTTTCTGAAATAACCTTTAATGAAGTAAATTTGATCATTTAGAGTTTGTGTCCTTAATGATAAGCAAATTCATAAGAATGAGCCTGCTCTGAAATCAGTTGCCAAGCTTTAAATTACAAATTACGTTAAAGCAAAAGGTTATGCTTAAAGTAAAGTGCATATGGTAACAAAATCTTTGATATTTGAGTTGGCGCATACAATATTCAACTTCAATATTCCACTTATTCAACAAGCATTAAAAGGATAAACAGAAATTGATAACAACATGAATGAAGGAATATGTAAATTAAAAATATATACATAATAATGTTACATATTTAAGTCAGTAATTATCCAAATAATTATTTAAAATTGAAAACTATAGAATAAAAAAAATTATTTTGTTCAGTATTTAGAATTTATGTTTAAATATTTATAAAACAATCTTCATAAAGCTAGTTGTGTCATCTAATGCGTATATCTAGTTTGCCACCAGTTCTGTTTTCAGATGTACCATTGTGATATTTGGAATAGTGATATTTGACATCTAATTTTGAAAATGAATCATTGTTAATACACCTAGTAAATGAATTTTGTCATTTCTTACTTTACGGAAATAAATTACAAATTTCATAAAAGCCTTTTTTATGTGTGCATAGAATTTGCAGACATTAATAAATATTCAAGTGTTTTAGAATAAGGCAGTGGTTTTTTTTTTTTTTTTTTTTTTTTTTTAAATAAGTGTTTTTATATTTTGAATTGTAATATATCATTCTCTAATGAAGACATTTCCTATACAAATTAAATCTCCAACTTGGGCAGCATTTTCTAAAATAACACTCACTTTTATAGGAAATACAGAAAGGCTGTGTATTTTTTAGCAATCGAATAACTCTATATTTTGTAAGTAAGAATGAGAATGACTTCATGAATGAAGTAGCCAATTTGGATTAGAGAAAAAAAAATTGTAAGAAATGAAACTCTTTAAATCCTAAATTTAATTGGCAAGATATCTTTCACTATTCGGCGAGATTTTACCAATATTCGGCCAGATATCTCTAAATATTCGGCTAAAGGTATTCGGCCGAAGTATTCGGTCAACAAGCCTTCAATATTCGGCCAACCGAATATTCGGCAAAAGGGCCGAATAGGCCGAATACCGAATAGTGGCCGAATATTCGTCCCATCCCTATTTGTAATAAACTAAAAAAACATTCAATTGGTGAATATAAACGCAATAAAATCAAAATTCATCGGACTTTATATCAGACACGATTTCTTTTGTCATGATATTTTTATTTAAGTTTTTATCAATTTTAAGAGAAAATGGCGTATTTCTGATGCCACAATTATGAAATTCATATTAAAAACTATAAAAAAAATTAATAACTCATAAATAAATTGAGATACAGCTTTCAAACAAATCGCATTTAAAAGTATATTTTTTTCTCAACACGACGGTGTAAAAATTGAAAATTTGCGATATTTAGAAGTATAAAATTTGTAGTACTTAAAATTGCAAAACCGAATTGCATGCGAAAGTGTTGCCATTCACAAAATGACGTATGCGTTACGCACAGATACGTTTGGCCTTTATAATATATATTGTTGCAACTTTAAACAAAACTTTGATTACAAAAAAATAAAAAAAACCATGCACCTAAATATTTACTTCTGATAGGAAAAAACAACTATTAATCACAATACTTTCAAAATGGTACCAAGGTATGTGATTTCTTTTTTACATGTTTAGAAATATAAATATGTTACCATGTTGCCTGTTTTAGAAAGAAAAATTAACCAATTGTAGAGATAATAGGGGTGGCTCAAGTATCCCCGCTCTCCCCTACATATACAATAAAGAAAACAAAATGCATTAAAAATATAATAATTACTTAGCAGTCTATGATGCAAAAAATACGAAAATAGTTATTTTCTTCTTCTTGTGATGGACAATATTACAAATTCATAATTATTTTTTCCTTAAAGAATATCAGCGAACATATCTGTATTAGCTAAAGAATACATCATTATTATCTCACAGAAAGTATCTGCTGCAATCCTTTATTGATGTTTTGTATGCACAGCAAACATCATGCCTGATCCGGCTGGTTGCATTTTAAAATTGCTCATTATCATGCATCCAAAAACAGAAAGTTTTTCAGATACTTAGCAAGCATTGATAACTAATCTCGAAATTAAGTTTCCGAAGCACGCATGCAATTTTCTTTGCTTCTACAATATCCATTATTCAACCATTTTAGGCATACCAATATTTTTTTTTCTTTCGTATGATTTAACAATCGGTGAAGGTGGTTAGATCACGGAAGAAAGAAAAAGGCATAGAAAACACAGGATTAATAAATATATTTGTTCTTCATCCTTCATTTGCATTAATTACGGAGTTATACGTCACGTTTGATAAGGGGCCGTCCACAATTAATGTCACGCTTGGAAAGGGAGGGGGGAGCTTGTGAAATTGTGACAATTTGTGACAAAGGGGTGGGAGTGGTTAAAAAGAAATGTGACAACACGCATTTTGGTTAAAATAACATAAGCGTAACCAGCTTTTTGAACGGGGGGGGGGGGGGCATATTTTTAACCTGAAGGATGAGAAGTTACTCAAGACTAAATCTAATAGATAAGAAAAATATATAAACATAAATAAAACATTATAGATATGAAACAAAAATACCCGCAAACATAAATTTGTAATTATAATAAATTTCCATTTCAAACAGCAATGAAATACTAAAATAAACACGACTTTAGTTTCCCCGTCATTTTATCAAAGTAGGTTTAAAATAACTTGTAAAAGGAATAAGTAGAAGTACGCAATTTAAAGTGGAAAAGAATTCTTTCAATCTTTTCTACACATGAATAAATAAAATTTTCAGGTTTAAAAAAAAAAAAAAAAAAAAAAAAAAATGAACTCGTCTCATCTCTACAGGGTGTTCCCTCTCAACGGTGGCCAATAGCTAATTTCTAAACCGTTGGTCATAGACATATAGTTCCAATTGCAAAAATGCTTTAAAAAAGGTAAAGAATTATTTTTTAAGCGATTTAGGTAAAAAAAAAATGCTTTACTAAAAAATTACGAAAATTAAATTTTTATACGGTCCCCCGGTCCTATAAGTGATATTTAGAAAATTTTTACCACTACTCTAACAAGTAAAACAAAAAAAGTCCCATTCCTCTGCGATCAAAATTGACCGAGTTATAGCTGTTCAAAGTTGAAGCATATTTTTTGCTGCAAAATAGGGGTCAGCCACAAATTTACTGGAAATAAAAATAAACATCAGATAGAAAATTTAACTTTAAACATTGAGAGTAAAAAATATTTTTACAATGTTGTTTCTGAATTTATGTTGACATTTACATGTTAAAGTAAAATATGCAATTTGTGCTAAAAATATAAGTAAAAAAAAAAAAAAAACAGAAATTTTGTTAAATTAAACTATGAAAAGCAACAGTCATAAATCGTTACAAAATGATACATATTTAAAGCTCTATTAGATTACTCAATCTAATAGAATTTGATGTAGTCCTATAAAATAAATAAATGGAACGCACCTAAAATCGTATTAATATTACATTGTCATCGGGTTTAAATAAGTATGGGAATTGAACCTCAATCAGATATTTGGAAGTGAGTTAAAATTTGAATATAAGTTTTGAACTAGGAAAATTTACATACAAAAACTATGAATAAAATAAAAGCTTTTCAGAATAACATACCTTTTTAAAATAAAATCACGAAAAGCATCAGCTTCATTTGCTTACAAAATAAAACATATGTAAAAATACAATTGAGGATATGAATTTCAAAACTCGACTTACTGTTTTTTGATTTCTCTATCAGTTTATACAAACCTCCACTATTGTAACAATGCAATCTCAAAATTTATAATGAAAACCAATAGATGCATTTAAAGTTTTTTCGCTATTTCCCAAAATTTGATTTTTTCGATAAAGAGAATTTTTAAATTCATGTCTTCAGTTATTTTAATAACCAATCTAGAAGTTACTTAATTATAATTAACACTACCGTAAAACTTATACGGTGACAGCGCCTTCAGTTAAATCGCTCATTTAAAACATTTTGTAATTGGAACTATATGTCTGTGACAAATAGTTTAGGAAGTAGCCTTTGAACAGCGTTGGAAATCGACTCCCTTTATAATACTTTAAGCACTTAGTGTACGTTCCCTTAAACCTCCGTCGAACTCATCCGTTTTCAGCTATAGAAAAGTGGTGGTTTAAGTCATGAAATTTAAAGTTTCATAACTCGGGCAATTTTAATGTTACATGAATGGGACCTTTTCTGTATTACTTGTTAGAGTGTTGAAAATTTTTTACTAAATATCACTTATAGGACCGGGGGACCGTATCAAAATTTAATTTTCGTAATTTTTTAGTAAAACATTTTTTTGACCAAAATCGCTTAAAAAACAATTCTTTGCCTTTTTTAAAGCATTTTTTCAATTGGAACTATATGTCTATGACCAACGGTTTAGAAATTAGCCATTGGCCACCGTTGAGAGGGGACACCCTGTATAACATGTTCTTTTTAAGAATGTTTAAATATGGCCACAAAAACGAAATTTAAACAACCAACCACCATATTAATGTGAATTTTGTGTAGCATTATTTCTCATTTTCAAGGGAAGCAGATTTGTAGAACCCCTCCCTTCTCCCCTACATGCCTCAGGCCAATCACATGGTGGAATTATCAATTCCCATCTGTATTTCCTTTCAATACTTTTTTTTTTTTTTTTTTTTTTTTTTTTTATGTAGAGTTTAGATTGCAAAAGCAAAGATATAAATAGTTTCTATCTTTGTCAATTATTTACGCTAATTTCTTATGGAATTGCAATAACATGCATGAGAAAGAATGGCGTTAAAAAAAATTCCATAAACAAAAGACATCAAATTGGGAATATAAAACAAACTTTTTGACTTACTGTGACTAATACAGATTAGAGATGAGTTCGGGTTCGTTTTTAGAGGCCCGGGCCCGCCCGAGCCCGACGATTTTAAGTCCGAGCCCGAACAGGGCTTTATTAATGCACAGGCCAACTAGGTCGTGGCCTTGGACCCACTACTGAGAAGGGCTCAGATTTAATAAAATAACTTAAAAAATATTTCTTAAAATTGCAGTTCTCTGCAATTATTTTCTCAAAATTCAAAAACAATTTTGGTTAACTAGGCAACCGTATGATAATCTACTTATAACCCCCTAAATACCTTCTGGGGGGGGGGGGGATCTAGCTACTATTTTGGTGGGAGGGGGCCCGGAAAAGTGCTGGGGATTGGGCCTAATGCAACTTTAATCGGGCTCTGAGCCCGAAAGATTTTTTGTCATCAGAGCCCCAGCCCGATGCCAAAAATATACAAAGCAAAATTATATGGTATTTAACAATTGTTTCAAAAATGATATCTCGTTTTAAAAAACTTCTTACATAGATATAATTCTTAAATGAAAATTTAAATTCAATCTTATCAAAATCCTTATAAAATAAAAACATGCTTCATACTTAAAAAGATCTCATATTTTTCTCTTCTTTAACAAACAAATTTAATGGACAAGATTTTGTTTAATGAATAAATGAATGGAATTTGCAGAAATTATTTGTAAGCTGGCGAATCGAACAACGTTCAATTTTTTGTAAAAAGTGTGTATCTTTCATTATAATCGACTCTTTTCTCATAAAAATCTTCTGTAACTGACGGGTACCTGAAAATCAACGTAAATTAAAAAAATCGACATTATTATTTTAAAGGTTCGATGCCTTTATAGAAAAAGAGTAAACACGGATCTATTGCTTTTTATCGGAATAACATGGTAACAGGGTTGGCATTTTTGCCAGCGAAGAGGTATTTTTGCCAGGACAGAGGCAAAAACTGGAAAAAACCAGGGGAAAAATGGAAAAAACCGCAAAAATGGAAAATTCTTTTTTGTCTCTAATGTGAAATAAAATTTATAAGCTAATAAGGATAATATGGTATAAATTTTTAAATTAAATAGCATATCATTTAATATTTTTATTTATTTTGACAATTAATAAATATAATTAAATAATTTTACATATTTAAAATCTTATAAAATAGGTGGGATTCAGTCCAATACTTAAGAATTTAAGAACCAAATTAAAAATCGGGTGTCTATTTTTTTTTTTTTTTTTTTTTTTCTTAAGTAAATTACTTTGTCAGACATTAATATATTTTTTTTAATTATCAAAAGGTTTTATATAACTTTGCTACTTTTGTTTTATGTAATGAGCCTTAAAAATATGTAAATATTTAAATATTTGATACTAATTTATAATTATTTATCTGATGAAACTAGTCTGTTACAGATTAAAAATATTTAAATTAAATGGATAATTACATATTGAAAAAATTCTCTGTTAGTCTGAAAGTCTTTGGTACTAATTTATAATTATTTATCTGATGAAACTAGTTTATTTCAGATTAAAAATATAATTAAATTAAATAGAAAATTATAAACATAAAAAAAAAAAAAAAAAAAAAAATTCACTGTTATGTCTTGTTCAGAAATTAGATTTTT
The DNA here is from genome assembly GCA_964019185.1 of Maratus speculifer. Taxonomy (NCBI): domain Eukaryota; kingdom Metazoa; phylum Arthropoda; class Arachnida; order Araneae; family Salticidae; genus Maratus; species Maratus speculifer. The sequence continues at coordinate 72,153,805 of OZ025290.1, read as the reverse complement.
CTCCTTCCCTCTTACACACAAAGAACAGATTCATTATATTTTATTAAATGCATGATTATACTTATTTTACATAAGGGTTCAAAAATAAATTTTGAACATTGATTTTTTAAACAAAGTGTTAAGTTTTTTTCTTTTTTGTGAGAAAAAATTAAATGCACAGACTATTTTTACCACCACTTTGGCGAAAACTTACTTTTGCAGGGACAGTTTTAACCAGGTTTTTTTCCAGCTATGGCAAAAACTTACCTACCTTGATTTTTTTTTTTTTTTTGATAAATTAAACAACTTAGCAACAAGAAATATATATATTTAATACAATATATGAATTGAAATTTCTCCTTTTTTAAGTTTAAATTCACTAAATAACATTTACACACATTATAAAAATTCATTAACAAACAATTTTCAGTTATATTAAAAATCATTTGCCTTTGACGAAGAAAAGTACTGCTCGCTAAATCCCTTGATGCATTAGTTTTTCCACGCCAATTATTCCAAAATATTTAATTTTGTTTCAGACTTTCTACTGTAATTCTGCCGCTTAATCTGACTGATCCTTTATTATGTACATGAGTAGCTTAATTAGTATATATATATACTTTTATTTTTCAAAATATTCCAAGTAAGCCCAGTATGGAGATATATAAGTATGTGAAGCATAGTAACCACAAAAAAATTTTTGCATTTCAGTGACATGTTTTGTAACTGTTTGTGGAGATATATCTTCTTCTTAGAAGATTTAACCAATGAACAGAGTATCCATATGTTATAAGTTTATCAGTATCTTTTAGTTCTTGCCTCATGTTTAATTACATGAGACAAGAAAAATCCAAAACCCATTTTAAAATACTAATTTTTGTCAATGGCAAAAATTAAGGCAAAAGGTATTTTTGCCGGGGCGGTTTTTTCCATGGCTTTTACCGTGGTTTTTCCACTTCGGCAAAAATTTGCCAACCCTGCATGGTAAACATATTTACTTACGGAGGAAAATGACTTCGAAAAGGAAGAACGTCCCCAGCATGGGCAGAATGCATGATGACAGATACATATAATAATCAATAAAGTTATTTTCATATGAAAAACGACTATAATTCGTAAACAATCGAATACTAAATAATTTGCAAACTTCCAGCTAATTCTCACCTACCACAAACAGATGAAAATATTATCTTGGCGTTATGATGTAACTAAATAATAAAAAAATAAACGATCCCATTAAAAAATATCTTCTACAAACGAAAAGCCAACTAAAAGCAAATTCATTGTTGTGTTTGATTTGATTGGCGCCATATAAATAGATCGTCGCCGGAAATTCTGAAGACATACATCTGAAATTATTGCAAATCTTCATTTTAAACTGCAATGAAATACTAAAATAAATAATCAAGCATTCAGTTTCCGCCTCATTTTGATAAAAAAGAATTAAAATGAGTTGAAAAGGTATAAGTAGGCAATTTGAAGAGGAAAAAGTTCTTTCGATATTTTCTACACATGAATAAATAAAGTTTTCCGGCTTCAGAAAAAATGAGCCCTTGCCGGGCTGAGCCCGTCTCATCTCTAATACAGATTCTAGTAAATATTCTAATTTAAAAAAAGATGAACAAAATAACTTTCTTTAAAAGAAAATAAAAAGAAAGTGGGTTTTTTTTAGCGTATTTCAAAAATAGACCGTCAGTTTTGATTAACTAATTGAACTAACTTGGCTTTCGTTTTTCTTCTTTTTTGTTTTATAAATTTCGATTTTTTAAAAATGTCAAGCTTGGGTCTGCGCGAGTGGAAGGGGGGGGGGGGAGGGGGTGCCGGGGCACCCAGGCACCCCCCCCCCCCTTGGTTACGCGCATGAATAAAAGAATTAAAAGTTAGCAGCTTAAATTTGGAAGTCATTTTGAAATTAATGTATTTTGTGTTCATAAAGTAAAGATGATTTAATGACAAATATATTAAATTCCATTTCAAATTCCCAAATACCAGCATTTTCAGCTGCTCTTCCATATTGGTATTTTATTACTATTGTATATTAAGTTTTATGCTATAAATTTTAATCTTATTTCATACAAAATAAGTATATGAATGATTTTTATTGTTATGCTCACAAATGTCATTAAAACACATGGTTAAGTATTAAAAATAAAATGTGAAATATGCTCTATAACGTAGTGCTTTATTTCTGTACTACAAGTATATGCTTATGTAATATAGCGTGACATGTGACAAGGGAGAGGGCGAGGGGATGTGCGGAAGTGTGACACTTTGTGACAAAGTGGTTAGAGAAGAGTAAAAAATACTGAGAAAAAGCATGACATCATTTATGGGCAGATCCGAAATTATGCAACAAACTAGTACAACAAACTAGTCGGATGTACCAATTCCAAAATTTTCTTCTTTCTCATACATGTTAATATTTTAAAACGTTCTTAAACATGCTAATACATCACTTTTATTATTTCAGTATTACATAATAAAGTAAAGCAAGTTTCTGTTTTATTTTAGTAATCAGTATAAAAACGTGTTCATCTCAATCATAATATTTAATAACATCAACATTTTACTTACCCACCATACCAGGGTCGTAACTACCGCCGGGCCTCCAAGCCTGAGGGGCCCCAAACTGGCGGTTAAAAAAACTATTGAATTTTGTTTCGAGTCTAACTTCCTATAAAATGCCCAGCACCTAGCTAAAAGTTAGTAATTAAAAAAAAAAGTGCTAGAGTTTTTGCGTGTCCGTTAATATACTCCATACGCTTTGCATGCAAAAGCAACTCTAGAGCAGACAGCAGAATGTCGAGTCGAATTTGGCCGAATGTGTCATGTCGCGCCAGAATGTTTGCCAATCCCACCGAAGCTAGTATAATTAAGAAAATATGGGCTTCTGATCGGTTGAATAATATAAAAAGCATCTAAAAAAATTCTAGGAAATCTTTCTTCTTATCTATTAATAAATACATGAAATCGAAAAAAAATTATCAAAATCCATCTTTCATCTTTTTAGGCTTATCATACTGTGTACGTTTAAATAGTGGCGTGCGAAAAAACAAAAGAACTGCACGTGAGGGGCCTCACTAGTTTGTCCCGAGGCCTCCAAGTTTATAGTTACGGCCCTCCATCATACGTAGTATAGGGTAAGTCTTGCAATCGTTTTGAAAATCGAAAAAAATTTTTTGACGTATTTACACATTTCAGATACTGGAGATTCCGAAAAACATTTTTAGAAAAAAAGAATTGACGTCCGTCCGTCCGTTTGTGTGTCTGTCTGTGTGTTTGTGTGTGTCTGCAAATGCTCTACCTACCGAACAAATTGAGATAGACGCTTGAAATTTCTTATGTCCTTAGTATATAAGAATGGTACGAGGCCTATTTAATACCAGCAATCTCGATAATCCGGAACTTTTTTTTGAACTTTCATATAATTCGTTATGATGAAAGGTACATAAAATTCTTCGAATTTTTTTATTATAAGAAGTGGATGTAAAAGAAAGAAAAATAACACAAATTTTGCATAAAGAACAAAATCCATCGGATTATTAGTTGCCGAGATATAATCCCGTTTTTCACATTCTTTGATTTTTCATGATCCTGTATTTCATTCAAATTTCAATTCAAAGATATATTTTAATTGTGAATGAGACGCTCAATCCGACGCATTAAACTGTTAGTTAATATGATTAATATTTTTGGAGTAATAAGGATGTTTCTTTTACGCAATTCAGTACTATTTGAGTAGTTTGGCGTTTCATGTAATTTGTCGAAATTGGTTCATTAGCAATTCATTAATAAAGCTATGTACATTAAAAATATATAAATATACGATTATTTTTATTTATTTCGTTTTTTTTTTTTTGGGGGGGGGAGGGAATTGCGATGCATTTTATAAATAGTTTACATATGTTTCAATTTCATATATTATATTATGCCTAACAATGATGGGTAAGTATTACGGTGGCTCCCAACGACTTGTTTCATTATTCTGTTATACATCAGCTGCTTGAGAATAGCCGGGTTAGCAGGGATGCAAATTGCCCACCGCTCATGAACAATAGAGCTACATGAAAATAAAATAATACGTTATTAAAGCGCCATAGCTAAAAACATACACTTGGAATTTTGTTCAATTCTGTCCATAACTCCATACTCTTTTCGGTGTACAGTAACGAAAATGATGCAAAAATCACCATTACAGTGTCCATTTCCAGAAAAATATTTTCATATTCAATGAGGACCTGCTATCCACAATCAAAAACACACAAAAAGAAATCTGATGCAATTCTATGCATAACTTCATATACTTTTTAATTGTACAGTAATGAAATTGGCACAAAAATCGTTATTGCAGAGCCCGAATAACTAAATTCAATTAGGACCAGCTGGCCATAAGCATAAAACATACATAAGAAATTTGGTTTATTCTATGCAAACAATTTAAGACGGTACAAAACAGACGCATTGCTATATGGATTTATGGACCTTTTGTATAAACATGTTTTTTGTAATCTCTAATTCCCAAAACATGCCGTTGAAAACAGAAAGTCGAAAAAATATCTATATCACAAAATACTCATTCTTTAGCAAGAAGAAAGTAAAAAATAGAGTTGATTGATGTGAAACACTTAGAGAAACGAAAAATTCTTTTTCTTCAGGTCAGAAGTCGCAACTTACGGAACATGACTACGAATTATCTGGCCCGCAGGTCTATTACTGTGTTATTATGTTTTTAGCGATCAATTTACAAATATCAAGTTTGAAATCTGTTATTTTCTGAGATTTCACCAAAATCGTAATTTAGAATGTTTTTTGAATGAATTTTTTGCTTCTTTTAAAATTTCGAATTTTTTAGAAACTGCTCTTTGAAAGCATTTATATCTATAACTAACTAGCAAGCGAAATTTCATGTTTCTAAAACCTTCAGTAACACAAAAAAATGTATTTTAAATATATTATATATTTTTACTCTTTAGTAACATTGCAGCGGGGGGGGGGGGGCAGAAGCACTGAAATAAAATATAGTCTACATTGGAGCAAAGACTCTCACCATAAAGTTGCAACTATTACTTTTGAAACCGATTTGATATGTCCTAAGATTCTATATAAGTCGAAATTTAAAAAACTTTTAGAACATATTTCGCGCATTTTTACCTCATTTAAATTTCGAATTTTTTTTAGAAATTACTCTTAGTGAGAGTTTATATCTTAAAAGTATTACCATGCCAAATTTCAAGTTTTCGGTCATTCAATAACACAAGAAACGTATTTTTAGTATTGACCATGCATAAAATATAAAGTAATATTGGAACAGGAACTATTATCATTAATTTGTCACCATTACTTTTGAAATCGCTTTGATAGTTTCAGAGACTATCACCTAGAAACACACAAACAAACAACAGTTACTTATTTATAATATTCGTATATCAGTGGTGTAGTCGTGAAAAAATCAGAGAGTATACGCCTTAAACAGAGGACATACGCTCAAGGCACAGACTATACCCTAGAGTGTATATATTATAGCTTTCTTGATAAACATAGGGTATACGGTGTTCTTTAAAAAATTCAGAAGGTACACGGCTTATACCCTCCACTACACTCCTGGATATGTGTATGCATGTGTTTTGTGTTATTTTAAATTTTTTTTTACATATGTGAGTTCATTTTGGCGCCGGGATTATTCAGGATACTTATTTTGGTCTTTTATAAATTTCATTCACAAACATTTATATTCTGGGAAGAAGCAGAAGTAGCAGAACAGAAACAGAAGTAGCTTAATGTGCCAGATACTTAATAAGCCTTGTTTCTGAGACAGCATAAAGAGTTTAGAATAATGTTTTACAGTACACAGAAAACAAATTACATCATTAAGAAAAGATTTAATCATTTGTGATGACTTTTGGAAGCTTAAAGAACAATTTCCTTATAGCGGTTGTATTAAGAAAATAAAACAAAAAACTTATGTGCAGTTTCTTTTTAATTTGAATTTCACCATCTTCATTAATTCAACGGTGATATAACATTCAAGCCGGATTTGCAAGTATGTGAGCATGTTAATGAATTAGAAATGTCCGACATCATAATCAATTATGCTTTTTAACATTTTAAGGCGTTATGTTTATAATAAATAACAGAACCGAGACTAACTCTTATATAAGCTGGATAATTGATGAAAAGTTTAGTAGAAAGAAAAATCTCGGGTGACACCTATACTTTCATTTCTAATGAATGCAAGGGGGAAAAAAGGAATGAAAATACTGGTTTTACTCGTACAAAGTTTTAAATAATTCCATGTGATTTATTTTGCAATAAGGGATAATCGAAATATTAAAGTCAATTTAATTTTCAAAAATTCAACAGAAATGGGGATTTTATTAGATACTCAAGAAAATCAGGAAAAGAAAACGCGGAAAAGAAAAGAAAAACATATAACATAGAAAGAAAAGAAAAACATATCACATTATTTTCCGCTCGTGATCATTGTCGCTTAAGAGGCTAATTCATTCTAATGAAAAGACTCGTTCGCTAATGCTAATCCTATGAAAGAAATTTACATAGATATCTTGGATACATTTTAATATCTTTAAATGATTTTTTTTTTTTTTTTTTTTTTAGCATTTTCCAACAAAGTTGAAAAGTGCTTATGCATTCGGTTTGTCTGACCGTCTGTTTGTCTGGCCGCGCTCTAACTCCCGTAAATATACTCGGATTCCTATGAAATTTTTATACGTTATTAATGTTTACCCTAGCACAAACCCTATTGAAAATGAAGTTTCTACCATGATTGGTTTATTTACAGGGAGAGTCAAAAGTTTTCGATTACATTACGGCCTATGGGGAAAAATCTTTCAAATGAATTTTAAAAGGTGTTATACCCTGTCAAACATACTCACATTCATATGGATTCGAAAAGCGTACTAAAATATTCATTCTGTAATGTATGCAGTGAAAATATAGCAATTATTCATTTACAGGGCCACACAAAAAATTCCATTAGATAATGGCAAAAGGGGGAATTGTGTGTGACATATTTTAAATATATTAAGCTTTTTCATGTATAATAAAATTGATATATGTCACTGAAGCTTAATATAAATTATACGCTACTGTCTTGCATAAGATGAAGTGCATAGCATTTACAGGGCCATACAAAAGATTTCAAATAGTATATTCTTTCCGAAGTACCGTATATATGATGTCTGATGGAGGGATGAAATTCATTTTAATTATGATATTCGCGTTTATATTTCGCTAAATATATGCACATTATATGGTGTGTATAAATGTTATAGTTGATATACAGGGCTACCCAAAAGAGCTCACCAACGTAACTGAATATGAGCGTAAATTATTTAAAGGTGGTTCATAAATAAGCTATGCATTTTTACGCTGAACTGCATTCAATTTACTGAGAAATCTTTGCAGAATATAGATAAAAGGATATACAAGGCCACGCAAAGAATTCGGTTACATGGACGCCTATGAATGATAATTTATGAGAATGTGATTTCAGTTGTTTTAAAAGTGTTTCAGTTGACAATAAATTTTAGTTAATGCTGACGTGTAATAAAGGTACAAGGTAAACTACAAGGCTGAACAAAAGTATTCAAGTATGTTTCCATCTATAGTATGAATTGCTGAAAAAGAAATTCCAAGCTACTGGGGTTTTTCTTGCTAAACTAAATTTTCCCATTATATTAACTGACAGATAAAATACAGAGCTGTTCAAAAGTACTGGAATACATATTTAGGTATATTTAGCTATACACTATTATTTCTCGAAATAACGAAAATTTGTTAAAGATTTTATGAAGTGTTGGAAAGTGCTTCATAATCTATGCTTAACGCATGATTTTTCTTACTTATTTTAAATTTTATAGCAAAAACCGATTTCTATGCAGGCCATTTTCTACTTATTTGATTTTTTTTAACAGATATTTTTTATGAGCACGCTTTCGTTTTCGGAACCGATTTGGAAAACTAAAACATCCTCATAAAAAATATCTGCAACCAAAATGGAAAATATAAGAAGCAGCCTGCATTCAGATCAATCTTAGCTATCCAGTGCAAGAAATACCATTTAAAAATATTGAAATGCAACCGAGATAACTTTATGCATTTCTTCAATAGGATTATCATATTAGCGAACGGGGTCTTTTCATTTGACTAAAGTAGCCCCTTAACCCCTTCGGAAGAAGCGTCTTTTACAGAATTTTAAATATTTTACCAGCGGTTTTGAAAAAAAAAAATCTTTGCCAAGTTGTATCGCGAAAATGCGCGAATTAAATATCGTCTTTAGGCAAGGACCTTGTACGTATGCAAAGTTAGATATAAATCGATTAATAGCAAATGTGTAAAAATAGCAGAAGGCCAAAAACAGCAAAAAAGTTTATAAAAGAAATATAACATGTCTGGATAATTCATTAACATCAAAGCTTATTCTGCATTATTCATTATCGTCGAAGTTTTGAATCTACATTGGCATATTTTAAAAAATAATAAACGTAAGAAAAAAATGATATCGCAACCATTTGCTTGCCATAAAAGTTCCAAAAATAATCAGTGTTGACGAGTGTCATTTGACTGGCAAAACGATTAAAATTCGTTAACATTTTTTTTATCCGAACTCCCAGTAGTTTTTATTGCCAAATACATGAATAAATATTTAAATCAACATGGGATAATGTTGCAAAATTCCACCCACATAGCAGGAGACGAAAATAATTAGTGGTTAATCAGGTATGTACAATTTTAACTTTTAGACTTGAAAAATTATTTATTCTTTTACTAACTTGTAAACAGCCTTAGGAAAAATACTTTTAATCCGGTATTTTTCCGTGGTATCATCCCAAATATTAGTAATTTTAGATGGTTATGAGCAAATATTTAAAAAAAAAATTATATAACTGCAGAAGTTCAGTTCTCAGATAACTGAATAAGTACAATGTATTTCAATTGCTGCATTGGCTAATTTCTTCCAAAATGTAAAAACTAGTCGTTGGGGGCCACCGTAATACTTACACATCATGCATATGCATACTGTAATATATGAAAACAAAAATGTGTAAACTATTTATAAAATGCATCACAATTCCAAAAGAAAATATAAACGTATTTTTATTTAACACATAATCATGCTCTATTAATGAATTGCTGATGAACCAATTTCGACAAATTGTATGAAAGGCCAAACAATTCTAGTAGCACTGAATTGCATAAAAGAAACTCCAAAAATAATAATCATATTCACTAACGGTTTATTGCATCGAATTAAGTGTCTCATTTCCAATTAAAATATATCTTTGAATTGAAATTTGAATGAAATACAGGGTCATGAAAAATCAAAGAATATGGAAAACATGATTAGAAATATCTCGACAACTAATAATCCGATCGACTTCGTTTTATATGCAAAATTTGTGTTATTTTATTGCTTTTTACATTCATATCTTAAAATAAAAAAAATGTGAAAAATTTTACATACCTTTGATCAGAACGAATTTTTGAGAGTCCGAAAAAAATAGTTCCGGATAATCGAGGTTACTGATATTCAATAGGCTTCTTCCATTTCTTACATACTAAGCACATACAAAATTCCAAGTCTCTATCTCAAATTGTTCGGAAATGGAGCGGTTACAGACAGACGGACAGGCAAACAGACGGACGGACAGACAAACAGACGGACGGACGGCAAAACTTTTTTCCTAAAAATATGTTTTTCGGAATCTCCAGTGTCCGAAACGTGTAAATCCGTCAAAAAAAATTTCGATTTTCAAAACGATTGCAAGACTTATCCTATACTACGTATCTACGTATTTAATGGGTTAGAAGGTTAAAAAAAAAAAGGTTTGCAGCCAGTGAATGTCTCGGGCTCGACGATTAAGTGGTTGAAATGAGACGATAAGGATACAGTGCAGGTGGAGTAGGTTAAGGTGCAAATGAAAGAGATAATAATAAGACATAGTATAATGATAATAAATAATATTAGATACAACCTATGCAAAAAGTCTTTTTAATTTAACATTGAGTTATGAGGGATACATACTAGTATAAATAAGAATTAGAATGAGTTAATAATTATTTGGTGTGTAGCATAATATTCTTAAAAAATAAAGAAAGAAGGAATTTTTTTAAACAGAAATGTCTGTCATAGACAATAAAGAAATATCTCCCTAATCCTAAATTTCCCTAAAAACTCTCACTGTAAATATCTATCAAACCTGAAGTTTGTTATTAAAAATCAACTTATTTTTTCAATAGATAATATTTAAATATACATTTAAAATTTCATTTTAGATTTCATATAAGAATGCTTTGAAATTAATTCTTTTATATAATTAATGTATTTTAATTTTGAATGAATGCTTTATTTTCTGTTGGTTTCTTCCTTTTCTTCCAGTTTCTTTCGGCTTTTTCCATTTTCTTACACTTTTTTGGAAGAAACTAGTTTATACTGAAAGAAACCCTATTCAAATGGTCTAAAAGTTATTGTACTTTCACAATTTTAATACAAAGTGCGAAATAAATAATCTTATTGCGCTAGCTATAAAGGTATACTATCTATATTATAAAGGCCAAACGTATCTGTGCGTAACGCATACGTCATTTTGCGAATGACTACACTTTCCCCTGCAATTTCTATTTTGCAATTTTCGCTACTGCAAATTTTGTACTTATAAACATCGCGCATTTTTTATTTTTACACCGTCGTACAGAGAAAAAAATGTACTTTTAAATGCAATTTGTTTGAAAGAGCTGTATCTCAATTCTTTTTTTTTTTTTTTTTTTTTTTTTTTTGAGATATTAATTTTTTATATAGTTTTTAGTACCAATTTTGTAATTGTGGCAACATAATTACTCCATTTTCTCTTCAAGTTGGAAAAAAAAAATGGAAATTAAAATGCGCAACACTTTTCCATGCAATTTCGATTTTGCAATTTTCAGTGCTGCAAATTTTACACTTCTTAACATTGTTCATTTTAAATTTTTACACCGTCGTATAGAGAAAAAGATGTACATTTAAATGCAATTTATTTCAAAGCCGTATCTCAATTTATTTATGAGATATTAATTTTTTTTTATAGTTTTTAATACCAATTTTGTAATTGTGGCAACAGAATCGCTCCATTTTCTCTTAAAATTATAAAAGAAAAAAATAGAAATTAAAATGCGTATACTATTTCAAAAATATCCTCTGTTATAAAATCCGGTCAATTTCGGTTTTATTTCGTTTAATAATTTGAATAATTAAGTTTTATAGTATTTTGTTAATTTTAGCATAAAATAATATTTGTTTGAGAGTGAGACTGACCAATATAAGATGTACTCTTTACTGTAACTAATTTTGTAAATTTAATATACTAAATCAATGAAACAGTTCTCTCTTAAAGTTTTTCTTCCGTCGAATTTCGACGGGTTCCACCTCGTTTCTTTAGTATAAAAGAGGTTCATAAGCAGTGAGGAAACAAACATGCTTAAAAATTAAAAAGTTCACCACATTGGAGCATAAAATGATTAATGTATACACATAATAAAAAATAAAATAAAAATATAAGTAGCATTATTCATGTGTTTAACAAATCCATTGACATTAAAAAAGATAATATCTTTTTCATTTATGTGACTACTTACCAATTCACTCATGATTAGAGGAAAGAAGATAGTAATTAACACTTACCTAAGAAAGAAAGAAAGAAAAAAAATAATTAGTAAAGTTATGTAAAAAAAAAAAAAAAAAAAAAAAAAAAACTATACAGATAAAAATATTTAGCATATATAAGAAATATCGAGATCATCCTACAATGCATTATAATTGTACTATTTATGTTTAACTTATCACTTACTAGATGCATTCGTAATTATGTAAATGGGTGATTCTCAAAATAGGGGACAATTTCAAAAGTAAAATCTTAAAAAAATTACTGTTAGCAAAATTTCTGAAAAAAATAAGTGTTGTTAATGTAGTATTAGGTATACTTTACATGTAGTCAGCAGAGCTAAATATTTAAAAATTAACTTTTAAAAAAATAATTAGTATTTTTTGAGCCATGCTAATGACAAAGCAAATTGCATGGAATAAATATATTACGAAATTTTTATTTTCTGCCTGTTTAAATATTTTTTTCTATATTTATTAGCCTTCCTTTTCAGCAAATGGTTTCCATTTTTACATATATATATATAAGGAGAATAAAAACATTACCAAAGAGCAAACTTTGTTTACATGTGCAACATTCTGACACTAACAATGTCAGAAGCTGTCTTAGTGATTTTCTGACAGATTTAATGCACATTTTAGGGATAATAAATGTAATACCTAAATTTATATGTAAAATTAAACTTTATAAAAGATACAATATAAGCAATGGTTACATTTATGCACATAGGAGTCTTTAGCATGGACAGAAAAACCATGCTAATGACACTGATATTTGTCCATGCTAATGACAAATTTTAATTTAAATAAGATCATGAGCCATAATATAATCACAATGCAATAGTCCTTTCTGGGGCTTTTTAAAACACAAAAGTCCTATGCAAATAAGCAAAATAAAAATTTTAATTATAAAATAAACGTGAAAATTATTATCCATTCTAATGACATACAATTGATGTACGCCCCTAATATTCAACTTCTATTCTTAAAATACAATACATGCTTCTATTTTCAGGCTGGGATAAAATGGCTACTTGTTGCCATGGAGAAACTTTATATTTTCACACTATTGTCATATGTGAAAATGAAATTTTGATTAATAACCAGCTGTTATAGTATGACCTTGTTTTGAAAATAGAATATGGAGGACAAACTAATTCTTTTTTTATATACTATAATTTTATTTTTAAAAAGAAATTTATTGGATAAATCCTCTTCTTGATTAATTTAAAGAAAGAATAACATTTGTTTTATTTTATAAACATGATATTAACTCTTGAAAAAGCTAGTATATACAAAGCACAGCTGCTGTGGACAACCATGCTAATGACATTTGGAACATTTATTCTGTTATTTTAATGGTGTTTTTAACTAAAAGGTGAGTAATTCTTGAGTGCAAATAATGAATAATATTAAGACAAACATATCTAAATATAAAAACATGACAGAAAACCTGTCAATTTTTTTTTTTTTTGTATACCGAAAGACATAAATTGTCCCCTATTTTGAGAATCACCCAAATACGTAGCACCTATAGTTGTCGTTCAGTCCATCTGTCCGCATATAACAACGCAAAAACTACTCAACCGAATCGTTTGAAATTTAAAATATATAATTATTACATAATTTTGTCGAGTCATTTCAAATTTTTATAAAAATCGGATGAATAGATCAATTACAGGGACAATTAAAAGAATCCCGTTACATTACGGTCAATGGAGGAAAAGTTCCAAATGCATTTTAATGCTGTTACACTAATAAAATGCATATAAAACACATAATAAAATGTATACGCATCTATAAAGTATATATTATAATATACATTCTGCACAATCTATGGCGCAAAGAATATTTGTTATTGATTTACAAGGCCACGCAAAAGTATTCCATTACATAATGGTATAGATAGAACATTGGTGCGCGTTTTAATTATAATTAACTAATTAACATTTTATGAGATTGATATACGTTGCTGAGGTGTAATAAAAGCTACTTAATGTATATTTACAGGAACACAAAAATTATTTCGACCATTATACTGTATCCGAAGAGTACTGTCTACTGTAACAGCAAGATCTGAATATTTTTAAAATATCGTTATCGTACGAATGCACCTCATTTGCTACGCTTCACGTACAATTTCCAACTTGCTTTTTAGGCATTCAAATCAGCAACTTATAGGAAATTCATTACAATTCAAAGCATACAACTCTGACAGGTAAGTGTTTTAAACTATTCATTAGATACCACAGCAAACCAAACACGTAATCAAAAGTTGAAAAGTGCCATGACATCAAAATCATAGGAAATGAATCCTGATGAATATGTATTGAAGGTGAAAATGAACATTAATAAGATATTACGAAAAGGGAAAAAGCATCACTGACACACAATTAATCACTGTTTCACTCAGTATATAGTAAGATTGTGCAAAAATTTAATTAGATTACAGACTGAAAACTAAAATTAAAATTGTGACTGAAAATTTACCGACTAAATCTTGTTACATTCTTACTCATAGACTAATAATTAATCATTATGTTCTTTAGTCGCATTGCTTTGATTAACGATTAAATCGATACTCGATCTAATTAGTAAATCTAAGGTGTCTGAGGTAATGGTTAAGGTAATCTGCTTACTTAATATGGCCATTTCCGGGAAATTTTTCGATTTTATTATAATTATTATTATTATATTGGGTTACTTGAAAGATATTTATGATTCTAAATCTGCTTTAATTTAATTTCTATGATTATTAAAACAGTAATTATAGCCAATTTAATAAATGCTGCATGAGTCATATACCGGAAATGGCTGTAGGAAGGCCAGGAGAAATGTAAGCAACGTATCATGTCTCCTTTTCTTACCTTTTTTTTTTTTTTTTTTTACATAAAAACACTAATAAACTTTAGCTGACCATAATTCTAGATTAATTTTGCATGTATCTTAAAGATATAAAAGAAATCTTTATAAACGATTTCTGGAAAAGATTTTTTTTCCGTTATCTCCAAGTTCAATAAATCCCATTACATAAAATGTTTTAAACACATTTCAGTGAAATTTAACTAGAAAAGGGCTTCTATTTTACTCACTATTTTCTAAACTATAATCTAAGATCTATATGATAATGTAACAGGGGTATTTGGAGATCCTTACACCGGGTCATATCGGGTCGACTTTAAATATTTCGGGTTAACCTTTTCCGACACGGGTGAATTCGTTAGTGAAATGAGAAATTACAGGCCTAGGACCACTGAGTCACTCTTGAAATGGAGAGAAAAGAGACTAAATCGCAAGAAAAAGAGACAAAAATAGCCTAAAATGTAAAAAAAAAGAGACTAAAAAAAGACCAAATGAAAAACATTTTTTTTTTCCCTTCACTTAAATGTTTTAGATATACAAACAAGCACTGTAAGATTTAACACCATCTGCAGAAGGAATATCAATGCATTTCAGTTGGTTTTGAAAGAATTGCGAATTTCTTTAATTGGTTGCAGAAAAATATCCCAAATCGCAACAATTTATCATGGGAAAAAAATCACAAAATTCACCAGTTAATCACAGGGACAAAACCATGAAAGTTGTCAAATTTTCTTCTGGGAAATATAGTGAAATTCACCAAATTGTCTCAAAAAACAAGTCACAAAATTTGTCACATGATCTACGGAAAAAAAATTCTTGAAATTCATCAAAATGGCCTTGAAAAAAATCACGATATTAGGCAAATGAGTATTGTGTTAAATATAGCAAAATTCATCAAATGGATCTCGAGAGAGGGATGAAGAGCAAAATTCCTTAAATGCGAAATTCAAAGAGCGATCAAACAAATTATTGCTAATTTTGTCGAAGGATCACGCAAATAAGTAGTGACATTTATCAATTGGTCGCCACAAAAAATAACGAATTTCGTAGAATAAAGTAAAAAATAAATAAATAAATAAAATAAAATAAAGGATGCTGTCAATGGGTTACATTAAAATGTTGTGCGACAATCGGCTGCAGTATAAAATGGCGAAGTTTGTCAAATTATCTCAGGAAAAAATTGCGAAATTCATCAAATGATCTTGGTGAAAAAGTGAAATCAGCGGTTGTACTGGCGCAAAAGATATTTCAACACAAACTTTTTCCATTATTTCAGGACACATTTAATTGACGTGCTACTTTTTCTTCCACGACCATTTGACGAAATTAGTGATTTTTTCCCCCGCTACGGATTGTTACAACTTAATATGAAAATTGTTTACTGTTTTCCTGCTACTGCTTACTGAAGTACAGGATTTTTCTTCTGCGATTGTTTGCCTACATTTGAAAATTTTTCAAAGAAATTTGAGTTTTTTGGCGATCATTTGCCCAAATTCGCAATTTTTTGGACCAATGTTTGCAAAAAATTGCAATTTTTTCTGAGTATATTTGACAAAATTTGTGATATTTTTTCGCGATCATTCACCGATCGTTTGCTGAAAATCAAAATTCTTTTGCGTTTATTTGCCGAAATTCGTTTTTTCCGCGATCGCAGAAAAAATCGCGAATTTTGACTAACGATCATTTGCCGAAATTCGTAATTTTTTTCTGCGATCGCGGAAAAAAAATCGAGATTGTAGTGTAGATCGGCGATTGCAGAGAAAAAAAAATCACGAATTTCGGCAAATGATCGTAGGTCAAAATTCGCGATTTTCTTTCTGGGATCGCGAAAAAAAACTAATTTCGACAAATAGACGCGAAAAAATTCGAATTTCGGCAAACGATTGTCAAAATCGCGAATTTCGACAAATGATCGCGGAAAAAATCACTAATTTTGTCAAATAAACGCAGAAAAAATTGCGAATTTTTGCAAAAAATAATCGCAGAAAATATGGTGAATTTTGACTAACGATCGCGAAAAAAAAACGCAAATTTTGACAAACGGTCATTTGCTGAAATCCGTGATTTTTTCTCTGCATTCGTTTGTCAAAATTTGCGATTTTTTCCGCGATCGCTAATCGAAATTCGCTATTTTTTGCGATCATTTACAGAAATACGCAATTTTTCGGAGATCGTTTGCCGTAGTTCGAAATTTTTTTCCGAGATCGGTTATTAATATTCGCAATTTTCTTCCGTAATCGTTTCACATACCTCGAGAATTTATTTCGTAACCGTATAACGAAACTCGCGATTAATTGCTGCTCTTTTACGATGAAATTTGCGGTATTTTTCCACACACCTGATTAGCGAAATTTCGTGTTTTTTCACGATTTACTTTCAGCGAGCGATTAATAAAAGGATTTTTTTCTTTTAAATCACCGATTGACAAAATTCATAATTTTTTCAGCAATGGATTGGTGAACTTTACTATTTTATTCTACTAGCTAGTAGCAAATGTTGCAGATTGCTTGACAAAATTCGCGGTTTTATTTCAGGATCGTTTGGCGAAAATCAGTTTTATTTTGGGGATCATTTGATGAAAATCGTGATTTTATTTCGCAATCGTTTGATGAAAGTAGAAGTTTAACTTCATGATCATTTGATGAAAACGACTGCTTTATTTAGCGATCATTTGACGAAGATTTCAGTTTTATTTCGGTATGATTTGGCGAAAATATAGGCTTTATTTTGTGATTGTTTAATGAAAATCGTCCTTTTCGCCGTTATCAATTGATTAAAATCGCAAATTCGCCCGTGATTATTTGATGAAAATTGCGGATTCTTAAAAATTAAAAAACGCGGAAATCTGAAGTTTGTCGAAAAAGTGACCAGCTATATATAACGACCGAACGAACAATTTGAGATTTTTTCCCGCAATCCACTGACAGATTTCCCAGTTGTTTTTCACAAGATCGACTGACAAATTTTGCGTTATGTTTCTGTCACCGATTGACGGATTATACACGTGACAAAATCGTCATTTTTCCCGCGATAAAATGACGAAGGTTATGATTTTTACCTGCCCTCCCCCTCCCGAATGATTATCGAATTTCGCGTTTTTATTTTATCACAGATTGACTAAATTCCCTTTCTTTTCAGTGTCCGACCGAAAAGTTTTGCGATTCTTGTCCGCGAACTACATGCTAATTTCGTAACTTTTTTCCTACGATATAGTAACGAAATTTAGACTTTTTTTCCTTGTAAATGAGAGACAAATTTCGCGGATTTTTTTTCCGTGACTAAGTTTCAGGTAGTTTCCGCGGAATTTCGTGGTTTCATCTTACGACACATTGATTTAATCCATGATTTTTCCGCCGGTTTACGACTGAAAATTTTTGCGTTTTTTATCCGCGAACAGTTAACAAATTTCCATATTTTCCTGCGACAGATTGACAAGTTTTCCGACATTTTCTCTCGACAAATTGTTGAATTTTCGCGATATTTTCCCTGCGGTCATATGACGAAAGTTATGTTTTTTTTCTCCTGCGACCGATCGATGAGTAAGGAATATTTTTTAAAAATAAACGAAAAAAGAGACTTAATCTGAAAAATATAGACTAAAAGAGACAAATGCGAAAAAATAGCGAGAAAAGCGAGTTTAGCGACTCACCCCGAAGCCTGAAATTATCGACTGACATCGGAATTTACAAACGACTTTTTTAGAAATTAAGAATTCCTTAATTTAAGCTTTCATTATAAAATCAAAATTTTATTAAAATATTACTGGTGCCGTTTGCAAGTTTGAAATTAAAATAAGGTGTGTCCGGATAGGGCACACTGTGCCGGAAAAGATTACGTTTTTGACGCTTTCTGTGTTCTAACCAAGCTCCGTTTGACACAAATTTTAAAATCAAAGTCTTGAATGTTTTTTTAAATGAGGAAAACTGTACATAAATTTATATATGCTTATTTTTACTTTCTTCTATCTTTACAAGAAGAAAGTATTGGATTCATGAAAATTTTCGACTTCCGGTTTTCGACGGATTTATACGTTTTAGAAGGTCCTGAACACGTTTTGACTATTTTTAGAAAATGTCTGTCTGTGAGTCTGTCCGTCTGTCTGTCTGTCTGTCTGTATGTGACAAAAAATTTGTGGGCGCTCTATCTCAAGAACTAATGCTCGAAATTTAATAAAATTTTATATTCAGTTAGACCTTGATATGAGTTAGTGCCTATTGGTTTTTGGTGAAAATTGGTCAGCAGGTGGCGCTGCTATACTACGTTTTTCATGATTTTCAAGATTGTTATATCTCAAGAACTAATGCACAGAATTTCACCAAACTTCAGATTCTGTGACCCCTTGATATACATAGGCGCTGATTAAGTTTTGGTGTAAATTGGCCAGCAGGTGGCGCTGCTATGCCACGTTTTTCATGATTTTCATGATAGCTATATCTCAACAACTATCGCACAGAATTTCACCAAACTTCAAATTCTGCGATACCTTGAGATACATAGCCGCTGATAAGGTTTTGGTGTGAACTGCCCTATAGGTGGCGCTGCTATGCTACATTTTGCACGATTTTTGGGATAGCTATATCTCAAGAACTAATGCAGAGAACTTTACCAAATTTTAGATTCTGTTACACTAGAATATATAACATAATTAGACGATGATTACATTTTAGTATTAACCTTGCAACAGGTAGTGCAGCTATGCTGCATTTTGCACGATTTTTCCGATAGCTATATCTCAACAGCCAACGCACAGAATTTCATCAAACTTCAGATTTCGTTACAAAATGACGAAATAATTACACGATGATTACGCTTTGTTATAAATCCTTCAACTGATGGTGCTGCTGTGCTATATTTTACACGGTTTTTTTTAAACTAACTATATCTCAAAAACTAATGCACAGAATTTCATCAAACTTCAGATTCTTTTACACCATAACATAATTAGACGTTTTTTTACGTTTTGGCATAAATTGTCCAAGATATGATGTTGCTGTGCTACGTTTTGCAAATTTTTTGTTATAACTATATCTCAAGAACTAATGGACGAAATTCTATCAAATTTCAGATTCTGTTAGGTCTTGACATAAATAAATACTTATTAGGTTTTAGTATAAATTACCAACATGAGGCACTACTAAGCTCATTTTCTCAGAATATTAATTAAATTTTGCGTTTTAGGCTTTTCGGATACCAGAATCTCATTAGGCTAGGTCAAATGTTCGAGGAAATTCGATAGTGGGTAACTTTGGGGTCACCTCATTTTTTTTTTTTTTTTTTTTTTTTTTTTTTTAAATATTAAAATGTACTTATGAGATAGAAGAAAGTTTTGGGATTGACACATCCAACTAGTTTATTTTAAAAAAGCATAAAATTGCAGTCTATTATACATATATATATAAACCTAATGAAGCTATTTCATGATACGAATTTATGAAACGATTTGCCACTGATTAAACGAAGATAAGGGGTTAAATGCGGAATTTGTGAAACGCGTCCGTCCACATGTAATTTTAATATGTTGTTCAGTCAATTACAAGATATTTTTTCTTGATGAATGTATATTTGTGCATATACAATTTAGTCTTTTTTTTTTTTTTTTTTTTTTTTTTTTTTTTCTTTAAGAAAAAAGGGCCTTAACAAGAATACGAACATATATTTACACATCTTCAGAATTTAATATTCATCTTTCAAACAGGAAGGTCGCCCGTGGGCATTTCTTTACCATGTTTCATTATATAATAAAAATATGTTTTCTGTTCATCTTTATATTATAGATGAATGTATATAATAATTGCTAATGCTTCTAATATAAATATCTATGTGTATATCCCCCGCCCTAATCTTTATTGTAATTCTTATATTTCCCGCAAGAAGCAGATTTCTCTTTCTTTTACTTATATATTTTTTAATTTAAATTCCATATCATAAAACATATGGTAGCAGCAAAAATAACTAAACCAGCGAGTTACATGATGAAAATATAATATAGAAGAAAATTATCAACAACAAATAAATAAACGATTGGTCTGCTTTGGCATAATTTGTTACGATTAGAGCAGCAAAGGCGTCATTCCTCATTTTGGCAATAATGTAACGTCACTAAGTTTCGAGATCAAATTAAAACAAAGTTAAAGCGTGAAAAAATTACTTTTAAAATGTTTTGGTAGGATCCCTTCGGCAGATTAAAATTTATGATAGAAACCCACGCCGAATGGTAAGTACAATTGCTACACTATTTTTCATTGTATAATCCTATAAATTACTACGTCAGTAAGATTCAAGACAAATTAACTATGTAGAAACAGATTATTAAGTGCACGTAAAACAGAATACTTTATCTCTTAAATCCTTTCGGGGTCTGATATACTATAAACAGTATATGTCTTTTAAAGGAGTATTATTATTATTTTTTTTTTTAAGAAATACGTTTGCTACAATTTACATGTACTAATGTTAGTATATATTTATGCATTTATTTTATGACTTCATTTATGCTTAGGCATTTAGTAATAATAATTATTATTATTTACTTAATTCTCTTTGCGCCGTTTGCGATTCCTTTATTTTAAACATACATTTCACTCTTTAAATTTAAAATAAAAGTTAATTTCCTGAAATAATCATGTGTAATGAAGCGCAAAAAATATTAGAAAGTTGTAATATAAGTTAAATCTTACTGTAATGTAACATTTTCCAAACATCTCCGATAATTCTTCCTTAGTCTATTGTCATATGAATATGAATTAAATAGCACGCTAAACAACAACGTTCGTTATGCTTCAAACAATAAAATATTCGTTAAACACTAATCTATTTGGATAGCTAGTGTTAATGTCATTAACGTAAGAGTAATTTTTTCTAAAAATGGAAAAAAATTCGGACCCGAAAGGGTTAAAACTTCGTTCTTTACTTCGTTAAAACTTCTTTTAAAGACAGAAAAAAGTAATAATAATAATAACGATAATTTTACTGTGCTGACATATTATTAACAGTAGAAAAAAAGTTTAATTCTTAAACACATGCATATAAGGATAACCACCCTTATTCCCGAAAATTTATCCGGATATAAAGCAATTTCCTTCCTCTGATGAAGAAACCACAAACGATGAATGGTGGATCCGTATCAAAGGATATGGTTTTTTGTTGGAACTAAAAGAGCATCAATTCATTATATCAGTATGACTGCAATGGTTTTCAATGAACGAAGATAAAGCAGCTGTAACGGAGAAAACAGGAAATACACAAATGCATAAAGTAACAAATTACTAAGAGTCAGGGCTTAATTTTAAAGGGAAAAATACCGGAGTTCTAATATTCTGCAGTAATAACATGTATAGTGTATTTCCAACGTCCTCTCTACCATCAATTTTATCTTTCGTACATTGTTTGCAAAATTTGAAGCAATTTCGTCTTCAGCAAAAAATGTTTAAACAAGTTGAATGTAAATTCTGCCATTGCTTAACTTAATCAGCGTCTATGTATACCAAGGGGTCACAGAATCTGAAGTTTGGCGAAATTCTGTGCATTAGTTCTTGAGATATAGCAATCTTGAAAATCATGAAAAACGTCGTATAGCAGCGCCACCTGCAAGCCAATTTACACCAAAACTTAATCAGCGTCTATGTATATCAAGGGGGTACAGAATCTAAAGTTTGGTGAAATTCTGTGCATTAGTTCTTGAGATATAGCAATATTGAAAATCATGAAAAACGTCGTATAGCAGCGCCACCTGCCGGCCAATTTTCACCAAAAACCAATAGGCACTAATTCATATCAAGGTCTAACTGAATATAAAATTTTATTAAATTTCGAACATTAGTTCTTGAGATAGAGCGCCCACAAATTTTTTGTCACAGACAGACTCACAGACAGGCATTTTCTAAAAATAGTCAAAACGTGTTCAGGACCTTCTAAAACGTATAAATCCGTCGAAAACCGGAAGTCGAAAATTTTCACGAGTCCAATACTTTTTTCTTGTAAAGATAGAAGAAAGTAAAAATTGAATAGAGTCGTTTTTATCAAAACCACTTTTCTCCCTTTTTTCGCCTTTCCAGGCGCAATTTTTGGGATATACACAAACTAAAAATATGGCATTAAAGTTGAAACTTTCTTTTAATAGATGATGTAATCGGTTTTTAAAAATATGGATTTAAACCCTGGCAAATACACTGGCAAATGAAGGTCACCTTGCAACGCACGGAGAAGTTATTTTTTCTCCAATAAAATTATCTAAACGAACATATTTCAACACAATCCTTTAAAAGCATATCAATAGACCAGATTTACATCCCCTACAAAAATTTTGAAAAGTTCGGACGGGTAGAAATATTTTTTACAAAATAAAATGTGTGAAAAAATTGACGAAATCAATAAAAACAAGATCGTTTCATTGCGATTTTGCCTCAGCAGGGCGCAATTTTATAGATACTGACAAGCCAAAAATACACTCTTAAAGCTAAAACATTCTTATAAACTATGGTGCAGTCGGTTTTTAAAAACATGAAGTTTAACCCTTTCAAATACACCGCCAAACACGAATCACATCGCGGCTGATGGAGAGTATATTTTTTCCATGCTAAAAGAAACTAAATGACCGTATTTTAACAAAATCTTCTTAGAGCATTTGAATAAACTAGATTTAAATCACTTACAAAAATTTTGAAACGTTCCGATGGATTGAGTTATTTTTGCAAAATAAAATGAGTGAAACATTTTACGAAATCAGTGAAAACTTGAGAGTTCCGTTGCGATGTCGTTCGCTTTCGGTACGCATATATTCCAAAAATCTAATTACGTTAAAAATAAAATACCAAACAGCATATGTTTTCAATTCATTATATTCTCGCGATTTTTCCATTTAAAAATACAAATTCTGACAAAATTAATTTAAAGATATAAAATTCAGCCAATACATCTCTGCTCGAATCCTGGTCCGGACTTTTTTTCACCCTCATGGAAAATTTAAAAATCTGATATAATTAATTTACCGATAAAGAAATCGTGTTATAAATTAATCTAATATATAAAATTATGTTTGAGTTTCTTTTAAGGTTCATTTAGAAAACACATAACACATTTGAAAACTGAATAACATTATGGTCCAGACAACACCGGGCAGATCAGCCAGTCAGAAAATAAGTCAAAGACTTAATCCTCGAATAACATAAGACTCGCCTTCAAAATAACTGATGCGTATAAAGAAAAAAAAAAAAAAAAAACAGTGGAGTTACATTTTCATAAATGCTCCAAAACAAGAATTTTCTGGACACGCTAAAATAATTTCTTATTCGGTAAAAATTTTTGAGTGCTATTCAAAAGCAAATTTGATAGAAATATAAAAAACTTTATATAGATATAGATATGTCCAGATAACCTGCGTGCAATTAAATCAATTTTGAAAATTGGCGACTTGCACCATTCTACTTTTAAACGACTTAATTGTGACTGAATACACAAAATACAAAGAGACTTGAAATGAATGAAAGATTGCAACTCTTAAGCAAATAAGAGAAAAAATAATTATTTACCACTCCTGTTTATATCTATGTCCCGCAGTTATAATCAATATAAATGTGGATATGGATGAAAAACAATTTAGAGGTCAGTTTTTCAGAGGTTCTTTTTAACATAAACGAAAAATCATGCATCACGCGCACGGACAGTATCGGGATATAGTTAAGAAATTTCATTTTTGTTGATACAATGAAAAAAGATATTTAAATAAACATTTAAATAAAACAAAACGCAATAAAAGTTATTTTTCAGCTATTCTGTCTATAGCCAATAATGTGTGAATTCTTTCGTGCAGCCCTGTATATGGCTACACACCTGATAACACCACAAAAAACTTGTTACGTATTAAATAGCGCATATCACACTAAAAAGGTAAATGCAACACTACGGTAGCTATTTTTTTTTAAATATATCTTTAAATGAATGACAAATTCTATGTGTCCCAAAATTTACAGAAAACATGTTATAGTGCTCCCCAAAAATGCATATAAATCTCATTAAAGTAGAATATCATTGTTGAAATACACTGCAAATGAGTTTTCCTCACAATTTATAACGTAATGAAATTATTTTGTGCTTTTCTGTAAACGAATTATAATTCATACTTACTCTATATTCTATAGAGAGTATGGTATTGGCCATTTCAGCGACGCATATAAATTTCATTATGATTGAAATAGTGTAACATCATTAAAATGCACTGAAAACCCCTTTTTCCCTATTGACATAATGTAATAGAATACTTTTGAGCAGCCCTGTAATCCATAAATTACAAACTTCATTTTCAATACAGAACATGCCATAGTAAATCTCAACAGTGCTGGAAAAAGCACGAGAGGATATTTTCTTAAAATATCAAAGAAAAGAAGTTTTACAGTTGTTTATAACCGTTTCATAAGGCATCTATAAATCTAGAGTATCACTATGTCAAGGAAAGTTCCGGGATCCACTGATAAAAACTTATGTTTAGCTTAGTACTTTAAAAAGCTTTTTTATCATGCTTTTTTTCAATTTAATATTACAGTTATAATTTTATGTAAATTTTAGGTTAGTAAGTTTAAAACAATGGAAAAATATATGCAAATAAACAGAAATGTTCAATTTTTATTATGAAAAAAATTGTTTCTAAACTAAATAATGTTATAAACACACATTAAAAAAAGAAAAAAAAACTCAATATAAAATGATTTTTTTTTTTTTTTTTTGTATAGGAAAATACCACAATTTCCCATTTACTCTAACAAAAAAAATAGAGATAATTTAAAATTTTTAAATATCAGTCAGTTTCTAATGCTGTACACGTGACAAACTTTTTAAAGAAACTACATAAAACAACTATAAAAATACCAAAAAAATTGTATTTGCGTATAAAAATCTAAAATATATATATAGCTTAGAAAAACAATAATTAAGAAAGAAAAAAATATTCACCACCTGAATATTCACCACTGATGGTAGCTTACTCCGTCTGCTAGCGGGCCTCCCCTTTCAAAAGAATCTTTAATATAAACGTAAATCTCGAAAGGGCTCCCCACTGCCTACAGCTCGGTATAGCAGGCGTGATGCGCACGGACTGCAAAATGTAATTTAAAAAATCTCATGTAAATGTTATATTTTTGTATGTTATTTCAAAAGTTGAAACTGGTGACGTTTTATAATTTTTCATTTACATTTTACTTTAACGAAACGGCATCAGTAAAAACATTAAATAAAAAATAAAAATAAAAAATACTATGCCAATTTTGTTCACATCTTGTTAAATTTGGATTTTGGCAAAAATATTACCTCAACATAGAGATATTTACGTTTTATCAGTACTAATAAGAAATATTACTCCAATTAAAAACCAATATAGCCAATATTTTTGCAATACTAATTTTTTATTTAAAAATTTTTTAAATTAAAGCCGATATTTCTGCATATTGGCCAGCGTAAAACCTCTATTTAACCTTCATTACAATTACACTAGAAATATTTACATTCAAGACTAGTTTACTAGAGTAACCTTCAGAATATCCACAAAGAATTTTTAAGTTTCTTTACAATACGTTAAATGCTCAAACCTTAATTATTATATATTTCATTCAAATAAAATTATTTAGCATTCAGTTACATCATAAAATAAAATTACACATTTACTTTTCAGATTAGTTATCAGACTGCCACAAGATAATAAACTCCACATATAACTAATTTTCTCTGAAAGTTATGTTGAAACAAAAAATAATATTGACATTTTATTAACATGTTTATTCGACATGTTAAATTCAACCACAGTTTAAACCCTTAAGCACTATATTCAATTTAGGGATAGTATGCTGAACATCAGCTATATTAAATTTCGTCAAAAGTATTTTATCACAATAGGAATTAGCGATGCGAAAAAGCAGATGTCTAGAACATTTCAGTCAGGACTTTAAATATGGACATACGTCCTGGTATTTAACTCTTCATGCATAAATTATTTTTCATTATTTTTCATTATTCAGAAAAAATCTTTTTTGTTATAAATGGAAGACCCATTCTAAAATAATTTTATTACTGTGCTGCATGCTAACTATTATATTTCCACAAATCAGATCTCCATAAATGAATGCTCGAATTTTTTTGCTTAATAATACAATAATTATCTGCCCTCATATGAGGCCCGTATGCATGAGAGGGTTAAAATAAAAAAGCTCATGACGTACCTATACATACGACATGCTGCTTAAAGGATTGATGAGGTGCGTTTTTTACTGAAGAGAAAATAACAAGCTTCCGAAAACTATTAATCATAGTCCAATTATTTCTTCATTATCATAATGTATAGATAATGATCAATATGAATGTATGGTTAAAAGCAAGAAAATGGTTTTGTAACTCACGGTCCATTGCACAAGTGATATATACAGAAACATAATTTTTTCATTATTCAGAGCACTAAGTACTTTAACAAAACATAAGAACTTTGCTTCGTATTCTATTTGATTTGTTTTTTACCTTTTATATATTTTTTCCATAATAATTGTTTTCAAATGAAAATATAACTGATGGGGGGAAAAATCCTAGGCTAGATTTTAGATGTAAGGTAAGCAGACAAAAAACATTCTTTTTTTTTTTTAATGTTACCTAAGTGATTCTTAGAATATTATGATAAATCGTAAACTAACTCAACTATTTCACAATTTTCAAATAATTAATGATAAATCTGCAAGATTGTGTTAGCTCCCGAAAGACACACGGATTGATAACTGTGTCACTCATTTAAAAAGTAGGAAAAACCTTAGGAGGAAAAGGTTCCAAAGTAGGAACCTTTATAAAAGATAAGAACTTGGCTTCGTATTCTACTTGATTTGTTTCCTATTTTTTTATGTATTTTTTCCACAATATTTGTTTTCAAATGAAAATATAACTCATGGGAAAAAAGCCTAGGCTAGATTTTAGATATAAGGTAAACAAACAACAACAAAAAAATTCTTGTTTTAATGTTCTAGTGATTTTTAGAATATTATGATAAATCATAAAGTAACTCAACTATTTCATACTATTTTCAAATAATTAATGACAAATCTTTAAGACTGTGTAAGCCCCGGAAAGACACATGGATTGACAAATATCTCACTCATTTCCAAAATAGGAAAAATGTATGATATATGCTTTTTATGAATTCTTCAAGTGAGAAAAATAAAATACTGTTCTCCTGATAATTATACTTCTACGATAAAATCAGTATTCTTTTTAATTAAGCAATATTATTTCCTGGCTGGAATTGAATAATCAAGGTTTAAAACTGCGGTAGCAGTCATAAGCAAAGATTTCTCTAATTTTTTTAAACTCTGTGTAATACCAATTTTTAATGTTAATTCAAAAAATTAGGATTCCAAACCAGTCATACTCAATCAACAGACCGTGGGCTGCATGTGGCCCGGCGGGTTTTCATATGCGGCCCGAGATAAAATTGAGATGTACATAAAAAGTAATGTCCCTCGTTGTTGTTTTATACATTTTCATGGGAAGACAAAATCTGACCATTTTTTATAATTAATTTAGAATTATGTTAAAACATCTTAAATATAATTTTCTCAGTCAAGAATACTCGTTATAGATATTTATTAGTTACTCTTTGTAATCTTATTTGTGCTAAAGAAGTACACACATTTCTTAATTGTCAACTCCTAATGAAGCATGCATATATTTTTGCAAATAAAAATTTTTTAGCATTGAATAAAATATTTATAATAAAAAACTTTCTGACTTATTTCCTTTAACACTTCGAATGTAGTAATTTTACCTTCAATTAATGCTTTCAATACCGGAGTAGAATATCAGATCTTGTTTATATAATTATATCTCACTTTCAGAAACCTTAGATAATGAACCGTACCTGAAACAGTTATTAAATTGTGAATACTGATTAAAAATAATATTTACATAAGTACCACTGATTTATACGCTTATTGTGGTATAAGATGGATCTTCGTATCTTTTGCGTTATTTGCAGTTTTACAAAACATTTATCTATATTATAAAGGCCAAACGTATCTGTGCGTAACGCATACGTCATTTTGTGAATGGCAACACTTTCGCATGCAATTTCGGTTTTGCAATTTTCGCTACTGCAAATCCTAAACATTGCACATTTTAAATTTTTACACCATCGTTATAGAGAAAAATATTTACTTTTAAATGCAATCTGTTTGAAAGTGGTATCTCAATTTGTCTTTGAGATATTATTTTTTTATAGTTTTTAGCCCCAACTTTATAATTGTGGCAACAGAACCACTCCATTTTATCTTTAAATTGAAAAAAAAAAATTATATATATATATATCAAATTAAAATGCGCAACACTTTCCTATGCAATTTCGGTTTTGTAATTTTCGGTACTGCAAATTTTATACTTCTAAACATCGTATATTTTAAATTTTTACACCGCCGTATAGAGAAAAAAATATACTTTGAAATGCAATTTGTTTCAAAGCTGTATCTCAATTTATGTTTGAAATAATTTTTTTTTATAATTTTTAGTACCAATTTAGTAATTGTGGCAACAGAATCACTTCATTTTTTCTTAAAATTGGAAAAAAAAAATAGAAATTAAAATGCGTATATTATTTCAGAAATATCATCTGTTATATATCGAAAATATCGCCGTTGAGCTTAATAGTTTTTTGTTAATTTTAGCTTAAAATAATATTTGTTTCAGAGTTAGACTAACCAATGTAAGATGTATTTTTACTGTAACTAATTTTGTAGATTAATTATAAATCAATGAAACAATTCTTTCTTAAAGATTTTCTTTCGTCGATTTTCGACGGGTTCTACCTCGTTAAAATAAAATCTAATAAGCAAAACTAAATATTGTTTTTACAAAATATGAAAATGAGTCTCATATCTATATCATAAAGGCCAAACGTATCTGTGCGTAACGCATACGTCATTTTGGGAATGACAACCCTTTCCTCTGCAATTTCGGCGTTGCAATTTTCGCTACTACAAATTTTACACTTCTAAACATCGTATATTTTTAATTTTTACAACGTCATATAGAGAAAAAAATGTACTTTTAAATGTAATTAGTTTGAAAGCTGTATCTCAATTTATTTTTGAGATGTAATTTTTTAAATAATTTTTAGTACCAATTTTGTAATTGTAGCAACAGAATCACTCCATTCTCCCTTAAAATTGAAAAAAAAAATGCGTATATTATTTTTAAAATATCGTCTGTTATAAAATCAGGTGAATTTCGGTTTTATTTCGTTTAATAATCTGGATAATTGAGTTTTATTGATTTTGTTAATTTTAGCTTAAAATAATATTTGTTTGAGAGTTAGACTGACCAATATAAGATGTATTTTTTGTTGTAACTAATTTTGTAGATTTATTATAAATCAATGAAACAATTCCTTCTTAAAAATTTTCTTGCGTCAAATTTCGACGGGTTCCACCTCGTATATATAAATGTCGGAAGGTGTTCTATTTCTTTCAAATATTGCAATCCATAAAATTATACAAATGATTCAACACAAGATCACAAGAGGTGCTTTAAAATGCTTAATTTTCTCTAGACCAGCAATACTGTGCTAATAATATACTAACAAGGGGACCACCAAACATGGTGTGCACAGATTTCCATGGTTTCAAAGTATGTTGTAGGGTTCATACCACTAATTATTCTGGTAAAAGGGTTTCTTCAAATGGGCCTTAGTTTTTGAGAAATTGGGGGTTAAAGTTCAGCGTATATTTTAAATACCTGTTAGTATGATTTCTCCGTGTGGATCCGTGGCGCTGCGACAGAGTCCGAGTCTGCGGAGCAAACTTGGGAGCAATTTCTCAAACTTATTTAGGATTAAATAATTCAAATAATGTATATCTTCGAAAGAGCAATAAAATATTAATGCAGTAATGCTAAAATGTAAGTTTTTACCAGTTATTCAAATTTTCAGTGCTCTGAAAATACATTTATCTCCAAAGATCAACCTTAACAACATTTATCGTTTGCACAAATAAGACAAGGCAGATTACATTTAAAACTTTTTTGTACCAAATCAAAACATTATGTGATTCATAAAAGTTCAACTGGATTGCAAAAATCGTCTGTAAATAAAATAAAATTTGTGACACTTTTTCTTTTCTTTTTTTTTTTTTTTTTTAATCGTCTGTTTTTATTTTATCGGTTATATCATAACAAAAGAAAATTTCTTTTTGTGGGCTATATTTGCTTTTATACAAATTATGATTAAACTTTTTTCTGTTTTAATCTTTTAACGTATTTTTAATATAATTTATCACGAATCAAGTATTTAAGGAATATAAATTAAGTAAATTTATACATGTTTTAAAAAATGAAATTTCAGACATAAATTAAATCCAACTTCCGTTTACATTAAAAATTTTTGAAAAAATATTAAATTATTATTATTAAATTTAATGGGAAATTATTAAAAAATTTCCCGAAAAGATTCATAGACGTACAGTTTTTAAAGAGATAGTTTACAAAAAACTGATCAAAAATCGAAATTCGTTTTTAAACATTAGATGAAAGCCTCTTTAATTGTGAATATTGTAAAACCTCATTTTTACCCATGCGACAATTTGTATATTTTGTTTATACACCCACACAATTGATAACTTTAAACGTTTTTTTTCCCTTTATGTTTATATTTTTTTTCACTTTCATGTGTTAAAAATGCTAAGGCTTTATTTAATTTAGAGATTTAAAATTTTTTGTACATGTTCTTTATTACATATGGGTTAAATATGTGCATGGAATTAGCTTTAAGGTTATTATTATTATTTTAATTAAATAAAAGTATACATGAAGATATGTTAGATTTCATCACTCTACGCTGCATATATCAGTAAAAAATTTATATTAAATAATATATTATCTAAAAATCCATGCACATCTTGTGTAATACACATTTGACAATCTTAAAAAAGTTATTGAGTAATCTAAAAATATTAATATTTAAAGGAGTATGGATTTTAAAATATTTAAATTTTTTTATACTTTTAAAAAACTTTAATTAAAAATTCAGTTTTATTTATTTATTTATTGCAAAATGTACTGTTACTTGATCACTGAAATGCAATCAGTTCACCATTTGAACCATTTTTTTAAAATAATCTAAAAATGTTTTTAAAGTAAACTGTCCCCTTAAGAAAATATGAAATGGTTCAAAGCTGTAGAATTCCCAATTCTGATTAAAATTTGTAACACTTAAAAACTATATATATATATATATATATATATATATATATTCAAAAAAAAAAAAAAAAAAAAAGCTCAAGACGGATACGATCTCTTAACCTTCGTATCCGCAGACTCGGACGCTGCCGCAGCTCTCCGGATCCACACGGAGAAGCCATACTAATAGGTATTTAAAATATACGCTGAACTTTAACCCCCAATTTCTCAAAAACTAAGACCCATTTGAAGAAACCCTTTTACCAGAATAATTAGTGGTATAAACCCTACAAGATACTTTGAAATTATCAAAATCTGTGCGCACCATGTTTGGTGTTCCCTTGTAAAACGGCTATAGAGAAGAACAAGACTAAAATCACAATATTAAAAAACAAAAGATAGAAAATGCACAAATTTCTTAATTTAACTCATATTGGACAGAAATAATCAACTGATGACACATTCGGGCCGAGGCACAATCGCGAAATCCTATGTTAACCCACGAGAAAGTTTTGAAGCGCGATTACTCATTACCTAATGCAATTTTTAAATACCATTTTCATCCTCAGAAAATAGACAGATGCTGATGATGTGCGTTTTTAAAATTTTTCTACAAAATTTTAAATATTTTTAAGGAAATGATATAGTTAATCGAATGGAAATTATAATGTTTAAATACATAAAAGAAAAATTTCTTATAAAGTTTAAGGAGATAATTTTTACTAACACACATTACCGGCATCTGACGCCTACTTTCTGATGATTACAACGGTATTTTAATTATTAGGTAATGAGTAATCGAGTTTCAAAGTTTTAACATAGGCTAACTCGAGATTTCGCGATCGAAAGTTTCAGTGTAGCAGAGCAGTGAGTGATTTACTATTTACTTGGAGACAGCTTGAACATTGTAAGCAGGGCCGTGCGAAGCAAAGAGGGGCGCCCTGGCACGGAAATTGAGCGGGCGCCAAATTTATGCTACCATCGTCGATTTTTTTTTTTTTTTTTTTTGGGGGGGGGGGGGGTAGAAAATTTATATATGTAAACACATTTGGATATTTTTGTGTGTGTGCGAAAAAAACACATTTTCAAAATAGCATGTTGCTTCTTTCATGGAATCCAAAAAGGGTTATGCTAAACTACATTTTTTCCACGTGTGTTTTCCGGATCCCCTTTGCTATAATATAATCATAATGTTCTTATAAGTTAATGCTGTTAAAATAAAACCTTTTAAACTTCCAAAAGAAACGTCAAACATGTATTCAATTGAACTGTTTGTGTTTTAAAATTTTGTGACACCTGTCACAAAGAGAAACGGTGTGATGGGGGGGGGGACACAAAATTGAAACTTCGCCCCCAGGAGCAATTTTTTCTTCGCACGCCGCTGATTGTAAGATGTATGTCTATTAGTAAGTCGACGACTTTCAAAAACTTCGTAACACATACTCCTTACAACGCTAAGCGCTAAATCATGGCACTATAATTGATAGTTGCAGACAGCTGTACCGTTCCTGTTGAGTACAGCTGTCCCATTTGGATTACAATTTCTTTAGTAATTAATTACCAAAATACACTAAAGTAATTACAATACATTTAGCTTAGGATGCGATGCACTAATTCAACAAGATCAGATTCAATTCTTGATTTGAAGGAGAGGAGATCAATTCTAGAGGCCAAATACAACTCATTAAAACACCATCATAAAATTAGTTTCAGTTCTTACTGTTCACAGCAGTTTCAACTTATATTCTTTCAAATACATATCATTTATAAATAATAATTTGTACTTGAATAAAAAAGTGCCATTATCAGAGAAATTTTTCATGTTCAGGGTAAAAAGGGGTCATGATCATCGTGACGGATCCGGCCTTGGCCTCTAATCGGATTCGGATCCGTTTCTGATCGGATAAGACCAGCCATACTCAACCTTTTTTTCCCCCTGCAAGCCGCAAACAATTATTTTCAATGTTTAACGGGCTTCAAAACACTTTAAAACAGGAGGTGCTGAAATTAATAAAATAAAATAAATAGCATAACAGAGTAATGTAACAAGGTTAAAATTATTAGTAGTTTTAACGTTTGTCGCGGATAGAAGTGTTACCAAAAATTTTAACACCACTATTTCCAAACAATAAAGTTCATGGTAGATTTCTATTGTAATTTTTTTTAGAAATATGCCACTAATTTTGCTGTTTGGAAATAGTGGTATAAAAATATTTCGGTGCCTTTTTTTTTTTTTTTTTTTTTTTTGCGCGACAAATGTTTAATTCTAAAAAGCAGTATTAACTAAAAGTATAAATAATATAACCATGTATAATTTTTAAATAGAAAAAAGAATTAAAAAAAAAAAAAACAAAGTTTTACTAATAAACCAATCTTTTGGTCAATGCAAAACTTTTTAAAAAATTGTAAATATAGCGCAAATTAAAAAAAAATACATTTGGCACTCGGGGACTGCCACGGTAAAGCTATTGCATAGCATTTTTTATCAACTTATGCAATTATTAATTATTATTTTTTTTTTATGCAGGTTGTTTTTTTTTTTTTTTTTTTTTTTTTTTGTCTTTGACATTAATTCAAGTTTTTAAGCTATTGCATAGCTTTTATCGCGGGCTTTATGCGCGGCGACCAAATTTAGAAATTCCGTAACGAGAAAAACCTAACACTCCGGCTAACGCCGTTTCAGTTCAGCAGATTTCTCATTTATTCAATAAAAGAAAATTGATTTTAACTTAATAAGCTTTGGAGAGAGGAATTATGGGTAAAATGCCATGGTTACAATGAGTTGCCAACTTCTAAATACTAAACAGTAAACATACGGCTGCGGGTATAATGATTATATTGCTGAAACCTAACTATTATTGAAATAAAAACATGAAATAATATTAGTAGAATATTCAAAATATCTTTAAATCAATTTTTTAGGGATTAATAATGTTTTAAATGATCCGGAATTTTCTGGCTCAGCTGTATACAGCTGGGTCCGAACCGATTTTTTTCCGTTCTTTAAAATGGCTATCTCCATTTTTTTATATCTACAAGGGGAGCAAAGATATGGAGGCATCCTGGGGCAACCCTATTGAAATCACCAATTATTTTAAAACTAAAATAATAAACAACTTTTAAAGCCTAATTTATTGAAACAGTTTAACTTTCAAACATTTTTTCAAATTTTGGTTGCCACCGTTTTAAAACAAAAATTTTAACTTTTTCGACTTCTTTAATAACTACTTAAATACCATAGTGTAAGATATCTTTAATCTTGTCTCTTTAACTAGAGTTTGTCCCAATTCATAAAAATAGGTTTACAGCGCCCCCTAGCGATTTTTGGCAAAACTAAGTTTTTTGTCACTCTTAAATCTTAATAAAAGACCTAACTTATTAAAAATCAGTAAAACCAAACAGTGCAATCTATTAAATTTCTTATAGGTATTTTTCTCCTCTCTCTAAACACCTCAACTTTTTTTCCCCACTACATCCTGACTGAAGTCATCTTCAACTATCAAGTGCAGCAAGGACTACAGACATCAAAAGGTAAGCTCTCAACTTTTTATTTAAGAATAATATTTTTTAAATATGGGAAGATGATAGGGCTCCAGCAAATAAAAAAATTGTTTTCTTGTCGGTCATCACGCTCAAAAAGTGTAACTTGAATTAATATAAAAAAAAAAGAAAAAACTTGAATTAATATCAAAGCCAAAAAAGAAACTGCATAAATAAAAAATAAATAAATAATTGTAATTGTATAAGTCGATAAAAAATGCTATGCAATAGCTTTACCGCGGCAGTCCCCGAGTGCCATACGTATTTTTTTCTTTTTCTTTGATATTAATTCAAGTTACACTTTTTGAGCGTGATGACCGATAAGAAAACAATTTTTTTTATTTGTTGGAGCCTAACATCTTCCCATATTTAAAAAATATTATTCTTAAATAAAAAGTTGAGAGTTTACCTTTTGATGTCTGTAGGCCTTGCTGCACTTGATAGTTGAAGATGACTTCAGTGGAGATGTAGTGAGGAAAAAAAGTTGAGGTGTTTGGAGAGAGGAGAAAAAATACATATTGCACTGTTTGGTTTTACTGATTTTTAATAAGTTAGGTCTTTTATTAAGATTTAAGAATGAAAAAAAAATAAGGTGATTTTAATTAGTTTTGCCAAAAATCGCTAGGGGGCGCTGTAAACCTGTTTTTATGAGCTGGGACAAACTCTAGTTAAAGAGACAATATTAAAGATATCTTATACTATGGTATTTAAGTAGTTATTAAAATAGTCGAAAAGTTAAAATTTTTGTTTTAAAACGGTGGCAACCAAAATTTGAAAAAATGTTTGAAAGTTAAACTGTTTTAATAAATTAGGCTTTAAAAATTGTTTATTATTTTAGTTTTAAAGTAGGGGAGACTGGGGTACAATGGTCCACTTTTGTAAATTTTGATTGTTTACTCTTAAAGTATTGATTTTTTTTTCTTTTGATCAAGTACATGCATGTTACCTATACATTAAAGTTTATACTGCATCCACTCAAAACTAATAATTATGCATACTTTTTTTAATATATTTTTTTAAATAACAAGTGACAAAGTGGACCATTGTACCCCAATGTCGGGGTACAATGGTCCACAGCATGGGGCTCTATGGACCACTTGTAATTTGAATAATAATATATCAGTGTAGTTCATTTTTTAACAATAAGAAAGATAAACTATATCATAATTTGTTTATTCACATTTTATTATACATTTTTATTTGTTTATTCACATTTTATTATTCATTTTTATTTGTTTATTCACATTTTATTATTCATTTTTATTTGTTTATTCACATTTTATTATTCATTTTTATTTGTTTATTCACATTTTATTATTCATTTTTATTTGTTTATTCACTCTTTTAGCTCTAACTAAAGTAAATTTTTTTTTCTTCATTTTTTTATCATTAAGTCATTATACCGGTCGGATATTGAACAATTAGGTTTATTATCTTCCACAATACATTTTACAGCCTGTTCCATAACTTCATGTGGCACAGAACCTCTATTGGTTTTCCTATGCTTGTTTCTTGTCATTGCTAAAAGAAATATGAAAAATAATATATATCCTTTTTGTGCAATGATGCCACTCAAAGTTAAATATAAAGCTTTATAATAAGAAATATATATATCTAAATATATGACTAAGGAAAAAATATAATAAATTTTTCCTGTCTACTTTACATCATCTGTAATTTTTTTAATGAATTTTACCTTATTTAATTATTATATCCAGATACAAACTAATAGGTAGATATATTTTTGTTTTTCTCATTCTACTATTTTATTTAAATCTAACTCATTATGGGTGCATGCATAAGTGCAGGAATATTGAATTAACAAATTATATGAAATAATAATTAAAAAAAACCCTCAAATGTACAAAATATTTTGTTTACAAATTTTTGGGGTTCATTTTTAAATTTGAAAGCTTATATTATATAGATAAATATTTCAAAAATGCATTTCACAACATGAATCATTAATTAATTCACACCCAGAAATAAAATGATTTATAATTCTTAATTTGAGCTAATTTTTATGTTTGAAAGCATATATTATACAGATAAATATTTCAAAAATGCATTACACAACATGAATCATTAATTAATCTACACACAGAAGTAAAATAATTTATTAATTCTGAATTTCACATATAATATTTAACTTTTAAAAACATTTGATACAAAACTGGGATACGATGGACCATGGTCCATTGTACCCCAGTTTCTGATGGTCCATTGTACCCCATATGGAAGACAAAAACTTGATGATAAAAAAAGAAATTTAGAATTCTGTTATTTTAGCTGTAATAAATATAATAATGTATTGTCTTACCTTTTTATTTTGCTACACAATGTCTTTCAAATTAAAAATTTGTAATAAATAAATGAAGATATGTTTCACTGAAAATATTTACTTTTGCCTTACTCCTCCTGTGTCAAATCAATTATCAAGCATAAAATGGCTAAAATGTCAGCTATGCACATGGTTTCAAACTTTTTTTTACTACTCCATGACTGCCATATATATACTAAAATATGAAGCTTTCAAAAACAGAATTAATATCAGAAATAGGGGGTGAACCATTGTACCCCAGTCTCCCCTAATTGGTGATTTTAATAGGGTTGCCCCAGAATGCCCCCATATCTTTGCTCCCCCTGTAGATATCAAAAAATGGAGATAGCCATTTTAAAGAACGGAAAAAATCGGTTCGGACCCAGCTGTACTTCAAAATGCATTTTCAATCCTAGATCTAAATTTTTTTATCATTCCAAAAAATGATTTAAAAAAAAAAACCTGCCTAAATCTAATTAATAAACATTTCAGCAGCAAAGTGAAACTAAGCATGTCGTGTAGGTATGAAAAGAACTTGTCCAATTAATAATTCAGCCCTAGAGGCAACAGCCGTGATAAAAGCCAACTGGAATCAACACAATCTACGTCTAGAAGAGAACCACCACGCGGATTATACTATGTTTACGCAACATGTGAACGAAGAGGGTGAAACAAAAAAGAAAAGTAACCTTGAGCTATTTATAGAACCTATTATCGCCGCGTTCAAGAGTCGTTATACCCAGCAATTGTAGTCAGGCGTTTCCTGATATTCGGTTTCTCTGCGATCATTTCCACAGGAATCACAGCTATTTAAAGCTACCGCCTCTAATATATCTATTATTACTATTATTTACTTTATTTAAAGACAAAGTTTCATCATTCCCTTGCATTTATTTAAAAATAAAATAGTTTAAGTAATATAATTTGTACGATTAGACAGGGTACAAAATACATATTTGTTCTGCTTTCTACTTATTAAGTTAAACAAAGAGAACAATGCATCTTTTTCTTCTCGCGCATCACCGAATAAATGGCATAAGACCATTAAAAAACGAATGCTTTTTGATTTGGAAAATAATAATATATATATATATATATATATATATATATATATTTATATATATATATATTTTTTTTTTTTTTTTTTTTTTTTTACTAGGGGGTGCTGAAAAGTTTCTGACTTTAATTACATACAGTTGAAATAGAAAAACAAAATTAGTCTATTTGAAATTTTATTATATAATTCTAATAATATCAAGTGTTACTTATCATTAGAACTTTTTCTGTTGCGTGTGAAAGCTGCGATGGCAGAGGCACAAGAAAATTTCATGTCTTGGAGTTATATTGTTTTGCCTACAGTTATGAGGCGTCCTATTGTTTTGTTTCTACAGGAAAAGTAAGCAAAGCCATTTTGGCTAAGTTAGTGACTGAGGAAGAAACTTGACTTAACATCTATGATCCAGAAAACAAGGAGCAATCAAAAGAATGGCATCACAGTCGATTCTGCAGTAGAGATGGGAATGCTCGGAAAAAAAACCGGAAAAATTGGGGAAAAAACCGGTTTTTTTCGGGGTTTTTCGGAAGGCT
Organism: Maratus speculifer; assembly: GCA_964019185.1. Classification (NCBI taxonomy): domain Eukaryota; kingdom Metazoa; phylum Arthropoda; class Arachnida; order Araneae; family Salticidae; genus Maratus; species Maratus speculifer. The sequence continues at coordinate 72,114,677 of OZ025290.1, read as the reverse complement.
TATTTTTCAATTTTTCCGCACTGGAAAAATTGAAATTTCATTTATGAAATAATGTAGTGAAAATTTTGTAATAGCTACATTTCATACTTTTTATTTTATTTATTTTTATGTTGAGTGTCCCACATGAAAACTTTAATGTGGGTAATCTGATCTCTGAGCAGAAATCTGTTTGAGAAGACTTGAAAAGATCCTTCACATTTTTTTCTTGTTTGAAACACAAGACCCTTTGCAAAATTTCTCTTGAAAATAGAAATTTCAGAAAAAAGTTTAATCTACAAATTGAATCTTTCACAAATGCAGTGAGTGAAGAAAAAAAAAGTCTCATGCCATATAGCAGCTGAATCAAGTTGTATATATGCATAAATAACCTTATTAAAAATGTCTAAATAGGAGACTAAAAATGGTAATAATTTCTTATTCACAAATTCTGAATATATTTTGTATAAGTATATATACAAAAAATTCACAATTTCGCAAAAACAGGATTACATGAAAAAAATCTAGATGTATAATTAAATGCAACTTCTTTTTTAAAAAATTAATTCATGCGCAAAATTATTTCAATAATATGCCGATTAATAAAAATGGTAAAATTAAAAAATTAACATAAAATTTGAAGCATGCATTTATTTAATTTTTTTTTTCTATCTTTTCAAGAAGTAAGTATTGAATTCGTGAAAATTTTGACTTCCAGTTTTTGGTGTATTTAAATATTTTAGAAGGTCCTGAACACGATTTGATAGTTTTTGGAAAATATCTGTCACACTGTGAGTCTGTATGGGACAAAAATTTTATGGGCATTCGATCTCAAGAACTGATGGGCATAATTTCACAAAACTTTAGATTCAGTTACACCTTGATATAAACTCAAGATGTTTAGTTATTAGTGTATATCGCACAACTGATGGCGCTACTATGCTGCATTATTCATAATTTCCGCAATAGTTCTATCTCAAGAATTAATGTATGTATTTTCATAAAACTTCAGATTAAGCTAATCTTTGATATAACTTTGTGCACATTACTTTTTGGTGTAAATCGCTCAATAGATGACGCTGCTGTGCTGCATTATTCATGATTATCGCAATACTTCTATCTCAAGGACTAAAGGACGATTTTTTATCAAACTACAGATTCAGACAGTTCCTGATGTATATTAAGATTGTTTAGTTTTTGGTGTAAATTGCCCTATAGGTGGCACTACTATGCTGCATTTTTCAAGATTTCGTTACAGCTGATTAATTGAATGTTTTTTCAAGGTATTGAATCTAAAATTGACCTCCATTTTACCTCAATAATGTACAGTAATGTCGCAAAAACATAGGCAGTTTGCATTAGAAAAGTACAACTGCGATGAAAAAAAACCCCATATTTTATTACAAGTAACTATGTTCCAAATTATACATTCTCTTTTGATTAAACTTTAATTTTTGTAGTTTTTTAAAGCAAACTAGAAACTTATCTCTGTATGTAACTGCTTTTGTTAATTCCTCACGAGCATTTTCCATTTGTAATGTTCTGTTTTCATAACTTTTGAGTTCCATTCTTAGAAATATGAAATTACCATATGGAAACATTATTGAATATGGTTTCTTACTCAAGAATAGAATACCAGATTTCAGGATAAAAAGAAAACAAGTTGGAAATTGCACGTGAACGTAGCAAATGAGGTGCGTTCGTACGATAACGAAGTTTTAAAAATATTCAGATCTTGCTGATATAGTAGAGCGTACTCCGGATACAGTATAGTAGACGAAATCTTTACGTTTCTGTAAATAGGCAGGAAGTAATTTTTATTACACTTCAGCAACGTATATCTTATTCATAAAATGTGAAATAGTTGAATATAATTAAAACACGTACCAAACCATGTTTCCCCGTATAGCATTATATAGTGGAATACTTTTGTGTGGCCCTGTAATTTAATAATAAAAATTCTTTGCATCACAGATTGTACAGAATGCACATTTTAGTATATATTTCATAGATTCATGCCAATTCTATTACGTTCGAATGAGTGTAACATCATTAAAATGCATTTGAAACTTTTTCCCCATTGACCGTAACGTAACGGAATCCTTTTGATTGTCCCTGTAATTGATCTATGCATCCCATTTTCATAACATTTGAAATGACTCGACAAAACTACGCAATAATTATATGTTTTAAATTTCAAACGATTAAAATGCATTTAAAACTTTTTTCCCTATTGACTGTAATGTAACGGAAACCTTTTGAATGTCCCTGTAATTGATCTATGCATCCGATTTTCATAAAATTTGAAATGACTCGACAAAATTATGTTATAATTATCTATTTTAAATTTCAAACGATTCGGATGGGTAGTTTTTGCGTTGTTATATGCGGACAGACGGACAGACAGACGGACGGACTGAGCGACAACAATAGGTGCTACGTATTTACATAATTACGAACGCACCTAAAAATTACGTTTAATTAAACTTTTAAAAAATATTTTTCTGATTTCAGTGAGTAAAAATCTACCAGTCAATAAATCCTATGCTATTTTTTAGTTGCAGACCTGAGTAAGCCAAACAAAAACTTAGTTTTGTTTGAATTTAGATTATAAAACTAAATCAAAACTTTGAATTGAGATTAAAAAGCTATACCAAAACTAAACATATTTTTTAAAGGAAATAAAATTACAATTGAAAGAAAAAAGTGTAATAATGTAAAAATATGCATATTTTTAAACAAACAATGGAATTTTTTTAATACTGATATTGATAATAATAACAAAATTGCAACAAGTTTTTTTAAACTAGTATCATTTACTTAGAAACTATACTTATGTAAATGAAATGCATAATTTATTTCATTCCAAACTGCAGACATATTGGCTCAGGTTGGCTCAATTGGTAGTTAAACATGTAACTGGAAAATCATTTCAACAGACATATGATATAACAAACAATAGTGTTTTAAAAATTCTTAGGCTGTGGAAAAAAAAAAAAAAAAAACTAAAATTTAAAAGCAGGCTTTGCTACTTTCTTCTTATTTTATAATATAAAGTGAAAATAATTTTCATTTAATACAAATAAATGGGATAAAATGTTTATTATTTAATATTCTCTAAGAAAATATAATTTATTTGGGAGAAATAGTCATGAAAAATCAATTTTACCAATTTATCCGTTTTTTTTTTTTCGAAAAAAACCGGTAAAAAACCAGTTTTTTTCCGCCACTTATACTTTTTCCGGAAAATTTACATCTCTATTCTGCAGTAAAAGAAATTTCGCCGAAGAAATCGGCCGAAATGATCATGATCAGGGTTCTCGCTGTCGTTTGCCATTGCACGAAATTGCGACTAAATTCTTCATTTGGCGAGTAAACAAGCGATTAAATTCGCCAAATTGTTAGTGCTAAATTTTTGCCTTTTTTTTTTCTCTCGTTTTTCATACATATGCATATGGTAACATCCCCAGTAATTGACACATTAAGGATTTGTCTTTAAACTTACTTCTATTTTCATTACCAAGAAATAAAATATTTACTTGCAAATATTTTTAAATCAGAGAGTGCATATCTGTGCATCTATTTTGCCCACTAAAAGCAAAAATATTTGAAAAAGTATTTTTATAAAAATATATTTATAAAAAGTTGCTGTAAGGCACTTAGACTTTTACACAATAAAAGTAACCCCTTTCAACTAAACAAAACTGTTGTCAATTAAAATTTAAAATGTACTATAAATCAGATAATAATAAATTGAAATGCATGCCTTTCTTAAGCCAGAGTAGAAGCATTTGCAACAAAAATGGCTAATTTGATACAAGCCATAATTGTTTATCTTTACTAGACACTATTGTCATTTAGTAGCATAAATCAAAGTTATAATCTGTAAAGTAAATGAGCATATAACTGGTATATGGTCTTGCATTTTTAAAAGACTGGATATAAATCTTATTTTAGGACATTTTTGTAGGGTGTGCCAATCACTGGTGCCTGTCAATTACTGGGGATGTTACCCTATATATATATATATATATATATATATATATATATTAAAAATATATTTGTAGCGGATAGTTGAAATTATATTAATAACAATCGTTATAGCAATTATAAAAACTTTTAGAACATGTTAAAAAAAGAATACTTTAAAAAATTAAGGAATTTTTTTTTTTTTTTTTTTTTTTTTTTTTCTACACGGCAAATTTATTCTGCTAATACTTTTTTCATTTGGCGGATGTTTTTTATTTTTAATTAGCCAAATTACTAACGTTGGTTAAATGACAGCGAGAACGCTGGTCATGATGACAGTTTACTGGGACAAAGACGGCATTTTGTAAGTTGCCTACCTACCTCAGGGATGATAACTGGACAATATTATGCTACCCTATTCGACCAGCTGAAGGGCTTCATCAAGGATAAACGGCAAAGGAAGTTGACCAAAAGGATCCTCTTGTCGATTGACAGTACAACTCCACGCATGTCCAATTTTGAAGCTGCCAAATTGAAGATAATAGGCTTCTATTATTTGATCAACAAACCTTTCAAATCAACAGACCTAGCCCTCTCAGACACTATTTTCTGTCTCCAAACTTGAAGAAACATCTTAAAGGTAATCATTTTAATGACATTGAAGATGTCAAAGAGGCTGCTGAGAGATGGTTTCAGGACCAATCATAGAACTTTTATTTCACAGGACTAAAAAAGCAGCAACAACGATGTAACAAGAACATCAGTCTCATGGGTTGAATTAATATTTAATTTCTTAACTCTACCTATTTTTTTTTTTCTAGTTAAAGCCAGGAACTAGCACCCCTCATATTTTAAAATGTTTTTGAGAAGTAAAATTATTTAAAATTTTCATTTCTGCGATTTTTCTCAACTTCGCTGGGAGGCGTAAGACCCACAGAAAAAAAAAAAAAAAACTGTTCAAGCTTGGACTAGAATCAGCGTCATTGGCAAATTGGCATTATGTACCAATGCTCTACAATTGAGCTACTTGGGCGATCCAGGGCTACATTTTCTTTCATTTCGTGTTTTCTCACAGTTAGTAGCTCATACAAAATATTCCATCTTATGCTGTGGGTGCAGCTTTGCTAAGATGTCAAGTGTGAGATGTGCTAAGCTGGAATTGAACAACTATACATATTTTAAATAATTTTAAGAGCTGGTTCGAGTCCATCATTGGACACAATTTCACTCTGTTGGTCTTCGCTTGTAAACCAAGTTGAATGAAATTTCAAGTTATTAAAAATAGACATGCGGAATTTTCACTAAAAATTTGTAATTATACATATGTATAAATTCTTTTTAAGTGAAATACATTACTCCAAGTAATTTTTAATATTTTTTTAATTGAAAATATCAGTTTATTTACCTCTGATTTGCTGACCTTCTTTGTTGCGTCAGAAGACTCAGACAATCAGCTATAGCGCAGTAACCAATCTAACACGCTGTTTGGTTAAGTCCATTTAGCCAAATTTGTAACAGAAATTGTTTGAAATTTAATTACAATTTTATTGTATTTAATTAATTACAATAACAATTATATGCCGTAAAAAAAATCTTGCAGCACTGTAGCCGCCCCATTTCATTATGACTAAATTTCCGTGTAAGAATGTGTGTAACTATAATCAGTCGCTTACAAGTTACGTTGTAATTACATTGCAGATGTTTACAGCTACAAATTTGCCCAACTCTGGTGGATCTTATTATTTGACGTCAACGCCTAGGACGATAATGAAGGATAGTAAATGAATCTTAAGGAATCTGACGAATATGAAGCAGCTGCAGAGTATGAAGTTCTGAATAAATAAGAAACGTATGTTTTAATAATATGAAAGATTAGTATACACCCAGTGATCCCAGAACTATCAAACAACACGTTAGTGTTTAGTAGAGCTCACACGCATTTTTAATGGCAAAGTCCTAGGTTCGCATCTTAATAACTGACCTCAGTCATCGAATCGCGATGAAACTGAAAAAGTGAAGTGTCTTACTCTAAACCTCAAAGTTAGCTAAAAGTTTATCTAGATCCACCGATTAGTTATAAAGCTTAAGAATCCCTGTTGTGTTCCTTTTTTCTTAAATAAAAGATGAAATGCCAACAATTCAATTACAACTTGAACCAGGAAATATTCAGCGATGAGTAATGGCTTGTTTGAAAGCTTTTTATTTAAGTATGAGCCTTTCAAAGATCGGCTAAAAAAATATTCAGTATTAAGGGAATGACACCCATTTAATGTAGTACTATACCTTCTAGAGGTCTGCATGGGCCGAAATTTCCAGGCCCGAGCCCGGCCCGGCCCGAAAGTTAAAATTTCGGCCCGAACCCGGCCCGACTACTAACTCTAACGGAAGAGTTCAGACCAAAAAAAACTTATCTTAGTCTTTTTTTTCTTTCATGTTTATAATAATCTCTATTTATGCAGAAGTGCCATAGGTTGCGATTTTTACGCTTTTCATGATCCTTTGTTTGTTATATATAAATGTTTCAATTATCATTAGTATTATTAATACATTAAAAAATTTTTGAAAAATGGTATATGGTAAAAGTAAAATCTTCTAAGACATCGGAAAGAAAAAAATACATTTCCATTACAGATGTAATGTTTAATATATATTTTTTTCGCGTATTGTTGTATTCATTTTGCATGAATGAACAGTTTAAAAAAATTGCTGTTTTCAGTTTAAACAAAAATTCCGCCATAATCATGTTTTTCTTTTTTCTTTCTTTTTTTTTAATTCTGTTTTAAGACGCCTAATAATCTATGATTCTTTAAAAAGGATAAGTTCTAATGTTTAGTTGTAGAATAATGACGACATAAAAGTATATGTCTATTTTGCAAAAATTTTTGGACCAAGCCAAACTTTACTGATTTATGAACAGACTTTTCCACGTCGAGAAAAAGATTTTCATACCGGAAGATTCAACAGAAACTGATTACTTTGGTCCATGAAGACTAGAAAGAACGAAATTAGTCTCGGCTTCGTACGGAAAAAATAAGTTAGGCTCGGCTCGGCTCGGCCCGATACTCCAGGAAAAAAATTAAGGCCCGAGCCCGGCCCAAAGAGATTAGTGACTAGGCCCGTCCGGCCCGGCCCGAGGCTTCAGAAGCAGGGCCCAGGCCCGGCGTATATGTAACACGGCCCGGCCCATGCAGACCTCTAATACCTTCCATAATTTAACAATATAGAAACATCTCCTTTTAATTTTTTTTTTAATTCAATCATTCCTTTCGAGTTGCTACATTCTAAAAATCAGCGAAATATATATATATCTATATATATATAAGAAAGTCTGGATTTCGTATTAATCAAAGCACAAAAAAATCTACCGAACCAAAAATCTTGAAAATTGGGGTAAAAATACTTCTTATATCACCGAGTGCCGCTAAGAATGGATTTTTTAAAATTCCACCCCTAAGGTGGGTAAAAAAAAGAACGAACTTTTGAAAAATTCCTTAAAAATCGGCTTTTGTAGTTAGTTTTAACTGATAACATATTTTAGTGTATTTTTTCATGCTGAATCGTATAGTACTAAGCAAATTCTTTTAACTCCAGTAGTTCGTGAGATATTTCACATTTTCCTAATTTGGCGTTGTCTTCGGCGCAAAAACCTGAAATTTTCAATGTTTATCTAAATAGATCCGATTTTGTAGTTATTTTTCAACTGATACCATATTTTAGTGTATTTTTTCATGCTGCATCGAATGGTATTAAGCAAATTCTATTAAGTCCTGTAGTTCGTGAGATACTTTACATTTTTCTAATTTGGCGATGTCTTCGGCTCAAAAAGCTGAAATTTTCAATCTATATATATAAAAGAAAGTCTGGATTTCGTATTAATCATCGTACAAAAAAAATCTATTGAACCTACAATTTTGAAAGAGATTTCTATAATCAGATTAACATGATTAAGTAAGCTATATTTAATTATCTCAATATGTATAAAACGCAAAGGGAAATTTCATTCTGGCCGTTTATAACTTAAGTTCTACTAGATAGATTTGAATGGAACTGACATTGTTAGTTGGATAATTTTTCAGAAATTTTTAGCAAATGAAATATAGCATTCTACGTTGTTTAATTGAATACTCATGGATATGTTTTAAATCAGATGAACCCAATTACGAAAGGTTGGCTTTATTTTAAAGGTTCCGCTGAATGAATTTTTATGCGATAAAAACTGTTAGCATGTTGAGCGCTACGTCATTCATTTGTGACTAACTTTGAACTTTTCGTTTAGATGACTGACTTTTCACAGATGGCAGACAGTCTAAGATACGATATAAAACTAAAAATTACAATGATATAAAAATTTCGTTAGATTCAAAGTTTCTTTTTTAAAAAAAACTGACCAGCGTATCGGGCGAAGGCTGCTAGTATATATATATATATATATTTAAAGATAACATTTATACTTTGTTTTTATATGCGAATAAAAATTTAAATTCTCCAGATATATTTTTTAAATCGGCGTCATTCTAAACAGAAATAGCACATTTTTCAGAAATCTCTATAAATAAAAGGAATAAAGAGGATAAGTAATTAATTAATTGAGGCACAGATAGGCTCTCAAACAGTGAATGCATTGCATTTGAGTGTCATATTTTTTTTCTTTATATTTTACACAGCTTAGGTAAACGCAGAAGAAATATAAAACAGATAATGTATTTATCACAAAAAAATCGTCTGCTAAGAAAATCTTTTTTCATTTTGAACTCTATAAATAAAAGGAATAAAGCAGAAGAAATATAAAACAGATAATGTATTTATCACAAAAAATCGTCTGCTAAGAAAATCTTTTTTCATTTTGAACTTCTATAAATAAAAGGACAGATAGGCTCTCAAACAGTGAATCGTCGAATATAATTGAAGAACAAATGGAAGAACAAATGGAAGAACAAATGGAAGAACAAATGGAAGAACAAATGGAAGAACAGATGGAAGAACAGAAAGAAGAACAGATGGAAGAACAAATGGAAGACCTCTTCATTAACAATAAAAAAAGATATGCAAACGAAACCCCAGAACACCGAGAAGAAAGACTGGCGAAGAAAAGAGAGCAGAATAGAAAAAGAAGAGAAAATGAGACAGATTGAGAAATTGGTGGTGTCAGTGGGCGGTGGTGAGACAGTATGTATTATTCTATATAATGTTCTATATCCTTAATTATTTGGTAAGTAGTGGACAGACTGGAAAGCCAACCACATTAAAAAATGGGTGGGGCCTAATAGAGATCGCCTTCACGTGGTGGGTCCCGTCTTCGACTGAATGATCTCTCATTAATTATAATTTAAGAGTTTTCACTCCGATAACGGGCTATACCTAGTATATATAAACTATAAGTAAACGTGTTTTAAAATAACTTTGTACCTTCATTTGTATGTTTTTGAAATTAAAACAGCTACTATCGTATAGATATTTAATTACAAAATGATAATTAATGAAAAATTTTAGCAAAAAATAGTTTGCTAGATATGACATCATTTTCTATTGAACTCCCTTTCTAATGATATTTTATTCAGAATGGAAACTCTCGATCTTCTGAAATAATTCCTTATTACTATATTATCCATAAAAAGGAGGTTTTATTTTTGAGTCATACGACATAAAACTTCAGTAAATGGTAGATCATTTTATTGAATTTATTGCATTTTCTTGCATAATGCACAAAGCTCTGTTATTGTAATGGCCATGAAACTTAATTTAAATTTATTGTAACCAGAAGGTCTTTTATGTCTGATATCATGTAGTTAGCAGACTAATAAAAAAATTGTGATGATGCCAGATTTTTCCGCCTTTACTTGAGGCGGATACAAATACGTCGAATGCAGCGTACCCGGGTAAAAAAGTGGCGGATGTAGGGTATTTAACTATTCCAACCCAATTTTATATCCGATTGTGCCTACCAAAAGCAACTAAATTCACACTCGTATATCTCCGTGACCTGTACGGGAAAAAAAAAAAACTTTTAGGCGAGATATGAACGAAGGTAGAAGCAAAAAATCTTGACTGTGGACAACAATATAGAAAATCAATATATATATATTGTTAAAAGTGGGTATGGGTATATAGAAAAGGCACCCGCTAAGCCTTAATAAAATTGTTCATATAATTCTGGTTGAATCAACCCGAATTAATGATAGCATACTTGCGTATAAAAATTAAGCTGTGTACTTACCATTTTAATCCTTAACTGCTGTGTAAAAAATTGTCGCATCACTACTGTTAGCAGTCCATGAGATCGTTTGATTGAAATATAAAAAAAAAAATTCTGTATTCTCATATTGGATGTTGTTGCTGTACTAATCATTTGCATAGTAATTTAATTAATATTTAGTTATTCAACTGCTGCTTTTTTTCAATTTACACAGTTTAACTACGATACTGGGGACAATGCTGCCTGTGTAATTTATCTTGTATTTTGTATTATATTCGTTTTTATAATTCATGTTATATATTTTGTGATTCGTCTGTATAGTTTGAATTGTATTTTTCTGCAATGAGTCTTTTCAGACTTTTGAATTTTAAATTCCCATTAAATCCTAAAATCAGAAAAATTTACTTTTTATAGTTTATGCGCAGTTTTAATTCATTCCTTAATGACTGCTTCTGACTTATTTTTGTTGATAGATGAAAATGTGGACTGAGCTTTACTGGTGCTTTATATTCAAAATCATGTTGATTACTGGGCATTGTACACAGAATGTGAAATTATGTATTATTATTATTATTATTACTAGCTGACCCGCCCGGCGTTGCCCGGGTCCGTATTAGCAATATTAAACGAACTTGAAATTTGTATGATTTTATCAATAACTGGAAGCATGCAGAAATGCATTGTCTGAAATACGTCATTTTCATCGTTATAAAGTATTAAAAGGTTCTGAAAAAAAAAGAAAACTTTTAGTAATACAATTTTTAGTTTAAATCAAATGTTTTCAATATTTTATTTAATTTTATTCAAAATGAAAAAAGATTTTCTTAGCAGACGATTTTTTGTGATAAATACATTATCTGTTTTATATTTCTTCTGCTTTATTCCTTTTATTTATAGAGTTCAAAATGAAAAAAGATTTTCTTAGCAGACGATTTTCCTGTGCCTCAATTAATTATCCTCGGAATTCCTTTTATTTATAGAGATTTTTTTTTTTTTTTTTTTATCAGGCTCCAGCATTGTTGATATGTTTGCATCAAGTCACAATAAGCTCCACCACACTAAAAGAATATAAACCATAGAGTAATATTTTAAACATATAATTAATATAATCAGGTTGTTGAGAAATTGTTGTGGAGTAACATTTCTGACATGGCACATTTAACGTAATAATTTTATTTCATATAATTTCTGTAAAAAAGGAACCTTATGTCAATGGACTTAAGCCAGACAAATTGTTAGTATATGTTTGAATCGTACATGTTTAGGGTTTTGGACTTACTTTTGACTTTGATCTTTCAGGCTTATGAATGACTTCTAGAATTAAATTAAATTTTGTCTCATTACAAAATTAGTTTAGTTATGAGCCCAAATTTTTAAGCTGGGTATAAATGATTGAAATTCGGAATGTGTTAAAAATGCCTTTACTTTCCTGATTTATCTTACGGCACTAGAAAAGCTCAATCCACATTTTCAGCTATCAAAAAAAGTTTTTTTATAAGCTTTGCAGATAATTTGGTTCTATTACTTTTTGACAGAAACGCCTTTATGAGCATTACAATATATCTGGTTCCATTACTTTTCTACGCACTTTTTTTTAGACTGAAATTGTTTGCCAATTTTTTACTGTAACTTTTTTAGATCGAGCTTTACTTTTCTTCCTGGTTTCAACAGTTTTTTATATGATTATAAATGGGTTAATTAATATCGACAAAATAATGTCGTTTGTAGTTAGATTATTGTTTACCGTGAATGAAACACGTTGCACGTAATCTTAACATTTGAAATAATAAAAATCAATCAAACTGCTGACAACTGTATTGAACGCATTTTTTTATGAATTAATTTTAATATAACTAAGAATTTAACTATGTAAAGCAAGAATTTAACTTAGTAAGGCAAATTGGAAAAAATCAATTATAATTAATGTACAAGTAAAAAAGAAAGTTACCATATTAATTCGCAGAATGTTTTTTATAAATGAAGGTACAAATGGAAGAAAGTCTTACGAAACATAATTAAATTTCTGAAGTTAAATCAAATTTGAAGTGAAATCTTTTCATTTTATTATTATCGTCTGCTTATTGTATGTTTAAAATGTAAAGAGTTGTTACTATACACAGGGCTCGCACCATCCCTATGATTTTCACACGTTGCTACCAGTATTTTAAATCAAAAATTTTCATGGAAGGTCCGTTTAACATCCACAATGGAATTATACAATAAATATTATCGTTTACAAAATTGTGGTAGGAAAGTACGAAAATTTTAGGAACTGTGCGAACCTTGCTATACACTCTCGGAAAATTTTATTAATTGATGAACATTAAAATTTTTTAATATTAAATATTAAATAATTTCTCATACCTTCAAAAATAATTATAATTTTCATAGTTATTTCAGATTTACCAAATAATATCTTGCCTAATATGTTACACCTGATAAATAATTTACCCGATAACACCTTTTTTTTACAGTGTAGATAAGTTTAGTTTACTTTATAATTAGGATACATATAGTTTACTTTATAACTCCTCAGTCTTGGTGCAGGGTTCGTTGATTTAAATCAGCTTTATTTTAATCATGATTTAAATCACGATTTAAATCAATTGATTTTTTAAAAAAAAACCATTAATTTAAATCAATTTTTCCTTACAATTGTTTTATTAAATTTAAGATGTAAACAAACATATTAATATACTTTAATGTAATTTAGTTTTGTATAATACAGATAATGAAACAGCTTTTAGAAAGATAACACTCAATCTTCGTCAAAAAGTAAAATACAATGTAAATTTTAGAAGAAAATACTTTCAAAATAATCTTGATATGTTTCAAATATACTTGAAACAGTAAGAAAATCTAAGTAGAAATATATTAATTATTGGAATATTTACTTATTAGTATTTTGAAAAACTTCTGCAAGTTGAGGTACAATAAAACTGTATGGCTATGTGCTCTACTTTGGTGATGCCTATTATATTAAGGTTTGACCAAAATCTGAACCATTCAATGATTTTTCTTTTGAATCTAACATACTAGATCTCATCCTTTTTAGAATGGTAGGAGGTAAGGTATTCATTACGGTTATTGCAGAGCTTGATACTCAAAAACTTATAGTATTAATGATCAATAGCTTTTTACTGCAATAACTTTATATACTTCAATGGAACGAATGTTTTCTGCCTTTTGTACAGTACATTTGAAAAGTAGAAATAGAATCTTAAAGTTGCTAAACTCGTTTTACTGTATACCAGCCATTTAAGAAAACAAAACAGAAAATTTAATAGCTTAGTTTACAATTAACCTTCAAATTTGTTTAAAATTTTTATGTTGTGTTGCAGTTATTTTTATTTTAACTAAAATACTGAAGGTTGAATTGATTTTTGACATCTGATTTGTACTTTTCCATTCATTTTATGTAATAGAGATTTTTCCATAGCTTAAAATTTTACCTTTGAATCTTTATGTAAATTATGTAATATTAATAATATATATTGATAATAATTATAACATGAATCTATGTGTATGTATAATTTTTATTTTATAAATTAAAAGAAAAGTCATATAAAAACAATACTATGTGAGATTTTTAAGAAAAATAAAAAAAACCTGATTTAAACCAAAAAAATCCGATTTAAATTAAAAAAAAAAAAAATCGATTCTTTTGATTTTTATAAAAAAAAAAAATCACGAACCCTATCTTTGGTGTTACTTGTAATAGACACTGAAGAAAAAACTCCCTCTAAATAAACTTAACTCTTTGTAAAATTACAAAATCATTTTTTGACTTTTTTAATAAATGTTCGCATATCATAAACATCAGTATATATATTAGAATAATTCATCTTTCGAGATGTATTATAAAAATTTTAATCTGGTTTTTATGGTTCATCGTAATAGTCTCGCAAAAACCATTCGTTTATTACATGTTTAAGTTCAAAATGCAAAAACGTGTGGATATACATAGCTAAGCTAAAAGTACTGCTATAAAAGAAAGGAATAAAACATTTATATTTAGTTGAAACAAAAAGTTGCGTCTTTTATAGGACATATCCCGTCATTTATGAGAGAAAATTGTTAGAATAGTTCATTTGAAATAAATTATGTGACACTTTTGAGTGGCAGTAGTAAACCATAAAAAACTCAAATAGTGTTTACACAGTTTTTCTACAGTGCAGAAAAAATAACCTTGAGTTATTTTTAGAGCCATAATGACAAGTGAAAAGTCATTCCACCTACAGCATTCTGAAAATGGGATTCCTGCGTAAGTTATTTCATTCAAATTCCGACAAATTAAACCAATCTCCAAAATCTTTTTTATAAACATGTCTACTTATAATTTGCTTTTTTTTTTCGCTTTTTAAGACAATATTCAAGAATAAAAAATAAAGTTTGTTAAAGAAAAAAATCATTTTTTTTTTTTTAAATATTCGCAAACTTTCAATTTTTTTTTTTTTTTTTTTTTTTTTAAATTTTTATTAGCTATCCATTTTTTATAGTGACAATTATCTTAAAACTCTGAAGAAATATAAAAATTTTTTGCAATCACCCAGCAATAATTTTTTTAAAAGAAAAATAGTCAAAATTATCTGAAAAACTGACATTTCCGCAAAACGTGATAACTCAAAAATAAAATTATGATTGACATTTTATAAACTACATAATAAACAGAATAACTTTTTCTGGGACTTAGAAATGCAACTACAAAGTATGCAGTCAATCTCAAATGATATGGCAGTTAACCCTTTCCGGTACGGACAAAATCCGTTAGTAAAGTGAGAAATTATAGAATGGCACCGGAATTCACAAACGAATATTTTAGATATTGTGTAATCTTTAATTTAAGCTTTTATTGTAAAAGTAAAACTTTATTAAAATATTACTGGTGCCGTTCGCAAATTTTGAATTAAAATTAGGTATCCCAGACAGGGCACAGTGTGCCGGAAAGGGTTAAATGCAGACTTCGAGTAATCGTAATCGTGTAATCGTAGTCGATTATAATCGATTACAAAAACCGTGTAATCGCACTGTAATCGTAATCATAGATTTTGGTTTTTGAAATAATCACAACATAATCATAATCAAGAGATTTCATCTCGATTATAATCATAATCTAATCATAATCGAACCCTAATGTAACTGCAATGTAATCGTAATCTTAAATAAATATGCGATTACTTTAGGATTACGTCTTCTTTTTTCCCTTCCTTTCTCTTTCAAACCAAAATATACTTGGTTGGTTTGCTAAACATTGTACCACCGGAAAAGGAAGAGTTCGGTTCATGTTTTCAACTCATTAAATGGCCCTAAAGTAGGAGTGTGAAGGTCAGAGGTCATAAGAGATAGAGATAGTCTTTAATGGGGTAAAGTGAAACAGAATGTATACTGCACACTGTAATAGGATATAGGAATAGTATTTGACTTGAGTTTGTCAGTGATAAGGAAAGTGAGAAAATAAAACAACATGTGGTCAATCCAGAGGTATGGGTCATTGATTGGAAGTAGTGAAGGATAAAAAGTAAAAAAGAAAAGAAAGAAAAGAATTTTATTTATGGTTTTACTATTGAACATTATATCCTGCATTCCCACACCCCTTAAATTCTGTCCTACCAGAAAACAATGCGCTTTTTCTTCCTTTAAATGTTCTTGTACAGAGTCATAGCCGGGGGGAGGGTCCAAATGCTCTTCATACCATTAAAATCGAAAAGTTGATTCAGCCTTGACTAATAGCTTCAAATTCTCTGATTAGATATGGCAAAGAAAACTTTATAAAATTAGTGATACCAGTGCATCTGTATTCCCCCCCCCCCCCATCTTCTACGCCGCTGTTCATGTAATTGAAATTTATTTTAAAATTTATGAAATTTGAAAATCATTAATATCAGTATATATTTTTTAGTTTGTATTTCTTCATTTTTTCTCCGAAAGCAATGTAATTATCAAAGGGTTACTTTAGTAATCCCAAAACACCCCTTCGCTAATGTTAATTTTATGGGCAAAAAAATTATAACAAATTTACGATCACTTGCATTTCAATATTTTTAAATGTTTTCTCATTGAACAACTAAAGTCGATCTGTATGATAATGGATTTTTTTTACCCTTTCAATTTCCACTACGATTTTTATTTATATATTTATTTATTTTAATGAGTATATTTACATTTTCAAAACCGGTTCCTAAAGTAAAAACATCTTAAGGGTGTTCTCAAGCGTAAAATATTTTGACACATTTACAAATTCATTTTTTAACGGAAAGATAAAAAATTGGAAGGCTGACTATGGAAGCGAATTTGAATCGAACTGAATTTTCCATTTTGTGACAATTAAATTATTAACCGAATTATGAGCTATTTTGGTCACGTGATCTCACGATTGTTTCCCTTTCATTGACTGGTTTTTCTGCTTTTGCCGGAAAATGCTTTCGAAATATAAACTTTGATGGCTTGTTCTAAAATATCCATTGCGTTTGCCAAAAAAAAACAAAAAAAAAAAAAAACAGATAAATGAATGCAATTAGATAGTTTCTGAATAACAACACCTGCTATTTTCCTGCATTTTAGAACAAAAATAAATTAAAACTTATGTCGCAAAGTTTACCTTTTTGATTTAAAAACACCTATAATAAAAAGAATGCATACAAAATCAAAAAGTAGAAAACGGTCTTTATATACATCGATCTGACCTAAACAATGCAGAAAAAACGTTAAAAAGACTAAAATGCGAAGAAGATATTTAAAAAAATTTCTTCCAAAAGATTAACATTAGTGAATGGGTGTGTTTGCCTTACTGAAGTAGCTTCTGTATGCTATGCACTGCATATTAAAAGGCACACATATAGAAATTTATAAAAAGAAGAAAATTTAATGTTTTATAATGTGAATGAGAAGGTTCAAAACAAAACATCAGACTACTTTAAAGAGGTATTTTCCCAATATCGAATAATAATATGAAAAAAATGTGATTTAGGCTGAATTTTTCTTAGGAAATCCGTAAAGTTAAATAATCAAAATTCAATAAAAATAATAATAACCATAAAACATGGGAAATTTGAAATGGTTTTAAATTGTATTACAAAATGTGAATATTGCATATAGATAGTCAAACAATGAATTCGAAACAAGAGTTGTTCGTAATAGAACTCTGCACAACTCGGGTTAAACCACATCAGAGTCCTGGAATTTTATTTTTAGTCAATCCGAAACCCGATTCAAATTCAACATACTTCCACTCGAAACTGATTCAGACTGACTTTTTAATTTAATGCAATTATGATATTAGCCTGTAAGAAACTAATAAGAAACTCTAATAAGAAATTACTATAATAAGATTCTCGAATTCAGCGGT
Source organism: Maratus speculifer (assembly GCA_964019185.1). Taxonomy (NCBI): domain Eukaryota; kingdom Metazoa; phylum Arthropoda; class Arachnida; order Araneae; family Salticidae; genus Maratus; species Maratus speculifer. The sequence goes on along the minus strand of OZ025290.1, from coordinate 72,097,194 downwards.
TTCCAATCTATGGGTCGCGACCCACTGGTGGGCCGCGGCAGTTGTTTTAGTGGCTCGCGAAAGTTTTTCATAAAAATACTTTATTTCTGTTTAAAAAGATAAGACAATTTCGAAAGGAAATAATGGGAGTATCCTTATTTTCCTTTTAGATTAATATACGAACAGACTATCTAGAAATATTTAAATCAACTTTGAAATCCTTGATGAAATTCAACACTTTGTGCTAATGAGAACATGTTTTTTCTACTTTGCTGTTTTTGAAAGACAAGTACTGAGACAAACTGTGAGTTAATATATGTTCCCACATTGGTAAACAGCAATTAGAAATCTCATTCATTACAGAGTTATGTTTTCATGATAATTAAACATACTTTTAACCATCTTTATAGTTTGTGTATTGTTTTAATCCATATTCATTTACACACATTGAGATTACCGATTCTGGTTTCTATTGATAATTTATCTTCTGTACGAAATTTTGCGTTTTTCTTAGGATAGGATAGCTGAGCGTATAGAGATCGTACAGAAATTGCTATACTGACATACAACTTTATCTTGGGTGGATCGCGAAAATTTTTTTTTACTGAAAAGTGGGTCACGAAAGTTTTTTCCCTGAAAGGTGGGTCGCGTACAAAAAAAGTTTGGGAACCGCTGCTCTAATTAATTACGCTAATAAGAAATTTATCTTTTTTATAATGGAAGAAATGTACTCGATATTGCGCATATACATAAATATAATATACCTTAATATTTAATAATACAATTTTTTCTCCGGAAAAATATTTTGTTTTGTGAAAAATTGGGTAAATCCTAATAAGAGTCACAAATGGCTGAGACACAAGCCAACAGATTTAACACTTAACTGCTGTAACAAAAATTGTCGCATAACTACTGAGAGCGGTTTGTCAGACCGCTTAATATAAAGATGAATAAAAAGTTAAATTAAATCTCGGAATACTATTTTTGTATTAAACTTTATATATAGGACAATTATAAATAAAATTCAGTTATTCAAAAGTCTCTAGAGATAGTAAAGGCTCCAAACGAAACAAAATTTGACCAGTATTTAAAGTTAAACTAAAAATTACGAGTTAAACTTGAAAACCTGAAAAACAGCGGTCTATGAGACTGCTAACAGTAGTTAAGGGTTAAAGTCAACATGACCTGCAAAAATGTCAACCGTAATCGTAATCTAAATGTAATCGTAATCCAACAAAAAAATTGTAATCGTAATCTAAACGTAATCGTAATCCAACAAAAAATATTAATCGTAATCTAAACGTAATCGTAATCCAACTGGCATAAAAAGAGACGTAATCGTAATCGGTTTTTAGAAATTGAAAATAATCGTAATCATAATCGATTACAGTCCTCTGTAATCGACTCGAAGTCTGGTTAAATGACTAATGTAAATTCGCAAAATTTGTCTCAAGTTTGTCATTTACACCAGTGTAAATGTAAAATTATTTAATATATTATCAAAAACATTTATAAAAGCATTACAGAAAATTTCGTGGTATTTCATGCATAGTTTTTTCTTTTAAGATGTTTTGTGTATGGTAAAAATCTGAAAAACTTCATTTTGACAGAAAGCTAAAACTAACGGATTTCAAAATTTGTTATTTCTGTAAATTTAAATGACTGTAACTTTGTTTATAATAAAGATACCGACACAATTTAAGCAGAATTCGACAGATAAAAGAATCGATCTCAATATTATAGCGTAAATGAAAGATCGATGCTTTGATTGAAAATTACGTTTTAAAGCTGATCGGATACTTTAACCCTTTGTGATTCAAGGATATTTTAGAGTACCGTTAAAAAAAACTTAGTATTATAAAATTCATTAAACAAATTAATTGGCAGTATACATGTTTGGTTGAATTTTAAATACTATATTTTGAAAAAGGAATTCAAAGAATTATTCGTTGCACGAATTTAACCCGGGAGATCTCGCGAGTGAGAATTTCTCTCACGGTGCCCAATTGCTTTTCTTTTACTTTACATTCACTTAATATAAAATTTTTTGTTTGGCTTAGAACTCTTATTCACAAAAGAGGTAAAGTAATCGAAATCACATTTTGAAATATTATTAAAATGAAAAATGTTTTAAAAAACAGTCTGAAAAAAAGTAAGATAGAGAAAGAATATCTCATGCAGAGAGTTCTCCCGGGTTAAATAAATTTAATATAAATTCAGTGAACTGCTTAAAAAGTTTTTAAATTATAATTTCTTTCCGAATAATGGTTGTTCAACTTTTTTATGTCAAAAGAAAGAGAGTGAAATGTTTCAGTTCTAAGAAAAAGTTCTATATTTATACATTTATTAACTCTATAAAGCAAAAAATACAGTATGAGTATAGTTGTAAAATATTATACAAAATTCATACAAATACACGGTTAGTTTATTAATTTTAATAAACGAAATCATTCTAAAATTTATTTAATAATGGCACATATCGGTACTTCTTTGTTAAAGAGAATCTTGGCATAAATCAGATTAAAAAAAAAAAAAAAAATGCAACTTTGCGCCAGATATTATAAACGGTCACGAAAGTGAAACGGCAACTAATGAAAAAATTTCCAACCATACATGACTTATTTATATCAACGTATTTTTCCTATTACATTATTATGTGCCTTATTTATCTACTGCCTATAGTCGTGTATAAAAGTTGATCCCCCAATTTTTAAGCAAATTTTTGGAGAAAAAAAAATTAATCTTCATGTATAAGTCGAACCACATTTCTGGTTAATGTGTTGAAAAATAATTTTAATCGACGATAAATAAATAATTTAGTTTAAAAAAAAATCTAAATTTTTGATTAGACAATTTTTCTTTAATTCAGCGCTTTAAAACTGTATAATTATGTAAAGTTGGAGAAGTTTAAATTATTTTGAAAGCTATTCACATTAATTCAATTATACCTAAAAAGAAAAAATTCTTTCAAAGGCCTGGCCTTTCTTTACCAAGGTTTAAACAACTTCTTAGACTGCTAAAATATAGTACTTCTTTGTACTGTAGGATTTTTAGAAGAGATATTTAAAATCATTCTCAAACTCTTTCTAAAAGGAAGATTAAAATGTTGAAAGGAAAGTCACTATATTGAAGGAAATTCTATGCCAAGAGAAAAAGGATGCAATAAAATTACAGGGACATTACTATTGAGTTTTTTTTAATTTTATTTATTTATTTTATTATTATTATCAATTACAAGAGAATGACCATTTACAATAGAATGACACTTTTATCATCTCTCAAACATAAATCCATGTGTGACTACTTAAAAGACTTACCCATTCGTCGCGTCGATTAGCTGGTTTTTAACAACTTGTGTATAAGACGGCCCTCCCCAGCATTTTCAACTCCCACAATTTCTCTAGAATTTGTTGACTTATACACAAGTATATACGGTATATATTAAATAAACTTATCTTCAATGTAGGAAAAAGCTGGATGGTAAAAAAACACTTTTTCAAAAAAAAAAAAAAAAAAAAAAAAAAAACAGAGAGAAAGAAAGAAAATCAACTTTGTTTAACAGGAAATAAAAATTTCAATTTATACAGTGCAAGGTGAAACATTTTTTAAAATCTCCTTGAACAGTATAGAAGCATAACATGCAAAAGCAATTTCATAAAGAAAATATTCTTAAAGAAATTGTAAGTTTCAACATGCGCCTCATACCATCCCACTCACAAGGAGGTAGGGACAGGAATAAAACAAAGATATAAAGTACAAACAGTCTAGTGCTAGCTAGATATACAATCAAAGAAAGTTTGTACATTTATAATGTATGTGCCACAATATTAAATTCCAGTATCTACATGACTGGAATGAATTCGGGATTGTCAGTCGTGGATGCCATTAAAAAATCATCAATTTATTTGCATTTTAAAGTTTATGAATATATTACCACCAATAGTATAAATAATATATTATCCTCTAAAAATGTTTGCATGTTAGCAATTTACATTAATTTTTTTAAGGGGGGGGGGGGTGGACATGGCTTATTACTCTTTTTACTGGCATATCCCATTACTTTCCACTTCTTTTTTGTTGTTGTTGTTAAACTTCTTATATAAATAAAAATGTTGCTATAAGGCTTAGTTTAAATTATTGATAATATACAGTATAATGCTCTATAAATAGGGAAACTATTACATAGATGCATAAACAAGTCAATAATATACAGAAAGCATAAAAAGTATATGAAACAAATTTACTTTTCATTCTTGAAATAGCTTTTTTCTTTGTATAATTGCAAGCTTATGCACATAAAAAAAAAAAAAAAAAAAAAATTCAACTAAAGACTGAGCTACAAGTGTTTCCTCTTGTGCGTGATTGATGAAATATTTAGAATGATGCATAAAAAGAAAAATCTATTGTCCCGTTCCTTCCACTGTCCCATTCCATCCCACTCTCTACTTATACATTAATTGTGGAAATTTTGAAAAAATTCCTTTAAAATTTCATAGACTGACAGTTATTTCATAAAGATATATGATAATCTGATGAGATTTTAAAATGTAAATAAAAATTGCCAGAAAGTGCCTTTAGAAATTTTGTTTTTCTCGGAAAATTTTAATTTTCATTAATTTCTCTACTGTACAAAAGACGACAAAGAATATAATTTAATGTATAATATTTGAATGTGTTTTCAAAATATCAGGAAATCACTTTGCAGCGAGAACTTTTTATCAATTGATAATTTTGAAAATAAAAAGTTTTTAAAAACATATAATAGATTTATTACTTAATGCGAGGACAGACTACAATTTAGAACTATAATTTTTTAAATATGAGCTTGAAATAAAAACTAAAAATAGCTTTTCAAATCGTACGTTGCAATTCAAGTTAATATTTTTTTTCTGTATACATTTCTTGGTTGAAGTCAATTTCATATAAGCAGTAGATTTGTGTGAAAAAAAAGTATCCCGCAAAAGTATTCCACTACATAATGCTATACGGGAAAACATTGTTTGGGTCGTGTGTTAATTATATTTCACATTTTATAAATATGATATATATTGTTAAGGTGTAATAAAAGTTTCTTCCTGTATATTTACAGGAACACAAACAAGATTTCGACCACTAATACTACATCTGAAGTACTGTCTATTATAACAGCAAGATTTGAATATATTTTAAATTTCGTTATCGTATGAACGCACCTCATTTGCTACGCTTCGCCTGCAATTTCCAACTTGTTTTTTTTTTCTTTATTCATTTTATTAAAAATGGAAGAGATGTGTCATTTCCGAACATACATTTTTCTTATTGACTTGATGCAAAATGAAGACTGGGCGGTGGAATAGGGGAGTAATCAGGGAAACCTGGGGGCGGAGCTCTGAAAATTCGTGATGGTGCTAATTCCGAAAGGTTAAATCTCTTTGATAAATAAAAAGAAAATATAGTTTTAAATGGGAAATATTAAAAATGCTGATATTTCAAATTTCATAAGAAAATTTTTAAATTAAAAAAAAAAACATGGATACTATTGAATGTGATTACTATTTATTTTATTTTATTTTATTTATCTATTTTTTTGCAGAATTTATTAAAAATAATAAAAGTAAACTTTCATAATTTTAGAAAAGTTTAAATAGTTAGTTTAATCTTGCGATCTGAGAGGGACTTCAGCCCCTTAGCTCCCTCTGTGGGTGCGCCAATGCGCTCCACCATTTTATTGGTAAAATGGTACAAATTACTGATACGCAATGGCGCCAACTTATATGGGCCCGTGAGGCCTGAGCCCACCAAATAATTTTGAATTTTAGCGTGCTAAATTTTCAAAGTTCTATTTCGTTTTTTTTTTTTTTTTTTTTTTTTTTTTTTTTTTTTTTTTTTTTTTTCCATTATTATTTTATTATTTATTTTTCTCCCAAAAACAAAATTTATTTTGGCAATGACCACGCGTTTTAATGGACTTAATGCACGCAACCTGAGGTCGAGGCTAAAATTCGGCTGCTGGCGTTATTTACTGGCGGTGTTTAGCATAGCCGTCTATGAAGTGTGAATTATTAATGCCTGTTTGTTAAAAATACTGGAAAAGAATTCTTTGTTATAGCAGCATATACGAGGGTTGCTATTTATATTTGTGGCCTAGTAATAAATACGCAGATATTTATGATCAATATTGAATTAATTGTTTTTCAAAGTATTCTCCATGAAGATCAATACACTTTTACACCCGTTTGAACCAATTTTCGAAGCACTGTTTTCACTCCTATGGAGGTAACTCCAAACATGCGTTTTGAACGGAACAATCACTTCTACGGATGTCGAAAATCATTATCCACGTAATTTATTTTTGATATGAGGGAGCAAAAAAATATATTGGGTGACAAATCAGGGCTCTATGGCTGATGACTCATCAATTCGATGTTTTGGCCTTTCAAAAATTACTTTGTTTGATCCGATGTGTGAGAGCTCACATTGTCATGATAAAAATTTATTCGCCGGTTATTCTGCTTTTTTCAAATTTCTTCGAAGACTTCTGGTAAATAAGTGGTTGAGTATCATTCAGAACTGACTGTCCTGCGTTGCTTTAATGCCATTGTCGTCACGTGACCGGTAATGTCGAAGAAACAGGCAACCATTTGCTTCGATGTGCTTCTTCCTCGAACAACTTTTGTTGAATTTGGTTATCTTGGAAGATCCATACAGAAAATTGCTGTTTTGTTTCCGTCTTCTATGCATAGATCCATAATTCATCAACTGTGTAAATGTTATACACAACTTTTGGTGAACCTTGAACGCATTTGTTTAACATTTCCTTGCTCCAATTGACACAAGCTTTCTTTTGAGCGTTTGCTTGATTATGTGGTCTCCAGCGCGAATAAATATTTTTTACTTCCAATTGTTCAGGCAATATCTTATTGATGCCTGTCCTACTAATGTCCAAAGATATCTCAATCTCACGATATGTCACATTAAGATCTTGCCTTATCAGTTAAGGCACAACATCAATATTTTCTGGCACCACAACCGATTTTGGTAGACCTTCACGGAATGCATCCTTGAGCGAAAACGGAATACGAATGAATTCGCTATACCAGTTTTTTATAGTGCTTTAGGATGATGCTTTATCTTTGTATAAAAAATTAAGTTCATGGAGGTACTCTTATCTTGACAATTCACGTCGATAGTTTTGAAAAATGATCGCACGAAAATGTTCGAGTAAATTTCACTTTTTGCACAAGATGAATTATTCAATTTACTGCAAATAACACAAATTAAGCTAAAATGGTAAATTGTTCCGGAGAATTAATGGTTAAAAACATTAAATTTTCAATTGAAATCGTCAGCGGTAGCCTAATAATACTTCTTGTTGCCAAGGCCAGAAATATAAATAGCAGCCCACGTACTTCATATATTGTAATATAAAATCAAAATTGTCGTTCTGCTTGTGAGAAAATTATCTAAATTTGTAAATTTTCCGTTAAAATGCATCCATTCAACATCAATGTCGTATGCTAGGGACGTTTGCGCCTGCGCATACTGGCATTCTGGCGTTGCCAGTGGCTAGAATATCAGATTAGCATACCGCCAGCTCTTACGTCTGACGTCACTTGCATAATGTCCATTCTCCAACCGAAACCCATAAATTCGAAATGACTGAAATGTAAATGTTTAACTTTCTGCTGTTTGCAATTTGTAATCATGTTTATATATGATGATATTGCAATAAATATTACTGCCTTCATAAAGAAAAACGAATCAGAATATGATTTTTAAAAAATTGCAACTATCTTAAAACATGATATTTTGACTTAAAAATTTCATCTTTTACCCGCAGACCAAGCTTCAAAGAAAAACAAATTGGTTGTACTATTTTACCAAAATATCTTTGAGCCCACCTAATATTTTTGATCCAACCCAATATTTTTCAAAAGTTGGCGCAACTGCTGATGCATGACATTGTATTTAGTAAACGAGGGTGGGGGAAATCTAATAAATAACAATTATAATTTGAAGGATGTTTCATAATTATAGTTTGCGTACTTCACTTTATTTTAACTATCAATGTTTCTGACAGATTTAGTTTTCAACTATAAATTATCCGTTAACAATTTAAATTAATGAGAAAGAAATACAGTCGACTCTGGTTAATTCGAACTCTTCGGGACCACAAGAAATGTTCGAATTATCCGAAGTTCGAATTACGGAAAAACATGCTTAATATGGTACTATTGCAAAGAAATTAATGTTATAGTGTTTTTTAAACTTATTTCGTTTTAAACTTATTACAATATGACTTAATAGTAAATTAGGATGCATAAATACATAAACTAATTAAAAGATTAGAAACAAGCATGATGGAAGAAAATTTTGAAGCGTCACTGATGGACAGACGGGGCTCAAAGAAAATGAATATCAAATGCATTGTATTATATATATACTCGTTCGGAACAATTTTCACAAAAATCAAAGAAAGAAAGTTATTCAAATGATCTGAAATCCCTGAGAAAGAAAAGAAAAATGAAAAATCGAAATTTGCGTCAGTTCGAATTAAACGAAGTCGAGTTCGAATTAATGAAAATGTTTAATGTTATTCTGCCATTGAAAATTTCGGGACTTCATGTTTAGTTCGAATTAAGCGAAGATTCGAATTAACGAGAGTCCACTGTGCCTGAATATGCTGCCCCAAATCTGCACAATTTTCAGAAATCAGTTATTCTTGACCGAGCCTAATTAACCTACTCAATTGATTCGGCAACGTGTTCAGAATGTCACCTAGGCATAAATAAAAAAGAGTGAAAAAGAACTTGCCAAGCATGTAACGAAATACACCTCCGAGACAATTTATGATAGTATTCTGTTTAGTTTTAAAAGTATCATATGGAGCTGAAACAAGACTCATTTCAAGGACAAAATAATTGTTTTCGTTATAACCGCATTTAGAAAAAAAACGACCGTGAAAAAACCTGTTGGAGTAAGAACTCCAGTATCGGGTAATACGAAACTTCTGTTTCTAATATTAGGTAACATTTCCGTACAGAAAATTTACATTTTCCTGATATTGCTGGAAAGCCAATGGAACAACATTTTTGATACAGATATAACATAGAAGATTTGTGGGAAAAGAAAAAAAAAACTTTTCATGCAGATGCGGTAAAGATGAAGTGTTCGATCAATCGAAAAATTATATAGGAATATATAATTAATTTATGCAATGTAACATATAATGTTACAGAAGAAGGAATAGAGATAAAAGCAATTGAAAGAAAAATAAAATATATGACAAATGATGCTAAGTTAATTCATTTTATTAAAGTGAAAGTTTACAAAAAATGAGAGTTGCTTGCATCACATTAAGGCTGCAAGTCAATCAGCTTCCAAATTCCCCTCATTAATGATAAGTGTTCATAGGGGGTTTGATGCATTCCAACATTTTAAATATCTCCTCGAAAAATTGACATTTTAAACTTTGTGTGTGTGTCTATTATTCCAAAATATTGTCTCCTTTTTCACTTACCCATCATACGTAGTATAAAGTAAATCTTGCAATCGTTTTGAAAAGCGAAAAAAAAATTTTTTTTGACGTATTTACACGTTTAAGATTTTGAAGATTTCGAAAAACATATTTTTGGGAAAAAAAAAAAATGCCGTCCGCCTGTCTGTCTGTGTGTCTGTAAACGCTCTATCTCCCGAACAAATTGAGATAGATACTTGAAATTTTGTACGTGCTTAGTATGTAAGACTGGGACGAAGCCTATTTAATATCAGTAACCACGATTATCCGGAACCATTTTTTTCGGACTCTCGAAAAATTCGTTCTTATGAAAGGTATACAAAAATTTTCGATTTTTTTATTTTAAGGAAAGAACGTGAAAGGCAATAAAATAACACAAATTTCGCATCAAGAACGAAGTCGGTCGGTTGTTAGTTGCTGAGATATTTGTAATCCTGATTTTCACATTCTCCAATTTTTCATGACTCTGTATTTCATTCAAAATTCAGTTCATAAATACATTTTAATTGAGAATGAGACGCTTAATCCGACACAGTAAAACTGTTAGTTAATAGGATTATTATTTTTGTCGTTATAAGGATGTTTCTTTTACGCAATTCGATATTACTTGAATAATTTGGCGTTTTATATAATTTGTCGAAATGGGTTCATCAGCAATTTATTAATAGAGCATTACTATGTATATTAAAAACATTTAAATATATGTTTCAATTTTGTTTTAGAATCGCAATGCATTTTAAAAATAATTTCCGCATGTTTTATTTTCATATGTTGTAATATGCATATCCATGATGATTATTACGGTGGCCCCCAACGACTAGTTTTTTTTTTTAGATCTCGAAAATTTTCTAAAATATAAATAAGAAGTATAAAAATCTTACTTGCGATTCGCCAGCTTTTAAGACGAGAAATATTAAATTAAGCATAGATTTTATAAATATTTTAATTATTAAGAAAAAAAGAGACATACTTTAAGAAGAGTATACAGAAAACTAGTTGGATGTGTCAATCCCAAAACTTTCTTCTATATCATAAGTACATTTTAATATTAAAAAAAAAAAAACGTGGTGACCCCAAAGTTACCCACTATCGAATTTCCTCGAACATTTGACCTAAGCCTGATGAGATTCTGGTATCCGAAAAGCCTAAAACACAAAATTTAATTAATATTCTGAGAAAATGAGCTTATTAGTGCCTCATGTTGGGTAATTTATACTAAAACCTAAAAAGCATCTATTTATGTCAAGACCTAACAGAATCTGAAATTTGATGGAATTTCATCCATTAGTTCTTGGGATATAGTTATAACAAAAAATTTGCAAAACGTAGCACAGCAACACCATATCTTGGACAATTTATGCCAAAACGTAAAAAAGCGTCTAATTATGTAATGGTGTAAAAGAATCTGAAGTTTGATGAAATTCTGTGCATTAGTTCTTGAGATATAGCTAGTTTAAAAAAAACCGTGTAAAATATAGCACAGCAGCACCATCAGTTGAAGGATTTATAGCAAAACGTAATCATCGTGTAATTATGTTATATGTCCTTTTGTAACAAAATCTGAAGTGTGATGAAATTCTGTGCGTTGGCTGTTGAGATATAGCTATCGGAAAAATCGTGCAAAATGCAGCATAGCTGCATCACCTGTTGCAAGGTTAATACCAAAATGTAATCAGCGTCTAATTATGTTATATATTTTAGTGTAACAGAATCTAAAATTTGATGAAGTTCTCTGCATTAGTTCTTGAGATATAGCTATCGCAAAAATCGTGCAAAATGTAGCATAGCAGCGCCACCTGCTGGCCAGTTTACACCAAAACTTAATCAGCGTCTATGTATATCAAGGGGTCACAGAATCTGAAGTTTGGTGAAATTCTGTGCATTAGTTCTTGAGATATAGCAATCTTGAAAATCATGAAAAACGTAGTATAGCAACGCCACCTGCAGGCCAATTTTCACCAAAAACCAATAGGCACTAATTCATATCAAGGTATAACTGAGTATAAAATTTGATTAAATTTCGAGCATTAGTTCTTGAGATACAGGCCCACAAATTTTTTGTCACATACAGACAGACAGACACACAGACAGACAGACGGACATACTCACAGACAGACATTTTCTAAAAATAGTCAAAACGTGTTCAGGACCTTCTAAAACGTATAAATCCGTCGAAAACCGGAAGTCGAAAATTTTCATGAATCCAATACTTTCTTCTTGTAAAGATAGAAGAAAGTAAAAATGAGTTAAAAAGTTAATTTTCCGAGGATATTTAAATATCTTAAATATACGAATGCATTCTACGCCTCTTTACTAAGCATTAGCAAGGAGAATTCGGAAACTGAGTGACTAGCAGACAAATAGTAAATCCAAATTTAATTAAGTATTTTTTTTTTTTTAATCCACACTGCTAACAGGGCGGAAAACTAATAGTGTGGCTCGGACCTGGATCTTTGGTTCAGTTGCCAAGTGAACCACCTCACAGACATATGTGAGTGAAAAAAAATTGTAGAGCATCAACAATTTTACAGATTTGAATTTTTATGTGAAATAAAAAGAGAGAGAGAGATTGATAGGGGTGGGGGAAGTTAAACTACTGCAAATTTTATTTAAGGGTGGTTCTACGATAAGAGGTAATTTGTACGGCAATCCGTTTAAAAGAGATTTTTTATTCTATAAGTTGCTATTTTTTGGAATGAATCGCATCATCTTAATGTACTTTATTAAATAACATCACGATTGAATGCCTAATTAAAACACATTTTTCTGAAATTTCTTACAAAGCCTAAAAAGGTCTCTACCCAGGCATGTCCCCTTGCTGGTTTCAATTTAACTTTGAAACAATACACATATTTTTTCCGTCAGATGCTTAGCTAAAGTATGTTTAATTGGAATTTAAGTAATTATACTTACGTATTATAAAATAAAAAATAAAATAATTTTGTTAATTTCAAATAATTTTTAAAATTATCTTTTGTATCGCTTTTTTTGTGTATTTACCCTGTCAAATTTCGTTCCGCTGAAATAAATATAAATTCAAGGATGGCTATATTCGAAATAGCGGGCAGGGGGCTCAGGAGTTGAAAACTTTTCAAAAAATCGATTTTTTATGATCTAATTTGATTATTTATTTAATTCTTAACTCAATGCAAAAAACCTCATAAAAACATTTGCATTTTTAACGGATTTATAAGCATTTATGTATCAACACTTTCATCATCCATATAATTTCAACTTTAAGTCGCGTTTTCTCAAAACTTGATTTTTGACGACTAACACCAAAATAAAAATAAAAATCTATTTGATGGAATGGCTTAGTATTTTTTTGCATCTGTATAACATCATTATCTAGGTTATGAATTAATATATTTTAGATAGTTTAATATTTTGAGTATTTTTAATGAAAAAAAAAGTTGTATTTTTTAGGGGTTTTTTAAATTTTCAAATTTAAGAGTTTTTTTTTATAATTTTTTTTTTTTTTTTTTTTTTTTGAGGGATTTTTATATCCTTAATTCATTCTCTAGAGCAGGGTTGTCCAACGCGGCGCCCGCGGGCGCCATGGCGCCCTTTCAAGATTTCCTGGGCGCCCTTTTGATGATTTCCTGTTATTAGACTTTTTACAAGTAAAATTGAATTATAAAGAATACTTTCTGTGCAATCATTAATATTTGCATCAGATATGTTTTCAAAACCCTGTAAAACACATTAAAAACAAGAAACATACTTTAAAAATTTGATTATGCATAATTCACGATTTGTAGTTATTTTTAAAGTGTAATTATGATGGTTAAATGTATTAATAATTGGAAATAGCTCATTTTAATAATCAATGAATAACAGAAAAAAAAAATTCCCCACATTCCCCATCTCGTTGAAAGTACATGTGCATGAAAGCTCTTTTTTTTTTTTTTTTTTTTTTTTTTTTTTTTTTTTTTTTTTTTTTTGCTGGCCTTTGACTGTTTTATATGAGGAATGATTAATTTTTCATTCTTGCCTTTCGAAACTTTTAGAAGTTTGTCTATAATTTGCTTAAAAAAATTAATGAGAATGTATAGTGCAGAGGAATGAGAAGAACTGTGCAGATTTATTTCCATCTATGGAAGCACTTTCAAACTATCCTATCTCTCTCTGAAATCACCAATATGGATTGGTTATTATCATGTTTTATATATATATATATATATAACTAAATTTATGTCTTGAAAATAAGTCAAGGTGTATTTTTACATCCTAAAAAAACTTATCAATATCTCTGATTTCAATGTTTATTATTTATTTGTTATTGTTGTCATTATAGGCGCGATTAAAGTTTCTATGGCACTTTAACCCATATTTTTGAGATTGAGCTATCATAGAAAATGTATGATTTGAAATTTAATATATGTAACTCCAGAATTGTAGGGGCCTTTTTTTCTTCCACTCTAAGATTCATTTGGTTTATGTTGAGACGCGCTTGTGTACTAATACTATTGTACAATAGTATTGCCGTATGTTTCCAGACGTGTGAATAATGGCGCCCTTCACTGAGTGCCAGGAGCTGTGGTGCGCCCCTGCCGACTAAAAGGTTGGACAGACTTGCTCTAGAGTAAAGATTCCTGATCGTTTTAAAGCAAAAGTTAGGTTCTTAAGTCAATTCAACGTTAAGATATTTTGGTGTTGGTAATATAGCATATAATTTTTTTTTTTTTTTTTTTTTTTGAAAATTGTGTTATATACATTTCGCTTTATTTTTTATTATATTACATTGAAATACTTCATTTTGTAATTTTATAAGACTACAAACATACCTTTAAAATATCAGAAAGATTAAATTAATTACATTGAATACTTCTGTTTTTATATGGGCTCGAAGCGAGAGCTCTGTTTACATGTTTTTTCGTATTGATCAACCCCTGAGCCCCCTTAAGGACATCTATCGGCTTGAAGTTGGCAACACTAAACGCGCAAGCCATTTAAGCATCGCCATTTTTAGTTGTTGCGACGCGACCGTGCAGTGTAGTGGTTTCGCAAGGTGATCGTGTATCTCCCCTGGTAAATCATAAAACTTATAATATTTATTTAATTCAATTGCATTTACTGCCCTAATTAAACAATACAGTAATAATTAAAGTGAAATATACAATTAACCCAAAAACTAATTCAGTCAGTTAAAAAATTTGAATTTATCATAAAAATGTCTCTCCCCTGCCGTATTTCCCCTGTCAAGATAACTGCCAGGGGAGAGAGTCACTGAGCAGAAAAAGTTATAAAATATGTATAAAGCGATTTGCTCTTATATGAAAAGGTAAATAAGCAGGACAAAAATCATAATTTAAAGGTTTTTGATCAAACTCAAACTTTTCTTTTTGGCCGTATCCTCTATATCTTGAAACCTCTTATCGTATAATCACCCTTAAAAGCCTTGTAATGTAATGAAATGTTGAATTTTTTTGTTATAATTAAAAAAGAAAATTCATACTAGATCAAGGAAATTTTCAAATAGTAATCCTTTACACAAAAAAAAAAAATATATATATATATATATATATATATATATACATATATAATTAAACAGAAAACAATTAAAACGACATTTTCTTTGTTTTGGAGTAATTTATTGGTTTTATGTAAACCAAATACAGTCGAGCCTCTATATAACGAAATCCATCGTTCCAGTAAAAAATTCGTTATATAGAGAAATTCGATGTATAGAGTATGATGTTAAAAATAGTATTTAATGTGTAAATTTTGAACAAATATTATTTTTGATCTTTTTAATTAAGAATTTGAAATGTTTAAAAGTGTATATTAACCTAACATTTTATTTCTTACTTATTTAAGCAGTTTCAAAAAAGAGAAAAGACATTTATTTGAAAGCTTAATGAAAATCAAATAAGGAAGACTTACATAAATTTCAGAGGAAGAAATCTGTAATTTTTTTGTTGTTTTGATTTTAAAATTACAATTGTTACGCTCTCAAAAAAAATTCTCAAATTTTAGCAAGGAATGAAAAATTGTAGTTGATATTTTCCTCCATTTGAAGGTCTCTCTTATGTGCTCTCATTGATTCCTCTCTTATATGTGTAACAATTCAATTGACTGTGTTTTGAGAAGGATGTTGAAAGGTGTGTGGAAGGTGGGATGAACTTGTTAGATTTAAAGAATAAGGGGAGAAGTAATATTTATAAAAAAAAAAAAAAAAAAAAAAAAAAAAAAAAAAAAAAAAACCCTCTCCACTGAACGATAAATCAAAAATAAGTGATGGAAAATCGATTCCATGTGACTTCGAAGCTTTTTTAAAACTGAATAAATTAAGATCAATTTATGAAAAAATTCGTTATATGGAGATAGATATTTCGCTATATAGAGTC
Source organism: Maratus speculifer (assembly GCA_964019185.1). Lineage (NCBI taxonomy): Eukaryota > Metazoa > Arthropoda > Arachnida > Araneae > Salticidae > Maratus > Maratus speculifer. Next base: position 72,081,369 of record OZ025290.1, on the reverse strand, counting down.
TGTTTTTAATGTAATCATGCGAAAAGGGGACCGTTCTTACTAAAAATTCGTTATATGGAGAAATTCGATGTATGGAGTTTCGTTACATAGAGGTTCGACTGTATTTCAGCACTCCTTATAACAGGATTAACGATTTGAAATATCTTTTCTATACAGCTTTTACTTCGCCGAATCCCAATCGAGCTAATTTAGTTTACAAAAAAATAAATTATTCTGGGTTTTCATGCGTTTTTGTAATACATACAGCAGGGCTGCCAGTGCAATCTATTCTTTAATTTTATATCGCACAACTAACTCAAAACAAAAATGGTTTCCATACAGTTTGGCAGACCATAAAAGAAAATTATACTGCAAATTTGCTTTCTTTTTCCTTTTTTTTTTTTTTTTTTTTATAATGATACAAACAGAATATAAAAATAATCACCAGTGACATTTCTGATTCAAGGAAATTAAGAATTACCTCACAACTTTTCAAAAAATTATAGTTAACATTTACGAAAAACTAGCTGGATGTGCCAATCCCAAAACTTTCTTCTATCCCATACGTACATTTTAATACTTAAAAAAATAGTTACTCATTTTAATGCTTTAATAATTTTAATTCAATACCATACCGACTTTGATTTTCATGTTAAATTTCTGCTTCAATCAATTAACCGGAGTAAAAACGTGTTTCAGTCTCTGTACGAGCCGATGGACAATAGAATGATAGGCAGATTTTTTTTTCAAATTCAAGGAGGACCTACTTGCCTTACCAAAAAATAATCATATACAAAAAATTTAGTTCAGTTCTAAAACTAACTTCATACATTTTTAGGTGGTGCAGTATTGAAAGTGGCATAAAATTCGCTATTGCAGCGCCCCCTTCCGGCGGATTTTTTTCAAATTCAGGGAGTACAAACTAGCCATAACCATACACGCACACAAAAAATTTGGTTCAAATCGATGCATAATTTCATATACTTTTGGTCGGTACAATATTGAAAATGGTACATAAATCGCGATTACAACGCCCCCTTCCGGCGGATTTCTTTCAAATTCAGGGAGCACTAACTAGCCATAGTCATACACTTACATAAAAAATTTCGTTCAATTCGATGCATAACTTCATATACTTTTGGTCGGTACATTATTGAAAATGGCACAAAAATCGCGATTGCAGCGCCCCTTTCCGACGGATTTTTTTCAAATTCAGGGAGGACCAACTAGCCATAGTCATACACATACAAAAAAAAATTGGTTCCATTCGATACATAACTTCATATACTTTTGGTCGGTACAATATTGAAAATGGCACAAAAATCGCAATTGCAGCGCCCCCTTCCGGCGGAATATTTCAAAACTGAAGGATGACCTGCTTGCCACAGCCAAAACCATTCACAAAAAATTTGGTTCAATTCTATGCATAACTTCATACACTTTTTGATGGCAGAATGGCGACAGATACACGGAAGACAGACATTTTGTAAAAACATGTTTTTAGGAATCTCTGACCCCTAAAACGTGTAAATCCGTCGAAAACCGGAAGTCGAAAAAAATTTCGATTACAATACTTTCTTCTATTGAAGATAGAAGAAAGTAAAAATCTGTTTCAAACGGATTGTCGTACAAATTACCTCTTATCGTAGTCCTTCTTCCCATATACAAGAAGAAAAGCAAATGTGCCAGTGTAAATTACCTTGATATGACGCAGCTAGGGTATGTAGTATGTCATCAAATATTATCTATTTAAATCACACACATTCTAAAATATTTGAAGAAAAATTTTCAAGGATGAAATAAGAACTTACTCGAGCATATGTGAGAGAAAAATAAATAAAAATGCAGAGAGTCTCTTCTCGAGATATAATTCATGAAATACGAAACCTTAAAACTTCTGAATCAACAACCTGAATTCATTATCAAGACAAGGTTAAAGTTTTTTTGTTTCAAAAGGTTCCGATTTTGCTTTATCTGGAAAACAGAGGCATGATACCTGAATATTCAATATTTTATGAAAAATTAAACTTATCCGATAAAGAATGGATGTCTAATTGTTTTAAACTTTTTAGAACTAATTTAATAGCATAACGTTAGATAAGTAATATAAAAATAATGCAAAATGCTTTTTAAACTATCGGAATCAAAATACTAGTTGTACTATTAGCAGTCAAACATAGTGCATACAAAAAATAAATCGCCTTTTTCAATTGAATTTAAATAAGACAAGAAAGAAAAATTACAAGGTAAACCATAGAATAGTAAACACTTTTCTACACATTTAAAGTACAATAACGAAACTTCAAAACTCGGAAACCATAGAGAGCAAGGGTACGAAATTTGGCACACGGGTTGCTGGTATGGGGCCCATGAAGATTAGGACAAAAGATTCGAAATTTTTAAATGATTTTTTATTTTTATTATTTTTATCTTTTTTATGTTCCCAATTTTACTTGCGCGTAATTTCACTTATTATTTTCGAATAAGACTTATGAAAAATCCACACAATTTATTATTGACTCGAACACACTTTTCAGAAACTTCACAATAATAGAAATATTACCTCAAAAATATTCTCATATAGTGAAAGAGCTGCAGATTTACACCGTGAAATGCTACAAATAAACTTGAAAATAAAACTAACAATATTGTTAAATGATGTGCAAATTTCTTACACAATTTAAAAACAGTATAAACAATAAAGTTAAGAAAATCAATATGGAATTACTGATTTAGCATTATTAAAATCTATGAAACTGTACGGGTTGTTGAAATAAAATCTAGCAAGTGCTGCTGTCCGAAGATATCGTAGAACCATTCAAAGGTTTATTCTATTAAAATGTTAAAAATGTAAACCATTTAAATGTTTATTCTAATTTCTGTTAGATAAATGTTGGCAATGCATGTTTTACTGTTTATGATTGGTTAAAGCAATAATTGACTGGTAATATAAATGAATTTTTGAATTTCAAGACGGTTTTACTCTATTCTGAAGCAGATAACAACATTTTCCTGATTCAAATCGAAACGTTGATTTTCTTAAGAATGATTTATTGTTTGTATAGTTTTAAAACTTTGCAACAAAGTTGTACACCATTTAGTAATCTTGTTATTTTTATTTTCAAGTTTATTTGTAATCTCATATAATCATCCAAAAAAATATTTATAAACGATAGTAAAAGTAGTCTTTTTTTTTTTTTTTTTGCTAAAATCTAAATTCTGATAAAGAAATGCCCTATGTATTTTGACAGATAAGTGATTCTGAAAATTGGAGAGGGGAAGGGGGAGGAATAACACGCAACCATGAATAAAGAATTTCTAAATATAGAAGTTCAACTTTCCGTCACAATCGAAAGACTTGATCGATTATATTACAACTATACAAATTATATTGGAAAACTCGACACGTCTTTTGATCACACAATAACACAATAGCTCGAAGTTGGGGAAATGCTTGGATGCACAATGCAGCATAATCAGGTGGAGCAAATTTCCGCTCAAAATATCAGAGTTGAAATTTTCTTTGAACACTATGCAACAGTTACCAACGGAAGAGCACCAAGAACAAAAAACGACACACAACACTAGATTCTGCAGATCCTATCTGTAGCGCACATAAAAGATGACAGTGAATAAAGCTTTTCAGATTTAAAAAAAAAGTAGTCATAAAAATATAAAATTACGTAATTTGTAAAACACTTTTCAAAGAAGGTTCATACACAATGAATAATTAAATAAATTTTCGAGAGATTGATGCATGACATTAAAGATCAAAGGTGCCACCAATTTAAAAGCCACAGAGGATAAGATTTCGCAACAGATGTGTCTATTGTGCACAGCCTCTGCCGTGTTTTTTAATAGAAAATATAAACATAAATTAAGTTTGCATCTTGTATCTAAGAATTTTTGCCATATCTCCCCCTCTTCCCCAGGGCAGTAGCTAGAAGTGAATAATTAGGGGGGGGGGGGGGTTCATATTTTCTTTCTCTTTCTGACGTAGAAAGAAAAATTAGTGCATATTCACACTGTAGGTTCTATGTTTCTTATTAAAATGTTGTAATAACTTCATTTTATGCTAAGAAAAGAAAAGGATAATTAAAAATTCGAGAGTATAACTATTGCAAAATTAAACATCATACTAGCTTCATCTGTGCAAATAGGGTGTGTGAGAACGTGGTGTATTGAAACCTTATTTTAGTTACAATTTACTATTGCTGCAAAACAATGATAGAGCCTCAAAACTAAATCAGACATTTGAACAAGGTTCTATGTTTCTTATTAAACTGTTGTAATAACTTCATTTTATGCTAAGAAAAGAATAGGATAATTAAAAATTCGAGAGTATAACCATTGCAAAATTAAACATCATGCTAGCTTCATCTGTGCAAATAGGGTGTGTGAGAACGTGGTGTGTTGAAACACTTATTTTAGTTACAATTTACTATTGCTGCAAAACAATGAAAGAGCCTCAAAACTAAATCAGACATTTGAACAAGTTTCATTTGAATTTTCGGAACAGAAATTCATTTAGTGACCTTGGAATCTTTTCCAGGGCAGGTTCAAAATGTTTTCAGAGCCCCCCTCCCCCCACACACATATCAACCCCTTGGCTACGGCCCCGCTCTTCCCTTTGCAAAACAATTTATAAACATATCAACATAAAAATCATAGATAAATATACTATAGAAGCGCAACAAATGGCAAATATTAAAAATCGGAAAGTGCACTTCAACCGGCATTTTTTTATTTTTTATTTATTTTTTTTCAAAATGGAGAAGTGAAAAAACTTCTTCGTGAAAGTGCCCGGGATTCTCAAGTTTAAGGCCTTGGAAAAATAAACATGAAAATTAAAACAAAATAGATTTTATTTTTCACAGGAGTTTAAGGAATTAGGGATATAGACATAAAGGTACACAAGGGCCCGAAACTCGAGCCGGGCTAACAGAACAGATTGGAGCCATTGTTTTTTCATGACACTCGGACCAGGGCCGTAGCTAAGGGGGCGCTATGGGCGGCTCAGCCCCTCCTAAAATATTTTGAGCCCCCTGGAAAAGATTCCAAGGTCACCAGGTGAATTTCTGTTCCGAAAATTCAAATTAAATTCTGTACAAAAATCTAGTTTTGGGACCCTTTCACAGTTTTGCAGAGTTACTAATTTGTATCTAAAATAAGTATTTTAACACTCCCTCACCCTATTTGTACATATGAAGCTAACAGGATGTTTAATTTTGCACCAGTTATACACTCAAAATTTTCATCATATACTTTTCTTAGGATAAAAAGAAGTTATTACAACAGTTTAATAAGAAACATAACTACAATGTGAATATGCATTAATTTATCTTTCTGCATCAGAGAGAGAAAAAAAAAATTACGCGCCCCCGCCTATTGTTCACTTCTAGCTACGGCCCTGACCCGGACCGGGCCGGGCTCATCTTTTTCTACTGATTCGAAACAGACTGGACTCGCCTTCACTCTTAACAGGCCGACCACACTTTTTATTTTCCGCGTAATCAAGCCTGGATTTCATTATTTTCTCCAAGTCCGTGTTAATTTGCTATTTTATTTATTTTATTATTTTTCAAAAATAATAGGGATACTGTGCATTTATTTAACGAAACAAAAATGATTGGTTAAATCACGAAAAAATGTTCTTTTTAAATCTTTTTTTTTTTTTTTTTTTTTTTTTTCTAAATAGAAATGCATTTGTAGAAATGCATAACATTGCTAAGATGTATATAAAACAAAAACCTTTATGTGAACTTGTAAAAACAAATATGATGATAAAAATATCATTTCTACGTTTCAAACTGCTTTTGCAGTCGTCCTCAAAGCAGAATATTATGTTGAACTTTCGTCCTTTAATTAAGTACTTATTTTCTTAGTAAATCTGTAAATTTATTATTTATTTTAACTATACTTTTCCTACAAACTACACTGATTTTTTTACTAAATCATCGTGTGAATGTGTCTCAGTCAGTAGTGCCAACTTTTGTAAAATATTGGGTGGGCTTAAATTTTTTTTCAGTAGAATAACATACAATTTTTAGGTGCGTTCATAATTATGTAAATAAGTAGCACCTATAGTTGTCGTTCAGTCCGTCCGCCTATAACAACGCAAAAACTACCCAACCGAATCGTTTGAAATTTAAAATATGTAATTATTACATAATTTTGTCGAGTCATTTCAAATTTTATGAAAATCGGATGGATAGATCAATTACAGGGACAATCAAAAGGATTCCGTTACATTACGGTCAATGGGGAAAAAAGTTTCAAATGCATTTTAATCGTTTGAAATTTAAAACGTATATTTATTACATAATTTTGCCGAGTCATTTCAAATGTTATGATAATCGGATGCATAGATAAATTACAGGGACAATCTAAAGTATTTCGTTAGATTACGGGCAATGGGGGAAAAAAGTTTCAAATACAATTTAATGATGTTATACTCATTCGAACATAATAAAATTGATATGAATCTATGTAGTATATACTAAAATATACATTCAGTACAATATATGGTACAATGAGTATTTTTCATTAATTTCAGGGATACACAAAAGTATTCCACTGCATAATGGTACAGGGGGGCGGGACATTGTTTGGGGCGCGTTTTAATTATATTAAACTATTGATTATCGAAAATCCGGATTATCCGGAGAATTAGAAAAAAAATGAAATAAAATAAAACATACTTACAGAAAATCACCTTTACGTTTAACTTATTGATTATTTCCAGACAGTAAAATTGTTTACTTTGTAATAAAAAAGTTTGTAATTTTTTGTGTGAGAATTTTCTGTACCTTTTGTGAGCCGTATGGTCACGCATGCGTTTGAGCATAAGTAGTTCGTTGGGTGTAGTTTAAATAAGAAAGATTAAGGTATTCTTCCGAAAAGATTTCAGAAAAAAGTTTTCCTTATTCAGAATACGTCAATGAAACAAGTTAATGTCATGGAAACTAGCCAAATCGCTTCTCAAACTTGGAAAAAGAATTGACCAAACCGATCCGGATTAACGGGGTCCGAATTAGCGGGGTTCTACTGTATATGCATAACTAAACGTGCATTAAAGAAGAAGTTTAATTGCAAGATAATGCTGCTTCAGGTATACCGACATGTTTTGCAGAAATTAAGTCGGGCAGTTTTCAGCCAAATATTGAGATTACATAAAGATTCGGACGGGACGAAAATATGTGCCGAATTTTTTTATTCATAATGGACAATATTGTAGTTAAATCAAACTTTGATCGCTTTCATAGTAAGCCAATATTTTTTTTTTTTTTTTACTAAATCTTAACTAAGGTACACAATTTGATTAAAACCGAACAAAAAAATGAATTATAAAGAGCATGGTCAAGCTTTTATAACTTAGATTCCAGTACTATTTGTTTGGCAACATCAGCCGCAATTTTTGAATCACAGAAAGAAACACCTGACAAAAAGAACAAGTTGGAAATTGCACGTGAACGTAGGAAATGAGGTGCGTTCGTACCATAACGAAGTTTTAAAAATATTCAGATCTTGCTGATATAGTAGAGCGTACTTCGGATACAGTATAGTAGTCGAAATCTTTGTGTTTCTGTAAATATTTAGAAAGTAATTTTTATTACACCTCAGAAACGTATATCTTATTCATAAACTGTGAAATAGTTGAATATAATTAAAACACGCCCCAAACAATGTTTCCCCGTATAGCATTATGTAGTGGAATACTTTTGTGTGGCCCTGTAATTTAATAATAAAAATTCTTTGCATCACAGATTGTTCAGAATGCATATTTTAGTATATATTTCATAGATTCATGCCAATTCTATTATGTTCGAATGAGTGTAAGATAATAAAAATGCATTTGAATCTTTTTTCCCATTGACCGTAATGTAATGGAATACCTTTGATTGTCCCTGTAATTGATCTATGCATCCGATTTTCATAACATTTGAAATGACTCGACAAAATTACGCAATAATTATATGTTTTAAATTTCAAACGATTAAAATGCATTTGAAACTTTTTTCCCCATTGACCGTAATGTAACGGAATCCTTTTGATTGTCCCTGTAATTGATCTATCCATCCGATTTTCATAAAATTTGAAATGACTCGACAAAATTATGTTATAATTATGTATTTTAAATTTCAAACGATTCGGTTGGGTAGTTTTTGCGTTGTTATATGCGGACGGACAGACAGACAGACGGACTGAGCGACAACAATAGGTGCTACGTATTTACATAATTAGGAACGCACCTAAAAAGGAATCTGTCTTGCAGAGATGTTGTTTATGGAAATAGAAATGCATACATTGATAGTAATAAGGAAAGAGTTAATATGTCTGTATGTGTGTATGTGAGTGAGTGAATGAATGAATGAATGTATCTGCCTGTCGACGATGTTCCGAAAAACAAAACTTGCTAGGAAGATACCTCTATAAATATAGTTTCGCATCTCTAAGACCGACGAATTTTTTGACGGATCTACACGTTTCAGATATTATAAATTCCGAAAACATATTTTTAGAAAAAAAAATTGCCGTCCGTCCGTGTGTCTGTCTGCAAACGCTCTATCTCCCGAACAAATTGAGATAGACTTTAAATTTTGTATGCATTTAGTATGGAAGAATGGGACGAAGCCTGTTAATTATCAGTAACCTCGATTATCCGGAACTATTTTTTTCGGACTCTCGAAAAATTCGTTCTGATGAAAGGCACATAAAAATTTTCGAATTTTTTTATTTTAAGGAGTGGACGTAAAAGGCAATAAACTAACACAAATAAAAAATGAAGTCGATCGGATTATTAGATAACGAAATATTTGTAATCCTGTTTTTCACATTCTTCGATTTTTCATAACCCTGTATTTCATTAAAATTTCAATTCAAAGATGTATTTTAATTGGAAATGAGACGTTTAACCTGGCGTAGTAAATTGTTTGTTAATATGGTTATTATTTTTGGAATTATAAAGATGTTTCTTTTGCGCAATTCGATACTGCTTGAGTTATTTGGCGTTTTATATAATTTGTCGAAATGGGTTCATCAGAAATTCATTAATAGAACATTACTACGCGTTAAAAATATTTAAATATACGTTTACATTTTATTTTTTATTTCCGATGCATTTTGTAAATAGTTTACACGTTTTATGTTTATATGTTATATTATGCATATCTATGATGGGTAAGTATTAAAGTTGCCCCCCAACGACTAGTTTTGATTAGAGATTTTGTTTAATGTTCTTTGCGTTTGTTTGTAAATATAACATATTGTTGGAACATTGCAGCACCAAGCAAACAGATTGTTGAGGCGATAAATTCTGTGGTTCATTTTATCATTATAATTTTTGAATTTGTCACATTAAATATGTGATTAGACTACCAAAAATTGTTAACTTTTTTTTTATTTTTTGCTTAATCAACAATATTATTTGTCAATTATTTTTGGATTATCTGTGGATTATTTGGATATTTGTGGATTTTAACAAAATTTATGAGCACGGTCCACACAGATAATTTGTTCCATCCTTCTAAGAATGAAACCGAATGACAAGATACAGTAAATAATGTGTGAACAAATAAAAATCTGAGTTTTTTAAACTTTGACTAATTAAAACAAATGCCAACAACAACAAAAAAAATACTTTTAATTAGAGATGCACCGAATAGTGATTTTGGCTGAATACCGAATGCCGAATATTCGGTCGACAGGTGAACCGAATATCGAATATTCGGCTAGCCGAATAGTAATTGTTGGGTCGAATACCGAATATTCGGCCAGCCGAATAGTTAACTATTCGGCCGAATACCGAATATTCGGCTTTCCAAATACTTTTATTTCAAAATTTAAAGGTATTAAAATGTTACTTTTTAAAACAGTTTTACATAATATTTAATAAAAGAAACTTACATTTTGATAAACAAGAGCTTCTTTTTATAAGAACATTTAGTATTGAAAAAAATCTGCCTTGAGTTATTCAAGAAGTGCAATTATGAAACTTTAATTAATAAAATTTTCTACGAATCAAAACAAACATTTTAAAATAAAATAAAATAAATTAAAAAATGGCTAAAGAAAAATTTTACAGTCTGATAATTGTCCTTTTTAAATAACTCAAGGCAGTTTTTTTTTTTTTTAATTAACAAATACTTTCAACTTAATTCTGAATAAAGGCATGTTTGGCTCATAGTTCTTTTCTTGTGAATGATGGTATTTTCCACCCTTCCCATCATATCATATTTTACAGAAATCAAAGCATGTGAGTTGAAAATATGTAATCTTATTTATTGTTAATGTAATAAACGAACACACAAGTTTTGACCTAGAGTGAGATGAAATACAATGTACTTATGACTCAATAAGTTGATTATGATTATGGTTTCATGAACAAAAATTGTCTGCCTTGATAGCTGTTACTAATCTTTTTTCCTTGTAAAGGACTTTTTTTCTTTTAAAGGACTTTTATTTGGGGAAAAGCAAGAAACAGATTATTTACTAAACAAAATTTAGGAACTTGCATCTGCACATAATTTATTCCTAAGGCGAATCTTAATAAATCACCATTTTAATCCTTCTCATGGTTAATTTTCTTAAGTTATACTTTACAAACAGCAAATTAATAATGTAAAACCATTCTATTTTATTTTAAAATTATTTTGTTTCTAATTATTTTAAATATAAATTAAAAAATTGACAGTTAAAAGTAGAAATAGTGAAAAGGTTTTAAAAGGTTTTATTAAGTATTGGATTCGGCCGAATATTTTGATATTCGGCTCAATCGAATAGTTTAATATTCGGCCTAACCGAATATTCGGTAACATGGCCGAATACCGAATAGATACCGAATATTCGGTGCATCCCTACTTTTAATATAATGAATGACTTTCTCACATTATTATCATTTTTCCAACTTCACTTTAAAAAATATTTTCCTGAACCTTTATTAAGTAATTAACGGCAGCTGCAGGCAAATTAGACTGTCACACAGTTAGATAATTAAACAGCTATACAAGTTCAATCCTCTTGAGAATTTCGGCTAATAACGAGAGAAATTCGTTAACATTTTTAATCTATGTACAAAAGAATCGAACTTAATAATTAAAGAAAAATATCTTCATGAATCTTTAATAGGTAATAAACAGTAGCTGGAGTCAAATTAGACTGTCACACTGGCAGATAGTTAAAAAGTTATAAAAATTCTATCCTCTTAAGAATTTCGCCAGATGAACAGAGAAATTTGTTAAAAATTTTAATTTATGTACAAAAGAATCAAACTTTAAATATATATATATATATCTTGACGGACTTGTAATAGGTAATAAACAGTATAGCCGGAGACAATCACACAGTCGCTGTCACACAAGTAAGTGGTTAAATAGTCATAAACGTTTCATCCTCGTAAGAATTTTACTAGATGTCAGAAAAATTTATTAACATTTTTAATTTATGTACAAAAGAATCAAATTTTATAATTTAAAAAAATATCTTGACGGGCCTGTAATAAACAGTAGCCGGAAACAAATTAGACTATCACACATGTAGATGGGTTAAATATTCATAAAGGTTCTAATCTCGGAAGAATTTCGCCATATGACCAGAGGAATTTGTTAAAAATTTTAATTTATGCACAAAACAATCAAACTTTAATAAATAAATAAAAATCTTCACAGAACTGTAATAGGTAATAAACAGTAGCCGAAGCAAATTAGACTGTCAAACAGGCAGATGGTCAAAGAATTACAAAAGTTCTATCCTTGTAAGTATTGTGCCAGATGACCAGATAAATTTGTTAACATTTTTAGTTCATGCACAAAACAAATTGATGTACAAAACAATAAAACTTTAACTTTCTGTTAGTCACATTGCACCTATGAAGTGTTTCTGGTTTTTTGAAAAGGAAATTAAATTTATTCTAGTTTAAATAGTTAATAGTTACCTATTGAAGGTTCTTTGGAGATATAAAGAATCTTAAATAGTTAAGATATTAAAAAATGTACTAAATAATATAGGTAAATATATTACGCAATTTAATTAATTTGTAAAAGTTATTCAAAAGTAGTATCACAACTAATTTAACAAAAATAATGTAAAGCAAATAAAGTAGGGATGCGTCTGTGAAATCGGTGTGACTAACGGCAGATCAACATACAAAATAATGAAAATACCTGTTAAAAAATTCCAACATAATGTGCTTTTTAAAGACCCGATTTAAAAATTAGCATTTTTTATAATTACTTCAAAATGTTACCTTTAAGGATGCTAGAATAGTTAACGATAAATTATTCTGTCATACGCGTAATAAATGGTTAAAAAGTTTCAAATATTCCGTCTTCATAAAAGCTAGGTCGAATGACGAGAGAAATCTGTCAATATTTTTAGTTTATACACACTAGAATAAATTTTCTTTTAACTTTAACGAGGGGAATTAAAAAGTTACCTGTTAATAAAAGACAGCTTTCAAACATTTTGCGATTTTTTAAAGAACTAATCTAAAGATTAGCATTTGTGCAACTGTTTTTAAAAGAAAATAATGGACGTTTGAAAAGTAATTAGAGAAAGAAGGTTTTTAAAGATCTGATTTAAAAACTGGCAACTTTTATAATTATTTTAAAATGTGATCTTTAAGGGTGTTAGAATAGTCAACGGAAAATTATGTCATAATACTAATAAATGGTTAAAAAGTTTAAATATTCCATCCTCAAAAAAGCTATGTCAAATGACAAGAGAAATTTGCCAATATTTTTACTTTATGTATACTAGATTGAATCTTATTTTAACTTGAATGTCGGGAATTTACAAGTTACCTGTTTAAAAAAAAAACAGCTTTGAAACATAATGAGATTTTTTTAAGAACTAATCTAAAGATTGGCATTTATGCAACTGCTTTTAAAAGAAATTCTTTATGGACGCTTGAAAAGTAATAAGAGTAACGGCGATAAATTACGCTGTCAGATCATATCTCCAAGAAGATTTTAATAAAAAAGCCGACACACACCGTCGTTTCTGAATTGGGGAGGAAAAAAAAGTGCCTTTATTGAAAAAGAAAAAAAAAATGCTATCCGTAACAGGGGAAGATTACATTTGGAATACTTCATCCAATTAGCGCTTTATAAAATTTTTTGGTTTTATCCAGCTGCTTGAATCAGATTTCATTATTCGATGCATTTCTTGATAATAAGTCAGTGCTGAAATAGATGCCTCAGAAGACCTGAAGAATGCGAAAACAGTAAGAGTCTAATAGAAATCAAGATTTATACCAAATAAATCTTTAAAATAGTTAAGATTTATATCAACAAATGAGAAAAATAATGTCTTCAGTTTCAAAATGACTGTCATTTGAAAATTTTTAAAAATTAAAAAAGTGGTGCAAATTAATTAAAAATTGAAAAATATTTTTCTCTTAAGAGTATGACCTTAAGACGCAGGCACAGAAAAAGACCCGGATGATAATGTAAAGTCTATGGGGGCGTTCTTTTCAAATACTTCGCCCAAATTTAAATATTTTTACATGATTTTTTTGCACAAGATAGCTGAGGACGATCCACAACCGGCATACTTTTTACTTTTTCAGTTTTGGTTTCAGATTTTATTTTAATTACTTTAACTTTCGAAACCGGTTTTGAAATTGAAACTATCGTAATATAAAAAAATATATAAGCAAAATCGAAAAAGTAAAAACTAGGTCATCCTCAGCTATCTTGTGCAAAAAAATCAGGTAAAAATATTAAAGTTTGAGTGAAATATTTGAAAAGAACTTTCCCATGGCCTTTACATTATCATCCGGATCTTTTTCTGTGCCTAGTGTGGGGCCTTAATACAAAGATTCCGAAGCATATTTTACTTTGCCATTGTCTTTAAAAATTGAGACAGCAGTTTGAATTTCTAGGGTGGCTAACATTTTAAAACAAACTGATTTTCGTCATGTTATTGTTAGACAATTGCTTCTTTTTGTACTAAAATCTACCGCCAGATGGCAGCACCAGACATTATTCTGTTTTCACTGGAAGAGAACTTTAGAACAGTTAGTTGATGTAGTGACTCAGTTGGCTTAGGCAGCAAAATGCTGTCAATTATTAAGAATCCATTATTACACATTATGATTCCAAAGGAATAATTACTATTTATCAAGAACTGCTTCAAACTGAAGCTAATATATGTTTCAAAGTTATTTTTTTTCTTTATTTTTGTGTTCTGTAAATATTGTGAAGACTGTGCATCTGTTCTTTTGTGTTGTGAAGTGTTTCCAAGTATTTGTTCATCATTATTCTACTTTATTTGTTCAAATAAATGTGTGTCAACTAAAAGGTAAAGTTTTTAACTCCTTTTATTATTGAGGAACTTACTTGCTCACGCCTTATGGAATAACATTCCAACATTGTTGATTATGAGACTGAGAAATGAGTCTCAAAATTTAAATATAATAATATCAAAACAGAAAATATAATATTTAAATTCAAAAGAAATAATTATTTTCTGAATATTGTATTTTTTAGAAGTGAATGATATAAAAGAAAATTCAAAGAATTGTTCTTGTTTTGAAACCAAAACTATTATTTGTTGATATGAAAAGAAATTATTTTGCTTGTTTCTTATTGAAATTTATTATTTATTAGTTGAAAATACAAATACATGTTTTAAATAAAGAATTTTGAATATTTAGGAAGATTTTCTGAAACCAGAAGTAACTTTAAAGTTGTTCTCAAGAATTCTATTATGTTCTTATTTCATCATTAGCATTATATATGAGTTTATAATATTTTATTGTTGTAAATTAATAAGATAAACACTATTTTATTTTGTGTGAAATAAGCAAATATTATTATATAATGATGTCTAGTCTTAAAGAATCTCATTATATTGATAAGTTAACTGATGATAATTATTCAGTATGGAAGTTTAAAATTGAACAATTGTTAATCAAAGAAGGTTTATATGATGTTGTATTTGAACCTAAAAAAGAAAATGATGACAATTGGGTGAAAAATGATAGAAATGCTAGAGCATTAATTTGTTTAAATATCTCAGATTCTCAAATTGTGCATGTTAGACATGCTAAAAGTGCTAAAGAAACATATGATCAATTGAAATCTGTTCATGAAAGGGTAAATCTTACAAATAAACTTTATCTTCTTAGGAAGTTGTATTCCATTAAATATAATGAAAGTATTAAAATGCAGGAACATATAAATTCTGTCTTAGAATTGGCAGAAAAATTAAGAAGTATAGGTGAAGTAATACAAGATGATAATTTAATAGCTATTTTGCTTTGTTCTTTACCAAATTCTTATAGTACCTTTATAACTACTATTGAAAGCAAATATGACACAGATTTATCATTAAAATATGTTCAAAACAAGTTAATTGATGAATATCTTAGAAGAGTTGAAACTAAACAAATTTCAACAAAATTTGAATCTATTGCTTTAAAGGGTAATAGGGATAAACCAAAACATTTGAATAAACAAAAATTTTGTTCTCATTGTAAAAGAACCAATCACAACCGTGAAGATTGTTTTCACTTAAAGAATAACAACAATAACAAAACAAAACCAAATTTTACTCAAGATAGATCACGTCAACAGTTTAAAAAACAAAATAATTTCTCTGCTTCTACTGCTAGTCAAAATGAAAATCCACCAAATTCTCAAAACTATCATGAATTAATGAAAGAATCAAATTCTTCAGGTTTTGTTATGAAATCTCAACAAAATGGAAATCAAAACAAAAAGTTAACTTTTGTTATTGATTCAGGCGCATCTGTTCATTTAGCTAATTCTTTAGAACTATTCTCAGAATTAAAGAATTCAAATAAAGATACAATTACAATTGCTAATGGAACTAAATTAACTGCAAAAGGAAAGGGTAAATGTACTTTTAATATTGAAACAGTTAATGGTCAAACAAATAAAGTTACACTAGATCATGTGCTTTATGTTCCCGAGTTAGACAGTAATTTGTTGTCTGTACAGTCTTGCACTGAGAAAGGTTTTGTTGTAACATTTAAAGATGATATGTGTTTAATTAAAAAGGGTAACATATTAGTTGCAGATGCAAAAGCTGATGAGGGGTTATACAGATTAAAAATAATACCCACAAATGAAAAAGTGTACAGCGCTTCAGAAATATTACCTGTATGTTCTAATGTCAATTGCATTCTAAAATGGCACCAAAGACTGGGTCATAGAAATTTGGAATCCATCAAGAAAATTCAAAAGAATGATTTAGCTTTAGGTATTACTCTGAATAATTGTTCTCATAATACTGAATGTTCAAGTTGTATAAAAGCTAAGCTAACAGAAAAATCATTTCCAAAAGAAACGCAATACAGAAGTAGAAAACCACTTGATCTGATATATAGTGACGTTTGCGGTCCTGCTGAAACAAATAGTATGGGATCAAAAAGATATTTCGTTACATTCATCGATGATTATTCTCGTTATACACAGGTATATTTTATTTCCTCTAAAGATGAAGTATTAGATAAATTAAAGGAGTATGTTGCATCAACAACAAATAAATTTAGATTGAACATTAAATCCTTGCGTACTGACAATGGAGCAGAATATTGCAACGAATATGTTAGTAACTACCTAAAGAACTTAGGAATACATCATGAAACAACAACGCCATATTCGCCGTCTCAAAATGGAGTCGCGGAAAGAAAGAATCGCTCTCTAATTGAAATGTGTAAAGCCATGCTTATAAATGCTAAATTACCAAAAACATTCTGGGCAGAAGCCATAGCTACAGCAGCTTATTTGCAAAATCGATTACCCACAAAATCAACTGAAAAGACACCATATGAACTGTGGAATGGGCATAAGCCAAATATGAGTCACCTTAAAGTATTTGGATGCAAAGCATATGTGTATGTTCATAAACAGAAGAGGCAAAAATTTGATGAAAAAGCCACTGAAGGAATCTTTGTTGGTTATGATTTAAGAAGCAAGGGATATCGAATTTATACAGGCGGAAGAAAAATTGTGATAAGCAGAACAGTAAAGTTTTTTGAAAATATGAACGGTGAAAATTTTTTCCCAGAAAATGTAGAAGAGCGAACTTCTGATTTAATTCATTTCAATTTTTCAGAAGAAAATCTTGAAAATGATTGTGAATCTATTCCAATAGAAAATGTTGCAGAAGAAATAGAAACTGATGGCAAATCAGTAGATATCCCAACCACAGAAAAAAGTGAAGAAAATTCACAGAGAAGAATTTCTAACAGAGAAACAAAAGGAATTCCACCAGAAAGGTTTTCTTACAAAACTGAAGACAGTTATTCGAAAAATCAAGATCCTGAAACTTTTAAAGATGTTCTAAAATTACCACTAAAAGATCAACAGAAATGGTTACAGGCTATGAAAGAAGAATTTAACTCTTTAAAGGAAAATGAAGTATTTGAGCTTGTTACTTTACCAAAAGGTAAGCGCGCAATTGGCTGTAAATGGGTTTATAAGACAAAATGCGATGAAAATGGAGAAGAAATAAAATGCAAAGCACGACTAGTTGCCAAGGGTTTCACTCAACAACTAGGCACTGATTATGATGAAACCTTCTCTCCTGTCGTCAAACATACAACTATTAGAGCTTTTCTGACCTGTGCAGCTTATCGTAAAGCCAAAGTATTCCAAGTAGATGTTAAAACAGCCTTTCTACATGGTAAATTAGATAATGAAGAATTATACATGCTTCAACCAGAAGGCTTTTAAGATCAAGAAAACAAAGACAAAGTCTATAAATTAAAAAAGGCTATATATGGTCTCAAGCAAGCCGCCAAGTGCTGGAATGAAGAAATAGAAAATACTCTAAAGGCATATGGATTTAAACAAAGTGAAGCAGATCCATGTTTGTTTACGAAAGAAAAATCAAAGAAGACAGTTCATCTCATACTATATGTAGATGATATGTTGATAAGCTCAGAAGATGAAGATGAAGTCAATGAAGTAGTAAACTATTTAAAGAAGTCTTATCCTATAACATCATTAGGAGAAGCAAAATACTTCTTAGGTATAGAGATTCATAGAAAAGAAGATGGAAGTTATCTGCTGTCACAAACAAATAAAATAAATCAATTAGTTAAAGATTTTCAGCTTGAAGAAGCCAAACCAACTTATACCCCAATGGAAACAAACTATTATAGTTTAGAAAAAGAAGAAAATCTTTTATCATCAAATGATAACTATAGACAAGCTATCGGAAGTCTATTATATATTTCTTCATGCACAAGACCTGACATTACAGCTCCTACGCATATACTAAGTCGAAGATGCAATAATCCAAGACAAAAGGACTGGAATGCTGTTAAGAGGGTAATAAGGTACCTAAAAACCACAAAAGATCTTGCACTTCATATTTCCTCAGAAGATTATCCTAATATAGTTGCATACTCAGATGCTGACTGGGGTCAAGATACTACAGATAGAAAATCTACCTCAGGAAATGTAATCTTCTTGGGCAATAGTTGCATTTCTTGGTTCTCAAGAAAACAAACATGTGTTACATTATCGTCAGCCGAGTCGGAATATGTGGCACTCTCACAAGGAACTCAAGAAGTGTTGTGGATTTTAAAACTATGTAAAGATCTCAAATTACATCAACATTATCCAATTAAAATTTTTGAAGATAATCAATCAACTATTAAATTGGTTGAAAGTGAAAAGTTCAAGTCGCGAACTAAACACATTGATACAAAGTATCACTACATACGAGATTTGAAAATGAAAAATATAATAGATGTCAAATACCTGTCAACAAATGAAATGATAGCAGATATAATGACAAAGCCATTGCCAAAGACCAAATTTGAACATTGCAGAAACCTTATCCATCTGGTGTCAGATTCTATCACAAAACGGGAGAGATGTTAGACAATTGCTTCTTTTTGTACTAAAATCTACCGCCAGATGGCAGCACCAGACATTATTCTGTTTTCACTGGAAGAGAACTTTAGAACAGTTAGTTGATGTAGTGACTCAGTTGGCTTAGGCAGCAAAATGCTGTCAATTATTAAGAATCCATTATTACACATTATGATTCCAAAGGAATAATTACTATTTATCAAGAACTGCTTCAAACTGAAGCTAATATATGTTTCAAAGTTATTTTTTTTCTTTATTTTTGTGTTCTGTAAATATTGTGAAGACTGTGCATCTGTTCTTTTGTGTTGTGAAGTGTTTCCAAGTATTTGTTCATCATTATTCTACTTTATTTGTTCAAATAAATGTGTGTCAACTAAAAGGTAAAGTTTTTAACTCCTTTTATTATTGAGGAACTTACTTGCTCACGCCTTATGGAATAACATTCCAACAGTTATTTTATTATGTATGCTCGTTTTAAAAATATTTCCCCATTATCTCCTCAAATCCCCTTATCCACAGACCTCACTAGAACTGCGAATTGTTTTTCATATAGGGCAGGATTTTGCTCTAGACAGGCTATATTGTTACAACTTTTACTACGTTATATTTATGAATTCTCAAAAATACAATTAAAACGTATACACAGATAAAAAGAATTAAGTCTAAAATAAGAACATTCAACTGCTTTTTTTTTTTTTTTTTATCACTTGTTAACCTAGTATGAATTAGATAAGTATAAAATCTAAATAAATGAAATCGAGCTGATAAACTAATAATGGAAAGATGTCCTTAACTACTTCCATAACATATTTATGTTTTCATTTTATTTTTCATTTAATAGATTGAAACTTTGATATTGCTGAGTTGTTGACTACTTTTTAAAAATCAGATAGCAACAGAGTATCAACAGCGAGTATAAAGTTTATTTTCCTGGCGATATAGTGATAGATTACTGTGCTAAAACAAAATGTAAATGCATGCTATGCATATTGATTAATATTATCTTAAAAATAGAATAAATTAAGTACTACACAAAGGAAGAACTAGTCGTTGAGGGCCACCGTAATACTTACCCATCATGGATATGCATAATATAATATAGGGAAATAAAACATGTGTAAACTATTTATAAAATGCATTGAAATTCCAAAACAAAATTTAATCATATATTTAAATATTTTTAATATACATAGTAATGTTCTATTAATGAATTGCTCATGAACCCATTTCGACACATTATATAAAACGCCAAACTACACAAGTAGTACCGAATTAAGTAAAAAAAAAAAAAAAAAAAAAAAAAAAAATCATTACAACTCTAAAAATAATGATCATATTAACAAACAATTTACTGCGTCGGATTAAGCGTTTCATTTTCAATTAAAATATATCTTTGAATTGAAATTTGAATGAAATACAAGGTCATGAAAAATCGTAGAATGTGGAAAACTGGATTACAAATATCTCGGCAACTAATAATCCGATAAACTTCGTTTTTTATGCAAAATTTGTATTATTTTATTGCCTTTTACGTCTACTCCTTACAATAAAAAATTTCCAAAATTTTTACGTACCTTTTATAAGAAAGAATTTTTAGAGAGTCCGAAAAATACAGTTCCGGATAATCGAGGTTACCGATATTAAATAGACTTCGTCCCATTCTTACATACTAAGTACATAGTGAGTTTTCAAGTCTCTATCTAAACTTGTTCGGGAGATTTAGAGACACACACACAGATAGATAGACAGACGGACGGTAATTTTTTTATTTTTTCTAAAAATATGTTTTTCGGAAATTCTAGTGTCTGAAACGTGTAAATCCGTCAAAAAAATTTTCGATTTTCAAAACAATTGCAAGACTTACCCTATACAATGTATGATATGTAAGTAATATATGAAATGAAATATTAACTATAATCTAGTATGATTACATTTCATCTATATATCTTTCACAGTACATACGGGATATCCTATGAAAACCTCCCAAACTTTGCTCAGACTCCTCGCTAGGAGTATTAACAAGTCGAAAATTGCATGGCAAACGAAGTTATTTATGTGCGTTCGCACTATAACGAAGTTTTAAAAATACTCAGATCCTGATGTAATAATATATAGTACTTCGAATACAGTTTAATAGCCGAAATCTTTTGTGCGTCCCTGTAAATACTATCTGCTTTCCATTATATCGGAAGTAACTTGTAGTAAACCTCAGCAACGCATATCAATTTCATAAAATGTGAAATAGTTAATATAATTAAAATGTGCCTAAACATTGTTTATATACGTTTTTGTGGCCCCGTAAATTAATGAAAAATGTTCTTTGCACCACAGATTGTAATATTTTAGTGTATATTTCATAGATGCATATCAATTCTATTATGTTTGTAACATCATTAAAATGCGCTTGAAACTATTTATTCGCATTGGCCGTAATGTAATGGAATACTCTTGAGTGTTCCTATAATTAAACTTTACATCCGATTGTATAAAATTTGAAATGATTCGACAAACTTATGCAATAATTATACTATATTTTAAATTTCAAATTTGGGCAGCTTTTGCTCTGTTATATGCGGACGGACAGAACGACGACTATATATACTTCGTATTTACATAATTACGAATACACATTAAAAAATGCCCAAAGAACTACACCTCTAGGATATTTAGCTTTTGAGAAAAATGAGATAGAAAAGTTTCACGTCAGATCCGACGCAAGGAAAAGAATCTTGTTAGAAATATGAACGTCAGTATTAGAAATTTGTAAAAAAAAAATTAATAAGCATATAAATATACTAAATAATCAAGTTTGGTCCATTTTAGTCGATTAATATATTAAACATAGTTTTGGTTCTGAGTCATTAAGACGACTGGAAAAAACTTATTATAATCCTCCGGTTGTCCCGTAATCTAATAAAATTATTTTGAATGTCCCTGTCAAGGAATCGCAAATGTTACATCACATTTCATTTACAATACCAAGTGCATCACAGTAAATATCAATAACATACAAAAATCACAGAGCAATATGACTATATTTAGAACGCGGACGGACAGACAAACTGAAGTCTTAATTTTTTTTTTCAACTATGAAGGAAAATATTAAAAACGGAAAGAAACTGGATAATAATGATAGGCTGACAATACTTTTTATGGGATATTATTTTATGTAAAATTTAAATTTCAGCAAGCAAATGATAAACTTTATTATCGAAATTAATAATTTGTGGTAATACAATATTATTTTATTATAATTATTTCTTTGATTTCTCAAAAGTTTTTAATTTCTTGGGTGATAGTTATCTACACAACTCTGCTAAATAAGACAGCCAAAATCTAATTTTATTTATTACGAGGTGGAACCCATCGAATTTCGACGAAAGAAAATGTTTAGGAAGGAATTGTTTCATTGATTTATAATAATGTGATAATTCAGAATTATCATAGGATTTTTAAGCAAAGTAACAGAAATAGGCATTTATTTCTTAAAGAGGTTTCACCATGAAGCTGCAAACTCAAAGTGACCCTCGCAAGAATGTCGGCGATATCATAAGATCGTTACATCATTATCGATCAACGGAACCGACAGGCGAATGACACTAGAGTGAATGGACGATCGCCCGCATCATGCCTTTGACGTCGCTCAGGCACGAAGAAATAGTAGCTAGGGGTCAAGAACGCCAGACAGACCGGCGCCGTGGGTGTGAAATTTCAGGTACCAATAATAGCACGATTTTACTAATCGTGTAATGAAGAAAAGACCATTAAGGTTCATGATTGGTTTGTGACCCCTAAAGGGAGGTCCAGAGGGCTCCGAAATCGTAAGGAAAAGAGAAGCCAGGGGCTTGCAAGGAAATTTCAGAGAGAGATTTTCTCGCTGAGAGTGGAGAGAGAGAGAGCAGAGCGGCTAGCTCGGAGTGTTCTCTCGTTCCCGATCAAGTGAAGCAGCTCGGTTTTGAGAGCTGGTAAGATAAATCCCGCCAGTGGATTTTAGAAGGGGATTCTGATCCCAGTGCTCCTGCAGCATCATGGAGTATATTCTCTCGCCAGGAGAGACAGCGATAACTCTCGTCTTGAGTGGATTGATAACGCCGTAATCTGAGAACTATTTTACCTTTACGTTGTGCGTCATTTTTAGAGACTTTACGACTATCACAAAGTTTTATGTTTTTGGAACTCAATCAGAAAATTGTTGAAGCTAGTTGGTTTAACCCTTTCTGGCACGGGCAAAATCTGTAGTAAAATGAGAAATTATCGACTGACACCGGAATTCACAAACGATTTTTTTAGATATTTTGAATTCCTAAATTTAAGGCTTTATTGTAAAAGCAAAATTTTACTAAAATATTATTGGTGCCGTTTGCAAGTTTGGAATTAAAGTTAGGTATCCCAGACCGGGCACAGTGTGCCGGAAAGGGATAAGAGCCTACGTGTTCTATAATAATTTTTATGCTGTATATATATTTACTCCGGAGGATCTTTTTTGTTCTACAAATAAATAATAGATTCTCCACTAAGTATTCTTGCCTGGATTATTTGCCGAGCGGCACACACGCTACCAACCACTTAGCATATTAATCTACTAAGGGCTAAGTTATTACAATAAACCCACAAAATTAGCTACAATAAAACATGCATCTTAGATTGGTCATTCTAACTTTAAACAAATACTATTGTAAGAAAAAAAAAAGTTTTTATAAAACTTAATTGTCCAAATTATTAAAATTAAAATTCAATCGCATATGTAATTATTAGAGTATAACAAAGATCAGTTATTATGATGAAATTATCAGTTGAGGCTCTCATGATTGGTATAAAGCGAATGAAAAAAAAAATTATTCCTAATGGACATGATCATAGAATTCCCATGTGAAATCTAAACCCGTCATTATTTTCATCGTCTCAAAATTTACATACGCATTTCTCATAGTATTTTAATTTGATCATTTTAAAATCACTTGCTTTTTTTATACATAAAAACGTTATTTGCATCTGCTAAAAACATTCCATTTTTGCGGATGCAGTCTTAAACAACATTTATAGAAAAGTATGCATATGACGTCATTAGGACGGAATATTACACAAACGTAGCAAAAACAATAATCAAGACACTCGGCAAAACAAATCCGATATCTGATGTTTCACAAATCTTCACTTCTTTATTTATAATAGCTCCATGTTTTATCAGAAATCATTCATTTGTAATTTTTTTTTCAAAATTTAGAAAATACCATTACATTCACACGGATAAATAAAATTGCTCTTGCTTAGCTTTCCGGTACGAACTGAGTAAATGCGGCGAAGTCATTCGAATATTATTTAAAAGACATTTTTGTAAAGAAAATGTATTGTATTCTTTGTAAATTAAGTTTGCAATAAACTAAAAGCATTTAATAAGCACCCAACCCAATAATAACCCAATAAAAGCATTTAATTGATGAATAAATACCCAATAAAACCAAAATTCATCGGATTATATATCAAATGATTTCTTTTGACATGATATTTTTATTTCAGTTTTTATCAATTTTAAGAGAAAATGGCGTACTTCTGTTGCCACAATTACAAAATTCGTACTAAAAACTATAAAAAAAAAAAACCTCGTAAATAAATGGAGATACAACTTTTAAACAAATTGCATTTAAAAGTAAATTTTTTTCTCTATACGACGTGTAAAAATTTAAAATGTGCGATGTTTATAAGTGTAAAATTTGCTGTAGCGAAAATTGCAAAACCGAAATTGCAGGGGAAAATGTTGCCATTCGCAAAATGACGTATGCGTTACGCACAGATACGTTTGGCCTTTATAATATAGATAGGACCTCAATTGCTGTAATACAGTGATAATACAGATGTAAATACAGATACCAAAAGCTGTTTGAATTTAACATTTTGGATAATGCTTGTCAATGCAAAAATGCAGCATAAGAGAAAAATTATGGAAAGAAAAAATGCAGGTATTAGATTCTTCGAACAAGATGTAAGTACGCGAATGCATGCAGCAGGATAAAAAGAAACAATTGCAAGAAATAGAGTATAAAAACATAAGATACTTCTGTGTAATACAATATTAAATCTTCATAAGAAACTAATTGCTGATTTTCTATAAGTTCAAATGATGTATTATTCTAAATTTTGCCATTTAAGATTTTTCTATAACCGATATTATAAAGAGAGAGATACATATTTGTGTTCAGTGCATGCAGACTTTCTGTGGAAAAAATCAATGCAATACAGGTAACTGTTGCAAACTTACCAAAATAAGTTATTGTTGGGGCTTTTTAAATCGCAAAAAGGCATATCTAAAACGAAAATGATGTAAATTTTCACAAAAATATTAAAATGGCATGTATTCGAAGATCAAATTGTAAACAATCACCTGTAGATAAAACTAAAACGGAAGTTTACATTAACCTTTTATCTACCGACGGTACATTAAAAATTACTTATTATAAAATTCTTTTAATACGTCAATTAGCTGTAATACTATTTAGAATGAGTTATAGATACATTACTTTATTTTATTCCAAAAGCATTATTGATTACACAAAACAATAATATGTTTAGAAAGATTATTTCTTTTGTCTTTGTATCTTTTCAGCTTTCTTGGCGCTGAGAGAGGGGGGGGGGTATTTTTCGATTCGGAAATATTTCTATATTTATATTGTAAGACCATCTTATTTGTACAATTTATAATTCTAAAAAATACAAAGAAAACAATTTAAAATAAAAGATTTGAGTGGGGTTATAAATATTGCACAAAATCCCTGTAAATTCAAATTTAATTAATCCTTCTAAATCCTTCAGAAATTTCTTAAATGATTATGTAAATCTTTTAATTTAGTTTAAACAATTTACGTAAAATGCTTTAGAATGTAAAATTATCATCAATTCATAATTCGGATGATAAAGGGATAAAGGAATACTGAATGTTGTTAAAAGGATTTAAAAAGAAGAGCAATTTTCAAAAAACAGTTGCCTTTTTATTAGAGATGGGACGAATATTCGGCCACTATTCGGTATTCGGCCTATTCGGCCCTTTTGCCGAATATTCGGTTGGCCGAATATTGAAGGCTTGTTGACCGAATACTTCGGCCGAATATCTGTAGCCGAATATTTAGAGATATCTTGCCGAATATTGCTAAAATCTCGCCGAATAGTGAAAGATATCTTGCCAAATAAATTTCAAATTTAAAGAATTTCATTCTTGCAATTTTTTTTCCTCTAATCCCAATTGGCTACTTTATTTATGAAGTCATTCTCACTCTTACTTACAAAATATAGAGTTATTCAGATACTAAAAAATATACAGCCTTTCTGTATTTCCTATAAAAGTTAGTGATATTCTAGAAAATGCTGCCCAAATTGGAGATTTAATTGTACGGGAAATGTCATCATTGGAGAATGATATATTACAATTCAAAATATAAAAATACTGCCTTATTCTAAAACGCTCAAATATTTATTAATGTCTGCGAATTCCATGCACATATAAAAAAGGCTCTTATGAAATTCATAACTTATTTTCTATAAAGTAAGAAATGAAAAAATTTATTCACTAGGTGTGTTAATGAAGATTCATTTTCAAAATTAAATATAATATATCACCATTCCAAATACAACGGTACATCTGAAAGCAGAACTGGTGTCAAACTCGATACACATTAGATGACACAACTTGCTTTATGAAGATGGTTTTATAAATATTGTAATATAAATTCTAAATACTCAACAAAATAATTTTTAATTCTGTACTTTTCACTTTTAAATAATTATTTGCATAATTACTGACTTAAATATGTAACATTATTATGTATATATTTTTAATTTAATCTTCCTTCCTTCATGTTGTTATCAATTTCTGTTTATCCTTTTAATGCTTGTTGAATAAGTGGAATATTGAAGTTGAATATTGTATGTGCCGATTCAAATGTCAAAGATATTGTTAACATATGCATTCTACTTTAAGCATAACCTTTTGCTTTAACGTAATTTAAAGTTTTGCATCTGATTTCAGAACAGTCTCATTCTTACAAATTTGCTTATCACTAGGGACACAAACTCTAAATGATCAAATTTACTTCATTAAAGGTTATTTCAGAAAATATGTCCTTGTGAGTTCTGAGAGAGAGAGAGATTAAGAATATTATTGATTTTGGATACAAGAAGTATCAATTGATAGTAAAAGTTGAGTACATTCTTCATATTTTAATAGAAATATTTTCCCATCTTGACTTACTGAAAATCAATTTGATGTACATTAGAATTAAGGATATAATGCAATTTCATATTTTTTTTGTGTTAAAATAAGTTTTTCAAATTTAAAAATACATTTAGAAGCACATTTAAGAGTAATAATTATTAATGAGTTCCTATTTTTTAAATTATATATCAAAATTTATTTTCTTTATTGGAAAAAAAATTTCACTATTCGGCCGGCCGAATATTCGGTATTCGGCCTAAAATTTGGCCGAATATTCGGTATTCGGCTATTCGGCCAAATCACTATTCGTCCCATCCCTACTTTTTATTTTATTTTTTTTTATTTTTATTTATTTATTTATTTATTTTTGGAAGATTACGCGATAACCGACAAAATTCATTACTTTAATTTTTCAAGTTAGATAAATTAGTTTTAGCTGCTTAGTTTAACTATTATTCCATCGAGTCAGACTTGAGCTCATTCCAATTTATTTTAACTGTCATAGCAATTTTGTCCGTCTTAGAATCATTTTAGTTTATTTTCTAGTACGTTTTCTCCATATTTTTTTATCTCAATGTTCGTGCATTTTTAACAGTAAAATTTAATTATTTTTCAAAAATGTTTTTCCAGTTATCACGTCTTTAAATAGTTTTATGGATTCTAAGCAAGCAACTGCAGTTAACATAAATTTGAATAATGCATATGCAAAAGCTACCTATACATATCACATCTATGAACTTCACAATACGCTTGTAAACATAATGACTTCAGTGGATTTTTATTATGATTTTTATGATTTAAAACTCAAATTGAAATGCATGATCTTGAACATGACTGAGCGCGCGCGACATAGTGCATTTTTAAAGTTTTTTTTTATTATTAGGGGGGGCCCGCCCCCCTGCTCGCTATGCTCGCCAACCCCCCGCGTAATCGCTTCGCGATTCCAAATTATTGGCTACCCCTGCTTGCTGTGCTCGCCAATACCCCATGGTATGAATAAGCAGTTGCAGACCTTTCAAATGATGTGTCACACGACTGGTGTTGTAAAGAAATTAAAAAATGTGCCCCCTTGGGGGGCAGAGTGGGAGGCGACACAAAAGACATCCATAATATGAATAAGCAGCTGCGGACCTCTCAAATGATATGTCACACGACTGGTGTTGTAAAGAAATTAAAAATGTGCCCCCCTGGGGGGCAGAGTGGGGGTGACACACAAGACATCCATAAAATGAATAAACAGTTGCAGACCTTTCAAATGATGTGTCACACAATTGGTGTTGTAAAGAAATTACAAAATGCGCCCCCTCTGAGGGCAGAGGGGAGGTTACACACAAGATATCCATAATATGAATAAGCAGTTGCAGACCTCTCAAATGATGTGCCACACAATTGGTGTTGTAAAGAAATTAAAAATGTGTCCCCCTGGGGGCAGAGTGGGGGATGACACACAACACATCCATAATATGAATAAGCAGTTGCAGACCTTTCAAATGATGTGTCACACAACTGGTGTTGTAAAGAAATTAAAAATGTGACCCCCCCTGGGGAGAGCAGAGTGTGGGGGTGGCACATAAGACATCCATAATATGAATAAGCAGTTGCAGACCTTTCACATCTTGTGTAACACGGCTGGTGTTGTAAAGAAATTAAAAATGTGTCCCCTCTGGGGAGCAGAATGGGGACAAGACATCCATTATATGAATAAGCAGTTGCAAACATCTCAAATGATGTATCAAACGACTGGTGTTGTAAAGAAAATAAAAATTTCTCGAAATTAAAAATTTCTCGAAATATTACAGTTATCGCCAAGTTGGCGTCACTTTTGACAGCTAATTTTGGTCGCCAAATTTGGCGATATATCGCCGAGTTGGCGATAAACTTGGCGATTGTTGGCGATGGTAACCTTTCCTCTCTGTATGGTAACCCATATGGCGATGCATAGATGAAGCACTTTCCTGATTGGTCTATTCGACTCATGGAAGGAGTGGACAACCCGGATTCGTTAGTTCCGGAAATCTTCCACATCAGCATCATTCCAGGAGTCATTCCTTTTAAGGCTAGTTTTTTTTTACTATAGAAGGATTTTTATTTTATTTTTTATTTATTTATTTTATTTTATTTTTTTTGGCGGGGGGGGGGGGGGGGGGGCCCTCTGAAATGGTTTTCTATTGAAAACCTTTTAAAAAAATAAAATTTCATTTTAAATTATGTTTTTTTTTCTTTTCTTTTTTTCAAAATTCTTAGTTATTTGCATGAGAAATATTTTTAAAACCTATCAAAGTGTGCTTCTTGTATTAAAAAACAATAAAATAATAATTCAAAAATTTAATTATTCATATTTTTACGATTTGTATTATTTTTTTTATATAAAATTTAGTATAATGTAATTATGATGGTTGAAATTGGTAATTAGCAATTGCTCTTTTAATATATTAAAAATTTAAATTTAGAATGAAAAGTGTTTGCCATTTTCCTTCCTTCAAAATTCAGTTTTTATTTACCCATCATACGTAGTATAGGATAAGTCTTGCAATCGTTTTGAAAATCGAAAATAAATTGGCGGATTTACACGTTTCAGACACTGGAGATTACAAAAACATATTTTTAAAAAAAATGCCAACCGTCTGTCTGTAAACGCGCTATCTCCCGAACAAACTGAGATAGAGACTTGAAATTGGGTGTGTACTTACAAGTACAATGAAGGTCTCCATTGGTGGCATACTCAGAATTTTTTGCAAAAAATACGAATTAAACTACTCATGTAGGTAATAAAGGATCAGTGAAAATTAGCGGCGGAATTACATTATTAGATATGTAAAAAAAATAAAATAGTTTGGAATAATTGGCGTGAAAAGCTGAAAGCGACGCGGGATTTGGCGAGCAGTGCATTTCCTCGCCAAAAGCAGACGATTTTAACGAATCTGAAAATTGATTTTAATTGACTTCCCTGTTAAAAATCTGCAGCATTTACTGCAACGTCACTCCACTACTTTTATAGAATATCTCTCTTCTGACCAATGAGAATGCTCCATAGCACGGTGAATTGACCGTTTTCTATAAAAGCGGTGGAGTGACGCTGCAAAAAATGGTACAGATTTTTAGCGGTGTTGTAGCTCGTGCAACACTCTTAAAAATCTGCTGCATTTTGCTGCAACGCACTCCACCGCTTGTATATAATATCTCTATTCCAACCAATGAGAAATTTCCATTTCACGGCCAAGTAACCGTTTTCTATATAAGCAAGGGAATGCGTTGCAACAAAATGCAGCAGATTTTTAGCAGTGTATTTTTCAATTTGGAACAATTTTAATCAATTTAAATTGTGTTTTAAATGATAAAATATATTAATTTCATTTTGTTATAAGTACATATAAACGTATATGACAAAATTACACTTAAAGTTAAGTAAAAATGAAAAACTAAAATTACTTAAATTAAACTTATTTAAATAAATTGAACATATAAAGTTTTTTCTTTAAAAAGTATTCGAAGCGTAAAAGCGTATTTTTCAAAATTTCGTTTTTTCGCCAACCGGAGATAAATCGCCAAATAAACGAAATTTTTATTATTTTTTTACGGGCGTTATAAGGAGGTTCCGCCGAAATTTTTTTTAAACATATATAACTATATGAGAAGAACATTCTGTAATTTTTTCAGATATTTCTGAGTATGCCCGTATGGAGACCTTCCTTGTTAGTATGCAATAATGAAAAGAAGCCTATTAAATACCAGCAACCTCGATTATAAATTTTTTTTCCGGACTTTCAAAATATTCGTTCAAATAAAAAGTACATAAAAATTTTCGATTTTTTAAAATTATATTCTAAGGTGATAATGTAAAAGACAATACAAAAACATAAATTTTGCATAAAGAATGAAGTCGATCGGATTATTAGTTGCCGAGATACTTATAATCCTGTTTTCCACACTCTTCGATTTTTTATGACCCTGTTTTTATTCAAATTTCAATTCAAATATATATATTAGTTGGAAATGAGACGCTTAATCCGACGCAACAGTAACTGCTAGTTAATATGATTATTTTTGGAACTATAAGGATGCCTCTTTTATGCAATTCAGTACTACTTGATTATAACGTCGACCAAGAAAAATGCCAATATATCGCCAAATTTGGCAACAAAAATCACTCGCCAAAAGTAAAGCCCATTTTGTTAAAAAATATTTAAATGTACGTTTAAATTTTGTTTTGAGATTGCAATGGATTTTATAAATAGTTTACACATGTTTCATTTTCATATTTTACATTACGCATAACTAGATATATAAGTATTACGGTGGACCCCAACGACAAGTTTTTAAATGCAATTTTAACTAATTTATAAATATACAGCTTAGAAGGTCTGAACCTAAATTTGCATTCATTTGAGTAAAGTTTTAGTTTTTAGCCCTTGACAGACGAAGTGAAGTGTTTTGATAGCCGTGAGAAATTGTATGTAAGTTTGCAAACAAATTTTTTATGGTATTTAGATACATGAATTTATATGTATATACATTTACAGTACATTTTTAGCTGTTTTTATACAAGTATATAATACAAAATTTACCGGAAATTTTCTTATTTTAATTAGCTAAATTTTAAGCAGTCCACAAAAAATCTAATTTTGGGACTACAAACGCCACTTCGCCATTTAATAGACCATAGGAGATGGCACCACATACAATCACCTCATCAAGTTCACGGATGAAAATTTATTAGTAAATCTCGATTTGTATATGAAAACGCAATCGGTCTGCCAAGTTTTATCTTGGTGGAAAACACCTAAAGACTCGATTTCAGAGATTGAGTCGTAGGTTTACATTTGCGCTTTCCTGCACCCAAAAGTGTAAAAACATGAACGGTTGGGAGCAGGAAAACATAATAGTAAACCTGAGAGTCAACCGCCAAAATCGGGTTTTTAAGTTTTTTTTTTTTTTTTAACCAAGATATGACTTGGCAGACCGATCACGTTTTAATATACGAATCGAGATTTAATTAAGATTTTCATCCGTGAACTCGATGAGGTGATTGTCTGTGCTGTCACCTCCCGATTCATAAGGGTTAAATAAAGTTGAAAGCATTGCATAATTTATCGGAGTTTATTTGTGCAATGCATGTGTGAGAAATAACAATTTGAGCGGTTTTATTTCAAATGCTCAGAAAATATTACTCTTTTATGTTATTTCTTTCAAAAAATTGAAGAATGTTAACTGACATATACCCTTTTATTTACCTCACATAGACTTGAGTAAAAGGGCGTCAACTAAAAGATTATTATTATTATTATTATTTTCTTTTTTTAAAGTAAACCCCTAAATGTAAGCCTCAAGAATTAAGACTTCATGTTTCAAGTGGTCGCCAACTAACATCTAGCACACGAGGACCTTTCAAGAACCAGAAAAAGAGAAGAAACATAACGAAAAAATACACTAACCCAAAGAGTTGAGAAGGGTGGCAGAGGGGGGAGTAATCTAAGAACAGCTTAAAAGTAACATAGATCTGAACTAAACAATACTAGACGCTCTCAGTGGCAAAGAGTCGATAAAACAGAGGGCTTTATTGTCTATAAAACAGCAAGAATAAAGTGGAGCGAGTAAGAACTTAATCGCGCATTGTTCTCTAAGGGATTCGCTAAAGAGAGAATGCTAAATACAGAATATCTTGTGTTGTTTTTGAAAAATTAAATAAATCATGTCACACTTGTAGGAGGGTTTATTGCTTTATAAAACTAGATCTCTGAAGATGTTTTAACAAATACTACAATGACACATTTCACCACTTCCTAAATGGTAGTCACCATTGTTCATTTATTTTAATATAAACATTACATAAAATCTTAATATAAAACTACAAAATTCTTTAACAAATAATGAAAAAAATATCCTTCACCACCTTCAGTCATTGCTATTCTTTAATCTTCAAGCATTGAGCGAAAAATTGAATGTAATCCTGAACACTAAACTGTGGACAAGTTAACCTTTAACTAATACTACTGTGTCACAGACTAATGCTTTTTTCAATTTTTTTAGTTTAACCCATTATTGCCGAGTTTCTTTTACCAGAGTTTCCCCCAGAGGGTTTCACGGGGGCGCTCCGCCCCTCCTGCCCTTTAGTTTAAAAAATAGAGCCCCTATTGCCCCTCATCCAAAAACTAGCGCCCCTCTTGTCATTCATTCAAAAAAATAGCGCCCTTCGTGCCCACATTTGAAAAAACGCAGCCCTCCAGCGATGATCCGAACGCGCTATAGCGCGTAAATTACGCAAGAAATTGGCGACGGAATGCAAAAAATAGCCTTATACGCGTCCCGTGGGACGGGTAATTTCGTCAAAAAATCGCTAAAAAAAGGGCAAGTTTCGTTAAAAATCGCAAAATAACGACTAATTTTCATGCAAGATTCGCAAAAAATGGCTAATTTCGTCACAAAATTTCACAAAACAGCAGATTTCCTCAAAAGATTGTGGAAAAACGTCAAATTTCTTCCGAAAATCGCAATAAAACGGAAAATTCTGTGAAAAGTTCCGTTTTTTCGCGATATTTTCACGAGATGTGTCGTTTTTTTGCGATTTTTTAGCAAAATATGCCGTTTTTTGCAATCTTTTTGCAAAAACTGCTGTTTATGCGATCTTTTAATAAAATTTGCCTTTTTTGTGACTTTTTTTTAAATAAAATTTGCCGTTTTTTCGCGATTTTTTAACAAAATTTACATTTTTTTTTCAATTTTTTGTTGAAATTTCTGTTTTTTCCCGACTTTTTGAACCGCTAGATTCAACTCTATAAAAGTGCCCTTAAAAATGAAAAAGTGCCCTGAAAAATGTAAAAAGTGTCCTTTTCAGAACAGTAGCGCCTTGCCCTTTTTTAAACTTGGGGGGAAACTCTGCTTTTACATTTGTTTTAATTCTTCGACATAACTTATTTCCACATTGTAATTTTGAATTATTTAATAGCTCAAAATTTGAGATTAGATATTATGAAAATTTCGAAACTTTTTAAATACTGGTATTCAAATTTAAAAGTTTTTTTCGATTTACATGGCAATTTTTCTTGCCAATCGGATTTAATGAGTTAATTTGCAATATTCAGTAAATGATAAACACTATCGAAATTTTGTTTCATTTTGAACTTAAGTACTATCACCAGAGATTTTTAAATAGGTGAATTTTAATTAGAATAGTCTTGTTCAAATGTGAAGTGCAAAAACACCTTCCAATGAGTTAATCATGCCTTTTATTACATCTTTCGATTTAGCGGACTCACAGGCTGTTTCACACAAGTTACGTTACAATTTCTGTCACATCAGTTAAAGGTTAAATATAATTTCCCGTATCTTCTATCTTTTGTTTATTTGTGAAGCATAAAAAATCGGAGTACAAGTCTTGAATCCCAAGATGTGGTTAGACAGAAAATGCATAGTAATGAAAAAAAAAAAGGTTCTAGAATATTCTTATAAATAGAAGAGCCAACGAAAAGTGACAGAATTTTCCATATCAGTTATTTATGCTATTTTGTGTACTGCTAGCCTCCGACAGATGTTCAAGATTAGTTAATAATCCTGACACTACAGTTGTTTCAATAGCTTTCAAAACTGTAAACTATCTTCTCAGTGTAGATCTAAAAAAGACATTTTCCCATGATTACAAGCGTATTAAATGACTGGAAAATTTTAATACGGAATTAAATAAAGATGACAAAGGAAAGAACCGTTAAAATGTATACTAATTTATGCAAAAATTATTAAGTGTGACTGATAAAATCGCCCACAAAAAGTTTGTTTTCAACTAAGACTGCTAGATCTGATATCTTTTTGACTGTATATGCATCTGAGAAGCATAATAACGAAGTACATGTAGATTTATATCTAAAATTGAGAGTTATCTCCATCAGTTTAACTATTGATAATACTGAAATTTTGATAATACTGTCATTTGGAGCCGTAGTAACTATCGCTAGAAACTTCTAGCTAAGAGAAATTTGTTTGTAAAAATCGTATACATAACCTCCTCAGTCAAGATGTCAAAAATTATTCTTTAATTAGTAATAAAGGAAGAGACCTTTAAGTTTACTTTAAAACTGGCCAAAAATTGATTTTCCTTTTTTTTTTATTAAATTAAAACCTGTTTAATTGTTTCAGTTTCAGCTAGGTGGGGAGGCCTATCAAATGGATTATGCTCAACAAGCCCCACCTAACCTGTTTAATTTTGAATATTTTGACATTTCAATTTTACTAATACGCTAATTAAATCGCAAGATACTGTAAATTTTGTTAAAAAACTCAGCGCAATTACCCATACAAATTAAAACTTTAAAGAGTTTAATTTCTCCATGTTCACATTTTCTTCACTTTCATGCTTTAAAAATTTTAAGATTTTTTTGTACTTCAAATAGAGATTTAAACTTTTCTGTACATTTCTTTATTATATATGTGATAAATCTGCGCATGGAATTAATTAGTCTTCAGATTTTTTGCTATGTTTTAAAAATAAAAGTATATAAAGATGTGTTATATTTCACCATTTTACACTACACTATATCTATGATTAAAAAACTATATTCAATGTAATATAAGATGTCATGCGCAGTCTTGTGTAATACACATTTGGAAATCATTTAAAAAATTGGGCAACAATATAGATTTAAAAATATATATATTAACGATTTAAATAAATCCAAATTTTTATAAATTGTCAAATAAATATGCAGTAATTTCTTTATTCAAATTGTACTTTTAGTTGAACATTCAAATGCAATGAATTCATCTTTTAATACATACTTTTAAAAATAAACTAAATTGTTGAAAAGGTAAGCTGTTCTTTTAACTCGGAAGGTTTAGGTTGGATTTCTTAGTTAAATTAAAAGTCTAGTGCATTTTATTATGTAAAACAAAATTTGCGTCCACGACATAATTGTAAACATTCAATCAGCTCAAGAGCATTAAATCCTAATTATAAAATCGGGATTAACTAGATTGAATATTTTTAAAGTATTTCCTGGTGATTCAAATTTGGATATGCTGATAAAATCAGATGCACACTGCTAAAGATATGGAAACAGACATTCCACTTATTACGCTTGATCCTTAAATTACTCAGTCCTTCAGCAAAACCAGTTAGGGAAATTTTTCGTAATTAAAAGTTTAAACATGCAGAAGGTTATCTCAAAAATACTTCATATAATGCATTTCGCAGGTTTATATCGACTGGTAAGTTTTTTCCTTTTTTTTATCATGTTAATTGGGTTTATTTACATTACAATATTGCATAACAGTGGTGCATAATATGTAGCAATATACACTATGTTGAATTCAGGAGATGCAATCATATCAGCTCCCCGGAAGATTTGAGATTTTGTGTTTTCAATAATAAAAAATGCAACATCTACCCCTCCTCCCCAGTCCCTGGTCTATTGCCTCCGGAGTCACAGAAATCCCAAACAATTTTCAAAGTAAACTTATCACAGCATGAAATTGAAATAGTAAAATTGCCGTAAGAACAAGAAAGAAAAAATCATGCGTTAAGCATAGATTATGAAGCATTTTGCAAAATGTTCAGAATAATGTAACAAAACTGCATCGTTTAAGAAATTAAAATATTACATCTCATTTCACCATATGAAGCATTTCAAAACCAAATTTCAGCTGTTCCCATCTACAATCAGAAAATTATCCGATTTTTTTTAGCAGCCCTGTATATGATATAGAAATTTGTACCTATTAACAAACTAATTCCAAAATTTAGCTTACTTAAGCGATACATATATTTCAGTTAAAACCTCCCCTTCAGCAATTTTCTCTAATAAGGAGAATAGTATACAAATACTTTCCTGTAGAAAAGCTATTAAGAAAATTACTGCACACAAAAATATGAAAATTGGTAGTACTGTAGAGAAATGTTTCATAAACATACTGATGAAGATAGTTTTTAAATAGAATAATTATTTAAAAATATATTTAATGTTAAAGTTTGTCGAAATAGGTCCATTAAAACATTTTTAGTAAAGCAAAAACTATACGTAGGAATTTAATCATTATTATATCATTTTATAAATTAGAAGCTCCTGGTGTGCAAACTGCATTTACTTTTTTTAATCTGACTCATCTTTTGAGGACTAATTTCCATTTTTTATTCAAATTCTCAGCCTTTCGAGCGACATTTTTTACTTATTTTAGAAAAAAAAATATTTTAAATTGTTGCCAACTATTAAAACAGCACGAAGAATAAAAGTTCCTTCAAATTAAAAAATGTTTGACACATGATTATTACAAATAGGAATCTATTAAATCAAAATTAAATTAATATCACGTATTCAAAGCAGGAAAATGTTGAAAATTGCTTCATAAAAACTATTTTTGCACGTGAATTTAAAAAGAGAAAAAAAAAATCCAAAATAATAAATTCATTAATATTCGTTTAAAGTCGTAAATGGAGAAAAAATACGACAGATTTAAAAACAAAAACAAAATAAGACTGTAAATAATATTTCCCTTCTAAGAATAAAAATATTTTTCCACGAATATTACAAAAAAGAAAAAAAAAGTTTGGTGAAAATTACGTCAGATTTAAAACGTTATATTTAAGAATCACTTATTCAAAACCATTATCTTAAAGCATTATTAAAAAATACCGAGAAGCTAAGGCTGTGTTGGAAGTTCACTTTATATTAGCTGATTCTGAAATGTTTAAATAATCTTATTTAATCAAACATGAAAAACAGCCATTAACAGCAGCTCAATCGACCCCCTCTGTAAAACGGAAAAGAATGAATACTCGTTTACAGGACGATCGTCACTGTTTTTTTATGATTATTATTAATTATTATCTATTTATTATTCGATCTATTTTTTAAAGCTGGTTAAATTAATTGATTTTTAGAGGCTGGGCGGAGATTGACGAAAGTAGCTCGTAGGGGGCAGAGGCCCGTAGTTAGTTAAAGATACATAACTTATTTATTAAAACTGCTTTCTGTTAGAAATATTTTAGTGGGAATTAAATTTCAATAGCATGAAAAATAAAAGTTATAATCCAGGAAAAAGAATGAACTTATATAAATACTGACTGCGGTAGATATAAATAGGAACGAGGAATTTGATGCATCTCATTAACTATATATACAGTGAAACCTCCAAATAAGGGACACTCCGAATAATGGACAACTCTGATTAAGGGACAAAACTTCCGGTCCCAGTCCTTTGGTATAGGACGTGTAATGTATTTACCTCTGAATAAGGGACACTCGATTTAAGGGACACTTCAAAATGAGATTAAAGAGACTGGTTTTTGAATTTCAGATGTTGAAGTAGTCTGTGATGAAAATGAAAATACAGATTTTTGTGAACTTATCAAACCAGCAGACAGTTATTTTGATACAGAGGCATATGACACTATTAACGGCCATTTATTTACCCACAGTTCTGATTCAACAATACTGCATTTATCCACATTGAAAGTAATAACGAAAAATGTGAGGATAGTTCTGAAAGTGGAGAATAAAGGTAAATTGTGAAATAAAGAAGTTTACATATGCTTTTAAGCTGTTCTCAAATCCAAAAATGGCAACTTTTAAGACATATGTTTTAATTCTTTTTTCATCCGGAAATGCCTGAAACTAGTGAGTGTTGTTTTAGAAAATATGTAACCAACCATTTTTTTTTCAAATGGAATAGATCTTTCAGAAAATATCACTGTGGGCGTTTTGACCCGAATTTCCACGTGAAAGATAAATAACTACTCAAGAAAGGGTAAAAACATCCTTGTCACGTGATCAAAATCACTTATTACTAACAGGTAATTTATTTTTCAAAAAATGTAAAATACAATTCAATTGCAAATCGGCTCCATAGTCAAGCATTCCAATTTTCTACCTTTCAATTAAAAAATGAATTTATAACAGCGCCAAAACATTTTCCGCTTGTTAAGTAGAGCAGTTGAGAGATTTGTTGCCTTAAAATATGCAAAACAGTTGAATACATTTTTTCTTCTTTGGTAAATACTGCTGGTAATGAAGAACTGAAATTTATCAGTAAATGAACATTTGAAAGGTTTATACCGAAAAAATGAAATTTGCAAAATAATTCCTTTTGATTGTAACTTCAAGTTATATTCTTTCAAATGTTTTTATACTTTTTGCTGCATGTATACAGTTTGCATGAAAAATACAAATCAATAATTCTACAAATCATTTAATGATTTAGTAATTAACTAAAAATTTTAATTAATTCTCTTTTCTTCCTTTTGTCCGGTTAACATAATTTATACAATTCGGGTCATTTAAGAAGCATCATCTTTAATGTTTTACTATTTTTATATCCTTCAGATCGATTAATTAAAAATAATATAAAAACTCCGAATAAGGGACACCTCTATTTAAGGGACAAAAGTTCCGGTCCCATAGGTGTCCCTTATTTGGAGGTTTCACTGTATTAGGAAACGAACACAGGATAATAGCACTATCTTGAAAATAGCAGATGTTCTTAAATACATAGACTAAAAATGGTATACATACCTCGAAATTCAGAAATAGCCGTTACTGTTCAAATAAGATACGACGTAGTATATTTTTAGATTCATACTTATATGTAATCAGTGTATATTTAATCAACATGCAGAAGATGTCACAGTTACTATTAAAATGAAGCTTTTTTTAGGAAAGTTTGAAGAAAATCTTTTTTTATACAAATAATAAGTACTAGCCGCACTTGACGACCAGTTTGGTCTCCCTTAAATGCATACTAAGCATTAAATAACATTGCTTTTATTCATAATTCATTTTAATTGCTCAATTTTTTTCCAAATTAGAAGAATACGGTAAAGAATTAGGCGCAGAAGTCATACGCACCTCATTGCCGCAATTGCAATAAAAAGGCAAATACATACCTCACACGATAACCTGGCTATTCTTATTTATTCTTTAATAAACTGTTTATTTACTTTTATTTTCTTTTTTAAAATGATATAAATTGTTTTCTTCTATAATTATTAAACTATTTTAATTTACTATTATTTTCTTTTAAAATAATAGAAAAGAGGTAAAAAAATATGTATATATGTAACTGGTATTGAAAACGAAGTTTTTGCCAAATTGGCATCAGAAAAAAATCGCACCAATGCTGTGCGTATATGACATCTGTGCTAATAAATCAAGCACTAGGTATTTTTATGCTAACTTGGCACATAACCAAATATTGTACCCGAGGCTTTTTTTTTATGGGGGGGGGGGGCGGGAGGGGAGATATTTAATTAATTTCATTTAAATATATTTAAAAATATAACCCTTTCACTCATTTCATTTATAATAACATAAATATATTAATTTGAAAGTGAAATGTTTAAAAATCATGATTTTTATTTATTTTTTAAACCAATATAATAAATAAAGAAATAAATAAAAAATAACGATATTTTGAAGCTCCACAATTGCAGCGAAAGAACAAAACATATCCAATTTACCACGGACTAGATGCGTTTCATTTGGGCGTTGCCATTAAACAATTAACAAATAACCGCGATTTTTCTGCCACATACGTTAGCTTAATACATATTTAGATTTTAAATAACGCACACCAATCAAGAAATGTGTAAATAAAACAGTTCAAACTTTAACTTTTTACAACAGACCATGATATCGTACTTGTATCCTTTTTAACATTTTCCAACATAGCCGAAATGTGTTCATACCTGCCTGATTTGTCTGACTGTCTCACCGCCTATCAACTCGAGCTCTATCTCGCGTAGATATACTCCAAAGCGTAAATATACTCCAATATTCAAATAATTGATATATTATGTTTTTGAGATTTATTATTGTATGTTTGGTATTGGAAATGAAGCGTATATAGCATAAAAGTTAGTTTACAGAGGCACTCAAAAGAATTCCATTACAATATGATCAGAGAGGGAAATTCCTTTACAGTGTACTTTAATGACTATTTCAAGCATTGAAGTGTGCAGAATATAGTATTTTGTATATATATAATCCGTTTTCAGTACATAG
This sequence comes from Maratus speculifer, assembly GCA_964019185.1. NCBI lineage: Eukaryota > Metazoa > Arthropoda > Arachnida > Araneae > Salticidae > Maratus > Maratus speculifer. Next base: position 72,040,351 of record OZ025290.1, on the reverse strand, counting down.
TATTTTTAGTACAAATGATTCGATTACAGAAGTACTCAAAATAACTATTATGGAGAGAAAACCGTTTTCGATGCATTTTAATGATGTCACACCATTTCAAACATAATGACATCTATACGAATCGTTGAAGTGCACTAATACATATTTTCTGTATATTATTGGATGTAAAACAATAATTATTTATTTACACAAGGATACAGAATAATATTAGATAACATAATGGTTTATGGGGGAAAACTGTTTACTGCGTATTTTAATTATCTTTGGCTATTTCAAATATAGTAAAATTGAGCTGAGGTTTACTACAAAATATTTTTAGCAGAATATGATGGACTTAACACTCTTTCATTTACACGGACAAACAAAAATTTCGAATACAGCGCTGTATCCGAAATACTATCTAGTAGCAACACTTGCTAGAAACTCATTTTTAGTTATGGTATGCGCTTTTGTCTTTAACTAAATTTTTGCATACTATGTTGTGTACATATATTATTGCTCCCAACGTATTTTAGTTATACATTTAACCGATACACATATAATACGTCGGTTTGAAATGCGTAGAGGACAGTGGAGTCGGGTGGGGTGGGACAGTGGGAGGAATGGGATAGCAGTTTTTCTCTTTGTGTATCATTCTAAACATTTCATCAATCACACACAAGATGAAGCAATGGTAACCCAATCCTCAATTTAAAAAAAAAATTGCTTATAAGCTTGCAATTGTATAAAGTAAAAAATTATTTTAAGAATCAACAGTAAATTTGTTTCAAATACTTTTTATGCTTCCTGTGCATTAATCACTTATTTATGCATAGATGTAATAGCTTCCCTATTTGGGACCGTTCAAGTATTACGTAAGCACTAAAGGGGGAGGGGGGAGTCCAGAGTCTGCTTATTTTTTCTGACAAGGGGGAGGGGGGAGTCACGACAATTCTTACGTAAGCATTAAACAACGAAGCAACTGCAGTTCAAATTCAACAAGCAAACAAGGACCGGAAACCTGCAATACCCCAGGCCACTGTTCCAGTGAAAACCTTATAACAGACAATGTTGAAACATGGGTTCAAGGATTCTGGACATCAGATTAAAATATGAACACCAAATTGAACTCCAACATTTGTATGATTTATGGCAAAAATTTTAGTTATGATGCCTAAGTAAGTTAAGACTTCTTGTATATCTTGTTTTATTGTTCAAAGTGATAAATAACAATACATTTAAACCATTTTGTTTTCTGTGGTTTGTTTAATGCAATTAGCAACAATATATTAAAATGATTTTATATATTTTGATATCATAATCCCTATATGCCTATATAAATTTGTAGGATTAATAATGTAATTGATTGGTAACTTTTTATAAGTCAAAAAGTATTGATGTATAAACTGTCATAAAATCTTACGTAAGCAAAGGGGGGGGGGGTCTAGCATTTGCTTATATTTTCTTACAAGGGGGGGAGGGGGTACGAAATGACGAAAAATATGCTTACGTAATACTTGAACGGTCCCTTTATGAAACATTATACTGTATATTATACAAAATTTAAATTAAGCCTAAAAGCAGCATTTTTGTTTATACGAGAAGTTTAACACAAAACAAGAAAATTGGGAGGATTTTTCCATATTCCACCTTACCTAAAAACTCTATAAATGCTGCTCAAGGATCTCTTTATTCTTCTCGATATTTGTACAGGATTTTGTTCTTGCGATTTTAAATGTAAAATCTTAATAATTTCATCCTTTAAAATTTCTTTAGAACGTAACATTTTAATCAGAATACGCGGGAAGAGTCTTTTCTAAATCACAAACAAAACAATACATTGAACATATTTATTCCAGAAACTTTCAATAAATTATTGTGCTAAAAATACAGCACACGATATTTCAATTAAAGGGAAAATTTATTCTGTATTTATAGAAGCACACAAAAATAAAAAGCTTATTTTGCGAACAAAAATATACGCGAAAACATGTAATGCTGTATTCTATCTATACATTTGTAGAGCAAGATCCCAGGACCCCCAGACGTTACTTATTTTCTCACAAGTAAAATGTATTGGATAAAGTAGTGTTAGTGCGTGCTATGAGCGCTAAGATACCTGCTAGCTTGGACCGACGGCCAATTTACGGGTACCAGGTACCAAAGGTAGGTAAAAACGCTGCGAACTTTACTTATTTTCTCAAACTTGATTTTTATATAATGATACTCAGGGAACTATTTCAATACTATATGTAAGCTCCCAGACCAATTGCATGGGCCAAACGTGCAGCCAGACACGCATAAAGTGTTGCGGCTCCCTATGAGACTGTACATTAAGTGCCGCTTTGAAGCTTCCTAAAAAATGATATAACTTTACTTATTTTCTCACACTTAATTTTTATATATTATGTTCAGGGAACTATTTCAGTACTTTATGTAAGCTCCCAGACCAATTGCATGAACCAGACATCAAGTCAGACACACATAAAGTGTCGTGGCTCCCTATGCGACCATGCATAAAGTGGCGCTTTGAAGCTTCCTAAAAAATGGTGTAACTTTATTTATTTTCTCAAGCTTGATTTTTATATATGATGTTCAGGGAACTATTTCAGTACTTTATGTAAGCAGACAGACCAATTGCATGGGCCAAACATTCAGCCAGACATGCATAAAGTGTCCGTATGAGTATGAGCACCAGCATGATAATTAGATAGATTTATAACATAGCATCATAAAACTTATGTTAGTAACGGTCTAATGGAAGTGTTTAGTAATAATTAAGTAACATTTTAACCCTTAATTTAAAAAATAATTATAGCATACCAAAATGTGAATACATTTGAAATCGTAATCGAAATTATGAACAAATCGTTACTAATTTATAAAGAGTTTTTCTTTTTCATATTTTTTAAATATTGAGGAAATTGATGATTCTCAACAGCAATCAATTTATTAAAATAATAGTTTATACGTCTTATAATAGGCAAAAAACAATAAAATTTGTAAATAGAAATTTTCAAAATAATTCATTTAAAAATTACTCATTACTTTATTAATGAGAAAGTATGATCTATTTTATTACCTCTTTTTAATCTTCATTATCGTCATCGTTGAAGTTTCATAATACTTCATCAATCCAATTTTAGTTTTAAATACCTTTATAATCATCATCATTAATTTCTTTTCTTATAAAAAATATATATGTAAATAAGAATCAAATAATTACAAGTTTATATAAATATTTAAATTTGTAGAATACCTGATTATCCTTGAAGCGATTCATTTACAAAGCCTGGTAGTTGGTCCCCATCAAACCAATTGAAATCATATTCATAATCTTCTTGTTCATAATTTCTATTACGATTTCAAATGTATTCGCATTTTGATATGCTATAATTATTTTTAAAATTAAGGGTTAAAATATTATTTAATTATTACTGAAGACTTCCATTAGACCATTACGAACATTGGTTTTATGATGCTATGTTATAAATCAATCTAATTATCACGCTCGCGCACATACTCATAGGGGCACTTTATGCATGTCTGGCCCCTGCAATTGTTCTGGCTGCTTACATAAAGTAATGAAATAGTTCCCTGAACATCATATATAAAAATTAAGACTGAGAAAATAAGTAAAGTTATATCATTTTTTAGGGAGCTTCAAAGCGCTACTTTATGTATGGTCTCATAGGGAGACCATACATGACCTTGTGGATCCCAGGACATTTTTATTATTTCCCCGCATAAATTGCATAATTTAGGCTGTTACATTTAGGAAAACAATACTTCTGTCAATTTATATATATTTTTTTAGAATTTAGCTAAATATTTTCACGGCACATCTGAGGTCGTCTCTTGACACACCAGTGTGTCTCGGCATATCAGTTGAGAAACACTGCATTAAAGGGGTTAAAGCTAAATTTTGCTAATAATAGAGAACACTGATAATACACTGACGTGGTTGAGAAAAACAAAAAGAAAATTTGATTCTTCGCCACTGATAGCATAAAAAATTGCTTGAACAAAGAAAATAATTGATCTATATATAGCTGAATATTTTGGACCGTAATTTGAACTTTGAAACAGCATTTACGTCAGTCTGAAAAAACTGTATGATAGCGAGTGAACTTTGATTTTTAAATGAGTTCTAAAGTTCTGAATTCGACCTTTTTCTTATCTTTTTCAAACTAAATATCGAGGTAATTTTTCTTGTCCGCTTCAGAAAAAACTTTTTCGTTAGATGTTGCCAGGATTAAGCAAAACTATTCAAAGGCTCCATATTTAGTATAAAAAGAGAGAGGATATAACCTGCATTAGAATAATAAAATTTAAATTATGCTTTTTGTTGTGCATTAATATTTAGGCAAAAATTATAATTAAAAATAACCAATATAATTAAGGATAATGCTCACGGAAAAAAGCATAAATTATACCATATTTTCCTAATGTGCAAGATAAGATAAATATTACAAAAAATTACAGGTTAGCTACTCATTTCCCTCTTTATTCTCAATCATTAAACACCCCAAAACTCATCAGGGATACACCTACCTTACCATAAAAAACTTATGTTCAACATTTAAAAGCAAATCAAATAACTCTTCATAAAATACCTACATGCCTAAATTAAGAGACATTGCCCCCTAATCTCCTTTTACATTTAACCAATGAATCCCAAAAACAAATCATTGAAGCTGTTTTTTAAAATAAACCAATATCCAAATTTTGAAACAAATCTGTAGATTCTGCGTGAAAAACCTATTTGCCTGAATTAAAACGGGTTACTTCCCATTCTCCAGTTTATACTAAACCAATGAACACACAAAACTAACCATGAAGGCGCCTCACCAGAATGATCCTATATCTAAATTGTTAATGAAATCTGATAATTCCACTTATCTAAATTAAGAAGGGAAATTAGCCCCCCCCCCCCAACCCCTTCTTATACTAATCCAATGAACTTCCAAAATTAATACAGGAAGCGCCTTATCAGAATAAGCCTACACCCAAAAATTGAAACAAATCGGATATTTTTATCATGAGTTATGTTACATACATACATACATACAGAACCGGCGGGCACATAAGCTTTGAGAGCCTGAGAGCTAAAAACTATTGGAAACTCAGCAAATATGAAAGATTGTAGTAAAAAGCCTCACACGAGTTTTTTTTTATTATTATTATTAATTTTTAAAGATCATTTGTATTTAATATAGTTTTTAGAATGCATATTAACAATACAAAAAAAAATATATGGAAAACAATAATAATGCATTCAAATAAAATTTTAAACTTATTAAAAGAAATATTTTCACATTAATCTCGCGTCAGGAATTATAGGTTAATGAAATCATTAAAAATGGCTATTTACAATCATTTTTTTTATTATTATTATTCTGTCCATTTCAGTGGATTAAGCCCGAAATTTGATTGCATGCCTTAAATTTGTATTTTATTTATTAATTGCCGAATGTAATTTCGTTATAGAATATAAGCTGATATTAAATGGTGAGTTATTAACATTAATCAAGTACAAACGGATTTATTTTTCGTAATTGTTTGCCCGCAATGTAGACTGGTATTAAAAAAAACGCATCAAAATATATATATATACATATTTTTTTTAATATAGAAAAAAAGGGGCAGATTGATATACAGTTTTTAAATAAATAGAGATATAACTTTCAAATAAATTGAATTTGAAAATGCATTTTTCCCTAGCAATAGTGTAAAAATTTAAGATACACGGCATTGAGAAATTTAAAAGTATATTGCAATAAAGGTTAAATTTAATCGTCTGCTGTTGTCATCGTCAAAATGAAAATCGCGTAATACACAGACAGATTTGTCCTTCATAATATAGACAAATTTCTTATGCATAAATGTTAATTTAATATCGAATATTTCTATTCTAATCTATTTCTAACAATATGTCTTGCTGATTTAACAAAATATTAAAGCATGTTTATCAGAAGCAATTCAACATAAAAACGATAGCGGTGTACATAGTGCAATTCTTCTAAGTAGTTTAGTCCTGTTTTTAAGAGTTTTTCCTAAAAAACAGTTTGACTAATAGAGTATTCGGCAATGTTTGATCAGAACCTTTTTTACTCAGATCGAACTATATTTAGATCGAAAACTTTATCGTAAATATGACAAAAATAGCCTTGCCGATGGATAAAAATGTTCAAAGTACACAAAAACTGCGCCGCACATATCATGGAATCCTATCGGCTTCCAACGAACAAACGGTTATCAGGCAGATGATAAAATAATGAATAAATTTGTATTTGAGGCAATTTACAAAAGAAAGTGACAGTAAAACTTTGACATTATGGTATAAATATTTTTAGAAAGTGTTTGATAAAGATTCCTTTAAAATAAATTTTTCTTTTGGAATATAATATCAAGAAAATATGTAAAAATGTTAAAAAAAAGAGGCAAAAATATCAATTTTAAAAAAGGGTACTACTTGGTTATCCCGTCGACCGATTTCGCCAAATTGCACAAATCGCCAAACTAACAGTCAAATTACACATATTGACGTGATTTTTATTTTAAATAACGGAAAAACAAATAAATAGTAGAATTTAATAAAAATACGGTACTACTTGGTTATCCCGTCGACCAATTTCGCAGTCAATGGGGGGAAAAGATTCAAGTGCATTTTAATGGTGTTACACTCCTTAGCGCATAACAAAATTGATTAGCATCTATAAAATATATGCTGTAATATACATTCTGTACAATCTGTGGTGCAAAGAATATTTGTCATTGAATTACAGGCAACACAAAAGTATTCTATTAGATAATGGTATACGGGTGTTTTGTAAAAGTACTAGAATCTCCATTTTTCTAAATTTTCTCACCTCGCATATAAGTTCTCTTCGCTTTTATTTATATAGTATCTCATCTTAATTCTAAGGGTTTTTTATTTTTTATTTTTTATTTTTTTATTTTTTTTATTTTTTTTCAGATTAAAAAGGGTTATTCCACTGGGTCATTCCATGGTAACTTACGTTACATTTAGAACGATTTTCAATATTTTTAGTAATGTAACACATACAAAAAATTATTCAAAATGTAAATTTGACATGGTTTACTAACTAAACATACTCAAAAACCAATTTAGATGAAAAATACCCAATTTTAATGTTATTTGTTAAATTTTGATAGTTATACTGACTATGGTAACTGCCATTACTGAAAAAGGAATGTAAGTTAGCATATAAGGTGTAATTTACATTATCATTTTTTAGGTAATTTTCATCCAAATTGACCCTTAGATAGGTTGCATTGACAAATCATGTTAATTTTACATTTGAATATTTTTAGTGTTATATTATTGAAATTACTTGCAGTAAATGTTTCTAAATGTAACGTAAGTTACCATGGAATGACCCCACTGTGAAAAAAGTAACAGAATCACCCTTGCTTCAAAAGGATGTGTAACCTTTGATGCCAATACAGGTATTAAAAAACTTAAATTATTTAATGACGCACATTGTTTAATTACAAATACGAAACAATGTATAAATTTCCCTCTCCAACTAAGCATTTCTTTCACCTTGTAGCTGCCGAGGTCGCGTGTATAAGCATTTAGCATAGGCCAATTTATTCCAGATTACAGGCAAAAATGGTGATAGAAAGGAAACAGAATTCTGAGGCAAGCACGACAGAAAAACTGAAAGGTTACTATGTGTGCCATTCATATAGTAGAAACAGTAAATAATTTTATGAGAATACTATGTTGCATTTGGTCGATCAAATACGAAAAATATGAATCAGTGTATTGATATAACAGCTTGTTGAAAAAAATAATTGATAAAAATTTTAATTCACATTTTTACTGTAGTAAATACTGTAAAAACAGGACAACTATTATTTTTTTTTCTATAAGATTTTAAATACTCTGGTACTTTGGAATTTAGAATACTTTAGAGATCTGCAAGGGCCGGGTTCGGGCCGATTTCCATTAACAGCATTCGCGCCGGGCTCGGGCCTTGCTTCTGAAGACTCGGGCAGGTCCGGACGGGCCTAATCACTAATCTTTTCGGACCAAGCCGGGCTCGGGCCTAAATTTTTTTCCTGGAATATCGGTCCGGACCAAGCCTAACTTATTTTTTCCGTACGAAGCCGAAACTGATTTCGTTCTTCCTAGTCTTCATGGACCAAAATAATCAGTTGAATCTTCCCGTATGAAAATCCTTTTCTCGACGTGGAAAAGTTAGTTCATAAATCAGTAAAGTTTGGCTTGGTCCAAATTTTTTTTTGCAAAATAGGCATATACTTTTAAGTCGTCATTATTCTACAATTAAACATTAGAATTTATTATTTTTAAAGAATCGTGGATCACTAGGCGTTTTAAAATAGAATTAAACACATTAAAAAAAAACATGATTATGACGGAATTTTCGTTTAAACTGAAAACTGCAAATTTCTTTTAAATTGTTCATTCATGCAAAATGAATACAACAATACGCGAGAAAAAAAAATACATTAAACATTTACATCTGCTAAGTAGGAAACGTATTTTTTTTCTTTCCAATGTCTTAGAAGATTTTACTTTTACCATATACCATTTTTTAGATTTTTTTTTAGTATTAATAATACTAATGATAACTGAAACTGAAAGATTTACATACAACAAACAAAGGTTCATTAAAAGAGTAAATATCGCAGCCTATGGCACTTCTGCATAAATAGAGATTATAAACATGAAAGTAAAAAAAAAGAAAAAGAAAAAAGAAAAAGATAAAGACAAAGATAAGTTTTTTTGGCCTGAACTCTTCCGTTAGAGTAAAGATCAATGATTCCTAAAAATGTTTAAGTTCCACATATCAGCTTACTGTTTTCAGAGAATTAATGATACCAATTAAAAATTATTATAAGTTATTATGATCATCTTTATGATTAATTAAAAATACAGCTTTAATGTTAAGGAATCTATATCTCTGACAACATAATTACGCAAAATAGGGTTATATCCTAACACTTGCAAAACCTAAACCTGACAAAAATGAAAAAAAAAAAAGGGGGGGGGGGAGGTTATCAAAGACAAATACAAAAGAGATAGGGGACTCCCTTTAGGAAAGGTGAACCTGCTAATAAATAAACAGAATTTGCTACTGTTTTGTACTATTCTGCCTTGGCCGATTTTATTGTATTTATGAAGCATATGAAAAAAAAGTTAAAACTTTAAAACTAGTTACTGAATATAAATTAGAAAAAATAAAATTAGCATTCTAATTCGTTGGTGAATAGTTGATCTGACACGGTTGTATTTAGCCTCCGGGTTTTCCAGAAAGTCTTGTAAGGTCGCAGAAAAACCTCGACAAGCAGAGCCCGGAATGAGCCGTACATAAACACTTTTCTTTTCACCAGGCAGCGAGAATCACATATTGTAGACTCCCTCAAATCCGCACAGCTTGGGACCAGAGATTTTGTGGATTTTAGAATTTTGCGGATTTCTTATCATTCCTTTGTTTACATTTTTTAAACAGTAATTTGAATGTAATTAATAATGTAATCGAAATTATAATGAATGCTTACAATATAATAAATGTAATAAACTAAAAAATGTAGATTTTTTTAAATAATTAAAACATTAAAAGCAAAGGTCAAGTTAATAATCAATAACGTATGGTTAAATATTGATTATAAAGATTAAATGTATATTTCTTAAATTATTCAATGAAATTTGCCTCATAAAAATACATTACTAATTCACATCAAAATCATAAAATTAAGAAGTTTTATTTCAGATTTAGCTAGACTTAATAACTAAACAAGTTTGATTAATACATAAATATGTTTGGTTAGAAGATTGTGATTAGCAGAGATATCAGCAATATCTTGAATTTTTTTAGAAATAATTTTTTTCTTCCTTCATGAAAAAACGTAAATTCAGTAATATTGAAAAAAAAAAAAAAAAATATATATATATATATAGATAGATAGATAGATAGATAGAATTGCTATAAAGCTAAAAAGGTTAAATTTTGTTTTTATATCTGAACTAAATGTTTCATTGTTTACATCTGTAAATTACGTGCGGATTTGAGGGAGTCTACTATACTGTTTAAATAAATAAAGTTTTTTGGGATATAATTAACTCTATTTAAAAAAAATCTTTTTTCAAAGGATGATCGTGGTAATTCTACATTATGAAGCTTTTTAAAAGTTTTTTTAGATGTGTTCGTAATTATGTAAATACGTAGCACCTATAATTGTCGTTTAGTTTATCCGTCTGTCTGTCTGTCCGCATATAACAACGCAAAAACTGCCCAATCAAATCGTTTGAAATTTAAAATATATAATTATTAAATAATTTTGTCGAGTCATTTCAAATTTTATGAAAATTGGATGAATAGTTCAATTAGAGAGTCAATCAAAAGTATTCCGTAACACTATACAATCAATGAGAAAAAATAGTTTCAAGTGCATTTTAATGATGTTACACTCTTTCGAACATAATACAATTCATATCTATGAAATATATACTAAAATATACGTTCTGTACAATCTGCGGTGGAAAGAATATTTTTTATTAATATACAGGGCCACAGAAAAGTATTCTGTTACATAATGGTTAAGACTGAAATATTGTTTGCGATGCGGTTTAATTACTTTTTATGTAACTGATATACGTTGCTGAGGTTTACTACAAGTTAATCCCTGTATAACAGAAAGCATTTAGTATTTATAGGAACACACAAAAGATTTCGGATACTGTATTGTATCTGAAGTACTGTATATTTTAAAAACTCACGCACCTCATTTGCCTTACTGCTCATGTCTGACGTGCAATTTCCGAGTTATGGAATAAAAGCTGAAAATTACCATACAAATCATAAATAAATAACAAAGTAGACAGAATTAAATTGCTATTTTAATGGTAATGTTTGTATTTATTTAATAACTCCTGATCCCATTGACATCCCACTCTAAAAATTTCAGAATTTAAAGCTTATAATATTACAACAAACATACAATTTTTTCAAATTTTTTAAAAATGACTATCTAAAAAATTTTCAAATTTTAAATTTTAAAAAATTTTAAATTTTATTTATTTTAGCTATACATAGTCGACTTGCATATCAAATTAAACCTTATAAACTCCTCTTTGAAATGAGTGGTCATAAAATTTTCTATGTTTGATAGAACTTGAAAAATTCAAAATTGAAAATTTTTATGCGAGTCAAAAAATGATGATTTTTCAAAATTTAAATAATTAATTGTATAAAAATTTAAAGCGATAAACAAAAAATAAAAATATGCTCTAATTTATATCATCATAGAGAATGATCCCTAGCAGTTTCATCGAAATTGGAAATGGTCAGGTTGAGTCATTGGTTGATTTGGCATGGAATGACCCATATATATATATATATATATATATATATAGTTTATTTTTATTGAATTTTCTTTGCAAATGTTCCTCCAAAAGTTGCAATGCTCACGGTCAAGCAATAAATCGAAAAGAAATGAAATAATGATCTTTATAAAAAATAAATATATAACGATATTTTAAATGTTAAAATCGTTTTCTAACTATTTTTGGAATGTTATAAGACAGCTATTTTTAGATGCGTCTGTAATTACATAAACTAGATGGAACCCGTCAAAACTTGACGGCACCGAAGAAAGAAAAAGTTATTTTCCAACTATTAAAGGATTTTTTAACGACTAATCGTCAGCAAAAATTTCAATAAATAAAAGAACAACCTGCATTTTACATCCAGGCAAATGACCCGCAATTGGCCGAATTACATTCAAACATGCTGTCATAGAATTAGAATCTCTCTCATTTGATAATTTTTCATTTACAAATACAACACCAATAAATTGTACATAACATGAATAAATCATAAATTACTGTCATCACTCATTTCATACAAAATATACATACTTCACTTACTTCGCAGCAAAATAAGACTGAATTTATAGTTTGCCATTTAGCAACAACTATAACAATGATCCTCTCCGTGGTTAATTTGTTGTTACATTACCTACCCCATTCAACAAATAAACATTTGCATTTTCAACTACTTTTCTATTACCTTTTCATAAATCAAAAATACATGTAAATTTCACATATTAAAAAAATTAATGATAATATTTATTCTGGCTAGGTGAAGCCCGTCAAAACTTGACAGCAACAATATGAAAGAATCAAAGAAAAAAAGTATTTTGCCACTATAAAAAAATTTTCAAAGAAAATTTTTTTTTAAAGATTAATATTTATTAAAAATTTCAATATGCTTTTCCATTTACCAACGTAACACCAACATGACATGATCCCGGGCGCAGAATTGGTGCAACGCTGCGTCACACGTCACAGACTTGAAAATGTTTGCAGATTATTTTTCAACTGCTTAAGTTTTTTAAAAAAAATGCTAGAAATAATTTGCTATGTACCAAAGTTTGTCTAGGTACCATAAAAAACACAAATTCTGGCAAATAATCACAAAAATTAGAAAATTTCATCAAAATACTCCCCCCCCCCCAAAAAAAAAAACATTGCCCGGAAATTTTATAAATAGATGTGGGAAAATAAAACAGCAAATTTTGTCAACAGATTGCAAAAAACAACAAATTTCTTCAAAAGATCTCTAAAAAATTTGTCAAAAAACTGCAAAAGAAAAAAAAATTGTCTAGATATCCCAAATAAAACAAATTTCGCAAAAGTATTGCACAAAAATAAAAATTTTGCCAAAACGTCTAAAAAAATGGCAATTTTCATGAAAATTTTTTTAAAAAAAGGCAAATTTTGACAAAAAAAAAACCCTAAAAAATGGCAAATTTATAAACATATTATGAAAAAAAATTCAAAATATTGTGAGAAAACAACAAATTTCGACAAATGATTGTGAGTAAACAACAATTTTCGTCAAAGGATTGAAAAAAAAAAAGCAAATTTTATCAAATAATCACAAAAAAGATAAACTTTGCAAAAAGATCTTCAATAAACGGCAAATTACATCGAAAAATCATGACAACACGACAACTGTCATCGAAAGAAATCGAGAAAAACGATAAACTTTGCCGAAAGACCTCAAGATGACGAATTTCATCCAGTTATCATAAAAGATGTGAATTTCGCCCAAAGATCTCAAAAAGCACATAAAATTTATACAGGTAATCGCAAAAAATGGTAAATTTAGCTAAAAATAGTGGAAAAAAACGACAAATTTCTAAAAAAAAATAACAAAGAACAATTTCACAAACAAAAATCACGAAAAAGCGAAAATATGATAAATTTCTGAAAATAACGAAAAAAACGACAAATTTAAAAAAAAATCATGAAAAAAGCATAAATTTGATAAAAAGGCAAATTACATCGAAAAGCGAGAAAAAAATGACAAATTTCACCGAAAATCCCTAAGAAAACAAATAATTTTTTCGTGGTACCAGAAAAGATGTGAATTTCGTCAAAAGATCTTGAAAAAATACTTGAAATTTGTCTAGGTACTTCAAAAAACGCAAATATTGGTAAGCAGATTGTGAGAAAACAACACATTTTGTCAAAAGATGAAAAAAAGAGGCACATTTCATCAAAAGATCGCAAAACAGGTAATTTTTGCAAAGAAAAAAAAGCGAAAATATGACAAATTTCTGAAAATAACGAAAAAAACGACAAATTTTAAAAAAAATCATGAAAAAAGCATAAATTTGATAAAACGGCAAATTACATCGAAAAGCGAGAAAAAAAATGACAAATTTCATCGAAAATCCCTAAGAAAACAAATAATTTTTTCGTGGTACCAGAAAAGATGTGAATTTCGTCAAAAGATCTTGAAAAAATACTTGAAATTTGTCTAGGTACTTCAAAAAACGCAAATATTGGTAAACAGATTGTGAGAAAACAACGCATTTTGTCAAAAGATGAAAAAAAGAGGCACATTTCATCAAAAGATCGCAAAACAGGTAATTTTTGCAAAGAAAAAAAAGCGAAAATATGACAAATTTCTGAAAATAACGAAAAAAACGACAAATTTAAAAAAAAATCATGAAAAAAGCATAAATTTGATAAAACGGCAAATCACATCGAAAAGCGAGAAAAAAATGACAAATTTCACCGAAAATCCCTAAGAAAACAAATAATTTTTTCGTGGTACCAGAAAAGATGTGAATTTCGTCAAAAGATCTTGAAAAAATACTTGAAATTTGTATAGGTACTTCAAAAAACGCAAATATTGGTAAACAGATTGCGAGAAAACAACACATTTTGTCAAAAGATGAAAAAAAGAGGCACATTTCATCAAAAGATCGCAAAACAGGTAATTTTTGCAAAGAAAAAAAAGCGAAAATATGACAAATTTCTGAAAATAACGAAAAAAACGACAAATTTAAAAAAAAATCATGAAAAAAGCATAAATTTGATAAAACGGGAAATTACATCGAAAAGCGAGAAAAAAATGACAAATTTCACCGAAAATCCCTAAGAAAACAAATAATTTTTTCGTGGTACCAGAAAAGATGTGAATTTCGTCAAAAGATCTTGAAAAAATACTTGAAATTTGTCTAGGTACTTCAAAAAACGCAAATATTGGTAAACAGATTGTGAGAAAACAACACATTTTGTCAAAACATGAAAAAAAGAGGCACATTTCATCAAAAGATCACAAAACAGGTAATTTTTGCAAAGAAAAAAAAGCGAAAATATGACAAATTTCTGAAAATAACGAAAAAACGACAAATTTAAAAAAAAATCATGAAAAAAGCATAAATTTGATAAAACGGCAAATTACATCGAAAAGCGAGAAAAAAATGACAAATTTCACCGAAAATCCCTAAGAAAACAAATAATTTTTTCGTGGTACCAGAAAAGATGTGAATTTCGTCAAAAGATCTTGAAAAAATACTTGAAATTTGTCTAGGTACTTCAGAAAACGCAAATATTGGTAAACAGATTGTGAGAAAACAACACATTTTGTCAAAAGATGAAAAAAAGAGGCACATTTCATCAAAAGATCGCAAAACAGGTAATTTTTGCAAAGAAAAAAAAGCGAAAATATGACAAATTTCTGAAAATAACGAAAAAAACGACAAATTAAAAAAAAAATCATGAAAAATGCATAAATTTGATAAAACGGCAAATTACATCGAAAAGCGAGAAAAAAATGACAAATTTCACCGAAAATCCCTAAGAAAACAAATAATTTTTTCGTGGTACCAGAAAAGATGTGAATTTCGTCAAAAGATCTTGAAAAAATACTTTAAATTTGTCTAGGTACTTCAAAAAACGCAAATATTGGTAAACAGATTGTGAGAAAACAACACAGAGAGACTGCATTTTTGCTATCACTGTTTAATGCAATGCTATGATAATTATATTTTTTTTTCTTTACTTATCTTATAATGATTGAAATACATTGGTTTTTTCACTTTACATAAGTTATTTTATTTCCTAGTGTTTATTTACGTTCTTGGCCGATAAAGCATTTTCTATATTGTAATTTTCAAATCATCTAGGTACCACAAAAAATGCAAATTTTGCCAAATAATCATAAAAAAACCCAGCAAGCAATGAATATGGTATATAAGGACTGCTTTATCATGAATCATGATTGAAAGTTATGCAAAAAGAGGGATCTCTTCTGATAATTTTATTTTTCTTTGTTGATTATAATGATCTTTATATTTCTGAAAAAACATTGTTGAGAGATCAAGATCAAGCAATTAAAAAAAAAAAAAAAATAGCAAATTTCATCAAAATATTCCCTTTTCCTTCTCCCCAAAAAAACTCAGCAAATTTTGTCACGGGAACACTTTTTAAAAAAAGTGTACTCAAAAAAATGTGAAACATTAAAGAAATATTAATGATTTACAAAGCTGTTTATAACTGGAATTATTTTCATTTCATATGCAATTTTCTATTATTCGGCGAGACTATGAGATGTAATGTAAATACTTCCTAAACGTTATGAATTTGCTCAAAAATGAAATTATAAGTGGGAAAAAAATCACCGTTTTTTGACATGAGTATAATAAGAAACTGAAGCAAAAAATAAATAGTGATTTGCGAATCTGTTTACATCCATGAAGTCAAACTATCCGTCGAAAATCGCACCATCAAAACACGAAACAAAAAACAATGTGATTTCCAGCCTTTTTTTTTTTTTTTTTACACATACTAATAAATAAATTTGAAAATTACAATATAGAAAATGATTTATCGGCCAAGAACGTAAATAAACACTTTAATCATTAACTTATTGAATGTTTCAATTTCATATGAAACATCTCTACAATTAAGCCTAAGATTGCCGGCAATAACATTGCAAAAAAAGAATACAGATGGAAATAAATTAATTAACTTACGTAAAGTGAAAAAACAATGTATTCCAATCATTATAAGATTAGTAAAGTTAAAAAATTAATTATTATAGCATTGCATAAAACAGTGCCAGCGTTCTTATCCCATATTTACAAACGCGCTTTGCAAATGCTCTTACAGACAGTAACTACTATCCTCCGATTAACCAATAGGAGGAGACTCTCAGAGACCGGCGCAAGTATCGATGCGTAGAGAAGCAATTAAACCACGATTACTTTTTCTGCCTTTCGTTTTAATATATAGATACGTAGCACCTGCAGTCGTCGTTTAGTCCGTCCGTCTGTCTGCATATAACAGCTCAAAAACTACCCAACCGAATTGTTTAAAATTGAAAATATATAATTGTAATATAATTTTGTCGAGTCATTTCAAATTTCATGAAAATCGATGCATACTTTAATTACAGGGAAAGTCAAAAGTTCTGCAACATTACGGCCCATGGGGAAAAATAGCTTCAAGTGCATTTTAATGATGTTATACTTTTTCAAACATAATGAAATTTATATTCATCTATGAAGTATACTAAAGGTACTGTAAAATATAGGAAGAAACATTGTTTGAGGCGAATTTTAATTATATATTAATTTTTTTCCATTTTATAAAATTGATATACGTTGCTGATGTCTACTACAAGTTACTTCCTGTATAATAGAAAGCAAATAGTATTTATAGGGACGCACAAAAGATTTCGTATATTATCCAAAATAGTATATACTATTACACCAAGATCTGGATATTTTTAAAACTTCGTTAAAGTACGAACGCACCTCATTTGCTACGTTTGACATGCAATTCCCGACTTGTTTCTTTAACCAAAATTACACTTTAATTTAAAAAAAAAAGAAAGAAAGAAAGAAAGAAAAATAGTAAAAAGATGGCGACTTATAAATGTTTTATATTTGTCGCCAAAATATTTGCTTACATACATGCATATTATAATGTTTTAAATAAAATTAATGAAACAGAGTTGCCCTTATTGTAATTTACTATCGTAACTAAAAAAATGAAATTAAGGTAGAATATATGTATTTTTTTTTCTTTTCAGAAGACACGAAAAAAGTGAGAAATAACGGGGATCTGAAACGCAATAAAAAATATTAAAAATATATGTACTTTCTGATTTTTAACTGATACCTTAATTTTTGGAGTAAGTATAATCCATGTTTAATAAACGCGTTTAAAATCAATAAAATTTATTTTAGCGTTAGATTTAAGGCGTCTCAGGATTTTTTAAAATGAAAAGGAAAAGGACCATTTTTCAACATTTAATATTTTAAAATGTATATGATTTAAAAACACCATTTTCAGAGTGATGAAAGACGTTAGTACATTCATGTTATATATTTAAAAAATTACAAGATGCAGAATTATTATTTTTTAAGGGCATCAAACTTTCAGGCATTTGTTTAGCAGAAAATTAGCATGAGAACTTACCAGTAGGATTACAAAATTAATTTTCATCAAGAATTAAAATATATACATACACCTAATTACAGGGTTGCAAAAAAGCCGGCTAAAATTAAAAAAAGCCAGGCCGGTTGGCTTTTATTGATTTTAGCCGGCTTTTTTTGGCCAAAATTGGCCTTTTTTGGCCATAATTGGCTTTTATACGGTGAAGCCTTTTTATTATAAGCAACACATTTTTAAGTGTCTTTTAACTAATTTTAATGATGTTTAATTTATTTTGAGTTTAATAAATTTATTTCTTAATATAAAAAATTGAGATTTTAATTATGATTCATTGAGAAATTGGGTTATAGCCCAAATTTTCAATAATGAAGACATTAATACTAGAATAACACATTGATGGAGTTGCTAGTGGTTTATAGTCAGAATTGCAAATATGTCAGCTAAATTATAAAATGGCCATACCAAGTGCTTTTTCTGATTTACATTGACCTTTAATCCTACCTTTGTTTTTCCATTTTTACTACTTTATAAAATTAAAGGTTACTTAGTTACATGTTTTATTACTTAACTAATTTTAAGAGTTATTAAAATGTCATGTTTTATTCGCTATAAACATTTAAAATCATACATATAAAAAACAACATTTCTCACTATTGAAAATAAAATAGTATTTCGAATTATGCAGATTTCATAATATATTATATTTCACAATTTATTTCAGTATTCTCAAATAGCACATGCATGAATATATTCATTCATGCAAGTAGGCATATATGCACTTTTAAATAACAAAGAACTATTCAAAATTTTAATTCAGCAAATTTTATTAGAACATTTTTTGTTGTTTAATTTTATGTAATTATGTATTAAACTTTCCTCAAATATTGAATCCTTCCTAATTTCTCTTTCAACATTGTTCATTTTATGACTTAATCTTTACATATTGACCTGTAACAATGTTTCCATGAATGCTTTGATGTGTTTCATTTTGTTAGTGTTCATTTTAGGCCATTTTTGAAGGGTGCAGCACCCTGCCCTTTTTAAAAGTAGTAAAATGCACCTCTGATTTTACCCAGAAATTTTTGATAAATATTTTTTTTTTTTTTTCGTAGTATTTCTAAATTTGTGTGAATTTCCAAAAATGATAGAATTTTTTCATTTCTTTAAGAAGAAGAACATGAAACTATTCAATCATGTTTTAATTTAATTGTATTTCTAATTTTTATATCATAAAATCATTCAAAATTAATGTTACTTGATTTATCATATTTAAAAATTATGTATTTTGCTGCTTTCTTTTTTCCCTTTCTAAAGGCAATAACAATTTTTTTTTTTTCTTGAAAAAGTGCTCTTTTATGATACAGTAGTGCCCTTTTTAATGAATAGCACCTTGCCCTTTTTATAGCTATAGGGAACACTAATTTTATCATAATTCCATTAAATATAATTCTTAAGAATGTTTAATATAAGTAGAACTATGAAATGTAGAAGTTTAAAACACATTTTTTGAGTATATTTTCTTTTTTCCAAGATTTATATTTTTCAGACATAATGCCTTCACAGTTGACTCCTAGCAGTTATAAAGACTTATTTATTTGAAAAATTAAATAGAAATTTATAACTTTTTTAGTAGTAAATTATTAAAAATGTATTAAAAATAAATCAATCAAAATTTAATATGGATTCAATACAAATTAACACTTTAAAAATAAAAGCCGGCTTTTTTCAATTTTAGCCGGCTTTTCTTAAGTGGATAAAACCAAAAAAAGCCGGCCGGCTTTTTTTGGCCTGGCTAAAAGCCGGCAACCCTGCCTAATTATAGTTCAGATTTCAATAATTATCCTAAACCTAAATATATTTCCATTTAAAGCATTTTTATATTTTTAATACAAAAGTTGTACTTTTATCTAATACAGAATTTTGAAAATTTCAACAGTATAAATAGCTACAAAAAAAATCTTTGATCAATAAAAATGAAATTTTAAGTTCCGCCTATACAGGTTAACATGAAACTTCTTTTGAAAATTTCACGAAAAATATATCCAGAATTTTTTTAGATATACTGCGCATTATGTCCAAAGATGTCATTTTGAAAAAAAAAAAAAAAAAAAAAAAAAAAAGGAAAAGAAAGATTTAAAAAAATATTTAAAATATGATTATTATATTACTAACAAATCGTAAAACCAACATAGTGAAAAATGTCCAAGCCGGAGATCGAACCCGGAACCTTTGGAATAGCGCTCCAAGTGCTCTACCATTTAAGCTACGAGGACGAAATCCAGCTTGCTCACTTACATGAAATGGCCAGCTGGGCATCGTCCTCGTAGCTTAAAAATGGTAGGGCACTTGGAGCGCTATTCAAAGGGTTCCGGGTTCGATCCCCATTTTCGACATTTTTCACTATGTTGGTTCTACGACTTGTTAGCAATATAATAATTATGTATTAAATATTCAATAATTTCAAGCATAATTTCACAGGTGATAATTAATTGAAAAATTAATTATAATTTTTAAAAAAATTAAGATTTCAAAATTTCGGGTACGCCGCGCCGTTTCAACTCTGAAATTGTATTATTCTAAAAGCAATATCTTCTATTCTTATGGTAATTTCAAGAAAACAATTGTATCAAAATATGCTGAAAAGATAGGAGTATAACATATTAAAATTTTGAAGATTTTAGTCCTGAACCTCTTAATTGACTTCCCTTACTGTGTAAAATTTCCGACTGAAAACGCGTTAAGAAGATTGGTGTTTAAAAAAGGGTGATGACTGATAAATCACTGCTTTTATACTGCTGCGTTTTTAATACCCATTATTTTGTGGGAAGTTACAAAGTTATCATATTTTCAATATATTGTCTAAAATGTATTTAAACATGCCGGGTATATTTTTGGCATAACATATAGATCCAATAATTATAAATATGTAAAAAAGGATATTTACTACATTCATTTTCCTTTAAACGTATCAGAGTTTTGACAGTTTGCTACCTTTAAATGCTCCAACAAATATCTAAAAAAGACAGATTTTATTTTTTTCCCCCATAATCGGAAAGACATATTCAACAGAATCACGGATGATGTTTTGGAATAGTATGAATACAACTTTTAACGTAAATATCAAGAATTTCGTGTTTTTCACTTAGCATGTGTTTCTTGAATTACAATTGCTTAACTTCTACGTACAATCAACTGATTTTTACTTTACTTAAAAAATATACAAAAATCATTACTTTTAATTGTTTTTATGGTCATTTTTATGGCCATTTAATAATAATTGGGGAAAAAATCGATATCAGCACATTAATACTAAAATTAAATATTACTTTTTGTGATTAGCAAAAGATATTGCAAACTAAGTTTTAATTTTATTTCTTTAAAAAACTAGTCGTTGGAGGCCACCGTAATACTTACCCATCATGGATATGCATAACATAATATATGAAAGCATAACATATGTAAACAGTTTATAAAATGCATTACAATTCCAAAACAAAATATTAAACGTATATTTAAGTATTTTTAACACATCATCATGCTTTATTAATGAATTTCTGATGAACCAATTTCGATAAATTGTATGAAACGCCAAACTATTCAAATAGCACTGAATTGCATAAAAGAAACATCCTTATAACTCTAGAAATAATTATCATATTCACTAACGGTTTCTTGCATCAAATTAAGTGCCTCATTTGCAATTAAAAGATGTCTTTGAGTTGAAATTTGAATGAAATACGGGGTCATGAAAAATCAAAGAATGTGAAAAACAGGATTAGAAATATCTCGACAACTAATTATCCGATCGACTTAGTTTTTTATGCAGAATTTGTGTTAATTTATTGCCTTTTACGTCCACTCCTTAAAATAAAAAAAATCGAAAATTTTTATATACTTTTCATCAGAGCGAATTTTTCGAGAGTCCGAAAAAAATAGTTCCGGATAATCGAGGTTACTAATATTAAATAGGCTTCGTCCCATTCTTACATACTAGGCACATACAAAATTTCAAGTCTCTATCTCAATTTGTTCGAGAGATAGAGCGGTTACAGACAGACAGACAGACAGACACACAGACGGACGGACGGCAAATTTTTTTTTCTAAAAATATGTTTTTCGGAATATCTAGTGTCTGAAACGTGTAAATCCGTCAAAAAAAAAATTTCGATTTTCAAAACGATTGCAAGACTTACCCTATACTACGTATGATGGGTAAATAATAACTCTTTCCAATAGTTATATTATTTCCTATAATTAATGTGAAATGTCACAAGCAAATACATTTTTTAATTTAAATTGTTTGCAATATTATTATTTGGTTATTTTAAATAAGACTTACCTTTTTCGTTTGCAGCGGTTAACACATTTTAATGAATTCATTGTTTTAAAATTTTCTTTCACTTTTAGCAACATTTATATGTAAATATAGTTTTTATGATACAATTTTTAATATTTTCCCGCTTTTAATTCATTATCATTTAATTCTCATTTGAAAGTTTTTTTTTTTTTTTTACACTGTTTGTAATAGTTTTATGTAAATATTTTTTTTTTTTTTTTTTGAAGGAAAGACAATAAAACAACGATAATTCGGATCAATTAGGATCAGACCCAATCTGGATTTATCAGACAGTTAAAAAAAAAAAAATGAAATAAAATAAAACATACTTACAGAAATCACCTTTATGTTAAATTTATTGAATATTTACAGACAGTAAAAATGTTTACATTGTAATAAAAAAGTTTGTAATTTTCTTGCTATGCTAGTTTTCTATACCTTTTGCGAGTCGTATGGTCACGCATCCGCTTGAGCATAAGTATTTCGTTGGGTGTAGTATAAATAAGAGTTTAAATAAGAAAGCTTAAGGTATTCTTCCGAAAGGGTCAATCCATTTCAAGTGGTCCAGCACTGGTCGCTCGACTATTTTTAAAAAATTTGAAATTTTTTGTACAACAACCCTAACATGATGGAAGTTCAGAATGACCGTTCTTTTAATTCTACTATTTTTTGTTTGTGCATGGCGGCCATCTTTGTTTCATCGTGTGCAGCGATTTTCTCAGATACTAGGATACACAAAATTGTAAATATCTCGTCTTCTATTTTCTCAATTGAAATGGGGTTTGCAGCATTTTGTTCAGAATAAAATAGGCTAAATACACAGTGTAAGAAAAATTTTGAAAAATAAATTTTTACAGGTGAAATTTTAGTACAAAATTTACGATTTTTTCCAAAATCTATCCGCTTGCAAGAGGAAAATTTTCATGCAAGGGAAACTGTCAACCTTACACAATTTTTTCTACAAATAAGTCAAAAGTGCGTGTACTCATACACCGAGTCCCAGATCTGGGAGTTAATTTCTCTTTGCGAAAAAAATTCTGAAATTCGTCAAAAATTTCAAAAATCGCACTTTTTAGGCTTTGATATCTCTGGTGGGGCACGAGATAAAAATCTGAAATTTTGGCCTATGATAATATTGTGTAGTAGTGTTATGTACAAAAAATTTCAAGAAGGAGATTTGACTGCAAGCTGAGCTATGACATGGAAAATATGTGAAAACAATACTACCAAGCTATTGTAAACCTACTATGTAATTGTTCAACAAGACTGTCAACCTTGCACAATTTTTTCTACAAATAGGTCAAAAGTGCGTGTACTCATACACCAAGTCCCAGATCTGAGAAATGATTTCTCTTTGCGAAAAAAATTCCGAAATTCGTCGAAAATTTCAAAAATCGCACTTTTTAGGCTTTGATATCTCTGGTGGAGCACGAGATAAAAATCTGAAATTCTGGCCTTTGATAGTATTTTGTAGTAGTGTTATGTACAAAAAATTTCAAGAAGGAGATTTGACTACAAGCTGAGATATGACATGGGCAATATATGAAAACAATACTGCCAAACTATTGTAACATACTATGTAATTGTTCATACCTCCAAAATTTTAAATTAATTATTTATGGTACAAAGTTAAATGTTAGTTACAAATATCTTTTTCAAATGCTTCTGTGTGATTTAAACAATTCAGAATGTATGCTAAGCCAATACACTATTTGTCCAGATGAACAAATCTACTAGAAATGCTATTGCAACAATTTTACTCGGAACATATTTCAGGAAAAGTAAATTACAGACAATGAATTGCAACTGATAGAGTTGACATGGCTTAAATTATTAAACCTAGAGAATTTCATTCAAGTTAACTAGGGATGACAAGACTTGGGGGGCTTCAAATAAAATTTTTAGAAAGAACAGCCTGTGGACTGATAACAGTAACTGGTCGAATTCATAACATTTCTCGTAAATATTGTTAAGCTCTTTGTTGAGCATATATAGTATTTTGTAAATTAAATGCTTATTATTTAACTGTTTTCAACAAACGATATTTTCTGTGTAAATATTGTAATAAAAGAGACTAATCTCATTTCTCCTAATGTACTCGTAATAGCATTTCTTAACATTTTTTAATCACCGTATTTCAGCTTGTAGTCAAATCTCCTTCTTGAAATTTTTTGTACATAACACTACTACATAATACTATGAAAGGTCAGAATTTCAGATTTTTATCTCGTGCTCCACCAGAGATATCAAAACCTAAAAAGTGCGATTTTTGAATTTTTCGACGAATTTCGGAATTTTTTTCGGAAAGAGAAATCATTTCCCAGATATGGGACTTGGTGTATGAGTACACACACTTCTGACCTATTTGTAGAAAAAATTGTGCAAGGTTGACAGTCTTGTAGAACAATTACATAGTAGGTTTATAATAGTTTGAAAGTATTGTTTTCACATATTTTCCATGTCATATCTCTGCTTGTAGTCAAATCTCCTTCTTGAAATTTTTTGTACATAACGCTACTACACAATACTATCACAGGCCAAAATTTCAAATTTTTATCTCGTGCCCCACCAGAGATATCAAAGCCTAAAAAGTGCGATTTTTGAAATTTTTGACGAATTTCGGAATTTTTTTCGCAAAGAGAAATTAACTCCCAGATCTGGGACTCGGTGTATGAGTACACGCAATTTTGACTTATTTGTAGAAAAAATTGTGTAAGGTTGACAGTTTCCCTTGCATGAAAATTTTCCTCTTACAAACGGATAGATTTTGGAAAAAATCGTAAATTTTGTACTAAAATGCACATGTAAAAATTTATTTTTCAAAATTTTTCTTACACTGTGTATTTAGCCTATTTTATTCTGAACAAAATGCTGCAAACCCCATTTCAATTGGAAAAATAGAAGACGAGATATTTACAATTTTGTGTATCCTAGTATCTGAGAAAATCGCTGCACACGATGAAACAAAGATGGCTGCCATGCACAAACAAAAAATAGTAAAATTAAAAGAACAATCATTTTGAACTTCCGTCATGTTAGGGTTGTTGTACAAAAAATTTCAGATTTTTTAAAAATGGTCGAGCGACCAAAAAAATATTTTCTGGACCACTTGAAATGGATTGACCCGAAAAGATTTCAGAAAAACTTTTTTTTTATTCAGAATATGACAATGAAACAAGTTAATGTTATGGAAATTAGCTAATCACTTCTCAAACGTGAAAAAAAAAAAAAAAAAAAAAAAACCCGATCCGGATTAACGGGTTTTACTGTATTATTCTTTGATCATTTGGCAACAATTAAAAATAATAACCTTTTCTAAAATCTGTAAAAAATGTCTCTCGAAATGCTTAACGTTTAAATTTATAATGGAAATAAAAACACAAAAAAATAGCTTAAAGAAAAAAAAATGCAGTCCGCACATCGGGAACCAATGCATATCGTGAGAAAAAAATGAGTAAATTCTTATGTATAGTTTTTACTCCATTTAACTTTTTTAAAGGAACGATTTTTGACAACTTTAACATTAAATATCTCTTAAAATAATTTTTCAATTTAAAAATTGCATTCATCAGTGTGCTTATCAGACATTTCTCTATAACACTATCAATTTTCATATTTTCGTGTGCAGCAATTTTCTTAACTTTAGCGATGAAATACCACAAAAAATTCATTGTCAGCGCCGGTGACAGCATTAATTCCTTTTTTTTTTTTTTTTTTTTTTTTTTCCTTTAGAATAGAGAGATGCCAAAATAAATTTTACACTTATAAAATATTCATAATAGTTTTCTGAGAGTTATGTAACAGTTTTTTTAAAGTTAAATTTTCACTATCACTGACACAATGTTTTTAATATAATTTTTTAGTTTTCTAAACCAATATAGGGAGACACTCATAAAATCGTGAATTAATACGAGTACATTGTATTAGAATATTGTAGTTAATTTGCATATGGTTAAAACAGATATGAGCTTTGAGCATGATTAAATTTACAGCGTAAAAGCTATAGTTATAAAATTAAATTACAAAATTTTAAGACAAAAATTTAAAAAAATTACTCCAGAATCATTTTGTCGTAAGACCGGGAAAAAAACATTTAAATGCTGGGGACTAACTGACATAAAAATCTTTAATATAAGCTACAAATCAATTTATAACAATATGTATATGTATATATATCGTGAAGTAAAAAAATATATAAATTAACTTGCTAATTTTTTTCTGCCTAAAAGCTGTTTTATGTATATATATTTTTTTTTTTTACATCATTAATAAAAAAAAAAAAACTATTTTAAAATTTTTTTTGGAGAAAAAAGGTGAAGAAAAAAGGGTGTTCTTAAATCAAAAAGAGCAACTTTGTGACATATGCTTTAATTTATTTATTTTCAGAAATTCATGAAAATAGCAGGTGTTGTTACTCAGAAACTGTCTAATTGCACTCAATTTTCTGTCTTTTTTTTTTTTTTTTTTTTTTTTTTTTTTAAACACAATAGACCTTTTATACAAGCCTTCAAAATTGAGGTTTTTGAGCACATTTCCTGACGAAAGCAGAAAAACCGGTCGAAAAGCTGGAGAAAAACGGGTGATCACGTGATCAAAATAGTTTAGAACTGGATAGTTCATTTAATTATCATAAAATGGAAAACTAAGTTCTATTCCAAATCGCTTCCATAGTCAGGCATTCCAATTTTATATCTTTCTGTTAAAAAATGAATTTGTAAATGTGTCAAAACTAGGGTCGCAAAAAAGCCGACTGAAAATTTAAAAAAGCCAGGCCGTTGGCTTTTATTGGTTTTAACCGGCTTTTTTTAGCCAAAATTGGCCTTTTTTGGCCATAATAGACTTTTATACAGTGCAGCATTTTAATCATAAGTTAAACATTTTTAAGTGTTTCTTAATTAGTTTTAATGATATTTAATTGACTTAGAGTTTAATAAATTTATTTATAAAAATGGAAAATTTCCAATTTATTTTTTTTTTTAATATTTACATTTACCTTTAATTCCGCCCATGTTTTTTCATTTTTACTGCTTTATAAAATTAAAGAGGACAATGGTTACTTAGTTACAGTATGTTTTATTAACTAATTTTAAGAGCTATTAATATCTTATTTTATTCCTTATAAACATTCAAGGGTGTATTTCGGTTCAAACTGCTTATTTTCCGATTTATTTTTTAATTCATTTTTGGTGTCAAATGCACCAAACTTTCAAAATCTCTTATTTGGAAAGTTCACAAGGTGCCGTGATTGTCGATTCTTTGATAAATACAGAAAATATTGCAAAAAAAAAGCAATCAAAAACGGCATTTCGAACCGATTTTTCCCAAGCGGGAGATCTGGGAACGAAAAAAAAAAGGTTATACTGATAAGGTAATGGTTTATAACTCAAATTCTAATGAATTGAGCGTAAAAAGACATCACACGGCACATCATACGTCCCTTCAATAATCCCCTCAGCAAATTTCATGTTTTTACTTTTAAAAATTCGTCTGAAATTATGTCGGAAAATTTTGAGCTGTTGAAGATGGAAAGGAGTTTTTTCGAATACAACCTTTAAAGTCATACACAAAATCATGTAATAAAAACAATTTCTCACTAATAAAAATAGTATTATGAATTATCCATATTTCATAATATATTTCACAATTTATCTCAGTATTATGAATTAGCATATGCAAAGCATGAATATATTCATTCATAGAATAAATGTATGCAATATATTCAAGCAAGAATGCATATATGTGCTCTTTTAAATAGCAAGGAACTTTCCAAAAATTTTATTCAGCAAATTTTATTTGGAGAACATTTTTTGTTTGTTTGTTTGTTTGTTTGTTTTATTCCTCTCATTATTTTACATACTTATGTACTAAACTCTCCTCAAATACTGAATCCTTCCCAAATTCCCTTTCAATACTGTTCATTCTGTGTATCTTCTGGTATAAATTCTGTGTGTATTCTGTATAAGTATATTTAAGAGGATGATAAAATTTAATCAAATGGAAATTTCAAAGTTTATAGGGATTTTTTATGTATTTAAAATTTATGGAGACAATTTTTAAAAACGCATATCATCTGCATCTTACGTCTACTTTCTGATGGTGAAAATGGTATTTTAATATTTATACTAGGTAATGAGTAATAAGCACTTAAAAGTTTTCCCATAGGATAACATGGGATTTCGCGACCGGGGAGTTTCAGTGAAGCGGAGCCTTAATCTTTCTATACTATTGACAGGTAAGAATGTTTCAGTGAATGCTTTGATGTGTTACATTTTGTCATAATTCAGTATATTTTTTTTTTAGAATTTGTAATATTCATGGAGCTATGTAATACAGAATTTCAAAACACATTTTTGATGCATAACTTATATTCTTTTTAATATTTATAATTTTTTCCGACGTATGTCTTCACAGTTGATTTCCAGCAGTTATAAAGACTTATTTATTTGAAAAATTTAATAGAAATTTATAACTTTTTTAATAGAAAATATTTATTAATGTATTAAAAATAAATTAATTCAAATTTAATATGAAATAGCTGTAAATTAACTTTAAAAAAAATAAAAGCCGGCTTTTTTTAAGTGGTTAAAACCAAAAAAAGCCGGTCGGCTTTTTTAGCCTGGCCTTTTATAAGTTAAACATTTTTAAGTGTTTCTTAATTAGTTTTAATGATATTTAATTGACTTTGAGTTTAATAAATTTATTTATAAAAATGAAAAATTGGGATTTTTATTATGATTCATTATGAGAAATTAGATTATAACCCAATTTCTCAATAATAAGACATTAATGAGAAAAAAAGCCG
This sequence comes from Maratus speculifer, assembly GCA_964019185.1. Classification (NCBI taxonomy): domain Eukaryota; kingdom Metazoa; phylum Arthropoda; class Arachnida; order Araneae; family Salticidae; genus Maratus; species Maratus speculifer. The sequence continues at coordinate 72,011,479 of OZ025290.1, read as the reverse complement.
GCCGGTTTTTTTTTTTTTTTTTTTTTGGGGGGGGGGGGGGGCAGGCTAAAAGCCGGCAACCCTGGTCAAAAAGGTTTTGCGCTTGTTGAGCGAAGCAGTTGAGAACATCCTTAAAGGATTAAAAATTGCATTAGAGAACAAATTTTAATACCCCAAACTAAAAATCCATTTATAATTAACTTAATAAATGTATTTATAGCTTAATTGACTATTTAATACTTAATTTCATTATTTTTAATAACATAAAATTTCTGAAAAAAATATTTACTGCATAGTTATTATAAAATTACTATTTATTATATATTATTTCATTTCATTACTTTTTTTTTTTTTTTTTTTTTTTTTTTTAAGAATAAAATTCATTGTACTAAACATTTAAATCATACAAATATATTTATATTTTACAAGTAGTAAAGAAATTTTATGTAGTATTTTATCTTTATATATAAAAATCATCTGTGCGTGTGTATGTAATTGAACTCCTCCTAAACGACAGGACCGATTTTGATGAAATTTTGTGTGTGCTTTCCAGTAGATTCGAGAATGGTTTAGATTCACATTTCGTCGAAATTGATTCAGTACTTTTTTAGTATTTAGGTAAAAACTAATAGTTAGTGATTTTTCGCTAATTAAAAGGGCTATATATATTAAAGAAAGTCAGGATTTCGTATTAATCATAGCACAAAAAAATCTACCGATCCAAAAATCTTGAAAATTGGGGTAAAAATACTTCTTATAACATAGAGTACCGCTAAAAATTGATTTTCGAAAATTCCACCCCTGAGAGATGAGTAGAAAAAAGAACGAACTTTTAAAAAATTCCTTAAAATTAAGCTTTTGTAGTTATTTTTCAACTGATAACATATTTTAGTGCATTTTTTCATTCTGAATCGAATGGTACTAATTCGTTTAAATCCAGTAGTTCGTGAGATAATTCACATTTTCCTAATTTGGCGATGTCTTCGGCGCAAAAACCTGAAATTTTCAATGCTCATCTTTATATATAAATATCTTCTGTGCGTGTGTATGTAATTAAACTCCTCCTAAATGACAGGACCGATTTTGATGAAATTTTGTGTGTGCGTTCCAGTAGATTCGAGAATGGTTTAGATTCACATTTCGTCGAAATTGATTCAGTACTTTTTTAGTAATTAGGTAAAAACTAATAGTTAGTGATTTTTCGCTAATTAAAAGTGCTATATATATTAAAGAAAGTCAGGATTTCGTATTAATCGTAGCACAAAAAAATCTACCGATCCAAAAATCTTGAAAATTGGGGTAAAAATACTTCTTATAACATCGAGTGCCGCTAAAAATTGATTTTCGAAAATTCCACCCCTGAGATGAGTAGAAAAAAGAACGAACTTTAAAAAAATTCCTTAAAAATAAGCTTTTGTAGTTATTCTTCAACTGATAACATATTTTAGTGCATTTTTTCATTCTGAATCGAATGGTACTAAGCAAATTCGTTTAAATCCAGTAGTTCCTGAGATAATTCACATTTTCCTAATTTGGCGATGTCTTCGGCGCAAAAACCTGAAATTTTCGATGCTCATCTTTATATATATAAATCTTCTGTCCGTGTGTATGTAATTGAACTCCTCCTAAACGACTGGACCGATTTTGATGAAATTTTGTGTGTGCGTTCCAGTAGATTCGAGAATGGCTTAGATTCACATTTCGTCGAAATTGATTCAGTACTTTTTTAGTAATTAGGCAAAAACTAATAATTAGTGATTTTTCGCTAATCAAAAGTGTTGAATAAGTTCGATGAATGAAGTGCGGACGGAATGTCGGAGCGGTCTAATGCGCCAGATTTAAGCTCAGCTTCTTGAAGAAAGAGATCGCGTGTTCGAACCCCACTGCTGACAAACGTGTATGCTTTACAACAATATTTCCTCTATTATAATTTTGATTAATCGACTTCAGATAATCGTTAACTTTTAACTAAAAAGAGAAAAATAAACTTTTCTATCGAAAATTGAACCGACTTCAAAAACTAATGAAGAGTAAAAAATAATTTCCTTACATAATTGTAATAAGAAATTAAATTAAGAGCGTAGTGTTTATTCTGTGTATAACCATATTTACGTACATTTATTTGATTTTCTGGAGTCGGTGCCAAGAAGGACAACATCTGTCGGTGACAGGACAACGTCTGTCGGGTGCGCTAGTATATATATATATATATCTTTTTTTTTCCTGCATAAAAGTTATATTTATCTAAACAAATTATCAAATTTTCAGACAATTATTGAAATAATAATAATAAATGTTCTAGAACGGCACTTTCCAAAATTTATCGGCCTAAGACCCACCTGAAATTTGAAAATCATCCGCGAATCATTTATTTGGTATGTGCATTGAGGCTTTTGAATAATCTCATAGCTGCTAATTATTGACCCTGTTGATTATAACTTCACTGTGAGCGAATTTTAATAAAACGCCGAACTCATGAAGTTACTTACATGAATATATATATTTCTGTTGTTTTTAACTATCTGAAAAACAGTTGTCCTCGGTAGAGAAACGGGAAATTTGAAGTATATCTGAATCTTTTTATTGGTTGAATTCCGCAACTTATTTTATATACAGCCGACTCTCGTTAATTCGAAATCGGATAATTCGAATCTTCGCTTAATTCAAACTAAACATGATGTCCCGAAATTTTCAATGGCAGAATAACGTTAAAAAATTTCATTAATTCGAACTCATTTTCTCTTGACTTCGTTTAATTCGAACTAATGAGAATTCCGCTTTTTCATTTTTCTTTTCTTTCTTACGGATTTAAGAGCATTTGACCAACTTTCTTTCTTTGATTTTTGTGAAAATTGTTCCAAACGAATAGACATATAATCTAATGCATTTGATATGCACTTTCTTAGTGCCCTGTCTGTCCATTAGTGATACTTTAAATTTTTCTTCTATTGTGCTTATTTCTAATCTTTTAATTAGTTTATGTATTTATACATTCTAATTTAATATTAAGTCATATTCTAATGATAACAGACAAAATAAATTTAAAAAACACTTTAATATTAATTTCTTTGTAATAATACCATCTTAAGCATGTTTTCATTTCATATTTTCCCTAATTCGAGCATTTCTTGTGGTCCCGACGAATTTGAATTAACGAGAGCCGACTGTATTTCGTTTTCTGATTGGTCCAGGCTTAATGTCTTAAAATGGAATTCTTCTTCTTCTTTTTTTTTTTTTTTTTTTTTTTTTTTTTTTTTTCCGTTTTCAGATAGGCTCATGTTTAATGTCCAAAAATGGAATACTTCTGTTGGGATCACGATGACCAAAAAAAAAAAGTATTACAAACTACAAAAAAAAAAAAATAATAATAACTAAAAAAAAATTAGATACACTTTTCAAACAAGTTGCATTTAATAGTAATTATTTTTTCTTTATATGACGGTGTAAAAATTGAAAATGTGCGATATTTAGAAGTTTAAAAATTCACAGTACTGAAAATTGTTAAACTGAAATGTCATTTAATATTTGTTTATAATTGGTCCAGGAATATTGAGATGACTCTAAATGTCAGGCATATTAATTTGACTGTTATTACGTAAGCTACGTTTTGATCATCATAAAAATGATATTATTATTATTTTTTTAAATATAGAAATCATTTATAAGTCTAATATTACGGTCTTTGAAAATATTATTTTCCAAATAGTCGTTGTAATTTGTTAAATTTTTATGAAAATTAATTACCTAATTTTGAAGAACTGATTTATCACTTCCCGAACCACCTGAACATCGACCGCCATTCATGATTTACGAGCAGCTACTCTCAACGAAATTTCGCCGTGAAAAAGAAATCGCCAGAAGGTTAACAAATAATTGGTGGGAAAATCTTAAATAATAAGTTACAAATCCATTTACAAGAAATGTAGTAAATTTTATATAGCTTAATGGTCTCTTTACTTTGTAATATTTAATTCCATTATTATTATTATTTTAACAGGATAAAATTCATACTAGTAAAAATTTAAATATTGCGCGGAAAATATTTATTATGTATTGAAATTTTTTTTTATGAAGTTGCTTAATATATATATTTCAGCACGATTTTTTTTTTAAATATATATGTAACTTATTGTGTTTATAATATTTTTATAAGAGTATTATTATCTAATTTTGGAGAATCAATTTATCACTTCCTGAACCACTTGAACATCGGCCGCGATCAATAAATGATGAACAGCTGCTCAAAAATAATTTTCCCGAGAACGGAGAAAAAAGAAAACACTTAAGATTTAGCAATTAACTGGTGATAAAATCTTGAATATTAGTTGCAATTCCATTTATAACAAACATAGTAAATATTATCTAGCATAATATACTCTTTAATTTGTAGTATTCAATTTCGTTATTATTTTTTATAATAACGTAAAATTCATAATAGTAAAAATTTAAATCTTGCCCAAAAATACTTAACATATAGAGAAGAAAATTTTAACTTACGTTTTCCTACATAAAATATGTATTTACATAAACTGATTTCAAAATAATGAAATTTTAAGACATTAACTTAAATAATGATTATAATAAAAAAAATATTCTAGAATCATTTCTTCATTGGGGGTGGGTGGGGAGTGCTGATAAATTGAGGAAAAAATACTGAATATGAGTTACATTTAAAACAAGAATAAGCATAATACGCAACTTAACAGATTCTATTGTATATTATTTCATGTATTTATAACAGCTTAAAATAATGTATCATATAATACAAATATTTAATTTATTTTATGAATTTGGACATCATTCTGAATTTTTTAGCTTTTACATTATAACAAGCAATAATAATGCTAATTTTTTTCTGCATAAAAGTTGGTCATTTATTTCCATAAAACTGAAAACCAAGAAATCTTAAGAAATTAAATACTTTAGAAAACAAAGAAAAAAAAATGCTTTAGCAACATTTCTCTGTGAAAAAGGAAAAAAAATGAAGGAAAGGGAGGGGGCACCAAGGAATTTCTAATCAACGTGTAAAATGCTCGAAAATGCAACAATACTGTCGGAATTAAAAAATGAAAAACATGATAAGCAACAAATAAATATTTTATGTATTTTCAGAATATTAATTAATACAGATATTGTAATTTTCTCAACAAATATAGCATTGCATTCATTGCAATCAATTTACATAAAGAGTTCCTTAAAAAAATAAAATAAAAAATGCAGTTAAAGTAAAATTTATTATATTTCGGAACACGGGTAAAATGAAAAATATAAAAGGAGTTTATTCAGTATATATCTTAAACGGCTCTATTGTATTCAATATAGTTTTTACTGCATTAAATTCTGAAAAAATTGATATGAATAGATACTGAAAAAATTTATATTTAAACGGAGCGGGGGGGGGGGGGGGGAGGTTATCGGTCATTAAAAAATTTAAAGAATTTTATTTTACTTCGGGACACAGATGAATCTATACTAATATTATAAAGAGGAAAGATTTGATTGTTTGTTTGTTTGAATTGAATAGGCTCCGAAACTACTTGACGGTTTTGAAAAATTCTTTCACCGTTGGAAAGCTACACTATTTCCAGTGAACATAGGCTAATTTTTAATTGATTTATTCAAATATTTTCCTTAATAATTCAAAATTTCATTATTTTTCATACAGAATCAATTAAAATTTTTCCGATAAAAAATAACCATTTTCTTTCCCGTTGCCAAAAAAATCAAAATATGGAAAATAATTTCTCCTCGGCAATTAATTTTTAGTTGAACAGTATCCACATGAAAAATTAAAATTCGCGTTTGTAATGACCGAAAGGTGGCATTGTATAGACCTGATAATCGTTTGTTTACGTAGTGCTTGCTGTTTGTTCCATGCAAGAAATGCAATCGAATCATGCAAGCATTGTGTTGCTGTCATGAGTAAGTCAAATGTACTTTTTTATATTATAGATCTAAACTTTGTGTATAAAATTTTGATTTTAGATAATTTTAATACAAAGAACCCAACGTTGCATGCATTATAGAACTGTTTATTTATTTATTTTTAATAGAACTGTTTATTTATTTATCGGCCTTTTAAACACTGATTTCAGCGGAAAATGCTCACGGTATCAGTTCTATTTCGTTGCAGACTTTGTCCGCGAGAGGGCGTCTATTTCATTTCAAACGCGAATAAAAAAAATTCAAAGGAAAATAAATATGACGTCATTTATTATATTATCGGAAGTTTCGTTTGCACAGATATCATATACACATCGAGGTAACTAATGGACACTAAATTGATGTTATTTTGCCTGGCATGGCAACCCGACTATTGTTATTTAATTATTAATAAAATGTTTTTTTATTTCCTTTCTCTTCTTTAAAATTATGTAAACTGTTTTGTTCTATACTTATTATTTAAATACTAATTGTTATTATTTTTTAAATAATAGAAAATAATTTAAATATATATATGAAACTGGTATTCGAAAACGATTTTTCCGCCAAATTAGTGTAAAAAATTATCAGTACATGACAACTGCACTGTTTTGTTTATGTATTAAGGATACTTTTATCCGATATACAACATATCCGATACAACATAAATCCGATTACAGAAAATTAGTCAGATTATTTAATTAGAAGTTATTAAATTTATGTTTTTTTTTATTATGAAACAGACGAAGAAAAGAAAATTTACTATTGCTGCCCGACTGGAGAATTAACCTTGATGTTATTTTAAAAAAACTATCGAAATGGTGAATTTTTAATTATTTGTTTACTTTTTTTGTTTATATTATTGCAAACATTTTTCTACTTTTATACACGCATCACCTTGGCGTGATTTTTTTATGATGCCAATTTGGAGAACACTGCGTTTTCAAATACCAATTACATTTATATTACTCTTATTTATTTTCTATTATTTTAAAAAGGAAATAATAATAATAAAATAAGTCAATAAATAATTATGGAACAAAACAATTTATATAATTTTAAAAGAGAAAAGAAAAATAATGAAATAATTTACTCAAAAATAATCAACTATTACCGGATTACCGCGTAAGGCATAAAATCGCAATTTGCTGCAATCGCGCCAACGGGATCCGTAGATGACACCTGCCCTATATATTATTGGCAATATTATTGTTTATACAATATGTTTATATAATTTGGTAATACTTGATAATCCCATCGACCATTTGACATTAAATTTGTTATACGTAATTGTTACTTCATCAACCAATTTTAATTCGATGTTTATTTGTATTTCTATTAACATTTTAGTAATTTATTGATTCTTTGGTTATTTAAAATAAAAATTATGTCCATTTGTATAATTTGGCGAAATTGATCGACGGAATAATCAAGTAGTCGAACAAAAAACTATCATCAAGCTATAACATTAAATGTCAATAATGGGTGATCGTAAATTTCACATTTATTTGAGGACAAACATGAAATAAGTCTGGTACATTTGTAACAATATCGTTTCTAGCACTTCTAATGTTTGACACTAAAAATCATAATGGAATCGATTACAGAAGGTAGAAAGATTTTATTAGATGCAAACTAAAGACTTATTTTTCTACAAAATTTAGTCATCAAGATTATTCTGATTTAACGGCTACATGTTAGCAACTGTTTTATAAAAGGAAGAGGCAGTGAAACTGATGTAATTTTAATGTTATTCAAATAATACAGCTTTAAAACATACTTTTTATGCTTCATTGTTCTACTAAATATATAAGTGAAACACCCTTCTTCGTCTGCCACCCCCACGGAGGGCATCCTTTCCTTAGGGCCTATATCCCACGTGTAGATAAATGGCCGTCATAAATACAAACAAACAAAAACTTTTCTTTATCTGCCAATAAATCTTTAAATTTTTTACTCTATGTATTCTTGCTGGAACAGATTAAGGTAGATAGGAAACTACAGTAGACCTGCTAGAAGAGAACGTTTATTAAAAAATGTAACATGAAATGACATTGTATGTAGGCTACCAGAACTACACATAGTGCAAGTTCAGATGTCGGGATTTTAAGAACTAACAAATGATAATGTACAATCCGAAAGTTAATAGAGTTTGATAATCAATCTCACTAATCATTGCAATGCCCTCTAATGTAATAGTGTGATGACTCGACAACATTTTGATTCCTGTTGTCATAACGGTCTCATGTTCATACGAAACTCTACTATAAATGATAAAATAAAAGAGATGGTGCTTAATTGCCCAAATTTTCGCCAAGACTTACAATAGTACAATATTGCAATGGCGTTGGCATGATTTTCAGCAATACGGAAGAACATTCCAGGGTGGTCTATACTGCTTTAAAATAAAATTTTTAAATCACCATTTTTTTTCTTTGAGTCAAGGTTCGTTTGGAAATATGGACCAGCGAAGCGGGCATAGCCTGCTAGTAGAATAATATAAAAGTGATATATATATCATATATCTTAATCGGCTCTATTGTATTGAATAGAGACGAGTACTGCAAAAAATTCATGCTAGAAAAAATATAAAAAGGCATTAAAAATTTTAAAGTATAATTTATTTTATTTTGGGAGAGAGATAAAATAGGTATATATAAAAGGAGTTTATATAGAATATATCTTAATCGGCTCTATTGTATTCAATCAGTGCAAAGAGAAAACTGCGCCCCGGACAAAGTTTCAATTTAGCGCCCCCCCTTCCCCAATTTTTTTCTTCTGATAGGCCAAAAAATGACGTTGTTAATATAAATTTGGCGCCTGGGACGACCGCCCCTCGTCTCGCACGGTGCTGATCAATAGAGTCGAATGCTGCATAAAATTCATGTTAGAAAATAATGACAATTACATGGAATGATAAATTATTAGGCATTAAAAACTTTAAAGTAGAATTAATTTTATTTTGGGGCGGAGATAAAATTGGGAATATAAATGGAGCTTATATGGTATATATCTTAATCGGCTCTATATTGTATTCAATAGAGCCGAGTGCTGCATAACATTAACGTTAGAAAAAAAAAAAAAAAAAAGACAATTACATGAGAAAAAAAAATATCAGGCATTAAAAAAATTTCAACTCACTTCTCTGATTTCGGATATTCCGGGAATTTTGTTTGGATGAGTTCTTGAATTGTCCTAAGTGAAAGCGGCTCAGCTGATATACCTTGAGCCCTATGTTTTCTACGTCCATAACAATTATTTAAATTTAAGTTCGGGCTGAATACAGATTGATATTTGTCTAATAGACACCTTAACCTCTGAATCTCTTCATCTTTTTCTTCTAATAATTCTTTTAATCTATCGATGACTTTCTGTTGTTTAAAAATGATGTCATGGACATCTTCCTCAGTATCCATTTGTATAGGCGACATTGGCATTTTGATCTTTTATAAATAAAGTTTGGAAGTTATAAATATATATTCCAAGCGTCATGTAAAAAAAGACATAAATTCAAAATATGCAAGCAATTTGTAATAAATAATGGAATGCATATTTAATTTAAAAGAAACAGTTTTCTTTGAGCAGACACTTGTTGATCATAAAACTTATTCTCATCAATTAACTGCAATCAAGTTAAAATTGTGAGTAGCATCAGTCACATGGTTTGAATGCAACAAGAGCGTAATGTTTTCATCCGCCTGACACTTCTTTAAAGAAGTTGTTTACAGCGGCAGTGATGCAGTACAGGTATTTATTAAATCGCTAAGCAAAAAGCTCTCTGTGCGATAAAAATAGATTCGAAATCCGGTGCAGACAACTATTTAGGTTGAGTTGTATACGGCTTACTGCAGAATTTCCGAGGGAATTGCTTCAAATTTTGATACCATGGTCTCACCAAATCTGTAGTAAAGAGTTTATAAAAATAAATGATAAATTCATCCAAAAAATCATGTTGTTTTAAAATCTTTGTTCTAAGAAAACCCCTATTTTGTTTTTTTTTATAATTTCATTTTTTAGTTTTGAAAACTTTTCAAAGAAGACAACACGGGCTGGAATCTAGATGGATTTCTTTTTGCTGTTAGCGAAACGAGACCAACCAATCAGAAGCTTTAAGATTTGTGAATTTTTCCCCATTTGCAAAAATGCTGGCTTCTGATTGGTCGATATCATTTCGGTAACAGCGAAAAATCTATCTGGAAGCCGGCCTGTTGGCGCGTAGGTCAAGATTCAAGATTGCGTTTGTTTATGTTTATTTTGATGATTTTGGTATAGAGTGTTTAAGTTTTTTTTCGAGTTTTAAATTTAAAATGGATTTTAAGGGCAATACTATGAAGAGGAAAAACGACGATAAACCGCTTTGCAAGTATGGTTTATCATGTTTTAGGAAGAACCCAGAACATCGCAAGAAATTCAAACACCCTACTGAAAATGTAATATTTTAAATTCAAAGTGTTATTTCTTCTCCTTATTGCTTCTTGATAGTACACAAATTTTAAACTACTTAACTTTATTACTAAAAAAAGGGTACTGTAGTTTAGCAATTAATTTCCAAAATATGATGCAATACATTTTTTTCCCCTTCAAACTACCTATGACTTTATTATACTACCAAACTTTATTAAAAGAATATCAGAAAAATAATCTAATTACTATGTTAACTATGTAGTGAGTATTCCTTGAATAATATACACTGAGGCATTATTTATTTTTCATTTATATGTTAATTTCTTCATTTATTATCTGTGCTGCAGTCGTTATTTCAAAAATCGTTATACTGTGTAGCTACTTTTAACTAACTGGACACTTGAATTACACCTATTGCTTTTTTCTGTGGAAAATTTATGAAATAACCATAGGTACAGAATTTTTCTTTTAAGTATTATATATAATAAATCCTATCAAGATGAAATGGCAAATGTTGGTAGAAAATTCTGTTTTACACAGGTTTTTGTGTTAGCCAATCTAATTGTATACTTTTTTTTTTTTTTTTTTTATGTAAGCATTGTGGAATATTTCTGATTAAGACAGAATTATGTTATATGCAGATTCCATTTTGTGTATTTATATCAATACACTTATTTATGTTATATAAATAGTAAAACCTGCCAGAATAAAAATTATCTATAACAGAATCTTGCCTTAAACAGACATGTTGCATGTTCTTAATATCAATTGTCATACAATTAAATCTGCAAAAAACTTGTCATAAAGGGGATTTTCACCACTCTTTGATGAAACAAATAAAACCTGTAAAAACAGAGTATTCCTACAACAAAATCTTGTCTCATATGGAAAAGTTTCAGGATCTCAATGAAATTAACAATAGGTCCTACTGATTTAATTATCTTAGAAGCAGGGCTGCAGCTAAGGGGGTACTACAAGCGGCTCATCCCTCCTTAAAACATTTTGAGCCTCCTCTGGAAAAGAAACCAAGGTCACTAAATGAACAACTTATGTTACGAAAATCCAAACAAAATTCTGTACAAAAATCTAATTTAGTTTTGAGTCCCTTTCATAGTTTTGAAAAAATACTAAATATAACAAAAATAAGTGATTCACTATTTTCACATAGGAAGCTAACATGATGTTTAATATTGCACTAATTATACACTCAAATTTTTCATCATCAAATTATTTTCTTAGCATAAAATGAAGTTATTAAATCACTTTAATAAGAAACATAATATCTACAGTGTGAATGTGCACTAATTTATCTTTTTGTGTTATAGAAAAAGATAGAGAAAATATGAGCCCCCCACTATATTTTTGTGAGCTCCCCCCCCCCCCCTGTTATTCACTTTTAGATACAGCCCTGCAAGGTTGGGTTTCTTCAGGAAGAAACCTATTTCTTATTTCTTCCAGGACAGTGGAAGAAACGGAAAAAATCCGAAGAAATTACCAGAAACCAAATCAAATGCTCAAAGTTAAAGTATATTAACTTTAACTATGTAAAAGAATTACAGTATAATTAACTGAAATCTAAATTGGAAAATTTATTATTAAAAATATTTTTGTGAAGATAAGTTACTTTGGTACTTACGTATTAACACCGCCGCAGTTATCTGTTGGATTTCTCGTCGCCTTGTTTTTTGCTAATTTTTGGCGCCATTTTTTATTGTTTTAGTACATTCTATTGCTTTTTAATGCATTTTTGACACCATTATTTTTGTGCATGTGCAAAAAACAAGATTGCTCTTTATTGGCGCATTAGTGCAAATTCTGCTGCGGTGGCGTTAATATGTAAGTTCCGTTACTTTTTTAATAACAAACTTCAAGTTCAACAGACATTTTCAGGTGATGGATTTTTGCTACTTTACAAGTAGAAGAATGTTTTTTTTATTATTATTATTAATTACACCATTTATCTAAAAAGAGGAAAAAAAATTACTTACATTTGTTTATTTTTCATGTAAAAATATATTAACTTTATATAAAAATATATTATTTTTATATAAATATATTTTTTTTTATATAAAAATACATTATTTTAAGCTGTGTAACACAGTAAATAAATTTGTAATTATTTATACTACCATTTAGCATGAATATCTCAATACTGATTTTAAAAGATTAGTGTTCTAAAAATATCTATGGGTAATTTGAAATGTTTTTAAACTATCCTAAAGTGTAGGATTTAAAAAAAAAAATCTTCATCTTTTGCATTCATCCAATTTAAATTGAGAAACTGAGCTGATTACAGCATTCTACTGCTAAAAAACTTTTTTGCTAAACTTTGCTGCATTGTACTAAGAAAAATGAGAATTTTAATGATTTTTTTTAATACTGAGGATCGATTGGTACAGGTTTCTAAAGCCAAAACTGAATTTCGGTGACCTTTCTAGTTTCAGCCGAAAATGAAAACATCCAAAAATAATTTTAATTAATTAAAATATGTTTAATTTATTAAATTATTTTTAAAAGTAATTAATATGTGTATATAAATATACATAATTGTTAATTATGTGTATAGTATTTATTAATTATGCACAATTGTTAATTATCCAAAAACTTTATTTTCATATGTAATAAAACATAATTAATGACACAGAAAGATTTTTCTAATTATACAAATTTCATTTAACTAAAAAATGTTTTAGTTTTAAGTATTCATATCTTGATTTTTCTTCTATAATGATTTTTGTAAATGTTCATTTGTTATTCTAGAACTTTCTCAAAGAATATTTAAAACACTAATGCAGTTTAAACTAAAAATTTTCTATGAGATCATACCTGATAATTTTAAACAAAGGAATTCATTACAATAGACTCATTTGAGCAGGTACATTTCAAATCAATGACTAATGTTGAAAATTGAGGCCGAAACAAGATTTTTGGAATACTAAGATTTTAGGTCCGGCCAAAGTTTTAGCCATGTTTTTGGTAAAATCCTGATTTTGGGCCAAAAACAAAACCATGTTTTTCATCAATCTCCGTTTGATACAGCTATTATTGCACATTATTAACATTAATAAAATTAATAAAAATTACGAACTTATTTAAATGGGTTTCATTCTACCATTAATAAAGGATCTCTACTATTTACAACTAATTTCAAAAATTTAAATAATTAAAAATATGTTGGTTAAATTGAAATGGATAACATTTTAATTGATTGTGTATTTTGCATAAAATTTCTTTTCATTTAGCCAATGGTTCAAGATCTTTACTCCGGTATTGTGTGTGCTCTTAGCTAAAAAGAAACTGATGTAATTATTAATTTCTTCACTATTAGACCATCACTAATTTTGTCCTTTGTTTAGAGACTGCATCATTAAAATTTATGTGTCCATTATAGAAGTCATCGACTCCATGTATCAGAAAGGTTTGAAAAAACGGCATTAGAAAATATGTGCTATAGTTTTACTGAGCAAGAGGGTGTGTACAGAGTGTTTTAAAAATATAATGAAAATATGTTCTATATGGCATATACGTATACACATAAAACACTGTAAATACAATAAACCCTTAATATTTGTGAAATAAAAAATGCAGAAAATTTCAACATTCGTGAAGATTGACCTTGGTTATTCACAATCTTTGTTTTATAAAGAGTATTTTTTTGCAAAGTAAACTCACTTTGTTTTATCAATTCTATTAACTACTTGACACTGGACATTTATATAATGTATAGTAAATGTAGAGATGTAAATTTTCCGGAAAAATATAAGTGACGGAAAAAAACCGGTTTTTTTCGGAAAAAAACGGAAAAATTGATTTTTCATGACTGTTTCTCCCAAATAAATTATATTTTCTTAGAGAATATTAAATAATAAACATTTTTTCTCATTTATATGTATTAAATGAAAATTATTTTCACTTTATATTACAAAATAAAAAGAAAGTAGTAAAGCCTGCTTTTAAAAGTTGAGTTTTTTTTTCAACAGTCTAAGAATTTTTATTAAATGCTATTGTTTGATATATCATATCTCTGTTGAAATGATTTTTCAGTTACATGTTTAACTACCAATTGACCTAATGTAAAAATATGAGCCAATATATCTTCAGTTTGGAATGAAATAAGTTATGCATTCCATTTACATAAGTATAGTTATTAAGCAAATGATACTAGTTTAAAGAAATTATTGCAGTTTTGCCATTATTATGAATATCAGTATTAAAAAATTCCATCGTTTGTTTAAAAAATGCATATTTTTATATTATTACTTTTTTTCCTTAGAATTAGAATTGTATTTCCTTTATAAAATATGTTTAGTTTTGGTATAGCTTTCCAATCTCAACTCAAAGTTTTGATTTAGTTTTATAATCTAAATTCAAACAAAACTAAGTTTTACTTTGGCTTACTCAGGTCTGCAACTAAAAGATAGCATAGGATTTATTGACTGTTAGATTTTTACTCACTGAAACCAAATATATGGGTGGTGTTGTCTGGATAAAAACGCAAAGGTTAATTATTTATTTAAAAAAAAAAAAAAAAAAAAATGAGAGTGGGTTATTTATTTTAACATAATTTTTAAACTGTTTAATTTACACCAATATATGGATATTCATCTAGTTATATCTATAGTTAAATAGCTATATTTTAAATATCAAATTATTTTTAATGTTATTGATATAATTTTTGGTATTATTATTAATAATATTATTACTATTATTATTTATTTATTTTTTTTTATTATTATTATTATCCTATATTAAGATAACGAGTTTTTACCATGTAAAGTCACAATAAATGTTACTGATTAAAGTAACAATAATGTATTTTAAGTTATATGTTAATATGAATGTTATCTCTTAATTCTAATTTTAATCATTTTATTAATTTAATTTTATGTTAATATCGATTTTATTATTTTTTCAATTATATTTCCATTCAGCTTTATCTTTTTTGTTTGTTATGGATAACTATTATTTTTACTTACTTTCAACTCCTTTTTGTAAAATATCTTTGTTCCTTGTTTAATAATTTGGTTTTTGTGTGATGGTAGTCCCAAATTCGTATTGTTTTGCTTTTTCATGGCAAATACAAAGATGAAACCACACACTCCATTTGTAGTTCCAAAGTATTTGGGACCTGAAGATTCTGCTTTGGTTCTACAAATTTCAATTGTATTCATATTATTCTTTTTTTCCTTCCATGTTCAATGTGCTATAAGTTATTAAATTCAATGGTTAATTTCAAATGGTTAATATTGTTTACTATAATTCAATTTAATTCTTCGTTTTGGGTTTATTGTTTTATTGATAAAATCCGTTGGTGAATCTTGTCTACTTTTAATGGTATTATATATATATATATATATTAAGTTTAATTAAATGTATTTTTTTTCTTTTTACTCTAAAATCTGGTATTCTATTCTTGAATAAGAAACCATATTCAATAATGTTTCCACATGGTAATTTTATATTTCTAAGAGTGAAACTCAACAGTTATGAAAACAGAACACTACAATTAGAAAATGCTCACTATTTGAAGAATTAACAAAAGCAGTTACATACAGAGATAAACTTCTACTGTGCTTTAGAAAACTACAAAAATTCAAAGTTTAATCAAGAGGGAAAGTATAATTTGGAACATAGTTACTTGTAATAAAATATGGTTTTTTTTTTTTTTTTTTTTTTTTTTTTTTTTTTTTTTCATTGCAGTTCTACTTTCTAATGCAAACTGCCCATGTTTTTGCAACATTACTGTACATTATGGAGGTAAAATGGAGGTCAATTATAGATTCAACACCTTGAGAAAACATTCAATTAATCAGCTGTAACAAAATCTTGAAAAATGCAGCATAGTAGTGCCACCTATAGGACAGTTTACACCAAAAACTAAACAACATTAATATATATCAGAAACTGTCTGAAGCTGTAGTTTGATTTAAAAAGAAAAATCATCCTTGAGGTAAAGGTATTGCGATAATCTATAATAATGGAGCATAGCAGCGTCATCTGTTGAGCAATTTACACCAAAAAGTAATGAGCACGATGTTATGTCAAAGATTAACTTAATCTGAAATTTTATAAAAATACATACATTAGTTTGAGATAGAACTATTGTGGAAATTACGAATAATGCAGCATAGCAGCGCCATCGGTTTGGCGATATACACTAATAACTAAACATCTCGAGTTTATATCAAGGTGTAACTGAATCTAAAGTTTTGTGAAATTATGTGCATCAGTTGTTGAGATAGAGTGCCCATAAAATTTGTCACATACAGAGTGGCAGATATTTTCCAAAAACCATCAAAACGTGTTTAGGACCTTCTAAAACGTTTAAATACACCAAAAACTGGAAGTCAAATTTTTCACGAATTCAATACTTACTTCTTGAAAAGGTAGATTAAAGTAATAAATGCATACTTCCAAATTTTATGTTGAATTTTTAATTTTATCATTTCCATTAATCGGCATATTATCGCAATAATTTTACACATGAATTAATTTTTAAAAAGAGAAGTTGCATTTAATTACATATCTAGATTTTTTTCATGTAATCAAGTTTTTGTGAAATTGTGAACTTTTTGTACATACTTGTACAAAATATATTCAGAATTTTTGAATAAGAAATTATTACTATATTTAGGTTCCTATTTAAAAATTTTTAATAAGGTTATTTACATACATATATGCAACTTAATCAGATTCAGCTGCTGTATGACATGAGATTTTTTTTTTCTTCAATCACTGCACTTGCGAAAGATTCAATTTGTTGATTAAACTTTTTCTGAAATGTCTATTTTCAAGAGAAATTTTGAAAAGGGTCTTGTGTTTCAAACAAGAAAAAAATGGGAAGGATCCATTGAAGTCTTCTCAAACAGATTTCTGCTCAGAGATCAGATTACCCACATTTAAATTTTCATGTGAGACACTCAACAAAAAAATAAATAAAATAAAAAGTTTGAGAATGTAGCTATTACAAAATTTTCACAATATTATTTCATAAATGAAATTTCAATTTTTCCAGTTCGGAAAAATTGAAAAATAAGCCTTCGGAAAAAAACCGAAAAAAACTGGTTTTCTCAATTTTTCCGGTTTTTTTCCGACCATTCCCATCTCTAGTCTAATGTAGCGGTTTCCAAACTTTACTGGTATGCAACCCACTTAACCACTTCACCGGCGATGGATATGGGGAAACGGTGCTTTAACCCTGAGTTATCTCGGGGCAGATGGTTAAGTGGTTAATATAATGGTAGTATGTCTTTGGTAATGTATTCTTAATGCTTTTATCTGCATGACTTGTTGTTCTATAAGCAAAATGTAAATGATACTTGATGCTCTTTTTTGTGTTATTTTAGGATACAAAAATAAATGGTAGTAAAGTGAATGCTTCAAATGAATCTTCTTCAAAAACAGATGCTGATCCAAAAGAGCACAAAAAAATATTAAATGCTGTTAAAGAAGTCGAAGCACCTCAAGCAACTGCTGTTGAAGAGATTTGCCTTGATGAGACAGATGAACCAAGTACACCTGTAATTCTTGATTCTGTAGAAGAAACAGTTGATGAAATTTTAAAGTCCATGCCTAAAGATTTCTTTGATTTCTGGCAATTCTGCAAATCTGTTAACAAGTCAAAGCCAGAGGGTATTTTTGCAATTTTCTTGCATCTATACTTAAGTGTAACTTTTTAACTGAGAAATATGTTTTATTTTTTATAATATGGTATACTTCTATCCAGCAAAAGCTTTTTAATTTTGTTACTAGTAAAACTGGAATTTTTTCAAGTAATAATGTAGATTTTAATTTATTGTATTTTATCTTACGTTTATCTTTACACTTGATCATTTGCAAAACCACTTTTTTTTTTTTTTTTTTTTTTTTTATTTAATGACCTGCAAACTGAATTTTATATTCCAGAGTTATTTTGATAACTATGTTTTTGATTATTATATAATTCAATTGCTTTATATATATATATGTGGTGATAAAATAATGATGAAAATCTTCAATGAATCTGCATTCTCTTCTTTCTAGGTGCTCTGTTTGTATGTACGTTTGTACACATTTTAAAACAATTTGAGTGGATTGATTAAAAAAGTTTCCATTTATTGTTAACTTTAGCAATTACAGATTCTTTACCAATATTTTCCCCTCGGTAATTGTAAATTTAAAATTTAAACTTGTGAGAATTTAATTGGCTGTTTACTCATTACCTAATAAGGTACCCTGGGGTAATAACGCCACGTTAAGGTTCTACCAATTTTCACGGCTTAGTTTTAGATTGTATTTTTCAAACAAATATAGGATATGATACAGCAACTCATTGACTATCTATATAAAATAAAATAATTTAACAGATATGTATTCATAAAATGTAATGGCGTTTTTTCTTGACCAATGCTATTTGGCGTTATTACCCACTCATATGGGTAATAACGCCATGCAAACAAAACTATGAAATAAGATGGAATAATTGCATGTAGATAGCCCAATTCTAAAAATACAAACTCTACAAACTGACAATGTGCATTCTAAGCTGTTGAAAATGTTCAATTTTTTGTGAAAGTGTAAGAAAAATAAAAGTGTGGTGTGGGAGGGGGGATGAGGCAAAAGAATATCAGACCGTGAGCTTCTTTTTGCTTAAAAAGGACCACTTAAATAGAAATATGAGAAACATTGGACAGTTTTAACTGTGTTTATTTGAATCAGTATTTAGGATGTAGCTCGGACACTGTAGGGAATCAACCGGGGTATTAAATTCAAGGATTGGCGTTATTACCCCGGTATAGTTATTGCGCAGTACATTTTCAATTACAAATTATCTCAAGAAGATATCCAAAATCTTCAATAACATTTTAAAAGTACATGAAATGCACTACAAATTTATGTAATTAACAAAGTATTTCCACATAAAAAGATAGTCTCCACATCACAAAACGTATCTCGCAAATTTTAGATCAAGCGTTAATTTTAATTGTTTGTAAAAACAATAAGACCTAAAAATGAAACAAATTAACTTGAAGCTGTTTTTTGCGATTTATATGACTCAAAACCCTTCTGCGCAGAGCACATGGGTATCATTTACCTGATTATTTCATAATTATGCAAAATATAAGCACTTGGCGTTATTACCCCAGGGTACCTTATAATTATTGGGATGCATTTTTTCACCTTAAGAAAGAAGACATCTGCTTAGTACTAGGGATGCACCGGATATCCAGCTCCTGCCGGATATCCTGCTTATTCGGCACTCAAACTGGATATTCGTTCCGGCCGAATATTTTAATATCCGGTTGCCGGATAGTAAAACATTTTTTAAATTCTGTTTTTTACATAAAAAAAAAAAATGTAAAACTAATTTGCTCCTTGACAACCTTATCTTATTAAAAAACAATGTTAATAAAAATAAATACTTGTATATTTTCACAATTATGAAATTATAATGTTTATATGTAAATGAAGATATATTTAAAATATGACAATATTTTGTCAGAATTGTAAAACCAAAACTAGAATATATACTACAACTTCAAATTTTTTATTTTTCTTAAAAATTGTTCTTAAATTTCAGTAATGAAGTAATTTTACACCTCTCAAAAGTTTTATTGTAATTTTCACCAGTCAAAATTTAACTGCAATGTTCAATTATTCTGTCATAACTGTAATTGTAAAACCAAAACTATAATATCAACTACAGTTTCAACTTTGTTTTGCTTTCAGTTTTTTAATTGCCGTAATGTAGTAGTTGATTTTTATAGTTCTTAAGTGTTTTGTTAATAACTTTATTATTAATTTGAGTTATGAATATCAACAAAAGAGGAAGATCTAAATATCTAATCTAAAAGTTTTATGAAGTTGCTATTAATACATAAAAAAATTCTGAGTCAGAAATGTGTACAATGGGGCCATCTTATAAGTGCTAAAGTATTGAGGATTAAAAACCATGTAGAGAAATAAAGTTTCCAGCAAACTAAAGAGTTTATTTATGAATATTCATACTCCAGATTCAAAGTGTGTTTGTTTAGAAAATCAAGAACAAAATGGTGCTGATATTGAAGAAACCATTCAAATTTTGCTGGAACATCAATTGCACGAGTTAAGCAGTCTACAGTAGAAAAAAATGTGGTAAAAACAAAAGAAAAATATACAAATTGCATTTTTTTTTAAAAAACATATTTTAGTAAAAATTTAAAAACCAATTGAATTACGCCTTGTTATAAGTCACCCAGTCATGTTAAAATTGCAAGTGACCTTTTAAATAAAGTTCATTCTAAAACTTGCTCTGCAATGCAAAAAGAGCTTAATTAGAAAACTGTAACTCTCACTCAGAGTCAAGAGGAGTAACATACACAACTATCCCATTTTTGTTAATTATGTGTCAACAGGGTAATTTTTTTTTTTTTTTCTGTTAGTTAATCGATACAACTCATCTATAAAAACCTCAAGTCACTATCTAAATCTGGTGATAGAGACTAAAGAAAAGATAGAAAAAAATATGCATGTAAAGGTAGAAGTTTTATAAGTAAAAATGAAAGGGCAAAATAATATTACATTTCAATGTAATTATTACTGTGTTTTTAAGTAACTTTGACTTAATAAGTTAATTGAAAGCTATTAATACTTGCATAATATAAAATTATAATATTTTTTTTCTCTTTAAACAAACATAAAATTGAAATATTATTAAAATTAAAAATGAGAAATTATTTGGCCGGATACCGGATATTCGGTAAAAGTTTGTACCGGATATCTGTTATCCGGTATCCGGCAAAAATCCACATCCGGTGCATCTCTACTTAGTACTTTTTTTTTTTTAATGTGCCCATTTATTTTGAGTATTTTCAAAAACCTTATAAACTTTGAAATTTCTATTTTGAGGGAAATTTTCAGATTTTTCCATCTTTTAAAAAAATACTTAACATTTAAGGAGGCAGTTTTTAGAAAATGCACTATGTTGGCATTGGCTATCTGCTTTTTAATGATACAAACTATACTTTAATTATAGTAGGTAATGTATGCGTAACCACTATATTAAATTTTCTCTTAAATTAATTTAGAATTTAACAATCAGATAGGACCAGCAAAATGGCTCCTTAAATACTTTCATTTTATTATTACTTTTTTTTAAAAATGTATAAGTTATTCAATTAGAAGTTTCAATTCGGTTTTCTTCATGTATATTCTTACAGCATTTTAATAATGAAATAGAATTATATAAGCATCCATTCACATAATTATTGATTACGATATTTAAAAATATTAAAACTGTATGATTACATAATCAAAGTATTATTAGGCTAGCACTTTTCTTTTTATTCATTCATTTATTTATTTGTGAGCAAGATCTTTGACGAACACTGGCTTTTTACTAACCTTAGCAATTTGGCATATAGGGTCATTCCATGCCAAATCAACCAGTGACTCAACCTGACCCTTTCCAATTTCAATGAAACTGCTAGGGATCATTCTCTATGATGATATAAATTAGAGCATATTTTTATTTTTTGTTTATCGTTTTAAATTTTTATACAATTGATTATTTAAATTTTGAAAAATCACCATTTTTTGACTTGCATCAATATTTTTAATTTTGAATTTCTCAAGTTCTATCAAACATAGAAAATTTTATGACCACTCATTTCAAAGAGGAGTTTATAAGGTTTAATTTGATATGCAAGTTGACTATGTATAGTTAAAATAAACAAAATTTTGATTTTTTTAAAATTTAAAATTTGAAAATTTTTTAGATAGTCATTTTTAAAATTTTAGAAAAAAATTGTATGTTTGTTGTAATATTATAAGCTTTAAATTCTGAAATTTTTAGAGTGGGATCTCAATGGGATCAGGAGTTATTAAATAAAAGCAAAAATTACCATTAAAATAGCAATTTAATTATGTCTATTTTGTTATTTATTTATGATTTTTATGGTAATTTTCAGCTTTTATTTCATAACTCCTGATCCCATTGAGATCCCACTCTAAAAATTTCAGAATTTAAAGCTTATTATATTACAACAAACATACATTTTTTTTTAAATGACTATCTAAAAAAATTTTTAATTTTTAAAATTTTATTCATTTTAATTATACATAATCGAATTGCATATCAAATTAAACCTTATTAACTTGTCTTTGAAATGAGTGGTCATAAAATATTCCATGTTTGATAGAACTTGAGAAATTCAAAATTGAAAATATTTATGCAAGTCAAAAAATAATGATTTTTCAAAAATTAAATAATTAATTGTATAAAAATTCAACGCGATAAACAAAAAATAAAAATATGCTCTAATTTATATCATGATAGAGAATGAACCCTAGCAGTTTCATTGAAATCGGAAATGGTCAGGTTGAATATTGAATTTTTTTGGTTGATTTGACTAGAGATGGGAATGCTCGGAAAAAACCCAGAAAAATTGGGAAAAAAACATTTTTTTTTTCGTTTTTTTTCCGAAGGCTTATTTTTCAATTTTTCCAAACTGGAAAAATTGAAATTTCATTTATGAAATAATATAGTGAAAATTTTGTAATAGCTACATTCTCAACTTTTTATTTTATTTATTTTTTATGTTGAGTGTCCCACATGAAAATTTTAATGTGGGTAATCTGATCTCTGAGCAAAAATCTGTTTGAGAAGACTTGAAAGGATCCTTCACATTTTTTTTCTTGTTTGAAACACAAGACCCTCTGCAAAATTTCTCTTGAAAATAGGCATTTCAGAAAAAGTTTAATCAACAAATTGAATCTTTCACAAGTGCAGTGGTTGAAGAAAAAATATCTCATGCCATACAGCAGCTGAATTTTATTAAGTTGCATTTATGTATGTAAATAACCCTATTAAAAATGTCTAAATAAGAACCTAAATATAGTAATAATTTCTTATTCAAAAATTCTGAATATATTTTGTACAAGTTTATACAAAAAGTTCACAATTTCAGAAAAACTTGATTACATGAAAAAAATCTAGATATGTAATTAAATGCAACTTCTCTTTTTAAAAATTAATTCATGTGTAAAATTATTACAATAATATGCCGATTAATGGAAATGATAAAATTAAAAATTCAACATAAAATTTTGAAGTATGCATTTATTACTTGAATCTATCTTTTCAAGAAGTAAGTATTGAATTCGTGAAAATCTGTTTTAATTTATTTTAGACCCCCTATTTTATTACAAGTAACTATGTTCCAAATTATACTTTCCCTCTTAATAAAACAATTATAATTTAATGTTTAGAACAGGGCACGAAATTTCCACTCGCCAGCTTGCCATTGGCGAGTAAATATTTAAGGTTGGCGAGTAAGTTTCGTCTTTAAAATATTGTGCTTCAAATCAAACTATGCACAGCGCTACACAAAAGTATTTGCAAATGAAGCAATTAAAAGAAGCAAATGACGTAATGGTATTTATTTTTCAAAAGAAGTAAAAATGCTCCGTCGCCTATTTCTTCGTCTTTCGTATGGAAGAATGAAATTCCCCCTGTCTGCATTCACCCCCCTCCCCATTTCGTACCGCACATATGCCAAGACTGAATCATATCGCTCTTCACTTCTGCGAAAGAGATTCATATTTCGTCACCTAAGCCCAGCTGCTTGAAATACGGTAAAAAATATACTCTCTCTCTCATTTTTTTTGTTTTTTTCGATTTAGCACTTTTCTTGTTCTGTGGTAGTTGGCGGTAATTAAAGTGATGTTTTAGTTATTTTTTTATTAATGCTTGAAGAAAAGACAAAGGAATAATATGGAGTCCTTTTTTACTAAAAGTAATACATCAAACGAAAAAAAATGTGATAAAGATGCAATCACAAATGTTGTAAGTGAACACGTGCAAACTCAAGTTAAGGAAAGCGAGAATTAATCTGATAGTAGCAATAATCGTCTTTTTTCCTTTTCCAGTTCTGCTAAAAGGAAATATGGCAGTGATTTCGAGTCACCACTTCCAGCTAATAGAAAATTCAACGAAGAGTGGCTAAGTCATTTTGAATGGCTTTTATATGATGATAAAACCAGTCTTGCAAATAGCAAAATTTGGCAGCAGGTCCTTCCAATAATATTGATAAAAAGTAGATAAATGGCTTTTCTGGACCATTTAAAAAAGAGTCATTTGTTTTTCACAACCAAAGTAAAGTTCTCTGTGAAAATATTGCCATTTTAAAGGCAAAAACATACCCATCTGAAACACCAATGGCAAAACGTTTGAAGAAAATAGACCAACAGATGTTTTTTATTTGAAAAATGTATTCAGTGTGGCGTATTATGTTGGAAAGAATGAAAAACCGTTTAAAGACTTTGTAGATATTTTGTGCTTGGCCGAGAAATTAAATGTGGATATTTTAACACAGTATGGCAGTAAAAAGCAATGCAGGTATTTTATCCATTTTATTGCTGAAACTTTCTTGTTATATGTAGTGGAAAACTTAAAGTGCACACATTTCAGCATTCTAATTGATGGTTCTACAGATCGATCATCTGTCCAGCATACAAATGTTGTATATGTTCGATACGTGGATGCAAAAGATAATCATATCAAAGAGGAATAGTAGGATTAATAGGGCTGCCAAATTCTACTTCATCCAGTTATTTCACAGTTATAACGGATTTTCTAGATAAGATTATAGATTCAAATGGATATAGAAACAAGTGTCATAGTGTAAGCTTGGGTACTGATGGAGCTCTAAATATGGTTGGATACAAATCAGGTTTATGTATGAAAATAAATCTATCCTAAATTGATAAACATCCACTGCCTTGCACACCGCTTGCAGTTAGCTGTATTGGATGCATGTGGTGAAGTTGAATATCTTAAAACATTTGATTCATTTGTTAGAAGAATTTTTAAATTTTACCATGTCTCTGCTAAAAGACTTCATATATTAAAAGAAAGAGCAAAAATTCTAGGAGAAGACATTCTTAAACTGATTGATTTTCACACTATTAGATGGTTATCCAGCAAAGAAAGTGCAGTAAAAGCTTTCTTGCAATCTTAGAACACTGCTGTAAGCCATCTTGAAAGAGTGGCCCATGGAAAAGACAATGACAGTTCTAAGGCTAAAGATTTGCTAAAAAGTTTAAAGGATTATAAATTTCTTAAATTTCTGCACTTCCTTTTGGATTTCTACGAGAAATTGAACCCTTTCAGTGCAGCATTACGAAACAAGGAACTTCTCATTTCATCTTTGAAAATAAAAATTGAAATATAATGTAGGAAAAAAAACATTGCATCTCAGTTCTAACAGACCTGGTATCTAGTGTTAGAGCAAGCGAACAGGAATTTTTAGTCCAACTATCCATTTCAAGGATAATCAAGCATGTGCAGCTAAGCAATATAGAAATTGTGGAGGAAGAGTTTTAGACTGTAAGAGGGACAATAAATTAAACATACAAAGGTATACATACTGTAATCTATGTCATCACATGTATTGCCATATCTGCATATTTTTGACTCCATGGGTTGGCCTCCCAAAGAAAAAAATTCTTCAATTTGGGATAGAGGAAATAAAGAAGCTCTTTATGTATTTGAACCCAAATCTCTTTAATGAAAAAGTAGATGTTTTATTAGCAGAGTGGGCAGAATTTAAATTTATGTTCCCCTCACTGACACTGAAAGAGATGCTGAAGAAAATTTACACTGAAAAATGTTCAGCAAGATTTCCCAATTCGCTCCAGGTCCTAACATTTTTTGCTGTTTTACCAGTAAACAGAGCTTCATGTGAGAGAGAGTTCAGCTGTCACAACAAACTCAAGGAAGCATACATGAACTTTTTGAAGAATGAAACAATGAATGAATTTCTTGAATTAAGAATCTAGTATTGAGTTAAAATTTTCTGTTAATGCACCCACCCTGACAGAGTTTGACACTGCAGCTGCAATTGATAACTGGTATTTCAGTGCAGAAAGACAGCGCCATACAAAACTGAAGCGCTACTGGTACAGGAAATTATCATTGGTATGTATTTCTGTAACCACTGAAACTTTATGGCAAGCTTATTTTGAGTTAATGTTATTTTTTTCTTTTTGGAGTAAATATGTTTTGTTTTGTCAATTTCTGCATTTTTTTTTTTTTTTTTTTTTTTTTTTTTGGTCAATAGAAAGTTTTTTACACTACATCTGTTAATATTTTAAAAATATCCCATATTTTTCATAAATATAAAATATTCTGGACTTAACAGACAGCTCCTTCTAGCAATCGTCAATTTAAATTAAATTTCATGAATATTTCATTTTCTGCGCAAGTGAGGTTGCTGAGGTTGCAAGCTGAGGTTGTTGTCTGAATGAATGTAAAATAGTGGCGTGTAAAAATTTTAGTCTGGCGCGTACCTTTTAAGCTGAAATTTCATGCCCTGGTTTAGAATATATTTTAGGGAGACCAAACTGGTTGCCAAGGGTGGCTAATTTTTATAATATTCTATTATAGAAGTTTGTAGAGTCAAAAAAAAAAAAAAAAAAAAAAAAAAAAAATTCTAGCTCAATTTACTTTTGCATAGTTTTGTGAAAGAAACACTCTAGATTTGGAATAGTTGGTTAAATGAAAATAAATAAAATATTTTGTAAAATGTGAGCGAATTCTGAAAAATATTGAAACACAAGTAATAAATTACACAGAAAACAATGACAACAACATTAAATCATACAACAAAACCATTGAGAATGTAACCAAATATATAAATAATTCACACTTTGACTATTTGAATCTTTCGTTTTCCCTCCAAATGAGCCTTTTTGTTATGATTTGACACAATGATGATCTGCAGCAAGAACTCTGGTCCCTATAAAAATTCATCATGATACAAAAATTGCTCTTTGTCCACCTTTTTTTCTTGATTCTAGCTTTCATATAAATTGGCCAATTTCAGAAAAAAATGAATAAATTTTGTTAATGTACACAATACTGTTTTACCTTTTAAAAAAATCATATTGTAAGGGCTCTTGTTTAAAATTCTTATATATGATTGTCTATGTCTACTGCATATAAAATCTGAACTATGCTAGTAAGAATGTGGTTTAAAATTATTACAGTAAAAAATTGTAGCATAAAAACTTATTTTTCAGCTTAAAAAGACTTGTATATTTTTATTTTAATGTTTTTATTATGTACATTACACATAGTTTACAGCAGTAAGCTTATCTAAATCAGTATTCTAAACATGAACTTTAATTTTCAATTATTTTCAGTTTCACCTCTTAGTAACAAAATCGTAATGTATTATTCATAAAATTTTTAGTACTTCTATTACTATTATTTAAATGAATAACATTTAAATTATTGTACATTAATTATTGAACATATGTTTCTTACTCATGATCTTAAAAAAATTAATCCTTTAAAACATAGATGTTTTAAAGGATTATTATTTTTTTTTTTCTTTTTTTTTGAGTCATTTTTATTTCTTGAATGCCTATAATTTTTCTCTTATTGTTCTTTTTGTTACAGTGGTAACAAATATAATAGAAATGGCTTATAATGAAGTTAAAAGGGATGTGAATATTATTAGTTATACACAAACCTTATTATAACTGATTTTCTTATAAAGTGAACAATTTGATTTGGAAATTTAAGTGCAAGTTTGTTAAGGAAGAATTAATCATAGATTGTTTTGAATGATCCAAATTTCCAAATACAAAAATAGCCATTTTTCTTTTTTTTCCTTTCAAAATAACTTTTGTTATTATATTTATAGTTAAATATGTAATATTAAATTATTTGATTGAGGTCATTCAAATATAATCAGTTTCATGTCTGTTACTGTATTTACTAACAGACCTAACAAATCTTTGTAACAAAAATATAAATTCTAAAGAATAATTTTTAAAATCGAAAGATTTTATTATAAAATAATTTTGTGTATAAAAGGACAAATCTTGGATCAGCCAGTGGTGTTTAATTGTATTAGCATTTAATAATAGAACTGGCTGTTTTGTTTTTATATTTGGTATTAAAGAATTAATTATTTATTCTGTTTACTTTAGATGCATTCTCAAATTATGGTTATCACCTAGTTGGTATATTTGATTTGCTTGCCAAGAAGCTTCCTAAAGATGTGAAAATAGACATTTCATGCCATTGGCGTTATTACTTTGATCCCCCTGAATTGCAGACTGTTATTAAAAAAGATGGAAGTGATTGGTACCATATTGGTTATTTCAGGTATTATTTTTACTTTTAATACTTAAACACTAAATGAAGAATAATATTATTTTCATTGATTTTAGTTCCTATTATTTTCTTCACCACCTGTGTATGTCTTAAAACCTTTAATCATTTAATAAAGTAATAGCATGTTAAAATATTAGTTGCATTTATGCTGTGTATGTTAATAAGTTGTTACACTAAAACTCCTGATCATAAAATCCCATATTAAGCTATATGAAATTTTTGAAGTATGATTACTAGGTAATGAGTAATTACCTAATATAATTATTACACTGTTTTCACCATCAAAAAGTAGACATCAAGTGCCGATGATGTGTATTTTTAAAAATTGTCTATGTAAAATTTAAGTATTTTTAAGAAGATGATGAAATTTAATCAAATGGAAATTTCATAGGAATTTTTTATACCAGTTTATATGGATTTTTTATGTACGAACAGGGATAATTTTTAAAAATGCTTATCATCAGTATCCAATATCTACTTTCTTATGGTTAAAGTAGTATTTTAATAACTATACCTAGGTAATGAGCAATCATGCTTCAAAGTTTTCCCATAAGCAAACATGAGATTTTGCATTTCGGGAGTTTTAGTGCTGCAGAGCCTTAATACTATTCATATTGTATGCATTATTTAAAGTAGTATGTTTATAATGTATTACAGTATACAATGCATTTATTTACAGACACATGTAAAATTTCAGCAATACATTTAGGATATTTTTGAAATATTTATAAAATTTTGAAAAATTCCACTTCTAGGCCTGACAATTTTGTTAATGAAAGAAATAATGGAAATTAATTTTACCAGTCACAGTAAAGCTCTTTGCTTAACCCTTTGAAGAGCAAGCAATTGTGTTTATGTAATTCTGAAATCCCCCTGGGAAGAATTTTTTTTCAAAATAAGGAAAAGCAATTTCACGACTTTTATGCACCAAAGTTAGAAAAGTAAAATTTAAAGAAATTTTTCTCATGTAAATCTTTTTTAAAAATGTTCTTAACTGCTCTGCTCAATAAGCGCTAAACGTTTTGACACATTAAAAAATTCATTTTTTAACGGAAAGATATAAAATTGAACCGTTTGGCCGTGTAATCACTTTCGAATTGATCCCAGTTTTCCATTTTATGACAATTAAACTACCTACCGAGTTATAACCTATTTTGATCATGCGATTTTCCACCTTTCATTGGCTGGTTTTTCTGCTTTTGTCGGAAAATGCGATTCAAAACATAATTTTTGACAGCTTGTTCTGAAATATCTATCTTGTTTGGACAAAAGCAGAAAAATGAGTGCAATTAGATAGTTGTTAATAATAACACCTGCTAGTTTCATGCATTTCTGAACAAAAATTAATTAAAACTTATGTCAGAATTTTGCCCTTTTTGATTTAAGAACACCCTTAATTGTAGGTAGGATATAATATACACTATATGGCCAAAAGTGACCAACCACTTGCAATTTTAGACATTTTGTTAAATATCTAGAAAAATACATTAGGAATTATCCTGATAATTGGCCTATTGTAATAAACTATATTCATTTTTATGCAGATATCATGTATACTCATAGAGAAATTAAGGTTTCTATAAAAAAAGTCCCAAAATTTTTCATGTTTTTTGCTTATAATTTGCAGAGTTATAAGAAAAAAACTTGGAAAAATTCGGGACTGTTTTTATAAAAACCTTAATTTTTCTATGAGTATATATGCTATTCGCATAAAAATGAACACAGTTTATTACAATAAGCCACTTAATCATAATCTAGTTTAAACGCTTTTGCTAAATTAGTTTTGACAGAGTTATCCAAAATATTTTCATTCTTTTTCAGTTTGTTAACGGTCTCCTATGGAGTTTCGGGGAAAAAATCTTCATGAAAAGGTGTGAGCTGTACTTATATGTTTACACACTTAGAATTTTAGGATAATTCCTCATATATTTTTCTAGATATTTAAGAAAATGTCTAAAATCACAATTTGCTGGTCACCTTTGGCCATATAATGTATTTCACTGCATCTCAAGGGGTTAAGTACTGAAATATCAATTGTTCACTGCCTTGAATGGATCAATTCCAATAAAGATGAAGAACACTAAATTCATAATTTGTGTTTAAAAAAAAAACTGTTTAACTTTTTATGATTGTTTTTTTTTTTTTCTTTTTTGTTACATTTATTAAAAATGAAACTTGTTTTCACAATAAATATTCATATGATAGAAAAATACGTAATTCTAAACTTCAAAATGTTTTTTATCGGATGCTTTTGTAATTCACTTCACACATCTGGCTATTTAAGGTATTTACACTAACATTCACTATAGATGATCAGAATTGAATTTACTTATAGTTCAAAATAAATTAATAACTCATTTTTATGATGAAATGACTGACCCAACTGGCATTCATCAGGCAACTAGCATTTTTTTCAAACTATTAATAAAATAAAAAAAACTGTAGCTTGCCTTTTAATTTTTTGCTTTTATAAATTGTTAAAAGCTACAATCACAACTATGGAAGACAGAGTTGTAAAAAAATAGATACTAAATCTATATTTTCAGTTACCATGGCAACCTGGTATCCAGCTTTCATCAAGCTCTATATATGACTGATATGTAAAGAAGTTGGCCTATTTACTCATGTGCACTATGATCATTTAAATAGTTTTATTTAAAAAAAACTCTGTATCATTTATTCTCCAGCTCTTCTGTTTTTATTTTATCTCCATAAACTTTTGTAGCACATCTTGTCTTGTAAAGGTTCTTGTGCTATCAGTTCTAATAATACAATCTGTTAAACTTTTATAGCTATAATTGTGATATTTTATAATTAAAAGTGATTGACTTTGTTATTAATTTCTGAAAAAGTCCAAATTTTATTCTTGCCTGATTATAAATATAGTGAATATGTCCTTTTACTATGTTCATATTTTATTTCCTTCAATTTAAAAGTCAAAGTTTGACATGTTCAGATTTTATTTTATATACTGTATGTTAGTTCATAATTAATGAAATTGAATGAAATATGTTTATTGACAACTTTTTAAACTATTGAATTCAGAGCGATTAAGGTTATGCAGGACACAAGGCCTAATACTTTTTCAGGGACCCCTTGCAGCAAAATAATTGCTATATTTTGGAGGAGGGGCATAGGGGAGAGGTTATTATTAGATATTATGATACAATTATGTAATATTAGTTAAAGTATTTTTTTATTTTTAACAAAATATTTCTGAAAACTGACTAAGACTTTTTTTCTAACTCATTTTATGCAGTTTGGGCTCCCAGCATCAGTGGGCCAAAGGCCATGGCCTAGTTGGTCTGTGCATTAATCAGGCCCTGATTGAATTATCTTATTGATAAATGACTAAAAGAAATTCATTGCTTATTATTTATAATAAAACTGTTAACTTTGATTGAGAATGTTGCTTTAAGTTTGTTCTCTCAAATATAATTTCATAATTTAAACTTGAATTTTTATTCCTTCAAATCATATAATGTTTTATTGCAGAGATGATCCATCAAAGAAACCATCCGTCTTAGCTTCTAATAGTGCTGCTAAAGACTCAAA
This sequence comes from Maratus speculifer, assembly GCA_964019185.1. Taxonomy (NCBI): domain Eukaryota; kingdom Metazoa; phylum Arthropoda; class Arachnida; order Araneae; family Salticidae; genus Maratus; species Maratus speculifer. The sequence continues at coordinate 71,979,474 of OZ025290.1, read as the reverse complement.
ATTGACTCTTGTTGGTGATAACATCTTTTGTGCTATGAAGTTAGTAGTTGGTTTATATATTTAATAAACAGTAGCTACAGGGCTCAAAATGTACCGAAGCAAACTGGAACAATGTTCTGATTCTTGAAATTATGACGAATATTGTTCCAGTTTGTGGAATTAAAAATATTCCAGTTTCATATATACATTTTACTATGACCCCTGTAACGTTTGCCTAATTATTTAAAATCTTAAATGCTAATTTTGAAATAGTGTTCCAGTTCATGGATTTTTCCATTTCGAGCCCTGAGTAGCTAATAATTTTAGTGAGTGTTTAGTTGGTTCTTTTAATGTTATTTGGAAATAATTGACTATAATCTAAAGTGTATTCTATTACAGTCTGTATTATATTTAATAAATGATTCAATATCTGCAGTAAATCATTCTTATTTTCCAGCTTTTGTAAATATTAATTTATTTCTAAAATCATCTGTGAGGATTGTCATTCTTCTGTGTTTCTCCATCTCTCTGTAATTTATTTTTTAAATGCTTGTTAATAGCTATATTTATAAGTTGTAGGTTTTTATTTAAATTTCATGTAATTTTTTAACCTCTTTCCTTATAATGTCTTCCTCTTTAAATTGCAAAAAATCATCACATTTTTTGCAGTCACATCTTTGCATTTCATCATCATATTTCACATCACAAAACTTGGAAAAACTGCCAATCAAATATTATGTATAATTTATTATATAAGAATATTTTCTTTCGTTTTAAGCTTTAGGCTGAATAAAACTGTGATAAAACAAATCATACTGACAAATTATGCCATGCCCGAGATTTCGTGGGATTATAATTAATTGTAATACATACAAACCCGACATAACTTGAAATAATTAAAGAAGCAGTTAAGCTGCTCATACTTTTTTTACTTGACATTTTCACAGATTATATTATTTAAACTTGTATACAATCCATTGTAATCAATAGATTTTGTTTAAAACATGCTCCCAGCTGCTTTCACACAACATTTATTTTATGTGCATACAGTTTCATGGATGTTAACTGTCCCTCTGTTTTACTCTCTTTAGCATTGTGTTTGTGATATATTCACATACAGTTATAATTATTTAATCCTGTATTCTGTAACCAAGCTTCAACTCCACTCTAGGAGATGTATACAAAATGCCATAGCATGTTTCCTAATATAATTAAATAATTATGTTTCATTCAGCATATTCTAAGAATTATTTATTATTTGTATCGAAACATTAAAATTTTTAAGGCTTAAATTTTACGAACTCAATGTAGATTAGGTAATATTCCAGTGAACAGTAATTATTTTCATAATGTTAAAAAATAAAACTTATAATTTGGCAGCATGGCGCAGTTCGGGCTTGTGGACCAACTTATAACCTTTTGATGAAATAAAAAAGGACTTTTCCTTATATATGGAATGTTTGGACCAGTACTTCATTGCAAATGAAGTTGAGGGGGGGGAAAAGGTTCCTATTTTTATATCAGTGTTACAAGGAAGGTCTCCATACTGGGCATACTCAGATTTTTTTGAAAAAATTAAAAATTAAACTACTCATGTATCTAATAAATGATCGGTAAAATTTAGCTGCGGAATTACAGTACTAGCTCTGTAAAAAATAAAATAACTTCGAGTATTTGGCACGAAAAGTTGAAAGTATCACAGGATTTGGCGAGCAGCAATTTTCCTCGCCAAAAGCAAACGATTTTAATGCAATTGAAAATTTCTTGTCAATTAATTTTTTAAATGTGTGTAAATAGAAATGAATTTTAATTTGAACAATGAGAGAGTTTCATACTTACATACATTTTGTATTGCATATTTATGTCGCTTTAGCAGTAGTTATTTAATTTTATCACTTTAGAAACAACTTCATACATAAAAAATAATAAAATATATCTTCATTTAGTTAAGCATATAAAAATAAAGGCCAGACGAAGAATCATGCAGTAATGTATTTCAATATTGGGGAAGTTTTTGTTTCCATAGCAACGAAATAGACTCAACAGTGCTCAACCGGATTGAACTTAATTTCGAGGTTAAAACAATTTTAATTAATTTAAATTTTGTTGTAATTTATAAAATTTCATATTTAAATTTTGTTGTAATTTATAAAATTTCATATTTAAATTTTGTTGTAATTTATAAAATTTCATATTTAATTTTCGTTATAAATATATTATGACAAAAATATAGTTAACACAAATTAAAATTGACAAAACTAAAATTATTTAAATAAAAGTTCTTTAAACAAGTTCAACGTGAAACATTTTTACCTCTAAAAGTATTTGCATAAAAAAGTATTTTTTGAAATTTTATTTTGTCGCCAAAAGATGATAAATTGCGAAATAAACGAAATGTTCATTATTTTTTTATGAATGTTCTATCGGGATTTCGACGAAATTTTTTTTTTATAAACATACATAACCACATGAGAAGAACATTCTGTATTTTTTTCAAAATTTTCTGAGTATGCCCGTATGGAGACCTTCCTTGTTAGTGCCGAGAACTTATAAACTATTACAAAATTTTCTAACTCCCAAATTTCCAAAAGATTGCACATAAGCAGACAAACAAATGTTTAGAGGAGCATTTTTGACCGGCGGCAATTGTTATTGCAGAGAGGTTTCATTTTCATTGGCTAAATCAAGAGATTAACAAATCCATTGCAGCTTATATGGTTGAACTAAAACACCTATCTGCCACCTGTGAGTTTATATTTTTAGAAGAAGCTTTACATGATGGGTTTGTTTGTGGTCTATTTTGTGAGGCGACATAGAAGCATCTCTTCATGAAGAAAGAATTGAAGTTTGCTGAAGCATATGACATAACTTTGGCTATGGAGCTGGCCAATTTGAGATGCATCAGCACTGAAAATTTTCAACCCTAACATCAACAAAGTGCACCTTACAACCAAAAGTAATCCTAGTCAACAAAATGTAAGCAAAAAATATAGTGCAAACAAGATAAAATGTTTTCATTCTGGTATGCATTCTCACAAAACATTTAAATATATCAATGCTAAGTGTCATTCATGTGCCACAATGGGCCATATATCTCCTGTTTGCAAATCTAAAGCTCAGAAATTTTTTCTACCCAAATTGTTTTTAGTGATGTGGGTAGTGATATTGCAGTTGTATGATATTTATTTTCCATTCAATCAGTTTATAAAGTGTCTCATTAATATATAGTTGCAGTAAAAGTTTGTGAAAAGCAATTAGAAATGGATTGCGACACTGGTGCTGATGTGAGCATAATTTCTGAGAAGTTTATTAGGGACAATCTGCCTTCTTTAAAGGGAGAAAATCAAATCTAATTTTAAAGATTATAATCAGAAGTATATTGATGTGGGTGGTAAAGCTCACATTGTCTTTTCATATGACAGTCAGACTGAAAATGTACAAGTAGTCATTGTTAAAGGAAAGCAACTGTCCTTATTTGGGTGAGACTGGATGTCAGATGTTAAATTAGATTGGAAGAGAATATTTGATGTGCATAAAAATAGTAACATTAGGAACTATTCATTTAGTAAATTAACAGCTAAATATAATAACTTATTTTCTAATAGCACAGAACCAATCAAGTATTGGAAAGCAATTTTAAAAATTAAAGAAGGTTCAGTACTAAAATTTTGCAAAGCTTATTTGTTACCTTACTGATTAAAATCAAAAGTTGAGTAGGTTAGATTGGAAGAGATTTTTAAAACTAAAAAATGTGGAATTTGGGATTTTGTGAACCATTTAAGTTAGGCAACTCCATTTGTCATCGTACAAAAGAAAAATTGTGACATTAGATTATGTAGTGATTTCAAAATCACAGTTAACAGGTGTCTAGATCAAACCCAGTATCCCCTTATAATGCAGGAAGACATATTCTCTACTTTAAGTGTTGGAAAATATTTCACCTAGCTGGATTTGAGTCATGCATATCAGCAGATGGAATTAGATGAAAAATCACAAGAATATATGACTCTGAACACTTTGGATTAGTATGTCCACGTAGGTTATTATATGGTGTTAATAGTGCTTCTACAATTTTTCAGTCGCACTTAGAAATAATCTTGCAAGGTCTCCTGGTGTAATATGTTTTAAAGATGACATATTGGTAACAGGTTCTGATGAAGCTAAGCATTATCAAAACCTCGAGAATGTATTTGCTGGACTTTCAGAATACAATGTTAAATTGAATTTGCGAAAATGCACATGTCTCCAACCCAGTGTAGAATTTTTAGATTATAGAATTAATAAGCATTGAATTTAGAATGGGAGGTGGCAACACAGACAATCACCTCATCGAGTTCACAGATGGAAATTTTCATTCGTATATTAAATCTCAATCGGTCTACCAAGTTATAATATCTTGGTGGAAAATGCCTGTAAATCTGATTTTTGCAATTTACTCATAAATTTACCATTATGTTTTCCTACTCTTAATCCACCATGTTTTCATAATTTTGGGTGCAAGAAGGCACACTGGTATACCTCTGAGTGAAGTGTTAAAATCAGATTTTTAGGTGTTTTCCACCAAGATATGATGTATCAGACTGATTTAGTTTTAATATACGAATCGAGATTTCACTAATCCTAAATTTTGATCTGTGAACTTGATGAGGTGATTGTCTCGCTGCTGCCTCCCAGTCTAATTCATCCTACAAATGAAAAAATCAAGAAAAGAAATAATCTCGGCTGCCACCATCCAGTCTAATTCATCCTACAAATGAAAAAAATCAAGAAAGGAAATAAAGGCTTCCACTAACATGACTGAACTTAAGTTTTTTTTTGAAGCATAATAAGTTATTATGCAAAATTTATTCCTAAGTGTTTTGCTTTTTTTTCAATCTTCTTTATATTTACTTTACAAAAAAAAACCACTGTGGAATTGGTCTCCTGAATGCGAGGAAGCATTTGAAACCAGTAAGAACCTGTTATCCTCAGAGTCGGTGTTGGTTCACTGAACTGGAAAATTGCCATTGAATTTAACATGTGATGCTTCACCTTTTGGAGTTGGTGCTGTTTTATCACAGGTAATTAACACTGATGAATGTTCTATTGTGTTTGCATCTATGACTTTAATAAAAATTGAGTAGACATTCACAAAAGAAAAAAAAAAAAAGCTTTGGCAATAATCTATGGAATTAAAAAGTTCCATCAATATTTGTAAGGCAGGAAATTTGTATTGGTAACTGACTGCTAGCCATAGTCACCATATTTGCTTCTGATAAAGCTATTCCTCCCATCGTAGCTGCATGTCTACAGAGATAGGCAGTTCTTTTGTCTAACTTTGATTATTCATTTGAGTACAAAAAAGGAATTGAATACACAAGTGCTGATGTATTGTCACGATCACCTGTTGAAAGTGAATATGAAGAAAGTTCTGAGATTTATGAAGTATCCTATTATGAAGACCTTCCAGTTACAAGCTCAGATATTGCTGCTGCAACTAGAATGCGTCCTGTTTTTGCACTAGCTATGAAAATTATGCAAAATGGCTGGCCTGTTACAGTGATGATCATCCTCCCCAAACACAATCACGCAAATCCTCCCCCCCCCCCTATAAACAGTATATCAATTGTAAAATATATTCCACTTATAATCTACTGCATATTCAAAAGATAACGAGTTGAGCATAGCGGAATGAGTTCTTATTGCCCTTATCTAGAATTTAAAGAAAGAAAACACAGAAACATTTTTGAAAATTCAATGTTGAAAAAATTTAAAAAAGATATTAAAAGAACCAAGCTTTACAAAAGATAGCGAACTGAGTATAGCAGAATGAGTTCTTATTGCCTTTATGTAGAATTTAAAGAAAGAAAACACAGGAACATTTCTGGAAATTAAATGTTGAAAAAATTTAAAAGCGTGTGAAGCCTCTAGTAGATTTTGGTAGCGAAAAGCGGTGAGGCTACTTCCGAGGCTTATGATCATGAACTACTCTGCTTTAGTAATCAAATTGTAATTTATTTACATTCAAGTACATCTGTAAACAGATTATTCAATCAGAGTATTTTAATCATTACTTAAAGTTCATTAGTCCAGTTTGGGAATTAATCAAGAGGTGGCAGCCCGCTTAACTTGATGCATACAGTCTGTGCATTCTCCGCAGACTTTTCAAAGTCTCGCATCCTCCGAGCACCACTCAATCCTCTTCTTGAGAGCACCTGTGCATTCCACTCTCTTTTGCGCACTGCACCCCTCTTTCTCCGTTCGTGGGAAAATCTTACCTCCTTCTGTACTTGAAAGCTGTGCCCCGGGTGGTCGACCTATAGTTACATTTGACACTCCGTTATCCCAAAGGGATGCGCTAATTGATACATCTATTTCGATGGGTGGTCGAGCTATCATCACATTTGACACGCCGTTGTATCAAAGGGATGCGCTAATTGCTATATATTTCGATTGCCACTTAGTAGTGACAGTGCCACCTTCGGTGTTGCTTTCAGTTCTCTCTGTGTGAGGCGGGAAGTCTTACAACTACCCCCCCCCCCCTTCCTCAAGTGAATATTTTGGCTGCAAGACGAAATATTCATGACAATAAGGTAGCTCAAAATCTAATGAATGGCTCACACACGAAAAAAAAAATCAAAAAGAAAATCATTACTTACTATTCTACTCCTTTTTTTTTTCACTTATTAGTTTACAACAATATCTGTATATATACACATTTTATTCTGGTATAAGACATCCATTTAGTTCGCTACCCTCTAACAAAACATATTACTTGGAAAATAAAGAAAAATATACATTTTAATACTTTTTTTTTTCAAGGCGTTATTTCGCCCTACACCTAACATTTGCCTGCTTGATATCTTTTCCAGGTTTAGTAGTAATAGCATTCTGGTAAGGCTGCACAGTTAATGTCTATCTTCGCAACCTACCTCAACCACCTTTTATTTTTATTATGTTATCATATCCTTTTGTACCTACCATTCTAGGTACATTAAGAATTTACACTTTATAAAAATAAACCACATACTAAATCTAGTACTTTAATATTTACACACAAAAACAAAATAGGAATTAATATATTACACCTAGCTTATTCTAGAGTTTAACTTGTTCAATTTTTACAACAGTTTAACTTTGACAAGTGTATTTATACATGGATTCGCTCTGCCATGCTGTTGTTCTTTGCTTTTTTTAGGGGATTTAACAATATATTTACTCTGATTGTGGGAATTTTCAACTCTCCCCGCTACTTTTTCCGAGTAATCTTTCACGGTACTTATAGTATTAACTCTTTTTCGCATCGTACTACTTGCTTGGTCGTATGACTTATCTTCTTTTAAACCTGACCCTTTGTCCCACGTCGATGCATCCCTTTTGTTAACGTATCTGTTGAGTCCCATTTTTCTGTCGCTTTTAACCTGATCAGTTTTTGCTGGCATCTTTCCCAATTTTCCCTGTCTACTGGCTTTGTATTCGGTGTTTTCCGCCTCTTGCTGTTTATTTTGCGGCTTTTCCCTGACTTTACCGTTTGAGTAGCCCGAATTATGATTTTTAAAACGTTCTTTAAACCCTTGTCTGGTCTGTTCTGCTTTTTTTTCTTTTCTTTCCTTCCGGAACAAAGATTTTTCTAATCCGAAATTCACGTATTTATTTTCTTGCGTCCTTTTTACACCCCTTCCCTTCGAATTCACATCTGATATCTTTCCTGTCATATTTGACTGGGAGCTATTCTCTTTTTCTCCTGTTCTCTCAGCAAAAGAGCATTTTAGTTCTGGTTTTGTTTTGAATCTATTATGGGAGGTGTTTCTTTTAATTTTATCTATTTCTTTTTGAGTGTCGTTACCCAAAATATAATATGACAAGTCTGTGCTTTTATCCGCCACTATAGCTTTCGTTTTTAAGCTTCCTAACCCTTCAATATTTAATGTAATGTCCGCCGTAGGTAACCTCCTTACATCGTTTATTAGTGGTTGTTTTACGTAAATTTCCCTACCATCTAATTGATTGGGTTTAATTAATCTTTCGGGAATCACGTCATACTGGCTTCCTGTGTCTCGTAGCGTCGTGCATTTTTTTCCATTTATATTCGCCTGACCTAGATAAGGTTTAAAATTCTCTTTGAAATTTGTCCCTTCCTGAATGTGATGAACATTCGCAATGTTTGTTATATTTCTCTTATTTTCTGGGCAATTTCGCTTCCAGTGGCTCGGATCTCCACAAACGAAACAAGTGTTTTTCGTCGTTTTTTCGAAAGTTCTCTGCCTGTCCTCTTTATCATTTTTTTCTCGCCAGTTTGGTTTTATTTCCTGATTTTTTTCCGGTTCTTTTTCCTCATCTCTCGACCCTTCGAACTTTTTTTCCGCCGAATACCTATCTTTCCATGTCCGTTTTTGCACGCTTTTTATTTCTTCGTAGCCGTCCAGATCTTTCACTAGAGTTTCCGGATTTTTATACGACGCCCACGAATCAATGAAGTGTTCCCTTATCTCCGCCGGCACACGCCTTTTAATCTGTTCCGTTATTAATAAGTCCTTTAGCTCTTCAAATTTTGTGATACCTATCCCATTTAACCACCCGTTTTGAAAGCTATTTAATTCAAAAATTAGATCTTTCCAAGGGCCGTTTGGATTTTTCGCATGTTTGTTTAGTTTTTGACGATACGCTTCTAGGCTAAGTCTGTATCTTGCCAATAAAACTGATTTTACATGCTCAAAGTTGTCCACAAGTTCTTTTTGTTCGCGTAATATTAATTCTGCGATCTCTATGGGCAGTAATGCCAACAAGTGTGTCACAAGATCGTCGCTTTCTATCCCGGATCTCTCGGCTTGTCTTTCAAATAAGTTAAGAAATAAAGTGATATCGGACTTTTCTGGATCAAATTTTTGCATAATTCCCTTTAATGAAATTTTAGGCGCTCTTTCTGATCTATTACTCGAAATGGAGCTTCTTCTGTCCGCGTTTTGCGTTAACCTAATTTGTTCTAACTGAAACTCTCTTTCTTTTTGTTTTTCTTCTCTTTCCATTTCTAATCTTTCCTTCTCTTTTTCTTGCGCCAGCTGCTCTTTTTCCTGCGCCAGTTGATCTTCCCTGTCTTTTATTATGAACCCGACTTGCGTAAGCGCAAATTGCTCATCATAACTATCCGAACTTTGTATTTTCTCGATAATTATCGCTATTTTGTCATGTTCTGCAATTTTTACGTCTAGCACGTCTGCTAAATGTACCAGATCAATTCTTCTGCAGTACTTCAGTGAAGTAACCTTTGCCATATTTACTTATTTTAACACCTCCCCAAATAATTTAAATAATACACAAAAACTAATCTTTTTGTCAGCTGATATCTAATTTTAGATTTTACTTCGTTTCCTAAAATATTTTAATTTTAAAGTACTTCCATATGCAACTTTTGGAACACTATCCAATTAAATAAGGTTACATATAAAATAAATAAATCTTAGGTAAATACATACATTAGCAATAACATATAGACACTTTTTTTTTTCAAGAAAAAAAATTTTCTTTTATACTAATTCTAAGTATTTTTCAATACCAAATATCTTGCAGGTATTACACACTTTGCCCAGCATCAACTGCTGACCGTATCTTTTTGTTTAAAAAGAACAAAGCACAAAAACACAAAAAAAAAACGCTATACAATTATGCAAATATTTCAGGTATAGTCCCTGTACACAAAGCCAATACTGTATGTAATATATTTTTTTCACGATTATACATATACATCGGCATACCTTTCTGTATGTCTCAATTTTGGGCCTTTTTTTTTTCCGCAAGCCTTATCCAGTGCTGCAATTACTTAAACCATAACCTTTCAGAGGATATATAGATGTTTATTTATCTAATCTTTAGGTTAATTTCAATCTTTTAGGTTAAAACATTTATCTTTTAGAATCAACCTCCTTATAATATGACAGAAAAGAACGAAAAGATTCTTTTTTCTATTTGACCCAAAGACTGCAATTTTCTTTGCCAAGCCTTCTATCCTTAATTTTTTTTTTAAAGCAGTTTTTTCCGCTTTATTTACATATATTCTCCTCAAATATACCCCAGATTTTAATCTGATCACAAATTTATGCTTCCGAAAAAAAATTCCTTTTTAATCCTACTCGGCGTGATGCCTTTATGTTTATCTTTATTTTCTACTTAGAATAACACCCGGGAACACTAAATTTTTAGATCTTAGTTTAACAATCAAATTTTCTACTGAGAGCCATTCATTAAAAAATTAATGAGCTTACCTTTTGTTTTTGTGGTGTCTCATCGCGTAGAACTCGACGGTGATCTGCTGTCACTAGGCCTGTCAGCTGCTCCCTTTGAAGCCTTGTCGGGGGAATTCTCCTCTGACGCTGTGCTCTTTCACTCCTGGTGTTTTCCGGAACAGTTTCTGCTGAGTGGTCTATTCCTCTCTGGCGAGTCCTTTGTTGGGGGAACTGTCATCCAAAGATCTGCTCATCTGTTTCCGCAGGCTGGTCTGTCACTCTCCAGCGAGGTCTGTCTTGAAGGAACTGCCGTCCGAAGATCTGCTCCTCTGTTTCCGCAGGCTGGTCTGTCACTCTCCAGCGAGGTCTGTCTTGAAGGAACTGCCGTCCGGTCCTCTGCTGCTCGGTCCTCGGCTTATTTTCTACCGTCCTTCCTTCGCCTGTTGTCTCTCTGCTGTTGACTCTTTTCCCACTGGGTTAGTTTCTTGCGCTGCCACCAGTTGTGAGGCCTCTAGTAGATTTTGGTAGCGAAAAGCGGTGAGGCTACTTCCGAGGCTTATGATCATGAACTACTCTGCTTTAGTAATCAAATTGTAATTTATTTACATTCAAGTACATCTGTAAACAGATTATTCAATCAGAGTATTTTAATCATTACTTAAAGTTCATTAGTCCAGTTTGGGAATTAATCAAGAGGTGGCAGCCCGCTTAACTTGATGCATACAGTCTGTGCATTCTCCGCAGACTTTTCAAAGTCTCGCATCCTCCGAGCACCACTCAATCCTCTTCTTGAGAGCACCTGTGCATTCCACTCTCTTTTGCGCACTGCACCCCTCTTTCTCCGTTCGTGGGAAAATCTTACCTCCTTCGGTACTTGAAAGCTGTGCCCCGGGTGGTCGACCTATAGTTACATTTGACACTCCGTTATCCCAAAGGGATGCGCTAATTGATACATCTATTTCGATGGGTGGTCGAGCTATCATCACATTTGACACGCCGTTGTATCAAAGGGATGCGCTAATTGCTATATATTTCGATTGCCACTTAGTAGTGACAGTGCCACCTTCGGTGTTGCTTTCAGTTCTCTCTGTGTGAGGCGGGAAGTCTTACAAGCGGTATTAAAAAAATCAAGATTTTTTTTAACAGTAAAAAAAAGGAAATATTAAGAATTTAAAAATCCTCCTCCCCCCAAAAAAGTACTTTTTCTCAAATTCCCCCCCCAAACTAAATTGTATGATGCATTTTGCGTCACCAAACCCCTCTCTGGGCACCCCTGGCCTGTTAAAGAGGGATACATAACCGTCTAGAAATGTGATTTCTCAATAGTTTTAAGAATGTTTTAGTTTGAATTAAGTTTTAGCTAAATACTGATGCTTAATAAAGTTACTGTGTAAACTACAGGGCTGAGCAAGAGTATTCAAATATGTTTCCATTACAATTTAGTCATGATGTGTATAAAGTAAAATGTATTTGTCCAAATTCAGTGTAATTATTTATTTAACTGAGTGTTTTCATCTCAAGTTTTCTTTTAAGGCTTAAAAATTTGAAAGTAACAAGTGAATTTTATTGTACAACAAAATATTAAATACAGATTGAAAAGTTAAACATAAGTGTCATCTTAATCCTTGAGTGTAAATCTTTTATATGGAAAGCTGTAGACAACTTCTCTCAACTATTCAATTTGTCTCTCAATCTAATAATTATTCATTTCAAAATGATGTAATTTTTATGATATTATGCTTTGTAGCTGTTTATGTTTTGCTCATTGATAAATCAAAAAATGTTAAAACGAAGTTCTGCCTCTTTTTTGCATGAGAGTTACGATCAGAGTAAATAAAATAGAAATGCAATGTGTTTATCTTATCTGAAGTAGAAAGTGTATCTTTCAAAAATTGTTCAAAGTAAATGTTGTTCCATTTAATTATTGATTCTACTTTAAAAATTTCAGCTTCAAAAATATCTTGAAAATTTAATCAGAAGTTTACTTTAAAGAAATCCTTAGTTTGTTTCTTAATTCCTGTGCAAAAATGTACTTAAATCAAAAGTTGGCTTATAAGGATAAGAAAATCATGAAAGCAATGAAGTTGTTTAAAATATCTTTATAGAGAGACATTTTTTGCAGCCTTTAAAATATTTTTTTTATTAGATTGTTTTTGGAATATAATATTTTACTTTATTTATGCAACACTTTTGATTTATTTTATTTATTTATTTTAATACTTTCTAAGTTATGAAAAGAAAATAACAATCTTGCATGCAGTTATACTTCATTTTATTCTATAAACTAGCTGACCTGCCTGGCGTTGCCCGGATCCGTCATAATAATATTAAACGGACTTGAAATTTGTATGAATTTCTCTTTAACTCGAAATATATGGAAATACATTGTCTGAAATATGTGGCCACTGACTGTGTGAAAAATTGGTTAAAAAAAAAAAGCTGTAAAAATGCTCAAAATGACTGCAATGGGAAACGTGGGAGGGAATATGTGTGCAGCGATTGCATGATTTTCGTGTTAAAGTATTGATATTTATCTGTAAATTCAAACTAATTATATCACTCTCTAATCCGCCTGTACCGTGAATGAAATCGATACTTGAATGATTAGCTAAAAGTATATAATATTATAAACATAGCTGTCAACTTTTAACTAATCTTCCATAATACCTGGATTAGTTTAATCCAGGTTAACCTCATTTCGAACCAAAAAAATTATTTCATGAATCTTTATTTATTTACTTTCAATTTTTTAAGTAGCACTCATTTAATTTCATTTCTTTAAAAAAAAAACTCTGGTTTGAAATTCATTAAACCAGGATCAAATTAACACATGTATTACGGAAGATTAATATAAGGTAGGCACCTATGTATAAAATGTAATTTAAATGTATATGATATTATAATTTCAGAGCCATTGTAAAAAAAAAGCCTATATTTTTAATCAAAGCATGTGTAATGTTCACACTGTGGTCAAAATCCTAACCGTAACTAATTGTACCTTAACCAGAACCTGTCTGTAAACTAACTGCGACTTAACCGTAACCTAACCATAACATAAATGTAACCTCTAGCTTTTATCTTATTGCATCCTTATCCATAGTCTAACCATAACCTAACTGCAACTTAACGTTAACCTAAATGTAACTTAACCGTGATCTAACTGTAACCTAACTGGAAATTAAATATAACCTAAGACTAACAGTGAATGTAATTGCAACTCATCCAGACAAAATTGCAATCCAAACCGAACTTAAAAATTCAATATGAAAAAATATTGGAATATGACCCAATGCAAATTTGAACCAGACAAAAATATTCCAATGAACCATAACCCAATCCAATTACAACAAAATAATTTCTGTATACATGTTATTTGAGCCGAACATAAAAATTCGATTTGAAAAACCCCGAATTAATGAACAGAGTCAATTCCAAAACGGACAAAGTTATTCCAAATAACTATAACCAGATCCGAAGAGGACAAAATAATTTCCATGGACATAAACCAAATCCAAAACTAAAAATTTCATTCAAAAAAAAAAAAAAAAAATCTTAATTTACAAAAAATTGTTGTCTCATGGCGATCCTCCTTGGTCTATCATGTCCGGATATTTTTTTCAAAAAGCCAAGTGTGACAACATTATTTTAATAATCGTTTGATTTTATCAAACAACAGAAATACATTAAATAGAAATAATTTGCTTTGCTATTTGATAATTTATTATGATGTATTAATCGTCTGCCGATTTGAACAATTGTATGCATAACAGCCATTTTATTTTCATTTTAAAAGCAATTTAAAGCCATAAAAAATTTTTGCATTTAATAGAATACATTTAAATTTAATCAATGATTAAAAAAATAACTTCTAGAAAAGCCTTGTATATATTTTTTTTTTTACTGCAACATTAACCACACATACATTCTAATGTATGAAGTGCCAACATTCTGACGTACAACAGCTGTGATCAAAATCTTAAATTAAACTGAATGTTTACCGGTCTATGAATTTTAAAGGTCTTTGGAAAAAAACAGTCACTTTTAAATTGGTTTCTTTTCCTGTCCCCGATTTTTAATTATTGCTTCAACAGTTTAAACCAACCAACCATTAGCAAGCTAATGGAGAAAAAAGCAAAAAAAAAAAAAAAAAAAAAAAAAAAAAAAAAAAATGATTTTTTTTATGAGAGTGAGTTTTGGATTTTAATTAATTACTCAGTTAGTAATTGGAATTTCAAATTTCTGAAGCTCAGGTACATCATGAGAGATTTCGGGCTACTCTCAAAAAAAATTTTTCATCCTCATACATGCTCTAGATTTTGCTAGCCATCGCAGACACATGCACACACACACAGACAAACAGAGCATTTTGTTCTTTTATTAGTATTGATAACTGTTAAAATGTGCTTAAATTGTAAGAGTTTAGCATCATTCTATAGGAGGAAATATTTTCCTCCTTTTTTTTTTTCTATTTCCCACTATTGTGCTTGTATTAAATAGAAGGTCCAAATGGCCCCAAATTTTTCCTGGATCAACCCTTGCATAAATCTTTGACAATTAATTACTGACATGTATCTAATATGAAAGTACCTATTTTTTTTTTTCCACTTTCAGTAGTTATTAAATATTAAAAATAATATTAAATATAATAATATTAATTTAATAATAATATTAAAAAATATATTGTTTTATTATTATTTTTTTTTAATTTGTGTTAGAAGTAATTCTCATTTCTAATCTTGTGTAACTATTTTTGCTTTAAACTAGTGCTGAATTAAATAAAGTTATAAAATCACTGGACTGCAATGATTCTAAATCTAAAGCAATTAAATTACAAAAAGATTTGATGAAGCTTGCTGCAGAAAAGAAGTATAAATTGAAAATAAAGACAGATAAAACAGAAAAAAGAAGGAAAAAGGTTGTTGCTAAAACCTTTAATGGTTTTGGAATTGTTGTTCCAGTTAAGAATAACATTGGCTACAGATCTTTGCCAGATTCAGATGGTAAGTTATTTTTAAAGAACAGTTACAGGGATGTAAGACCTGCGCCAATTGCGCCAGACTGCGCCGAAACCGCTTTTCTGCGCCAAACTGCTACAAAACAGCTATTTTTTTCAATTTTGCGCCAAACCTGCGCCAAAAGGCACTTTCAAAACGAAATTTAGCGCGATTTCGTCGATCCAGGAAACAACAACAAATAACTTTTTTTAGGCTGTTTATTTCGTCAAAAAACAAAGAAACATTGCAAAAGATCTCGAAAAACACGCATATTTTGCCGAAAAATTGCGAAAAACATGCGCATTCGGTCACGAAAAACACGCGCATTCGGTCACGAAAAACACGCGATGTTTTGTGGAATTTTCTCGTGGCTCCGCAAACGACCGGAAGTTGTTTTTCCCTCGAATCGTCATACGTTCATTTTCATTGCAGCCGATTGCAGAGTTTGGAGTGGAACGTCATGTGACGTATAGCGCGCGCGTTGGGGGAGACGAATGAGAGCTGCTTCAGTATATTTATTCCTAATTAATGGGAGTTCGCCTCTAATGTCAGGGGTAATTCTCGTCCGAAATTTTCAGAAATTTAAGGCATCCTTTTCCGAAAATTTGAAATCGGGTTATCTGTTCCACATAGCTACCAACTTGTATGGTTTTGCGCGCGGAGAAATGCAAATTTCGTGAAAGGATCGCCGAAAAAGCGCACATTTCGTCAATATTTCGCGGAAAAACGACGATTTCGTCAATGTTTTTGTCAACGAACTTTGTCAAAAGATCGCTGAGAAATGCGAATTTCCTCTGCGAATCGCGAAAAACGGCAATTTCACCAAATATCGCAGATAAAACGCTAATTTCGTCTGAAGACTGCGGGAAAACGTCGATTTCTTCTAAAGATTGCGGATATAATGCCGATTTCGTTAAAATATCGCTGAAAAAAAAACGCCGTTTTCGATAGAAGATCACTTTAAAATATTTTGCCAAAAGATCATTGAAAAAAAAAAAAAACGCCGATTTCAGCAAAAGATCACGGAAAAAACGCTGATTTTGTCATAAGATCGCGGGGATAAAACGCCGTTTTCGAGAAAAGATCGCGTAAAAATGCAAATTTTGTCTAAAAATCGCCGAAAAAACGCTGATTTTATGTAAAAAAAAAACACGGATGAACGTCGATTTCGTCTAAAGGTCGCGGGAAAATCGCAGATTTCGACAAAAGATCGCAATAAATCGCCGATTTTGCTAAAATATCGCGGGAAAACGCCGATTTCGTCTGAAGATCTCGGATACCCCCCCCCCCCTCTCCCGCCACCGATTTCCGAAAATGCGATGTGAATTTCCAAAAAAAAAAAAAAAATTCACCCAGAATAGTCTTTATTTTATGTATTGTACATATTTTCTGTAAGTTAAGTATTTTTCTGTTCTGCTTCTTTCCCGTGTCGGTGGTGAATTATTTCGCTCCTCGGCGAATCCTGCCGATAGACGACAAAACTGAAAGCAGAAAGCGCTTACGAAAATCCGCTACATGTGTGTCAAACAATTACAAGTAAATAAATAAAAAAAATAGAATTTTGTCAAAAAATGAACAAAACACAGTCAACAATGAACACAGGGAAACAGTTTTGAATTCAAACACTTTTCTCCGAGAGGGACTTCTGTAGCTCCGCGGGGGACATGATAGAGTTCCGGGGAGGGGGAATGTCCCCCCAGGTCACCATCTGAATTCAACACTGTAGGAAAAGACCGTAAATCTCGGCAAAAAATCAGGAAAAATGCTCGAATGCTCGAATTTCGTCAAAAAAATCGTGGAAAACACACAAATTTTGTCAAAGCATCTCCAAAAAAAAAAAAAAAAAAAACGTAAGTTTCTTTAAAAAATCCCAAAAAACAAGCGTATTTTGTCAAAAAATCACAAAAAAAAATTAATTTTGTCAAATCGCGATAAACACGCAAATTTTTATCGAAAGATCGCGAACAATACTTGAATTTCATCAATATATCGCATAAAACACTCGAATTTCACCAACAGATCGTGAAAAACACTCGAATTTCAACAAAAGATTGCGAAAAAGACGCGAATTTCGACAATAGATAATAATTCAAATTTCGACAATAGATAATTCAAATTTAGACTATAGATCACGAAAAACACGTAAATTTTATCGAAAAATCACGAAAAACGCTCGAATTTCATGAAAGGATCACAAGAAAAACGTGAGTTTTGCTAAAGAATCGTTAATATCATAGAAAAAGAGAATAAAACACAGTCAAAAGATCGTAAAAAAAAACAATCATTTCTGTAAAAGATGGCGAAAAAAAACCCCGCAAATTTCTCTAAAGGATTCCGAAAAACAAGCGTATTTCGTCAAAAAATCACAAAAAACATGAAATTTTGTCAAAGGATATATAACTTTGTCATAAAAGGAACAAAAAATCGTTAAAAAAAAAAAAAAAAAAAAAAAAAAGTTAATTTCTTTAAAAGATTGTGTGGGAAAAAAAAAAAAAAAAAAAGTTAATTTTTTTAAAAGATTGTGTGGAAAAAAAAAAAAAACGAAAATTTCATCAAAAGGATCGTAAAATCGTAATTTTTGTGTAAAGATCTCAGAAAAAGTACAAATTTCATCAGAAGGTCGTAAAAAACCCAGCAAATCTAATTAAAAAACAAAAAAACAGGGTTGAAAAAAAGATTGCGAAAAAGCGTGAATTATGTTAAAAGATCGTGAAAAACTGCAAATTTCATCGAAAGGTCTGAAACGTGTGGAGAAATTTAATATGAGTATTTATTCTTTCAAATGTAAAAATATTTTTCAAGATAGCAATTATTGTAATTGTTAAGAGTTTATTTGCATTAGAATATATGATATCTTTATATATTAGATATCTGCTCCTAAAACAGCTTTTATTGCTACAAAATTATATTTTTGCTGCTACAAAATCCGATATTTATTGCTACAAAAACTGATATTTGCTGCTACAGAAATAGGTTTTACTGCTCCAAAATTCGATTTTTGCTGCTCCAAAGCTGCTACAAAATGCCTTTAGCGCACTTTCATCCCTGAGTTAATGTGCTGTTTCTAATTATTAACATATATGACATCAATTATTTAATCTTGATAATAAATTTTGTGCATAATCTTGATAAAATTGAAAGTACTCTGTTTATGAAAATAAATAGGCTTCACAAGTCAAAATTCATCTAAAAATCCTTTAAATCAAATTTGATCATTTGTGCTTCAGTAATAAACCTACAAGAATATTGTTGTTGTTAAATGTTATGTATTTTGTGTCATTTTATATATAAAATTTAATCTGATTTTAGAATATTTCATATAATTTTTAATTCATCATTCTAACAATGTATTTAATTCTATAAAAAGTTCTGTTTTTATCAGTATATCTATCAATGTCCAAAATAATTAATATCCAGCTTTTTTCAGAGGAAAGGGAGTGGGGATTATAATATATGAATTAAAAAATTTAATGTGAAAATTACTTAAGTTTTACGTCAAGAGACTCCTTTAATTTTTGCATATTTCTTTTGTGACTAAGTGATTTTGAACATTCTAGGAATTTTCCAAGATTTTTATTTATTATTATTATTATTATTATTATTATTTGTTCTTTATACGTCAGTTTGGAAATATTTAAATATGTATATATATATATATTTTAATGTTAGATGAGGGAAAAAGGAGTGTTACTTCTATGGGTTTTAGTAATTTTGGTTTCTATTTTTCGTGGGAAAAAAAAAAAAAAAAAAAGTAGCTGACCTTTTTTGCATTGTCTAGGCTTGTGATAATATAACTGAGTAAATATCAGATTTGTATGATTTTATATTTTATTCAAATTTAAAGTTTTAAATAAAAATCATTCCAAATAAACCTAGCATCAGTAAGCCTGCTTCTTGAGCAATGTACAATATGCTACATATATGGGTGATTCTCAAAATAGGGGACAATTTATGTCTTTCAGCATACAAAAAAAATTGAGAGGTTTTCTGTCATGTTTTTATATTTAGATATGTTTGTCTTAATATTATTCATTATTTGCACTCAAGAATTACTCACTTTTTAGTTAAAAACACCTTAAAATAACAGAAAAAATGTTCAAAATGTCATTAGCATGGATGTCCACAGCAGCTGTGCCTTGTATATACTAGCTTTTTAAAGAGTTAATATCATGTTTATAAAATAAAACAAATGTTATTCTTTCTTTAAATTAATCAAGGAGAGGATTTATCCAATAAATTTCTTTTTAAAAATAAAATTATAGTATATAAAAAAAGAATTAAAGTTTGTCCTCCATATTCTATTTTCAAAACAAGGTCATACTATAACAGCTGGTTAATAATCAAAACTTCATTTTCACATATGACAATAGTTTGAAAATATAAAGTTTTTTCGTGGCAACAAGTAGCCATTTTATCCCAGCCTGAAAATAGAAGCATATATTGTATTTTAAGAATAGAAGTTGAATATTAGGGGCGTACATCAATTGTATGTCATTAGAATGGATAATAATTTTCATGTTTATTTTATAATTAAAATTTTTATTTTACTTATTTACATAGGACTTTTGTGTTTTAAAAAGCCCCAGAAAGGACTATTGCATTATGATTATATTATGGCTCATAATCTTATTTAAATTAAAATTTGTCATTAGCATGGACAAATATCAGTGTCATTAGCATGGTTTTTCTGTCCATGCTAAAGACTCCTATGTGCATAAATGTAACCATTGTTTATATTGTATCTTTTACAAAGTTTAATTTTACATATAAATTTAGGTATTACATTTTTTATCCCTAAAATATGCATTAAATCTGTCAGAAAATCACTAAGACAGCTTCTTACATTGTTAGTGTCAGAATGTTGCTCATGTAAACAAAGTTTGCTCTTTGGTAATGTTTTTATTCTCCTTATATGTATACTATATGTAAAAATGGAAACCATTTGCTGAAAAGGAAGGCTAATAAATATAGAAAAAAATATTTAAACAGGAAGAAAATAAAAATTTCTTAATATATTTATTCCATGCAATTTGCTTTGTCATTAGCATGGCTCAAAAAATACTAATTATTATTTTTAAGTTATTTTTTAAATATTTAGCTCTGCTGACTACATGTAAAGTATACCTAATACTATATTAACAACACCTTTTTTTTTTCAGAAATTTTGCTAACAGTAATTTTTCACTTTTGAAATTGTCCCCTATTTTGAGAATCACCCATATATGCTACACATGCTCTCTAGTTTTTAACCCTTTCAAAGGCAGTGGCTGGAGGGTCTACCCACCTAATTTTAACTCCAAAACTGATAATTAGCACCATGAATATTTTAAGAAAATTTTGCTTTTCCAATGAAAGTTTAAAATAACAGGTTTATATTTCCTAAAAAATATGTTTGAATATTCTAGTGTCAGTCAATGTTTTCATCATTTTACAGAATTTTTCTGCTCCTGAAAGGGTTAAGCAAACTGAATTTCTGTGATTATATATTTTTATGTACATATCTTTCCAAATGAACACAGGACTTATACTAATTTTCTGGAGCCACTACTATCTTTAGAAGTATACAGCAGTGAACTTGTATGATTTTACATTCTTAAATGGAAATCTTACCAAACAAAATAAGTGCTCTACCCCCAATCTAGTTAATGCCGATTTAATTTGTGACAATTATTACAATACATCCTGTTAAAATCTAAATAATTCCACCCTCTCTAACCCATTCATAAATTTTCAAAATACAATTCATTCTTTGACTGCCATGAATTCAAACCTCAGAACATACAAAATACATGCTGGGTTTGCAAAAAAAAAGTCTCTTAAAATTACAAAAGTAGCTTACAAAGAAGATTTTGTTTTTATTTTTTAAAGGTTAATGAATGTATTTTTTAAACTGAAGACATTGTTATAAAGAAAAATGTACACAGATTAATTTGATATATTATACAGGATGATTCAAAAAAACATGGATAAATTGATATGACAAATCAGGCATATGACAAGGATAAAAAATCCCATAGGAACATAGGGCCACAGAACACTCGTTGAGTCACAAATACAGGGTGATTCATCCTAACTCAATTTGGGTTGACGGTAATAAATTTCTGAAAGTTTAAGTATATTATAATAAAACATTTAACAGACATTCTCATCTTTGTTTAAATGTGATAACACACATAAAAAATGGTAGAAGTTTGCATTATGCGCACCAGCTATATGCACTTGGCACCTCACATTTTGGACTGTGATAATCAGTTTATACGGTATCATCGATTGCTTGAGCAATATGTTTTTCCAGATCTTTTTGTAACATTATCACATTTCACACAAAATAAAATACACAACGTTGCATTTTCATTATAATATTTTTATTTTCCGAGAAATTATTACTTTCAAACTGGGTATAGCCATTTTTGAAACACCCTGCATTTGTGACTCAATTAGTTGTTTGCAAGCCTATGTTCCTATCTGATTTTTTATCCTTGTTGTATGCTTGATTTGTCATATAGTTTTGTCCACATTTTTTTTAATCACCCGGTATATGTTTGTATTTACAACAGAAAAATGGATGTCATTATTATGTCAAGTATGAAGAAACAAACAAAAGTTGTAAAAGTGACTTCTAATATTTGAAATGTTGAATATTAAAATTTATTATTACTACCATCATTCGAAATAAAAATAAATACTGCAAGATAGATACAGGCATATTTTCATATTTCTATCAGAAGTGCAGATGTAGATTTTGAAATATAGTAGAAAAAAAAAAGCTAAAAACCTTGAAACTATGTTTTTGAAAGAATGAATATTCATGTATTTTAAAACACATTGCACTTTTATATATAAAAATGCATCTAGATTAAGTGGGCATTTTTAATTTTTTGATATTTCGAATAGTTGAACATGTGCATGGTTTAAAAGATGAGAAAAAAAATTATTTCAAAAAGAATTTTTTTAAAGGAAATTTCTAAGGAATTTTTCTTTCTATTAGAAATTAGAAATGGGAAAGTATAATAATACAGCGGTAAAGATTTTTTAAGAACTAATATTCTTTATATATTTTAAAACAATGGCATTACACATGTATAGAGTAAAAAAGTATGTAGGTTTAAGTGGATATTTAATTTTTCATATTTTGAATTGTTGAAAATAAAATAAGGCATGAACTTTTCATTTCATTTTGCAATGTTCATTATATTTCTTAATATCCCTAATAAGAATAATAATAATAATAATAAAACACTAAGCTTTAGATACATTAAGGCCAGCCTTGAACTCATCTGAAATTTCAACCCTCTATCTACAGTAGAAAAATTTAGTCATTTGCCAACAGATAAAACTTTCTTTTATTATTATATATAAACAGGTGCCTAGACACAGACCTGCATAATATAGAAATATCAAGAATTTTTCTCAATTTGCAGTTACAGAAATATAGAAAATTCAAGGAAAAACACGGGTAAAAACCAATGTCTTTCCATTATTTACTATATACAGCAGAAGGTATCGGGGAGAGGGAGATGGGATTTCAAAATCATACAGAAATATGATGGATTCAGAAGTAATGAATCTAGAGAATGGAAAATATGTTATATTGAAAATTGTTAAATTTCTTGCATAGCCCCTCATTTTTTTGTTTCATTTTGGGAATATCGGATTTTAATCTTATTCTTTCGACGATAATTTTCAGAATTTTCAAGCTATGATTTTGAAATTTTAACAAAAGTTGCTCTGTACACTTAACTTACACAAAATGCAAATTAATTTTTTATAGAGTTGACGCATGCGCAGTGAAAATTTATTTAGTAAACCTGCTCATTTTTCATACAATTATTCATATTTTTACATTTTGATTACAAGGCATTATGTACAATGTCGTTTTTCATATGTTCTGAAAAGAACATTGTTTTTTATTAATAACTCTACAAGTTATAAGCATAAAACTTGGCAAAACTTGGGACCGTTTTTATAAAAATCTTAATTTCTCCACGAGTATACATGCTATCTGCATAAAAATGAACACAGTTTATTACTATAAGCCACTTAATCATAATCTGCAGTTTGAACGCTTTTGCTGCATTAGTTTTAACAGGGTTATTCAAAAGATATTTGTTCTTTTTCAATTGTTTACGGTCCCCTATTGGATTTTGGAAAAAAATCTTTTTGAAGATATATGACCTGTACTATTTTGTTTATACACCTGGAGTTTCAGAGTCATTCCTTATGAATATTTCTAGATATTTAACAAAATGTCTAAAATCGCAAATGTCAAGATTTTTTTTTTTTGCTGTGACTGTATATTAAAAAGTTTATTTGTATTAATTAGTATATTGCATTTAATTAATCATTATTGCATCATACGTATCAATTACAATAATGATGGTTCTCTACCATTAATTTTATTTAGAAAATTGTAATGTGCATATAAATTAACATTTTGGAGCTTAGAAAAGCAATATCTCCTTTTCAAATTTTCATACTGTTATGGCTCATTTTCCTATTCAATAATTTATGGCATCAGTAAAATAACTGAAGTTTATAATTAATCTAAATTATTTGGTCTATTTTTTAGCTACTTTGAAAAACATCTTGAAGAAAATTGCAACTGCTGAAAATAAAACCCAGCAATTAAAAGAGCAAGAAACATTAGATGAAATCATATCAAATGTTCATTTTGCTAATGATGAATTGGATTATGGCATGGGTCTAGAACTTGGAATTGATCTGTTTTGCGATGGAGACCCTTATTTTCATCATGATATCTTGGGAATATTGCCTTTAGCATATGATTTATTAAATCGTTCAAAATATGCAGCTGTTGTGAGAGCTCATTTAAAAAATCGAAGGAAAGGTGATAATCTGAGCACTCTTCATGTCTAATACTGACAAAAAATAGTTTTCATCATTTGTAGTTTTATTTTTATAAAACTTTGTACATAAGATTTTAAATGTTTGTGACTTTGTACATAAGATTTTAAATTTTAACAAGTGGAGATAGTCATTGATTTTAAATGTCTGTGAAAATTTATGTGAATAGTATCTATTGTATATATATATACATGACAAATATTTGTTATCTGATAGTATATATTTATTTATGTTCATTTTTCTGCAATTTAAAAAATTTCACATCTAATTGATTGTGATTTTTTTTTTTTTTTTTTTTTTTTTTTTTGTACCAATTATTATAATATATGAATAATTTCACATTTGTATATATCATTTAAAAAGTTAATAACTGTAAGTAGTTGTGAATATTAAAGAATGAGTGATTTTTATAACTATTGCATTCATTTAATCATTGTAGTATTTTTTATTAAATAAAAAAAAATTGGAAATAGTCATACCAAACAAAATTATATTTTATTCCAAAAACAATTCTCTACTTATAGTCTATATATTTAAAACACCTGGCTGTTTTTTTGGTCATCAGCCCTGAGCTTTCTACAGGCCTGATTTTGATAATTATTTTTTTAAATGAAAGCTGTTTATGTGTAGATGAGCCCATTCTAGTTAATTTTCAATTTATTTCAATTTTTATATTTTATTTTTAATTTTAAAAGCTTTTTCATGACATTTCTTTAAAATAGTGGCAACAGGTTAAGCTTTTCTCAAAATTTATTTTGTTTCATTATTTTCCACCAATCAGGAACTTGATCTCATCGGTGAATGTATAATCGCGTTTCAAAAAAAAAAAAAAAAAAAAAAAAAAGGTTTTCGTTAAATTTAATCATAATAAAATAATTGCACATAGTTATTCCCTGCAATATACAGATTATTTACTGAGAAATATTATTAAGTATTATGTAAGTAAAATAACAGAAGATAAACTTTAATAAAATATAATATCTAATGTGAAATTTTGTCGATGGAGAAAATGTCGTCATACAGAAACCAGATAAATTTATTCCATGAATATAATATACATTGTTATAGCTGTGTCAGTGATGACGTCATATTCACGGACTTTAATTCCTGCATCTAAATAAAGTGAACTTCTATTAATCTAAAGGTCCATGGGTGCACAAATGAAAATATTTCTATAAACTGCACCATTTCTATTTAATTATAATTAATGTTTTATGAAACTAAAGAATTCTTAAATAACTGCATAAATCACGCTTTTATTTAAGAAAAGATGAGTATTTCTAAAGGTGTAAATGATGTCATATTAAAAAAAAAAAAGAGTAAAACCTGTGATATGCCGGTATCACTATATTTCTATCTTACATAATATCAACAAATAATTAAAATCATTTCATTGTATCAAATTATTGTTTAAAAAAAATCTGCATTTCAGCAACAAATGCAAAAATTTTATTCTTTTTAATAACAGAGATATCGTCTTTTTTTTTTTCGTTGCCATAGCAATAAAATTAATTTTTACAAGTTCATGGAGGATACAAACCAATAAATAAATTAAATTTATTGCAAGTGCTGTAAATGTGTAATGGGCTGGTTAGGCAGTTTAGTAAGTGCCTGTTTCTATTATAATTAAAATGTTTCATTAATATTATAATTATTGTACAGTTATCAAGCGATATTTAAACAGAGAAAAAATAAACTATGCAGATATTTTTGAATTCGTCTTCCGGGGTATAATATTAACTTCCTAAATAGTTTGGCATTTAAATAATATTTAAGGTTTAGAAACCGCATTAAAAAAAAGATTTGTAGCTGAAGTTAAGTCCAACATAATAATTTATGAGTTGTTTTCCTTATTTTTTGTTATTTTCGGAAGTTTGTGTATATTCATCATGAAAAGCTATGTTATCCTTATTTTAAGAGGTGGCAATTGTTTATTTCGCACAGTATTTTACTGTCTATATAAGATTGATATATATCATACCTAATATATATTCTTTTCCGTCGAGTTTCGACGGGTGCAGCTAGTTTTGTATTAAAACATGATTTCATTGAATTTGTTTTCTTACAATATATGAAGATGTGATACTTTTAGTCAGGTTGAACTTGATTTTATAAGTAATATAATAAAATATTTTTATGCTTTGACATTATAGTTGTTATTTCTTTATAAATTTGCTTGAGTTTAGCTAACTAAAATCTTTGTGTTTCATAAAATTATTTCTTGTACTGTGCTCATTTCATGTTAAAGTATGTTTAGATCAAACAACATGTGAAACATTCTTTCTAACCTATCAGTATATTGTGCACTTATAGTTGCTAACTTTCTGATTATTTTATTTCCAATATTTTTATGCAGAAACACTTGTTTTGTGTAAACGCAGAATTTCTGTAATCAGAGTAAGAATTTACTGATATTCAAAAAGTCGAGAGGTTGGCAACTATGTGTATGCCAACTTATGTTGTGACATTGACCCAAACTGAAGAACAATTATGCTATCAACTCTTTTAATAAACATGGGAAGCTTCATAATCAAAATCTGGTAAGAAACGAGAAGAGTTCCTGCATAATTTTTTTAAAACCTAATCTGAACCCAAAAATTCTATATGCAATCAACTTGAGTTGAATTTGACATATTTACTTTATGGAAAAATAATGCATATTTAATGAAATGCATTGCAATTCCAAAATAAAATTCAAACGTAAATTTAAATATTTTTAATACATAGTATAATATTACTGAATTGTGGGTACTACTTGATTATCCCTTTGACCAATTTCGACAAATTATATTAATCGCCAAGCTATTCACAAAATTATGCAAATTGGCATAATTTTTATTTTAAATAACGAAAGAACAACTAGTGAAATATAAATAAAAATACAAATAAAACAGCTAATTAAATATCACTTTATGACATATCAAACACATGTAACTTGATTAATGACAAATAAATATGACATTTACGATAAGCCATTATTGGCAAGTAATTTTATAGTTTGGCGATAGTTTTTTGATTGATGGGATAAATAATTAGTACCAAATTGTATAAAAGAAAGATTCTTATAACTCCAAAAATGATAATCATATAAACTAACAGTTTGTTGAATCAGATTAAGCATCTCATTTTCAATTAAAATGTATCTTTGAATTGAAATTTGAATGAAATACAGGGTCATGAAAAATCAAAGAGCGGAAAATATGATTATAAATTTCTTGGCAACTGGTTGTCTGATTTACTTCATTCTTCATACAAAATGCATATCCTTTTATTACCTTTTATATCCACCCTTTAAAATAAGCAATTATAAAAAGTTTTATATACCTTATCAAAATGAACATTTCGAGAGTCCAAAAAAAAGTAGTTCTGAATAACTGAGGTGACTGATATTCAATAGGCTTTTTCTCAATATTACATACTAAGTACACATCACATTTCATATCTCTATCTCAATTTTTTCAAGAGATAGAGCATTTACAAATGCACATACAAATAGACTGCATTTTTTCCCCTAAAAATATTTGGTATCTCCACTGTCTGAAAAATGTGCACTCATATAAAAAAAAAAAATTCGATTTTTAAAACAATTACAAGATTTATCCTATACTATGTGTAATGGGTAATGGTAATAATCAAGAATTCCTCGAAATTTGGATTGAAAACAAGAGGTGGGAGAGCATAAATCTTAATTTACGATTCCGTATTTAATTTCACATATTATATGAAGTTTAGTGTACTCCATTTGTAAATAATATTCTTCATGCAAATTTTTTATAGATTATTATTAAATTGAAATATAAAATATATACAGTATTTACATAGTTATATTATAGGTGAATACATTTAATTGCTTAATAAGAAATCATGATTCTAAATTACAATTACTTGACAGCAACTTTGTCATTTTAATATTGAAACAATATTTTATTTTCTTCCACTTTTGGAAGACCAAAAAATAAATGCAATTTACTTACTGCTTCCAAGCACAATACATAAAACCAACTAAAAAGAACATAAAAGAATGTTTTTAATATCAATTATCTAATGGATCACGTGACCCTGGCGCCAGCCGTCTAGCTAAGCGGGGAACGGTTTTCAAAATTTTCTGCAATGGGTAAGTAATAAATGATTTTTACCATAAAAAATTTCAGATATGTGACCCAAAATAATTAGAATCAAATAAATTCACAGCAGAAATTTCAACATCAGACTGAGATTCATGTAACTCAATCTGTAAAAATTTAAATACATAACCCAAAATAATTAGAATGAGTCCGATTCACAAAAAAAAAAAAAAAAAAAAAAAATGTAAACATCAAATTGAGATTTATATTACCCAATTTCACCCAACCTAATACAAACCTATAAATGTATCTGGAAATTTTTAGTTTTGGAAAAAACAATTTACAGTGGATTCTCTCTATTCTGAACACTCAGGGACCGACCATAAACTTTCAGATTAGGTGGGTGTTCAGTATACAGGGAGATTTGAAATGCATTACTGAAATGCTATGCATTATTTGAAATGCTATGTACGGTAACCAACCTGATAGTTGATCAAATAAGGTCGGTTCTACTGGATTTTTATTATATTTCATTTTTTTTAAGTTATAAAAGTAAACTAACATGATTTCTACAATCCTTAACCCTTTAAGCGTCCTGCAGAATTTTGCATGCATATTTAACAATTCATAAAATAAAAGCTAAGGAAAGTATTGATGTGGAGATTTGTATTTTATAATCTTAGATAGATATTTATTTATCATGTGCAATTCAAAAAATTAACATTAATATTGACTTTGAGTTAAGTGAACCTTTTGAATTCAAAAACTATATGACGGGAAAACCCAGTTAGGCTGCTTAAAGGGTTAATGAATGTCCTATCATAGGCAAAAATGAAATCTGCTGAAATTAAAAAGCAACAAGATTATAAGCGAATAGTTTCTTTGGTTGCCATTTTCTCAGTAGTTGACCAATCAAAGAAATCAGCCCAAAATTCCAAATTCAGCCTAAAATTCAAAAATTAATCTTTGAAATATCATGCATAAACTGTTATTAAAAATATTTCATTTAGAACTATTATTTGAAATAAGAATGATGGAAGTGGATTATTTTAACTTACCGCAACTGTCTCCAACTAATCAAAAACTAAATTTTTACATTTTCTAATATAAAAAAGTCTTAAAATGACTTCTGTTGCAGCAGGCGGATGACAAGAATGTGACAACAGATGCTTCAACATTTAACTGAAGCTCTATCAAACAAAATGAAGTAGTCAAACAAATTACTATTTCAAGTATATACTTATAATCTAGCAGTGATTTTGTCTGTTTATTTTTTAATCAAGTTTGTTAAACCTTTTTATTCATCTGTAACAGTTTCTCTGAATTTCCATGATCAGAATTCGAATTCAGATTACAAACATGTTCAGTTTACAGAGAAATGGAGTAGAAATGGGGACCTAAAGTACCATTCATAATAGTGGGGTGTTCAGAATATAGAGAGTTCATCTTTTGTTAAGTCTATGGAATTTTGCCAGGACCATCAGAATGTGTTCATAATATCGGTGTGTTCAGATAAAGTCCACTGTATTATAAATAAAATATTTACTTGAAATTATTTTTTTTCACTAAGTATAAAATAAACATTATTTTAGGCTTACTAAACAGAAAAATATATATATTCACTTTACATCAATATGTAACTAAATAAATGATTTATACCATTAAAAATTTAGACTTTCACTCTCAGGGTTTCCATAGAAGTTTTATCTGTTTCATTTAACACCATGTTTTGGCAATGTAAAGTAACAAGTGATCAGTATGCTTATGACGACTGTGTAACTTTTTCTGTTAAAATATTCATAATTAACTGTTAAACTTGTTGACTTACATGTAATCATTTATTTATTTATTTGTGACACACTTAAACTTTGAGTGATGATTTATTTTATTTTATTTTATTTCACAACAAAAATGTCAATATCCATGGAAGACTGATTAAGACAAAATGGCAATTTAATATTCTTTAGGGCCTTCTTCTCGTACCATCACCAAATTTAAAATTTGATGGATTAGAATGCATGTGGGAACAAACAAATGCATAGTTCATATACAGGGTGTCCGAAAAGTCTGGAAACGGCCGAATAATTCGAGAAATACATATGAGATTGAAAAACGTAAATATACGTGTTAAATATTTTTAAATAAGCTACTCAGTGATACCAAATTTGACCTTCGCAACCGACCCCCTGGGGGTCCGAGGGGGTCCAACTTTCAAATCTTAAATTATAACCCCCATTTTTTATTGCAGATTCGGATTCTACGGACGAAAATACGTAACTTTTGTATTTGATGTTTATTTCAAATCCTCGTTTATCACGGTGTATTCGAGCATATTAAATCGATACATATTTCGGCTTTTCCGACGGGATTTTCCCTAATCGAAACTGATTGGGCAGAATTTTTGACGTCAAATTCCCCGTCTTTTGCAGAAATAGCGTTTCCTGAAAATCACCCGTGGCGATTATTTCAATAGTGCTACACTGTTAAAAATCTGACCCATTTGCTGCAGCATCACTCCACAGCTATTATAGAATAGCTCTTTTGTGACCAATGAGAGTGTTCCATAACACAGTAAAGTAATCGTTTTCTATAAAAGTGGTGGAGTGACGATGCAGCAAAAGTGTCAATTTTTTACAGTGTAATTTTGGATCATGTACTGATTATAATAAGTAACGTTTTTTTTTTTTTTTTTTTTCTTTTTTTTTAAGAAAAATCCCTGTTGTTTCACAGTAATGTCAATTAAATAATTAAATATTCAGTTTAGTTAAACAAAACTGAACTAACAACAACAATATTTTTAAATTTTTATTAAAATTTACCAACAATAATTGATATTAAAAGTACATATTAATGTAAAAGTGGCTAATTAGGGTGGAAACATAGAGTGCAAAAAAGGATGTGAATTTTCGTAAAAAAGTTTTGGTTATTATTTTTATAACAAATAAGGATTTTTCTCCTAATGCTATCCCTTCCCTGTTTTTAAGGCATCCAACTATTTTGGCTAATTTTTTTTTTTTTTTTTTTTTTTTTTTTTTTTTTTTTTTTTTTACAAATGCTACTATTATAGCTATTACTTTTTTCATTGTAGGCTACTAAAGAAACTAATTTTGATGCCATTTGGCAGTGGCAACTGGTGGTCTGTAGGGCTTAAATTTTCAGGCCTGAGTCCAGCCCGAATGAACAAAATATTGGTGCGGCTCAGCCCATTATAGAAGTTAAAATTTCAGCCCGGCCTGTAGAGAAAAATTAGCGGTCTGATATAATAGCTAAAAACAAAGCCCGGGTTGGGGAAAAAAATTAACCATTTCAGCTCAGCCCGAGTAATATTCTACAGAATATTGACCTTTACTCTTATGGAAAAGTTCTGCCAAAAAAAACTTATCTTAGTCTTTTTATTTTTTTTATGTTTATAATCTTCATTTATGCAGAAGTGCCATAGGCTGTGATATTTATGCTTTTAATGAACCTTTGTTTGCTGTATATAAATATTTCAATTATCATTAGTAATATTAATCCTTATTCCATGTAATGAATGCATAAAAACCTAAAAAATGGTATATGGTAAAAGAAAATCTTCTAAGATGGAACCACATTGGAAAGAAAAAAATATGTTCCCTTCTTAATAGGTGTAAATGTTTAATATATTTTTTCTCGTGTATTATTGTATTAATTTTGCATGGATGAACAGTTTAAAAGAAGCTTATAAGAAATTTTCAGTTTAAAAAAACATTTCATCATAAGTAGTTTTTTTTTTTGTTTGTTTTTTTTTTTTTTTTTTTTTTCTGTGTTATTTTTTTAATAAGATTAGAAATCTACGATTCTTTAAAAAGAAAAAATTCTAATGTTTAGTTGTAGAAATAAGACGACTTAAAAGTATATGCCTTTTTTAGCAATAATTTTTGAACCAAGCCAAATTTTACTGATTGTTGAACAGACTTGGCCACATTGAGAAAATGATTTTCACACAGAATGATTCATCCGGAACTGATTTTTTTTTTATCTATGAAGACTAGGAAAAATGAAATCAGTCCCAACTTCGTATGGAAAAAAATAAGTTAGGCCCAACCCGATACTCCAGCAAAAAAGTAAGGCCCCGAGCCCGGCCCGAGTCTTCAGAAAAAAGGCCCTGTCTGAATGCTGTAAATGGAAATCAGCCTCTGTGCCAGGCCTGGCCCAGCCTGTGCAGATATCTAGTCTTTCACTTACAGGATTTCTATAGAAGTTTTTTTCTGTTTCATTTAACGCTATGTTGAGGCAACATAGTATAATACAATGATTAAAGTAATAATTTAAGTTGTATTTTCTGTAAATTTCCATTAAGATTCATTTTAAAACTGAGAAAGAAAACTTATAACTTTCATATGCTAAACATTCATCACTAAAGTTTTAAAGAAAATTTGAATTGAATTGTACATCCCATCCGCACAATACAATGAAACCTCCATAATAGAAAACAGACATTCCTGAACACATCTATTCACTAAACTTTTGCTCACTGTACTTTGCACACTTAAACTCACTGTACATTTGCATGTTTTTACCTCAATAATGAATACCTCCAAATAGCAGACACAGTTTATGGTTCAGAAATGTCTAATATTAGTTTTTACTGTATTTCTTTCTGATTAGAATACAAATATTATCATGCAATCTGTTCTTGATATTGATCTACTTATATGCTTTATTTACATTAAAATTAATTAGTAGAATGATCTATACTTTATGTCAAGACAGGCAAAAGAGTTTGTAATTCAGCTTCATTTTATTGAAAGAGGAACATTTAATTTTTTCCCAAGATAATTCATTTTTAAAAATATTTCTGATGATTACTATCTGATTATCATTTTAATTCTCAAGTAAGTTTTTAATTAATCAATGTGTGATCAAATCAAATATTTTTAAAACCCAGAAATATGCATGCACCATACTTGTTTTTGACAACAAAAATTTTAAACTATGAAACTAGTAGAAAGTGTCAGTCATTACTGTTGTATTTGAAACATTTTTCAAATAAAGTAATAAAATATATAACTTTATAGGCCACCATGATTTATTGATGATAGCTGAGCTTTAGGAGGTTTGAAAAATTGTACATAACAATAAAAATAAGCATTTTTTCAAATGATACTGGGTTGTATTAAGCTATCAACCTTGCAGTTTTCCGTAATTGGTATTATTGAAATATCTTGCATGCAAATTTTCATTTTTAATGAGCGAAGTACCATAAAACTTCCAAAGAACAGCCAATATTGGGACTGAGTAAAAATGTCCACTTCTTAGAGATGATCTGTGTACAAAGGTTTTAGTTCAATTTATTAGAAAAATCAAACAAAACTGTTTAACCCTTTAAGCGTTGTGTAAAATTTTCCAATTATGTGTAACAATTCATAAAATAGTAGCTATAAGAAGTATTCGCATGATAATTTTAATTTGGTAATCTTACATATTTATTTATCTCTTCCACTTCAAAAAATTAGCTTTAATATCGATTTTGTGTTAAATCAGCCTTTGATTCCAAAAGTTATGTGACGGAAAAACTTGGTTAGGATGCTAAAAGGGTTAATACAGTAAGATATGTCAATGTTTTTTTTTAAAAATTATTTTCCATATTAAAGAAATCTGTTGCTTTTATTTGTTTCATACATTATGAACTTCCCCCCCCCCCTATAAGTACGATAATATCTGTAAAGTTCTTTTGCACAAATCGTCATTTTTATTTAATAATGTCTTGTACATCTACAATGATTTCTTCATAAGACATTAGTTTGATTTCTTTTACAATTACCACTTTGCCATCACTTAAAGTTTGTGTTCTCTACCTTCATGTCCTGAACCATTTTCTATACGCTTTTATAAGCTATGGTTATGGTCAAATGATCATGATTATCAATAAAAAGGAATTTATCTAGCATTAAATCAGCATTTTTTTCTATGTTAAATAATATGCCTAATTTGCTATCACTAAGATTGTTATTTGGCTCTTTTCAGAGCTGTTAAGGGTGTTCTTAACTGCTCCGCTCAACAAGTGCAAAATGTTTTGACACATTTACAAATTAATTTTTTAACAGAAAGTTATAAAATTGGAATGCCTGACAATAGAAGTGATTTTGAATCAAACTTAGTTTTCCATTTTATGATAATTAAATTACCTATCCAGTTCTAAGCTATTTCGATCGCGTGATCACCCATTTTTCTCCTATTTTTTGACTGGTTTTTCTGCTTTCTTTGAGAAAGTGTTCAAAAACGTCAACTTTGAAGGTTTGTTATAGAAGATCTATCATGTTTAAAAAAAAAAAACTGAAAATTGAGTGCAATTAAACAGTTTCTGAATAACAACACCTGCTATTTTCATGCATTTCCAAACAAAAATAAATTAAAGCATACGTCACAAAGTTGCTTTAATTTATATGAAATATGAAAGTTTCTGAAAAGATAAATAATTCATATAAATTTAGAAAATTTAATCTTTTATACCTTTTTTG
The DNA here is from genome assembly GCA_964019185.1 of Maratus speculifer. Taxonomy (NCBI): domain Eukaryota; kingdom Metazoa; phylum Arthropoda; class Arachnida; order Araneae; family Salticidae; genus Maratus; species Maratus speculifer. The sequence continues at coordinate 71,944,891 of OZ025290.1, read as the reverse complement.
TTAAAGAACAAAAATCAAAGAAATAAAATGAATGTAAAATAGAAACTTACCCAGAATTCAGCTTATGCAAAACATTTTCCTATTGTATTTCTGTTCAAATTCCTTAATGATATTAATATTTAGTTAACAATATGCAGAATGTTTATTGCTTTGAAGAGAGCATTTAGTGATAAAGCTTCTATCATTTCTGAGATGAGCTTCCTCATCATCTTTCTGCATCCTACTTTCAGTGTTTAAATGTTTGTATGATTCTCAGATCCAGTGTTGACATATCAAAGCTCTAGGAAGTTTGTAGAATTAAATTTATTTCTTTACTTGGTAAAATGTTGCAAAGATTTGAAAATATTATATAAGGCCAGATTTAGTAATATTGCATTGTGTCATCCACTAAACTCAAATGTTTCAATCCTGAAATACTGAATTTAACACAAAATAAGCACAAAGTATTCCAGCAACAATAGTTTATTATGGTAGCCAGAGAAAAGAGATGGTGATCCCTGTGACGCAAACACAAGATTTTGTTGCACTCTTGGCATTGAAGAGCCAGTAGCCTAATCCCCAAGAGAATATATTCTGTCAAACCATACAAAAATACATTACCTCAAAAATTCTTTAGTTTTACCATATATAAATTCAAAATCTAATGACGTCAATCAAGCAATAGATGGAAAAATGTTCATAATAATTGTATAAAATAAGCATTAAATCTCTCCAGTAATTTATTTCCTTGCTATTATTTCATTTATCAATTAACAGATGTGAAATTTTCCTTAACCATTAAATTACTAAAGCAAAGTACTTTAGCTAGAATAAAGATTTATTTTTGACAGGAAACAATATTATTATGAAAGAATTTTTTAGATGATCTAAAAATACTTTATAATGTAAGGCCAGTAAATGAATATATTTTAAAATTTATGAGTGCACAAATAAAAAAACGGAATGTAATTTTTAAAGAAATGATTTTGAGTATTTTAAATTATCTATGTATGATTTTACATCATAAGATGATAAAAAAGATATTATATTATTACTAAACTGTTTGTTGCTTAGGTGGCAGGTTGTGTTATCAATAAAAAGCAGAATTTTTTGCTTTTGTCTCTTCATCTCTTTGTTGATTATTGTCAATGACAAACATTTCCATCTTTATTTAAGACTAATAAGAGTTTGATGGTAAAATCTCAAGAATTCAAATTGTCTTCCTTCAAAAATTCTCAACAGCAGTTCCATCATATTTGGGCTATGAAATTCGATGAAACATACAGGCTGTGCTCTTACTTTAGTATGATTTTTTTTTAAATTAAGTGTTCATTATAATTTGTATATATTATTGCTTTATAATGATATGATTTTTTTGGCCTTGTTGAAATCTACATTATAACTACTAGGAGAAAAAAAAAAGTGTTGAAATAAAAATTGCTGTTGCCTGAGATTCAAATTTCGATTGCATTTATATATATATAATATTTTTTTTATTCTCCTTAGCATAACTTTTTGAGCGATATAATGAACAAATTCATTCAAGTAAATTTTTCTAATCTCTTATTTTGCAACAAATATTTTAGTTACATCTCCTGAGATGTGAGTAAAATACTTCTTGCAATTAATGCTATTTTAAATAGATGATATTTTAAATAGATTAATACTGGCATTACACTGATATTTTGAAATAACATTGTCAATGTTCAAAGAATATTATCTTTTTCTTCCTCCTTTTTTAAAAATAATATATCTCTCAATATTATTCCAAGATTTCAATCATGTATTTTTTGACGTGACAACGTCTTGTAAATTGGTTTGCCGGGAGACACTTCAAGAAACTGCGTTACGTTACGTTACGCTTTGCTCACGATACGCGCTCACTTTTCTCTTAACTTTTTCCGGTCACTTGTGGGGCCATTTTCTGAACGTGAATGTGAATTCGCTGCAAGGAAGGGGCGGTGCTTAATAGGAATTTTAGATAGTATCAAACTAAGACGAAATACGTTATGTATTAGTTATTAGTATAAAGTACAAAGAAAATAAGTGTAGTTTATTTCGTAATTCGGTGGTATATTATGGAAAACTAATGATATGTGATTAGTGAAAGCCATTTTACTTTAGTTATATTCTGCTCTTTGAAAAATTCTTTAATATGCTGTTTACAAAATTCAACATTTGACATCAATAAACATGAAGTAAAATGTGTTTAACAAACACAGTGTATTGCAAGTTATTGTATGTATATTTGTATATAAATACGTATGTATGTGTAAAGGTAAAAATAAAATTTTGTTAATATGAAATTCAGTGCGAGATTCTTTGTATAAATTAATGTTTTAAATATAATTCTTTGTATAAATAAATGTTTTAAATTGTTACTATTATTTCATCCTTCTTCCTACTATACGAATGAATATTCACATTAAAATTATTTTACAACTCAAAGTCGTTGTCACGTAAAACTTTCGCCCGTATACCGACTTTACAGGCAACCAATTTTTTTTCTCTCTGTATTATAGAAGACGACTAAACATGCATTAATGTTTTTACCTTGGAGGTACATACATAGACATTGTGATTTGTAAAAATGTTCAAAATTAGGTAGGAATTATGATTAAGTTGATGAAATAGTCCTAGCATTAATTTTCAAGACGTTGCATTTTTAAAATTTTTATATAGTACTAGAGGACCCGACAGACGTTGTCCTGTCACCGACAGACGTTGTCATTCTTGGCACCGACTCCAGAAAATTAAATAAATGTACGTAAATATGGTAATACGCGCGATAAACACTACGCTCCTAATTTAATTTCTTATTACAATTATGTAAGGAAATTATTTTTCACTCTTCAGTATTTTTTGAAGTCGGTTCAGTTTTTGATAGAAAAGTTTACCTTTCACTTTTTAGTTAAAAGTTAACGATTTTCTAAAGTCGTTTTATCAAAAATGAATCAAAATCAAAAATCAAGAATTTTCGAAAATCCCTTTTTAGCGCCACTAGATGTTATAAGAATTTTTAGCCCATTTGTCAAGATTTTTGGATCGGTAGATTCTTTTGTGCTATGATTAATACGAAATCCTGACTTTCTTTAATATATATAACACTTTTAATTAGCGAAAAATCATTAACTCTTAGTTTTTGCCTAGTTACTAAAAAAATCCTGAATCAATTTCGACGAAATGTGAATCTAAACCATTCTCGAAACTACTGGAACGCACACACAAAATTTCATCAAAATCGGTCCAGTCGTTTAGGAAGAGTTCAATTACATACACACGCACAGAAGATTTTTATATATAAAGATAAGCATTGAAAATTTCAGGTTTTTGCGCCGAAGACATCGCCAAATTAGGAAAATATATGAATTATCTCACGAACTACTGGATTTAAACGAATTTGCTTAGTACCATTCGATTCAGAATGAAAAAATGCACTAAAATATATTATCAGTTGAAAAATAACTAACAAAAGCCGATTTTTATGGAATTTTTTAAAAGTTCGTTCTTTTTTCTACACATCTTAGGCGTGGAATTTTCGAAAATCCATTTTTAGCGGCACTCGATGTTATAAGAAGTATTATTACCCCATTTTCAAGATTTTTGGTTCGGTAGATTTTTTTGTGCTATGATTAATACGAAATCCTGACTTTCTTTAATATATATAGCACTTTTAATTGGCGAAAAATCATTAACTATTAGTTTTTGCCTAATTACTAAAAAGTCCTGAATCAATTTCGACGAAATGTGAATCTAAACCATTCTCGAATCTACTGGAACGCACACACAAAATTTCATCAAAATCGGTCCAGTCGTTTAGAAGGAGTTCAATTACATACACACGCACAGAAGATTTTTATATATAAAGATGTGTGTTCTGTAGTGGTACATTTAGATACCTTTTAACTTTGCTCTGGTATGTACAGTAGTAAAAATTCCATTGTTTTGTGACTAAAACTCATTTACATATGATACTTTGATTTTTATAAATTTTTGTAGCTTTCTGGCATTAAAAATGGATAGATGATTTTTTGTTCATAAAATAATGTAATTTTAATCATTTATTACTAACTCCTTTGTGACGACAGCCTTTTAATTTTTAATTCTTTACCACTGGTTTTCCAAAAGAAAGTTTTGGAAAACACAAAAATGATTTGATTACGTAAGATAAAGTTTATAATAAAAATAACTTGTGAGAATAATGAAGGATTCTGAGCATCTTAAGTGGCACATATACCGGTTGCTCATCCCCAAGGGATTAATCAATAGCATTCAGATAAAAAATGTTAGCCTGTGGAGATTAAAAATCAAAACTATTTTAAATTGTCATTAAGTTTAAAAGATTAATGTAAGTAAAAACAATTAAGTAAAAGTTATTAAATGTAGAATGTGATTATAATGCTCAAATTTTTTAGACAATGGCAAACAGTATGCAGAAATATAAGTCTGCGGACCATAATTTAAGACAATTGCAATTTCACTATGTAGAACAAATTGCAAAAGAAGAGAAAATGGAGTTGACATGAGAGCAATATTGAGCTTATGATATGCAAAAGTGTTAATGTGGAGCTAAATCAAGAAGTCCTTCAACATCGACAGTTAGCAAATGGAAATGAAAATCCATCTCATGCCACTGTATTCAAATGCTATACAGATTTGAGAAACGGACACAATTCTCTTTTGGATATAGTGGAAGATCTTTGTCTGCTATATTCTCAGAATATGTGTCGGCTTTACAAAAAATGCTTATAATTCCTGTACCTACTACATAACAGAGAAAGATCTTAACATTGGCTCAGCAGCTATACATAAAATTATTCAAGAAGAACAAACTGCATATAAAAAAAAAAATTAACTTGTCATTATGATTTAACAGTACACCAAAAACCAGAGCCTACCTGAATCAGAAAGAAACCCTAAAATTACGTAATAATGCGAACTGCATTATCTTTAAAATCATAGATGGTAATGAGATACACATAAAATATCTTCCCTCTTAACCCTTTGAACTCTGATGGGTAAATTTCTTCAAAATACCAAATGTCACATTGGCACCAGTATTTTGCAAAGAAAAAAATCGGTTAATGATATACACGAAAAAATGTATTAAAACTTTTTCAAATAAATCTGGTTAAATTTTCTGGTGTCGTTGTGACATTTCGAGATTAAAATTAAGTGTTAAAAATTCAACCATCAAAGCTCAAAGGGTTAACTGGAACTCCGCTTTAACTGGCTTATTTTTTCTCTAACATCGGACAAAATTCAGAAAAGAGAATGTTGATTCTAAATGAATATGTGTTGACCTTCAACGGTATTGAATTCAGCGTGTATCCCCCAGTGAACTTGATCACAAAGTCACTAATTTCTTTATGGTTGATTAACTTAAATTTACATAATGTAGAACAATTTTAATTTTGTATACAGATATGTGACACGATTTTCAACAATATAATTTGTATTAAATATTTTTCATTATTTGTTATTAGTGGTTATTTTTGTTTCAGTTCAATTAATTACAACTAGTATGCATTTCACAAAACATAAAAAAATACTGTATGTACTCGTATATAAGTTGACCCCCTACTTTTGTGTACAAATTCTGCAAAAAATCAAAAACTGGTGTCTAAGTCGACCCCTAATTCTTTGCTTCAATTCGGGGCACGGGCCCTGGGCCTGTGCCCCGAATACCCTGCCGTAAATTTGGCAGTGACTACGCATCAAATTTAATAAAATTTTACACTCAATTAGACTTTGATATAAATAGGTGTTGATTAGTTTTAGTTGTAAATCACCCAGAGTGTGACACTGCTGGTGCTGCCTTTTTAATGATTTCTGAAATAGCTCTATCTTAAGAATTAATGTACAAATTTTCGTCAAACTTCTGATTCAGTTGCATGTTGACATATGTTGTTGCTGATTAGGTTTTGGCGTATATCACCAAACAGGCGGTGCTGCATTAGCTCTGTCTCAAAAAATAATGCATGGATTTTTATCAAACTTCAGGTTATGTTACCTTTTCATATTAATAGATCCTTTAGAATCTTCATGATAGGCTTATGTTTGATATTCTAGCATGTTAAGAAAAAAATATTGGTCTTTGAAAATGACCCTATACTGTAAGTGCAGATTCCTAAAAATTTTAAGGAGCCACTGGCTTCTGAACCTAAATATTCCAATCGCCACTAGGACTTAATTTCTAAGAAAAATTAAGAAACCACTAATTGTATCCAAGGATCGTCGAAGAAAAGGTAATTTTTATCAAATGATCTTAAAAAAGCTGCAACTTTCGTCAAAGAATCGCTAAAAATCGCAATAATTGTCAAATGATCACGAAAAAACGCGATTTTGGTGGTTAGAGAATCGCAAAAACATGCAATTTTCGTCAGATGATCGCAAAAAAACACAATTTTCGTCAAATTATCGCGAGAAAAAACGTAAAATTTGCTAAAGGATGACGACTTAGATACCGAAAATTAGTCGCCAAATCAAAAAATTTAGTCACCAAGTAGCGACTAGCGACCATGAATCTGCACCAATGTCCCAGTGATGAAAAGACAAGAGCAATGAAAAAAGTAACGTATATCGTATTCTTCAGGAGTATAACGTTGGTCAAAGCCATAAAGAAAGTGGAACAGAAGACTGCTACTGCTATGTATGGATGTACATTACACCACTGTTTACCAGAAATTTTTCTGGGGGTGAATATTAGGGGTCCCATGCTTCTCCCCATGACATTGCATTTTCTCATTCAACAAGATCAACACTTGCTGTACGTGACTTGAAATATTGCTTTAGGTACATAATATTTCGAAAATTGGTTTCCAAAATGGCATTGATTTTGGAGTGAACTACTTTAAATACTTCTAAGATTTGGTAAGTTTAGCTGTATTTTAAAATTTCATTGTGACTCTCTTTTTCGTCTAAAGTATTTAAAGAAATCTTTTTCGCGTAAAGTATTTTAAGAAAAACTTTTTTGAAAAACATTTGGTTCGAAATAGTTTGAAATATTTTATACTGAAAGTTTTTATTAACATCAAGACTAGACTAAAGTTCTTATATAAAAAAAAAAAAAAAAATTGAAAGTCGAAAGAAATCGAAATTTATTCATTTATAGTACTGGGGCAGCTCAAACTGCTCTTCTGATCTTACAGAACTCACTACATGGTGTACAGAACAAAGATAAAAATATTTTTTTAATTCAAGACACTAATAGACTCTTAAGATTGTTTATCAATAAAATAAAAATGAATTTTATGTAAAAAATATCAATTATGCATTTAAAAAAACGTTTATTATAAGCGGTACTACTTTTGTTATTTATAGCAGCTTTTGTAATTGATTATTTCACTGTATATTAGAATTACATTGTTACATCTATTAAACTTTTGTTCTATTGATTTATTTGATGCCAATATGATATGATTTTAAAAAAGTCTTATATTTTAAGTACTTTAAAACATTCTATAAGCTTTGAAATTTCTGCTTGTAAAAAAGTATCAAATTTTATCCCCTTAAGGGTGTATTCCAATCCAAACTGCTTATTTTCTGATTTAATTTTAAACTCATTTTTGCTCTCAAACACGCCAAACTAGCAAATTATCGTATATTGAAAGTACACAATGTATCGTGCTTGTCGATTTTTTGATAAATGCAGAAAATATTGCAAAAAAATGCTGTCAAAGTTGGCGTTTTGAAACTAATTTTCCGAAGCAAGAAATCCGGGAATGAAAAAAATGGTCATACTGAAAAAAATATTGTTTATAAATCAAATTCTAATGAATTGCGCGAAAAATGAAATCACACGGCATATTATATAACTTTTCAAAAATCACCTCAACAAGTTTCATGTTCCTACTTTTAAAAATGTATCAGAAAATTTCGAGCTGTTAAGAATGGAAAAATATTTTTTTGAATACACCCTTAAAAATACTTAAAATTTTAGGAGAAATTTTTAAAAAATATATTGTCTACTTTCTTTTGATTAAAGCAGTATTTTGTTAAACATATTAGATAATGATTTATCACCTAATTTCATTTTTTCTTAGGTTGATATGGGAAACTATTTTGCAATATTTCCGCCACCCCTTTTTTTTTTTGTTTCTTTAAAGTACAAAAATTAAATTCACAGTGAATATTTTCCCACTGTTATGCCATTTTATTATTTTGTACAATTTACTAAGTAATTTTAGTATGAAATATATGTGTATTTCTTTTCTCAACTTTTTGCAAGAATTTTTTTTTAATTTTATCTTTCCGATTAACCTATAGATGGCAGCACCATTAGTGAATTTTTCATATTATGTGTATTTTTTAGATCCGCAACTTCTGAAATTTTGTTACATTACATTTTATTTTTCTTTTGGGAACAGATGTAGTATTCGCCTTAGTCCGCCATCTTGTTTCTTTGTTGATCACTAATTATCACTTTATACTTAATTTTCGAACAATTCAGAAATTAAACATAAAAAAAAAAAAAAAAAAAAAAAAAAAAAAAAAAAATTAAAATTGAAAATCACTTAGCACAAATTTAATTTTAGTGTGCGTAAGCCTTAAAAATATTTATTTTATGTTTTTTAAAAAATTATTGCAAGATAAAATAATAATTTGTGAGAAATAATGGGGAAACAAGATGGCGGCTTGCGGGAAGATACGGCATCTGTTCCAACACTCTAAAGATTATTTGTAAAAAAGATTTTTCAAAAATGCAGTGAGCGATAAACTTATCAACACTCACAGATAAAACCAAGAGTTTATAATTTGTCTTATTGTAACCTGATAGTAGGCATGTCAGGATGGCCGAGCGGTCTAAGGCGCCAGACTCAAGGATTTCCTTCCTCTCCGGGAGAGGGTTGAGTGTTCTGGTCCACGAATGTGGGCGTGGGTTCGAATCCCACTTCTGACAGTGTCTTTTTACTTCGTTTATATATTAGTTTTTATCAATATATTTATGTTTTCGAATAAAATATTAAGAGAATGAATGCTTGGAGCTATATTTGTTTTCTGTACTTCTTTAACTAAAATTAAATTACTGTGTATAAGTCGAACCACATTACTTGTAGTGTGTTAAAAAATGATTTGTAATCGAGGAATAAAAATAAAGAAAATTGTAATTTAACAAATTACAACGACTGTTCGGAAAATGATACTTTCAAAGACTAAAGTTTCAAAAACCTATAAAGGATTTCTGTGTTAATAAAAAAAGGAAAAAAAAAACAATAATAACATCATTTTTATGTTGATCAAAACGTAGCTTACCTAGTAACAGAGTCATAATGTGCCTAGATTTTTAGAGACCCGTTAATATTCTTGGACCAATCATAAACAAATATTAAATGAAATTTCAGTTTAACAATTTTCGGTACTGCAAATTTAAAAACTTCTAAACAATGCACATTTTCAGTTTTTACACCGTCGTATGAAGAAAAAAAAAATGTACTTTTAAATGCAACTTGTTTGAAATCTATATCTATTTATTTTTTTTTTTTTTTTTTTTTTTTTTTTTGGAGCAACAGAAGTATTCTATTTTTAGACATTAAACATGGACCAATCTGCAAACGAATAAAATAAACCAATTTTATTGAGGAATTCAACCAATACAAAGATTCAGATGTATTTCAGATTTCCCAATTCTCTAACGAGAACAACAACTGTTTTCTCCCATAGTTAAAAATAAATTTTGTTTAAATTAGTAAAAAAAAAAAAAATTCTACGTTATTAATCCAACTTTTTTTTCCGTAATTCAGCATTTTAAAACTGTACCAATTAATTACTTTGAAACCTATTCAGAAAAATTTAATGATACAAAAAAAAAAAAAAAAGTAATTTGACAAATTACAACGATTATTTGGAAAATGATATTTTCAATGACTTAAATTTTAAAGACACAATAAATTCTATATCAATAATAATAATAAAATAAATTTTAGGATGATCATAACGAGTCCTATATTGCGTACGTCGTGCATTAAACATTAACATTCCTAGACCAATAATAATAATAATAATAATAATAATAATAATAATAATAATAATAAAAACAGAAGTTTATAGATAGACAACTTTAACTGTTTAAAATGTGCATTTTTATTGGATGGCGTTAATCAGACTGACTTCTGAACGTCTCATATTGCATACGATAAGGATTAAATATTAATATTCCTCGACCCATCACAAACAAATTTTAAAGGAAATTTCAGTTTTACAATTTTTAGAACTGCAAATTTTTAAACTTCTAATTATCGTGCATTTTAAATTTTGACACCGTTGCGTAGAGAAAAAAAATACACTTTTTAATAAAATTTGTTTGAATCCTTTATAACAATTTGTTTTCAAATTATTAAATTTTTTAAAAGTTATTATTATTATTATTATTATTATTTTGTTATCGTGGCAACAGAATTATTCCTATTTTGGACATTAAGCATGGAACAATCAGGAAACGAATAAAAATAAGTTGCGGAATTAAACCATTAAAACATTAAGATATACTTAAGATTTCCCGATTCTCTACTGAGAACAACTACTATTTTTCCAAAGAGTTTTTTAAAAAATCTTTAATTTTTTTTAAATTTTTATTTACAAGGATAAATAGCTTCTCAGACTGATGAAATACAGTATTTCTTTTGCATTGTAGGACTTTTAAAACAGATATCTAGAGGCAATCTGAATACTCTTTTTAAAAGAGGGGTTAAAATGTTGAAAGGAATTCTGCTCCAAGATAAATTAGGTGCAGAATAATTACACGGATATTATTGTTGAGATTTATTTTGAGAGTCGCAGGGAAATGACCATTGTTCGCTTTTATATCTCTCTTCAACTCAGACCCACCTATGATTACTTAAAAAGACTTGCTCATTCGTAAATTATCTGTGACTTTTTTTAAACTTCTTTGTGTATAAGTTGACTCCCCCCTCCCCTCCCACTTTCAACTCCCAAATTCTGTCTACAATTCTTCGACTTATCTACGAGTATATACAGTATGTAAAAATACAGCTGAATTTTCATGTTAAATATATAATTTGATGTTATATACAGACTTATCGCTGGTTTTTTACCAACATTAGCGATTTGCCGAATAAGAAATAGAAAACAGTCGCCAAATGAAATATATATATATAAATATTTAAATAAATTACTGGAAGATTCTAGATTTGGAATATTGGGTTTATGAATAACAACGTGCAACGATGTTCGTTTGTTTATACCACGGAAGAAGAAAGATATACCATCCTATATCCATGATTTATATTGGTAATATGTTGTTGGTAGCTGATTATTTTAAATTTAGAATTTAAAAAATTATAATTTTTGAAAATTTCAGAGAAAATGAAGAAGAAAAGATGTGATCCAACAAAGATTACGTAAAGAAATGGTTTGACTTATAATACGACATTAGATTGCTTAAGTCTAACATGGCCGCGATTTATATTTTTCTTTTCCTTCCCAGGATTGGCTCGACCCGATATCGTCACATGACATGAGTATTATATAAATAGATATAACCCTTAAATGTAACACAATTTACCACATTATAACATGGGGGAAAAAATGAATACTATCGAAATTGGTAGAACCAAAGTGGATTCATCAAGCTCAAATACTTTGGAACTACAATTAAAGTGTGAAGTTTCATCTTCGTATCAGCCATGAAAAAACAAAAGAATACGAATTTAGGGCTACCAGAACACATAAATCCATAAAAAAGTTGAGAAAATATTCAGAATAAATTGTAAAAACAAGATTAGATTAGACAGAAAAGGAAAATCGTACCAGATACTAAAGATCTCCTTCAAAAAATGCATAAAAAAATAGACTGTCATGATTACATGCAATTGATTTAAAAAAAAGAGAATATTTTAAAAAATGGACCAAAAAATATGTTCCCATATTTAAGATACATGTTTCAATATGTGGGATCAGCGTAAAAATGAAAATAAGCAGTCGCCAGTTACCACTCGGCGACTAAACGTAAAAAGATGATATGGAGAATACCAACCAAATGCAGGATTTACTAAAGATATTTCGTCAAAGAATCACAGAAAAAAAATCGCAAGTCTGTCAAAAATCGCAACCCCCCCCCCCTCATCAAATTTCATGAAAGATCGCGGAAAAAAATGCGAATATCACCAAAAGATCGCGGAAAAACACGAATTTTATCAACGGATCACAGAAAAACGAGAATTTCGTAAAGAATCCCAAAAAAAGTGAATATTGTCAAAAAATCGTAAATTTTTTGAAAGAATCCTGAAAAATACGAATTATGTAAAAGAATCGCAAGAAAAACGTGAATTTTGTCGAAGAATTGTGAAAAAACGCGAGTTTTGTCAAAGAATCGCTAAATAAAATACGAATTTCGTCAAAAAATAGAAAACAAATGCGAATTCCGCTTTAAAGTCACGAATTTTTACAAAAGATTAAAAAAAAAAAAAAAAAAAAAAAAAACGAACATTATGCCAAAGGATTGTGGAAAAAATGCATATTAGGAAGGATCTCCCCTCCCTTTATCTTTCCGAAAAATTGCTGTAAATTTCAATTTTTTTTTTTTTTTTTTTTTTTTTTTTTTTTTTTTTTTTAAGCCTCCGATACTATTTCTTCCAGACAAGCTAAAAAGTGTCGTGTCAAAAATTGTGGCACACTTACCTATCATACGTAGTATAGGGTAAGTCTTGCAATTGTTTTGAAAATCGAAAAAAAAAAAAAAAAATGACGGATTTACGCATTTTAGATACTGGAGATTCCGAAAAACATATTTTTAGAAAAGAAATTGCTGTCTGTCTGTAAACGCTCTATCTCATGAACAAATGGAGATAGAGACTTAAAACTTTGTATGTACTTAGTAAGTAAGAATAGGACGAACCTTATTTAATATCAGTAACCTCAATTATCCGGAACTATTTTTTTCGGACTCTCGAAAAAAAGTTTTTGACAGATTTACACGTTTCAGATATTAGAGATTCCGAAAAACATATTTTTAGAAACAAAAATTGCCGTCCGTCTGTCTGTCTGTCTGTAAACGCTCTATCTGTAAGCATAGGCGAGTAATGAAAACGTAATAAGGTTTCTAAGAAGAGTAATAGTATATTTTAATTTATTTTTTAAAATTTTTATATTTAAATTAAATAAACGTGTATATCATGAAACTGCAAATTTTAAACTTAGGATATTTATCCATTATGCCATATAAGATCCTTTTCCAACAAAAAATCCAACTTTTCAAAATTTGTAATAAAGGCTCTTCTTTCAGACAACCATTCAGTTGATATTGTTATTATTTTTTAAATCATGTACACAATAGTACCCTTCATTATGTGTCATAAGCTGAGGTGTGTCCTTACTTACTGAAAGACTGAACGGTACTGTAATAGAATGTATTACAACTTATTTTATTTTCCCCGTGTTGAATTTAATTCATATTATTCTATTTCTAATTAATTACTTAATAAATATAATACTGAACATAATAGAGATGGCACCAATATTAAAACATATTGCATATTTATTTATCATCATATTCAGCACATCATGATACGATCTAGAGCATAAACAAACACTTAATTCATCAGAAAAAAAAAAAAAAAATTAGCTTACATGAGCGGCTTATTAAGTGTATTTTATGATGCTGTCATCCAGTAACAGATATTAAACTAAAGGTACTACAGATATAGTTTTGTTTTACGATAGATTTTTAGTCTTTAAACCGACAATTGTTGTTATTTAATTTAATTAATATAATAAAACCCGTGAAACGGAATTTATCTATAATTGCATAAAACCGATAATTTCCATTTCTAAAAAATGCCTTGTTTAAAAGACGATGTACCTGATAGGACAATAGCAATGCTGAATTTAAGGCATCACCTGAGGGGGGCGTTGGACTCTCCCGTCCGAAGCAATAAGCTCACCCCGGAAGATTTCAGATTTTGTGTTTTCAATGGTCAAAATGGTCAAAAAGCCAAGATATCGTTACCGAAGAAAAATGCCTGAATTTAACACAGAAAAAAAAAAAAAAAAAAAAAAAAAAAAAAAAAGGTATCTAAAACGAAAATTTTCTCTGGTGCTTTACGGTTTCATTTTAGAAAGTTTTATTATATAATACACAATATTTTTATTTTTTTATACAAAAAATTATAATTAAATAATGTAAGAAGGATCGTGTTTTCACCAACAATGAAATATGAATTCTGAAGTAGTCTGCACATGGTCTACGCAATTCCAAATTTTGATTCTTCAACTATTATTTAATTGTTTTTAACGACTGGTATTTTGTTAGTTTTCGACAAAAATATGAAAAGAGGGCAATTTTTTAAACAATTTTTTTTCTTTTGCTATTTTAATTTATTAATGTATAACATAAGATTAAAACATATTCTCAAATACCCCCCCCCCCCCGAACTTGTTAAAGTGAATTTGCCAACTAACGATAATTATATAATTACATACCTCTTTGATCCCTATACATCATAGGTTCCCAACCTTTTCCGGACCACCGCCCCCTTTACAAGAGAAAAAAACGCCAACGCCCCTCCCCCCCTTCTTCCATAATAGTTAACCATGCAAAATGTCAAAATATTATTGCATATTATATATATTTTATCTGTCTATCACAAAGTAGTGAATCACAAAGTAGATGTTAATTAAAATGATCACCAAATGTTGTAAAATATTGTTTATTAAAAATTGAAAAATAAATACAAAACCTATAAAAATAAAAATGAAAATAATGAAATGGTTGATGCTGATGGAGTCTTAATTTGTTCATGTCGGATTCCAATTCTTTAACATCAGACAGAAATTCTCAGGTTCAAACATGTCCTGTTCCTTTTCTTTAGACAGTAAATTAGCTACTTCGCTACCACTCTAAGCCACATCTGATGAAGGAAAAACAATTAAAATTTTATGTACTGTCACTCACAATCTAGATTAGAGAGCTGTATTGGTTTTTGACGTTAGAATTCTTGGTATCCATTTCTGAATTTTATTTTTAGTTTTTGTTAGCTGTGAGTTTCATGATTTCCTGATCTAAATATGATGATACCGCTGTATCTAAAGGATCTAAAAACAAACTCGGTACATTCATGTATAAATATCTTGAAATCGCTCTGAAAAAATTTCATGAAGAACGTCCAAGTGGTGACAAGAAGTAAATATTCTTGTTTTCACAGACTGGGAATAATGTAGCAACGTATTCTGCTCTACTTAGATTTCATTTAAACAGCAGAAGTTTACGCGCAGAAGCAGCTAGGAGTAAGCAGCTCATTATCTTGCCCTCATCCTATGCTTTATTATAAATATTTGAAACAATTAAATTGATTTAATTAAAGTTTCTAAACAGGTCTATCAAATAATCAATGTTATTTTTAAATATAATCATGTTTTAGCGTATATTTTTACACCTCTGTTTTCAATTAAGTGTAATTCTGAATCAAATATATTGAAAAACGATTCAGACAAATATTTTTTTTTTTTTTTTCAGCAACAACGAACTTCTGTGTGTGCAAGTGATTGCAATCATTTGTAAATCTGACGGAGAGTGGTAGAGACCACTGCACTACAAAGTGAAACGATTTTCACTATAAAGTTTTCTTCATATTCTGTCATTCAAGGAATTGCTTCTATTCTTATTTACTGCTCTAATAATGTAATGAAGCGACGTATACAGGTGTTCATTCCAAATTTTTGAAACCAAATGCTGATGATGTATAATGGAATATACAGAGAATACATTTAGTACTGCTTGTTTCAAATGCGTTAATGAAACCCTTTGATGTCCCGTCTTTGCTGGAGTAACATCAGTTGCAAATGACAAAATATTATGAAAATGAATTTATTTCTCTTAGACTAACTTCGTGGTATTAAATATCAATTCTCTCTTTGTATTAGTTTCCACATTTTTAGAAAATAATAACTCTTTACAGTTTTTTTTTCTTTTTTTTTTATGAGTTTTTGTCATTTAGTAACTCTGATTCATCGAGTTGAACCATCTATTCATCTTTAAACCGAATTTTTACTCAGGATTTTTTCTAATGATATCTGACAGTTTCTCATGATGAAGAACAGTTTTTATTATCTCTAGAACTGCCGGTAAGATTATTTTCTAGCATATTGTGTGCGGTTTTCATACCTTTGCGATTAACAATATATTGTTATATGAGGCTCGATGAGAGTATCTTCTCGTTGAGAAGACGACTAAAAAAGGTTTGATATAGTTGATTGTTTAAAATTTTTTTATCCAGTTTTTGAAAAAAAGGACATATCTTTGTTTTTTCTATCAACACGCATTTAATCAAATGCTCTTGTAACCTAGAAGGCTTCATGTCTTCATTTGAAAACACTTTTTAACAAATTAAGCACATAGGTGGCAATTGGTTTGTAGAAGAGTTCGTAGATCCATATTTCAAAAACTCGATGTTATACTGACGGTATTTTTTCTTCGACTAACATATTATGAAACATAATTTTTTTTTTCTATTTAAGTTTAAATAAATTTACTTTTGAACAAATTTTTAGATATAAGGATTTTTATCACTTTGACTAAGAAAAAACAAATTTGTTGAATTGATTCAAATCACGGGTGCGTTTAACTAAAAATCTCTGTGGTCATGCTTGAGAATTTTTTCGAAAAACAGGTTAATAATAATAAAAAAAATTCTGTTTAAAACTTTTAGCCAACCAATTATCGTGATTTTTTTTCTCTACAATTTTTAAATTCATAAAGATTTTTAATGTGAATCACATTGATTTTTCGTGTTGCGGTGAATTTTTTGACATTCATGAAAGAACTGCAGCTACAATGCTTTTAGTCTGATATAATGCATTTTGTCATCCGCGATTTTGGCCCTTCGTGTTCCGCAGCGATTTTTTTTTTTTTTTTTTTTTTTTTTTTACACTAGTAAAATGAATTCCCCCCCCCCCCTCTCCATCTCAGACATAAGTTCGTCTGTATAGAATTTCATGGAAATGTGCAGTTAAGATTTTTGTCACGGACGCATTTTCAGAAAGAATCACGTTTTGAGCACCAGCCTTGGCGAGTTGGCGAAAGCGAGAACTTTCAGCTAGCTGCATCGCCAAACGCCAATCGTCGTTCTGTTTTGATTTTCAAATCCGAAATCATTTTAATCTGAAAAAGCTCTTTGTTTTAAACTATGTTTTAATTGTAAACAACGGTGAATAACATTTTCTCATATTATATTCTTTGCTTGATAACATTTACACAAAATCAAATGAATAATAAACACGATCTCTTTGCAGAAAGAAGGGTTGCTATTCGCTAGGCGTTTGACGTCACAAACAAAAAAGGGTTCATAGCATTGACTTCATCTCCGCGCCAATCGTTGTTCTGGCGATAAGGTGCTCAAAACGTGATTCTTTCTGAAAATGCGTCATGGACCGAGTAACCCAGAGGAGATCAACTATTTTCATTATATTAATTTCTATATAGGTAGATAAGCCATGACCGCCCCCCTGGAAGGCTCCAGCGCCCACTGGGGGGCGATACCGCCCCCGTTGGGAATCTATGCTATACATACTCAAAGTTTCAAATTTTATAAAAATTATCTTTTTTTTTTAATTTGCGGATTCATAAAATTTTCTTGTAAGTTAAAATAAGTGAAATGAGTGATAAACTTAACAGCTTTCACAATTAAAAACAAAAATATATAGATGTAATAATTTTTATTATTGTAAGGAAGTTCTGCTCTCGAAGCTGCTAGACAAGAAGTGCTGGGTTCAAACACAATCGCGCCCGTCGGTCTAACTGTTTGGAGTTTATCGTGGTCCATTTTTTTTTCGAATTGTGGGTAATCATGCGTAAATATAGGTTAGGTTCCCTTAAAAAGACCATAACGGAAAACACTCACCCTAAGGCCTATATCCCTCGCGCAGGTAATCAGCCGTCATAAATAACACCACCAGCTTTCTCTCCCGGAAAAGGTTGAGTGTTCTGGTCTGAGGGCGTGGTTTCGAAACGCTCTTTTGATTGAGTCTTTTTATTAACCCTTTATCTACCGACGGTACTTATAAGTACCTTTAAAATTACTTATTATAAAATTCTTATTAAATATTAGTCTAAACTAATGTAAAATCTATATTCCTGTTATTTAAAATCGTAATTTAGAAAAGCCTTTTTATAAGAGCATTAACCCCTTAACGCGCAGTGTTGGCGGGTTGGCAACACCTAAAGATCCCCCTGTTTAGAGACACAAAAACTCCGTGATTATTTCAAAAACTACTCTAATGGCTACTTTAAATCTTTATTATGAGTTCTAGATGGCAGCACCACAGAGATCAAACTCTACTGTTTTTAAATAATAGGTAAAATGTTTTACTGTAATACGCGCTTCACAGCAATGCTCTTCTCACTGCGATTATCAATGCTTTACTTATGGGAGGTTACCACTTCGGCAACAGCTGTATAATTAAAATGGTTAGTGCAATCTTTACAAAACAATACATGTGTACTCCTCTAGGCCTAAATAGAGTGCCTATTTTTTTTCTTCTTTAAATTCCAACTTTAAAGAGTAGTGCGCCGGAAAGGGTTAAATGGTTCGTGGAAGTTTAATCCTTAGAAATATTTTTTAAAGATGTAATATGTAATTCTATTTAAATTATAAGCTTCTCTCCTCGACTCCCTCCCTGATAAAATGGTAATGCTTTAGACTTCAACTATTTGTAATGCTGTAAATTTTGTGATATTAGTTTTAGGATTTTTTTTTTCATGTCAAATTTAAATATATCATAAAATCTGCAAATAAGCTATGCTCAACGCGATTTCTAGCCTAAAGAAACTGCTAAATACAACAACCAGTCTTCAGATTTTAAAAGAAATAAAATAAAAACTGCCCAGTTAAACTGCCCAGTTAAACTGATACTGGAACCAGTAAATACTGCCCAGTTAAACTGATTGCATTGAGCTCACAGGTTACGCATACTAATTACACATTACAGCCTTATATTTTCAAGGGTTAATTCGGATCGAAAAAAAAAACAAAAAAAACAAAGGAGAGGAAACAGCTCCTCCTTTCTCCTTTTTATACGTAATCATTGAACCCCCTAAACTAATCAGGGACATGCTTTATCATATAAAAAATCTATATCCAAAATTCAGAGAAAATCGGAAAATTTTTAATAAAAACCCATTTATATAATTTAAGAGGAGTTATCCCCCCTCCCCCTCTTTTATACTTAACCATTAAACTTCCAAAACTATTCAGAGATTTGTACGAAATCTGATTATTCTGCATGAAAAACTCATTTATATCAATTAAGGGGAGGGGCATTAGAACCCCCGTTCCCCCTGTTTATACTTATACAATGAACACCTAATACCAATCACGGAGGCGCCTCATTAGAATGATCTTATACCTGAATTTTGAACGAAAACTGATACTTCTGCAGGAAAAACCCATTTACATCAATTAAGGGAAGGGGCCTGAGCCCTCCGTTCCCCCCTCTTATACATATCGAATGAACTCCAAAAACTAATCAGGGAAGCGCCTTATCAGGATATACCTATATACAAAATTTCAAGTGGATAGGATATTTTTATCATGAGTTATCGCGTTTCGCACGTACGCACGAACGAACATACTTACATACATACAAAATGGGCGGGCACATAAGCTCTCAGGCTTTGATAGCCTGTGAGCTAAAAATAGTCGGATGTGACTACCCCAAAACTTTCTTTTATCTCATCTATGTTAATATTTCGAAATTCGCTATCACAGTGCCAAAATTATATGGCAATCTATATCTCTATATCCATCAAGGGAATTTTAAAGTTATGAAATTCCATGCGTTAGTTCTTGAGGTATAATTATCGCTAAAATAACGTAAATGATGCAAATCAGTGTACTAACGACATTTGTTGGATGATTTAAACCGAAACTTATTTGCAACGACTTATGTCAGCATTCAATTGAATCTGAAGTTTGATGAAAATGCGTGCATTAGCTCTTGAGGCTAGGGCGGAAATTGTGAAAAATGCAGCATAGCAGTGTGACCTTTTGGGTGATTTACACCAAAATGTAAATAACACAAGTTACATTAAAAAACACAAAAATCTGATTTGAAACAACTTATGTCAACATCTAACTGAATCTGAAGTTTTATGAAAATTCGTGCAGTATTTCTATAAACAGAGTTATTGCTGAAATCGCAAAAAATGCAGCATAGCAGCGCCGTCGATTGACCGATTTGCACCAAAAAGTAGAAAATGTCAATTCGTGTCAAAAACTAACTGAATCTGAAGTTTGATGAAAATTTGTGCATTAGTTCTCGAGATTGAGCGTTTGCGGAAATTGTGAAAAATGCTGCATAGCAGCGTTACCGGATGAGCGATTTACACCAAAAAGTAAAAAATGTGAATTCATGTCATGGAATAACTGTATCTGAAGTTTGATAAAAATCTGTGCATCAATTCTTGTTATAGAGCTATTGCGGAAATCGTGATAAATTCTACATAGCAGCGTCACCTGTTGAGCAATTTTCACCAAAAACTAAGCAGCATCAATTTATATTAAGGACTAACTGAATATAAATTTTTATTAAATTCCGTGCATAAGTTCGTGAGCTAGAACGCCCACAAAATTTGTGTCACATACAGATACACATTTTGTAAATACATGTTTTTTTGGTGTCTCTGACCCCTAAAACGTGTAAATCTGTCGAAAACAGGAAGTCGAACATTTTTAAGTATCCAAAACTTTTTTCTTGTAAAGATAGAAGAAAATAAAAAAGTGTGCGAGAGAAAATTAGTTAAATTCTACCATAATTGAAGTACTGAACTCCTTCAACAACAGTTGGTTAGTGTTTTTCTTTTCTCGGATTTGAAGTTCACCTTACGTACTGTAAGGATTTAACTGCTGTAAGAATCTAATTTGGCTAATTAAAGCTAGACAATGGACTGGTACATCGAAGTCTGGTGATGGTGGAAGTACTTAAAAGGATTAAGGCCCTTTTCTTCCAGTCGACAGTAAGTCTAGCGCGGCCTTTTTCATGTGACATTAGCATATTAGTTACGGCTACCATTGATTAATCGCCGGACCTCCCTGAGAGCCAAGAGTCGGAGGAAATAGTTTCACTATTCCCAGACGGACGATGGCAATCTATCGCCAAGGCGTATCCCAGCTGAACCAATAACTTTGATCTGGGAGGGGCCAGAAGGAGAGTTGCTCTCCTGATGGGGATGAGAGAGAGGTTGGAGAAGGATTCTCGATGATGGAGCTCGCTGTAAAAGGCGTGTGGAAATTTTTCATATAGAACCCAGAGTTCAATGAACTGTATTATTTTATCTATACCTTGAATAAAGAGATTTAACATGGAAAAGGATTTGCATCACTAAATTGCTACCAAATAATACTAAACCGGATATAGTGAAGCAAATTCCTCACAGTACATTAAAACTTTATTTGAGATTTTAAAAAAATCCTTAAGACGGTTCTAAAAAATATATAAATAAATAAATAAAAAACAAATAAATAAATTCCTGCTCAATAACGTGCAAATTTCTGGCACATTTACAGACTCATTCCAGCTCCTGATTAATAGGCCTACCGCATATTAACACACAGACAAAAAATAAATAAATAAATAAATAAATAAAAAAATAAATAAAAAATAAAAAATAAAAAATAAAAGATAAAAGATAAAAATAAATAAATAACTTCCCTTGTTCTTGTAGGTGGATTGTTTTTTGCGTTTGCACGGTTCCTTGGATTTAAACTCCAGTATATTCTAAAAGTATTCTTCGCCTTTTTAAAAAGTAGAAAAAGATGGCCAAAAATACTTTTAGAATATACTGCTATTGAAATTCAATGGACCGCACAAATGCTAAAAAAAAAGAATCCGCTTACGATTAGCCGCCATTTTTGTGTAAGTGATTAGTATTTATAACGTTGTGAATCATTTTTATCCGTAAAAACATGACACTTTCAGCACGTATATTGAAATAATTTGTAATCAAACAGTGTTTTCGTCTTTCGATAATTGAGTTACATCTACAGTTGTAAGCCATTTTTGTAGGATGTGACTGAGGCCCCCACCAGTGGCTGAGAGTTTGCGCTCTCGAAGCTAGTAGACTGGAGGTGCTGGGTTCGCACCCAATCGCACCCGTCGGCCTAACCGTTCTCGTGGATTTTCTCGAACCTTGAGTAACCTTGCGTAAATACAAGTTAGGCTCCCTTAGAAAGATTCCCTCCCTCACGGAGGGCCCATATCCCTCGTGCAGATAATCGGCCGTCTGTTTGTTTGCTTATTTTATGACGACCGATTGACTCGAGGGATATAGGTCCTGGTGGGGGGGGGGGAGAGTGCCCTTCGTGGTGATCTTTCTAAGAGAACCTAACACGTATTTACGCAAGGTTCGAAGAAAACCACGAAATCTCCGAACGTTTAGATTGACGGCCGTGATTGGGTTCGAACCTAGCACTTGCCGTCTACCAGTTACGAGGTCAGAACCTCTCGAATCGGCCTTCATAAATAACACCAACATATCTTATGAGACAGCCATGAGTCTTGAACCATATTCCTCTTAAAATTGTTTTCATCAAACTTTCCCTGTTTTGTTAATAAGGTACCTGTACCCAATATGGACACCCTAAGGAAAATTTATTTTTTTCACCCCCGTGTACACGTGAAAGAATTCCAAAAATATATGACCACTATCCCTACACTGTTAACTATCATTATTAAAATTAGCGACCTTGTAATTATTCTGGTTTAATTTAAATGATAAAAACAAAAAATGTTTACAAGTGTCCATAAAAGGAACCACCTGTCTCTATTATGTACGGGTGGCTCCTTATTGTCCTACTACACAGGGTATATGGAAGAACCTCTCTTCTATGGAATTTTAGAGGAGAGGGGATAAAAAAAATATGTCTTTAAGTATTGCGGGGGAGGGTAGGGCACAGTAAATATCTTCAGAATATGCACTTTAGAACGGGGGTCATCTTCGGTTGTTGCTCTTCGAAGACCGATGCAAAGCACCTCAGTTACTACAAAATATTACGAAAAAATGCAGTTCGTTTCGCTCATCTTTCTCGTTTTTGTGAATCTGAAGATTCACCTGTTGTACTTTCAATGTGGACATAAGGTGTCCATATTGGGACTCGGGAGCAGTTTTGATAATATTGTAATAAATAAACAAAGAAAACATTTTTAAGCAATATATGCAATAGCAATCAAAAATATGTTTTATAAGCTTTCTAAAACACTCCACTTTTCAACATTTCAAGTAATTTTACAATATCTAATAGCAATTTAAAATTATCTGTAATTACGATCAGCACACTACGAAACAACAAGTTTCCTTCTAAATGGCGAACAGCGCGCATTTTTGCACGTTCCTGGCTTAATTCTTTTCAACTGCTTTTTTTTCACGGACACAATCAGTGGTGACCATTTACCCCAAATCCAATGACGCAAGTTATCCCCCCCCCAAAAAAAACTCCATACTTTAACATTGACCTCCCCCCCCCCCTAACCAGAATATCAATTGTAAAATATATTCTACTTATAATCTACTGCACCTTCAAAAGAAGGTTTGGTTTATTTTGGTTTATTTTTGTCGTCCGATTATCTACACTAGGGATATAGGACCTGGGGGGAGTGTCCTTCGTGGGGGTCTTTCTAAGGGAACCTAACCCGTATTTACGCAAGGTTCGAAGAAAACCACGAAAACTCCGAAAGGTTAGGCCGACGGCCGCGATTGGGTTCGAACCCTGTGCCTGCCGTCTACCAGTTGAGAGGTCAGAACCTCTCGGCCACTGGTGGGGCTCAAAAAAAGGCGAGTTCAACATATCAGAATGGATTTTTATAGTCCTTATCTAGAATTTAAAGAAAGAAAATACAGGAACATTTCGAAATTAAATGTTGAAATTAAATGTTTAAAAGTGATATAAAAATATCAAGAATATTTTTAATAGTAAAAAAAGGGGGAAATATTAAGAATTTAAAAATCCCCCTCCCCAAAATGTACTTTTCTCAAATCCCCCCCCCCAAAAAAAAAACTAAATTCTATGACGCATTTTGCGTCACCAAACCCCTCTCTGGGCACCCCTGGACACAATCTCTCAATCAATATTATTACTTTTATAAATATTAGGAGTGTCTATATTGAGAGCACTGTCCATTAGGGTGGATCGATTTTTTTTTTTTTTTTTTTTTTTTTTTTTTTTTTTTTTCACAGTGTCAAAACTTACCTATGCGGAAAAGATGTTCTCTTGGATGGAGATTAAGGGAAAAAAAAATAAATAAATAATTTTAAATTTTACTACTGCCACAATAAGGTTGAATTTCGAAAAAAAATCGACCTAATTTTGGCTAGATGATTTTTGATTCAAAATAATAGTTTAAAAAACTATCCAAAACCTACCTATGCGTAAAAGATGTTATATTATATGCTGAATATGAGAAAAATAATTTAAAAAATTAATTTCAAAATTTAAATCTGCCGCAATGTGGCTCAAATTTATGTATTTAAACGTTTTTACAATAAAAAATCTTTTTTTTTTTTTTTTTTTTTTTTTTTTTGTAAAATAAAATATGAATTTTAGAATTTTTAACATTTATTGCAATGAGGAGATATTTAATTGATTACAAGATAAAAACTTTAGTTTCTTATTTAAAAGCTTCATTAGTATTAAATCAAGAAAAATCGTCAACATTGCAATTGGTGATAATGACGTTCGGTATTGAAAATCGACATGAGATTTTGTAATTCAATTCGATTTTTATAAAACCGACTCTTATGTATGGTCCATACACAGCAGAAATACTTCCGTGACTCTTTTGATTATTAGTTTTGTAGAATGAGTGTTGCGTGAATAGAAATTATTGATAGTAGATGTTATTTCCACTGGAATGATTGATGGATTTACATATTGCTTCTGAATTCACGTCGTTATTAAATCCGTCAGTTAGTGGAGGTTCGACACATTTTCCTATTTAATTAAATCTATGTAATCCGTCGCAAAAGGTCAAAAAGCTGGTAAATGGAAAATATAGATATTTTTTAATCTAATGATTAGGATTACAGCAGACCGTTTGATTTCACTCGTGCGCTTTTAGAATTCATATACTGACATAAATGAAAATACAAAAAACTTCTAACATGCTGCGAATAATCTTTCTATTTCACCAGTGAAACATTTGTTCCCAGCCGCGGTTACATCCACGCTGGAAAAAGAAGACATAGTGGAACCTCATTGGTGTGTAACTAACACAAAAACCATTGTAGTGGACGCTTTAAGATCAGTTCCATATTTCAAATAACACATCCTTTAACATCTATGTTAACAGATATTCCGTCACAACCGATCGCAACCAACTTTGTTACATGTATATTATTGTTAACACATGACAAAAAAATGTACGTCGTGTTTTCAAATTGTTTGGTACTTTCCCAGAATTTACATATATGTGGCCGATATATTCGAAACCAAGTTCTCAAGTCCGCTTCTATTATGATTTTTTTTCTCTTGTTTTCTAGTGATGTAGTCTGTCTTTACACTCATCAAAGTTTAAAGAAAATGGCCATGATCATAATCTTTTACAAAAGACGAAAGAGAATGGCTAAAACGATGGAGTGGTCTTTGGTTTGTTTTGTCATGCCGATTTTTTCTGTCAATAGCATTCTATTCATAGTTTTGTGAGATAATGTCCACATCTTGAAGTGCACCAGACACGATGGCAGTACATGCTTGGCCGAAAGTGCCCAAACTGTCCAATATTCTGGCTGATGCCAATCTTCGTCACTACAGGTGATGTGACACCTAGCTCGGCAGCATTTTGGCTTTTCAGTGATAGCTGATGATGCAGAAAAGTGAGTTTGCTCTCAATACATCGGTTTAGTTTACACTCAATATTCATATTCACATTCAAATCTATTGAACTGAAAAATAGGCAGTATTTTCGGAAATGGTCCAAAAGACTGTAGTAGCTTTCAATATCTTATTTTGTTTTACAAGAATTAAGAAGAGCGCAATATTTGTCGTTAAACAGTTTAATTTTTCTTAAAATGCTGCTGTGGTAAATTATTGAAATTGAATCTCATTTACAGGTCACTTGTAACTTATTAGCAACTCTTTCTCACTGGCAGGAAATAAATAGATATTGACCGATTCCTTTCTTCGGTTATTTTTTAAATACCAATATGTAAATTTTATAACTATTTGTAATAGGGAGCATATTTACTGCCATATCAAAGCCAGACCCAAATAGGGTGTAATTCATCTCTCTCTCTCTCTTTATTTTAATTTTAATTTTTTTATTTTTTTAACAACGCCATGGTACAGTAATATTCAAGATACACTAAGCTACACAATACACAAGCAGAAAAATCCTTACTGAAAAAGGCCCCACCAGTGGCCGAGAGGGTCTGACCTCTCAACTGGTAGACGGCAGGTGCTGGGTTCGAACCTAATCGCGGCCGTCGGCCTAACCGTTCGGAGTTTTCGTGGTTTTCTTCGAACCTTGCGTGAATACGGGTTAGGTTCCCTTAGAAAGACCCCCACGAAGGGCATCCCTCCCCATAGGGCCTATATCCCATAGCGCAGATAATCGGCCGACACAAAATACAGCAACCTAACTGAAAAAACTGGAACTGCCAGTTTTTCAAAACTTTAAATCACTTGCAGCAGTATTAAATATCGAAATTAGTTTATTTATTTATTTTTTTTTTATTTAATATCCATGCAATATAATATTTCTTACGCAAAGGTAGGCTTTGATTGATATTAAAATGATTATTTTGCGTCAAAAATAAATATAACCAAAATTAGATCTTTTTCCATTTTTTCAATATTTTATCTAATTTTCAACTTTTTTGTGGCAGTATTAAATTTCGAATTTATTACTTATTATTGTTTTTTATTTAACCTCCATACGATATAACATCTTTTGCGCATTGTTGGTTTTTAAAAATTATTAAAATAATTAGTTTTTAACAAAAATAACCTAACCAAAATTCGGTCTTTTTTCAAATTTTTTCGAAAATTCAACCCTTTTGTGGCAGTATTAAATTTTAAAATTAATTTTTTTTTTTTTTTTCCCTTAATCTCCGTACAATAGAACATCTTTTCCGCATAGGTAGATTTTGATGAATGGGAATTTTTTTTTCGCCATAGACAATCGATCCACCCTACTGTCCATATTGGGTACAAGTACCTTATAAATTAACATTAATGTATAAAAAATGTTGCATTAAGAGATATTACCTTTCTTACCCCGATATATGACGTTTATCCTACAGAAATTCCTGAGTAAAATTGATATTTCATGATCTGAATTATTTTATATTAATATTCTGTAATCTGTATACGGATTTGCTGTGAGTTAAAGTAAATGCAATGAGCGATATGAACTTATCAACACTCACAGATAAGACCAAAAGTGAATGATGATAACTTTCATTATTGTACGGGTGCAAATCGCATGTCAGGATGGCCGAGCGGTCTAAGGCGCCAGACTCAAGGAATTCCTTCCTCTCTGGGAGAGGGCTGAGTGTTCTGGTCCACGAATGTGGGAGTGGGTTCGAATCCCACTTCTGACAGAGATTTTTTTTTTTTTTTTAATTTCGTTTATACTGGTTTTTTCTTTTATATTTATAATTTACTATTGCGTTTTAAATTAAATATTTTGAGTATGAATGTTTGAGAATTAAATTTTTTTTTCTTACTATTGAAATTAAAGTTTTAAATACAATAAAGTACTTCTTTGTGCGTTTATCAAAGAATCGTCATTATCAAGAAACTGGCGATGGACCGTGGATATTGTTACTGGAACGTTTACTTAATAAATTGACCGTATACACTGGGACACATGTTTAGCGTTGATATTAATGTCAAAATTTCCAGGGCCTGATTAACTTCTGAAGCGACGACGGGAAGCACAATGTCATTTCAAGGCCCCCTTCACTTGAGAATAATTTTCTAAATTCAACATACCCAAATACTTACTAATGCTAAAGAGTATTATTTTAAACAGTAGCTCAGTTAAATTCACATATATTTCACTAAATAGCTTATTTATTTTATTTATTTATTTATTTATTTATTTATTTATTTTTTATGTTTCCCTTACACAAAAATTGAATACAATCGAGATAAATATACAAAAATGATACTGCTTGATATGAGCCTAAAAAATGTAAGTTGGATAAAAAGGTTGAATTCAGAATGTATGCTCAGCATTAAATATCAATATTTTGAAATATTTCTGTTAATTTTGGCAATAAATTATAATATTTTATGTTGCTCATACAAGCCAAATTCAGTACTACTTAAACTCCATATACAAAAAAAAAAAAAAAAAAAAAAAAAAAAAAAAAAACTATGCATCTATAATAATGAACAAACTGAAGACTTGCGATCACTTTATTGAGTTTGATTTACTACATGAAAAATTAATTTGTTATGAAAGCTACTTTTATGAAACACTTCTAAATATATATCGAAAAATTGATAATTTGAAAAGAATCTGGCATTTTGAAATGGAATTCATTCAATATAAAATTTGGGGCTCCTTGTTTTCTCAATTTTGGACCTTTTCAAAATTTTCTAGGGGAAGCACCTGCTTCTCGTGCCTATTCGGTAGTCAGGATCTTTAAATTTCTCTGTCTTATCGTTTAGCTGTTTTTTTTTTTTTTTTTTTTTGGGGGGGGGGGGGGTCGTTTAGAACAAGATTATATTTCAAATTCTCCCATTTTGACAGAATTCGGTAAATATAAATCCTGGTGAGTTAAAGTTTTCTTGAATTGTCCACAACTGCCCATCCAGAAGATTTTAACCCTTTCTGGAGCGGGCAAATTCTGTTAATAAAATGAGTAATTATCGACTACCACCGGAATTTACAAACGACTTTTTTTTGTAGATATTTTGAACTCCTTAATTTAAGGCCCCACCAGTGGCCGCGAGGTTCTGACCTCCAAACTGGTAGACGGTAGGTGCTGGGTTCGAACGCGACCGTCGTCCTAACCGTTCGAAGTTTTCCGTGGTTTTCTTCGAACCTTGCGTAAATACGGGTTAGGTTCCCTTAGAAAGACCCCCACGGAGGGCAACCCACCCCTTAAGGCCCATATCCCATAGCGTAGATAATCGGCCGACAAAAATACACCAACACCTTAATTTAAGCTTTCATTGCAAAAGTAAAATTTTATTAAAATGTTATTGGTGTCGTTTGCAAGTTTAGAATTAAAATTAGGTGTGACCAGACTGGGCACAGTGTGCTGGAAAGGGTTAAATGATAGATTTCCAAAAATCTCTTTTTGGAAAACTGTACATTGCAAGAAATTTTTGCAATCAGTCGAAATTAAGAGATTTTATCGCAAAAACTATTGCGTCACGATCTTTGATTATGCAAATTTTGGATATCCGTACTGAAAACAGCTTTTAACTCCGATTGTCTGTATACTTTTGCAACAACATTTTTTTTTTTTTTTTTTTTTTCTATGTTAAATCTATGAATGTTAAAAGTTGTTTGAGTATTTTATTATTTTATTTCATCATTATATATTATCATAAGTTATTTCGTTTTTTTTTTTTTTTTTTCCTTACTTTTTTAGTTAGCTCAGTATTAAAAAAAAAGGTTATGTAAAAACTTTTTTGCTTTAATGAAATTCATGAAAGAAATCTATATTTCAAAAATTAAATTTCTTTTTATAATGTGTACCACATAAAAATAGAATTGTTGATGCTGTACTGGTGGTGTATTTTTGTCGGCCGATTATCTACGCTATGGGATATAGGCCCTATGGGGTGGGTTGCCCTCCGTGGGGGTCTTTCTAAGGGAACCTAACCCGTATTTACGCAAGGTTCGAAGAAAACCACGGAAAACTTCGAAAGGTTAGGCCGACGGTCGCGATTGGGTTCGAACCCAGCACCTACCGTCTACCAGTTTGAGGTCAGAACCTCTCGACCACTGGTGGGGCCTGATGCTGTGCTGATTTACTTTATATTAAAAATAGTAGTGATGAACACAGACTTTACCAGAAATAAAAGCAAGTGTACACCCATAATAATAATCATTGTAAGCCGTCTTTGAATGTGTCAGGATGGCCGAGTGGTCTAAGGCGCCAGACTCAAGGATTTCCTTCCTCTCTGGGAGAGGGTTGAGTGTTCTGGTCCACGAATGTGGGCGTGGGTTCGAATCCCACTTCTACCAGTAGCTTTTTACTTCGTTTATACTGGCTTTTCCCAATCTTTTTTACTTGTTCGTGTTAAATTTTAAAATTAAATAATTCTAAAAAGAACAGTCGGTATTTTTTTAACTCATTCTTTTTTTTTCTTTTTTAACTGTTGAAATTAAAAACTTCAAATATATGAAGCACTTTTTTTATCAAGGAATTATTGGTAATAGAAATTTAATTGAAGAGAACTACTAATTGAAAAATAATTGTTGGGTCAGGAGGGGTAATTAAGACCACTTTTTTAATTTTCAATATTGTTATTTTTTTTTAAACTTTTTTTCTATTTAGAAAAGTGGTGTTTTTTGTACATAGGAAGTAACTTCGACCCTTTAAGGGTGTTCTCAAGTGCTATGCTCAACAAGCGCAAAACATTTTGACACATTTACAAATTCATTTTTTAACAAAAAGTTATAAAATTGGAATATCTGACTGTGGAAGCGATTTCGAATCGAACTGAATTTTCCATTTTATGATAATGAAATTACCTATCCAGTTCTAAGCTATTTCGATTCTGCGATCACCCGTTTTTCTCCTGCTTTTTGACCGGTTTTTCTGCCTTCGTCGGGAAATGTGCTCAAAAACGTCAACTTTGAAGGCTTGTTATAAAAAATCTATTGTGTAAAAAAAAAAAAAAAAAAAAAAAAAAAAAAAAAAAAAAAAAAAAAAAGAGTGCAATTAGACAGTTTCTGAATAACAACAGCTGCTATTTTCATGCATTTTCGAACAAAAATTAATTAATGCAGTTGTCACAAAGTGGCCCTTTTGAATTTAAGAACACCTTTTATAAGTTTTAATTCTCATAGTCTCCCTTTTTATTAAGTTAAAATATAATTATCCTATCAAAAACTCATAATCACAAAAGTTCGGGGGTAATTAAGATGACTAGTGGGGAAATTATGACCACTACATATTTTCTTTATACTTGCCGACACATATTTATTTGGAAGTAATTAAAACTAACAACATCAAACAGTTAACAGAACATCAAACTGAGAAATCCGTTTATCAAAAATTTTGGTAGACTTTGTTCAAATTGCTATTTGGATATCAAATAGATTCAGTGATAAAGAATATCTAAAATGAAAAATGCATTATGAGTTAAATATCTTAGCGTGAAATAAAATTTTGCCATACACTGTTTTCTCCATCATGGCGGTGGTCACAACTACCCCTTAGTCATATATACCTCACCTGCCCTACGAGGTAAGTACTGTAATATGTAACGAATCGAATATTAAAAAATATCCCAACTAGGTCCCTAACGGTAAGAAATGTTTAAGAGTGTTCTTAAATTAAAAAGGGCCACTTTGTGACACATTAATTTTTGTTTGGAAATGCATGAAAATAGTAGCTGTTATTATTCAGAAACTGTCTAATTGCACTCAATTTTTTTTTTTTTTTTTTAAACACAATAGATTTTTCATAACAAACCTTCAAAATTGACGTTTTTGAGCACATTTCCCGACGAAAGCAGAAAAAAAGGTCGAAAAGCAGGAGAAAAAATGGGTGATCACGTGATCGAAATAGCTTAGAACTGGATAGGTAATTTAACTTTCATAAAATGGAAAATTAAGTTTTATTCGAAATCGCTTCCATAGTTCAGGCATTCCAATTTTATACCTTTCCGTTAAAAAATGAATTTGTAAATGTGTCAAAACGTTTTGCGCTTGTTGAGTGGAGCAGTTGAGAACACCCTTAAGATAATGAATGAGTAAGGAATTAGCAGTGTATTGGAAGATTTAAGTATAAGTCTATATGGACCGCAATTTTTAGGCATGGGCACGTACAGATTATATTTTTCTTTAAATCATGACCTGGTCAGCCTGTAAATAAAAATATCTGAACCTCGTTCAACTCAATTTGTACTACAAGAAAGATAGAAAATCTCGTGTGACACCATTGAACTTTTCGAATACTTTATAAAATAGTTCGTTTTTAAATAGTAAGTAATCCAAAAGTGATTGAAAAAAAATATGTAAAGTAACATATACTATTTATTCTACTAAAATACTCCAATTATAGAGCTAATTTTCTGTAATCGGATTTACAGTCTGGTGTATGGCGTCAAGCATGAGTATCCCTAGCAGCAGTTATTTTCAATTGCATAAAAATACGACTTTTTTTTTTTTTTTTTTTTTTTTTTTTTTTTTTTTTTAAAGCATATTTTGGCATATTTGTAAAAATACTTTGTGTGATTTTTTGAAAAATATATACATATTCTTCTTCAACAAAAATAATACGCAAATTTCCATACGCCTCTTTTTTTTTTTTTTTTTTTTTTCTAAACAAAGTAAAGATATTTTACTGCGAGCAAAACGAAATACGAATAAGGATTTTGCTAAATTAAATGAGGTTCTGGTGCACACAGTTGCAGTAGCGACATGAAATGACGTCAGCAATGAAAATAATTAAGATATTGGTGAAAATGTTTATTAGGTTTTATGTCAACTTTTTGATGTGAAAACCAAATTTTGACAACTGTACATGATTAATAATCTTGTCTTAAATTTTTGAGATCTGATGAAAATAAAATCTGTTATTTTAGAATCCCTTTTAAATTATTACAGGAAATCTAGTGTTTGACTTTATTTTTTTAAATAGTGCAGTTTTTTTTTTCGAAGATTGTATTTTAAGTCCATTCTCAAACTATAATTTGACAATATCTAATACACTCAAGAATATTTTTTGTCCGTAAAAATATAAAACTTTTAGATATTATTATTAAATTTCCAATGGATCAAACAACATTTTCCATATTTTTATAAAAGCTTTTTTTCCCTTTTTTTTCCGAAAATAAGTTTTCCATTTGAATATAAATATTTAGATTTTTTTTAATTACATAAGAGTTAAAAGTAATTAAAATTACTTTTAACTCTTATGTAATTAAAAAAAATCTAAATATTTATATTTAGCAAGCATGAGAATCCTGCATTTATATATGCAAGGAAAATTCTCATTATAAAGTGGAGAAAATAATAATATTAAAAAGTAATAAAATAATAATTAGCACCGGGTATTATTCTGAAACTATCGCTTAATTTATTTACTCGTTCACGCAAATAAATGCAGGCGAATAAAACTGCTGACTATGATTATTAAAAATGGTTTAATTGGATTAAACTTGGTATTATATATATATATATATATATATATATATATATACTTATTATATTAAAAAATAATAAAATAACAATTAGCACCGGGTATTATTCTGAAACTATCGTTTAATTTATTTACTCGTTCACGCAAATAAATGCAGGCGAATAAAACTGCCGACTATGATTACTAAAAATGGTTCAATTGGATTAACCTTGGTATTATATATATATATATATATATATATATATATATATATAAATCGGGGATGAAAAGAAAGTATTGAAAGTTTTAACGTTAATGTTAAATATAAAAAAAGGCAAATGAATTTTCCTTTATTTCGATGATTATATCAAAGTTATAGCAACACTAAAAATACCGACAACATCTACATTAGCATTCAATTTAAACAAAAAGTATGAACCATAAAATCAAAAACGTCCTTCCGGCCTGTATACCAGAAGGCAGTGGCAGCTTCTTTAAGTGCAGTCCATAAATGATATCACACTTTTTTTTTTCACTATTTTTTATCCCTTCCCCCACTTGTCATATCGTCACCCGAGAATAATAAGGTTCTATCTGCGTTTTTGAAAAACTTGACTTATCGATATAGAAAGGTTCTATTTGTATCTATGAAGGCATTTTTGCACCAAAACGATGTTATATGTAATTTACACTATGGCATTACAATTATATTATGACAGTATTTTAATCCACAAATGCCTTCATAGATACAAACACATCTTTTCTGTATATTGACAAGTCAATTTTCCTAGAAACACAGATAGAACCTTATTATGCTCAGGTGACGACATATCACGCTTTATTACATATACTTATACACTATATTGCCATTGATTATGGGACACTTGCGATTTTAGACATTTTACTAAATATCTAGAAAAATACATAAGGAATCATCTCAAAACTCTTAGTGTATAAATATAATAGTATACGTCATACATCTCCGTGAAGATTTTTTACTGAAACTCCATAGGGGACCGTCAACAAATTAAAAAAGAATGAATATCTTTTGAATAACCCTGTCAAAACTAATGTAGCAAAAGCGCTCAAACTCTAGATTATGATTGGATGCCTTATTGTAATACACTGTGTACATTTTTATGCAAATAGCATGCATACTCGCAGAGTAATTAAGGTTTTTATAAAAATGGCCCCAAATTTTTCTAAGTTTTTCCCTTATGATTTTCAGAGTTCTTAATATAAAATAATATTTTTTTCAGACAATATGCCAAACAACATTGCACACAGTACCCTGTAATCAGAATTAAAAAATAATAAAAATTGTATGAAAAATGAGTAGGTTTACTAAATAATTTTTTACTGAGCATGCGTCAAAGATATCAAAATTTCATTTGCATATTATGTTAGCTAAATGTATAGAGCAACTTTTGTAAAAGTCTCAAAATTATAGCTTGAAAATTCTGAAAGTAATCGTCTATAGAAAAAGGACAAAATCCGTTGTTTCCAAAATGAAGCAAAAAAATGAGGGATTTTATCCCAAAGTAGCCGTAACATCCCGTATTGTGTATTCTATATTGACACTAATCAATGAATATATGGATACAACCCCTCTTGTTTTTGCTTCATTTTGAGAATAACGGATTTTCAACTTATTCAATTGACGATTATTTTCAGAATTTTCAAGTTATGATTTTGTGACTTTCACAAAAGTTGTTCTATATATTTAGCTAACATAATATGCAAATGAAATTTTGATATCGTTGACGCATACGCAGTAAAAAATTATTTAGTAAACCAACTCATTTTGTATACAATTTTCATTATTTTTTAATTCTGATTACAGGGTACTCTGTGCAATGTTGTTTGTCATATTTTCTGAAAAAAATATTATTTTATATTAAGAACTCTGAAAATTATAAGGAAAAAACTTGGAAAAATTTGGGACCATTTTTATGAAAACCTTAATTACTCTGCGAGTATGCGTGCTATTTGCATAAAAATGAACACAGTGTATTACAATAAGGCATTCAATCATAATCTAGAGTTTGAGCGCTTTTGCTACATTAGTTTTGACAGGGTTATTCAAAAGATATTCATTCTTTTTTAATTTGTTGACAGTCCCCTATGGAGTTTTGGTAAAAAATCTTCACGGAGATGTATGACGTATACTATAATATTTATACACTAAAAGTTTCGAGATGATTCCTCATGTATTTTTCTAGATATTTAGTAAAATGTCTAAAATCGCAAGTGTCCAATAATCAGTGGCAATATAGTGTACTTGGATTTCAGAAAAAAAAATGTACTTTATTACAGATCATATTTCAAATTTTATTTTTAAATTTTAACTGTGTATTTTAATGATAAGTAAATAATAATAAGTAAATATAAGTGTGAATAACAGTAAAAATGATTTGTATATTTATTTTGTATGAAATAAGATTAAAGTTTACAACAAAAATTATAATTAATATAGAATAGTAATACAATATTAACATGGAAGAACAATTGAGAACAGTGGTATTTTGGAATTTGAATCGAAATTTAATAGTTTATTTCGTTTTGAATTTTGTCTTTACCTTTATGAGTACAAAATACTTTAATTTCAAAATAGCTTCAACATTTAACCAGCTGATTTTAAATGTTTTAATTTAAACCAAAATGTTTGATATCACATTTCTTCTTATTCCCTCCCACCCCCTTATCACAAACTGTCATAATTTCACGAACCCCCTCCAAGCGTGACATCATTTTTGGACGGCCCTTTATTACTTGGTTTTAAGAATTCAGCTAAAACACAAAGTTCAGGTAAGTGGAACTCGATTGTAAGAGATTTCCAGTTTTCACCAATACTGAATTTGAATTGGAATTTCGAAATATTTATCAATTATCGCCAATTTGGCTTCATTTATTGAGACTTTATAGCCCTAAATTGTCGCTATTCTGCAAGGTTTGGCGAGAATTTGACGCTGGCGAACAATATTACGTACGTGTAGGTATGCATGAACGTGTGCGTATACGAATATTTCATGAATTTCAATGTATTGTTCCTGAAGATGTTATGTTATTGTATGATATGATCCTGCAGTTTTAAGCAAATTGAGGGTAGCAAGATCAGTTAGAACAATGAAATTATTAAATTTGCGAGAAATCATGTGTGATAAAATTTATAAATTAAACCTAATTGTAAAAAAAAAAAAAAAAAAAAAAAAAAAACTTTTTTTTTTAATCTGTTGTTTTATTTATTTAGTTTTCTTTAGAAATGGCAGCTTACACACTTTTTCCGATAATAACACACTTTTTCCGATTCAAGATAAATAAATGTAGGTTTTGAATATTTTGAAGAGAAATCGTGCAATTTTAATAATAACAGACTTGCTCTAAAAAATTGCCTCAACATTTACAGTTTAAATAAGACAGATATTATTAACAATATATATAGGTGTAAATAAGAGTAAAAGGAAAATTATAATTTTACCTCTCTATCTAGCAATATTACTTTTTAAAAAAATTTTTGCAAGAGAAACAAAATTTTTATATCGAATTGAAATTAAGTAACAATTTTATTTTGTAAGGCTAAAACATTAAACTTATCAAATGTTTAAAAGGAAAAAATAATTAAAAATTTAGCATGATAAAGGCTTAAAATTTAAAAAGAAAATCAGAAAAATTTAATTTTTAATTGAAAAAAAATTATAAAACATTTGATAAGTTCAATGATTTAGGTTTACAGAATAAAAGTGATATTTACAGGGTGTCCACCAAATAAGACTCTGATTTCAAAATTAAATTTTTCAAAAACAAAGATCGATAGAATTGTGTGGTAAACGGTTTATTTATTAGATAAGCTAATAAATGATATACAGAAATTTCGATCGGTGAATATTTTGAAATGATTGTGTTCTGATTGTAAAGAATACTTTACTTGACATTTTTCTTGTTTTAGATTGCTTGTAGAGAATGAGATTTTCGGCATACAGTGCCATATTTTAACAATTTTTTTTCGAACTAAATTTTTCGAGTTCCGAAATTTAAAAAAATTAATTCCAAAAATCGTTAAAATATTTCAATGTAAGCCGAAAAACTCGTTCTCTGCAAACAACCTAAAAAAAAAAAAAAAAAAAAAAAAGAAAAAAAAAAGAAAAAGAAAAAAAAAAAAAAAAAAAAAGTCAAATCAAGCATTCTTTGCAATCAGAACACAATCTTTTCAAAATATTCACCGTTCGAAACTTCTATAAAAGATTTTTACAGCTTGCCTAGTAAACAAACTGTTTACCGCATAATTCTATCGATCTTTGTTTTTGCGAAATTTAATTTTGAAATCATGGTCTTATTTGCTGCACACCCTAGCTTCAATTTGACACAAAATTTAGTTTCTATTTCGTATTTTTTAAAAGTTATATTGCAAAAAAGAGGGGTAAATAGATAATTTTTCTTTTACTTTTGTGAATTACATACTATACTGTTAAAAATATATACACTACTTAAATTGCAAATGTTGTGGAAATCATTTAGAGCAAGCCCATTATTCTTGAAACTGCAACAAATTCTCTTTAAAATATCCTAAACCTTATTTATTTATGTTGAATCGAAAAAAAGTATGTTATTCTGAGCAAAATTGAGGCCCCGAAAAGTACTAACTCTCCTTCAAATAGAAAATAACTAAAAGCAGGTTTCAGTGGCCGAGAGGTTCGGACCTCTCAACTGGTAGACGGCAGGTGCTGGGTTCGAACCCAATCGCGGCTGTCGGCCTAACCGTTCGGAGTTTTCGTGGTTTTCTTCGAACCTTGCGTAAATACGGGTTAGGTTCCCTTAGAAAGACCCCCACGAAGGGCACCCCCCCTGGTCCTATATCCCTAGTGTAGATAATCGGACGACAAAAATCAACCAACCAACCTAAAAGCAGGTTTAATTCTCTTACGTTCTTGCTTTTTGTCTAATTTTATATTGAAGTGTCACATTATTGTAACATGAATCTTTTACTATGTTCGCACTGAGATAGTCGAAAGTCAAGTCACTTAGCTTTTAATCACCTATATATATTTTTAAGGGATACCCGGAATTAGGCTTCACCTGTTCACATTGCAAAAAAATTTAAGGGACTTAATTTATGTTGAATTTGCAATTACAACTTCTAACTATATCTAAGTTTATTATTGTTTGTATTTTTTACGGTATGTTAATAAAAAAAAAGAAAAGAAATAAATAAAAGATTCAAAACGTCATTTGAAAAACCTGAATAATCATTTATAGAACACAGCTGTAAGTTTAATAGCAGTTTCAAATAAGAAAAAAGAGTTCAGCAGATAGCTTTACACTCAACTCATAGTTAAGAAAGTATAAAAAGTTAAGTGAGTTTCAGAAAGTTGCTTAAGTCATGATCTTAAAAAAAAATTCAAGTTAAGTGAATTCGACTATCTCAGTGTGAACATAGTATTTCATTACTAAAAGTTTAGCCCTTAGCCCTCCTTCTCGTGCATAAACCTGAAATTGATGCCTAGTGTGAGATCATTGTAACGTACTCTGAAGAGGCTGATTTTCCAATTCTTGAGGCAATCAACTGTATTACAAATTTATTCTGGTTAGTTTTGCTTTTCTTTGCATAGGTTTATAGTCACCACGTCTACTTATTCAAACCCATCTTCAAGAACAAAACATTTAATCTCCCTTGTTTGTTTTTATTTTTTCGTTTATAAAAATTGCTAATAGGCTATTATATCACTGCGTGCATGTGATGTTTGTGTTACAAATAAAATGAAAACCTTATTACACAGCAACAAATACATCTTTAATAAAATAATCCAGTGTATTTACAATTAGATGATATAGTCACACATTTAATGTTTCACACATCAAATCAAGTTTTTAAAAAAGAAAATCTGTAGATAGGAGAAGATTTTGAATTACAATTATACAAACTATTAAATACATATTTACTTATTTACATACATAAACCATGATTAATATATATATATATGGTTAAAAAAATTTTATTTACATATGTAACTATACAGAGTGTCTCTTCTTGTCATTGATCAATAGGAAACTTCTAAACCATTAGTTTTAAAGGTATGGTTCCTGTTCCGAAAATGCATAAAATATTGTTCTTTATTACATTAAAAGCTACCTATATAGAAACAGTTATTTTTTTTAAGTTACGAAATTGAAATTTTTATACAGTCCCTAAGTCCTATAATTTATATTTAGAAAACTTTTCTTCATGCTTTAACAAGTGAAAAAAAAAAAAAAGTACCAGAAAACAGTAAAATCTCATAAAATTTGAAAAATCATAACTGGGTAAGTTTTTGGTCATACAAAAAAGGAATTTTTACTTTTTTACTTGTGTCAGCATGCGCATACGTACATAAGTAATGGCGTTCGCAGCGACAAATTCTTGCCAAACTTGGCGATACTTGGCGAAATAGAGGCAGATTTAGAGATATAAAAAATCTCAATAAATGAAGCCAAATTGGCGATAGTTAACTAATATTAATAAGTGGAGAAAGTTTTTCTAAATGTGATTCATAGGAACTCCCAAAAGAGCATAAATAAGTTTAATTTTTATATTAAAAAAAGGTTAATTAGACATAATTTGTTTTTAATATGATGGAGAATAAAATTGTAAACAATTTGACAATTAGAACTGCAATTCTAAAATTAATAGTTTAGGAATTATATATAGATCAATGGTAAAAAGTAACACTTTCTGTATGTATAATGAATTAGCAATAGAAAAATTTAAAAGAAGGTTTTGCTTTTACCTAATTTAATAATTTAAATTACCTTAAGATTTTTTTTAATTTTTTTTTTTTGAATAATCATCAAGTTAAAAGATATCGTAAAATACGCTTATGAAATAGTATTACAAAAATTATAGCCGCTTTGAAAACAAAGAAATGAACAGATATTTACATTTCTTTTGTTTTCGCGTAATATTGAAATATTACTTTTGTTAATTTATAGGTATTAAAATTCTAGCCTATAGCTCTTATGCGTTTTATAATTATTAACTTCAATAAATGTTACGATTCTTTATTAAATATCCAAAAGAAATTTCGTGAATGAAGAAAACGCTATGAAAATCAATAGCCATTTTGAAATAAAATAAAATAGAAAGAAAGAAAAAAAATCGAAAAGGTAGTTATATTTCTTTTTGAAGTTGTGCAAGATTGAAATATTACTTTTGTTAATTTAGACATTAAAATTCTAGCATGTAGCTCCGACGTGTTTTATATTAATTTTCTTCCATAAATAATGCGATTTTTCATCAAATATCGAAATCAAAATTCGTGAACGAGAAAAAGTTATAAAAATTATTAGCCATTTTGGAAGGGGGAGGGGGAGAAAGATAGAAAGAAAAAGTGAAAATATACTTACATTTCTTTTATTTTTGCGTAACACAGATATATTATTTTTGTTAACTTATATGCATATAAATTCTAATATATATAGCTCTTATTCGTTTGATAATTCCATGAATAATACGATTCTTTATCAAATATCGAAAAGAAACTTCGTAAACGGGATAAAATTATATGAAAAATGTTAATATTCAAGTTATTTATTTTATTTTCATTTTTATTTTTTGTAAGTAGAAACTTTTAAAAACCGTGTTACTTCTATACAATCATTTATACAGTTTTTGTGCTCAGTATTCTGCTCCAAATTAATATTCTGCTAGTACATATATTATATGCAAAAATTATTTGTAAAATATGTTAAACTTTTTTTTAAAATTTATTAATCTTATCTTTATCAAAGTACATTAATTAAAATAACTGTAAAATCAAAATAATTGCTTTAATAAAAAAAATACTATTTTGCTGTTTAATTGTGTATTTTATATTTTTAGAATTCTGAAAACAAATATGTACAAAATGTTTATGATCTGATTTTTTTTTCCTCCCTTAATAAAGTCTTTATGCAGTTAACAAATCTTTAATAAAAAAGAAAAAAAAAAGTTTTCCACGAAAATTTTTAATTTACTATGTAAAACAAGATTTCATTTATTGTTCTGTAAAAAAAAATGTTTTTATTTTACAGTGTTAGTGTTTCATTTTTAAAATTAGAAACTAATTAAAAAACAATAACAAAAGCAAATACAATTTTAACCAAGTCAACGTAAATTATAAAATGCATATTTTCGACTTTATATAAAACATTATTTGCGCAAAACAAGAAAGTTAAAAATTAATACACAATAAATTAATTTTGAAAGACAAACTGAAATTATACCCTGTACATCATAACTTATAGAAAATTTTATGTTGCTTCGACAATTTTTGCTTGTAGATGAAAAATGTCTTTTATAAAATATCATATTTAAAGCAATACATATTTACAGAACTTTTTCTTCGGTTGGAGCTGATTACCAAGCAGTATAGATTACTTTCTGTGCACATAGTCCGAATATCCTTGGTCTTAAACAGTCATTTGTGAATTAACAATCAAAACATGGATGCCAGGGCTGGTTTAGTGTCCATAGTTGACAAGGAGTAAGGAACTGAACCGAGGACGCCGGCAAACGATGAGGAGGGGCATGATGAAGCGAGAGATGTTAGAGGACTGATGGCTGCCACCGCAGGCTTCTGCTG
This sequence comes from Maratus speculifer, assembly GCA_964019185.1. Lineage (NCBI taxonomy): Eukaryota > Metazoa > Arthropoda > Arachnida > Araneae > Salticidae > Maratus > Maratus speculifer. The sequence goes on along the minus strand of OZ025290.1, from coordinate 71,903,056 downwards.
AGGACAATGAGATGAACTCCATTTCATGGATGGAGAAACTTTACCTGGAAAGACAAAAAGAAAAAAAATGTCATTTTATATTTTAGTTTAAGATATGTGCCCCCTGAAATCGCTGTTTTTGCAAAAAATTCCGTTTCATTATTATTATTATCATTAATTTTAAAGTGAAGTTATGATTCTAAAAATGCCTTATTTATGGTTTAGAATCCCGAGACCCCATTAACGCGTGAATTAACTTTGTTTAGATTTTAAGGAGGGGGGGGGGGGAGCTCTTTGTAAATCAACTTAAAAAATACGTTGAACTTTTTTTTTTTTTTTTTTTTTTTAAAAATATGTGATAATATATAATTTCGACATTTATTAAATTCATGCCACTAGATCTTTCATTAGAACACCTTATGTGTGTTTAGCCGTAACGTGCATCATCTACAACAGTATAATTATAGTTGAATTGTTGATTTTGTTTATATTTTGGAGAAAGATAAAACCTTCAGCGTAAATCAAAATTAGCAGCACATTAGAATAATAAGGTAGTTTTAAGTAATAACGATTTCTGAATTTAATATTACAAACAAATTTTTCTCAAAGGTTTAAAAAAAAATTATTGTATCAATAGAATAATCTCGGTACCATTAAATCTATGAAATTGTAAATATTTCAAAATATATACCCGCTGGTATTGCTTTGGAGATAATACCCGCGTTGGCATAATACCCGCTGATGTTGCATTGACGAAATAGTAAAAATAAATGTGCATACTTAAATTAATTATGAAGACACCACTATTTTTGAATTCAAAGATCTTCCTTATTTACGTAACAGAAACTTTGTCATAAAAGAAAATCGAAGATTACCTTTCAAAGTTTATGGTGGCAAACTTATTTCTGAAAAAAGTTGAAGATTCCTATCATATAGTTTCTGCAGTTAACGAGTTAACGCAAAATGTTTATTTTTATCCATGCCACCATATACTTCATGAGCATTGTCTTACTACATTAATGCTACAGATTAATTTGCTTATAGTATTTTTAAAACGTCTTCTGTGTAAATCAATATTAACAACATATTGGAATAAATTATTTTTAATTGCTTTGAATGGATTTGTGAAGAATTTAAAAACAAAATTAATAAATTATGAAAAATGATAAACTCAGCTGTTGAAATTAACAAAAGAGAATTCCGAGGTTCTTTAGCTACAAAAATTTTTTCAAACATGTGTTCATTTTATTTTTTGTGCTTATAAAGTTATTGACATAATGATTAATTTTGAGACGTAGAATATCGTTTCTTAAAATGTTTTTAAAAAATTTAAAACCAATAAGAGTTTGAAACACTTAAAGCGTCTGGATGACGTACAAGTAGGGATTGAGAAGAAAATGTAACAATTCCTATAACTATTTTTTATTCAAATTGTATTACTTTTAAAAAGTATGTATTATTTAATATCACATCGATATATCTTTAAAGGGGAAAACCGTCTATCAGTTAAAATCATTTTAAATTATTTACAGCATGTAACTTTGTTTTTGTTACTTTTAGAAGTAATTACCAATATTTCTAAAAGTAAAGTTCGTTAAATTTGTTCACTTTGGGAACAAGCTACGTCTAAATTTGCAATTCTTTCGTTTTCCAAATAAAAAATAAGAAAAAAAAAAGGCTAAAAAAGCAGTTGCCATTAGAGTATAGGAGAGGAAAAAAAAGGGGGGAACAAAAATAAGTTGAGACAACTTACTTTAAGAAAACTTTCGAACTAAGGAAATAAAGGAATTATATCTTCTAAATTAACATCGGAGGACAAAAAACAAAAGACTAGAAATAGAAAGTTACTTTATCTGAAAAGCAATTTCGTCCTCAGCTTGTTGGGGACAGCTGTAACAAAGGCCCATAACTAAAACATAAAAACAGAATTCTCAGACAATAACAACAGAAGCAAATAGCAAACAAAAAAAAGGAGCCCCATCAGCCTAATTACAATGAGAATACACTATAGTTCTTCATGACTTTTTTCCCCTTCCATCCATGACATTCCAGGACAGTCCAACAGGGCAAAATGGCGCAGGGCGGGAAAATAACAAAGAACTCAGAGATGTGACAACGTTCCATCCTCAGGTGAAGGCACGTGGCTGCACAGAGAGTAAGTCTGGACCACGTGATGCCAGATGGGTCGAGGCAATTCCGTAAATGGTTTTTGGTGTGCCCCATTTGTTTCAGTTAACGTCAGTGGACTGCAGAATAATGGAAGCATGACTTCTGCAGCTTACTTTCCACCCCTCTATCCCTCTTTCTCTCCTCCCGGTTTTCGTTCCATCTCCGATAGAAGAGAAAGATGCTGGGAGAAAAGAGTCCAGTTTTCGTGCTTATAGAGAAAGAAACGATTCTGGTGTTGATGAAAAGACTCGATGCAGGGTCTTAAATCGCATTGACTCTTGCGATTTATAGCAGTCCGTGAACAGTGTTATTTTTGGAGTGCCAGGATCTAACTAAATGGGCGCCATACTACAACGCTGTTTCTCGAATGGTCTACGTTATTTACTTATTTATTTTTAGTGACTGGTTATTGCTACGTTTATTTGTTTAGGCTAGCTGCCGAGATGGGTTTTATTTCATCTTGATTTTAGTATTTTGTTCTAGACTGTGATTCTCGATACCATCTTTTCGCCTGCGTATCGAACAGAATGGAATTATTTTCAGTGCAAACTGGGTTTTAATGCCACACTAATGGAAATTTGTGTAATGTATGCAGGAAGCTGCTGAGAAAATATACTGTAAATACATTATAAATATACTTCTGGTTTTTCAGCTATTTTTCACAGTTTATTCGTGAGTTTTGGCTGCCATGTATATGGCTGGGAGATATAAATATAAATATATTGATGAAAAAATGCGATGCAAGGTCTTAAGTAGCATTGACTCTTGCAATTTATAGCAGTCCGTGAACAATAATACTATATTTGGAATGCGAAGACTTAATTAAATAAATACTATAGTATAATGTTATTTCTCGAAGTGTCTATTTATGCTATTTATTTGCTTATTATTAGTGACAGGATATTACTACATTTGTATGTTTAGGCTAGTTACTGAGATGGGTTTTATTTTATCATGATATAGTATTTTGTTCTAAGTTGTGTTTTATTATTTTGTTCTGGATAGCTTTTATAAAAGCTTAGCAATTTTTGCTTTATTCTCAACATAAATATCGAAGAAGCCGGAATTATTTTGCGGTTAATGGGGTTAAAATGAAATATATTGAAAAGTTTTTAAATGTAATTCAAGCAGAACAATGCTGTGAAAAGGCATAACAAACAGAGGATAAACTAATGTTAGATTTTTCATTATTTTTCACAAGTTGAATTTTCATCTTAACTTTCATCTTAAGTTTTGTATTAAGATATTACTTAATTTTCATCTTATCTTTTTAACACAGATCACAATGATTCTCGATATATCATCTTAATTTTATTTTTAATCTGACTTTTTTTCTGCAAATTATGAGTATCTTAACCATAACTTACATTTCTAACTCTTTCGAAATGGAAGTCTTAAAAAAGAACAAAAAACCTTTATAGATAAGTTTTATTCTTTTTTCTGTATAGAGAAGAGAGGACGTCTGATCTACCCTTTCTATTTGAAATACATCCAGAAGAAATTTGGGTACACTATACCCAAGTTATTCAGTACTAAGTACCCAAGTACAGGGAGGTCATGAAAAACTTAGCCGATATATGGAGCTCTAGCGGCCAATCCGTTACACCGATCGAAGTGAGATTTCAGATATAGCTATTCGGAGGTATGAGTACAAGATTCTGTGAACGGCAACAAAATAATGCTCACGTTCACGGTTAAAGTTACAGAAACTCGAAATTTTCCAATGACAACGCCCATTTTTTTCATTGCAAAATGCTCAGCGCATGCGAAAACTCTAAAGAGCGTTGGAATCGTACATGTATCACAAGAAACGAACGCGTTATGCACGCACAAAAAACTGCTCTGCGAATCCCCCCCCTCCCCATAAAAAAACACGATTGCGGTGCGCGGAGGAAATATGGATATGACACAGAGTCAGTACATCAATCACTGATTACAACACAGATCGGAGAAAAGAAAACTTTTATTTTGATTACACATTTTCCACATGGGTGCAATCACAGGCAATTATACATTGCATGTGGGCGACTGCGGCCAATAGAGCCAATTTTTACATCGCATGAAGGATGTTTGCAATCTCAGTTTGATAGAGTCTTTCAAATCCGGCAAAGTTTGCGGATTGCACATGTACACTCTATATTTTAGCTATCCCTAGAACCAGAAAATGGCATCAGATAGCACGGTCGCCAATATGATGTTCCAAGACTCTGCGAACAGACTTCACTCCATGGGATGGTGCACCATCTTGCATCCAAACGAAGTCATTCAATGCATTTCGCTGCAACAATTCTGGTATGACGTAATTTTGCAGCATTGCCGCATAGCGGAAGGTGCCTGCATTGCCGTACCACACAGTAAATTTGACCTCGTGTAAAGGTACTGGTGCCACATCGTTCGGATTCATGTCTGCCTAGTATACACAAGTTTTAGTGTTGATGTTGACGTTACCAGTTAAGGTGAAATGTGCCACGTCCGTCCAGTCCATAATATGCAAAGTGGCGAGTTGTTATCTCCCCCATATTGGATAAGAAATTCATTAATAAAATCTTACGTTGTTGATGGTCTCTCACTTCCAATATCTGGGTGCGCTGGTACCGGTAAGGAAACATGCGGATTACAGAGCGCAGTAACTTTTGGACCGTTGATTTCGGTTTAGCTAAAACATGAGATGCACATCATGCAGTTTGCATGCGTCCTGCAGTCACATTGTGATAAACTTCCATAACAGTATTCTCAGGAAGAATTGGTCGTCTGGATCGCGGTCTACCACAGGTGCAGCCAGTTTCTTCGAATTTCTTTACTAAATCCCGAAGATCTTATGGGCCACGTATTTGGCGATGGTTTCGACGGTAAACACGCAAGGTTTTAGCAGCATTCATCCCATTTTGATAATAGAGTTTTACCAGTTTACCAAGAACTTTCGCTGGAAGAGTCACTTCGTCGGCATGTGCAAGCTCCCGTCTGAAGAACTAACATTCCCACTCTAATTTTTATCCGTTTTCAACGCTGGCTATCTGGCGAACGGCGTTTCGTGATTGGAGTTTTGCCTCTGTCATACGCAAACTTCCTTCGTGCCCCTGTTTTTTTTTTTGGAGATTCACAGAGCTGTTTTTGTCGAGCATAACGTTTCCATTTATTACGATACATGTACTGTTCCAACGCTCTTTAGGGTTTTCGCATGCGATGAAAAAAAATGGGCTTTGCCATTCGAAAATTTCGACTTTCTCTAGCAATAACTGTAACTGTGAGCGCCAATTTGTTGCCGTTCACAGAATATCGAGCTCATACCTGTGAATAACTGTATCTGAAATCTTATCTTGATCAGTCGAACGGACCGGCCGCTAGAGTTCGATATATCGGCAAAGTTTTTTTTATGACCACCCTGTATATTTCAGTTTAATGTAAAGTTCACAAGTGTTCATCTTAACGTTAATCTTAAGAGATGAAATACTCTGAATATTGATTTACTATAAGAAGTTGATGCGGAAAATATGTGTAATGTAAACATTTATTATAAAATAATTACCGTTCAAAGTTTTTGTATCAGCATTAATAGCCGCTAGGACGGTCGGCTTGGTATCTTTTCCTATGCAGTTGGCTTCCTTTAAACTTGACACTGCAATACTGTCTGTATTACTGCTGTTTGTCGGGGACGTACTTGAAGTGGTACTGGCTGTGTTATTTTGCTGTTGCTGAGAATTATTAGTGTTGTTGTTTCCTTGCTGATTCTGCTTTTGTTGGTTAAGTCTTTCTTGCTTGCGGAATTTTGCTCTCCGATTTTGAAACCACACCTGAAAAAAGAAAATACCAATAAAGTACTTCAGTTACATTAATGTAGCTAAAAATTATGTAAACACTTGACTATTGAACATTGACAATTGCAACTTCTTACACGCTGGAATCAGCCTGTGTTTATTACAGTGAAATTAATATTAAAAAAAGTGAGAGAAACAGAAAAAAATCCTAAAAAAGGAATTACATGAAACACTGTAATCGCATATCCAAGTGTGGGAAATTTTAAGAGAATCTTACCAGTCAGCAAGCTGCAACGAATAGTTGGAAAATGTTATTAAAAATGTAAGTGACTGCATAAATAGTTAATTACTATTATTGCAATGCATCTTCATATTGTTTCTATAAATTGTATAAATATATACAGCAGGTAAAGTTGAATATAGGCTAGAATTTAGTAGCATGTTTATATTGAATTGGTTTGAAAAGTTACAAAATATACTAACATGCGAAAAACATTACGTTTTTTTTTATACCTATATATTCTGCAGTATTGCAAAATCTACCTAAAAACTTACTCACCCTGTCAGAAAGTCTCCTCGCCATACCCCTGCACATATAGTATCAGAATTTTTAATAGAATCTATGTCCCTTTGTTTATTTTCTTTTAAATTTGTTTTTAAAATTGCAATTGCCAGAAAATTTTGTGAAAAGGTCTCTTTTCTCGAATGCGCTCCCGTCCCGGTATAAACAACATTTAGCTGTCATACACTCTAAAATTAAGCGGAGTAAAAAGTTCACTCTTCAAAAGAGTGACAGATATTTTCACTCTTTTTGGAGTGAACTTTATAAAAATACACTCTTTAAAGAATGAAATTTACCAGTCCCTAGAAAGGAGTGAAATATGTCACTCCGTTGTCGAGAGAGAAATCCTTTTTATTAACTTTAAAAAAATTATGTTAAACTTTTAATCAATGTATGGAAGAAAATAATGAAAAGCACCAAAATATGCCCCGTCTTCATTTTCAAAAACTCCATTCATAATATAACCGGAAAAATTACGTTTATTTGATATTAAAATTGCACTCCTTTTTCAAGAATGAGTAGTCATTCCCCTGAAAGAGTTATTTATGTATGTATTACTCATCAGCTAATCAGAAGAGTCTTGTCTACGACACTTTTTGTGAGATAAGAGAAAGGCACCCGCCATTTTAGGTTTTTCTCTTCGTTCCCTGGGTCCATATATGTGGGCATCAACTGTTTCAGTTTTTATTAATAACGAGGTGGAACCCTTCGAAATTCGACGGGAAAAAAAACTGTTTTATTGATTTATAATAAATCTATAAAATAAGTTACAGTAAAATATGCATCTTATATTGGTAAGTCTAACTCTCAAACAAATATTATTTTAAGCTAAAATTAACAAAATACTATAAAACTCAATTATCCAAATTATTAAACGAAATAAAACCGAAATCGAGGATTTTATAACAGACGATATTTTAAAAATAGTATACGCATTTTTTCTTTCTTTCTTTATTTTTTTTTTATCATCTTTATGAGAAAATGGAGTGTTTCTGTTGCCACCATTACAAAATCGGTACTAAATATTATTAAAATAATTACTTAAAAATTAATTAACATCACAAAATTTAATTTACATACAGCTTTCGAACGAATTGCATTTTTTTTCTCTATACGACGGTGTAAAAATTTTAAATGTACGATGTTTAGAAATGTAAAATTTTCAGTAGCGAAAATTGCAAAACTGAAATTGCATAGAAAAGTATTGCGCATTTTAATTTCTATTTTTTTTTTTTTCAATTTTAAGAGAAAATGGAGTGATTCTGTTGCCACAATTACAAAATTGGTACTAAAAGCTATAAAAAAAAATTAATATCTCAAAAAGAAATTGAAATACAACTTTCAAACAAATTGCATTTAAAAGTAAATTTTTTTCCATACAATGTGTAAAAGTGTAAATTTTGTAGTAGCGAAAATTGCAAAACAGAAATTGCAGGGAAAAATGTTGTCATTCGCAAAATGACGTATGCGTTACGCACAGATACGTTTGGCCTTTATAATACAGATACTGAAACATAATTGCAATTTCGATCTTAGAATAGTATGTTTCGATAGCTATGATTCGAAATAATCCAAATAGATCAAAACTCTTGTTCTAGAATCAAAGTGGAGAAGAAATAATTCTGTAATAGTAAATAATATTGCATTAATACTCAGTAACGAAGAGGTTATAACACATCGATATTATTAAATGGATTCTTTATGAAACGTAACGGTAAATCTTACTTAATATTAACTTTTTATTCCGGTAGAAATTTGAATTTTATGACCATGAGTTAAATATTTTTATGTTGTACTGAAAAATATTGGTCAGAAATTGTTTTTATACGCATTTTTTTCCCTATCCGATGCTATAATGGTGTTTTAAAATGTTTTTATTTGCCATATTTGTTATGTGTTATGAACTCAAATACAAATGAAAATGTGATCTAATGAATACTTGAAATGCATACTTGAAAATGTGTTGCGACAGTAATTTGTGCTGTTGAAATTTGTTTCGATTTCTTCCTGTTTTCTGATTACAAACACTTTAGTATATATTATCATTTTTTTACGAGTTAAATATGACACATTATGATATTGCGAAACGGTTTCAGATTGGAAATTAGCACTATACTAAGAAAATGTCTTCTTACATATTACAGTTGTGCCACTTTTGAAAGATATCCTTTTATTACTAATATTTTAAATTATTATTTATAATCCTAAATCTTCATACTAATGATTTCATAGTTAATATTTGCCAAATTCATAAAATAATAGGAATTTCTTATAACAAATGGCAAGATTTTTGAGAAATTGCTAAATCTAATAATGCATTTAATTGATCTATTGTAGTTAGTTGTTGTTTAATAGTATAATTATAAAATACTGGTTATTATTTTTAATGTTTGTCAAATATCTTCCTATAAAACATACAAAATCTATTTAGCTCATATTTATAAAATACAATTTATACGAGAATCAAAATTGAAATTAAATGTGGCTTATCGTAATGTTTTATAATTAAATGTTGAATTGATATCCGTTTTCCAGCAATAAAACTTAAATAACACATGTAAGAAAAAAAATAAAAAATAAAAATAAAATAAATAAAACCATAAATAACGTATATCACGGGAATTATTGAAATAATAGATACAATTTAACTGGTATCTGAAAAAAAAAAATAATATTCACTGATTAAGATTTCGGTTAATTACTTGCCCTTATGGGCATTTTAAAACTATCTTATATTTATATAGCTACCAATGAAAGGAAACACAAAGTATAAGATTGGAATAAAATATTTTAGTTTATTTTTGTCAGTAATTTAGTTTAATTTATATGTAATTTTAAATAAGTTTTTCCTTAAAAGTTCAATTAATGTTACAAACTATGAACTAAATAAATATCGTCAATAAAGCATTTTATTCCAGTCTTTACCATGCTTGTATTTATTTTCATTGCTTGTTTTAAAAGATATGATTTTTTTTTTAATGCCCATAAACTAACATTAAAAAAATTCACTGCATAAGAAATGAACATCCACTCCTACGAAAGAGTGACAATTTACTCCTTCCAAGGATGAAAAATGTACTTCTTTAGCAACAATAAAAAGTCAGAGTGATTATTCATCCCTGTTTAAAGTGAATACTCACTTCGTAGTAGTGACAATTTACTTTTCCAAAGAGTCAACAGCTCCACTTTTGCTCAGAGTGAATAGTCATTCTACAGAGATTGGGCATATTTTGACTCTGCGATAGAGTAACTATTCACTTTTCCGGAATAGTCACTCCTTTTTATTTAGAGTGAAAGTCCACTTGCCAGTGTTGAGTAAAATGGTGTATTTCCCCGCCTCTATACATACCATATCAGAATTTTTTAACAGATTCTGTCCCTTTCCTTATTATTATTATTATTATAACAAATTTGTTACTGGAAGGGAATTTATTTAGACAACTATAGAGATTGGTACTATAAAACGTGGTGTATTATTTCTTAATATTGCATATATTTGATAAACTTTTATAAAATTATACAAATGTGTTAGGGCACATTTTGTTTCTAGAATCTGCCACTAGATGATAGCACTAAACATTTTATGTGCTTAACGTTTTTTTAGAATTTCTCCATCACATTTTAATATTTTAAAGAGATTTTCGTTTTCATAGAATAGTAAAGATCGATCTCTAAATTGGTCCTTTTTTGCTTTTCCGATTTTGATTGTAGATAATTGTTTATATAGTCACTTTATATGTCAGAACCGACTCCGAAAATGAAAGCGACTACACAGAAAAAAGCTGGTTACCAGCTTTTTGCTCTCGGATTTTAGTTTCATATATTTATTTTTTATAGAGACGCTTTATTTTTCAGAACCGGTTTCGAAAGTGAAAGCGTTTGTCGTAGAAAAAAAAACTGCAATCAAAATCATAATATCGTAAATGAAAAAAAAAAAAAAAAAGAAAAAGAAAGAAAAAGAAAAAAAGAAAAAGAAAAGAAAATATTCAAATGCAAACAAGAATTTTGAAAATAACTCTCCCATGGGTTCAAGAAATTACTTCAATCACTGGAAGACACTCAGAAGTTAATGTTAAATCTATAGAATTGTTCTTTAAAATATCCCATTTGCATTTTAATATTTTAAAATGATTGTTTCGCATCGAATAACTTAGATCGATCTGTAGACCATTATTTAATATTCTTTGAAAAATTGTGTTATTATTTTATAGTTCCAAAGGAGCATATTAAAAGAACTGATGTAATTATAAATTAAACAATTGCGACATAAATTATACTTAAAAATAAGTATTCAAAATGCTAAATAATATACCTAAAAACAATATATTTAAAAATACCTACGTTTCGTATCGCATCTGCGAACGTCATCAGGATAAAATAGAGTGATGTTGCATGTAAATCTGAAGTAACGGTTTTAGGCTGATGACGTACGCAGATGCGATACGAAACGTAGGTATTTTTAAATGTATTGTTTTGTAGGTGTACTATTTAACATTTTGTATTTATTTTTAAAGTATATGTTTAAGAATTGATGCATTATAAAAAGATTATTAAACATGTTTTTATCTAATATGTAAATATTTCGCTCAAAAGTTTCTTTCTATTTGTGTTCCAGTTGAAATACTCTTTAATCTTTTCAACGACTTCTTCAAAATAAAATTATTACTATTTTTAAATAAATAAACAAATAAATAAATAAATATATTAATAAGAAATTGATCCATGGATTACATACACTACAAAAAGAAAAAGCTTTTATGACCTCTTTCAATTTTTATTTACTTTTGAGGAATTTTCGATCAAATTCCATCAATCAGTGTTGTCATAGAGGAAAATGGTGCATCAGTATTATTAAAAAAAATTCTCCAAAATTAATCCTAAGTCTAGCAAATTTAGAATACATATTTATTCAATATTATTTTCATTTTTAAAGGATTTATTTAAATATGTCAAACGTTAAAATATGATGAAAAAAAATATGACAGTAACAAATAAATTAGTAAATATACATCTATGTAGATCTTTAGTTACACAAAGAAAGAAATGGTTCAGATAGTTGGCTAGAAATATTTACCAAAAAAAAAAATTGTGATTAATATTTATGAACTAAGTTAAATATTCTTAGTGATTTCGCCATAAATTTATTTACAGTTCACTGATTATAAAAATATCCCTAAAAGTCTAAAAGATTACAATGTAGCACAAAGATTCTAGATCCTGTCACTGTTAGAATTTCTCCGTTTAGTTCCTCAAACAACTTATTCCACATAGCCCGTAGCACACCACCAGACTCCGACTAAGAGATGACTAAAAGTTTGTACACAGACTTCTAAACTCCCCTTTCATCCAACCCTTAGTACGTATTTCCCCTTCCTATAGGCGAAGTTTTACCCCTAGCGGACTTATTAAATTAACCTAATGTCATTAGGTCTAATTAAGGAACGAGTCAACATTGGGCCTTCGAAGTTTCCAGGGGGGTGGTTCTCCATCTAACCCTGAAGGGGATCAGCCCCCGGGTACCGGAGGGGGTGGGGAGAAACTTTCAATTAGGAATCTGCTTTTTGTCGTGGATTTTATTTTTTCATTGAGTAACTTTTTGGTGTTTAAGTCAAGACTATCGAAGAGATTTTAAATACAGGTAGCAAAAAGTAATTGTCCAAATGTTTCCAGTAAATGTTTCTCATACGTGTTTATAATTGGAAAAGAGAAATTGTTAACGAAGTGAATCAAAACAAAACATGTAATTTCTAGTTGCCTATATATTTTATTGAGAAGCTTTTGATACCAACAAAAATAATACAGGAAAAGTTAGTGTATAAGTTTGGAAATATTTTTTAACGCTCTGAAGCAAGTTTAATTTAATTTTTAATCACCCCAATTCCAGACTATTCTCAATAACATTTTACCCTTTTTCATATTACTGTCGTGGTTTTCTTGAATTTATATGTAACGGAATGGCAACACCTATTTTGTCACTTACTTTCTTCTAAATATAGACATTATGCGTAGATTGTGTGCAGATTATAGAAATAACAACGGCATGCTTCTTATGATTGAATTTTTTTAATTATTTTCTTTTACATAGCGCATTTACTTGAATTTGATTACCATGTAAATTTGCATTTGTGACTTTCAGAATTTTCAATGATGCTATTACATTGTATATCCACAGTAAAAAATGCTTTTGTTTCGTATCATTTTGTTGCTGTTTATGGTTCAGTGTCATTGCTAAAAAAGTTTGAGCCAATGGAATTAGATTAAATTTCTAAATCGTTCCTTAAGCAGGTGCATCATTTTTGTATTGAAATGCTACGTTTATTATAGATCAGTTTGCAAATTTTATTTTTATTGGTCTAATGTAAATACAATTCATTATAAATTATTTGATTGTTTCTTTCCTTCTTTTACCTTGCGTAAATACGGGTTAGGTTCCCTTAGAAAGACCCCCCACGGAGGGCAACCCACCCCTTAGGGCCTATATCCCATAGCGTAGATAATTGGCCGACATACATACAAACAAACAAACTTTCCTTCTTTTACTTCTTTCAAATAATTTAGCGGGATAATATTTTTTTACAAAATGCATACATTCTTTAAAATATGATGATCAGTTTTTGTTTCTTTCTTCTTTTTTTCTTTTTTCTTCTTTCTTTCTTCTCTCTCTCTCCTTCTCTCTCTCTCTCTCTCTCTCTCTCTTTCTCTCTTTCTCTTTCTCTGTCTTTTTTTTCCTTTAAATGATTACACTTGAAAAACAAGACACTTATTCGCACTGACATCTTTAAAATGAATTCATACCATGTCAGCCAAAAGTGAAAGAAAAATGCTTTTCAAAAAGTCTAAATTTTCATATTTTTTCGGTACTCTTTTCAAATATATATATTTTTTTTCTATTTCTTGTGACATTCGTCGAATTTTACCTCTTGTATGAAAAAGATAATAAAACTTTCAAATGCAGTACAATTTAGATACTTAATAAATTATTTTTTTAATTGATTCTTTTATTGAAAATATAGCTCACATTATCAAAATTTAGCAACCAAGCGTATGAAACAGATAGAAAAATGTCGCTATGTGTGTTAATATTGTCTCTTTTATATGAATTTTTCGAGTACAATTCGAAGTAACCACACTTTTTATCATTAATGTTATTGATTATTAAAAATAATTACTATCATATACTAAAGAATATTGCAATTCAAGTAATATTAGAAGCAAAATGGGTGCATTACATAGATTGAATATCTTAATACTAATGCCCCCACCCCCACAACCCACCTATTTTTATTTTTATTTTATTTTTTTAAATACTTATTATACACAAATCTGCGGTTTAAAAATCGAAAACAAACATTTATTATCTAAGCATGTCAATTGCACACAGCTTTTATTAATTAAGTAACATTAAAATGTAATTTATTGTATATGAATAAAACTTAAAATTTAAAAAACAAATTTTATTTGAAATACTGGCTGTGTCAGTATTTTCACATAGTAAGAGTATTCAAGTCATTATTACGTATAAAATGAAAAAAAAAATCGTAATTTTACATTTCGTAAATCGTTATGAAGTCGGTTTTAGTAAATACTTCACATGTAAAAAAAAAAATAAATAAATTTAAAAAAAATATGAAAAAGCAGCGAAAATAATTATGAAAGGCACAATCACACAAAATAAATTTAGCATCCAGGTATTTTAGGGCTCCATAAAAAGAATCCTTATTTTCAACATTTAGTGAGAGGGAAAAAGAGAGAAAAAGAGAAAGAGAGAAAGAAAGAGAGAGAGAGAGAGAGAGAGAGAGAGAGAGAGAAATATATAAGTACCATAATAACATAACACTTTGATGTCATTCTTCTTCATCCTCTTTTATTCATTTTTCACTGAAGAAGAAGTATTATTCTGAAGACATGAAACTGTATGCTATAAAATATTTTAGCTATTTATGCTTTTCTATACATTTTTATTCTTCTGCGTCTGATGTAATTCGTCTTAAGATGGAAGATTTTCAAAACACTATACGATAGAAGGTTTTATACGCAGGTTTTTTAGTGAAATTTCTATATTTAATTGATTTTTTTTCCTTTTTATATAAATGTAATAAATAAAAAAAAAAAAAAAAAAAAAAAAAAAAAAGAGAGAATAGCTTTGCTATGTATGTACAGTTAGATATACAGTTCAAAGTAAAATGAATGTTAATGGCAGTAGAAAAAATTTCAAATTATTTTGTATGTAATTTATTGTTTATATATAAATATGAGTATATATATATATTTATATTTAGAAAAAATGGAAATTTTTCTTTGTTTTGTCACTTTCTGGTTTTAGAAATAATCCCTAAAGAATCCATAGACATAGAATAAAATTTGTCTAAGTCGGAATATTGTTTGCTACGGAAAATTTTCTTAATTCCGATCGATTCTGCTTCAGACAAAGATCATTGTAATTTAAAAATGCAATTGTAATGAATAAAGTAAAATCTACACTGACCTTCTATTTAATAAATATTATTTTCTCATTTTTTATCTCATGTTGTTTAGATAATAACTAACATTTTATTACATTTATAGTAATTATTATTGTTATTGTTTTACAAATTTAGTTTTTATAATTACTATGGTATTTTCAACTATTGCATAAATTGGTTTTATTATACTTAAACAATGCAGTTTAGAAAAAAAAAATAAAACAGCTCTTTTAGATTACAAACCATGCATTTAATCTCTTAAAGTTAAAATCCAATATGTTTTACATTAGAATGCACTATTACATGATAAACATAGATTACTATTATCACATAATATTCTCCTTACAGTGCACATTTAAATTGGTCAACAATGTAACAATTTCATTAAAATGAATAAAATAAGTAATTCAGGACGGCTTAATTAGATGCTCTTTTGTGCAATCAACGCACCTACATAATCCCGCATATTACATCAAGTCTGAAACTGTCAAACATCGTCAAAAACACCGTAAATATTTTACGCTACTCAACACTGCCCACCTATACAAACATTTAGAGTAGAATGTGTACGGTGAAAAGAAATCTTACTTTCTATATAATAATTAACATTTTACTATATTGATAGTAATTATCTTTGCTATTGTTTTACAAATTTAATTTTTATAATTACTTTGGTATTTTTAAATATTGCATAAATCGTTTTTATTACATTTGAACAATGCTTTTTTGGAAAAAAAAAAATTAAACATTTAACAGCCCTTTTAGATTACAAATCACACGTTTAATCTCTTAAAGTTAAAATTTAGTGATATTTAATTTTATAAATTTAAATCTTTGTGAAATACAATATCATATGAGAAAAACATAAAATACTATCACATAACATTCTCTTTACAGTGCACATTTAAATTTGTCAACAATGTAACAATTTCATTAAAATGAATAAAATAAGTAATTCAGAAAAGCTTAACTAGATGCTCTTTTCGGCAATCAACGCACCCACATAATCCCGTATACATCAAGTCTGAAACTAGCGAACATCATCGTCAAAACCACCGTAAATGCTTTACGCTACGCAACGCTGCCCACCTACACAAACATTTGGAGTAGAATGTGTACGGTGAAAAGGAGTCTTTCTTGGCCGCTGTACCCCGAGTTGTTTCCCGCAGAGCCGTGGGTTCACTCGACCGTTCTCCAGCTCCATAGAAAGCGTTCTTTTGTCCGCTAAATGTTCATTCATTTAAAACCTTACACAAAAGGTGGTTCTTAATAAAAGACTGTATTTAGTAAGGAAAGAGGATTAAGGGAAGTTTATGAACAGATGTGCACCTGATGGCTTTATTTCTATGATGGTAATAGAGCTGTTATGAGGGTGTAATGGATACGATAGGTCTTTTTTTTTATCATTATTTCCCTCCGTCGTGTTAAAGTTTTTTTTTTTCTTTTTTTTTTTTCTGGTGATGAAATGTGTATATCAATAATATTTCCGAATGTATTTTATACGCATTCTTTAATCACAATTAAGAAAAATATCTAATATTTTGAACAAAATATTAATCATTGTTTTACAAATTACTAAAAAAAGAAATTTATTTTAAAACTTATTGTTATTATGAACAAAAAACAAAATTATTTTAGAAAAAATAACTTGAATGAAATTACGAATGGAAAATAAAAATATTCTCAAGTATGATTGTTATTATGAATGAAAAATAAAAATATTTTAAAGTGTCTTTGTTATCACATGGCTTTATTTCTATGATGGTAATAGAGCTGTTATGAGGGTGTAATGGATACGATAGGTCTTTTTTTATTATGTCCCTCCGTCGTATTTTGAAAAGATTTTGATGGTGATGAAATGTATAAATCGATAGCATTTCAGATGTATTTTATATAAATTCCTTAATCACTATTTAGAAAAATATCGAATATTTTGAACAAAATATTAATGATTTGTTTTACAAATTACTAAGAAAAAATTATTTTAAAACTTGCTTGTTATTGCAATTAAAAAATAAATTTTTTTTAGAAAAAGTTATTTGAATGAAATTACAAATGGAAAATAAAAATACTTTCAAATATGATTGTTATTATGAATGAAAAATAAAAATATTCTGAAGTGTGTTTGTTATCACATGGCTTTATTTCTATGATGGTAATAGAACTCTTATGAGTGTGTAATGGATACGATAGGTCTTTTTTAATTATTATTTCACTCCGTTGTGTTTTGAAAAGTTTTTGCTGGTGGTGAAATGTGCATATCGATAACATTTCAGATGTATTTTACATAAATTCCTTAATCACTATTTAGAAAAATATTTAATGTTTTGAACAAAATATTAATCATTGTTTTACATATTATTAAAAAAAGAAATTTATCTTAAAACTTTCTTGTTATTGTAACTAAAAAAATAAAATTATTTTAGAAAAAGTTATTTGAATAAAATTACGAATTGAAAATAAAAATACTTTCAAGTATGATTGTTATTAGGAATGAAAAATAAAAATATTCTAAAGTGTGTTTATCACATGATGGCTTTATTTCTATGATGGTAATAGAACTGTTATGAGGGTGTAATGGATACAATAAGTCTTTTTTAATTATTATTTCACTTCGTCGGTTTTTTGAAAAGTTTTTGCTGGTGATGAAATGTCTATATTGATAGCATTTCAGATGTATTTTATATAAATTCCTTAATCACTATTTTGAAAAATATCGAATGTTTTGAACAAAATATTAATTATTGTTTTACATATTATTAAAAAAAAGAAATTTATTTTAAAACTTTCTTGTTATTGTAACAAAATAAATAAATAAATAAATAAATAAATAAATAAATAAATAGAATAAATAAATAAATAAAATTATTTTAGAAAAAGTTATTTGAATGAAATTATGAATGGAAAATAAAAATACTTTCAAGTATGATTGTTATTATGAATGAAAAATAAGAATATTCTAAAGTGTGTTTGTTATCACATGACTTTATTTCTAGGATGGTAATAGAACTGTTATGAGGGTGTAATGAATACGATAGGTCTTTTATTATTATTATTATTATTATGTCCTTCCGTCGTATTTTGAAAAGATTTTGCTGGTGATGAAATGTGTATATCGGTAATATTTCCGCATGTGTTTTACTAGCATTCTTTAATCATTGTGTAGAAAATATCTAACGTTTTGAACAAAATATTAACCATTGAAATATATAATATAAACTTTAAAATGTTCAGTTTTATTAAAAAAAAAAAAAAAAAAAAAAAAAAAAAAAAAAAAAAAAAAAAAAAACTGTTTAAATAATCAAATAGAGATGTTAATATTTAATTTTATTTAAAACATCTTAGTACTTTCGAATCTTAATCAAACTTTTTTTCAGAGAATATTTTTATAATGATTATGCACATTTCTCATGAGAATTTATATAAAAAATAATAATTGATGCTTATTATACTGTTTGAAAGCAGGCGCAGTTACAAAAGAAAATGATATAAAGTTCTGTGTTTTAATATAATCTGACAATGATTATTTTCAATTTAAAAAAAGCCAAAGAAAAAAAATCGTTAAAAACTGGTTAACTATAAAATAATTTATTTGATTTTAATTTATTTTAAATCCTAGATATCCCATTATAAAAGAATGCCTTTTAATTAAAAAAAATGAAATAAAAATATAAATAAAAATATAAAATGAAATAAAAATACTAAAGAATAAATAAAAATACATTGTTTTATTACTATTAAAAAAAAAACTAAATCATAAATGTTCAAACACTGACTTTTTGATAGCTTTCATATAAATTGAGAGATTCTATAAAAAAGATTATTTGTATAGTTTAGGCGAGCTTTTCTCCTAAAAAGGAGATATAATATCTCTAAGACCTAAAAATCAATATAAACAACAATACACACACGCACATACATATATATTATCGTTTTTAAAATATGAAATACTTTATCCCGGTGTATACAATTAAAATAAGTCTCTTCAATGACCCGAAGAAGATAGTCTAATGATTTATTTTATCGAAATAATAAATAAATAATAATAACAGTAATCAAATGTATATTTTTAAATAAATTTTAGTGGAAATAATTAGAAGTTCAATTAAATTATTTTTTATTACTATGATTTAAATACAAACTGTATATATCGAATGATTTTTTAATTAAAAATCTTAGTTATTCGCCTGTTGTATATTTATAAAACCTTAAATTATTTTAATTTTTTTTTTACTTTTACTATAATTTGCTAAATGTCAAGATGATAATAATTCTAATTATTATATTATTAGTACGTATAATGATCTATGTTATAAATACATTTGTATGTAGCATTTACGAAAAGAAAATTGTGATATATTCTTCACTAACGAATTATGAAATCTGTATACAATTACGTTTCTTTTGTTTTTTTTCCTTCTTAAACAGCATTCTTATACAATTTAGCAGTCATCTGTTAGTTTAGCTTTACATAACGTGTAAATATCTTATGAATTTTTATGCAACAGTTTTCGAAAACTTGTGAATGTCAACACGTTTTTTCTCCGCACGTGAGATATTAAAAGCTTAAGATTCCTCTTTTGATTACCCGAGGTGTGTACTTTGAACACTGTGCATTAAAGAACAAGCAAATATCTCGCTATTTAAGTGTTTTGGCTCTAATTTAAACTGAGTATAAGGTTGTTTAGCTTAAACGAGATAAGCACGCTGCTTGAAAAGCAGCAGTGTATTTATTTTCGCAAGTATTTATTTTCGAGGAAAAACTGATATTTGATATTTAAAATACATTTTATTTTTAATTTGGAAACTTTTTTTTTTTTTTTTTTTAAGAATAATTTTACCCTCAATAATAATAATAATAATATAATTTACAAAAAAAAAAAAAAAAAAAAAAAAAAAAAAAAAAAAGGTAGGATTTATAACTTTAGATAGTATTTTTATATTTACTGTCATGGGATCGTTTTAAAAATAGCTTTCTAAGACGAAATGAACAAGCAAATCACACGCTACACGCTGGTTAAGTGTTTTTGCTCTAATTTAAACTAAGTATAGATTGTTTAGCTTAAACAGAATAAACAAACTGCGTGAGAAACCGAAAGAAGTATTTGTTTTCGAAGAAAAACTGATATTTCGTTTTTGGAATACATTATATTTCTTAGTATGGGACTATGACTACTACTGCTACTACGATTGTACTACTATTTGTATTATTATTTCAACTGCCACTGCAACTATTATTGCTATGAGGACTTCTATTGGTACTACGACTACTACTGGTACTACGACTACTACTGCTAATTCTAATAACAGCAGCAGCAACAATAATAATAACTAAATTGACATACATGGGAATTTTAGTTGCTAGTCATGAAAGGAATGCTTTCTAGACAAAGAGAACAAATTGCAACTTCTAGGGATACAAATATCTGAAAGCATTTATGTTACCCTCTGGCATTGTTTTATCTAGTGAAAACGTACATGCGAGTTTAAAATTTAATGATTTTACAATAAAAATTGAAAGATAAATTTAGCAACAACTGGATTATGTGGATCTTAAAGTTGAAAATCACTTCCCCAAACTTTAGAAATTTTATTATTAGGGAGGAGAGGGGATGCTTAAAATTACAAGTTTACAATAAAAAAGTCAATAATTTCCCAACGCTTTAAATAATAATTTTTAAAAAAAATCGTGCTTTACAAACTGTTTTCTTAAGACTATAATAATTCAAAAATGATGCTTAAAAAATTAATCGAAAAAAAATTAAATAAAAAGATTATCTCATGAATTATGGCAAAGTTCTAAAGTTTTTTTAGTTGCAGTTTTATAAAACACTATGAATCTTGTAAATTGTATAAACATACAGTTTCTAGTATAGTAGTACAGTTTTTTTACTTGAACTATTGTAAAAAAAAAAAAAAAAAAAAAAAAAAAAAATATATATATATATATATATATATATATATATATATATATATATATATATATATATATATATATATATATATATATATATTATTAGTTTAAGCTAATTATGATGATTATTTTGTATTTAGAAAAGATTATAAAAGTTGTAATAAATTAAATGATGGCGGTTAACAAATCGAGAAACAAATATGTTTATCTCTACCTTTTTTTTTTTTTTTTTCAAGCAAATAGCATATAATAATTTCGACAAAATAGAAGGACATACATGCAATTTTTTATGTGAATATTTCACTGTTAGATTATTTGAAGTGATAAATTGTGGTCGTTGGAATACTTTCGTCTATCTTATTTTAATACTGCAACAAAGTTGAAAATTTTTATAAGTGCGGTTTGTCTGTCAGCACTCTAACTCTCGTAAATCGATTCAGATTTTCTTGCAATTGACATATGTTAATGATATTTACCATGGCATGTTCTGCTTTGAAAGTATGAAATGTGTAGTATTAGTAGTTCATTTACAGGGGCACTTAAGAGTCTTCCGTTTCATTATGCTCAATTAGAGAAAAATCGTTTGCTGTATATTTTAGACATTACTTAAAATGTGTTGAACTTGTTATAAATCACTGAGTTTAACTACAAGATGATTACTATAGAATAAGGCATTCATAGTATTTAACTTTCATTTACAAGGATACATTGAATCAATCGGTTACACAGTACTGTCTTTGGATGTGCGTTTTCAATTTCGGTATGCTATTTTAAATTTAACTAGGGAAGAGTTCCATATCCTTTTCCGGTTTTGTTGGCCAACTTTTTTGACGTTAAATGAATCGACGTGGTTACGATCTGTAGCCTTTGGAGTTGCTTTTTTACTACTAAACTAGACATTATCCTCCTTTTTTTTTTTTTTTTTTTTTTTTTTTTTTTTTTGTATATATATTTTTTTTTTATTTCGCACATTTTTTGGAAAAAAATATACTTTTGTTTTAATTTGACATGCATAATAAATATATAAAATTTTAAAAATATATATAAGTACATAATATTTATTTATAGGCGTATATATTATGTATTTAAATATGCATATCTTTATGTGCAATTACATATCTAAAGAAATATAGCTAAAATGTATATGCATAAAAATAACAATATTTTTTATAAACATCGTATTTATTTTGTTAACATGTGACATATATAACGTTTGTTAAGCAAATATATGTTTATAAATACTTAAACACCATATTTTTCCGACATCTTGAAAAGTCTGTTATGATGCTAAGATGGCTTTTTGTCGCCATTTTGGATTTTTACGCCAATTGCGCCAACCGAAACATTATATGAAACTCTTCTCTTTAACTATTCTTTGCAGTTATCTCGTTCTGTATAAATTCTATACCTCATACAATATTTACACAAAAGAATTCCCGTACCACTCTCCTTATTATTTGGAATTTTGAAAAGAGGTATGTATTTACAACCCGCATCTCCCCCCCCCCCCCATGCATGTCGTTTATAGATACCAATGTTATACATCATATACAAGATTGCTCAAAAAATTCGGTTAATCTTTCGATAGTGGATGGTAACTGCTGAATTTGGGTTTTCAAATGTGTTAAACGTTTTGAAATGGTTCACGTAAACATCATATTTCGTTTCAATAAATGGTGATTTTTTTTTTACATTATTTTGAGTGTGTTGATATATATATATATATATATTAACATTATTCAGAATGTGTTGGAAAGTGGTTATTAATTTTCGCTTGGTGCTTCTTTCTTTTTAGGATTTTTTTCCTCTTATGAAACCCTATTCGTTTCACTCATTTATCTGTCTGTCCGTCATCGAGTCCGTATTCAAAAACTGTACAAGTCAGGGACTGCAAATTTTGTGTACTTACAGCTGAATACCTTGTGTCACACGACAAATTTTTTTAAAGTATATTATTTTAATTAAATTAATTTTTTCAATGCCATCCGTTCATTTTTGAGATTTAAATTTTAAAACAGAAGCTTAATTTCCACGTTTTTTCGTTTAGGTATCATAGTTTGCACGTAAAGCATCTCGCCAGTAAACAAAAGGTTCTTAGTTCGAGCACCGGTGCTGGAATTTAAAATTTTCAAATAAAGATGAATTTAATTAAAAGAAATTTCGTGTTTTTTGCCAATTTAAGGGTTTATATTATTATTATTATTATTTAAAGGAATTGCATAATAAATTAATTTTATTTTGTCTTCAAAACTATTTTCATTGTTATACTTAATTTTTTTAATGTATTTCTCAACTATAATAATTGATAGGAAATTAAAATATTTGTAATTATATATAAAAAAAATGTTTAAAATGCGATTTTGGAGTATATTTGGGTATTATTTCAAATTAAAATACTTTCGACATTTTTTAGTGCTGCCATCTATTGGGAAAACATATAACGCACAGAAACATTATATATAAAGAGAGGTTGTTTAATTAAATACAAGTATAATGATGCTGTCGTTTATTTAATATTTTAATAATAATAAATATGCAATTTTGATTAATAAAATTTAAAGATAAATTGTTTTAAAAGACAAATGAAACGAAACCCTCAGTGCGATCTGCAATCACACTTACCTACTTGTTTTTGTTTATATTGCATTTAAATCTTTCCACTTCAGAAGTGGAGTAAAGACATCATGTGATAGACATGTATAATTGATATGTGTAAAGATTTGAAATGTCTTAAGTAATTTTAGCATGAACAATCAGCATTTGTATTTTTTAAATCATGTATTTTTTGTTAAATTTTGCATTCAAAAGTAACTTTTAAAATTTTGTAAAGAACAATAAAATTTCATGAAATTATTTCATTTAAAAGGGATTTTGTTCAACTTTTGCATATTATAGCAAATGGGTGTTTCATATTAATCTGTATTTATAACTAACTATAATATAAGAAATGAAATGATGACTCAGTTAATATTATTCTAAAATATTGAACAAATGTTAAGATCCGTTCATTTGTTACAGAATATTGTAATAAATTTTTATGCACCTTTTTATTAAACAGTTTTATTTTTATATATTTAACAATTTTTATTTAATAAAATTTCTTTTGAAGCTACCGATTTTTGGAAATGTTTCCGAAAGCTTTTATGGCGTACAAATGAGTTTTCTCAATACAAATTATCATTTTTTAAGAATGCTATCAATTCTTAATTAATTATTTTTAATGTGGTAGAAATAGATATTTGCTAGCTTAAACTTCCCAGCATTTAATAATTTAATAATTTCAACAACTTTATTCTTAAAAAAAAAAAAAAAAAAAAAAAAAAAAAATTACATTATAAAATTTGTCATAAAATTATAAATATCTCGACACTGTTTAAATAAGCATAACTTTAACAAAGAATTTCGAAATTTGCACATGGTACATGTTCGAATTTCAAAATTGGTTACTTCAATATGTAAACTATCTGAAATGTTCTGTCTTCCGCTACATACATCAAAATCGACAAATTGGATTTTTTTTTTTGTGCCATGCATAAAGAAGGTTTCTTTTCAAATGTAGCATGAAACTTTTGTAATAGTTAAAGACTTTCGAAAATCGTTTTATTTCTTAAAGAATTTTCAAATCCATCAATACATTCATCAGATAAACACGCTCCGTGTTTTTGCTTTCGGTTTCCAATAAACAACCGCCATCATTCATTTAAAACATATGGATAAAAAAAACTGTATAAACCAATGAAGCGTGCCGTATATTTACATACACCTTTCTATTTGATATTTTCACCCGATTAATCAATTGTACGAAATATGAATGAAAAGCATCGCGCCTGAACGACCAAAAAAATACACCTCCCTACAGTCACAGGTGTTATATCCAGAGTTTTCCTCACTATTTGCGCAACCGTATGAATGAACTTCCAAACAGTGTTGACATAGAGCCCCGTTCTCTATGGAGATCCTCTATAAGACGCAGGTGCCCGTTTGTAACTACTGTTATTGTGGTCGTATTAAACTACGGTTCGGGGTGTCGAAACAAAACATTCACAAAAAAAGGAAAAAAAAACTGTCGAATTGAGGGGTTTAAAAGGACCTTAATGTACTGCGGGTTTAGCTCTCTATCATTTGGGATTATTGGGCCAAAAGTGGGGTATTTTTTTTTTCTTTATTGGTCCCTCCCCTCGTTTTAGGAATTTTAGAGATGGGTCACATGTTTTATATTAACATATTCATTGCAGTTTGATTTAGTGGAAAAAATGAGTAGATTGAATTAACTAGTATTCATAAAGCCATATCCCCTTCACCCTTTTCCAGTTTCCTTTTAAAAAAAGTACTCAATTAAATGATATAAATGCATTATTAAAATATGTCAATGCTCTTCGACGATATTATTGAGTGTGTTAATCAGCCATTTTATTAACAGGATAACCAAATAAATACAGTAGTATATTTTTGATAGGCACGATTATAAAATTTTATTTATGCATATTTCGTTATAAATAGTTTGAAATTTTTATTGTAAATTTTGTCTATGGAGTTCTTTTGTTTGATAAATAAACCAAACACAAAATATGAAAATGAAAGAACTAAAAAATTATACAACTTTCAATAAAAGACGTTGTCTTGTTACTTTCGCGATTGCGCGTTTATGATTTGATTGGATAAAAAAATTACAATAACAGAATCAATTATCCATTATCTGAGAAAAATTAAAGGAATAAGTATAAAAACTATTGTAACATGAATGATTTTGCAGCTAAAAATGTAAAAATTTCAGAAGAACTTTATTTGGTCATGACTTGCATATCTCCAAAATGAAGAATACCTCACTTCTCCAGAAGATACATTTAAATAAGAATATAGGAAACGTGGTGTAAGTAGGGTAGCGAAAGGTTTATGTTACATTTTACTACTTTTTTAGAGATACATAAAAACAATTTATGCAGATACCCCGGATCAAAATGAAAGCTTTACCGTTTTTAAAATTTACTGTCCTTCTTCTATTCTACCAATATTACGCCATTTCTTGCAGTCTCTCACACGACACATTCCACTTCACAAAAAACAAAAATTTTATCGACTTTGCATGTTTCTATGCCACAGGGTTTCGGAAACGTTCTTGAGTAGTTTTTGTAGTGCAATTAATTAATTCTCTCAAACAGGAATATAGTTTTTTAGGATGTTATAAAATCTCCAGTACACCATTTATATGTTCAACAAACATGTTTTACAGACAAACGCGACAAATTAATAGAATTAACATAAACATTAAAGTTAATAACATTTTATTACTCTTGCATGTATAAATTCAGTTTGGTATCTGAAAACGTTTACTAAGTATAGTATCCTAAAAACACATATTCCGGTTTCAGAAAACAATGAATACATTAAAAAAACTACTCGGAAACATTTATGAAAACCAGTGGCAGCAATAAAATCTTTGTTTTTAACCCTCTCGTGCATAAATTATTTTGCATTATTTTGCATTATTGACTAAAAATCATTTTTTGAGATAAATGGAAAGCCATTATAAAATAATTTTATTATTGCACTATATGCTAGCTATTATCTATCAACAAATCGGATTTCTATAAATGAATGCTCAAAAGTTTTTTGCTTAATAATGCAATAATTATCTGTCCTCATATGAGGCCCGTATGCATGAGAGGGTTAAACATGCTCCTTTGTATTCCAAAGTATATCGGTTTCTGAGGTCTCAGATTTTTAGACAAAAGCCACGCTTTTCGAAATTGTACAACTCGGATGAGATTAGGTATATTTTCTTTCTTGGTTACATTATATTCTTGTAGATTAAGAAAAATTTG
Organism: Maratus speculifer; assembly: GCA_964019185.1. Lineage (NCBI taxonomy): Eukaryota > Metazoa > Arthropoda > Arachnida > Araneae > Salticidae > Maratus > Maratus speculifer. The sequence goes on along the minus strand of OZ025290.1, from coordinate 71,876,393 downwards.
TCGTATTTTGGCAGTGTATTTGATTGTTACATTATTTATGTTATTTAATAAGAAATGTTGGATTTATTACATTTGAAAAAAAAAAAAAAAAAAAAATGCAGAAAGTTGGGTGACATTACAGGAACGCATCCTCTGAAAGATTATATTTTGGAAATATTTTTCATTTCAATGAAATTTCCATCATACATGTTTATTTTAATTAACATTGTGACTTTGCAGTGTTTGTAATGAAAATTGTTCATGTGTTGTAAGTAGAGATTACACGTAATAAACCACAGGGTCGCCGAAACCATGGCACGCGTGCCACTTTCGGCACGATGACCGATGAGGCATTGATTATATCTCTAAACCAGGATATAGAGATTTTATACAAAATATACGAACATACAAAGGTGGTTTGATTCAGTTCTAAATTCGATTAATTGGAAATTGGGGATTTTTAATCTTATTCAATACGATTTAGAAAACTTATCAAAAAAAGAAAACATTTGAAAACTTTCAAAAGGGAAGGATTTTCATATATTAATAAAAATATCAATGGTGCATTATGGTAACATGGAAATTAAATTCAGAACTACAAACTGCTTTTTTTTTTTTTTTTTTTTTTTTTTTTTCATTTTAAGAATTTTCCTTACTACAATTATTTATTCACGTGAATCATTATTTTCGCAAATAAATATTATAGAAAAAAAATCTTAAACAGTTGTGAGATAAATACATTTTAGTTTGCGTTCTGTTACTGAGTATGAACATGATATTAATTATTTTTCATTTAAGATACAACACAATAATCACTTTTTAAAAAAATTAATTTCTAAAATTAATTGTTTCTAAAAAAAATTACAATTTATTACTTTTATGTTTGTTATCCATTTTAGAAAAAAATCTCGATAAGTAATTTTCAAGTAGTTTATATTTTGTATTTTTCAATCCATTAAATTTGTTTTTTAGTTGGTATGCCAAAGTCATGTAAAAAAAAAAAAAAAAAAAAAAAAAAAAAAGGAACATGATTATAAAAAAATTGTCCTGTAGGCTGTAGTATATTGTTTTTCTCGTTAGATTTCTTTGATACATGTTATTGTTGCGAGTAATATTATGAAATCACAGGCAAGAATCAATGGGAAGATTTTGATTCAAATATTTTTTATTTATGAGATACTTTCTAATCATTTCTATCTTAATTAACAGTTTTAATTTGCAGTGTTGTAACGAAAATTGTAATTGTGTCATGTAATAAATTACGTAATAGACTGTTTCTCGCATCTAATTTCACAAATGAATATATGAAAAAGCATACATTCAAAACTGCCCTGATTGCGATCAAAAGTTGATCGTAAGTGCCCGATACAGATTTGTGGAAGCTTTAAAGTTTTTAAAAACTATATCCATTATGTATTAGCATATATTATATTTTTAATATCTTTTATTGTTTGTGACATACTAAATGCACCTTTTAAGCAATATTTTTCTTTAATTTATTTTCATTTTTGTCTAATTTCTTTGCTACATATTACTATTGCTAGCAATATTGTGAAATTGCAAGCAAGAATCCTTTAGAAATTTTTGATTGAAATGCTTTTTATTTCTATATGATATTTTCTATTCATGTCCATCTTAATTAACAGTTTGATTTTGTAATTTGTAAGATACTATAAGATACTGATATTGCATATTAGAATGTTTTTCTTGATTTCCTTGGTACATATTTAAAATAGTAAATTGCATATTACTTTGATTTTCGTTTTAAAAAAGCATTTTTTTATTACATTTTTTATTAAAAAAGCGGATTAAAAGCAGAGTATAAAAACAGTTTTAATATTAAAGGCTTTATTTATTTAGTGCATTAACTAGGAATAATTATAATTTAGATTTCGACATTAAAAACAATAAAAATAGTACATAGTGTAACTCACACATTAAAATAATCATAAGTGAAAAAACTTCTTATTGATATTGTTATTTACATTTGTCTTTTGTAACTTTTATTCATTTTCTCCTTTGTCCTCTCTTTCTTTTTTTTTTATATCTGTATTAATATATCAACGTGTATCATCTATATTTTTATATGCATATTTATGTTTTCTACATACATACGCAATTTGTGAAAATAATGTATTTATATTGAGTTTAAAATTCATTACGACCGAAACCTATCCAAATTTTTTTAAACACGACTAATGAAACACCCAATTACAAAGCCATGTGGAAAATGAATTTTCATTGCGTTCCAGGAATACGCTAAATTACAAAACCTTTAGCATAATGCATATGGAATACAAGAATATGAAACAGTTATATTGCATTCTAATCAACAAGTCACAACAATTATTACGCGAGTAATTTTAAATTCTCTTCAAAATATTCAAAATTAATTCGTACAGACTTTTATAACAGAATACTGCTGTTATTATGAAAGAGGCTGTCTGCCATACATAATTCATGCAACAAAACAGTATCTCCTATTCATGCATTCCCAGTAAAATTAATCATTGGCGAGGAACCAGCACAGAAATATATCCATGCCAATTCTTTAAAATTTTTAACCAACATATTTGTTCTCCAGTCAATCGCATTAGTTACTGCTTTCCCAACAATAGCTTAGGCTGGCGCTTTCTACCTGTCAAAGCCTCGTTTCAACAATTATAAATTTCTCTCTGCTGCAGTACCAATACATAATACAGCACAATCCTTCAGGGGGGCTCGCCGTTTCTAATTTCACTAGAGCTGGCAATAAATAATGAAAGCGTTACAATAATCCAACACCTCCCGAAATGGCAAAGTGCTAATGTTGGCGGTAATATGATTTGGGACTTCGGCAGAAGTGCTGAGCCGCTAATTATATTGGAATTCAGGCCGCTGGAATTTGAAATCCAAACTCAGAGTATTGACGCCTCGTTTTGGACTTCAGTGGTAATTTTATATTTTCAGATATTACCGCTCTTTTAAAAGCATTGCTATCACACAAGTCAAACTGTTCCTCAACTCTGGATTGTTGCAAACTGTGCTTTTAATGAAACCAGATGGGTCTTTTGACTTTATAATAGCGGTATGGCTCCTTGACGGCCGTCTTCCCTGGCTGTCAATTAAGGCGGATACCTTAATGGATGCGGTCTTTTGCTTCACGAATACTTAATGAAGTAGGGGCTGCCTTTGAAGTTCGGCGTACCCGGGCATCTTCGCGAAAAGCTTTTCCAGCGACGTCATTAGTGAACTGCAAAGCATTTTGTTCTCCGGATACGGAATTAGATAATTGTTAACGAGTCAAATGAACGTTTCTGATGAAAGTTTTAATTTTTATGAGGCTAATTATATCATGATTTAGAAACGCTTTATGGATTTTTTTTTCTTTCTCTCTCTTTTGCTTTATTTGGCATTCATTAGGGATAAACCGTGACCGGATTACTTTATGAACATTCTGTGAAAATAAATGGTCTAGACGTGTGTCTAGAAATGGAAATACAGCTATTAACTGCATAAACTACAAAAAAATTGATGCAAAATAAACTTGTCATACAACAATACTTCTTAAAAAATCTTTTAAAGCTAATGCATCCTAAGATTTTTACTTTAGGTAAAGGTGTGTAATATGAACACTTCAACTTAAAATTTTTCAGATGATACTGCTTTATAAACACTGTCAAACAGTAACTGCTAGACATTAACTAGAAGTTGCGGTTAGGTCTGCCTTGTGAGATATTTTTAAAAGCTACAATAAATTTCTTAAAAGTAAAATTTAAATTAAATCCAGAATAATAATTATTGTAGAATTTTGATGTTAATTCGATTATATATATTACTGAAGACAAATAAAGTTACATGAAAATCAATAAGTGATTTTTATTTATGTAAATGTTTTCGTATAATTTTGATTGATATATTCATGCCTAAACAGGTATTTTCACTAATGCAGAGGAATAAATTGCCGTTCCTCTAATAACATAAACAAAAAATTTGATTCTGTGTTTAAAAAAAAAAATTATTAAATTTAAGCAAAACATCATATGACAAAAAAAAATATAATATGTTAAAGAATTATTAACACTGAGTGCAAATTTACAAAGAATGTATAGAATAAATTGTTTAACTACTTTATTACAATACTGCGGAATAATATTAATCTAATTCTAAAATACTAATGAATATTAATTTAATATAAAATATTAATAAAATATTAATTTTAAATATTAATTTAATTAGAAATTAAATTAGGCGAATTCATAAAATCCTTGTGCCTATTGAATAGCAATATAGCAAAGCCTGTAGAAAGAACTTATCCAAAACGAGGTTTTGTTTTAATATCATATAGCTGCCAACTTTTGTACTTTTTCTTTACCAGTAAAATTAATTAATAAACACAATATAGCAAAACATTTATAATGTAGCAAAACCTGTAAAAAGAAACTTATCCAAAACGAGATCTTGTTTTAATAGCATATAGCTGCCAACTTTTGTACTTTTTCCTTACCAGTAAAATTAAATACTAGAAATAAAATAATTAAGGGTGTATTAGAAAAAACGCTTTTCCACCTTCAACAGCTCGAAATTTTCTGATACAATTTCAGACTCATTTTTTAAAGTAGAAACATGAAACTGGCTGAGGGGACTTTTGAAGTGACGTATATGGTGCCGTGTGATGTCATTTCACGCTCCATTCATTAGAATTTGATTTATAAACAATTATCTTCTCAGTATGATCCTTTTTTTTTTTTTTTTTTTTTTTTCTTTTGTCCCCAGATTTTCCGCTTCGGAAAAATCAGTTCAAAATGCCGTTTTAATTTGCTTTTTTGCAATATTTTCTGCATTTATCAAGGAATTGACCCTCACGGCACCTTGTGTACTTTCTAAATAAGACAATTTGCCAGTTTGGTGCATATGAGAGCAAAAGTGAATTTAAAAATAAATCGGAAAATAAGCAGTTTTAATCGAAATACACCCTTAAATTAAAATTAAATAATTAGAAATAAAACTAAATAAATTCATAAAATCCTTGTGCATATTAAATAATTTCGTCAGGTTATTTGGGGGTTGGTGAGTGTTTGTTGCATGCAGTAGAGCCCTTAACATTTTAAATAATATCTTAATGTTGTCAAAAATGGTATTATTAGTTGTATATTTTATCATTCCAGATATTTAGGCTTATATAGAAAAAAATAATCAACACCAGACAATTTATTACAAAACGTCTACTGATTTAAATTTCATAATTGTGAAATAATTACTTAAAAGTAAATTAATGATAATTATATTTAATTTTTAATGGATATTTTAAAGTAATTATTAAAGTCAATCATAGTAAATATCTCCCCCCCCCCTCAATCCCACTGTAAATATTGGTGTAAGCCCCCCCTCCCTCTCCCATAAGCATCTGTGCCCAGGGCTCAAAAATTGTAAATCGGTCCCTGATTATTATTATTATTTGAAATGCGTATACTTTAATTTCAAATATGTCATATCAGCGTTTAAAATGTTTCACATAAATCATAGTTTATAGTGTTTATGAACTAAAGGAAAAAAAAAATAATTTTAATGGCTTCCATCCTCTTAAATTTATTAAAGTATACATTTTTCCAAATCTGCGACAATTTATTATGCTGAACATAAAATAAACATAAACAAGATGTATGCTACTAAGTATTCATTCTTAAAATGCATACTTAAAATTAGTATATGTGATATATTACAGAAAAAAAAAAAAAAAAAAAAAAAAACTTACGTTACCATAGAATTGTTAAAATTTCACGATGAGAATATTTTTTGCAAAAACATATGTAATGTCCCAAAATGAGCTTCTTTTCTTTTATTATTATGAATTGCTGAAGGAAGAAAAAAGGAATAATAACGCGAAGAAATAAATAACCCATTCTATAAGCATAAAAAAAGCCATTAAAGAAGAAGATCCATAAGCACACTTTTAATGAATGATAGAATTAATTAACTGAGTATTAATTGGGCAGGTAATTAATAAACAGATTAGGCAGAAGAGGAGAAGTAGTAGTTTTTTACACACGGATATAAGTTTCGGGAGGAAAAAAGTTATCCATAAATGATTTTCTCACTAGATTGACTTACTGAAATAAATTTGCACGAAATGGTTAATATTTTCGCTACTATTACAAAAGAATTTCTGACTTTTTTTTTTTTTTTTTTTTCATATTTTATTCAAAGTTTATAGAATGATATGTTCATGAAATATTACAAAAGTATGTCGTTCAAAATAGAAAAAAAAATTTCAGAGATTTTTTTTTATTGTTTTGCTTTGTTTTTTTTTAATATACAGTAAATTCTGGCTAAAGCGGAAAAAAAGTTTTCGTAATAGGCAATATTCCGCCTTAGACAAATTTTACTTTAAATCTGTGGATTCGCAGTGACTTGAAATTCTTTCCAAGTTACACAAATTTCCGCCTTACACAGAGTCCGTCTTACAGAGAGTTTACTGTATATGATTAAATAATTTTCCAAAATGTGAAGGTAAGTTTTATTTAAGAATATAAATTAATAAAATATATACAATCCTCCAATTACTTAATATTTTTCATAGAGAAATTTAGATTGTTTTTTCATTTCAGACGAAACAGACTTTTAACAATGAAAATATAGTTTCAAAATTGAGAAATTATTTTGAAAAAACATGTATATATATTCCTAAATGAACTTCTTTTCTTTTATTATTATAAATTGTTGAAGGGAAAAAAAGGAAATATAATGCGAGGAAATAAATAACCCATTCTATAAACATAAAAATGTCATTAAAGAAGCAAATCCATAAGCAAGCTTTTAATGAATGATAGAATTAATCAACTGAGTATTAATTGGGCAGGTAATTAATAAATAGATTAGGCAAAAAAGAAGAAGTAGTATATATATATATATATATATATTTATCACATGGATATAAGTATTGTGAAGGAAAAAAAATGATCCATAAATGATTTTCTTACTAGCTTTATTTTCAGAAATCGCTCATTTATAGAAATAAATTTGCACAAAATGGTTAATATTTTCGTTTTTATTACCAAAGAATTTGTGTATTTTTCGCACATTTTATTCAAAGTTTAGTGCCTGATATGCATACTACAAAAGTATGTCGTTCAAAAAAGAAAATGAGATTTTTTTCTTTTGCTTTTTTATATGTATACAGTAAATTCTGGCTAAGGCGGAAATGATCGGGACCGAGAAATTTTTCATTGTAGACAATATTATGCCATAGACAAGTTTTACTCAGTGTCTCTGAATTCGCAGTGACTTAAAATTTTTTTCGATTACACAGATTTCCGCTTTACACAGAGTTCACCTTACAAGAATTTACTGTATGTGACTGAATGGTTTTCGTAAATGTGTAGGTAAATTTTATTTAAGAATATAAATTAATAAGTTATATATAACCGTTCAATTATTTAATATTTTTTATAGAAAATCTTAGATAGTTTTTTTCCTTTCAGACGATACAGACTTATAACAATAAAAATATAGTTTCAAATTGAGAAATTTTTTTGCAGAAACATATATAATGTCTCTAAATGAACTTCTTTTCTTCTATTATTATGAATTGTCGAAGGAAAAAAAAAGGAAATATAACGCGAGAAAGTAAACCTATTCTGTAAGCGACAAAAAAAAAAAAAAAAAAAAAAAAAGGCCATTAAAGAAGCAAATCCATAAGCACACTTTTAATGAATGATAGAACTAATTAACTGAGTATTAATAGAGTAAGTAATTAATAAATAGATTAGGCAGAAGAGGAGAAATAGTAGTTTTTTACACGCGGATATAAGTTTAGGGAGGAAAAAAAATGGTCCATAAATGATTTTCTTACTTATTTGACTTTCAGAAATCGGCTCATTTATAGAAATAAATTTGCACGAAATGGTTAATATTTTTGTCATTATTACCAAATAATTTATGCCTTTATTCGAAGTTTAATGCCTGCTATGTTGATCAAATATTAAAAGTATGTCGTTCAAGACAGAAAAAAAAAAGATTTTTTGTTTTGCTTTATATATATATATATATATATATATATATATATATATATATATATATATATATATATATATATATATATATATATACAGTAGAACCTTAATTATCTGAATCTCGATTAACCAAAACTCTCCTCGATTAACCGAAGTTGGTTTCTTCTGCACTTTTTTTTCACTTTCTACTATCATCCAAAATTTTCTCTTAAAATTGCATTTTTAGCCCCCCCCCCCCCCACATTTCTTTTGTATGCAAGCCGTCCTTTCCAAACTATGAGCGCAGATAAATATTTTAGAATTTCCTTTTTTAGAATTCCTTTTTACAAGAAACTCGGAAAAAATTCAAACCATTATAAGTTTTTATTTCAGAAATAAATTTATTTTCGTTTATAATTTTAATTTAGTATTTAACAATTAAAAGAATTCATAATAACATTTCAATGACGATACTCATATTAAACTAGATGGTTATTGATTAATTCTCTATTATCCGAAGTAGGATGGGTCCCAATTACTTCGGATAATCAAGGTTCTAAAAACTCTGGCTAAAGTGAAACCGATCGGGATTAATTATTAATATTCAGCCTTAGAAAAATTTAACTCTACGTATGTGGATTCGCAGGGACTTAAAAATATTTCCAAGTTACACAAATTTCCGCCTTACACATAGTCCGTCTTACAGAGAGTTTACTGTATATGACTGAATAATTATCCAAAATGTAAAGATATGTTTTATTTAAGAATATAAATTAATAAGTTATATACAATCCATCAATTATGTAATTTTTTTTTTTTTTTTTTTTTTGATAGAAAACCTTAGATAGTTTTTTTATTTCAGACGAAACAGACTTATAACAATAAAAATATAGTTTCAAAATCGAGAACATTTTTTGTAAAAACATACATAATGTCCCTAAATGAACTTCTTTCCTTTTATTATTATGAATTGTTGAAGGAAAAAAAAAAAAAGGAAATATAACGCGAGGAAATAAATAACCCATTCTATAAGCATAATAAAAAAAGGCCATTAAAGAAGCAGATCCGTAATCACACTTTTAATGAATGATAGAATTAATTAACTGAGTATTAATTGGGCAGGTAATTAATAAACAGATTAGGCAGAAGAGGAAGAACAGTAGTTTTTACATGCGGATATAAGTTTCAGGAGGAAAAAAATGATTTTCTTACTAGCGTGACTTTCAGGAATCGCTCATTTATAGAAATAAATTTGTAGGAAATGGTTAACATTTTCGTCATTATTATCAAAGAATTTCTGTCTTTATTGTACTTTTTATTCGAAGTTTGATGACTGATATGTTGATTAAACATTACAAGAGTATGTCGTTCAAAAGAGAAAAATGAGATTTTTTTTGTTTTGTTTTGTTTTATCTTTTATATATATGGACAGAATAGTTCTTCAAAATGCAAAGTAAGTTTTATTTAAGAATAAAAAAGTTATGTACAAAGAAACTAAAGAATAAAAGGTTATTAAAAAATATAAAAGTTATGTATTTATTTAATATTATTAATAGAAAATCTTATGTCTTTTTTTTTTTTTTTTGACGAAACAGGCTTATAACAATTAAAAAAATCATTTAAAAATTAAATGACTTAATTCAGTTCTCAAATCCTTTTACATCATAGCACGTGAATACACAGCTGCCAACTTTTATACATTCTTATATTACCACTAAATTTGATAGAAAACTGCATCTTATTTAATCGCAGATTTTCGGATTTAAGTAAAGAAAACTTACTTTTCAGTTTTAATAACTAAAGAAAAATACGCAACTTGCTAGAATTTGGATAAACTGGGAATTAGGCAGTTTACAGCGAATAATTTGATATGAAATAGAGTCCATTTGAGTGTTCTTTTGAATTAAAAGCTATTATTTTATTATATTAATTGGGCAGGTAGTTAATAAACAAATTAGGCAGAAGAGGAGAAATAGCAGTTTTTTTACATGCGGATATAAGTTTCGGGAGGGGAAAAAAATGACCCATAAATGATTTTCTTATAGTTTGACTTTCAAAAATCGCTCATTTATAGAAATAAATTTGCACGAAATGGTTAATATTTTCGTCATCATTATAAATGAATTTCTGCCTTTTTTGCAGCTTTATTGCCTGATATGTTGATGAAATATTACAAAAGTATCTCGTTCAAAAGAATATATATATATATATATATTTGAGGGAAGGGGTGGGGAGCCGGGCTATATTTTTTACATACAGTAAATTCTGGCTAAAGCGGAATTGATCGGGACCGAGAAAAGTTTTCCTACAGTAGTCAATATTCCGCCTTAGACAAATTTTAGTCTATCTCTATGGATTCTCAGTGATTTAGTCTTTCTGAGTTACACAGATTTCCGCCTTATAGAGAACTTATTTGACGAAATATTTCTCCAAAGTGTGAAGGTAAGTTTTATTTAAGAATATAAATTAATACATTATGTAAAATCCTTGAATTATTTAATATTATTTATAGAAAATCTTAGGTCTTTTTTTCTTTACGGACGAAACAGACTTATAACAATAAAAACAGAGTTACAAAATTGAATGGTTTTATAATTTTTTTTTAACGCTAAGATCTTTTCATGTCATTGCACATGATTACACAGCTGCCTATTTTTACATTTTTATGTTACCACTAAAATTTGATCGAAATTTGTACCTTATATAATCACAGATTTCGGATATTAAATAAGGAAAACTTACTATTAAATTTCAGTAGTTAAAGAAAAACGTATAATTTGTAGCTATGGTGATTACAAACTGGGCATTATACAGCGAGCGGTTTACAGTGATATAATTTGAAAGGAAAGAGAGTTCGTTTGAATTAAAATTACTTTATTACATTGTACGCTTGTAACTTTACCTGAATAATATTAAACTGAACTCTAAAAAACAATCTCGGTTTAAATGATCTTATTTAAAAATCTACCATGCTTACAGTGGCGCACCCAAAATTAAGCTTTGGAGGGGGCTAACATATTTTAGAGGTCTATATTTTCCTGATCTAGCCAGGAATGTCAAACAAATTCGGCCCGATTTTTATTTTATTTTATTTTATTTATTTATTTATTTATTTATTTATTTATTTATTTATTTTATGGAAGAGATGTGTTGCTCCTGGGCATACATTTTTTTTTTCTATTGACTTGATACAGAACGAAGACAGGGTGGTGGAAGGGGGAAACAATCAGTGAAACCTGAGGGAGAGGCTCTAAAAACTGCGGGAGGGGCTAATTCTAAAGATTTAAACCTCTTTGATGAAAAAAACTGTGATGTCGAATATTTATGTAAAATATAGTTTTAACTGATGAATATTAAAAATTCTGTTATTTCAAAGTTCATAAGAAAATTTATAAATAAGAAAAAAATTGTGAAATGATTACTATTTTTCAAAATTTAAATTTTGCAGAATCTATTAAAAATAATAAAAACAAACTTTCATAATTTTAGAAAACGTTAAATAAGGTACCCTGGGGTAATAACGCCACGTTAAGGTTCTACCAATTTTCACGGCTCAGTTTTAGTTTGTATTTTTCAAAAAATATATGATTTGATACAGCAACTCATTGACTATCTATATAAAAAAAAAAAAAAAAAAAAAATAATTTAACAGATATGTATTCATAAAATGTAATGGCGTGATTTCTTGACCAATGCTATTTGGCGTTATTACCCACCTATATGGGTAATAACGCCATGCAAACAAAACTATGAAATAAGATGGAATAATTGCATATAGATTGCCCAATTCTAAAAATATAAACTCTACAAACTTAGAAATTGACAAATTGCACTCTAAGCTATTGAAAATGTTCAATTTTTTGTGAAAGTGTAACAAAAATAAAGGTGTGGTGTGTGTGTGTGGTGGGGGGGATGAGGCAAAAGAATATCAGACCGTGAGCTTCTTTTTGCTTAAAAAGGACCGCTTAAATAGAATTATTAGAAACATTGCACAGTTTTAGCTGTGTTTATTTGAATCAGTATTTAGGATGTTGCTCGGCCACTGTAGGGAATCAATCGGGGTATTAATGCCAAGGATTGACGTTATTGCCCCGTTACAGTTATTGCGCTGTACATTTTAAATTACAAATTATCTCGAGAAGATATCCAAAATCTTCAACAACATTTTAAAAGTCCATGAAATGTGCTACAAATTTATGTAATTAACAAAGTATTTCCGGATAAAAAAAATAGTCTTCACATCACAAAACGTATCTCGCAAATTTTAGATCAAACTTTAATTTTAGTTGCTTGAAAAAACAATAAGGCCTAAATTTGAAACAAATTAACTTGAAGCTGTTTTTTGCGATTTATATGTCTCAAAACCCTTCTGCGCAGAGCACATGGGTGTCATTTACCAGATTATTTCATAATTATGCAAAATATTAGCACTTGGCGTTATTACACCAGACCACCTTAGTTTATTCTTGCGATCTGGGTGGGATTTCAGCCAGCTCTAATAGCAATGATAATGTCGTTGTAATCCAAAGAGCTTCCAATTGTGATTTACTCTAAGAGATTTTTCTTAATTCTTCATTAACAAAACTTATGGGATGTATAAAGTGTACAAAGAAATGTTGAAATAATTGCTTTTAAAATTTTCACTATGAGCTGATTTTGCAGATTTAAGTCTTTTTATCTTTGGTAAGATAGACAAATTTCAATTTTCTTTGACTTCATTAAAGTTACCAACGTTTTCTTAATTTTTCATTTAAAAATTTTATTTAATGTATAAAGTAAAAAAAAAATTGGAATATTTTTTTTTTAAATTTCACTATGGGCTGATTTTGCAGATCGATGTCTTTTTATCTTTGGTAACATAGAAAATTTTCAATTTTCTTTGATTTCATTAAAGTTACCAACGTTTTCTTAACTTTTCATTTAAAAATTTCATTTGATGTATAAAATAAATAAATAAAGGAATAATTGCTTTTAATATTTTTACTATGAGCTGATTTTGCAGATCGATGTCTTTTTCCCTTTAGTAAGACAGAAAAATTTCAATTTTCTTTGACTTCATTAAAGTTACTTTCGTTTTCCCATATTAAAAGAAAAATAATAAAAAATTCTTGAATTCATTTTCAGCCCAGTATGCGAAATTTTCTTCCAACTTATTTTGCATGCCAGTACCCCTACCTCATAGTTAAAAATATTCAAAGTACATTCTATAAAAGCGTAAAAAAAAACTTTTTTTTTTTTTTTTTTTTTTTTTTTTTTTACGACAACAACTTTATCGAAGCTGAGGGAGCACCGAATTTTTCTATATATATACATATAAAACAAAGACGCGGGGCTAAAAGAATAAAAAAAAGCCCTTGCCCTAATAAAAAAAAAAAAGCACAAAATATCACAAAAAGAAAAAAAAAAGGGGGGGGGGGAATGGCAAGCAGTGACAGTGACGAGAGAAAGCGAATGGAACCACCCATAAAATCCAATAAAAACATTTCAAACGACGGAATAGAACGAAAGCAGGCAAGTCAAACCCAGTGTCTTGACAAATTCTGGCCGAGTCAAGAGCTGGCAGGGAATGGTGCGCCGCAAAGCACGAGCTGGGATGCTGTATGCAAATGAGATGTGACAGCGAGGCACAACGTCATCGATCTCCCTGTAACCATGGAAACCAAGACATAGCCATTCTTGCTCTTGCGCCTCCGTTTCTGGCAAGGTATCCAGAAGAGTAAACTGATTCATTCCCCACCATTTTGATCCCAATTTATTTATACATGTTAAACATAGTGTAAAATTAAGTACTAATTTACTCTCTTTTTTTCTTTATTTTTCGTTAAATTTTGTTGAATTTTTTTTTAAGTTATGGATTATTCTTTTACCAAGGAGATTATGGAGCTTGAATTGATTTAATAAATATGTATTTAAAATACCGTAAAAAATTTAAGGAGATGAAAAAGGAAAAAGTGGCGTATGTTTCACAACAATAAGTTTTTTATCATTTTGTAGTATATAAAATTCAAATTATTGATATTCTACTATAGCATAATTGATTTCGCAAGTTCTATGTGTGTGACCATACCGATAATTAAAGTTACAATGGACATTTAAAATCACGAAATTTGACAAATAAATAGATTTTTTCTTTCTTCGCGAAAATTATGAAGCCAGATGCTCAAATCTATCTGATGCAAAAAGAATTTTTCAATTCTCAAGCTTCTTTGTTGAGGTGTAAGCTTTTATATTTGCAAAAATCGTATACAGTGTCTCACAAAAGTGATGGGACACTTGTGCTTTATAAAAAGAAACTGCAATAAAGTAAATAAACAAACATGTGCAAAAATTTTTTGGGTGTGTTTCATATTTAAAGTTAGTAACAATTATTGCATAACATACATCTTGCCAAAATATTAAAATATTAATTTAGTAAAAATACAATTGCTCAGAACGGAGCAAAAAATGGCTCACATAAGTGATGGGACACTTACTTTTCCATCAAATATTTATCCAAAAATTTTACTTTTTAAAAGGTTTTAATATTTTGTTGGATTTCCTTTTACTTTTAAAACATGATTTAATCTTTTTGGGATGGATTCGACTAATTTTTTTGTGATTTCTGGAGTGATTTTGCCCCATTCTTCTTGAAGCACCAATTTTATTTGTTGTTTTGAAGAAATGGTGTGTTTGCGAATGCTTGATTCCAATTCTTGCCAAATATTCTCTATGGGATTTAAGTCTGGAGATTGTGGTGGTGTTTTTATTATTTCAGGACAGTTATATAGCAGCCAGAGTCTAACGTACAGAGCAGTGTGCTTGGGGTCATTGTCCTGGTAGAATTTAAAATCGTTATGAAGGTTCAATTTTCGTGCTGAAGATTTCAAATTTTGCTTTAAAATATCAATATATTTGTACTGATCCATTATACTGTCAATAAAAACAAGATTACCAACTTCAGCGGACGACATACACCCCCATACCATAACTCCTCCTTCACCATGTTTTACTGTTGGTACCAAGTTCTGTTTGCGAAATTCTTCCCTGGGTTTTCTCCACACCAAGATTCTACCGTCAGAACCAAATATATTAAATTTACTCTCATCAGCAAATATAACTTTATTCCAGTAATTAGAATTCTTATTTATGTTGGATTTTGCGAAAGCTAGTCTGAGTTTTCTATTCTTTTCACTTACGAAGAAATTTTTCCTGGCTACTCTACCGTGATATCCAGCAGATCGAATTACCCTTCTAATAGTCTCAGGATTAACAATTATTCCATATAATGCTTGTAAATCAGCAGCAACTTTTGAAGCACTATTTCTTGGATTTTTTTAATCTTTCGAACGATAATTCGCTTTATTCCGTTGGATAGCTTTGATGGTCGGCCAGGTCTTCTTTTATCCTGAATCATATGATTTTTTTTATATCGTTTAATGATATTGAAAACTGTTGAACGACTCAAGTTAACTGTTTCAGCAGTTTTTCTAATAGATTTTCCACGTTCAATATGCAAATTAATAACTATTTTCGAATTTCAGGCGAAGTTTCTTTTAGTTTAGCATTCATGGCTACACAGAGCTAAAAAAACACAAAAATTCCAAAACAAACTGGAGAGAAATACTGCAGACGATTTTATAAATTATTGCCAATTGCTTTTAAGTAAAAATAAAACCCCAAAAAATATTTTTATTGCTTATTTCAGACGATTTTTGTTGCATATATAATGGTGTCCCATCACTTATGTGAGCTATTTTTTGCTCCGTTCTAAACATTTGTATTTTTATTAAATTAATATTTTAATATTTTGACAAAATGTATGTTATGTAATAATCTTTACTAAATTTAAGCATGAAACACACCCACAAAAAATGTGTACATGTTTTTTTAATTTATTTGATTAGTTTCCTTTTGTAAAGCACAAGTGTCCCATCACTTATGTGAGACACTGTATATTTATGCAGTTTGTTTTAATTAAAGTTATGTTTTCTAAAGACTGAAAATTTTGCACATTTCTAACCTTCGAAATGTTTCATGCGCATTTATAATTCTGAGATTTTTTTTTTAAATTTATATTTTATATTCTATGTAGAATGATAAATAAATGTTAGCATAAAAAATTGCATTTCCGGAATATTTTAATGTTGAAATTTGTGTGAATATGAAAATACAGAGCTACTTTTTTCGAAAAAAAAAAAAAAAAAGCACATTTATCAAAATATTTTTTCTTCTACTTACATTTTCAGTGAACTTTTACAATTCATGTCAACTTCAATTGTAATTTATAGAAAGTATCTCATAAATAAATGTAATAAAAATGCATTTCAGGGATATTTTATCGTTGAAATATATGTGAATATCAAAATATTCATTGTTATATTGAATTATATGAAAATAAAGCATAATTATCAAACTATTTTTTTCTACTTATGTTTTCAGTGAACTTTTACAATTAATGCCAACTTCCACTGTAATATATAGAAAGTATCTCATAAATAAATATTATCATATTTTCTTCAAAAGAAATGCGCGTGGAAAATTTTAAAAATGACAATTTTTCATTATTTTAGAAATTTAACAATCGAATAATTTAAAAACTTTTTTTTTTTTTTATTATTTTACCTCTAAGTTTTGAATATAACTTTTTGAGCTTAACATTAACAGGTCTGCCAATTTTCAAGTGATTCCATTGAAAATAGAGGGACCTGGCTTTTAATGTCCACTGTCCCCTTAATATTGGTCGATTACACATGCTACTTTAAAAATACATGAGAAAAGATCACTTTAAAATAAAAATAGCTCCATTTGGGAACAAATGTATGACTAATGACAAATAAGGTAATAATTTTAAAGTAAGTATTTTTTTAAATATTGAAGGATACATTTCATCTTTCTCGGGTACAAAGCAACTATGGAAACTACTTTTTTTTAAATTGAAAGTTTGAATATTTTTTTCAGACTCATATTTTTTAGATTGTCCACTAAGAACACCAAAGGCATTTTCTTATGCAAACTATCAATGATGTATTCACATAAAGATTTAAAATTTATTAAAAGCGATACTTCTGTATTAACCGCTCACGAAGAGTTTAAAACCGAAGAAATTTCTAAAGATATTTCGCACTCGGCATACGAAAGAAAAAGATTTAAAAAAATCAGCTTGATAATTATTTTAAAAACCATAAAAGGTCAATAAATAAAGAAGCACTCCTCGAAGAAATTGGATTTGAAGAAAAGCGTAATTCATTTCAAAATCTCATAACAGATCTACATGAACTTACTTAAATAGTAATAAAAAAATAAATAAATAAAAAAGTTTATTGATTGTACAAGCTGTCCCGATTGCTGCCCGATAAAGATTATATAAATAAACGATAAAGATTGCATAAAATGGTAAGAGTAATGATAAGTCAAGCAGTAATTTGGATAATAAAAATCAATATACTTATAAAATTACGGTATATTCCTTAGATAGAAATAAAAAATCTACTTTCAAATATGTGAAAAAAAAAGAATTTTTTTTTTTTTTTTTTTTTTTTTTTTTTTTACTGGAGGTTGTAATATTTCGTTCGATGATAACAATTTTTGTCATAAAATGCTTCTTACATTTCCTGTTTATCTTACGAAAGACAAAAAATAGAAGTGAAAATTAACTCGGCTTATTGTGACAGTATATATCTTTATTGCAATGTAAAGTATCTAAAATAAAATATTGTAAACATCTAAAAAAAAGAAGAACTTCAATTATAAGCGCCTTATTTTAATGAAACCCTTTCCGAAAATAAATCTGTAATGAATATAATATTTATGACATTTTAATAAAATTACATAAAATTAAAAAAAAAAAAAAAAAAAAAAAAAAAAAAGCTTTTTAATTTTTTTTTTTTTTTTGAGAAAATGAGATTGTGTGTCTGAGTGTGAGGGGAGTTAGGAGAAATATTCATACATTGCATTTTGAATATCTTCATAAATATATATATATATGTACTATGTATATAATTAAAATGAAATCACAAATGCATGGGCAAGTTAATAAAATTCTAAAGGTGAACAAAAGATGAATCGTGAAAACCAGAAAGATAAATGAGAAACTATGAATAATCTACAGAATCATCAGAGAAGCTTTCAGGTTTAATTCATAGTGAAGATACTTTATTACATCCAATTTTGTCTGCATTAGGTCTAAAATGACAAAATTTATGTCCTTATGACATATCAAAATAAACCAAAAATTACACACAAATTATTACAAGAAAAATTACTGAAGAGAAGATAACAGCTCAATCGTTCAATGATCGATAAAAATCTAAAGTATAAAAAAATTGACTTACTAATAGAGAATGTGCAAGGATGGAAGGATATGAGATATTAAGAAACACGAAGCTGTAATTTAATTACAAAAAAGCAGATATTTTAGAAAAATAAATATACTGCTGCCCAGTTTGTAAATAAATTGAAAAGTGATGCTTTGGTTAGTGTTTTCTCTCTTATTTGTTTTTACTATTTCTGTTTAAGAGGGTCCGGGACACAAAAACCTTGAAATTTTCTATAAAACATTTATTGCATTAATTTTATTTTTTTGCTCAAAATGACGTTTAAATCATGTTTAAAACTTAACTGGAGCAAGATATATATAATTTTTCGTTTTGGTTTGTTTTTAAAATCTAGCTTTCAAGCAATTGTTGTCATGAAAATCACTTCTTGTTGAAAATGCGTTTTTCTTCATGATGGATTTTTTCACTATTTCTTCTATTTAAATTGTTATAAGTTAATAGCAACACTTTTGCAACAAATTAAAACACATTTTAACAACATATTAATAACACAATCAAATCTTAAAAAAAAAAAAAAAAAAAAAAAAAAAAAAAAAAAAAAAAACGTTTCGTGTATGAAGTTTTCCAATTCATTAATGTGTTGTAAATTTGATGGCAAAAAGGTGTTTTAAAATGTGTATTTTTGAATTTAAGTGTATAGCATACATCTACAAAATAATATTTTGAAAATTTAGATAATACCTGATGTAGTACGATATAGACAAATAATGTTTAGCTTTTTAAGCACCAAAACTTTTTAATTAACAGGAAACTAGTTTCGATGGCATTCAGCATACCATCATCAGGTCGAACCGTCATCACTAATGATGATAGTTCTATGCTACAGAAATTAGTCTCATTTAAAATTTCTTGTTGTTAAAATTTTATTTTATCTGTCTATAAAATAATATTTTGACATTTTTTCATATCCATCTGGAAACAAAAAACAACATTTATTTCATTACCACATAAATCATTTATAAAAGCAAAACAAATACGCCCGCCATATAAAAATGACTGCAGTTTTTATGAATTTGTTATTTGTTTGCGAAGAGAACATCCCCTCAGCATTAATCTTTTATGAAGAACTTGACGTTTTTCCATCAGCATACATCAGCAAAATAAAATTTTGAAATTTCGACAATACCTGATGCAGTACAACTTAGACAAATAATGCTTAACTTTTTAAACACCAAAGCTTTTTAATCAATTGCAAACTAGTTCCGATAACATTTAGCGTACCAGCAGGGGCCTCGCTAAGGGGGGGGGGGATGGGGGGGAGCCTCCCCCCAAACATTCGTGAATGTTGTTACACTTGACAAATTCACAAACTTAATTGGCGAATTTTCTTTAAAATTTTATTAAAAATTATATTTTCAATTTTTGATAGAATTGGCAAAAATTACAAAACTAATTGGGAATATTATTAACCTTTTAACAAATAAGGGCTATAATTCATTTTCTAATTGTGGTAAGTTGGCAAAATTGTAAAATGAGTTGGCAAATATTGAAATTTGACTTGGCAATTTTATGTCCTCTCCCCCCCCCCCCCCCTAATAAAAAGTCAGCGATGGCCCTGCGTACCAGTCCGATCGAACCGTCATCACTGATGATGAATGTATGCTACCGAAACTAGTCTGCATTCAGGCCCAACTACGGCTATGGGAGCCTTGGGGTGAGCATAATTCTGAGAGCGCCCTGTATGTCTATCGATTGAATTTTTTGTGAATAATATGGAAATGGCTAGTACTAAAATTTCATACGCATTGTATGCATTTATAAATTTTGTACTCGGTGTTGTTCATATCTGTATATCGGATATCACAAAAAGATAGTCATAACTTTAAGAAAAAGTTCCATCAGAATAATCGTAGAAAAAAAAAATTATGATAGACTGGTTGACAAAAATATCTCTTTGCAATTTTTTTTTTTTTTTTTTAAATCTATGTACATTATAAGATGGCTGGCTAAAAGAAAATATCGCAAATTGGTCATAATTAAGGGTTTTATTTTACCACGCTAAACGTTAATAAAGAATTTATTTAAAAAACAATAGACTATTAAGTTTTTACAGTAAAACTTTAGTTATTAATTTTCTAATGTAATTTTTCGCATAGATGAATGGGGTACTGGTAGCAAAGAGAGGAAGGAAGACCGCTCTTACTTTCCTAAATGTTTGAAAATATGTGAATTTTGATCCCTTTTGGCTAATTTTAATCATTTGGCACATTTAGTGAAAATTCTACTTGCTCTCACGGGGTGGGGGTAAAGGGAGAGGTAATCGCTCCGCATGCCCCTGCATAAGTTTTGCCCTGTCTGCATTTAAAAGTTCTTGTGTTTAAAATTTTATTTTATCTGATGACTATAAAACTATACTTCGTTATTTTCTTTTTCCATATGGAGACAAAAATCAACATTTCTTTCATCACTACATAAATCATTTATGAAAACAAAACTAACATTCCCGCCATGTAAAAATGACTGCGCAGTTTTTATGAATTTGTTATTTGTTTGCGAAGAGAACATCCCCAGCATTATTCTTTTATGAAGAAACTCCACGTTTTTCCAGAAGGTTAAAAGATTAGGATATTTTGTGTAATCGCTAAGTGGTCTGGAAATTTCAGCTCTTATTACATGTAGACGTAACTCCGTGGCGTGCTTTTCGCAAAATGTTTTAACTTAAATTAATGAGGTTCTTAAGAGATTAAATGTATTATTTTCTTGCAAAAATTTTCAATGTTAGCATTTGTGGATAATGTATTTCAAGACGTAAAGAGACTAATTTTTTATCATTTTATACTGAACATTGCTATTCTGTGTTATAAATCAAAATTATTGCTGCATTTCCAAGTTAATTTTAGCATTCGCATACGTTTCTATATCATTTTTAAAACCGTGTTCAACAGTTACAGGAATTTATATTTGTTGAAATTAGGAAAGGAAAAATATCTTTTGTATAACTAAAAATATTTCCAAAAATGTGATTTTAAAAATATGTGTATATTATTGTAATTTCGTAAGAAATACTATGTATTAAATTCTCTCTTATGTTTGATTTTCTGAATTTTTTTTGTAGATGTACACCGATAATAAACCATTAAACTCGAAATTATCCTCAGTTAAAAACTTCAGCTATCTATCTATCTATTCTCTGGTAGAATTATTTCCATTGCAACAGCAATTAAAATTCAACTAGCCATTACACTGTTAAAAATATTGTCCTTGTTTGAACCAAATTTTGGTGCTTAATAGCTGCCACTGTAAGATGGGGAGATCTTGAACCAATGTTTGGAACTCCTGTTGAAACATATCATTCCAATAGTTGGAACGAGGTTGAAATAGGAAGCTCCAAATGTTGGTACGTGATTTCACCATTTGATGGTGGCAGCTACTGAACACCAAAATTTTGTTCAAACTAGAGCAAAATTTTTAACAGTGTATACATGAAGTTAAGTTGTTTCATATTTAGGAATATTTAGTTTTTGCTCTGAATAGGGATGAGTAATTTTTTACAGCATCATTTATGTCCCCATATTTAACTTTTTATTTATTTAATTAAAAAAAAAGATTCATTTCAACTTTATTTATGTAACATACAAATATCACATGGCATATTTAATAATTTACATGTGTGCAAAGTGATTGTACAAAAGGCTATGCGGCTGTTAAGACAAAAACATCATTTCAGTCCCAATTATTAGACTCTGATTATGATGTTAACCGACACTTTCTTCCATAATTGTTTATTCTACATATAAAATATATACATTCTTGATCTCAAAAGACACAGCAATTAAATAACAAAATATGCATCATAATATATAATTCTATGCTTTAATTTGTACATTAATAAAAAAAAGAAAAAAAAATAGGAATGAAATTGTCCGTTTTTTCAGATATTATAACACTTATACACCAGTGCGCATTTTTATAGTGCATATTAGTCAATTTATTTCATAAAGCAACTATTAAGAACATATGAACTTGTTGAGTATACAACGAAACATGCAAAAAAATAAATAAATAAGAAAATAAAAATAAGCATAAATAATATAATGAATTTATGTGTGTTTGATATGCACAACTTTGGAAAAATGGAGCAGTTTAATCTGAACTAGTATAACCACGAAATGCTACAATTATTGAATTTGCTTTTAATGTAACTATTCGGCTATAAGCCTTAAAAAAATCACTATAACAACAAGGGTTTTAGTGAAATTTTCATTTTATTTTAATTAGAAGTGTTCATAGTTAAACTGTCATATCGTTTACTGGAATCTTCAAAAGAAAGACATTTTGTACCCTATTGTTCAAAATGTATTTTGTATATTAAATATTTTATATATTAAATACACTGAGTTTCTATAGAAACTCTGTATTTATTTAATATTTAAATTGTCTTTCCATAATTAAATGCATAAATGAACTAACAGTTTTGGTATACTTTGTACACCTCGTATGCATAAGCTCGATTTTGCTTAAATGGATGTTTCTTGGAACAGGTTATAATATTTACTATATTTTACTTATTTATTTTATATATTTTACATAGTTCTTTAAACTAATAGAAACTAATCTAAACTTATAGGCTTCAGTATTTTAAATTTAAAAAATTAAAAAAGTTCGTATATTTATAGCATTACAAATATAGCGTAGCAGGTATGAATATTGAAAACACGCCCACCGACTCTAGTATATCACTATTTTAATTTAAATTAAGTACTTAAATATTTTAAGTTGAATTAAAAAACTTTTAAACTTTTAAAATTTTATGTCTTGATTTTCAGTATGATTTATGTTTTATTGAAGGCAAACTAAACAAATTTAAATGTGTAATTAATGCAATATTTGTCATACCCCCCCCCCCCCCCCATGAATAATAATAAAAAACTTTAGATGGTAAAGAGGAGAAACAAAATAAATTATTCATAATCGTTTTAAATTAATTTCTTTTTTTAAGCTTATCTGTATGAAATCATTTTTGGATGGTTAAAAGAAATTAATGAAAAAGAAAATGTAATTAAAGTCCAGTATATGTTTAGTAATTAAAGTGCTTTGCTGATAATGCTTGTTTGAATAATAATATAAAAATACAATTTATTGGAAAACAATTAATTGAATCTTTAATTTTAGTTAATAAATTTTAAATAAATATATCTTATACAAAAGCATGGGTTAAAATAAACGTTTAACATTATTTATGAGACAGGTATTTAAAAATCTAGATTTCAGTACATTGAATATAATGATATCATGTATGATTATTAATATAACTATTAAATTTATTTAAAATTTTAAGAATTCGAATACGTTTAATATTAAAAGTATCTAATATATATATATATAAATATATGGTATATATAAAAAATGTTTTACCTTACTAAACTTATAATACTGCGAAAATATGATGCAACAGATGATTAATGCGCTGGAGCATCTTGAATACAATAGAAATGAGTTATTTTTCATTATCCTGGATGATTTATTTTTCATTGACTCCGAGATAAAGAAAAAACATTGATTTTGACACTGGATCTCTTATAGATCAAAACGTTATATCAAATCTTTCATAATAACTTTCACGCTCTTAAAATCTTAAAATTTAATGTATAATAAAGTTTTGTTTCTCTCCAAAAAACTAATTTAATGTTTTCTAACTCATCTGGAAAACTGAATGTTCGGATAAGCTCTGGGATTGTTTTCCCTATGTTACACATTTATCCATCACCCAATAAATGTAATCCAATGCATATTGTAATATTTATAATTGTTTACACATTGTAAAATTCTGTATAAGGTAAATAAATGTACTAGAAATGTTTCAATTTCTTAATGCTTTGAAACCATACTTTCTGGTGTTTCTTCGAACGAAATGGAAATAATAAGTTGAAAGAAGATAATTTTTCTTTATTTCTTATCTTTTGACATTTAAGATTTAAAAAAAAAAAGTCTTTAAAAAAATCTGATTTAAAGATACTATGAATAATTGTGGTGCAAATAAGAAATAGAAATTATTAATAGAGCATCCTGTAATAGACATTTTTCATAGACTTCGAGATAAAGAAAAACTATATTGACACAACACTGGGTCTCTTATATATCAAAACTTTATATCAAAGCTTTCATACTAAATTTTCACAGTTTTAAAATCTTAACATTTGATATACAATGAAGTTTTGTTTTCTCTCGAAAAAAAACACACTAATGTTTTCAAATTCGTTCGAAAAGCAGTAAAAGTTCGGATAAGCTCTGGGATTTTTTTTTTCCTGTGTTACATTTACTCTAAGACCTCCGGATAAATGTAATCCAATTTACTTATTGCAATATTCCATAAAAGGTAAAAGCTATATGTTTCAGCTTTTTAATACTTTGAAAACGTACTTTGTGGTGTTTCTTCCGATATACTAACAAAATGGAAATAGTAAGTTGAAAGAAGAGAATTTTCCTTTCTTTATTTTATTTTTTTATATTAAAGACAAGAAAATCTTAAAGAAACATCTGATTTACAGATACTATGAATAATTGGGGGGCAAATAAGAATGTTTCTGGTTATCTTAAAGTTTGATAAAATTTATTGTCCAACATTAAAAAAATAGCTTATTTTAGCAAAGTATTAATTTTTATGAAATATGATTAGTTAGCACAGGAAAAATCAATTTGCATGTTGAATAAGTCTATCATGTAACAGGTACTTTGTTAAAGAATAGGTAGGGGAAAAAGTTTAACTAATTACGGAGTATGTTAATAAATTATAAAAACAAAGCCGTTTGCTTTTAAAGCATAAACATTATTTGAAAAAAAAATGCAGGTGTAAAACACAGGTGCTATATATATAAAAGGCCGCACGTCAGAAAATTTCAATTATTTAGAAAATATATTTACAAATCATAAAACTACGAATTTAAGCTTTATATTATTTATTTAGAAGTTTCATTTACATGATAATTAAAAAAAAATTACTTGCATGCATGTTCACACTAAAGGGTCATAAAAAATACTCACTTTCGTTAACATATAGGTTTTAAAAATATGTATATTAGTTTTTCAGCTTAATTATATTATCACATAAGAAGTTTAATCAGCTTATCAGATGAAGGCAAAAGAGATTCATTATTTCGACTTATTTAATTTTTAAAAGTTTATACATAATGATATATATATATATATATATGATGTATTACAAGGGGCACATATGTGTATATATGATGTAACGTGATGTATAAAAGTGCATATAAGTCGTTTAAAAGCCCACACAATATACATAAGTACGCATTTTTATGAACTACTAAATTTTATAAATATTGATTTCACTAAAAGTTGATGCATGGAGCTCTTTTCATAAATAAAAAAAAGGAAAAGGAAAAATGATGGGAGCATTCAAAGAATTTAAATTTATATGTAGATTTTTTTTTCTTCCAAATTATTTTTAATGGTTTGATGATTACATCACAAATATGAAAATAATAAATAATAAATAAATAAATAAATAAATTAAAAAATAAATCATAAATAAAAGTCGGCTAAACGTATGAAGATTTAATTCATGGTATGAGCACTGTTCATTAACATTTTAACGCACGCACTTTATGAGACTTTTTTAAAACTTTATGTACTTTAATTCTAATACAGAGTCCAAAACCACTTAAATAAATGCCTTGAAGTGTCATATTACGCTTCTATGCATAAATATTCAATTCCTTTTGCTTTACTCTCCTTTTACTTTTTCTACTTTTTTCTTTGTTTCTCTCTATTTTAAATATTAAATTTTCAGAAAAAATATTCCAATACTCTGAGAAATTAAGGGAAACAAAATGGTGGGTATAAGTGAACTTTGCATTACGAGCCTGCTTCAGTATCCGGCATCTTCCTTAGTAGTCCCTATGCCTCAGTTTATTTATTATTCGTAATGCTTTGTTGCTGATAGTACGCTGAAGCTAGAAATGGATTTCTTTGTTTTATGTTAGTTACGTAGATTTTTGTTTTTTCAAAGTATGGGTGGGTGTCCCCGAACTTACAGTAAATGACGGCAAAAGTATAGGTACACAAGGAAAAAGAAAGGTAAAAGCAGTCGATACGGTTGCAAGAATACAATTTTCATAAGAATGAATGGGGAAGAATACAAGTTAGAATGTACCACTACATTTTAAAAACATTGATTTTACTAAAGGTTGAGGCATGGGGAGCTTTTCAGAAACAAAACAGTAAGGGAATAAATCCTAGGAATCAAATGGAAAATGGAAAATGAAAAAGATTACATGCAGTTTTTTTCATTCCAAAACCTTTATCTTGTTGAATTATGATTGAATTTTAATTTAATTAATGAATAATTATCTGAATCTCACTTTACAAGTTAGAATGTACCACTACATTTTAAAAACATTGATTTTACTGAAGGCTGATTGACGGGGTTCTTTTCAGGAACAAAAGAGTAAGAGAATAAATTTTAGGACCCAAATGGAAAATGGAAAATGAAAAAGATTACATGCAGTTTTTTTTTTTTTTCACTTAAAAACCTTTATCTTGTTGAATTATGATTGAGTTTGAATTTAATTAATAAATATTTATATGATTCTTTCTTAAGATTTGGTTATTTTAATTATTACATGTAAATTTTCATACAGAAACAAACTATGTTTTATAATTTTCTAAGAAATCATCAAGCAAAATTTCTTTTGTGTGTGTAAACGTGCATGTTTGACACAAATAATTTTGACTTATTTTTTAACTGACGAAAGTTAAAGACATAAATGAATAGGTTATTAAGTTAAAAGTGGCGTTTTAAAATTCACTTTTTATTTAAGCTTGCTGTGCTAATTAACTCTGTGCTTAAAATTTTACTCAAATTAGAATTAATACAAATAAGTGTGTTATTCTTATTATCACATTTACTATTATTATTATTAATATTTTATTATTATTATCATCATCATCATCATTATTACATAGAAACATAACAAAATAACAATAGAAAATATTTATTTCTTCTACTTAATAGTAATGAACGTCATGAAATAAAATGCTAGAAGTAAATAAGTAATTTCAAAAGCAAAATAGGATTATTATTTTTTTTAGTCGAGGATGGGGGGGAGGGAAGGGAGGATTATGATAAATTAAATTTTGTGCCAATGAAAATTTATTAAATCTTAAATGTTATTTTTTTTCATAAGATTTCAAAAGTAATATCTTATCTCGGGAATCTTATCTTTATAAAAAAATGTAACAGAAGCAAAAGTTTTTAAAATAATCCTGTTTATAGTATTATGTTAAAGTAAACTGCTTATCTCGAAAAAAAAAAAAAAAAAAAAAAAAAAAAAACAATGTTATTACAACAAAGTTAGAGTTGTTAATTAAATAATATCAAACTTGTATGTAATTAAAAAAATATGTTAGTAAAATAGTACAAGTAATAACAATAACACAAATGCTGACAATTGAAAAAGTAACTCTCAAAACCATGAGAGTATTATTTATTTATTTAATTAATTTTGACAAATCTAAGAAAATATACCATATAAAATTTTATTAAATGATTCCTTTTTTATATTAAGAAAACTGTTTCAGAAACAGACGTAATATTGACGAAGCATACTTAAATTAAAAACCTAATTTCATACAAGATTTGTTAAAATGTACTAAATTAAAAGGAATTTTATAAAAATAATAGAAATAACAGCAATAGCAACTAATTCAACAGCATTAAAATTATAGCTTCAAAAAGTGCAAGAATTTGACGAATATGTTGTAACAGCTAAATTTATACTAAATTTGATCTTCTAAATTTAAGAGACTAGTGCAATAATTGAAGCATCTTTCAATATTTTGCACCTCCATTCTATGTTTAAAAAACTTTTCTTGTTGATCAAGATAAAATTAAGGCTTTCTTAAATACTACACTACACATTTCATAGGAACTCTTAGAAAAAATAACGAGATTGCTTTTGCTAAGAGATTTATAACTATAACAAGAGAACATAAATTTAAAATTTTATCAAATAATAATATTTAAAAAATGAAATGTAAGGATTGTTCACCATATTATAATGTATTGCGAAAATAGTTTTCGAATTTTTCATTGAAATATTTATTCTAACCAAATTTAGGTTACTTTTTACTAAAGCATCCAAACAACTATTTTGGATGAATGCCATAAACACATCATTTCCGTTTAACAAAACTGACGGTCACACTACATATTCGTCTGAATTTTATACATTTTCGCTGAAGTGTTTGACACGTAATCATCGTTTGTCATTTAACTATTTCTATATCTATGGATCTATATAACGCTTTCGTTTTAGAGGGGGGGGGGAGGGGAGTCTAGCACTTGATATCTTATCTCGGAGGATATCTGTCTTTTGATATCATTATCATTTTTGATATGACCAAAATTATTTATTCCTAACCTTTTTTTTTTTTTTTTTTTTTTTTTTTTTTTTTTTAACTAGCTGTAGATATATAACGTTATAACAGTAGGGGGGGAGGGGAGGCTAGCACTTGATATCGTTATCATTGTTGATATAACCAAAATTTTCATTTATTGCTACCCTTTTTTTAATATCAAAATTGTCTACAAAGCTCCTTCTTAATCTGTTATCAATTATTATGAAAATATTGAGTACTAAAGCCATTAAATAATTATAAAATAATTTAGCCCAAAATATGGATTATCCAAACGTTTGACATTCATATTCTTCTGCGATATGTAGGTATAATGTGTTGTTACTTGATGTTACTGATGTTACTTGAATATTTTACTGATGTTTTCTTGATGCTTATGTTCCATTTGTAAAAAATATAAATAACAAAATAAAAATTTTATAAAAGTATTTGTATTCGTTTTAATCTTTTTTATCTCTTTCGTCTACATTTACATAAGTTACAAATATGTGACATTTTTAAAAATGCTAGGTAAGTAAAAACGTTTATGTGCATATTTTTATGTATATTTTACGAATATTTAGTGCATTCTTCCATGTATATTTTGTCAATTACGTATAATCAGGACTCTACTGCAAAATAAATATGCATACGTAGATTTTTTTTTTTTTTTTTTTTTTTTTTTTTTTTTTGACAAAGTGGTACCATTTTAAATAAGCAAACATATATGCAATCAAATAAAAATTGATTGATTTCTTCAAGGAAATGATGGAACTGAATAAGAATAAATTTTACACTGTTTGCAAGACCGAATTCATTTCTAAAACTGTTTGGAAAATTAACTTTGTAATTAATTAAATATCTTAAAATCAGCATCTCATATAATATATTCTATCTTCTTGGAAACTATGAATTGTCATATACAAGAGATAGCTTTATCTGTACAGGGTGACCATTATCAAAGATATTAATGGCTAATTGATCAACCGCGTTAGACATAGACGTATAGTTACAATCACAAAAATGTTTTTATGAGCTAAAAAAAAATTAAAAACTATTTTGATGAATAAAAATATTTCTTAAAAAATTCCGATGTTTAAATTTTTATAAAGTCCCTCGATCATATAAGTTATATTTAATAAAAAATAACCTATTACTCTATGAAGAAAGACATGGAACATTTTAAACAAATCAGTTATTTATTATTTGAGACTTTTCTGGGAAAAAGCTACCACCAATTTTTAAACATGCAAAGATTATTTCATTAAAAATAACACAATAAAAAACTCAAGTGAAAATGCGCTTAAGAAATAACAGAAAATTAGTTTTAAATTGGGCCAAGGTAAAATAAAAAAGTGAGAAAAAAAGAAATCTCGAAAAAAAAAAAATCCCAAATGGGATTATTATTTTTTTTTAAGAGTGCATATTTGACTGAGGATATACGAGTACAATGCAACGGAACGCAAACAGTAACATATAGGGACAAAACCTTTTAGATTATTGCTTCATACTAATGATTAATTTACTTATCAAAGAAATAAACCCATTAAAAACGCATTTAATTAACAAATGAGAAAGGTTTATTATTTTGTGCAAGTTTTTTTAAAAACTAATATAAACTACCCCACTCTCACGTTTGAAGAAATATTAAATGTATAAATTCTTCAATTATCATAATTGGAAAGAAACTATCTCTCTTTTCGAATAAAATCATTGGTCAGATTCCCATCGCAATGCCAAATTATATCTAAAATAGCAATTTTAAGATTTCAAACATCCCCAAAGTATACAGACGTTATCTCAGTATAAGCAAAAATGAAAATTATGCACCCTCTAATTATCTTAATTAAAGGAAAATAATTATCTTTTATAAGAAACCAATGGCCATATTAAGACCACAATGTCGAATTATATCTAACTCTTGAAGTTTTAAGATTTCAAAAATAACCAAAATGCAGATGTTTATCTTAAAATAAGCAAAAATAAGTATATGCTGATGAAACACGTTAAATACAATTTTACATGACTATGACTACATATTATATATCGCATTACTATATTAGGATATGTAAATTGATTTTCAGAATGTTTCGTTTTGGTGTTGGTTTATTTAATTTTCACCAACCTCAAAGATTCTTCAATTTATCCAGATTTTACATTCCTTGAAACGTATTTAAAGATGTAATTTTAGATTTTAAATATGGGTGCAAGTTTAAAGAAAATCAGGAATTAGTTTTTGTATATGTTATCTTCTATTCTATTTATTTTCGTCATAAAAACTATGTTAAGGTGATTCGGTACCCTTTGAACTTTTCTTTTTTATTTAAGCATTTTAAGATGCATTTTTGGCGTAATAATAAAGAACTCAATGAAAGAAAATGATTGAGACTGATTCTATCAAGAAATTGTTCTATTTCCTTGGCAAAATTCTATTTTTTTAAGTAAATTTTTAAATGTACGCTGTAAAATTAAAAGGTCCAAACTAGGTTGTAAGATTTTAGGGTACAGCAGTTTTCACAAAATGGTATAGTAGTGTTTCCAAAGTAGTTAATCCAAAATGGTTCAAAACAGAGCAGATCTTTAAGGGTGTATTGGAAAAAACATTTTTCCACTCTCAACAGCTTGAAATTTTCTGATACATTTTCAGATTCATTTTTAAAAGTAGAAACATGAAACTTGGTGAGGAGATTTTTGAAGTGATGTATAGGATACCATGTGATGTTATTTTCGCTCAATTACTTAAAATTTGATTTATAAACAATTATTTTCTCAGTTCCATCATTTTTTTTCGTTTCCAGATCTCCCGCTTTGGAAAATTCTGTTCGACACGCCCTCTCTGACAGCATTTTCTGTAATATTTTCTACCTTTATGAAAAAATTGACAAACACGGCGCATTAAGTAGTCCCTAAATAAGATAATTTGTTAGTCTGGTGCGTTTGAGCACAAAACTGAAATTAAAAATAAATCGAGAAATAAGCGGTTTTGATTGGAATGCAACCTTAATAACATTAAAACAATCAAAATTTCTTAGATATAATGCATATATTGTCTAAGATGTTTTTATTGTTTTAATGTTATTTAGGTTCTGCCGTTCTTTTTAAAAAACATTTTAGGCTACAAAGTGAAATTTCCAACTTACAATTTGGAACGCTGCTATACTCAAAAATCTTACAACCCATTTATTTATTTATTTATTTATTTATTTATTATTTTTTTTACAGTGATCATCTCGTACAATTTTGAAAATTTTGATATAATTTTTCTTTTAAATTATTCCTATAAATGTGATGCATAATTTTAAGCATCGGATTTATCATACTTTTTTAAAATGTCAGCCAAAAAAAATAACTCAAGTTGAGCAGAAATTCGCTCATCTCACGTTTTGAAAGGCAGCTTCTCATATAGAGTTGAAACAACTCAGGTGAGGGAGTTGTTTTTAAACAATTTAAATCAAGATGAGTCATTTAAATAATCAATTTAAATCAAGATGAGTAAAACATTTAAAAAGCAACTCATTCGCGATTTAATAAATTACAGCTCTTTCCTGAGAAGCCAAATCCACTCTTTCGTTTTAAGAGTGTACGTTAATAAGTTTCGGAGAAAAACATAAAATGTGCAAATACGTGTAAAACTACAGTAACAAATAAATTTATTTTACTTTTTTATGTGAAAAAAAAAAACTTTTTATTTTATTGCAATATGATGTTTCTTTTATCTCCCGATGTTTCTTTTTATCAAATAGATATTAATGAACAACCTCAAAGAAAAATCTAGTCAATTGAAAAATATACATAAAAGTTTTACTAACTTTAACACGCCTATTCGTCGAAAATACACAAAATGCGAAAAATCACTTTTCAGTGAAGTGAATTGAGGCATTTAAAGGAACAACGATGTCATAAAATCGCTTTTAGTTTTAACTGTATTTGTAATACTCGGATCTTTTCAAAATTTCATCAGATTGTAACTAAGGATAATAAAGTATAATTTAAGCAATAAATTAGGAAAATGTTTAATAAAAGCAACAAATTTCGTCATTTTTCGTTAAATAAAGAGTATCGAGTTCCCTTAAATGCTTATTTAAAATCATAAAAAGTATTGAACTTCCATTGTATAACAAATTCATCAAAATTTTCAAATTTATTAATAAATTTTAATTTAAAATAAGAAACAATAAGACTTTATTTAAATTTTTTTAAAATGCTGAAATCCGCTATGAAAATTTCTAGCAAAAGATTCGTGTTTATACTGAAACTGACTGCAAATGTTACGCATTAAGTTAACATAAGATGTTGTAAAACTTTATTTAAATAATAATAAGAAAAATAAAAAGATTCTAAACTTTTCTATGAAAATTTCTCATCAAAGGTTTGTATTTATAAATGTATGCATTTAATTGAAAATAAGACAGTGTGACATTCTTTCCTTCCTGTGTGTTTTTCCCCCCAAGACCTAGAAAAAATTACAATCTGAATTCTGTATTATTTCTTAAGACAGAGTTGTATAAGCGGATTCAACTCTTTAGAGTTAATAAAAATACTTCAAAAAATATATTTCTTTAAAAAAGGGAGAAAAAAAAACATTATTTCTAAAGATCCATTCTTTTACTCTTTTTTTTCTTCAACAGCAAATATCTTACGAAAAAATAGTACAATAAAACAAAATATTATCCGATTCACCAAGAATAATTAAGCTTGAATATTTTTAACAAAATAACGGCTGGGAAACGATAGGTTTGAAAAACTGATAAATAATAAGCGGGAAAAAAATTTTGGTTCATTTTTCGCTTTGCATAATTTAGAGGGGGAAAAAAATCTTTAATTCATTAAATACATGCGTGTATATTTTTTTTCTACAATAACAATGAATACTGATTTTTTTTTTTCATTACATAGGAATAGATAATTAATCCGATGCCTCAAGGTTAGTCCGTACAAAAACGAAGCATAAATTTCGATAAGTAAAAGCAACATGATTTTTTTCTCACAAAATTTTATAAGAAATGGTACAAAGACAAAATGCATTACCTTATTTCATCTTTATAAGAAGAATTTGACGAAATTTTATATTTTATAAAGTATCTTGCTGTTTTTTATTTTCTTTTTTTATGTTCAAAAAACTTAAAAAGAGAAATGTAAATTTAGCTCCGTGTTAAGTGACATACATAGCAGATTAAAATTTTTCATACAAAAAATATCTATTTGTTTTATCCGTGTATCGCCAGATAGTTTTTTAAAAAAGGTAAAGAACAATAATAAATGTAAAAAAAAAATGAATATTGTTTTTTTGTTTTTTGGTTAATTAGATGCTTTTAAAATGAGTTTTTTTCCCTATGGATTAGCATTTTATTATCGTTCATATTTTGAAAAAAATGTTTCTTTGGAAGGAAAAATATATCTTTCATACTTCTAACTGTTTAAAAAAAAATAGCTTTAAAAACATTCTTTAAATTATGAACTTTGAATGAACATTTTTTTGAAAACTAAGTGTTGCTCCCCTAGTGTTGCCGTGAACATCAGTTTGATATCTACCCGGTCATCCCAGGCGGTGTTGAACTCAAAAGACTTTTCTTCGGGAAGAATATCTGTGGCTCCGGGTGTGTGTGTGTGTGTGTGTGGGGGGGGGGGGGTTATAGAGTTCCGCACGCGGAAATTGCGCTTTTTGGCAAATGAAAACACAGTCTCAAATCTTCAGGAAAGGGGAGTATTTCATTGTTTGCCTCCCCGGGCCATTCCCCTAAATTCGGCACGGCTCCCAGATTACGAAATATAGGTATAAACCAGCATTCTTTTGTTAATAAAAATTTTAATATATTTTTTATTTTTAACCTTTTTTTTTCTAGTTTGCCCACTAACAATACCATAAAAGACTTTTATGCGGAAATATCAATTATACCATCAAATAAAGTTTTAAAATTTATTTAAAAAAATACTTTCTTATATCCAAATATCAGAAATAAATAGCTTAAAAAGTCGTTAAGAATTTACAGAGTCTTTTTTTATTCTGAGAATTTTAGTAGTATAAGCACATATTTTGATTCCGTGTGTGTTAAATTTGTGTTTTATTTATATTATTTTATTATTTATTTATGAATTTTTTATCTTTTTATGGAATTTTTACAGGAAGAAGCATAATAGGTATTAAATATAAAAATATATATGTATAAAAAATCACATTTTAAAATTAATTTAAAAACACAAAAATACCAGTAAATCGAGAAGTAATTTTTAAAAAATTGAATTTGAAAGAGCGTTTTTTTCCTATTCGATGCTAATACATATATATATATATATATTTAAAAACTAAAAAAAAAGTCTGCAATAAAAATTTAATTTACTGATCAGGTCTTGGCAACAAATGACGTCAGTGTAACTCAGGAACATGTTATTGCTTTACAACATAGATAGATATATTTTAATTCTCTGCGAACCGGTAAAAATATGCATAGTAACTGCAACTGAAGTAGAGATGTTTAAAATTAGTTTGTGGAAAATACACGAGGACAAACGAAACAAAATTTGAAGTAAAGGATATTTAGACATCAGAAAATAGAAAAATCTAGTTAGTTCCAAAATAGACTCGATACGGAAATTTTAAATTTCTGGAGCAAATGTAATACTACTAAAAACAGAAAATATCTATCTCGAATACATAGGAATGACCTCGTAAACTTAAAGATCATGTTAAAGAACAGATGAGAGAATTAAAATAAACAACCGACTGGCAACAGCTCTGTCAAAACTCAACCAAAAGCAAAATATACAATTTATTTTCAAAGATATAAAAGTTATGTGTCCCTTGAAGAATTACCTTTAATTAATCATCAGAGAATCAGTAAAAATTATTATTAAAGGAAACATTGTTTGTAATGACGTTTTATCCTATAAAATACCCAAAATTTGGATCAGTTTGCTTAAAGAAACATAAAACAAGTAACATTCCATTTTCCCCAATATCGATATTTTATTTTCTCAATGGTTTTTGGATCTAAAAATTGACTTTCACTTTCATTCGTTTATGACACCAACTACATGACATTTGAAAAATGAGACGTTAACAACAGTATTTTTGTATTCTCTGACGAAGACTATGTTTACAGTTAAAAGTATTAAGAATTAAAGTAATTTAACATTTAATTTAGTATTAAGAATTAAAGTAATATATTTTTAATTATTTTTGTCATTTTTTAAAAGTAGTTTACCTATATTGTAATTTTAAGTTTACTTTACTGGAAAATAGATTTATCATCATCAATCTTGAAACTAACACTATATGGGAGACCACAAAAGCCATTTTCGTAAGATTGTAAAACGCATTTTTTAGTGTCCCCCACATAAAAGCCAGGACTGAAAAGGCTAAAAAGGAGAAAGGTTAAGATTTTTACCACTAGGGTCTAAAGTAGCGTTTTAAAAATTAAACGCTGCAGGAACGCTGAAGTTAAGCACAAGAATATAAGTTAATTTCTATTACCGGTGAAATAGGCATAAAAACTAAAGATTCGATTCCATAAAATCTTTGACAACGCATGAAAGTTTTTGTTTAGATCGCATGCTCTTTTACAGTCCAGAATCAGCCCATAGGGCAGCTTTTGGTCTTGGTTGCTAAATTATGAGCTATACAGGGTTTTGTTGAATTCGACTGATAATTTCAGAGGGGTGAGAATTAAACATCAAGAGAACGAAAAACTGAAATAGAATATGGAGTCACAAACCTTGCGTGGGAGTGATAAACAAATTAAAAATCAATCTATGCTGAAAAACCGCAGAGTAAATTCAGTAAAATGTGATTCACCTAACCGTAAAATCCGTCGTATAACGCGCACCTACGATTTGAGACTGTATGTTTATTTATTTATTTATTTATTTATTTTGATTACATTTGCTAAAAACGCGTACCTTTTTCTTCACAAAGAAACTTGAAATATATGTACATACGCGATACTCTTAGCTTTTGAATTCATTGATTCTAAGGATTTTAGAAGAATGCTATACTGAAGTGACAAGCGAGAATAGCATAGCGAAACAATATTTTCAAACACAAGCTCATTTTACTCAGAATATGAAAATAAAATATCATATTTTCCCCTTACCTACTAAAACCTATTTGAATCAACTCATGCAACTTAAATTATTAAAGCTGTTAATTATTAAACCTTATTAATTATCAAAGTTAATTTTTTATGTTCATCTTTTAAACTAAGCTTTTTTACATTTGTCGTATAACGCTCACCTGTAAATTTGACCTTGTTTTTGGTATTAAAAACGCGCATTTTACGCCGGATTTTACGGTAATTAAGAATAGATGTTACAATTAGACGTTCTTTATGACTCTTAAAACAACTGCTTTTGAATAGAATAGGAGATAAACAAGAAATAATCTTCTAATAGTTATTGGGGCAGTCGTATACTTTAAAAAATAATTAAACTTCTTGTTGTGGTATAATACATAAATATTATATCAATGCATAAATATTATACTAATGTATGTTTGTTAATTTTTCTGGAGTTTGTACAGTACTTTATATTTATAACACGTAAAGTTTAAGTATATTAAAGTACTTAACCTGTTGAGGCCTGAAGTTAAAATGATGCTAGAAATATTCATTCATCGCTTTTTCACAAACAAAATGACACCACATATTGCAGAAAGAGATTTTTTCTCATATTGATGTTTTAGGGGATTGGTAACTTATAGACGGGAGGCGGCAGCTCTAAAAACCATGCCATGGAGATCACGAATGAAATTTCAGAATTAGCTAAAACCCGATTAGCTTATTGAAACACAATTGGTCTGCCAAGTCATATCTTGGTGGAAAACTTCTGAAAACACAATTTTAATGGTTGACTCGTAAGTTTATCATAGTGTTTTCCTGCTCCCAATCCTCCATGTTTTCATAGTTTTGGCTGGAAGCACAATGGTAAACCTAGGAGTCAATCGCTAAAATTGGTTTTTTAGATACTTTCTACCAAGATATGACTTTACACACCAAATGCGTTATAATATGCGAATCGAGATTTAACTAATTTTAGAATTACATCCATGAACTCGATGAGGTGATTGTCTGTGCTGCAGCCTCCTGGTCATATTAGGTACATAGATAAGAATCTACAATTATAGTAGCCTATTGAAACAACAATTTAAGATAATAATAAAATAAACTTACACTATCGCAAATTGAAAAGTTTACCTAAGGGAATAATCTACAAACCCTCAAAAAATTTTATTCTTGTTAAAGAACATTAAATCTCGTACGATTTTCATCATCATGAACACCAGCAGGTGACGCCACATGTCAAGGACACTTTCCTTATTTACGAAATGATAAACATTCCTGCTGTAAACATCTGCTTGATGTCTTACTTTTTTTTTCTTTACTTTCTTCTCTGTTTTTTTCTTTTTCAGTGTAATGTCTGTACTAGAGCGGATACCATGTTGTTAGCGCGAAGCTCTATATTTTCATGTTCAGATTAAAAATTAAATTGCCTATTAACTTAAAGCTAATTAAAGTCTAATGTAAAAATATATATCAACATACTTTATAAAATACAGTAGTCAATTATAAATGGTTTGAATTTCTTCACGTCAACACAACACTTCGTGCTTCATCTCTTCTTTTTCCCCCTTAAGTTTTCATAGCCTGCATGGAGGAGTGATATCGAAAGAAGAACTGGAGACGTTGGAATATACGTTGTGCTTGCCAAACGGACAGAGGGGAATAAGGTAAGTTCCTTATTTCACTTATTTATCATGTTTTAAATACTGATTACTGTTTATACGGGGCTCAAAATTCAACAATTGATTTTAAATCAACAGATTATGAGACTGACGCGAAAGCCCCAATTAACATTTGAGCAAAATATTGAAGATAAAAATAAATAAATAAAAGAGCGCAATATATGCACACATAAAAAATAAAATATTATATAAAAATAACAATATAATATTAAAATGCAAAACAACTGCCAACTGCATCACAGTGTGTAACATATCTTATTATCTTATTTTACTTGCTTATTTACTTAGCGTAATAAATAAACTGAAAAATACGAATCACAGTTGAATTAGATTCGTGATTAAGATAAATCATAAAATAAACAAAACAGTCATAAAATAATAATTGATCTGAATAAAACAACAAAATTTAGCAATTACAAATATGGCTGCTGGAAAGGAAATCGCGCTAATCGAAAAATTAACCGATCAAAATTATAGCAACTGGGCCTTTAAGGTTGAAAATTTATTGCTAAGGGAGGATTTATTCACCATGGTCACATCCGAACCTCCAAACCCAGAAACTGCCCAATGGGTTAAAAATGAGCAAAAGCTAGAGCTTTGATAAACCTGTGTATAGACGATACCCAAATAATACATGTAAAACACCTCAAAACCGCGAAAGCCGTCTGGGACGCATTAAAGAAAGTACACCAACGTGCTAATTTATCAAGCAAATTATTTTTGTTACGCAAATTATACTCACAAAAATTAAATGAGGGCGGCGATATGATCGGACACATAAATAATATACTGTCACTAAGAGATAAGCTCACTGCTATCGGAGAAGATATAGCTGATTGGCACATATGTGCACTACTGTTATGCTCGCTTCCACACTCTTATGATCCTCTCGTGACTACGCTGGAAGCCCGTGATGAGGAAAGTCTGACTTTAGAGTTCGTTAAAACAAATTAGTAGACGAACACAAACATCGTTGCGAAAATCGCGAAGCAAGCTCAAGCTCGCGTGACTCAGCGTATAAAGCGGTAAACAAAACCATAAAAGCAAGAAATTTTGTAGTTACTGTAAACGCCTTAACCATGATGTTTCAGGTTACCTAAAAAACCACCTAAAAAACAAAAATACAAACAATTTTCAGAGAAATGATTGGAACAGAAACAAACCTAATAACAATAATGCGAACGGTTTCAGAAATAATTCCGCAAGTAATAGGAACGGTCAAAGCAACCCAAAGAACGCTTCCAATTTTTGTTTCAAAGGCAAAGCCGACACTCTAGAAAGAACAGATGACATTCCCACCACACGTTCCGAAAATGCTATAGAATATGAAATACCATTTATAAACGAAGCGCAGACAATTAACATGAATAAATTCATCATAGATTCCGGATGTACGCGTCATGTTGGGTTCGCAAAGGAAAAATTTACAAATTTCAAACCCGGAGATTACGGAAGTGTAGTGATAGCCGACGGGAAAAGATTGAATTCACGCGGAATAGGGGACATAACGATAAACACCAATTCGCCTCATAAGGTTACACTGAGGGACGTTTTATACTGCCCGGAACTACAGAGTAACCTGCTGTCTGTAAAGAAAGCTACCGAAAATGATTTTAAGGTTATCTTTGAGAAAAACAACTGCAGTTTCATTAAGGATAATGAAACAGTTTTAACGGCAGAATTAAATAATAACCTGTACGAAATCGAACCGAAGGACGAATATGGATACACCATTCGGACACAGGCGCCCTGTGACGATCCAGATTGCATAACCACTTGGCACAGACGACTCGGACATAAAAATTTCGAATCAATCAAATCTATAACGAACCAAAACCTCGCGGAAGGTATAAATCTTAGCAATTGTAAACATAATACAACATGCGAAAAATGCATCGAGGGAAAGCTAACGACACTACCCTACCCTAAAAAGGCTTCGAATAGGTCAAAAGAAATTTTGTCGTTAATCCACAGCGATATTTGCGGGCCAATGAGCACCGAAACTTTTACAGGAAAAAAGTACTTCATTACATTCACCGACGACTATAGCAGATTCACTACGACTTACTTACTCTCACACAAGGGAGAAGCGATAGTCAAATTAAAGGAATATGCGGCACTTGTCAAGAATAAATTTGGGAAACAAATTAAAGCAGTCAGGACAGATAACGCGGGAGAGTACCTAGGTGACGAATTTGAAGATTACCTAACATCTAACGGTATAGAACACCAGCTTAGCGTGCCGTACTGCTCGCCCCAAAACGGCATGGCGGAACGTAAAAATCGTACGCTCGTCGAAATGGCACGGACCATGCTCTCCGACGCCAATTTGCCTAAGCGGTTCTGGGGCGAAGCAATTCTCACCGCTACATACCTGACGAACCGTCTACCCACCACGGCCAACGATAACAATAAAACTCCGTTCGAATTGTGGAACAACAGAAAACCAAATTTATCCCACATAAGAACTTTCGGATGTAAAGCATACGCCTACGTAGAGAAAATAAAAAGGTCAAAATTTGACGAGAAAGCCGTAGAGGGAATCTTTTTAGGGTACGATAACAGGAGCAAAGGGTATAGAATTCACACTGGCGATAACAAAGTGATCATATCTAGAAGCGTTAAATTCTTGGAAAATGAAGCAAGTAGCACGAAACAAAGTTCGCAAGAAAATGAAAACCCTTCCGGAGAAATTAAAATCGATTTGAACCTTAATGGACACAATGAGGAAACCGATGAACCAGACACACATACGCAACCCCGAAGGTCACTAAGGGAAAACAGGGGAGTGCCCCCCGAACGATTCGGAATTAGCGTAAATATTTGCCAAATCGAAGAACCCAAAACTTGGGAGGAAATGCAAAGCATACGAGATCCCGAAATAAAAAACAAGTGGTTAGCCGCAACCGATGAAGAAATAAAATCACTAAAACAAAATAAAACATGGGTACTAGTGAAACCAACCCCCGAAAAACGCATAATTGGATGTAAATGGACATTTAAGAAAAATGTAACGCTGAAGGTGAAGTAGAGCGCTACAAGGCTAGACTCGTAGCGAAGGGGTATACACAAAAGTTCGGATGTGACTACGATGAAACCTTTGCCCCGGTTGTAACCCACACTACCATTAGATCATTTTTGAACGCAGCTGTATATAAAAATCTAGATGTTACACACTTCGATGTAAAAACGGCGTTTCTGCATGGAGATCTCGACGAAGAGGTACTTATGTACCAGCCCCAGGGGTACGTCGAAAAAGGAAGTGAAAACAAAGTGTGCAAACTAAACAAAGCCCTATACGGGCTCAAACAGGCTGCCAGAGCATGGAACGTTAAAATCACACATATATTAAAGGAACTCCAATTCAATCAATGCAAATCAGATCCATGCCTCTTCAAAAAAGAAGATAACTCAAATGATTCCTACGTGATAGTTTATGTAGACGATATTTTAGTAGCGGCAAGCACAACGAATACTAACAACTTATACGAAAATTTGTGTAAATCAATCGAAATAAAAAACTTAGGAAAAGTGCGACAATACCTAGGAATAAACTTTAGCCACTTAGAAAATGGCAGTATCCTATTAGATCAAGAAGCAAAGATAAACGAAATAGTTAACAAATTCAACTTGGGCAACTCAAAGCCCACATACACTCCAATGAGTCCCGACTACTACAATGTCGACTCAAATCTAAACCTGCTTGAGGGCAATAAGAATTACCGCAAAGCAGTGGGGGCTCTCCTATATGTATCAACTATTACTCGCCCCGATATTTCGGTATGTGTAAACATACTCGGGCGCAGGAACGAAAACCCACGAGAAGCCGATTGGCTCGCGGTGGAAAAGGTAATAAGATACCTTAAAACCACGAAAGAGTTCAAATTCAAAATTGATAACGGTAAGCCCCCGATATTAACAGGATACTCTGACAGTGACTGGGCGGGGGACAAAACGGACAGAAAGTCCACAAGTGGACATGTGTTCAAACTCGGGAACAACATTGTTTCGTGGACCTCCAGAAAACAAGGCTGCGTGGCTCTGTCTTCAACCGAAGCAGAGTTCATCGCATCGAATGCCGCACAAGAACTCGAATGGATACTTGAGGTGCTCGAGGATCTGAACTTACACCAGAAACCACCCATCACCATATATGAAGACAACATCCCATGCATTAAATTAAGTGACTCTGATAAACATCAGGGGAAATCCAAACACATCACCGTGAAATTTTACCATCTCAGGGACCTCAAACTGAGAGGGACTATGACTCTTGAATATTGTGCTTCAAAGGAAATGGTGGCAGACGCACTTGCGAAGCCTCTGCCCAAACCTCAGTTCGAAAAACTGAGGTCGCAATTGCAGCTGATAGCCCCGCACTTTGAAAATCGTAAGTGGGGGTGTTAAAGAACATTAAATCTCGTACGATTTTCATCATCATGAACACCAGCAGGTGACGCCACATGTCAAGGACACTTTCCTTATTTACGAAATGATAAACATTCCTGCTGTAAACAACTGCTTGATGTCTTACTTTTTTTTTCTTTACTTTCTTCTCTGTTTTTTTCTTTTTCAGTGTAATGTCTGTACTAGAGCGGATACCATGTTGTTAGCGCGAAGCTCTATATTTTCATGTTCAGATTAAAAATTAAATTGCCTATTAACTTAAAGCTAATTAAAGTCTAATGTAAAAATATATATCAACATACTTTATAAAATACAGTAGTCAATTATAAATGGTTTGAATTTCTTCACGTCAACACAACACTTCGTGCTTCATCTCTTCTTTTTCCCCCTTAAGTTTTCATAACCTGCATGGAGGAGTGATATCGAAAGAAGAACTGGAGACGTTGGAATATACGTTGTGCTTGCCAAACGGACAGAGGGGAATAAGGTAAGTTCCTTATTTCACTTATTTATCATGTTTTAAATACTGATTACTGTTTATACGGGGCTCAAAATTCAACAATTGATTTTAAATCAACAATTCTTAAGTATTTAAGTTAAATTATCATACAAATTACTAAGTTTCTTGATCAAATTGAGGCTTGAAGGCATTTTGAAAACTCAGATAAAACATAGCATTTATTTTATGAGGAAATCAATTTTCAGTATCTTTTTTTTTTTTTTTTTTTAAAAAAGCAAAATTTATTCAGGTACATAAAATTCTTAAGAATATCTAAAGTAAGGATCTCTTTAGAAAAAAAAATTAATATATTTGAAAGGTTTTTCTTTTTTTTTTCTTTTTAAAAGCAGGAGTCTCAAAAATTTTCATCTTAAGCAACACTTTTCACATTTTTTTCCATCTTAAAACAGGGATTTTCACAATTTTTTGCATTTTAAAAACAAATTTTTCTCAAAACTTTTCTATATCCAAATCGAACCCTTCACAAATTTATTCATTTTAGAATTAAAACAAACTTATCACAATAAAACGAAAATGAAAAAGCCGCTAAGAGCCTACTACATATCTATAAAAAATATAAGAACTATGTTAAAAAATGTTTAAACAGGAACCTAAATTAAACGATAACATCAGATTGACTA
Organism: Maratus speculifer; assembly: GCA_964019185.1. Taxonomy (NCBI): domain Eukaryota; kingdom Metazoa; phylum Arthropoda; class Arachnida; order Araneae; family Salticidae; genus Maratus; species Maratus speculifer. The sequence continues at coordinate 71,832,492 of OZ025290.1, read as the reverse complement.
AATTATGTACAGACATTTAAAAAAAATATATTTACAAAACCGTTTACAATTTTACTAAAACGTGGCTCTGAGTGAAAAGTCTATGCAAACACAGATAAGAATATGCTTATTTCACTTCTGCGAGAAACAATTCTGATACAAGATTTACTTAGATAATATTTAAGTTTGAAGCTTTAAGGTATTTCCGCATTTTCGGAATGTTAAGGTCCATATTTTCTGATGATAACTTTCTTTTTTTTTCCCATCTAGTTTAAAATCTTCGTATCTTACATCTTTCTTGAAAAATGCTAACATCGTTTGAAATTAATGTGTGTACATTTACTTGTTGCAAATCTAATATTTTGTATCTTAAAGACACGCTTATTTAGATTAAAACAGGTTTTTTTTCTTTTTTTTTTTTTTTTTTTTTTTTTTTTTTTGAGATAAGCATGACTAAAATTACCGCTTAGGTAAAAGCACATGCTTTAATGTGCAACACTTTGAAAAATCCACAAAAGCTAAATGGAAAAAGAAGAAAAAAAAGCCCAACTTTTCCCTTCAAAATTATTTTGGAATCTTAAGACCTCATTCTTTAAAAGCTCTCTGTAGTTTATTATTTGCCCATTTTAAGGCATTTGTTGATAAGGCTTTCAAAATGCAACCACTCCTAATTTGCTAAAACCTTCTCCAGATATTCTCGCTCGCTCATTCATTAAAAAAATAAAAATAGAAAGAAGATGATAAAAAAAAAAAAAATGGCTAAATTCCAGAAAAGAAGGTTGTTTAAGAAAACAAATTCTTTCTCACCATTATAATAAATAATAAGCAGACGACTTTTTCCCCACAAAGAGTTTTTCTTCTTTATAGATTTTCAGTAAAAGAAATATTGATAATTAGAAAATGTAAACTACAATAGATGAGTGAAGAATAGAAAGGCCTTTTCTTTTATCTTATAAAGAAAAAAGCGAATGTTTATTCTGCGCTTGATAGCGATGTTGCCTTTTTTCTCCTTTTTTTTTTTAGTTTCGGAAATGATTTCAGATTGAATTAAAAAAGTATTTCTTTTATTTTGTTTCTTTTCTTTCAAACACGAATTTTAGAAAGATGAGAAATGGATTACTTAGTTAATACTATTTTTTTTTTCGAAAATTTTTAGAAAGACATATTTTTTAAAAAATACATTTTTTCTCAAATAAAACACCTTAAAGTGGTTTTTCGCTGTTATTTTTGTCTTATGTTTACAGAAATAATAAGCATTAGATTAAGATATATTTGGGAGAAAAAAATCCAGTTTCATACAGTGCCTTTTTCAAAAATTTTATAATATTAAAATGGAAATTTTTTTGACAAAAACTGTTTTGAATTGTTTGTTTGTATTGTTGTGATTTTTTATAAGGCAGAAAAATATTTAAAAAGACGTAAGCGGAAGAAACTGAAACGATATCGTGTTTTGATTTAAAATAAACAATTAAATAATTAAATAAAATTCAGATTTTTTTTTTAATTCTGAAAAAACATTGCAGAATTAATGATCTTAATTTTAAGTAATTAAAAATATTACACGCATTACATACCTAAATCTAATTTTCTAGAAGCGTAAGCCAATTAAGACTTTTACTATTAGGCATGGACAGTAAAAATATTTTGCTAATAACTATGTTTTTTTTTCCGTTTTTATTTATTTATTTATTTATTTATTTATATAAACCCTCGTTTGGCATTTTTGTCTTTTTCTTGTTGTTGAACTCTGTTCTGATATCTGCAAATAAAATTTTGCATTGTATAGTATGTTCGTTTGGGACATATTTAAAATATCTTTGCACAAACACTCTATATAATACCAATTTCCTTGTACTTTGTAATTATTCATTATTCATGCAAGTATTTATAATGTACTTTAACGTAAATGATATGATTTTTCTTTTTGTTTCTTTCATTTGTGAGTCACGTATTTTTCAAAGATTGTGTTTCATGTTTTATCATATTATTGTGAATCATGCATCTGTATTACTTGTAGCTAATGTAATTTCAGAACCCGATGAAATCCATATGAAACTCGAGGCACTCATGTTATTTGAGGGTCCCCTTTCAGTAAATAATCTTGAGTTATAAAATAAATACATTACAAGCACAACATGCAATCATTAGTGGTTTAAATTTAAACTATTGTTTTATGTTTTAAAAGATGTGTTATTTTGTTTTTTATGCTAATTAGAATTCTACTCCTAATGACTTAAGTTGTTTACATAAAACTTTTTCCACGTATTATTTAGTTTTCAGCTTTCTTTTAAACTCATTTACAAATGCGGAGACAGTTATGTCAGATAGATCAAATACATTTTTACTAAAAACTCTGTAAAGATAAATTATCTTCATTGTATATTATCAGAGAGTACCGAAACAGAATTTCGGTGGCCCTATAACTGGAGAACTAGGGCATGTGCCCCATGTAGGTGTGATAATCAATCCATGTATAATTTATGAATAGTACACTACATGGCCAAAGATGACCGTCCACTTGCGATATTAGACATTTTGTTAAATATCTAGAAAAATACTTGAGGAATTATCCTGAAATTCTAAGCGTGTAAATATAATAGTACAGGTCATACGTTTCCGTAAAGACTTTTTCCCGAAAAGGGGACCGTAAAAAAAATTGAAAAAGAACGAAAAACTTTTGGATAACCCTGTCAAAACTAATGTAGCAAAAGCGCTATAACTGTAGATTATGATTAAGCAGCTTATTGTAATATACTGTGTTCATTTTTATGTGGATAGCGTGTATACTCGTAGAGAAATTAAGGTTTTTATAAAAACAGTCCCGAATTTTTCCAAGTTTTTTGTTTATAATTTGCAGAGTTCTTAATATAAAATAATGTTCTTTTCTGAAAATATGACAAACAACATTGTACACAATACCGTGTCATCAGAATTAAAAAATAATAAAAATTGTATGAAAAATGAGTAGGTTTACTAATTAATTTTTCATTGCACATGCGTCAACGATATCAAAATTTCATTTGGATATCGTGTTGGCTAAGTGTATCGAGCAACCTCTGTAAAAGTTTCAAAAACATAGCTCGAAAATTCTGAAAGTGATCGTCTGCCGAATCAACTCAAAATCCGTTATTCCCAAAATGAAAAAAAAAAAAAAAAAAAAAAAAAAAAAAAGGGGGGTTTATCTAAATATAGTAATACGATTGTGTATTCTATATTACCATTAATCAATGGATATGTAAATACAACCCCTCTTTTTTTTTTTTTTTTTTTTTTTTTTTTTGCCTCATTTTGGGAATAGCGCATTTTGAGCTGATTCTATAGGCGATCATTTTCAGAATTTTCAAGCTATGTTTTTGAAACTTTTACAAAAGTTGCTCTATACATTTAGCTCTATACATATACATACTCGAGTATTTTTCTAGATATTTAACAAACTGTCTAAAATCGCAAACGGACAGTCATCTTTGGCCATGTAGTGTATAACTTTTATTCGACTGAAAAAGTTTATTGAAACTATTTATTATATTCACCATCATATCTTAAGAAAAATAAAACATTGATACTTTTTGTCAACGAATTTTCATGCACTGAGGCAAGGATCATAAAATGCTCGCTCATGTATGGTCTTGGGCTCGCCGACCGTTCTAGTTGTTGCTCCCACTTTAAGTGCAAAAGAAAGTGATTTAGAAACGAAAAGTTGCATTCAATATTCACATGTTGATTTTCATTAACAGACAGAAATATCGTCATGATAACGTATAATAAATATTCTGCAAGAAATTATCACTTCAGCATTACTCTCCTTAACAAATGTACATTTAAGTATTTATTTAACACTTTAGTTCCAACACTATATAAACAAGACTTCTAAAATTTCTCTAGGAAACAGATTATTTTTAGAACTTTTTATGTAACAGCAGTAACAAAAAATTATGCAGATACACTTTTGCAATTTAAAGTAAAAAAATCTGTAAGGTTACTAAGAATTATTTTAAGGAACTGGGTTGCCTAGAACTTTTTATGTAATTGCAAAACGGGTTACAGATAAAATTTTAGTAAGATTACTACAATCTTAGTAGATTCCTTCGTAAAGCTACTTTTGTCAGCTAAAATTTATGTTGCTTTACAAAAACTAGCTTTGTAGATTTACATCTTTTTTTTGTGCAGTGTACAGATAATATTTAAGTAAGCATATACATTTCTCTAATTTTGCATCAGTAAAGTCGCAAATTTTTTTTCAGTGAATATTAGTTTCAAGATGATTCGAAACGCTTTAAATGTAATTTGTTAATGTGTGTACTACTATAGTAATAATTTAACACCTTTGTTTGAAATTTTCATTGCTATAACACCAAACTCCAAAAACTAACAAAAAATGAAATAACATGATAAATGTGTCTCCCCCTGTGCTAACTTTAAAGAAATAAGATGTTACTACTGCATTCGACAAAATACTGAAATATGGAAAAAAAAAAAAATCCTTTTTGAAAGTCTCTAAATCATCCATAAATTGCTCTTTTCCTGCATCATTCACTGCATCATTTTTATAAAAATCTTCATCATCTGTTCAAGTCGTGGGTTTATTCAAAGAAGGATATCTTCCCTCTTTTCTTTCTAATTCCATTAAGAGATGCCAGGCTGTAATCTGTCATGAGGCCAAGTGACGTCACGGCAATAGCAGCAAAATTGTAGTAAGATTAGTATAATTTTAGTAGGTTCTTTTGTAAAATTACTTTTGTTAGCTAGAGATTTCTGTAGCTTTACAAAAACTAACTTTGTAGATTTACATCTTTTTTTGTACAGTGTACATGTAAGATTCTAGTTAGCATACAGATATCTGTAATTTTACATCTGTAAAATTACAGATTTTTTAGAATGAAAGCTTTAAATGTAGTTTATTAATGTATACGCTACTATAGTAATAATTTAACACCCTTGTCCGAGATTGTCATTGATATAACACATAACTCCAAAAACTAATAAAAAATGAAATAGCATAATAAATATATCTATTCTGCTAACTTTTGAGAACTAAGATGTTACTACTCCATTCGACAAAATACTCAAATATGGAAAAAAATCCTTTTCGAAAGTCTCTTACATCCATAAATTGCTCATTTCCTGCATCATTCACTGCATCATTTTTATAAAAATCTTCATCATCTGTTTAAGTCGTGGGTTTATTCAAAGAAGGATATCTTCCCTCTTTTCTTTCTAATTCCATTAAGAGATGCCAGGCTGCAATCTGTCATGAGGCCTAGTGACGTCACGGCAATGGCAGCTAGGGATGACTTTGAAGAGTTTTTCCACTTCCTTAGATTGAATTTTAATGGTGGGTGCGTTTAATTTATGCAGTGGCGGGCGGCTCATGAATTTTTGACGCCCCCTCCCTTCCACCCTCTTTCTCTCTTCCGTCTGCGGAGTTTAAAAGTCAAAAATTGCTTAAATTGTGCTTATAGCTAGATGGAAACTTGTTTCATACTCCAGATAAAGAAAAGAGAAAAGCAAGCCAGTTCTTTTAACAGTTTATGTTAATGAAACAAATTATAAGCAATATTAGTTACAGTTACCATCTCGATTTTTAATTAATGGAGATAATGCGATGGTGACGAGAGTCAGATATTTTTTGCGTCACTTTGTGTGATAGCATATTTGTTTATATAGTTAAAATTATCATCCATTAACACTATTACTTTTTAAAATGTTTTCAGACTGAATTAAGATAAGATTTATTTTAAAATATCTTTTTGCATATTTATCCTTCTAATGCTTTTTGGTTTAAATATAAGTAATTAAAACTGAGGGAAAATAATAATTTACAGATGATTTTCACCGTGTTCCCAAATAGTACAACATGCTAAAATCAAGTATCAGCCTGAATAATTTAGAGAAAGCTATTAATAAATTAAAAAAGTATATAAGGACAGAAGTTTCACCAAAACTCATGCGACGAAGGTAAGCATACACAACTATGAAAATTGGCTCAATAAAGGAAACAAAACTGGTTATGCAATTTTTAAATGTCCGAGAAAATAAATCAAAAATATTTTACAAACACAGTATAGCCAGAAATTAAAAAATAAAGATAAATTTTAAAGTTTTTTTTAAAAATCTACAAGGTGGTCCAAAAGTCAATAACACAATATAAAATTTAATATAAAATCAAGTAATATTCGTCCGAGAATGTGATGAAAAAATTTCTTGAAACGAGGAAAAAAATAGTTCCAAACTTCATCTATAGATGGTGTTGTACCTTAAATTATCAAATAGAAGCAAAAAAAATCTAGAAAATTAAATACAAATTTACTTTGTCACAAGCAATTGCAGATTATTTATTTCACTTGAGTTGCAAAGGGGGCAAGCATTGAAATGTGTTTATGATAGGTGACAAAACGCTTTGTAACTGCTTGTGTCGAAATAAATGATACGCAACGGATTGTCACGAATGCTTCTTTCTGATAATTTAAGGTACAGCGCCATATAAGGGCAAAATTTTGAACTAGTTTTTATTCGCTTCAAGAAAACTTTTCATTGTGAGAAGCATTTTAGTCCGAACTACACTCCTCTGCAACTATTATATGATTTTATATTAAACTTTAAACTGCCTCAGAGTCTTTTTGGCCATCCTGTGTAACTTAATGTTATTTTCTACATCATTTCAGGATGATACATTTCGATTAATGCTTTTTAAAATAAAAATCTATGTTTAATAACAGTTACGAAATTTAGATATTTGAACAATGTAATATTACATTATTTTTTTCAATGTCATGGGAATTATTGACCATCAATGTATTTTACTTTTAAATTCACTTCTGAACAATTTCGTTTTTTTTAATTATTTTAAAATTTTTATTGGATTTTAATTAATTAGATCAGTTTTAGTATTAATCATTTTGTTTTGATAGTAAACACTTTAAATTCAATCGTAAAGCAATTCAGTTTTGGAGAAGTGTATTATTTTTACATTTAAAAAGATTATTCAAAATTCAGTTTTTTTTCGTCATTGGATTTAAATCTAACAATTATTTTTAACATTTTCTTTGACCTGGTAATGAAACAATATCCAATCTATGTTAGATGAATAATCTTTATTATTATAATTTATCTATTGATTTAATTCTTTATCCGTTAAAATCTTTAAAAAATGCCCGAGCCAATATGAAATTTGAATTTTTTCAACTTATTAATTTCTTTAATTTTAATATGACCTAATTTAAAGTATTTAAATAGGATTAATAAACTTTTTTGCCTGATAGTGATTTGTCAACACAATTTCCAAAATGTAATATTCCCTATAGTTATTCACAAACTTTCAGTTATTAAATAATGCTATTTTTACTTATTCTAGATTATTGGTAATTTGATGGCTTGCATGCCACAAGTTGAGACCAAATGACATTTATTTAAATTTATTAATATAAAATTCTTTTTATTAATTTATTATTACATTGCTGTATAAAATATTAATTTAAAATTATTTATTTTATTGTGATACAAATGGATTCAGGTTTAACCCCAGGTGAATATGAAGAGATTATTGCAATTAATTTCATCATATTCCATATAAAGAAAAGTGTTAAAAATTTCTTTGTGATTCTGTAATACGTTATAAAATACGGCTTTTTTTATGAAACTGGGTGATTCAAAATAGATTGGAAAAATTTCAAAATATGACAGTACACAAATAATTTTTGTAAACGGAAATTTATGTAGTTATTTAGAAAAAACTTAAAATCTATACATATATTAAAATGATAAAATATTTGTATACGCTAAAAGAATATAACAACTTATCCTATTATTTGTAGAAAAATTGAGCGTCTGAATCCGTTCTAAATGTTAAGGATAATTTTCGATAGATACCTATAAAAAATATGGGCCACTCAAGTATTAAGTAAGCATATTTTTATCATTTTGTACCCCTCCCACGCCTTTTTATACAATAAGACGATAGTAATTTACATTCAATAAGAAGTTATGAAATATGCTGTAAATTTCGCAAGTTGTTGAGCAGGTTGAAAGCCTCCTTAATCTATTTTTAATCATTGTGTGTGATACGTTATTAGCCGTGTTCGTAGTTGTATAAATATGTAGAACGTATAGTCATCGTCTGTTCCGACCATATGTCAACCTGTCTATCCGTCTATAACAATGCAAAGGCTACCCAACCAAATGGTTTGAAATTTAATATGTAATCGTTGCAGTATTTTATCTCATCAGTTTAATTTTTTTGAAAATTTATTCAAAACTTAAAAAGGTACTTATAAATGTTTTCTTCATTCTCTCAAATCCTATGTTACGTAATTATGATGAATTTAAGTTGCTATGGTGATTACTTCTTATTTAAGATGAAGCCATATTATTTCTATATTAATTTAATACATACAATCGTAATAAATTAAAGTAGATTCTAGAAGTTACCAAATAATGTAATGTAGAAACAGTTACCCAGAAAGAAGGTAAAAAAAAAAGTCCACTCGTTGTAAAATTTAAATGAACAAATTCATTGCAATTAAAAAAAAAAAAAAAATTTTAATCATATTACTCAGAAAAAAAGAAAATAAATAAAGTATTAAGATTTATCAACCTGTTCATACTTTTATCAAAGTGAGATTCTTACAAATAACATAGATGTTTAAACGGATCGTAATAAGCCTTAAATAAAACTGAATTTTCAAAGTAGATTCTATACGTTACCAAATAATGCACTGTAGAAACAGTTCACCAGAAAGAAGGTTATTTGTCTAAAAAAAATTCCACTCTCTACAAAACTAAAAAGAACAAATTCATTACAATTAAAAAACCCTTTTTTATTGATCATATTACTCTGTAAAAAGGAGAAGAAAAAAAAAGAAAAACAAATTATTCAGACTTATTAACCTATTTTGTCTATTATCAAAGTGAGATTATTACAAATCACACAGATGGTTATAAGCCTTAAATAAAACTGAATTCTCAAAGTAGATTCTTGACGTACCAAATAATGCACTGTAGAAACAGTTACCTAGAAAGAAGATTATTTTTCTTTTTAAAAATAATCTACTCTGCATAAAACTAAAATGAATAAATTCATTGCAGTTAAAAAACCCTTTTTTATTGATCATATTACACTGCAAAAAATAAAAATAAAAACAAAGTATTCAGACTATATCAACCTGTTCTTACTATTATCAAAGTGAGATTATTACAAATCACACAGATGGTTAAACAGACCGCCCCATTTCAACCATTCCATTCTATTCACATATGTGTTAATCTTCTCATAAATGCGAGGGATTAATTTAAATGAGAGTAGGATAAACGGTAATCCCGCGGTATCGGAGTTTTGAACAACTCTTCAGCCCGAATCTGAAACTGTTGTGCAGAGAGAGTGTTTAGAGCAGAAGTGAGGAACGACACTTGTGAGTGAATGAAAAATTATGGATTTATGAATTAGACATATGGTATTTTATCCATCCATTATAAGAGAAACAATAGAAATTCTAACATGTAAAAATTCCATATGTAACTATGCAACATCGTTTAACTCATTAAAATTATATCTCCTGCTACTTAATGTTTAGAAATGTAGAAGCGTAACACACACACACACACAAAATAACTGGATGATGGCGTTTCAGATCATTGTATCATAAATCGTGCTATTTCAATATATTTTCCCTTTTCCTATAATTAGAAGAAGAAAATATTGGATTCGTGCAAATTTTCGAATTCGGTTTTCGACGGATTAACATGTTTTAGGGGTCAGAGAACCCAAAAAAACATATTTTTACAAAATGTCTATCTGTTGAATCATGTCTGTCACTTTATCACTCTGTATATGACAAAAATCTTGTGGGCGCTCTATCCAAAGAACTAATGCACGGAATTTCACAAAACTTTAGATTTAATTAAACCTAAATATAGACTGGAACTGATTAGTCATTGGTGTGCATCACCCAACAGATGGCGCTGCTATGCTGCTTTTTTCACAGTTACAGCAATAGCTATATCTGAAAAACTAATCAACGGATTTTTATAAAACTTCAGATACCTTTAGTCCTTGATATACTATGTTGCTGCTTACCTTTTGGTGAAAATCGCCCAACAGCAGCCGCTGTTTTGAAGCTTTATTATAACGCAATAGCTCTATCTCAGAAACTAATGCACGATTTTTCATCAAACTTCAGATTCGGTCAGTCTCTGATATAAATTAGTATTCTTTAATTTTTAGAGAAAATCGTTCAATAGGTGGCGCTTCTATCCATATTTTTTTACGATTTCTGAAATGATTCTATCTCAAAAGTTAATGCAGGGATTTTCCTCAAACTTCAGATTTAGAATTTGACATAAATTGTTGTTGATTAAATTTTGGCATAAATCACCTAACCAGTGTGGCTGCTATGCTTCATTTTTCTGGAAGTATTAACATGTATGAGATAGAAGAAAGTTTGGGGATTGCCACATCCGACTAGTTATTTATTTCATTGAAAATGATTAGACTAGACTTCACCTGAGAATAATAAGGTTCTATCTGTGTTTTTGAAAAAATTGACTTATCGATATAGAAATATTGTATTTGTATCTATAAAGGTATTTATGGATTAAAATAATGTCATATCATAATCGTAATACCATATGTAAATTATACATAACATTATTTTGATATACAAATAGAACATTTCAATTTCGATAAGTCAATTTTTTCAAAAACACAGATAGAACCTTATTATTCTCAGGTGACGTAGAGTCGAAACTAGAGTCAAATAAAATTATTTTTACCGTTTTTAAAGTTTTAATCATGCACCTTTTAGCAAATAGAAATAGTATATTATTACAAGGTGTTAATTTTTTATAAATTTAAAAAACTGTTCGATTAAAAAAGTACTTTAATAACCATGCTTGTAAATATCAAGCTTTTACGTTTTAAAATTAGTTCATAAGCTTTTCAAGAATTTTCGGGTTACTGAAATAGGATTTTTATATTTTTTTTCACTCGAGTATCTGCTTAAAGGGTTGCTTCACCGTTTTATCTTCGCTGATCAGAAAATCCATTAGCCTACATAGATATTCCAATTGTTGATTATTCATTATTTAAAATCATTATTAACATACGGTTTTTCCGATTAAAAAACGCCCCAGCAGTTTCCGAGAGGTCCTGACCTCGAAACTGGTAGTTATAAGTACTGGGTTTGAACTCAATCGCGCCCATTGGCCTAATCGTTCAGTATTTTCCGTGGTTTTCTTCGAACATTGGATTTTTTGCGTAAATACGGGTTAGTTTCCCTTAGAAAGACCCCTACTGAGGACACTCTCCCCAGGGCCTATATCCATCGTGCATATAATTGGCCGTCATAAACACAACCAACCAAGCGATTAAAAAAACATATTTTTTTTTATGTTTTCGCAAAATGTAGGTGTTTTTAAGAACAATAAATAAATAATCGAAACTTTTACTGAAGGAAAAGTTACAATATCGCCATAAAAGAAATTAAAATTAAATTTTTTTTAAATTATATATTTTTTATTTTATTTTATTTTATTTATTTATTTATTTATTTATTTTGAATCATCTTGTTTCTCATACATCATAAAATTTACCACAAGCAGCAAAAATTATCTATTTAAAGAATATTATCCGAGATAAAATAATAAATCTACCTTTATACAAATTTAATGTATTTTCACAGTTAAACCATCATTCCTAAATTTTATTCATATTTTAGTTGGCTTTATTATCGCTCTTTTATTGAAAGATCGGACTAATTACCACTAAAACTACTCAATTCGCAAATCGTTGGGAAGCAATTTAACATACGGTCTCGTATTACTACTCCACATTTTCACGTCATATCACTGCATTAGAGACATTGCATTAAAAATTAAAAGCCAGAGCCTCATTTCCAGAAAACTTTTAGCTTACTCACAAGTTCCACACTTCCGATTCTGGTAAACTCATCATCATAATAAACGTCGGCATTAAAACAAAACGCGGGCCACTTTCGTAAATTCGTTCTAAATTTGGGGGTGGCCATAAAAATTCTTTCGAACACCTCATTTCGCGCCGCGATTTCACCCCAAACGTGATTTCGCGTTAATGTTTCTTCCAAGTGGCGGAAAGAAACCGCGCTAACAGCCACACATACGCGCTTCGGGATATGGATTTGGCCGCGAAAATGGCACATGAATATCATAAAAGTAATGGCGTTCTTTTTAAAGTATACGCACATCGAAGAAATGGCTCGTCTATGAAGACAAAGCTGGTTCTGCAGATAACGTTTTTGAATTGAGATTGGCTAGTTTTCTGGGCGAAGTAGTGAAACATTGATCTTGAGTTTATGGGCAGTTGAACAGAATTTTGGTTACAGAAGTGAAATGATAAGCATTTATATGAAACATAACATTAGTCCTCCCCCCACACACCTTTCTTTTCTATTTTCTTTTTTTCCTCTTCAGACTATGAACTTTTTCGCTTTAAACTTTCACAATCAGAATTAGATCAAGTGCAGTAGCCAACTTTTTGCTGCTCCAATAGAAGTATTAAATTCCTTGGAGTAAAAAGTTCAATTTCTTGCATTATATAAAAATTCAAATGAAAAGTGTACTACATTTCCTCTTGTAACAAAAACTTATTTTATTAAGCCCCACCAGTGGCTCAGAGGTACTGCTCTCAAATATTGTAGATGGGAGGTGCTTGGTTCGAACCCAATCGCGCCTATCGGCCTAATCGTTCAGAGTTTCCTCCGAACCTTGGATTTCCTTGCGTAAATATGGGTTAGGTTTTCTTAAGGCACCAGCGAAAGGCAATGCCCTCCTTCGGGCCTATATCCCTTGTGTTGATAATTGGCCGTCATAAACACAACAACTTATTTTAGTAAAGTGGATACGTAGATATACTATTATTTTAACACAACCTAACTGATTGGTAAAGTTATCATACGAATTGAAAATTTCCAACTGAGCGAAAAATTGCCTAGGCCGGGAATCGAACCCGGATACTTGGCTTACAAGGCCAATGCTTTACCTGTTAAGCTAATCGGGCGATAATCGGCTGCGATTTTTCGCTCAGATAACCTTATTGGCCATAACATCTGGTCTGTCATTTAGACAGCTCGGCAGAATAAGCCACAGATATTAATACATTTATCATAACTTATTATTCCCTAACATTAAAATGCAATATTTATTAACGGTTTTATTTTGATATTAATACATTTATCATAATCTTATTATTCATTAACAATAAAATGCTTTATTTATTAACGGTCATAATTTTGATATTAATACATTTATCAAAACTTATTATTCACTAATAATAAAATGCTATATTTATTAACGGTCTTATTTTTATATTAATACATTTATCATAATCTTATTATATATTAGCAATAAAATGCTTTATTTATTAACGGTCATAATTCTGATATTAATACATTTATCATAACTAATTATTCACTAACAATAAAATGCTATATTTATTAACGATCATAATTTTGATATTAATACATTTATCATAACTAATTATTCACTAACAATAAAATGCTATATTTATTAAGTCTTTATTTTTAACTTAATACATTTATCATAATCTTATTATTCACTAACTACCAGTAATTAATTAATTAACTTTATGATAAAGAAAAATAACTATTTCATTGTAGCTGGGAGAATTCTGATTCATTCTGAAAATTTTAAATTATAAATTTACTTCCACTCAGTAAATTAGTATTTCATAACTAGACAAATTTAAATTTAAATTTTTATTTAAATTAATTAAAAACATTAACCAAACCTGCTGTAAAAGTATAAAAGATACTTTTTTCTTTGTTTCAACTTTGCACACTATTTTAAATATAATATGTAAATGGGAACTTGATTTCCCACAAATATGCAACAATTAATTCATTGAATAATTCAGAATTGTAGAGGGAATTTATTTTATATAACATTTTCTTTCCCCCCTTCCCCCCACACTCTCATTTAAAATGGAATAAATAAATATGAATATGATAATGATAATGAAAATGATGAAAAAGTCGATGAAAAAATTTTAATTTCAACTTTCTGCAGTCAAATCATAATGTGCTTAATATATACTTTTTGGAGAAAAATTTCTTTGTATTATTCAGTTTCAATAAATTTAAACTTATGTGTTTTTTTATTATTCATTTTTTTTAAAATTTCAATAAATTTTAATGTATGATAACCAAATAAAATTGAAATAAGAAGGAAATAATTTTAAATATAATAAAATGTAATAGAATATATAATAAAGGATAACAAACAGAGCAGATGCAGAAAACAAAGCAACACATAGTATTTAATTTTCAATTGACAAGAATCCACGTGTTCTAAAAATGCTTATTTCGTATAACAGGCATCTAATTAAGCAAAATATAGGTTGTTACTTTACAATATAATGCATTGGAACAGATAATAAATAAAGGAACAAGATAAAAATAAAAATAAAAATTTATTTAATTAAAAAAAAAAAAAAGAAAAAATAACAGATTTGTAATTAATTTTTTTTTATACCATCCAAATATATAATGCAAAATAACATAATTAACAACATCCAATGCAGTTACAGTTTAAAATAGATACTAACATAAAATAAATGCATTGAATTAATTTTTTGTTAATGGATATAAATGAACATTTTTATTAATTAAAACTACGTAAAATACAAAAAGAAAACTAAATTCATATTAATTTTCTTGTTTGATTTATATGCATTTACTCAAATGTACATAAATAGATAGATAATTGATAATTAAAATGAAACTAGATGTGTGAAAATAAATATAAAAATAAAAGATAAAAACATATTAAAATAAAAAATGAAAATGAAAAAATTAAAAACTAAGAAAGTGACATGGAATTGTCAGAGGAGCATTATATATATGCAATTCACTGAGGAGATACGTTATTTCATTGACCAGTGTCGTCATAGGGTCTGAAAAGGACAATCTTAAAATTTTGATAACTCATCAAATATTATACCGCCTTCATCTAGCACGAATAGTTATCGATTATCAGAATCCATAAACTAGATTTATAAATTTTCGAATTATATCTATAGGGTAAACAACTGAGCTAAATAGGCGAATGATCTAGAATTTCTGATAACTTGTTTTCTAGGTGACGAAACGATATTGAATTATTTGAGTAACGAGAATTATTACTTGATTTCTGGAATGGTTTTATAAACTAGAATTATGGTTACAAAAACAAACGCATCTATTTGCAGAGATTTTTAAATAAGTTTGACAATGAAAATATAGGAAAATGATTTTGAATTCTAATAGCAGACTCTAGAACTCTCTAGCAAAGAGAACTAGAATTTATAAGGGTAACATGGAACTATTTTTTTCTAGAGCCACAATTTAGATTCTAGATGCCCGAAAGATTTTTTGTCTCAGTATATGTACTTAATGCAGGTATAAATGTAGATAAATGTATTCACTACAGTTACTTGATTAAAATGCTACTTGAAGCCAAGCTTGAACTATAAATTCTGAAGACCAAATTCTTCCTCATGGCAATATTTTCACACATTTCTTTTTCTCTTCAAGCAAAAAAGGAATAGACATCATTCAGCTATACGCCACTCTTCTCCGAACGCATTCTAAATGTGTTTCCAGCTTTTCCAACTAATTTAAAGGATTTTTGGAGCTCGTTTACTGAAAGATAGAGACGGTAAAGGCCCATAATACTGCATAATAGATTTTAATAGAGCTTCCAAGTAACGTGTTTCTGTAGGTGAAAATGAGAGCTTACCTTTCCGTTAAGAAAAGCAAAAACGGGATGGATAGGAGAAGATATAGAAAGAGTTGGAAGATTAGCACGCATTGGTATGGAAGTTTGTAGTAACTTCCTTAAATATCCAGTTGCAGCAGAAATATTTTGATTCGTTCAACAAATAAATATTTAATTATACAATTGTTGATTTATAAATTAAAAAAATTAAGTTAAATTAAAAGCAAAACAAATTTATAAAATTAAGAAATTAAAAATTAAACAAATAAGATAAAATCTGATAAATATTTCTTTTAAAAAAGGAAGAATAATAAAACATGCATTAATTTCCAACAATTAATTAAAACGAAAAAGGTCTTGTTCAATAAGAAAATCAATATAATTTGATTATAATAAGATTGATTCAATGAAATTATTAACATAGAAAGCATATTGTCAAGTTAAGCGTTCTAAATTATTTTTTTAAAAATCAGATTAAACAATAATTAAAAGCGAAAAATCCATGCATAATGGTTATTTGCAAAATGAATAACGTTTGAGGAAACAAAATAGGACCTTCCTTTCAAACTGATTCCTATCATAATATATCAAATCGATGTGCATCTTACTGATAACTTCATAGCAAGCCACAAAATTTCCTTCCATTTATATTCAAACAATTTCCTTCGCAATAATTTTATATTATCCGAATTAAATTCATTCCGGTTTTTTATTTTTATGGTAATTTTTAATATATTTTTATTTTTATCTAGTTTGTCAAAAGAAAAATAAAATAAAATAAAATAAAATAAAAAATAAAAAATAAAAATAAAATAAATAAATAAATAAATAAATAAATAAATAAATTTCAGATATGTAAATAACATTCATATTTTAAGCGTATATTTCATTACTTTATGTCTGAGTTTTATAAACATAATTTCGTACAACATCCAAAAGAAACGATTGATAGTTAAGTAGGCAAACCGAAACAATATCCGTCCCAATTTGGCCTTACCTGTCGTGTCAAAACGATATGTATCTCAGCGATTGCTTCATTGCAAGATACAAAGTCTCCCTCCATCATTATCCAAACAGTTGCCTTTGGAATAATTTTATGTAATCCGAATCAAATTTATCCCATTTGATTAATTTTAAACACGATTATTCAATCTATAAATTAATTATAACAGATATAAATTTTTCATTTTTGGGTGACAAAAGTCCGAGTCAGGATTTGAACCGGGGATGTATTGGCTGAAGCCACAAATGCTCTTCCAACTGAGCCATCCAGGATACGAACACTGGAGGACTTTTCCTGGAATCCTTTGAGGAATCCTGCCCCGGGCTTTTTTCACCCAAAAATGGAAAACTTACGTCTGTTATAATTAATTTACCGATTGAATAATCGTGTTTAAACTTAATCTAATGTAATTTCGTATGCAGCGATTTTCTGCAGTTCCATATATTGACCTTCGATTTATTCTGCTCAGCTGATCCAGAGTATCAGATCAGATAAAATGATCGTTGGGGCTAATTGGGTGAAATTGTCCTCCAGTGTTCGTGTTCGGTATGGTTCAGTTGGAAGAGCATTGGCGGCGTCAGCCAATACATCCCTGGTTCGAATCCTGTCCCGGACTTTTTTCACCCAAAAATGGAAAATTTACATCTGTTTCAAATTTATCTCGTTTCGTTATATTTCATAGTAATTTTTAACAATTTTTATTTTTATTTTATTTTTCTAAGTAATTTTCAATTGATAAAATTGTTCTTTTATTTTAAGCAGAATATAATATTCCATTATTTTATATCTGAGTTTTATAAACTTTATTTGCATAACATTAAAAAAAAGAATTAATAGTTGTGCAACCAATCCTAAACAATATTTCGAAAATTTGTCTCCACAATTACCTCCGCCCCAAGCAGGCCCTCCCCTTCAAATCGATCCCTGTCCTACTGTATCAAAACGATGTGCATCTCAGTGATAGCATCATAGCAAGCCACAAAAATCTCCCTCCATTATTACAAAACAGTTGCCTTTGGAATATTTTTATATTACCCAAATATAATTTATCTCGTTTCTTTATATTTCATAGTAATTTTTGACTATTTTTTATTTTATTTGCCTAAGCCATTTCAGAGATATAAATAGCACTTTTATTTTAAGCAAAATATAATAATCCATCATTTTAAGTCTGAGTTTTATAAACAATATTTGTACCACATTCAAAAATAAATAAACAATGATAATAATAAGTAAGCAATCTTGTCTCAACAATTATCTCCGTACCAAACAAGCCCTCCCAATCAAACTGATTCCTGTCATAATATATGAAAACGATGTCCATCTCAATGATAGCTTCATAAAAAGACAGAAAATTTCCCTTCATTTATATCCAACATTTTATAACCTAAGCAATTTTAGAGATCTAAATAGTACTTTTATTTTAAGTGTAATACTATAATAGTGCATTACTTTATATCTGAGTTTTGTAAACATAATTTCGTACGACATCCAAAAGAAACAATTGATAGTTAAGCAGCCAATCCGAAACAATATTTCGAAAGCTCGTCTCAACAATTATATCCGTCCCAATTTGGTCCTCCCTTCAAACCGATACCTGTCAAAACGTATCAAACGATGTGCATCACACTGATATAGCTTTATAGCAAGCCACGAAATTTCTTTCATTTATATCTAAACAGCTGTCCTGAATAATTTTATGTTATAGAAATCAAATTTATTACATTTCTTTAAATTTAATGGAATTTTTTTAAAGAATTTTTATTTTTACGTTATTTACCTAAACAATTTCAGATATATAAACTGTACTTTTATTTTCATCACAGTATAATAGTCCATTATTTTATGTCTGAATTTTATAAACATTATTTCACGCAACATTGAAAAGAAACAATTAATAGCTAATCAGCCAATCCAAAACAATATTTTGAAAGCTTGTCTCAACAATTATCTCCGTCTCAAGCAGGCCCTCCCTTTCAAACTGATTCTGTGTCATAATATATCAAAACGATGTGCATCTCAGTGATAGCTTTCATAGCAAGCCACAAAATTTCCTTCCACTTATATTAAAAGTTTTATTAGGCTAAGCAATTTCAGAGATCTAAATAGTGCTTTCATTTTAAGCGTAATACTATAATAGTCCATTCCTTTATCTCTGAGTTTTATAAACATGATTTCGTCAAAATCCAAAAGAAACAATTGATAGTTATGCTGCTTATTCAAAACAATATTCCGAAAGCTTGTCTCAACAATTATCTCCGTCCCAACCAAGCCCTTCCCTTCAAACCAATTCCTGTCATAATATATCAAAACGATGTGCATCTTAGTGATAGCTTTCATAGCAAGCCACAAAAATTCCTTCCACTTATATTAAAAGTTTTATTAACCTAAGCAATTTTAGAGATCTAAATAGCACTTTTATTTTAAGCGTAGTGCTATAATAGTTCATTCCTTTATATCTGAGTTTTATAAACATCATTTCATACAACATCCAAAAGAAACAATTGATAGTTATACAGCCAATCCAAAACAATATTTCGAAAACTTGTCTGAACCATTACCTCCGTCCCAAGCAGGCTTTTCCAATCAAACCGATTCCTGTCATAATATATGAAAACTATTCCATCTCAGTGATAGCTTCATAGCAAGCCACAAAATTTGCCTCCATTTATATCCAAAATTTCATTAGCCTAAGCAATTTTAGACATCTAAATAGTACATTTATTTTAAGCGTAATATTGCAATAGTCCATTATACTTTATGTCTGAATTTTATAAACATTATTTTATTCAACATCCAAAAGAAACAATTGATAGTTATGCAGCCAATCCAGAGCAATATTTCGAAAGCTTGTCTCAACAATTATCTCCGTCCCAAGCAGGCTCTCCCCTTCAAACCGATTTCTGTCATAATATATCAAAACGATGTGCATCTAAGTGATAGCTTCATAGCAAGCCACAAAATTTCCCTCGATTTATATCCAAACAGTTGCCTTCGCCCTCCCTCTCTTACCCGGGACAAGGATTCTATTGTCCGTTGAATAATCTAGCTTATAAAAGACCAATGATGCTGCCATCTGTTACACGCTCTCTAGTTGATCTTTTCCGGATCTCGGTTAAAAGGGAGGTTGGTTTGTGTTGGTTGATCATTCGAACACGAACAGAAGCCTCTGCTTGACAGTTTTTACAAAGCTTGTATTGATATCATCATTGATTTATGAATTTTGGGAAGTCGGAAAGTTTTTGCCAAAGTACAAGAATGAAGTTTTTTTTTTTTTCTTTTCTTTTCTGTATGGAAATTTTTACGGTAGGAATTGCCAAAAGTCGCACTCTAAGTAAATGTCATATCTGTACCAGAATTTAATGCAATAAAATGGCTGATTCCAATAGATGGCAAAAAGTTTTCTTTTCAGTAATTTTAATTTAAAAGAGTTTATTGATTTAACCGGGAATTCTAATACAAAGTGAATGCTGTACGTTGGAATTTCGAGCATATATTACAAAAATTTAATTTGACTTTTAAGTTGTGAGATATATTTTACAAAGCTGTTGAAAAATCTGCTGTAATAATAATAATAGGGATAAAAAAAACTTTTTAATAGCACCATAAAATTAGAAGATGTTCAAAGACTTTCTAAAGAAGTATATCGCAAAGAAGTATATCTTCTTTGCGAAGCGCAAAGACGATATACTATCAGACCACCACATAGGAAGCAGAACAAACTTTGTCTTGCCTTGTTTTAATGTAGCAACAGTCTTCTTTGCATCTGAAGAAGAAATATAAAGTTCTTGCAAAAAACTTTGAATTCTTTTAATTTTACGGTGCCATTAAGATTTTTTCGCTTTTATTGGTTACATTTTAGACTAATCTTGTTAGAAATGTTGCATATAATAACCTAATTTACAGGTTTTAAATAATTTAAGTGGTAAGCTATTCAAAAACAGGAAAAAAGGGCTGTTTATTTTTTTGTACAGTATTTCTTTACACTATATGTGTTGTACAAAAAGCAAAAATACTCATCTTGAAATGTTTTATAAAAATCACATTCAGATTGATTATAAAATAGGGTATATGAGGCCTTTCTTCTCGTAAAAAGTAGTATTTTTAATGACAATTTGTATCTAATAGCCGCATTTTTTTTTTAAAAATATGTTAGTTGCATTGGACAACATTTGAAGTGAGGTAATTTAAAACTTTTCACACGTTAACTCAACAAACTCAACTGCACTCAACAAGTGCAAATTTTTCTGGCTCATTTATTACTTTAAACGTAAAGCCACAAAATTGGCCAGACTGATTATAAAAGCGATACAAAATACAAAAATAAATAAAATAATTATATGATGATATTACTTGGCGTCATTATATCTTTCAAAGGCTCTGAACACATCTGAAATGACCAACGCAAAGAATAAGGAGGCTGGAAACTTCTCTGTGGTCCTAATCGAGTAAAGGTAGTTTATATGCTCCCCGGGCTGCTTTATCTCCTTTCGTCCAAAAACTTTATTTAAAACGCCCACTTTGACAATTTTTGCTCTTTTTTTTATACTGTACCAAAAAAAAAAAAAAAAAAAAAAAAAAAAAGGAAAACGTCTTTTAATTCCATGTTTTTTAATAGCAATTCTTACCCGTTTCATCCGTTTCCGAACATAAATGAATTTAAACTTATGTCATACAGCTACTCCTTTATATTTGAGAACAGCCATAGGTAACATTCCTTTAAAAATACCTAATTAATTTGATAAATATAAATTCAGTAAAGTTTAGAAGAAATGGTACACTTAGGTAGAGTGTAATAACTTTAATAGGATTACCCCTTTAAGTTATAGACTTCATTATTTTTAAATGCAGCACTGAGAAAAATAAAAAAATTACTACTTTGTTTATGCATTTCTGAAGCTGTTGCTAAAAATTTTTAATTCATATTTAATCCAACAATTTTCGCAAGATCGTAAAGAACTGTATTAACATCATCAATTATTTCTCAATTTTGAGATATCAGAAACTCATTGGAATTTATAATATTATAAGAAATCAAGATTTAAACTAGAGAATTTTTCATATTTGAACTATTCCCAAGAATTAAAATTAAAAATGATAACGACATAAAGTTAAAATGAATGTCCTTTTGTGGTCCATGATTGTCGTTTGAATAAGAACATAACATATTAATTTACTATTTTTTTCCCGTAATAATTGTGTTGCCATAGCCATTTTTACATCAAAATGCAATGTTTTTCTTTTAATGTAGAAAATTAAGATTGTTTTTGTTCTTTGTAAAATTATTTGACAGTTCAGTTAAAATGAATGTCATTTTGTGGTGCATAGTTGATCATTGGAACAAGAACATAACTCATTACTTTATTATTATTATTATTATTATTATTATTATTATTATTATTATTATTATTATTATTATTATTATTATTATTACTGATAATGATTATGTTGATACAGTTATTTATATATGAAAGAGCAGTGTAGAGCAGTGTTTTTTTGTTTAATATGAAAAATTAAGTTGTTTTCTTCTTTATAAAATTATTTTTCAGTTTAGTTAAAATAAATGTCATTTTGTGGTACATGGTTGATCCTTTGAACAAGAAAATAACATATTAATTTATTAATTTTTTGGTTATAATTATATTTTTCATTTATACATGAAAATGAATGTTTTCTGTTTAATATTTGAAATTAAGGGTTTTTTTTTTCTTTGTATAGTTATTTGACACGAAAAAAGTAGCATTTGGCAATATAATCAATCAGAATAATCAACAAATTCATGTTCTATCTAAATGACTATACGCTAATTGAAAGACTAATATGAAGGATATGGAAATATGAGTAACTAATATGAAACATTAGTTAATTGAATGAGGTATTTTTATAAATCAAATCTTTGAGAATAAAATGAAAATTTTTATAATATATCTATTTAACAGAAACAGTTCTTGTATTAAATAAAAATCTAGCATACAAAATAATTCATCTAAATGGTAGCGTTTTCATTGCAAATTTGATCTGTAGAGATGGACTCAACAGCTTTTAAATATTATAATCATTTTCTCTTCTTAGTTTCCTAACTTCCCGCAGCTGATGTAAAATCCTCCGACCTTCAATAACCTTTTCGCTACCGCATATGTGAACTTCTATACATTTCCTTATAAAAACTAAATTATCTTTTTTTTTTTTCATACATTTTTATTTTATTTTTTAATGGCTGAATGTTTTTTTCTCTTTAAAAATAAACCAATAAATGGCAACATCTATGCTGATTTCATCATAAAATAAATGTTATTTTCATTTGATTTTGAAAAATGCCTTCAAGATAATGTGGGCAAGAAATTGAGAAATTTTCATAATTATTTAATTTAAATTCTTTACAATAAAATGTTTTGAAGATTGTATATCATTCATTTGTTTAATGATCTTAAATTTGTGGCTGTGTAAATTTAGGTCAGTGATAAATAAATTGAAGTTTTAAGGGGATCTGTAATTTTAGAACCTTGTTTCTGAACCCAAATTACAAGTCCCCTAGTTTTCTGGGAAGCTGTTTTTTTCAGCCATGTATAATTTTATTTGTTTAAAAGGGTCCGGTGCACGAAAATATTCAAAATCTTCATATTTTAAATTTTTTTTTAATGATGTTTAAATCACGTTTCTATCTTAATTAGAAGAGGTAATATTAATGTTTTCGTTTTAATTTGTTTTCAAGATCTAGATTTCAAACAATGGTTGCCATGAATGCGTTTTTCTTCATGATGGGTTTTTTCACAATATCTCGGATTTAAATTGTTATAACTAAGCAATCGTTAAACATAAATGCTTCAAATTTAGAAGATGTTTTTTTAATTATTTTACTTCAATTCTGATTCAGCAAATTAAAAAAAAATTACTTTTGAAAGTATAATTTTTTTTAAAATAAAAGGTACATCATTTTTTTTCAAATTTTTAATTTAAATATTTTTTTAATTAATATTTTAAAAAATACTGAATCAAAATTTTAATTTAGATATTTTTGTTTATTTAAATATAAAAAAAAAAAATGAAATTCTAGAAATACTTTTTTTAGTTTCAACAGTTTTAAATCACCCCATTTTTTAAATAAATTTTAAATTACAAATTTTTTAAAAAAAAATTATCTGAAGTTTTATTAGGTGATTTTGTTTACAAATAATATTGTTAACCATCACAAAAAAATTAAAAATTTTTACTCAATAAATAAAAATTACTTTAAAATATGTCCCGTAGCTCCTTAATACCAATGAACGAGAATTTGTAGTACATTATTTTAGATCCGGGAACAAAGGAGATAAACTCAAATGATATATTTAAAAAACACTCATTTTCAAAGCATATGTTCAATTTTAATAATTACCTTCCCTTTACTCGTTTGTTTATGTTTATAAGTACACTTAGAATGTAATTAAATTACGGAGGATAAATTGCTCGGAAAATATTTCATCCCATATTAATGGAGAAAAACTAAGTATTATTCCGATGAACAGCAATTGATATTTTAATTAAAATAAACTTTTTATTCATAAAATTAAGCATCAAAATAATAAGGTTCCTAAATACACGGAAAATTTTATATCCCTAATTAAATAAAATTGAATTTGAGATTTTTAATGCATAAAATCAATATCGAATTAATAAAGTTTAGTATGTTATATTAAGAAATATCTTTAAATAGGTTCTTATATAAAATCTAATTATTATTTTTTAAATTAGATTTGTGACAAAGTTTTTGATTCTGAATGCTTCTGACAAACTAAACTAAGTAATTATAATCTTCTGAACTTAATGATTCATACTAAATAACCGCATAACTTTGGAAGATTTCCATCTATTTTTCAAAACAAAAAGAAAAATAAAAAATTCTAAAGTAAGATAAAATTATAATTTGAAAGCCAATAACTTAGACTGCTTTTTTTTTAATTTATATTTTTAATTGTAAATAATTTTTAATTTAATACCTATTAAATTAAATTAATTTTTAACTATATATCCATATATTTACCAATTATCCCACCTATTATAACAGTTTAAAATGGAGTTATTTATACATGCTTTTTTTTTTCTTTTGCTTTAAAAAGTTGATATTTTTTAAATGTAGTGCATAAACATAAAATAAAATTTTAGATGCTTTATAATAAATTTATTTATATTTTCAATTATAAGAATAGCACTACGTATAGTTTTATTTAAAAACAATCATTCTATTACTATTTCGTAAAATACATACATCGTATGAAACATTTAAGTATTATTCAGAAATATATTTTATTTGAAATATTATATATCCAGTAAAACTTATATGTTTTAAGAAGAATTATATTATTTTTGGATTCATATAAGAAATAATATTTTTTAGTTTAACTTTTAAATGTTTCATGCGATGTATGTATTTTACGAAATAGTACTAAAATGATTGTTTTTAAATAAAACTATACGTAGTGCTATTCTTTCGATTGAAAATATAAATAAATTTATTATAAAGCATCTGACTTTTTTTATGTCTATGCACTGCAGTGCCTATGCACTTTATATTTTTTATGTTATACTTTTTATGTTATACTTTATTGTTATACTTTTTTTATGTCTGTGCATTTTATATTTTTTAAATATAAAGTTTTTAAAGATCTTAAAAAAAAAAACCCATTTTAAACTGTTATAATTCCTTGGATAATTAGTAAATTATATGAATATATAGTTATGATTACAGGTATTAACTAAAAACCCTATAACTATAAACCTTTGGTTTTTCTTATTTATTTTGTAAATTTTTAATTTTCATAATTAAGTATGATAGAGAAAAAGAAAATTAAAAAAGCAAAGCATCTTTTTACTTCTTTAAGAAGTTCGTTCAACATTCTAGTATAACATATTTTTATTTTTGTATTCAGTTTTATTCAATTTTTCACCAAGTCTTTTTCTGAAGTCACATTCAGTTTCTGTTCAATCCCCTTATTTATATCAGACCGTCATAAAGTGGGATGACAATGCAATTGAAACTGAACTAAGTAATTATAATCTTCTGAACTTAATGATTCATACTAAATAACAGTAGAACTTAATGAAAAGAGAAAGAAAAATAGACGATTCTAAAGTATGACAAAGTTAAATTTTGAAAGCGAATAATTTAGACTGCAATTTTTTTTTTATCATTTGCATTTATTTGTAAATTACTTTTAATTTAATAATTTTTTATTTTAGAGTATGATAGAGAAGGAGAAAATTAAAAAAGCAAAGCATCTTTTTATTCTTTTAAGAAGTTCATTCAACATTCTAGCAAAATATTTTTATTTTTTCATTCAGTTTTATCCAATTTTTCACCAAGCCCTTTTCTGAAATCATATTCAGTTTCTGTCCAGCCCCCTTATTTATATCAGACCGTCATAAAGTGGGATGACAATGCAATTGAAAATGCCCGGGTCATTAGTCAGTGATTAACGAGCATGCCAGGATAGGGACCACAAGAGAGCTTTTGTCATGGGTGAATAGTGAGGTCGCGTCTGCTGTGCTTCAAATCTGACTGATCTTCATCTCTGATAAGTAATATAAAGTTGGAATCACGAACGTTAGTAAATAACACGAGCGAAAGGATATGGCAGACTTTCCAGCGTCCGTTTTTGCTTATTTCCAAAGATTTTAAAAAGTTGTTTACGATGTAAGGTGTGAATAAAATGTTCTCAAGAGGAATTTTTTAAATGCAAAACATTTGCATGATTTGCTTTATAAAACTAAATATAAAAATAATTTTAATTTATACGCTCATACAATATAAACGTATTTCGTTACATATGTGTATATGTGGTATTTCGTACTACATGTAAAGTACATTCATACATATAAACAGTTTATCTATACGATATACATGTATGATTGAGCGCACGTATACGCAACAATGGATGTATGAATATGAGTAAAAAGGAATAATAATGAAAACTATACATAATAAATAAAAACATTTTCGTAATTTTTTACGTAAATAAATAATAATAATAATAATAAAGAATTTAATACGAATGGAAAGCATACGCATGAAACAAAAAGTGGGCAAACGCATCCAGACAGAATAAGAAATATTTAGCAACAACATTTTTTTCTTTTAAAATAAATAAATAAAAAAAATCCCCCGTTTACTAGCGTGAAACATTCTGATACGTTTATGGGCTCATTTTGTTTTATTGTAAAAGCCCAACACTTGCAGGTTTGACTATATTAAAGCGATTTAAAAAAATGTTTTTATAAATTATTTTTGAGAAAGGAATTTCTTGCCGAGTTATTAAGCGAATGATGTCATGTGGGGATAAGATTATCTTCTTTTCCGCACTATTGTTTCTGGAAATTCTGTTTAAAACGTCAATTTTCACAGCCTTTTCTGAAAGATCTTTCGCCATTAACGAAAAATGGAAAGCGTCATTCGATTACATAGTTTCTGATTAAGAGTATGTACAAAATGTGTCAGAAGATAGCTTTTTATATGTTTCTCAAAAAGTTTAGTAATTGAAAATTTACCTCGACAACTTATTTATAATGAGAGGCTATACAGGGTGAGTCATAAATATCGAAACAATAGGATATCTCCTTAAATATTGCTCCTAGACCGATACTTCCAATTGCAAAAATTCATAAAAAAAGGTGAAATTTCTGATAAGATAAGTTGCAACTCCATGGGGGGTCTATTTGAAAAAATACGAAAATTAAATTTTTATACGGCCCCCGTAGGGCAAAATTTCCAATTAAGAAGTTATTCCTTATCCATTCCTAAATTGAACAAAAAAATTTTCATCTAAATATCTAAAAACCTGACAGAGATATTAAAATCCGAAATTCTAAAAAATTCGTGATTTCACCACTTTACACTTTAATTGAGGGATCGTCCATAAATTATCTATTATTAAATGTCGATTTAAGACAGTGCCTTTCATTTGGACATCACAAAGCAGCGTATTGAATTAAATCTAAACTTGTTTTCAAAATATGTTGGTAGTCTGCACTGGAGGTCTGCATGGATCAAAATATCTAGGTCAGGTCTCAAACTGACCCATAGGGGAAAAAATGTTCTCCCGGCATGAAAAAATGTTTAAATCATAATCCGGACCGGTCTGGAAAATAGTTTAAATCATAGCCCGGTTCAGCCGCAAATTTCTACATCGTTTTTTACTTCGGTGTGGGAAAAATTGTTTCGTATGGAGGAGTTCTGACCAAGAATTCCTTTTATAGCTTTTCATTTTTTATATTTATATAATTTTTGTTATTAAAGAAGCGCCAAAGGCTATAATATATGTATTTTATCAATGAATCTCTAAATGTAAATGTTTCACTATCGTTAATCCATATCCCATGCGTTGGAGACTTTGAAAAATGTTATGCAGTAAAACCTTTTAAGACGGAATCACATAGGAAAGAAAAATACGTTATAGACATATGCCCTTCCTAGGAGGTGTAATAAGAGTTTATTTATTTATTTATTTATTTATTTGTCAGGTAACATAGAATTTATTTTGCGTGAATCAACATATTTTCCGTTTAAGACAGAATTCCGTCATAGCAATTTTTTTTCACTGGTTTTATTGTATTTAATTTTTTAGCCTTTGAATATACTATTCTTTTAAAAAAAATGAATTTTTAAGTTTCTCTTTTAATGTAAAATAAAGATTTCAAAATCTATGTGTTTTTCGTAAAAATTTTGATTGAGCCAAATTTTATTTATTTTATGCACGTATTAAGTCAGCCAGAGACAGTGATTGTAATACAGGTTTTGTCGAGACTGGGATTGAAAATTTCGTCCAGTGTCCACATAGGAAGAAGGAAACAATTCACTCCTTTATGGAAAGTACGTTAGGCCCGGACTGGCGAATCTTTAGAAAAAAACAGCATCTCTGTCCTGGCCCAGAATACAGATTTTTTAACACAATCGCCAGGACTATAAAAAGACTGAAATTGTCAGATCTAAATTTTAAAAAAGAGACTTAATCTGCATCTTAGAAAAAGCATTCTTTTAAATAACTGACGGAAATTTAAACAGTACGCTTCGGTTTTCTGCATAATGAATTTTTTCCCCACTATTTCTTGTCTTTAAATTATTAAATGTTAAGAATTTTTAAAGAAAAAAGAACTGAAACACATCATTTTTTATTTTTTTACATTAGTTTAGTTTCGGCAAATTTGAAAAAATATTTACTTTTGAAAATATGAATTTTTTTAAAATTATATTTTTTTTTCAATAAATATTTTTAATAGTTTTAAAATTATTTTAAAAAAATCCTGGAACAAAACTAAAATCAGATTTTTATCTTTAATTAAATGGAAAGAAATTGAAATCCGATAAATAATGTTACGAGTTATAACGATTTTTAACTATCCCATTTAAGCCAGTACTAACCACATGAAACTTTTATAAATTGTATGAGAAATTTTAGGATGTGAGTTTCTTAGCAAATTATGAGGCTAACCATCACAAAAAAAGAAAAAAAAATCAAAATTCTAACTCAAAAAATAGAATTTTTACGCGTTTCTTAGAATTGTTAAAGTAACATTGTACTTTGAATTGCGCACATTTCAATTTGTGTCTAATCCCTTAAAACCTGATGAATTTTTTAAACGGCTATAACTTTGCGAATTTTTAAGATATGAAGATGGAACTTTTTGTGTCTTATTCAGGACTGAATAAGGAAAGTTTTCCTAATTGGAATTTTTATCTTACAGGGGTCGTATAAAAATTTTATTTTTGTATTTTTTCAACTGGACCCCCCATGGAGTCGCAATTTATCTTATTAAAAATTTCACCTTTTTTATGAATTTTTGCAATTGAAAGTATGGGTCTAAAGGCAATATTTAAGGGGATAGCCTATTGTTTCGATGTTTATGACTCACCCTGTATACAATAATTAGAATTCAATGATTTTACAGATATTCAGTCAAAAAATCCATGAGTACACTGTTCAAAAATTTGACTTGGATTGTAACAGATTTTGGTGCTGTGGTAGCTGTAATCTTGCAAGATGGTGAAATTTTGTTCCAACATAGAGCTGTGGTTGAACCATATTAATCCAAATGTTGGTTCGAGATTGCACCATCTTATATAGTTGCAGCTACTACAGCACCAAATTTAGTGCCTGATTTAGGGCAGGAAATTCGGGGCACAGGCCCAGAGCCCCTGATTTTGAGCCCCTCTCCCCCCAAATGCTTCTAAAGAATTTTCAATTATTGATCAAAATTTGATGTAGTTTCATCATGTAACGGAATTTTCCATTTCATTCTACATTCTATTCTGTTCAGATTTTATTTTTGTAACATCGTATATTTTGTTTGAAACATCCATATTTAATTACTTTATAAATTAAATATTCTCTTTTATCTTTATCACTTAAAAAATACATTTTATTTTTAATCCTTATTCCTTTTTCTGTTCTCGTCAGATTATTTCGGGGTTGGTGAACATAGCTCGTAAGGTGGCAGAGCCCTCTAATATTTTAAATAACTGTAGTTTGGTATTGCGATTTTTTATTATTTTTATTGCATACTGTATCATTCCAGATATGAAGACTTGCAAAAATAATCAGCATCAAGCAATTTATTATAATACATCTACTCATTTAAACTTCATAATTGTGACGTAATTATTTAAAAGTAAATTAACGATTATCAAATTCCCATTATTTAATCGGTATTTTACAGTAATTATTCAAGTCAAATGTAGATATCTTAGTAAGTATATTTTTCAATATTGTTTTTTATAGTTTACTGAATTCTTCTGCAAGCGTCGGTGTAAGGGGGAGAGAACGTAAGTATCTATGCCGAGATCCTCAAACTCGTAAATCGGTTTCTGATCACAATTCGATTAAAATCAGGACAATACTTTTAACAGTGTTCCTAATATGTCTATAAAGGAATTAAGTCTTAAATAGAAATGTTTTATGGATGTGAAGGAACAAATGTCATACATTACTTTCTAAAGACTACGCCAAACTGACATGGATTTTTTATCCGCAATTTTGGTTTTACAGATTTGGCGGTATAATAATAATTTTTATATTGTAATCCAGATAGCAAATAAGCATCCCTTTATTAAAAGCATTTTCAATATATTATTATCAAACGATTAAAAATTTACTTTTTATATAACAATAGTAAATAATAGTGATAATAATAATTTTTTTATTCTGTTGTACGCAATTGTGCTAGGTGTAGAATATTCAATTTCTTCAATATTTAAAATTCATCTTTTAATAAAACTAACATTTAATCTTTTAAATAATCTTTTTATAAAGTTTTTAAATCATTTTCCAAAGTTATTTGATCTTGATTATTCAGAGTTTTTGTTTTTCTGTGCAGTTTTATATGATGTTTCTATATATGAAAGCAAGATTAATGAACATACGCAAATTAAAAACAATAAAAAGAGAATTGATGATCAAACTGTAGCGATTTGTAACAGATTACTGTTCAGATTGGGATAAGACATGTTTATTTAAAATACAAATAATTCCTTAGTTGTATGACCACTCATAAATTTTTGTGCCTTCCATTTATCTTATTATTTTACAGTTGGAAAATGTTTTATTCTTTTGCAATGTATTATTTTAGTAAAGTCTAATCAAGCCAAAGCAAGACTTGGGGCTAAATTTTATTTGGAATACACTTTGTATACAATGTCGGTCGATAAAACCTTTTGCATGTCCTATAAAACATGCATGAGAATATATATATCGTTAGACAAACATCCCAATTTCAACATAAAAAATATCGATTATTTCCAATAAAGCGCCAAAAACTATTTTTAAAAAATTAGTATATAAACTTTCATAATGGAAGATGAAATAAAATAAAAAATATTTAATTAAGAAACATGCACTAAAAATGATATAACAGGTGCAATTTCAATATATCAATATTTATATTTACGTAAAAAGCCAAATACTTCCCTCATCGCTAAGTGCACAAATGTTGCCGTAATTTCAAACATGCAGTTGTGTTTTTTATTACCTGCATATAATCGACATAGATGTTTACAATTCTAAAAATATCAAAGTAAGCATAAGTGTAATATAACTGGAGTATTGGAAATAAGTAAAACAGGCGTGAATAACAGGTAAAATAATCAACTTTGTGATTATTTTTACTTGCTTTTGAAAATAAAATTTTCACGGGATGTTGTTTTAAGTGTTTGAGGTTTCAAAATAAATCAGTTTATGCTTTTAAATTAGGTAATTCGCAGGTAACCGGTTCCATTAATACTTACCTTATAGCAAAATTTTGATTTTGGAGAAAAAATAATTCTCGTCCTTTTTCACCTCGTTTGTTTTTTTAGGGAAAGCCAAACAGATAGGAAAAGAAAACAAAATTTTTTAGCAAAAACTAACATTTTAAACTCTGGAATTGATTAAAAAACTTAAAATTCTCGAAGAGAAAGATGTAAAGTGAAATCAAGAGCTTACTTCTATTGTACAAATGAAACCAATGTTGTGCAAATTGAACAAAAAAGAAACTAATTCAAACTCAAATTCACTTCTGAAGAATAAGTTAGATTGGGCTCAAATTCAGAATATATAAAATGAATCCGTACTTGATTTCGAAAAAAGAGCAAAAATCACTAAAGATTCATAAAAAAAGAAAGAAAGAAAGAAAGAAAGAAAAGAGAAAGAAAGACGAAGCAATAAAGCAAAATTTAAATAAAAATAGAAAATCATGAAATATTTTTCTTAATTTTATGAATTTACTAAAATAATGTGAAATTACCTTTAATTAATTTAATAATGAAACATAACTCTGGTACAATTGAAATATTTTAAATGATATGACTAATTTCTATCAATAATTCTTAAATTAATTTGAGGGTTTTTTAGTGTAAAAGTCTTAGAAATTTTTCTCTGCAAAATGCGACTTAACATTAAAAATATTTATTCATTCGCTTACTTATTTATTAGTTTAAGTGTTACGTTTTTCTTCTTTTGAAACTAACAAAATTACAAAGTCCCCAAACTCCCCCCCCCCCCCAAAAAAAAAAAAAAAAAGTTGCAGAGTTGTATTATGTATTTGTCAGTGGTGTAACGTGCATTTCGAATGCAGGGGGCAATCTATATAATTATTGTCCCATGTTTTAGTGGGTACTATAATTTTTTACACGATATGTTTTTTGGTAAAAATATAGGTGATTTTTTAAATCTTTGCATCTTAAGCAATCAGTCTCCCGTTACGTCTAACCATACAATTGGAATTTGCGTTAATTACAATAATGTGAAGTCAAACTGCTCCCTTTGCTTTTATCACTCACTGTCACTATACAGAGTGTCCCTAAACAAATGGTATATACGCTAGGGGGTGATAGAACACATCGAGACGAGTAATAGTAAATAGGAAACCAAGGGTCCCAAACGTTTTCCAAAGGAGATAGCCGCCATTGAAGTTTGGGGTCCAAAATTTCAAATACACTGATCACACTTCAGTTTGCGCTCCTTAATCCCTCCCAACGATTCAGAATTTGAGTTCAAACTTTATGTTTAAATCTAAGATTTCGAAAACATTTAACAAGTTTTCGAAAGCATTTAATTAGATACAAAAAATAACGGTTAACATTTTTTGTTGGTTACTCTGAAGTTTAAGGCGCCCTCTAGCGGAATTTTTTAAAATTTATCTTTAAAATTCATTTTCAAGAAGATACTGACTTAAAGAATAGTTTTATTTTAAACCGCAAACGAATCGACCAATTTTTCCGTTTTTTATTATCATTTGAAATTTGAACCCTCTGAACACAGTTCAATTTGTGTTACTTAATTACTCCCAACTATTCAGATTTTGAGCTCAAAATTTAAGTTTAAGTCTAAGCTTATGAAACCATTTAATGAGATGCAAAAAATCACGGCAAAAAATAATTTTTCATTACTTCAAAGTCTAAAGCGCCCTCTATCGGCATTTTTTGAAATTTATCTTTATAATTTATTTTCAAGAAAATACCAACATAAAGAATAGTTTTAGTGAAAACCGCAAATCAATCGACTAATTTTCCGTTTTTTATAATCATTTGAATTTTAAACCCTCTGAACACAGTTAAGTTTGTGCTATTTAACCGCTTCCAACTATTCAGATTTTGAGCTCAAAATTTAAGTTTAAGTCTAAGCTTACGAAATCATTTAATGAGATGCAAAAAATCACAGCAAAAAATAGTTTTTCTTTACTTCAAAGTCTAAAGCGCCCTCTATCGGCATTTTTTGAAATTTATCTTTATAATTTATTTTCAAGAAAATACCAACATAAAGAATAGTTTTAGCAAAAACCGCAAATCAATCGACCAATTTTTCCGTTTTTTATGTGTATTTGAAATTTTGGACCCCAGACTTTAATGGCAGCTATCTCCTTTGGAAAACGTTTGGGACCCTTGGTTTCCTGTTTACTATTACTCGTCTTGATGTGTTCTATCACCCCCTAGCGTATATACCATTTGTTTAGGGACACCCTGTATATGGCAAAGATTTTTCCTTTTTTTTAATTTTAAGACAAAAGATAAAGATTTTTAATATTTTTTATTTTTATTTTGCATATTTTTAATTATTTAACAGCATAGCAGACATATGCATTTAAAAATTACCTTTTTTCTATTTCTATTTCATGTATTCCATAGAAAATACAAAATAGATACCGGCAGTTTCAAAATTGATTTGTCTGGGGCTACAAATTGACAAGTTGTCCCGTTGTACCATTCGTTGTACAAAGCCCCAATCAATACCGCCCATAGTGCCCACAACATACAATACCAGGGCCAATACAGGAAACTCATTACACTTCTATACTTCCGACAAAAAGAGTCAATGTGAGGCTCGTGCCATCCTACGCGTGCCAGTGGCGCTGACACGTGACCTGGACATCAGTCATAAAATCTTTGACACTTCTTCGACAGCTGCATTAGTAAACGTGTGCAGGCTGTATTCGGTCGCGAATGTGTTTAAAAGTAGGTGCATAGTGGGTCTATATTTGGTTGTGGGTTTAAAGAATTAGGAGTGTGTTCTGTATAACCTTTAATGTCGTGGCAATAGTGTATATACAATTTTCTTTTTATGGTTGGAGAGTTGTGTCTGCATAGATTTATTATATATTTGTAACTTTTTGAGGGGTAGAGGCAAAAAATATGTGGGTGATCTTTTTTACTCTGTGGGAGGGGAAAATAATACGAGAGTCCTCTACAAAGGCATCAGATCAGATTTTTTCTGGATGGATAAAATTCTTTCGTCGTACATAACTACATATTTTTTGTCGAAATGAATTAATATTTTAGTATTCATTTTTCTTGAATGGTTTAAAATAAGCAGTTTTACTGTTACAATTTATTTACACACAATCATCAGTACATTAGGAAAAAGAAATAAAGACAAAAATTAAAATTAGCTAATAATGTAACAATAACAAAGTAGTTTCCAGCATAGGAAATGTATCCAGAAACTATAATTAAACTACAATTAAACTATAATTATATTATACTTTCTTTGAACCATTAGAGAACACCACTTTTTTGATAAAAATTCCACATAGTTAAAAAATAGAAAAAGACTACATAAAATTTATACCAAACTCTTATATTAAATAAGATTTCTTAATTAAAATAAAACTTTTTAAATTTTTTATTACGTATGTATCTTTAGAAGAATATTTGCAGAAATCTCAATAAGACACAGTTTTATGCAGATTTCGATTTTTCTGTAAGTAAGCTCTAGACAAGTAAATTAAGATCATTACCAAATGGCTTTGCCAGGATCTTTCATCTTTGAGATTTTTATATGGAAAAGATGATCTTTTTATGGAAAATGTCTGTCAAGTTCAGATACACATACAATAAATAATGAAGCATGTTTCGGCGCCAACATGGAATTTAAAGGTACAATGATATGATTATTTTTTCCTTGGTAACAGAACATTTATCATAACCAAATTAATATTTTTCTTGAATACTGAGCTATCATATAATACGTGCACCCTGATATACTTTTAACACCTGAGTTGGAGAAGGTGGGTTGGGGGGAGGGGTGAGATTCAAAATTTTAATATAAAGAGAACATTTCAAACTTATTTTGTTTTATTAAAACACAATAATTTATAGTAAAACTGCGCAGTATTCTTAATTTATTGCCTTGTTTCGTAAATTTAGAAGCAAAATTTAATCCCATAAATTTTAGTGGCCAATGGTCATCTATACAAAAGGTGACCAAATTTCAAATGTATTTCAAACCAAAAATTAAAAAAAAAATTTAAAATGATCTCTTTCTGTTATAAATTTGTCAACTTTTTAAAAGCTCAGTAAATTTGTTATGTCAAAATGTTGAAACTGGCACGTGAATTATTTCCTTTATATATAAAGATGCTACTTAAATCCCAAATTTTCATATATGATTGTGCAATTCATCTTTTAAATGGAGTCACATAATTTGAATTTAATTTGAGCAAAATGATGAGGGATGGGGGATCACATAGCACACAAAAAATAATATGACCTTTCGTTTTCAAATATTTAATCATTGGAATATTTTTTCTAATATATTTTGACAACTGGGTAAAAAGGAAAGATGAAATTTGAAAAATATTGATTAAATGCTAGTATTACAATCGAGCTTAAATTTAAATAGAAAAAAGTCTCTTACCTGGACTCTAGCTTCTGTAAGATCTGTTTTCATAGCTATTTCTTCTCTGGTATATATATCTGGATAGTGGGTTTCTTGAAAAGCACGTTCTAGCTCTTTGAGCTGATTACTTGTAAACGTTGTGCGGATTCGGCGTTGCTTTCGCTTTTCCGTCAAGACGCCATCATGCCCTGTGTACACCTTGTACGGCAAACCACCTAGGAAAGAATAAACTTTAAAAAAGAAAATGTTTTGAGCATTTACATTAGTACAAAAATCTTAAATACTACAAAATGGTGAATTAATTTTATGTGTATTGTAGCTTAAAACGCGCACTTAAACATTCAGATTTTATTTTTCTTATTTTAAGTTTATTCGCCATATAACGATTGATTCGGAAAAAAAAAATTGTCTAATTTTTATTGTTATTATTATTATTACTGTAGAATAAATCTATATATAATCTTTAGAAATTTTTGCACAAAATTTCAAATGTCTTTAATTTAGTAAAAAAAAAAAAAAAAAAAAAAAAAAAGAGGGAATAATAATAATAAAAAAAAGGGAATAATTTGTAAATAATAACTTGGAAATAATTTTCAAGCTTGAAATCGAAAATGGATCATCGGCAGTCAATGACCCTGGTTTAGCTTTATCAATTAAAATTTTCAAATTCT
Source organism: Maratus speculifer (assembly GCA_964019185.1). Taxonomy (NCBI): domain Eukaryota; kingdom Metazoa; phylum Arthropoda; class Arachnida; order Araneae; family Salticidae; genus Maratus; species Maratus speculifer. Next base: position 71,795,482 of record OZ025290.1, on the reverse strand, counting down.
GTTGGTTTTACGCACAGAATTATACAATTTTTCTTAAAATGTATAATACGAAACTCTAAAATGTTCCGGTTTAGTTAAAAGACGATTAAAAATAATCATTTGTAGATGTTAATAGTTGATTTTACTTAAAAGCATCTTAGTACTTTCAAACCTTTAATCAGGTTCTTCCTCAGAGAATATTTTCTTTTATAAATACAAATATAAGATATCGTTTTAAAAATGAACGAGACTCGTGCACTGCAAAAACTCAAAACACAAAAATAAACACATTTTGGAACACTTTTGTCCTCAAATTCACAACACATTATTATGTTGCGAAATGTGTTTTGTGTTGTGATTGTGTTCTTAATATATTGCAAAAGCGCTGCTCTCTAGAAATAACTTCTTAATATGTTGCAAAAGTATTGCTATTCAGAAATGTGTTCTAAAAATAATGTTGTTAATTGTGTAGAAAACTGTTGTAAATAGTGTTGATGAAAATAGTTTCTTAAAATAGTGTTGTGCAGTACAACACTTTGTCCCCAAATTAACAACACATCGTAAACTTTTACAATTTAGTACACTATAAAACAACATATGCAACAAATCTTCAAGATATTTTCAAGATGGTGCCTTTAAAATTAAAAAAATTTAAAAATGAACAGAACCATGCATAATCGAAACAGCACAATCGAACACGATTCTAGTCAGAAGTGTTGATTTTTGTATTCAGTTAGTGTTGCAAAAGTGTTTCACGCGTTTGCAGTGTGGCTTGAAGATTGAATTAGTAAAATTTTTAGGTGAACGGTAAAAAAAAATATTTGATTGATGCACCATGAAATTTTAATACGTCATTTTCTCAAATTATCATGATTTTATTTTTAGGATGTTAAACCTTAAACTCGATATATTTTAAGATAGGCCATCATTACACAGTTTATTGCTTTTGCATAGGATTTCTGTAGATTCTCTTATATTGGATAAATAATAATTGGATGTTGGGAATATGATTTTCGTATGATCAAAATATATTGTGATATTCTGTTTGAGATATAAACGTGAGAGAGCAGTAAATTGTAGACAAAATTTTATATCTGCTTTATGTTCTTTATTCTTATTACTTATCCACCATACGTAGTATAGGGTAAGTCTTGCAATCGTTTTGAAAATCGAAAAAAATTTTTTGACGGATTTACACGTTTTAGATAGTGGAGATTCCGAAAAACATATTTTTAGAAAAATTTTTTTGCCGTCCGTCTGTCTGTCTGTCTGTGTCTGTCTGTCTGTCTGTCTGTCTCTCTGTAAACGCTCTATCTCCCGAACAAATTGAGATAGAGACTTGAAATTTTGTATGTAGTTAGTATGTAAGAATGGGACGAACCCTATTTAATATCAGCAACCTCGATTATCCGAAACTATTTTTTTCGGACTCTCGAAAAATTCGTTCTGATGAAAGGTATATAAAAATTTTCGAATTTTTTTGTTTTAAAGAATGGACGTAAAAGGCAATAAAATAACACACATTTTGCATATAGAATGAAGTCAATCGGATTATTAGTTGCCGAGATATTTGTAATCTTGTTTTCCACATTCTTCGATTTTTCATGACCCTGTATTTAATTCAAATTTCAATTCAGAAGTATATTTTAATTGGAAATGAGACGCTTAATCCGACGCAGTTAATTGTTAGTTAATAGAATTATTATTTTTGGAGTTATAAGGGTGTTTCTTTTACGCAGTTCGGTACTACTTTAGTAGTTTGGCGTTTTATATAACTAGTACACCGAACCCGGCGTTCCCGGGTCACAGAGTAAAGACGAAAAACTTTTTTTAATTTAAAATTGAAAAGTCTAATAAATTTTTCCTACGTAATATGCTTTTTAAACTGCCAACTAATCCCAAATAGCAATTTTATATGAAACATATTAATTATGTAATCATATAAAGCTTTGAAAATTATCGGTACTTCTGTATTAGACGCAAGATAGCAGTTATTAGCCAAAGATTTTGCCAAAGAATAAAATTGCATTCGTTCAGTTTTTAAAATCAACTAAGAAAATGTGAACACAAATATTCTTTAAAATAAATTTTTGTAAAGGTTAATTGATGTATCTTTTGTAAAGTAAGTTTGCAGCGAACTAAAAGTCATTATTAAATTGAATGATAAACACAAAATAAAACCAACATCATTCACCGTGTTTTATAGCCGACGATATTTTAACATGACAGGTTTTTAATTACTATTTTTTTTTTTTTTTTTTTTTTTTTTTTTTTTCAGTTGCTATGAAAAAATGTCAACTAAAATATACAGTGATCAGTTATTTTCCATGGGGAAAAGAGATAGATGGAGGTGCAGTATGCGATTAAAACGGTTTGAAATGGGCTTTATTCTTTCAATTTAAATCTCGTATTCGACCCAAACAAAACAATCACATAGAACAGAGCTGCAGCAGAATTCTTTAGCATCATTTTCTCTCTAAATGAAACAGATTTGATTATATTTTAGCATTCTATTTCATTGTATTATGAATTAAAACAGTATCGCTAAAAGTTTTCCTTTTATGCGAAAGTACGCGGTTATGTTTGATGCATTGCAGCGAATTTTAGGGTTACATTTTTGGCGTCACCTCCAGCTACCAAGCTACATCTCTATTATCTCTCTCTCTCTCTCTCTCTCTTTTTTTTTTTTTTTTACTTTATGACTTTTTTTTTTCCCCACATAAATGCGATACTCGAGTTGCCACCATTAGAGAAATTGAACTAAAAACTACAAAAAAATTAATATTTCAAAAACAAATTGAGATAAAATTTTCTTACAAACTGCATTTAAAAGTGCATTTTTTTCTCTATGCGATGGTATATAGTTTGAAAACGTACTATGTCTAGAAGTTTAAAAATTTACAATAGTGAAAATTGCAAAATCGAAGTTTCACCGGAAAGTGTTGCCATTCAAAACATGACGTATGCGTTACGCACAGATACGTTTGGCCTTTATTATATAGATTTGTCGAAATTGGTACATCAGCAGTTCTTTAATATAGCTTTAGTATGTATATTAACAATATTTATTTTTTGTTTATGAATTGCAATTCATTGTATAAATAGTTTCACATGTTTTATTTTCATATACATATCCATGATGGGTAAGTATTACGGTGGTCCCCAACCACTAGTTTTGAGTTTTCTATTGGTTTTCCTGATGTATTCCATTAATTTATTCCAATCAGTTTTAAAAGGGATGGTATATACACCAGCTAATTCAACCGCTACTTCTTTGTTTAGTGTGTTTTGTGTGTCTTTTCTCGCTGTTCTAGTGTTACATTTAAATTTTATGGTATACTTTTATTTTTAAATGATAATATAAAATTTTAAGTAATATCTAGGCAGATTCCTATCCTTATTTAAATTACAATAAAACAATCAGTATAGATAAATTTATATTAAAAAACTTATTTTTATAGCAATATATTTTACTCATATTATAAGCCATTTTATTTATATCTAACCTTCATGAACAGCCACACTCAACCTTTTTTTTCTCGCGGGCCGCAAACATAAGTTTTCGACTTTGAGCGGGACGCAATGCATAAAAGGGTTAAAAACAGTAATTAAAATAACATAAATAGTAGAACAATATAATATAACAAAGTTAATATTATCAAACAATGCAATATAACAAAGTTAATATTATCATTACTAAGGATTGAACGTTTGTCACGGAAGAAATATTATAAAAAAAATTAACGTCACTCTTACCAAATAATAAACTATTAGATTTACGCTGTGTAGTATCGCTGCTGAATTTGAATACTTTTTTTTTGTACACAACTTACTTAATTTTATAGATATGGGTTAATGATTATGTGCCTTGGGCCGCACAAATGCTCGCCGGGCCATAGATTGAATATGGCTGATCACGAATATTGAATACTTTAAAAGGATTTAAAAATAAAAATAGCGATATAAAATTATGCATTACTATTAATAAATATTTCTTTTTCTTTTACAAAAATATTTTTTAATAGATTAAAAAAGAATTTTTGTTTTCTTTGCACATTCTTATATTTTAGTTTTACTTCAAAGAAACCAAAATTTAGTTCATTTAGGAGATGTATATATATACATATATATTAGTTGAAAATTCCTCTTTAGCAATTTCCTCTAATAAAAAGAATGGTATGCAAATACTTTTGTGCAGTTATGTATATGAGGTATAGAATTTATATATAAAGAGTAATACGAAAAAAAAATAATTAAATTTATAAGCGCATACCGAATTTTGAAATGTACTCTCCTGAAATTATTACGCGCAAAGACAAGTACCGTTAGTAAATTATTTTGTGTGTCCCTGTAAATTATTAAAAAATACTATAAATGATCTGTTTTAACGTGATCGCTTGAAATTCAGTGATTTATATCAGTTTCAATAAATTTTAAATAGAGTAATGTCATTAAAATACTCTTCAAAAGATTTTGCAAAGTAAGGAATAAAAATCATAAAGATCCTTGAAAAATTCTCCTCTGTTTGTCCTTGAAAAATTCTCTTAACTTTTCAAGCGAAAATTTTTACATATGGAAATATCATAAAAAACGGAAATATTTTGTGGAAAAACGGAAATATTTCAAGAATTTACGGAATTTTTTTCCGTTAAAATATGGAAGTAGTACTGGCATCTAGATTACCAGTACTATTTCCGTATTTTAACGGAATTTTTTCTCCTATGTACCATAATGTAATCGAATTCTTTTGAATGTCCCTGTAAATCAAAAATTAATCGTACATACTTCAAATGCAATAACAAACATGCATGCTTTGGTGAACCAAAATAAGCTTTATCAATTGCATGAAAATCCGAGTATATTTACGGGAGTTAGAGCGTGGAAAGACGGACGGACGGACAGACAAACTGAATGCATAAGCATTTTTCAACCTTGATGGAAACATTGACAAAAAGATAATTATTTTTTGTTTGTAACTTTAAATTTTAGTTTTGCTTCAAAGAAATTGGATAGAGACACTTTGTCTAATTATGCTTTTACAATTGTTGTCCAAACTACCACAACTGGCAAAATGTAATTAAATAATGTCATAATCCTTTATTACAAAATGTTAAGAGGCTCTAAGTGGCCATTCAAGTAACTAAATAGCTCAAGTGAAGATTATATTCAGCATTCAAAGAGGGTTATTAAATGAGGAACAAAATAAATAATTTCAAGTAATTTTTTTTTCTAAATGCATGTGTGCCTGTGTGTAAAATGAATAATATAAACATTTTTTAATTATTATTTGTAAAATAATAACCAATTTTTTCATATCAATTTAAAATTTAGCAGTTCGTTACATGTGATGAACATTCGTTACATGTGATTATATGTGAAGTTGTTTAATATAATTAAAACGCGGCTCAAAACAATGTTTCCTCCAATAGCATTATGCAATGGAAAACTTTTGTGTGACCCTTTAATTTAATAATAATTATTCTTTGCAATCTGTAGATTGTACAGATTGCATATTTTAGAATATATTTCATAGATGCATATCAATTTATTATGTTCGAAAGAGTGTAATTATCATTAAAATGCATTTGAAGTTATTTTTTCCCATGGTAGTAGCGTAAAGGAATATTTTTGACTTTTCCTGTAATTAAACTATACATCCGATTTTTATAAAATTTGAAATGACTTGATAAAATTATGCATCAGTTGTATTTTCAATATTTTAAATTTCATACGATTCGGTTGGGTAATTTTTGCTCTGTTATATATGTGGACGGACATTCGGACAGACAGACGAACTGAATGACGATATGTGCTTATGTATTTGATTAATTACGAACGCACCTAAAAATAAAACTTAAATATCTAAGTTTATACGCGCATGTTGTCCACATTGATATTTGCCCTAGTTTAAATTATTTTATATACGTATTTCCTTTTAATAGCTTATCTTAATAACATAACACAATTTTATTACATAACATGAAATATTTCTTTTTAATACAACATATTTAGCATGCAAAATTTTATGTTTATTTCGAATTAGAGTTAAAAATTTATTCTGGAAAACTTTAATCTTATTTTTATTGAATTTATGTTGGTTTTAAACATCTAAATATACAGACTCAAAAGTTATATACATTTTTACTCTCAGCATGTTTAAAACAAAATATCTTTTTATGACTGAAGACAAGTTTAAAATAAAGTACAAAAGCGATAAAAAAGAAGAAAAACAGAAAAGAAAATTATCACAAAAGGAAAACAACTTAAGACAATGAGAGGAACTAATGAAAAAGGAAAGAAAGAAAAATAATAAATCGAATAAATTGTTATAAACAAATAAAATAAAATTTTAGACATCTATCTTAATGAATTTTGCATAACTATTTATGTAGAAACACACACAAAATAATAATAAACGAATAAAGATTTATTCGGTATGCAAAAAATATCCATGAATATCGGGATGTAAATTGTTTGATTGCGCAAAGACTTATAAATAAAAGGGGAAAAATCATGTTTTGTAAACTAATTAAATTTCTTTTTCGATGGCTTTTAGTTTTCTGTTGCATTAATATAGAGTTTACAGCATGAAATAAGAGCAGGGGGGGGGGAGGCAAATAGGTGGTGAGGTGGAGTTGAGAAAAAATAGAATACTTTAAAAAAAAAGAAAATTTAGATATTAATTGGCAGCCTCGAGAAAATCTCTCACATTATTAAGAATAACATTAGTTGCACAATAAATTATACAACAAGCTGGTTGTTCCTGTCCGTGTATCTATATATCTTTCTATATAGCTGTCTCAGTCTATATAAATACACACATTCATACACATATATATGCGTATATCATTACAATGAATTGCGCTCAGTTTCTCTAATAAATCCATGATACATTTATAGTTTTTTATTTTTGTATTTTCACTCGCCTATATTCAATTATTTTTTTTTAATTTCTTTCTCTTATATTTAATTACCTTTGTCATTTATTTTTCACACATATGATTTCACTTTTATTTGTATTTATATTCACATTTATACTTATATATTTCGGTAATTTTTATGTAACAATTAATGTGAAATATTAATAAATGCCATTTTTAAATGACATTTGATCAGTTTTGTTATACGAAGTTTTAATTTTTTTTTTTTTTTCAAAAGTATTTTGTATGGCTATGTCTATATCTATATTTATGTACAATTAAAACGTTTAATACAAATATTAAAACTAATCATATAACATAAACAGAAATCCAATAACAATAGTTTACAAAAACATTAAAATAAAACCAATTTAAACTATAATTATCGAATAACCCGTCTAAGTTGACTAACAGAAAGACAAACACAGGAAAAAGACAAATTAAAAGACAGACGACATGGTTAGCGATATATGCACAGCATGGTTAAAACTCATTTTTATGCATGCGATACTCCCCTTTAACTGTCAAGATCAAATTTAAATTTCAAACAATTCAAATTGAAAACAACACATACTACTAAGTATTAGTACTTCCCTAGCTTATCTCAACATTCAACTGATCCAGCCCACTTTTAGCCTTTAAAAATTGATTAAATTCAATCGATATTTATTCCTCTGTATAAAATCAAACATTATTCTGTCTATTAGATCTGGAGGTGGCAGCACAGACAATCATCTCATTGAGTTTACGGATGAAAATCTAAGATTAGTTACCTATATAAGTTCTAACCTTTTTAATTTAAAACGCATAACAATGTCCTATAATTATCCCTCTGCATTTACTTTATCATTGGATCAAACATTAAGTCTTTTATATTAGGCGTATGGAATATACAAAAATTATAAAATGTTTTTTTTAAATATGTAAAAAATATAAAACGTATGAATTTATATGTAAAATTTATAAAATCAAAAACAATATTACGGAGGATTGGGCAGCGAATTGCTGAAAAAATTATTAAAACAATTACAAAATATTTTCAAATAAAATTCTCTCCCTCTCTCATCACTCTCTCTATATATAATTATATGTATATAATATAAGGGTTTTTGCATGTAATACATGTATTTATCATCATATTTTTCATAATAAAAAACATATCTTTTCTTGAATAAGCATGCATAGCACCTCTAAGGAATCTGTATTCTATTCATAGTTTTAAGGTTTCTGCATTTTTGTATAGCCTGTTTTTTATTTTATTTATTGTTTTCTTATTTATTTTTATATTTGTGATTTCAATTTTATCACACGCATCAAGCACGCATGCATGTGCGCGAACGCGCGCACACACATATATGTAAGCATATAAAATTTATAAATAACCTAATTTGACATGAGACAACAGAGCTTAATTTTTCCAACGTTTTAAATCCTGCACTTTTAAATTTATAATTTAAACATATGTTTAAATATACGTTTGTCTTTGTATGTATACAAAAATGGTCGTATGCGTCACATACATAATGGATGTGTGTAAATGTTAAGAGATAAAGAAAATTTGCAAATGTAATATAAATTTGTGTATATTTCATAAAATGAACTCTGCATAATAGATTTTAAATTTGCGTAACCATTACAATAAGATAATCAATTATTAAAAGAACTAAAAGCAGAATGTATATTGCAACTGTATATATACACTATATTGCCATTGATTATGGGACACTTGCGATTTTAGACACTTTACTAAATATCTAGAAAAATACATGAGGAATCATCTCGAAACTCTTAGTGTATAAATATAATAGTATACGTCATACATCTCCGTCAAGATTCTTCACCGAAACTCCATAGGGGACCGTCAACAAATTAAAAAAATGAATATCTTTTGAATAGCCCTGTCAAAACTAATGTAGCAAAAGCGCTCAAACTCTAGATTATGATTGAATGCCTTATTGTAATACACTGTGTTCATTTTTATGCAAATAGCATGCATACTCGCAGATAATTAAGGTTTTTATAAAAATAGCCCCAAATTTTTCTAAGTTTTTCCCTTATAATTTTCAGAGTTCTTAATATAAAATAATATTTTTTTCAGAAAATATGACAAACAACATTGCACACAGTACCCTGTAATCAGAATTAAAAAATAATACAAATTGTATGAAAAATGAGTAGGTTTACTAAATAATTTTTTACTGAGCATGCGTCAAAGATATCAAAATTTCATTTGCATATTATGTTAGCTAAATGTATAGAGGAACTTTTGTAAAAGTCTCAAAATTATAGCTTGAAAATTCTTAAAGTAATCGTCTATAGAAAAAGGACAAAATCCGATGTTTCCAAAATGAAGCAAAAAAATGAGGGATTTTATCCAAAAGTAGTCGTAACATCCCGTATTGTGTATTCTATATTGACACTAATCAATGAATATATGGATACAACCCCTCTTGTTTTTGCTTCATTTTGAGAATAACGGATTTTTAACTTATTCAATTGACGATTATTTTCAGAATTTTAGAGTTATGATTTTGCGACTTTCACAAAAGTTGCTCTGTACATTTAGCTAACATAAAATGCAAATGAAATTTTGATATCGTTGACGTATGCGCAGTAAAAAATTATTTAGTAAATCAACTCATTTTGTGTACAATTTTCATTATTTTTTAATTCTGATTACAGGGTACTGTGTGCAATGTTGTTTGTCATATTTTCTGAAAAAAATATTATTTTATATTAAGAACTCTGAAAATTATAAGGAAAAAACTTGGAAAAATTTGGGACCATTTTTATAAAAACCTTAATTACTCTGCGAGTATGCATGCTATTTGCATAAAAATGAACACAGTGTATTACAATGAGGCATTCAATCATAATCTAGAGTTTGAGCGCTTTTGCTACATTAGTTTTGACAGGGTTATTCAAAAGATATTCATTCTTTTTTAATTTGTTGGCGGTCCCCAATGAAGTTTCGGTAAAAAATCTTCACGGAGATGTATGACGTATACTATTATATTTATACACTAAGAGTTTCGAGATGATTCCTCATGTATTTTTCTAGATATTTAGTAAAATGTCTAAAATCGCAAGTGTCCAATAATCAATGGCAATATAGTGTATATAAAGAAATCAGGGCAAAATAAATACATTTGAGTTTCATAACAAAATTAAATTCATCAAAAATCGATTTATATAGATCGAAGTTAAATTATTTAAATTACACACAAACGTAAAAATTTAACCACGTATGCATTAATGTGTATTTGAACGTGGAAAGAAAAGATACACAGAGAATGAAAGTAAAAAAGGGTGCGAAATATCAGTTTAACTGCATGATATAAAATGATCATGCACATTCTTTCATTTTTTTCTAATTTGTAAGCACTACAATAATAACCAATTATGAAATGAAGTTAAAGATAAAATGTATAATAGATATACATATATATAACAATTATACAATACTACTATTCAACATCTACATCTACATATATATGTATACATATATATATATATATATATATATATATATATATATATATATATATGTATATATACATATATGTATAACAACTATACAATACTAATGTTCAACATCTATAATGAATAATAGAATAACCCAATAAATAACAAAATTAAACAAGATAAGAGGAGTTAGCAATACTGAAACAATAACGAATTATTGGAAATTGTGGTATTTGGTTCATTGTCAAGGGTAATACCAAGTAGACACAACAATTACGATTAATTTCTGATTATAAATCAGAAATATCCTTATTTTATGCTGAATATTTACATGTTCTGATAAATAAATGTATTCATATAAATCTGTAAATTTGAATTTAAATCTTAAACATATAGAAAGGAATTAAAAAAAATGCGAGACAAAATTAACAAAATCTCAGTTTATCTAGATGATGAATGAACTATTTTATTCATTTTTAAAATGATTTAATAATAACTATACTACTGCTAATAAGCTATTAAAATTAATGTAGATAGAACCATATTTTATTTTAAAAATTAACTAAATAACTAACTTTGCCATGCAACAACATTTAACTTTTTGGAGCTCTAGTAAATTGCTTAAACTTTGTATTGAATATTTACATAAAAAACAAATGTGTAAATGTACCCATGCACATGTCTGTATCTGTGCTCAGCGTGCGTATCACGAAAGTAGAAATAAAATAAAATAAAGGGGTACTACACATTAGGGTGGAGCGAAAAAAATTTTTTTTTAAAAATCAAAAACGGGTAGGTGCCAAAAGTTGCCTTTATACTAGTAAATCAACTGCGTGAAATTTTACCGCTGAAAAAAAAATGTCTTGAGTCTGCGCTTTTGCTCTAAAAATCGAAATTTTGGGTAAAATTTGACATTTTTTCAAAAAAATTAAAAAAATCCTACAGAGCTAATTATTATTTAAAAGTGCTACTTAAACTTTTATATTTATCTGCTTAACATATTTAAACTATAAAACAATATCTGTAGTTTATACAATTGGAGCAAATCTGACAACTTTTGGTAAAAAAGATCAGCATTACCTGTCTATTGGAGCATACAACGAAATGTTGTTTTGAATGCATTTCTTACCTAACTGCTTTCAAAACTAGTCTGTATATAACTCGTAGAGGTGGCTGCATTTCATATCCCACCCGTCTCAACCACCCAACCATCTAGGCCCAGTGTTTTATTTATGTATTGAATTGTTATTTTTTTCCCGAAGACGGGCATAAGTTTTCTATGTATCAAAGTAGTTGTATTCACTGACTGAATCGTATTCACTCTTCGTTACATTCACTGACTTTGGATGCTGCTGGTATGACCTGGTGCACGTACATTTTTATAACTTGTATAACGGACGAGAAGCTGAACAATGTATTGGGTATGTTGTTAGTTGAACCTATTCAGCAGTCTATTATCTTCATTAAAATTTCATGCAATTAAAACATTACGATTGGAAGTTCTGTTACCACAGCATTTTTTCAATCAATTACATTTTATATATAATGATTTGCCTAAAAATTTATTTTCTGAATTTAATTTCTAGTATGTCATCATTTACTAGTATGTCATCATTCCTATTGCAATGAATATATTTTGAGAAGCTGGCTGTTTAATATTATAACGATCGTCACAGAGGATTGCAAACAAAATTTGCGTGTAAAGCAACAATATTTAGTTGAAAGAAGTTTTAGTATTTGTTTTATGTCGTTTTCTGTGTTGTTTTGTAGTCGATTAATTTCTAATAAGTTTTTAGACCTTTATCTTTAGGTGTGTATTACATTTGGTATAAAACATCCTGCGGTATAAACTTTGATATTACATTTTGTGAGTGAACTTATAGCCTCTGATTGCCAATCTGTGCTTATATAAAGCGGAAAATTTTATTCGCTTTATGAGCTGTCTTTTGTGTGAAATGTTTTCTAAATTCCTATTCCCCATTTCTTCTGAGAAATAGCTTTCCTTATGAATTAGCTTTGCAATCTCCGACAGAAATTTCTAGTCTGTGCTGAGTATCTTTTTCTCAATTTGAGAAAATAATTTTTCAAAATTATTCTCTTTTTTATAAAAAATTGCAATAGGAAGTGAATAGTACTTAGACAAAGATTTTCCTATTGATGCAGTGAATTCATGTAGATTAGAACGTTTTATGTCGACTTCTCTAATAATTGATGCAGAGAAAATTCACTGAAGTTGAAGTAGCATATGATTCATTATTATACCCAATTCTAAGCTTATCCCATACAAAATGGTTCACAGCGATAAATAGAATTCTCTTAATTTTAAATAAGTACTTATAATCGATTAGAGTCTGTACATTTCCTCAAAAAGTACAATGCATTATAAATGTATGCCCAGGACAGTTCACCATCAAATGTTGATCACTTATAAAAAAGGGATCTAAAAGTTATTGGTAAATTACATGGTTACGAAAACACTGAGAAAACGGCATAAAACTAATGCAAATATATATATATATATATATATATATATATATGTATATATATATATATGTAACATATATATGTATATATATATATATATATATATATTCAACAACGGTTGTTTTGCACATGCAAAATAAATTCTCATTGCAATTCTCACTGACGATCCCCATCACATGAAACAGCTCGCTTCTCAACATAAAAAAATGCAAAAATAGAATAAAATGTAATTGATTGAAAAAATGTTGTGGTAATAGAACTTGTATCAGCTGGATGTAAGTTTTATAAAGATAATAGATGGCCGAACAGATCCTTTTAATAATATTCTCGTGCATTACTCTGCTTGTCATTTTTTTGTATAAGCTGTAAAAATATATATTAAGATAGTCACAGCAGTATGTGCATACAAAAAACAGATGAGCTAGGTGGATGCATCGAGAACATGCCAAATTTTGATAAAGAAAGTCACAAATCAATATATAAATAAAACACTGCACTAAGATGATCGAATAGTTGGGACGGATGGTATATGAAATATAGCCACTTCCACGACGTATGTCCAAGGTAGTCTTGAAAACAAGAGCTGTATTAAAAACAACAATTCATTGTATGTCCCAATAGAGTGGTAATGCCGTTTTCTTATCAAAAGTTGTCTGTTTTGCTCCAGCTATACGAAATAAAGATATTGTTTTATAGTTTAAATATATTAAGCAAATAAATATAAAGGCTTCAGTAACACTTTTAAATAATAATTAGCTCTGTAAGAATTTTTTAATTTTTTTGAAAAAATGTCAAAAAATGACAAATTTTACCCGAAATTTCGATTTTTGGAGCAAAAGCGCAGACTCAAGCCATTTTTTTTTTTCAGCGGTAAAATTTCACGCAGTTGCTGTACTAATACAATAAAGGCAACTTTTGGCACCTACCCGTTTTTTATTTTTAAAAAATAATTTTTTTCGCTCCACCCTACTACACATGGTCTTATAAATGTGTCCATATATCTGTCTAGGTTTGCGTTATGTAATCATGAACTAGAGAAGGAAGAAAAAAAAAAGAAATAATAAAGAAAAGAAAAGAAATGAAAGATAAAAATGTAAAGAAACAAAATGTCAGTTTACCTATATTATGTAAAATAAAGTACTTTATTTATTTAAAAAATTTGTAACCACTGTAATAATAACCAAATATAAAAAAAGAGCTTAAAATCGAAATTTATATTTTATTACATAGAAAAAGAAATAACCAAAATTGACATGCGGCAACAAAACTTAACTTTTCCAGCGTTCAATTCGTTTAACTTTATTTTGAAGAAATTAAACTTTTGGGAAATTTCATCACTTGTGTAAATTATTATAAGTGCCTGATGAAATTATGAAGTCGGATGGAAGACCTTAATTTCGGAACGTGGGGACTCAAAAACAGGGTACGGAGCCCACGCAGCTAATTAATCAAAGTGCTAACTCTTCTTCCCTGTTATCAGTTTGCCAGAAAACTAATCTTCCAAAACAAACTTTTATTATGTTTTAAAAAGACCCGCTCCCCGTTGCCGAGAAGCTCTCTAATTAAAATTTATGACGGGTTTCAATTTCGCAAAAGCCGCGTTTTGCCATCTAATAAAGTGTTGCCAGTCTCTAATGAACAAAGTCTGAAAATTTAGATTAAAAAATAAGTGAATAAGTTAGGGTTTTGAGTACAGCTCGGACAAAGATACGGCATTAAATTAATGTCTAATTTTAACTGAATTTTTTGGAGGGTAATCATATAGTCAGTCAGAATTTGATCTTAAGAAATATGATACGGATAAATGTTATTTACTCTGAGAAATATTTGTTTGTATTAAGGAAATATATTTTTTCATTTTTGTTGAACCAAGATGGGTGAAGAAGAGATGTTAAGAAAGAAAAACTAATAATCGAGTTAAATGAGTATAATTAAATTTTTTAGACTATATAAAAAGGGAACAGTTACATTTTTAAAAAGTTTCAGAATATTAAAAACAGAATTCTTAAATAATTACTAATTTTGTGTTATTACATTCTATGGTACTGAATAAAATAATAAATGTTAAACATAGTACAAAAATAAATATTTAGAATTGTGTTAATATCTTAGGTACTTGTATATTTAAGTAGGTATTTTGGCGAAATCTGAATCATCAGAAGCTTGAATTTTCAGAATCCCGAAAAAGTAGAAGATCGGATTTCCAAAAAGCGGATTTTTTTAAAGCATATTTGTGGAACTTAAAAAATATTTGTATGTATCATTCTTAAAAATGATAACATTTTTAACTTCTTATTTTTAACATATGTAATTTATTTCTAAATATTTTCCATTTTCTAAGCAATTTAAAAAAATTAACAATTTTTATTTATTCCTGTATTTGAAAAACTTTTAACATGTAACGTAATGTTTTTAAATATTCAGTTCTGATAATTAAAATTTCTGTTTTTTAAAATTTTAATCGTAAGAATTTCTTGTTTATAATACATGTAAATGTTAATTCCTGCAGTTGGGGAATAAAATGTTAAAGAAGTTTGAACTTGAAAAATTAAATTCAACAGGTTAAATTTGTATGTAATGTCACGTAATTAAATCTTCTTTATTTAAACACTGATAATGATTTCAAAAATTTAGTATTAAAATATATTTATATAAAAAATACAAAAATATTTGGTTTGAAAAAAAAATGCATAATCAAACACACATAAAAAAAAAGAAAATTTCAAGTTATTCAGACTTCTAATGATTCGGTTTCTTTATGTGAAATCAAATAATATCACTGATTCATTTATGTATAAAAACGATTAGTGAATATGGTGAAATTCATACATGGAAATACGAACTCAATTTATGTGTTTCTCAAACTCTTTTATTAATAAGCAGAGAAATTTAGTTTGATAAAACTCATTAAACCTTATGTAAAAATATAAAAAAATGATACAAATTAATCAAAATATTATAATGTTTTTTTATAGTAAGGTAACATTCATTTTAGTCATATATTATAACAATGAAATGACAGCAAAATAAATAAAACTTATTGGTTTAAAATATGAGAGAAAAATTACGGTTTTTGTAAATATAGTATAACAATTTCATAATGTAAACGAGTATAGATATTACATCAATTTGTCATTTAAAAAGAGCTGCAAACATATAATTACTCACTTTCAAATTTCAATGCGAATCAAACATATAAAAATAGAAATTAGAGTTACTAGTACACCGAACCCGGGGTTCCCGGGTCACAAAGTTAAGGTGAAAAACTTTTTAAAATTTAAAATTGGAAAGCCTAATAAATTTTTTCTGCGTAATAGGCTTTTTAAACTGCCAATTAATTCCAAATAGCAATTTTATATGAAACATATTATTTATGTAATCATATACAGCTTTAAAAATTATCGGTACTTCCGTATTAGTGGGGCCGTAGCTAAGGGGGCGCTATGGGTGGTTCAGCTCCCCCCTAAAATATTTTGAGCCCCCCCCCCCCCTGGAAAAGATTCCAAGGTCACTCAATGAATTTCTGTTCCGAAAATTCAAATGAAATATTGTTTAAAAATATAATTTAGTTTTGAAACCTTTTCACAATTTTGCAGAGTTACTAAATTGTATCTAAAATAAGTGTTTCAACACTCCCTCATCCTATTTGTACATATGAAGCTAACATGATGGGCTATTTTGCACCAGTTACACACTCAAAACTTCATCATCATATACTTTTCTAAGCATAAAATGATGTTATTTTAACAGTTTAATAAGAAACAGAGTACTTACAATATGAATATGCACTAATTTATCTTTCTGCGTCAGAGAGAGAGAGAAAAAAAAACTATGAGCCCCCTACATTCTCTTGAGCCCTCCCTATTGTTCACTACGGCCCTGCGTATTAGACGCAAGATAGCAATTATTAGCCAAAGATTTCGCCAAAGATTAAAATTGCATTCTCAGTTTTTAAAAACAATTAAGAAAATATGACACCCAGATATTCTTTAAAATACATTTTTGTAAAAATTAATTGATGTATCTTTTGTAAAGTAAGTTTACAACGAACTAAAAGTCACTAAATTCATAGATGAAAACGGAATAAAACCAACAACATTCACCGGGTTTTATAGCCAACGATATATTGACATAACAGGTTTTTAATTACTATTTTTTTCAGTTGCTATGAAAAAATGACAACTAAAATATACAGTGATCTGTTATTTTCCATGGAGAAAAGAGATAGATGGAGGTGCAGTATGCGATTAAAACGGTTTGATGGGCGTTATTCTTCCAATATAAGTCTCTCATTCGACCCAAACAAAACAATCACATGGAACAGAGACCGAATTTTTTCTCTAAATGATAAAGATCTGAATATATTTTAGCATTATAAAATATCATTTCGTTGTATTATGAATTAAAATTGCATCGCTAAAAGTTTTTCTTTTTTGTGAAAGCACGTCGTTGCGTTTGATGCAATGCAGCGAATTTTAGAGTTGCATTTTTTGGCGTCACCTCCAGCCACTAAACTGCATCTCTATTTTTTTTTCTTTTTTACTCTATGGCTATTTTTTCTCTTTTCCCACATAAATGCGATACTCAAGTTGCCACCATTAGGGAAATTGAACCAAAAACTACAAAAAAATTAATATCTCAAAAACAAATTGAGATACAGTTTTATAACAAACGGCATTTAAAAGTGCATTTTTTTCTCTAAACGATGGTATAAAGATTGAAAACGTGCAATGTCTAGAAGTTTAAAAATTTACAATAGCGAAAATTGCAAAACCGAAATTTCATCGGAAAGTGTTGCCATTCAAAACATGACGTATGCGTTACGCACAGATACGTTTGGCCTTTATTATATAGATATATTTCTTATTATAGCTGCTGTCAATTAAATGCTACCTCCGAAATAAATATGCCATTAAGAAATAATAATAACAATAAAAAATTTAAAAAGTATGTATTAAGTTATAAATCTTCTATGATTTTAAAACAGATTTATTTTATAATATAGCAGTAGTAGGCCGAAAACAGTTCAATACTACGTAGTTCAATACTAAGAAAAATACAAACCAAAAAAGAAAGGAAAACAATTGTTTACCGTTGTAAGTCGATATCCTAGTTTATGTCGGTTTAAAAATACATAAGATCTTCAATTTTATATTGAAAATATTTTACCGGAAGTTTAAAATGAAACATATTAAAAGATAAAAAAAATACTATTTTTAAAGTTTTATAAAAATCTATCCGGAGTTTTTAATCTTCAAACAGCCACAAGTAAACTTATAAGTGTGTTATCTAAATTTATATGCTGAATTGTTTTCAATAAAATAATAATAATAATAATAATAATAATAATAATAATAATAATAATAATAATAATATATTTCTTTTAACATGAGATTTTATACTATGGTATACACATGAAAGACAATTCTCAAAAAATAAAATTCGAAGAGCATTTAATAAGTAATAACATGGAAAATCAAATATGTAAATATATATATATATATGCATATATATATATATATATATATTTAAAATGAAATATCGACAAAATATTTTAGATAAAATCGTTACTAAAATTTTCTAAGCCTAATGAATTAGGATACAACCAGTATATTATTTATTCTGCGTGATTGCTATATTTATATGATAATTTTAAATTTAGACAAAAATGGAGTTTTCATACCAGCAGGATTTTAGAATAGCAGAATCAAAAAGAGTAATAATAATAAAGGATTAAAATATCTCATAAGTACAAACCATGAAAGTATTACAAATGTATTTAAATTTAGAAAATAAACTTTATCACAGAATACTTCATTACAGTTAAAATCTTAATCTGTAAGTTAAGTAATATATATTTACAATTCAAAAGATTTCTTTTATTTTTTATATATATAAAATGTTTGTATAATGTTAGTTGTATTTAATATCATGTCACATTAAATGTTATCATTAAAAGTCACAAAAATTTACTATAAAACTGTTTAAACAATTTCAATATATGGTGTAATCATTTAAAAACTACATTAGAAGATTGTTATACAAAAATGACATCCAACAAAATTAAGCTAATTGTATATAATTCCATAGTACATATTCAATGACCAAGTTCAACATGCTTACATTTTCTTTAGCAGTTTTAAAAACAATGTTTTCTTTAAGGGGACAGTAGACCTTTATTTGAGCAAAATTTTCTATAACAAAATCATCGCAAAAAAGTTTATTTTGTGGTATAATAGTACTAAAAGAGTTTTATCTTATTAAAATATCATTTGTGACGATTTTAAGAAGTAAATAATAAAGGTAAGTGTATTTATATATTTTTAACCTGTTTTTCTCAAAACTAAACTTTTTCAGCGATTTCAGATTTGTTGAAATGTTCCTTGCTACGTAATTTTTGATCAATATTTATGAAATTGATAAGGAAGTATCCTGATATTGCTCACAAAGAAATTATGTAAGCTTTTTAAAATTCATCTTAATTAAGATAGTCGAATTTGATTTTTTACTTATTAAAAGGCAAAATTTTGATGAAAATCGATCTGGAATTTAGAATAAAACCTATAAAATGTTAAGTAATCAACAGATTAAAAAAAATATTACACAAATTTGTTTATAATAATGTTTTAAGTGATAAAAATGCAAAAGTAAGAAAATAGCTTAAAATTAACACACGAGGAGCATTTTAAAATTTCGTTTATTTATTTATTTTATTATTATTATTTTTTTTTTTTAAGTAAAAAAAAAATAATAAGATTGGAAATTTTTTTGAAGGTGTTCCATATTCTTTTGGTGAAATGTATATATGCAAAAAATTTCATATTGCTAAGATAAAAAAAAAAAAAAAAATAAATAAATAACGTCCACCGTCCCTTTACCCTTTCCATATAAACAAGCAGTTGTGTTTTTTTAACGTTTAATTCACATCAGAGTTTTCGGATTTTTATTTGAAAATAAGATAATGCAAGTTTACAACTTTTTTCTTTTTTTTTCACTGAAGTTGTAAAAGTAATACTTTATTAAAAAAAAATTCGGATATGAATGTTGATTAAAATTAAGTGTAAAGAGATAAAATGTACTCTACCATCTTTCAAGAGGTTAATAATTTACATGAAAAGATAGAAAAGATTGCATTATATTAAATACTATCTATTGAAAAAATCGAAGAAAAAATCTACATAAGAAGAAAAAATAATTTGCCAATATTTCATTTTAAAATTTTATTTGCAATCAAATAAAAAAAAACCTAAACAAATTGATAAAACAAAATAAAAATAAAATAAATAAACAAATAAATATAAATGATTTTAAATAATAAATTGGTAAATATAAATAAATAAATTCCATGAATAATTAACTTTATGGTAATTTAAGTTCCATTATAGTTAAACATTTAAATTTTATAAATTGTAGATGTTGGAAATTTTCGTAAATAAATTTCGAACTAAGTATGTTAAATGAAAATTTTTGCTCATATATTCTTTTTAAGATATCCATCTTAGAAAGGTATATACAACTAAGAACAAAGAAAATGTTTTCAAGTAATAAGCAAACTTTCAAAATCTACCCCTCCTCTCTCTCGTTGAATATAACAAGTTATGTATTCTTTAGAGAAAGTAGTATGATAAAACTACTAAGTAGTAACTCGCAAGTGTTTATTCAGAAAACTGACATATTTAAATGACTTAATTTGGTCAATAAATAATTGATAAGTTTATTCTAAAGCTGAATACATAAAAGTGCATACAAAATATTTGCACAAAATTCAACTTATTTATCAGGTGCTTAAAGAAATTCTAACTCTCCTATGTACAATATTTTAGCTATTATGGCGATAAAAATAATTTTTTATTAAACATTTTTGCAAATAATTACTAAAGTGTATAAATTTATTAAGAAGCAACTTTTTGTCACATCAGATAGTAAAATGTCCAAAATTAATTTTCAGTATGAAGAACAACATGAAGAAATTTCTTAACTGATAATTCTCATTCTGAAATATTAAAATTTCTTAGTAACCAGTCAAATGATGTTATCTCTCAAAATTTCCGAGGAAGATGCACGACATCAGAAAAAAAAAAAAGACTTCTTATGTTTAATTTTCAAAGGAAGGAAAAGAAATAATAATTAAATAACACTAGTTGGTGAATATATTTTCCTTCCAGCTATGAATAATAATAAGTAATCACAAAATCATATTCTTTTGGATAATATTTTAAAGGGACTATATTTAATTTTTAAAATAAATTTGTATTTGAGCCAAAAAAAAGATTTAATATCTTTATTTATCTTAATATCTTTTATATTTATATACACTAATGAATTTTAAATGCATTCTTTAATTTTACCATCACATTTATGCTGACTGTTTTAAATTTATAAGAGGCGAAAACATTTTGTTTGCATAGTAATAATTACTAACATTCATCATTTACAAACATTTTTCAGTGGCACCGCCAAATCTATACTACTTGCTTTGAATTTATAAGAGGCGCAAAAATATTGTTTGCAATATTAACAATTCTTTTAAGGCAATTAATTTCCTTTAAGAAAAAACAAAACTCTTCGCCTTTTTATACTATTCTTATAATAAGTATCACTTATTAATTATGTACAATAAGAGCCGGAAAGCTTACTTAAAAAATAATCAGCAATATTCACTCAGGAGATCCATAACTCTCGTTTAATTCATGTATTAATAGATTAATTACAGTAAATAGCACGAAAAAACTCGTTCAAACAATTAAAAGTCATTACTCCTTCATTTCTAAAAATAAAGCATAAGTAAAGGACAGATAAAAATATCTTATCAACCTTAGAGAATGAACAAAAAGCCTAACCTGTGCTTTTGCGGCATCTTAGTGAAGAATGGGAGAGAATTAGCATGCGCTGTAAGGCCCGGCAGTGAATTGCAATTAGTGTTAATCTGATTTTTGCTAATTATTCTCAGTTACTTAATTAGCTGTGATAGCTCCGCGTGGTGGTAAAAACCCCACAGCTAACAGGTGGTTTGAGGAAAAGTTGAAGTCTTTTCTTTTGCCGATGATGTGTGGTTAGAATTTAAAGTTGGTTACTTGTTTCTCGTGATTTTCTCTTGAAAAGCAATTTGCTTGATTTAACATTCATTTTAAAAAAAAGTTTGACTTTGTCCGGAATTAAAAAGAAAGAAAAATTCTTATGCATTAGCGTGAGAACATGGCAATAAAAAAAGTTTTTAACTTTCGAATTACATGGATCAAAAGTTTCTGTTAGGTTTATTAAATATTTAGCAACAAAGACTTAATGGAATATGTGTTACATATTTTGATTTTTGTTAAAATTAATAATAAGTTCAAAAATTAACCAGTATAAAATTTCGCAAAGTACTCTTTCGATCTAATTATTATGAGAGATAAATTAAGGCTCAAGTTCACGTAATGTTTCAATAATTAAATTAAAGTAGAATTTTTTTTTCTTCAACAAAATAAAAAATTAATGGCAAATACAAATAATAAAATAAAATTTTTTACCTGTGCAATTTGGGCATCTAAAATATCTCATTAAATAATTCCAATTACACATGCTAGTTTAAAAGGAAAAGTTTAAATTCTGCATTTTCGAAATAGAGAATAAAATAATAGGAAAATATTTTTATGTCATTTATTTGTTATGCATTTGTCTCTTTATAAAATTATCTATTGCGCCTATTACTTACGAAGTTAAAAAATGGTTGTTATTTTATAGCTGTTCTCATTTGTTGCTCTGCTCATTTTTTCTAAAAAATTAGTTTTCTAGAATTTTAGAAATAATTTTAATTAGTAATTTAAATAATTTTAACTCATACACATATATATGTATGTGTGATTATATATGTACATATGTACACTTCATTTTTTAGGAGACTTTTAAGAGGCTCTTTAAATTTATATACTGATCTGAAAATGACTATGAAATTACAGTCCTATAAAAGTCTTAAATGATATGAAACTAATTTATTTTACCCTTACAGCTGAATATCAGAAAAATGGCTTATTGTTCTGATATAACTTTTTTATTATTATTATTTGTAAAAGCACGTACGTAATTGATAGGGGAATTTAAAATATTAGTACTCCAAATTCATTTAAAAAAGAGCAACAACTCATTTCTCTCCATTAATGTTCTTTCTACTATTTACTCTAATGTTGATTTACAATTTCTTATTTATTTATTTATTTATTTTTATTAAGGAATTTTAAACATCATAAAATTATTTTGATATTGAAAATTATATTTCTTTTACTTCCTTTCGTCTAATAGCAAAAGTAAACATAATATAAATATTATTCCAGCAATTAAACAAGTATAGATATCTAAACCTCATTACACAAAAATCACAACTAGATACTTTTAAAAGTTTCCAATAAAGTAATTAAAATATTTCACATAAAATAGGTCAAATAAAAATAGACAAAATGATGTCAAATAAAAACAAACGGTTTATCTATTTGTAATATTTAAAAACTCCAAAATTTAAAAAATTTCAATAAGAAAAAGTATCATATCTCGTTGGGGTTTAGTCATAAAATGACAGAATTTTAACTATTGTATTTTTCAAAACATAGAGAATTATTTCTCTACATACAATTTACAAGGCCCAAAGACAGTATAATAGCTAAATATCTCTATTTTTTTTTTTTTTTTTTTTTTTTTTTTTTTTTTTTTTTTTTTTTTTTTTTACAAATCAATAGCATGATTATTTTTTATCAACATTTATTACCTTATTTTAAACACTTTTGGAATTTATATAGCCCACATGTTTCCAACAGGTTAAAATAAGAGCGCATTTCAATCTTTATGTTAAAACCTCTATACATCGCTCGATTCAGAACTCTAAATTTCCATTTTTGTTGATTGTACTATTTCGGTTCTATTCAATCATAATTTAGTAAAACAACACATTAATTAAATTATTTTGAATTGCTATAAGTGATTTATAAAAATAACATAATATGGCAAATAAAACCTTTTAGTTTTACATGTTTCGTTGCTCTGACGGCAACGTCTTCAAAAACAATAAATGATAAAAGAAATTCTTCGCTAAAATCATTTATTATTATCATTTATTGTTTTTGAAAAAGTTGCCGTCAGAGCAACGGAACATGTCAAAACTAAAAGGTTTTATTTGCCATATTATGTTATTTTAATAAATCACTTATAGTAATTAAAAATAATTTGATATTTTAAAGTGATTTTTTATATTATATGTAACACATTAATTTTTAAATTATTTCTTATTGTTTTCTATTATCTGACGCACAACATCAATTAATTTAATAAATTTTAATGATATATATCAATATAACAAACATAACATTTGAAGCTTATTCAAATTAGGCATTAAATAATTAAAGTAAACATCCAAGTAAGTTTACTTTCTAAGTAAACATCCAGATTTTTCCATTACACAATTTTGCGTTTCAACTTTCAAGCATTTAGAATTAAAAGAAATTTCTTTTGTGAAAAAGAACTGACATACATTTTCATTTTTTTTTTTTTTTTTTTTTGTTTTTTTGTTTTAAACATTTAAAATTAATTAAATTCTGAAGTTGAAACAGAAAGTTATCTCTCAGCTAACTAACGATATAAGTATCCCACTCTTGTTTAAAAGTCATTTACATGTTACAGTTGAATTTCTACACTATGTAGTAAAATTTAAAAGCTAAATTGTTTACCCCAATTTTTTCTCTTGACTAGGAATTTAATTAAGCATAATGTTATACAATATTGCTTACATAAATTTAGAGTTTTAAACTACTTTAAAACTAAACTTAATAATGAAGGTTACTTTTGATATTTTGCTTATGAAATGTGTTGCTAATGAAATAACTTATTTGTATTACTTAGTAAAAAATTTGCAAAAAATCCAATTAATCTTTGTTACTAACAATAGTATTTATAAAAATAATAGTTCTAGGCTACAAGAAAAAAAATAATAAATAATAATAAATAAATAAATTAACTAGAGGGAGAGAGATTTTAAAAAGTCTAATTTCAAAGCATTCAGATATTTTTTTTTCTTTTGACAACTTTAAATTAGAAGCTTATATATATATACAATTGTTTTTCCCTTTGAATTCATGTTGATAATAATAATCCTTGAAATAAGGGAATTTTTATTAAAAAAAATTTAGTGATTCCTTCAAAATAATCTTTAACTCTTTTTTAGAGAATTTTTTTATTTGTTTATTTTATTTTATTTTATTTATTAATTATTATTATTATTATTATTATTATTTTGAAACATTGAGCAAAGCTGAAAAGCATTATAGGATAAGCTAGTTTGGTTAATTTAAAACATTGTATATTTTGTAGCACATTTAATTGGTCAAAAAGGAATTTGGTGATTATAATTATTGAGAAAATTTACCTTATGAAAAGAGGCATGTTAATTTATTTCTTATTCAAGCTTTAGTATTAAGTCTGTGACTTGAAATATTTCAAATGGAAGAACAATAGTCATGTAGGTATTACATCCAAATGCTAATAAATCTAGTATTCGGCCTTTTTCTTTTTTTTTCTTTCTTTTTTTACCAGAATTAAAATTGATCTGAATTAAAAGAATATAATACGGCGGTTGGCGGTGAAGCAAATGATTATATCACCGAGTTACGAGATGAAATCATGATGTAAGATAAGATTATTAGGAGTATATTAAGAAATGGCTGGTCTGCTTCGGCGTTTCTTAGTAAGATAAGAGCAACAAATAGATGCCAACTCGTCATTTTGGCATCACAATCTCATCATCGAGTTATGAGAAGAAACTGATGCCAAATTAAAGCTAAAATAACGTATTTTAATAACAATTTGGTCTGGATGCGCATATCCTGATAGAAACCCTTGGTAGACTAAAATTTATAACACAAAAAAGATGTCATAATGTACAATTCAAATCATATAAACATAATATTTTACATTACATTGCCATATATCCAACTTTGCCATCGACTTTCAAGATGAATTAATCGTTCCGTTACTCGATGAAGTAATAGTGACACCAAAATAACGAGTTGGCGCCCGTTGTTGTTTATATTGTACCAAGAAATGCAGAGGCAGACCAGTCATTCCTTAATCTACTCCTAATTATCTTGTCCTACATTATGATTTCATCTCAAAACTCGATGACGTTGTCATTTGCATCCTCGCCGCTTTGTCTATAATAACTTATATAGCAAATTACTCATAAAAATATTGCGCGCCTAACATAGGTCGCCAGTCGCCAAGTGGCAACTAAACTTTTTGAATTGGAAAGTAATTTTCGGCGTCTAAATCACCATGGCGAATTTTGCTTTTTTTCGCGATCTTTTGATGAAAATCACGTGTTTTAGCGATTTTCTTACCAAAATCGGGATTTTTCGTGATCATTGGACAAAAATCGCATTTTCAGCGATTCTTTAGTGAAAGTCGCAGCGTTTTTTTTTGTTTGTTTTTGTGATCCTTTGATAAAATTAACTTTTCTTTCGTGATCTTTTGACGAAATTCGCGTTGTTTCTTATTTTCTATTAGAAATAAAGCCCATGTGGTGACTGGAATATTTGGGTTTAGGAACCACTGGCTCCTTAAAAATTTTGGGATCTGCACCTTATAGTGTCTTAAATATAAGCTAAATGATTAGATAATTTTCAATGCATATCCATAAAAGAATATTTGAAAATCCATATATATTATAAGGGAGGAATTTCAAAATTTTGGAGGAATGAGAAGACTGCACAGTTAGAAGAAAAAAAAATCACCTTTACAGTGAACGATAAAGTTAATTACTAAAATGAATTAACTAAAATAGCTTACTATACTTATAGTTTATAGTTAATTACTAAAATAGCTTTTTTGACAAGAAGAAAAATATTTTATATAGCAAAACAACAAGTACCTTAAAAAAATTATTAATGAGAATAAATCACATGATTGTAAATTCACTCAAATTGAAAAATGTACTTTTTTTTTTAAATCTTAGAAATCTTTCGAAATTCGTATTAAAAGATCTATTTTTTTTTTCTTATTGTCTATTGAAGTATAACTTCAAATGCTTTAAAAATTTAAAGATAATAAAGCTACATAATGTATATACATATATTAATTACTAGCCATTATAATTAGTATTATTTATTTTTCGGTTTAAAGAATTAGTTGTTTGGTTACGTTTAAAAATTATTTTGAATGTTTATCTTAATTGCAAATTTTGAATGATCTTGATTGAGTTGTATAAAAAATACTTATTCTAAAATTACATATTGGATAAATACTGTTTGTTGATTAACAGTCCAAATTTAAGTGTTCTACAGTTTTTATTACAGTTTTGAAAAAAAATTCAATATTTTAAGAACAGGGTGATTAAAAAAAGATTGGATAAACTTTAAAATGTAGAAAATTGACTTGTTAACCCATTCATTCAGTATAAATACAGAATTTCTTATTCGATACCGAATTAGGTTTTTTTCCCCTATGATTTCATGGTGAAGCTATTTTAATGAATTTTTTAAACAGGCTGACTTTAATTTCTGAAAAATGTAATGATATTACAAAAAATAATATAAATGATTATAATCTTTATTTACCCATAGTGTTGAATTAGACGCTCCATATTTACAAATGTAATTGAGAGTTCATACAGATTCACTTACAAAAATACTCTGCACTTCCATTATTTTTATATTACTGCATTTCATTACAAAGCAAAGGAAATGTCTCGAAAATTGCTTTCAAATAACTTTATTTTAAATAAAGTTACATTAACGATATTTTAGATAGTTTACTAACAGAAAAATATTGTGTTTGTATGATGCTTTCTTGTAAAACTGGGGTCTCATAACTAGGATCTCAAACATTTTAAAATTTTCATCCTCAGTGCAAAAATGATGTAGTTTCAAGTTTTCATCACTTTCTAAATATTTATTAAAATTATATAAGTATCTGTAGTATATTTAAGTCATATTTAAGGCTTTATAAAATACAAAAATAAACACTTACAATATAATGTAATAAAAAATAAAATTCAGTTAATATTGCAATCTTTTTACATGCTATGTCAGAATCCGTACGATAACTTAGTTTAAAATAGACTTATTTTAAAATTTTCCCTAATATATATTTTGTAGAAGGAATTAATTATTAAGATAAATAAAAAATTTCATTACTTTATAATCATTAATTAATAATTTTTCCAATCAGTTTTCAATTTTTCAAATTCAATTAAATTTTTAAGATATTTATGTCAATGAATTTATATATCATTAATTCATTCTATAAAGTATAGTTTAAAGTTTAATTAACGCAAGATTAATGTTAATGTATTTATTTTCAGTTAAGTTATCGTGCGGATTGTGGCATACCATGTGAATTTTTTTTTTTTTTACAGTATTAATTGATTTTCATTTATAATGTATTACAAGTGTTTATTTAATATTTTATAAAGACTTAACTATGACTTAAATATGTTACAAGGCTTTGTGTAATTTCAATATGAAAAGTTATAGAAACTATTTTTGCACCGGCGACGGTGACTTTAAAAGGTATTAAGAAAGATAATGTATTCCTTTATTAAAGATAATATATCTTTTTAACTGCCAAAAATAACGTTTAATGAATGTTCTATACAGATGTTGGTCTCTACAACAATCAAATAACATATAATTATGAACGATAATTATGTTCGGTTTAGACCCAAGAAAGTTATCTGCATTTTCATTTTTAAGGTTTTTATTTTACATATTTTTATATAACTAAATTCAAAAGTTAAAATCGTAATTATCTGTCTTCCTGAGATAAATGCCTCATGTAAATACATTAAAATTTTCAATGAAAAAGCCTGGTTTCTTTGATGGGAAAAAAATCGTTTTGTTGTTCAATATTACTTTTCAAATTTTATTCAATCTTTTTTTATTCGCCCTGTATATTTACAGTAAAATTTTTTTTATTCTAATTGTGATATTTAAGTACGAATGAAATGTGAGTTTCCGGCAATATTTATCAGAACAAGTAATATTATAAAATATACATAAGTTAAAGGGCACTCAGAAATAAATATGAAGTCAAGGGGTACAAGTGACAAAAATTCGAACTGGAGTAAATTGAGCTTAAATATAATTGATGTTACATTTGAACATCAATAATAATTGACTGAATTGAAATAGGAAACTGCCGTTTGTTTCACTGTGGTCTTTGAACTCTTATTTCAATAAGTGTAAAAAATGTGGAGCACAATTATCTTTAAATCTATACTATAATTAATTACTATTTATTATTATTCGGCAAAAGTACTGAAAAAAATGAAGTATTCAAAAATGAATAAGTCGATATACTCATATCGAATTGAGTATGTTTGGATTAAAAATGAACACATTGCTTTCTCAATTTTTAAACCACATATGTTATCAAATCCAAATAAATGATAATTCTGTATCCAGTATTGGTTTATTTCATTCATGGTGGCATAAAAAATCCTTATTAATGTAAATATTAAATTATACATAGTATTTTAAAATAATTTTAAAGTATACTTGCAAATAATGATCTTGTCATAAAAATGTTCGATTTGGGTATTTTACTTATAATTTTGCTATTTCTCTTAACAAATAATCAATGAAAAGTTTATTGCTCATAATTTTGAGCAAGAAATAAATACCAGCATATTTTCACTTTAATTTGTAAATTCAGGGGGCAGTTCATAACGATTTATATTTGAACATACCTATGGAATCAAAAATGAGTACATGTGTTTCTCAGTTTTGAGAATTTTTGGATCGGAGCTATTTTGAGTATCTGAAGTACTTAAAATTGAGTACTTTTTACTCAATTTTAAGAACCTATTTTTTTCTTCAGTGATGATTTATCTCTTAAAACGCAGCACATAATTAGAAAATCACTTATGTTTCTTTACATGAAAAGAAAAAAAAGCATATTTCCGGGTCGTTTGTGCACTTAGTTTATTTTATTTTTAACACTTATACCGCTTGGCTTCTGGGACTCTCATATATATTTGCTTAAATCAAACAATAGTTCTTTCAAATAATATATAAAGTAAAAAAGATTGTCAAAATGTCCATTTTAAGTTATACTAATATAAAATTATGTAAAAATAATAATTTATACACTTTTCAGTATTATGATGTTAGGAAGTCTAAAAAATAAACAATACTAAGTAGCAAAGTAAGAAATAATAAGTGTTTTGTTGTTTTTCCTTGTTGTTTGTTTTTGTTTTTGAAACAATATTAATATACATATAAAAATAAAAAGTAATATAAATTAAATTATAGTTATACTTCCGCATATACTTTACTATTTTCTTGATGATTTTAATTAAAATTAAATATTTTGAATTCTATTAAGTAAAGAAAAAAAAAGATAATACTTCAAAGCAAAATATTCTAATTATCTAAAATTGGTTATGAAAAACATGTTTATTAAATAAAGAAATAAATTTAAGAAGAAAAACAAATATAAAAATGCCTAAAAATATAGATGTTAATTAATAACGATAAAGTATTTTAGAACTGAATTCGATAACTTGAAAATGAATGAAATTGTGATTTTAATAATGCTTTAAAATTATTACAAAATTTTTTGCAACCAAAGTAAAAGTATATTGGTAAATAAATAAAAAATAAGTCACCTTATAACAATAAAAATAAAATTTAAAATGTCATTTTATTTAGCAATATTTGAAAATAAAAACTGTCTATAATTATTTAAAAAGAAAATTAGCTTGACTTTGATTTTTATAATATTTGAAACACATTTTGAACTAAACAATTCCGACAACTTAACAGAGAAAAAAAATGAAAATACAGTCTAAATGCAATAAGAATAAATGCGAAATTTATTTTTCAATTATTACAATGTATTGTATTGCTTCTATTTCTTGCATACATTAACTTTTAGCATTTTTTCTGTAATATGAAAAAAAAATTAATTCAACCCCCTTCACTGATCCATTTTATTTCATATTGTGTTATAAAGAACCTGATGAAATGCAAGATATACATTTTTCAATGAAGTGTTTGTGATTTCTATTTGTCAGATTTTCTTCTTCTTTATCTTTTATAAAAAAGGGCAAAGGAAAATTTTCTTTATAAATGGTAATAATAATTGAGTATATTTTTTTTCACAATAACTTATGAAAATCAGAATACATCATGCTCTTTAAACTTTATTTCATAACATCGTAATTTTTTTTTTTTTTTTTTTTTTCACTCTAAAAGACATTTGCATTTATAGACTTCTCTAAACTGTAAATAATTCTTAATTAGTATAATAAAAAAATTATACTAATTTTGTATTTTGTTTTTATCTCTATCTGATTCATCATCTTAAATTAAAAATTTTGCTATTTAAAAAAAAAGTAAAATAAATAAATAAAATAAATGAATAAATACTTGAAAGCAATAAGATAAAAAAAAATTGTTTAAACTATTTTTTTAAATAAATATATTAGTTAAATTAAATTACAAATCATTCTGAAAATCTTCTGTCTGTGAATGAAGATCAAGGAATGTAAATGACAAGTTGTACATTTTATCTAATATGCAACTAAAAATCTCAGATTCATTAACACAAGAAAAACCTTATAAAATAGCATCAAAATCGACTGAAAAAATGGTCGCAGCAGTTTCTTCTATAAAAAATTGCGTTGCAGCATTTTTTGCTGTAAATTAGCTTTCTAAAAAGTGTGTTTCAGCGCGATCTCATGCGATTGGGGACCTCTGTATATTGCCTTTTTCGCAAAAAGTTTAACAGTAAAACTAACTTTAAAATTAGATTTTTCATCAAAATTTCAGAGCAATAAAGAACGTCTGTAATCATGCAAATATCTTACAGAAAACAATTCTGGCAATCAAAATATTAACAGATTTTGGTATTTTCCTCTTTTTATTTTCTTAGAGTGTACTTATAATAAAAAAAATCTAGGGATAAATAGAAAGTCTATCCTAACACAACCACGATCAATGAAAAATATTTAAATTTTTCTCAGCAGAACACATAACATGTTACAGCGCATACAACATATAAATTCATACATACAGATTAAAAACACGTAAATAAAATTTCGCAATTAACTATTTATGGTCTTAATTATGGATTAACTGATATTGTAGAATTAAAATTATTATTTTCGTTGTTATTGTTACTGACGTTGTTTTACTCAAGGATATGTATACATCTTTCTTTATACAACACTGCTAAAAAAATATGCAACGTTATTCCATAAGATTGGTGGCAAGATGCTGTCTCAAGTTATATGGAGTAGTTTAATGTTATATAGTGGTGTAATTTAAACTGATATAATTGTTGTAATATTGCACATTAGTGTAACATAAGACCAGTTATATTTGTTAAATTATTCAATAAAATGAAGGCAGCAAGGCTACCACCAATTTTTTTGAGGTAACGTTATATGATTTTTGAGCAATGAATGTCGTAGAAAAGACGTTTCTCCAAATGTTATTTTGCGCAGTTGTTTATGGAAAATATAAAACTATTATAAATAGATAAGAAACTTTTTTAGAATATAAATTAAAATATCAAGTCTTTAATACACAAATTTACCAAAATAATTTTGTGATCATGGTTTCAGTACAATGCATTTTAGTTTAATTTTTTATATTGTTTTGTTGTTATATGCGTAAATATACGTTGTTAAAGAAAAAGAAAAGTCTGTAAAGTTATTTAACATTTTCTAAGAAACTAAGATTTCGAAAACTTTTTACACAACGGCAAAGAAAAAAAAAAAAAAAAAAAAAAAAAAAAAACTTATGTAACAGAATTGGTTGCATGAATTTTTGCTGTTATCATTACTTAAAAAATTCTAGAAATGCCAGCTTTCTAGAAAAAGTTTAATAACTTTACAATTTTTTTTTTTTTTTTTTTTTTTTTTTTTTTTTTTTTTTTTTTTTTTTTACAATTTACATAATTAATTCGTTTTCAAAATTGAGTTTTCAAGATAACTGCATTTATCATTACATTTTTACAACATTGAAACTAATGATTAAAAATAAAATCATAACTGCTCCTGTTATTCCCATGAAATAGGAGCATTATCTTATTTTTTGAAATTAAAGTTTTTTTCTTTTAGTATTTGCACATGATAATTGTTTAAATAATAATTTTGTATTTAGGCGAATTGAAAAAAATTATGGTATCCAAAAATAGTAATCAATAAATAAGCGAAACTGGCATAAAAATATTTTTGCGCCCGAAAATTTATTATGCATACAGAGAAAATTGAATATTATTAAATAAAAAAATTTATTAAATCAGTTAGATTTTTAAATCATAAGATTTTAAGATTTTCACCTTTTATTTAAATATTTTAATAAACAATTTATCTTACTTGAGAGATGCGTTACTCAAGATTATAGTTTTTATCATATTGGAATCGAAACATTTCAATGTTATTTGATTTTAACTTTTTGTAACACCTCTGAAAAAATATAAATTGTTTATTAAAAAATATTTTTAAATATTTTTATAAGCTTAAAATGGTGTATTAAAAAAATAATTTCTCAACTTAAATTGCGGAAATCTTTGTATTATAATTCGTTTGTTATATTCAATAAATTAATCTCAACTTTGGATGTTTCTCGGAAATGTTTGTGTTATAATGTATGAAATGTAACCCAGCTTGTAAAGCAGAAAGAATAAATATGTAATTTGTAAAACAAAAAATCAGTTGAAGGAGAAAATTAAAAAAAAAAAAAAAAAAACATTTAAATATTGAAATAGTATGAATCTGATTCTTTTTTACAGTATGTTCATTTCATCTTTGAATAATAATTTTTCAGAGAAGATAAAAACGCCCAAGAAAATCACAAAATAAAAATGGATAATGTTGTTGATATCATTTATTTTTGAAAAGAGAAAGATTTTGTTTTAGTTTGTTGTTTTTAAAAGGAAAAATACACATTTCTCATGGTAAAATTTTAATAAAATTTCTACAGAAATAATTCAAAATTTATAAAAAGTGAATCAGAAAATCATTTAAGTAAACCGATAAAAGGCCAAATTTTAATTCTATATTACAATTAAAAAAAATGGGCAAATTAAATTAAAAATCAATTTTAAATTTCTACAGATAAAAATATCGCATGAAAAGACATTATTTACACATAAATTAAATATATAATGAAAAGTCCATGCAATTATTGAAACAAGATAACACTAATGTTACATTTCTAGGATAACAGTAATTCTAAATTATCCAATGTATTAATATATTAGGAAATACATTACTTTTTTACGGTTGTCGGAAAAGTACACAAAAGAAATCGCGATAAATCATCTGTAATCCCAAACGAAAGTATATTGTAATAAAATCCAATATGGACAAGGAACTGAATAGTAAAGCATCCTAAATCTGTAACTACTGTAACAATAATATCCCAAGATCAACAGCATCCTGAATTCCATAGCACTGTATCGTGATGATCTTAACACACCTTCTTCGTCGACTAGTTTCAAAGTGATGCTATCTTCTGGACTACTCCTGACCAAAAGGTAAGAAAGAAGAATTTTTTTTCCTTTCCGAAGATTTATGTGTGGCTATGGCCCGTGATCGAATTTGGGGGGCGGTCTGGCCTTTCTTCCGACTAACCGGGTTAAAGCGGCGCCCAAATTGAGTCTAAGCAAGAAAAATGACGTATATTGAGCCGGCTGAAGAAATATGAATTGCTGCGAAATCAGGTTAGCTAGCTAGGGGGATCTAAATAGTCATCCTCTTGGATTATTCAGCATCGACCTGACGCTATCAAATTATTTAATTTCCGGGCGGAACCTTTTGCTTTCTCCCTGCTCCTAGGAATTTTCCCGTCTCCCTCCTCCCCTTTTTCCCTCTCACGCAGCTCTCTCAGTAACTCGGTTACTGAGATCTGAACGTTTAAAGGCAAAGCATTGAGTCTTATTTCTTCAGTTGCTCCGCAATTTACGGTAGGTTAAGGTTATACCCTTTATCTTCAACATTTTCCAAATACTAGTATTCAAACAAGTCATTAAATCCCCTCACCAGTTTTGAAAAAACGATCCTTTACAGTAGTTCTTTGAGAGTTTATGTAGTGTTTGATCAAGTATAGATGTGTTTAGTCATCTAATCTTTCCCAATTTCAGGAACTAAAAGAAAAAATAAATTTAAAGGCAATTTCCAGCAAATGGAAGTTTGTAAGAATTTATAAAGCTCACATTTTACCCTACGAACTTTACTCACTTACATTTAAGATAGTTTTTCTGGTTAATATTAATTTACTTTTACAAAACAATGGATGTGTTACACATTGAGATACTAATGTAGCATAGCAAAGTTTAAATAGAAGACATAATCATGAGATAAAAGTCTACTTTTAAAAATATAATGAAAAATTATTTTTAAAGCACTCACTTTGCAATGCCATTCCCGCTGAGCTGAAGACAGAAGCTGGTCCTTGATCATGTCTGGGCCTTGCTACCATGCCACATGGTGGAGGACCTACACCCGATGGGCCCCCGAAGGACCTTGGCACTGCTGCGGTGCTGTACCTGTAAGCTGCTGCAGGGGTCATTTGGCTGCAGGATCCCAAATCTGCGTAGGAGCAAGGTAACTGGCAACTTGGCAATTCCATGGAGCCCAGTGAACAACTAGGATCAAAGGTTGGTTGGTTCAAGTACGAATAGTCCATACTGACACCAAAGGTGGATGAATGAAGAAGCGAAATCGTGACTGAGGTTAGGGCCAACTGTTTAATTGAATTGAACTTTCGTTTGATAATGTGTGGAATTTCTCGAAACGGGATGTAATAAAATTAATTTGGACTTTTTAAGTGATCGGTGGGATTAAAATCAGTCAGATATCTATGACAAGAATAAAGCTCATTCAATTAAAATGTAAAATTTATCAATAACTTCCATCAATACTAATAAATTAGGTGCCTCTAATATAGGTTAATAAACTGATAATTTGGCAGAAAAACTCCTTTATCTACTTAGCAAGTCTAATGTAAAAATTAAATTTTAAATAAGGAGTATGTAAAAATGGAATCAAATTCAATTTTCTGGCCACTCTAGATATTATCTATGGTTGGGGCACCGGTTACGATACGAGTCGGAGGAACATTATCGGCCAGCTCAACCGCGGCTGGTAATCTTTATATGTGCAGGTTACGAACGAACGACACCAGGACCACCCCCCTACAAAAGATCCGCTTTTAACTAAATGATTTTTCTCTTGGTAAGGAAAGAGAGGAGTGGGCAAATCGCAAGCGCCGGGTTGAAAACCGGAGGAGAAGAGAGAATGGATGCTTTGCTCCGCGTGCTCCCGATCTCTTTCCCCCTACCTCCCGCTTCTGGGGGAACAACGCCCCGCCCCCACGTGACCGCCCCCGCCAATGACTCTCCCGACCGTTAATCGAATTAAAATTTACCGTCACCGAACGTTGGAACAATTCCTGCCACCCTACTCTCTTTCTCTCTCTCTCTGAGATGAATTTTCTTTGGAGAATGTAGTAAATGAGGGAGGGGGGTACGATCCCTTTCTTTTTCCTCCCCGCATCCTTAGTAAAGCGGGTTTTTCCTAATGGAGCATAGCAATCGTAGGGGTCATTAGGTCAGATCGGTGACACTATGTCCACTCGAGCGGAAATACTGCGCTGTTAGGTGGTCACAATTATGTAATTGTTATTCTGAATAAACAACACACCTGCACATGCTTTCTATTATAAAGTTTCCATTTATTCTTGATGGAAGCAAAGAATTCATTACTTTTAATATACAAATCCTTAATTGATAAAAGTGCAAATATTTGATAATTTTCAAAACTTTCAATGGAAATTTATCAATTTCGATTAACGAATTTTGATTCTATAGATTTAAATTCATCTTAAAGACACGTTACAATGATATCTTTGCAAAAGAATGCATCCTTGAAAAACTTCCAACGAACCAGAACTTTTTAGAAGATGTTTGCAATCCTCATAATGAAGGGGAAAAAGAAAGAAAAAGAAAAAATATTAAATCTTAAAATATATCAAACTCATTTTAACTTCTAATTTGCACCGGGTATTCTTACTGCAGTCGTATTTAGTATTCATGAATGTCTTTACAGCCTTAAATATCCACAAGGATTTTCCACAAACAGTACCTCGAAGTATATGCACTTCTTTATATTTTTCAACACTAAAATTCAAAAATTATGTATTGTAATTGTAAATGCATCTATAGAACATAGCACAGTTCCTTTCAATGTATGTACTGATGACATTTCTTATGAGTTTCAAAGCCAAAACTAGCAAATTGAATATAAGTTTCTCTATGTTATGAACTGTTTAATGATGTTGTAAAAGTTAATCATTGTTAATGTATCTAGTCATATGCAGTGAAATTGAGTCTTCATTGCGGGATTGCACTTATACTCTAAAGCGAAAGCTGGGTTCCCGGGTTGCTCATCCCTGTCATTCCTGCTTAAAATTGTATTTCATTTCTTACTTAATTTAGACTCATTAGAATTACATCATAAAAAGAAATTCAGGGCAGTAGTTATATAATGTAATAGAATAATAAATAATATGATAGCAACCAAAAGTATTCCCTTAACCTTCCTACACTGTTCAAATTTTACTCAATCTTGATAAAAACATTTCACACTAGAATTGTTATTCAAAGCATTTTAATATATTTAATCGACTTAATTTTCCGAATCTATTACCTAACTTTCCTTATGAAAAAAGTTCCGGTTCGAATCGTGTAAAACAAATTATAGGTATGGGTCGATTAGACCCATTCAGGGTAGGAAGGTTAAATCATAAACTTTACTTATCATAATTATTATGCATTTTAAAAACACAAAAAAATTTCATAATTAAATTTCATAAACAAATGTATTTAAAAAAATCGTTGCCAGTTGCCAGTCGAGCACATTGCAAACAGCATTAAAACGAGATGTTATAACCTAATAACAAATCAGAACAAAAGTAATCTTTACAAACTTAAATTCTTGTTATAATGGGTAAATAACACATAACAGTTCATAAAAAGAGAGAGAGAGAGAGTTATAAGTAAATAAAGTTTTTCTATCATGAAATAGTTTCCATTTAAGTACATATAAGACATCAAAATTATTTTTCAGGTTTTATATAAGATTTTAAATATTTTATACACTGGTAAATTAATAAGTATATATATAAAAAAAACTTTCAAAAATGATTTTTGAATAACTGCACTTGGGAATGAAATTAAACTTGTTTTTTGTCATACGAAATAAATGACTTGATTCTAATATATATTTTCTTATACTGAATATGCAATTTTTCCCCGTTAGCGACAGTTTGGTTCATCTCGGTTAACTGTTTAATATACGATTTTTATTTTGTTCGAAAAAAATTATACATGCGATTCTAGTTTTGTTAATCGTCCAGCATAAAAATAACGAAAAAACTTATTTGTGTTTCTGTTGGACATAATGTCATAGTGTCACTTTTAAGTTACATAAAAAAAAAAAAAAAAAAAAAAAAAAAAAAAAGATAAGAAATTATAATTTTAAATTATATATTTATTTTAAAGTATTTACATTGTACAATAACAACCATTCAACTATATAATTGTTTTTATAATGCTTTCAATAGTTTGCAAAATTAATAACTATTACTTTACAAAGATAGAGCCAAAAATCAATCGAGCACATTGCAAGCAATATCGACAAAAGATTTCGTAACCCCCATGGTAATAAATTTAAAAAAACAGACTTCACGACATTAATCCATCACGCTTATACCCATCACAATGTTATCACATGCAAGTAAACACTTACGTATAATAATAATTCATCAGAAGAGCAATAAAAACCGCCAAAGAAAAAAAAATCATTTAACTCCTAAGTTACACTATCAGGTCTTATTCGTTTAACACCACCATTTTCAAAAAATATATTTTGTAGCATATTAATCTTACAAATGTTGTCAAAGCGTTAATAAAAGATTTCCTTTTGAAAAAGTGATAAGAAATAGAATTAAAAAATCGTTGCCTATGGCTACTCAGCACAATGCATGTAAGGGCCTAATTCTGAAAAAAAAAAAGAAAAAAAAAAAAGATTATATTTACACTTAAACACAATATTAATCAACTTACCTAAAAATTTTAAAGTTAACGATCCTTTTCGATATATGGCTTCAGAAATAGCCTTCTTCTATGTTCAAAATCATTAACAGGCGTAAAAATCCATTTTCCCTACTGTTTTTATAGTTGAAAAGTCTTGGTAAAAACACTTACTCTATTTTCTAGACAGGGAAGAAATCAAGATTAGGGTCCAAGAAATTAATCTTTAGGGACACATTATAATCCATAACTCAGCAGTTGATTCATTATCACAAGATAGTTTGATACTATATTTCTTAAAAAGAAATTAATAATATCGATGAATTCCATACCGATTTTTTCAACTAAACTAAAGATCTTTGATTTTTCCATTACTAATCAAAACTTTTATTTGGGAGCTCGCAAAAATTCCTTCCTCGATTTTAACTTTTTTTAAAATGACCGATTTTCCCCTTAAATAATGAAATTCAATACCATGATTTTAAAGTTTGGAAATAAAATAATTTCTCAGAGTTGACTAATTGAGATTGTACAACAAAAAAGTCATAAATAATTCTGGCTTTAGACACTTTTTCTACATAATAATTTCTCATTCACACATAATAATAATAATAATAATAATAATAATAATAATAATAATAATAATAACCACAGCAACAAATCCACACTGCGTTACCGTACTGCGTTACTGTATAGCATTACTGTACAGCATTAGTTTTAAAATGTACCTTATTTTATTGATATAATTTTATATTTTTCCATAATAACATAAAAATTCGACTTGAGATTTCAACAATATTATCTAGTTTCTAAACTACTTCAATTTCTTCCGATGTAAAAAATAAATCGCTCTAGTAGTGCTAAAAAATGGGCGATGAAAAATTGATTTATATGATTCAGTGTTAGTTAAAAAAAAGCATCTTAAAAAATCAATAGCTAGATATATCTGATTTTTTATAACTCGATAAATCAATAATATATTTTTTAAATATCAAAATGCATCATTTTTTAATAAATAAATAGATAAATAGATAAATAGAAAGTTTTTTTTTAACCTTTAAATAACAATTAAAACTAAATTAAAATATATCCTGTTTTTTCTTACTAACTGGCAGTTTTTAGTTTTCAACATAAAGTAATTATTCACATTGTCCATTATTTTTTACAAAACACACAACTATACGTTTTAAAATGTAACTTATTTGAATTACAGGATTCTTTATTTTCGTAAAATAGCATAAAAACACTGTTGACATTTCAGAAACATTGTTTTGATTCCAGGCTTTTTGCTTTTTCCAGAGCTAAGAGATTAATCGCACCAGTAATAAATAACAAAAGAGTATATGGAAAGTTGATTGATATGATTCAGTGTTTGTAACTGAAATTTACTTAATAATTCAATAGGAATGATTTTGAATATTTGTTAAGTTAATAATAGATTTTTTTCAATTTTAAAATGTATAATTTTAAAAATAAATAAATTAAAATATGGAAAATTAGAGAAAAATTCCATTTTTTAAAAACAAATTCAAATTAAATAAAAACATATCCTGAATTTTATGATTGGGAGTTTTTAATTTTCACCATAACCAATTTATTTAATATTTATTAAATTAAACCAAACAGAATACGTCGTTTTCACAATAAAACACAACCAATTCGTTTTAAAATGTGCCTTATTTGATTTACATGATACTTTATTTTCTTATAGTAGCATGAAAACACTACTTGAGATTTCTGAAACGTTGCCTAATTTCCAGACTCTTTCATTTTCACAAGCTTTAAGAAATGAAGCGTTCCAATGTCGACGAAATATAGGTTACGAAAATTCGATTAATATGATTCAGCGTTGGTTAACAAAAATTATCTTAAAAATTCAATAGATGGATATGCCTGAATTCGATAGCTCGGTAAATTAATGTTAGAATTGCTAAATTTTAGAGTATGTCATTTTTTTAAATAAATAAATAAATAAATGTAAAAAAAAATCATACTTTAAAAATAAATTCAAATTAAATTACAACAAATCCGGTAGTTTCTAATCGATAGTTTTTAATTTTCACCATACGCAATCATTAACAGAATACGCTATTTTCATAATGAAACACAATTCATTCGTTTTAAAATGTATCTTATTTGTTAAATGGGATTCTTTTTTCGTATAAAAGCATAAAAACAGTAATAGAGATTTTGATAACATTGCCTAGTTTCCGATTCTTTCATTTTCTCAGGCTCTAAGAAATGAAGCGCTTGAATACCAACGATATATAGGTTATGGAAATTTGACTAATACGATTCAGCATTGGAAAAAAAAAATATCTTAAAAATTCAATAGATGGATATGCCTCATTTCGATAACTCGATAAATTAAAATCAGAAATTTTAAATTTTAAAGTACGCCGTTTTCCTAATAACTAAATAGATAAATGGATGAATAGAAAAAAATCATATTTAAAAACAAATTCAAATTAAATGAAAACAAAATCCTGTACAGGTTCTAATTTTTACTATGAGAAACCATCAACAGAAGCCGTTATTTTCCTAATAAAACACAACTTATTCGTTTTAAAATGTACCTTATTTGATTTATAGGATTCTTTATTGTCGTATAATAGCATAAAAAGACTACTTGAGATTTCGAAAACATTCTAGTTTCTAGACTCTTTCATTTTCTCGAGCTCTAAGGAATGAAGCGCGCAAGTACCAACAAAATAGGTTATGGAAGTTTGATTGATATCGTTCAGTGTTGGGAAGGAGATTGAGAAGAGAAAGAAGCTTGCTTCAGTAGGGGAGGAAGAGAGTTGTCGAAAATATTTCCCTGCCAGCAAACATTCTATTTCATTACCAAAGATTCGTCGACGTTTCCATCCACAAGTTATATTTCTTTGAAAGTTGGCCTCAAGCCATTAGGATCCATTCAAGTTATTTATTTGGCGATATAAACATTTTTCCTTTCGAATTTCAATGTAGAAAGACATAGAAATTAAATTGTAAGGTGCGGATTCCTAAATTTCATTGTTTTGGTATGAAGTGGGTGGTTAGAATTTTCCACTCACTTGTAAATTTATATAATTATTTACAAAGGAAAGAAAAAAGTTGTATCAAGTGTAGATTATGGACCACAGTAATAAAACTTCACAGTTTTTAATAATGTAAAGATGATGTTTAAATAAACAATTTGTAAAACGCGTAACATACTTGAAAACCTTAATTCAGCAATTTCTACCTGTAATAATAATAATTAAAAAAATATGTCCTTATTGTTTTGTTCAACTCTGTAATTAATTTTAATTAATTTTCATCATACACAATCATTAACATATTCCGTTGTTTTCATAATAAAACACAAGTCATCCATTTCAAAATGTACCTTATTTGATTTGTAGTATTCTTTATTTTCGTATAACAGTATAAAAACACAACTTGAGATTGATTTATTTAAGGTTAAAATTGAGTTTTAATTTTAATCATGCACAATCATTAACAGAATCCGTTATTTTCATAATAAAACACAACTCATTCGCTTTAGAATGCACCTTATTTGATTTATAGGATTCTTTATTTTCGTAAAACAGCATAAAAAAACTACTTGAGATTTCGAAAACATTGTCTAGTTTCCAGACTCTTTCATTTTCTCGAGCTCTAAGGAATGAAGCGCGCCAGTACCAGCAAAACAGGCTATGGAAGTTTGATTGATATCGTTCAGTGTTGGGAAGGAGATTGAGAAGAGAAAGAAGCTTCAGTAGAGGAAGGAAGAGAGTTGTCGAAAATATTCCCTGCCAGCAAACATTCTATTTCATTACCAAAGATTCGTCGACGTTTCCATCCACAAGTTATATTTCTTTGAAAGTTGGCCTCAAGCCATTAGGATGCATTCAAGTTATTTTTTGGATATATAAACATTTTTCTTTTCGAATTTCAATGTAGAAAGACATAGAAATTAAATTGTAAAGTGTGGATTCCTAAATGTCATTGTTTTGGGATAAAGTGGATGGTTCGAATTTTCTATACGTTTGTAAATTGGTGTAATTATTTACAAAGGAAAGAAAAAAATTGCAACAAATGTGGATTATGGACCACAGTAATAAAGCTTCACAGTTTTTCATAAGGAGAAAGATTATGTTTAAATAAACAATTTGGAAAATGCATAATATATTAGAAAAACCTTAATTCAGCCATTGTCATCTGTAATTTAAAAAAAGGATCCTGGCTGATTTGTTCAATTCTGTATATTATCGGTAGATTTGTATGCCTACATCATAGCTCTCAAAAATTTACTTCAGTTAAAAAAATGCGCAACAGTTGAAAATGTCCTTTAAATCATTGGGATGAAATACATTATAATTATTTTGTGTATGTCGACTATCATCTATAGCAGCCATACTCAACCTGCGGCCGGCGGCCGAATGTAGACCTGCCCCGGCGACATTTATTATTTTTATACATAGTAATACAGTACTGTAACCGAATTCTTTGTGCGTTTTAGTAAATAAAGCTATATACAATATATTCTATATAGTAGGCATTTTGTGGTGCATCTCAGTGTATAGTAAGTATTTTGGGGTGCATCTCAGTGTATTAATTTAAGTAAGCTTGATTTAGTATAGCATCATTAAAACACATTACAATCTATTTTCCGTCTTAAACGATAATGTAATGGTATTTTTTTTATAATGCCTATATAAACGAATTCCAAATGTTACGTACCTCGTTATCAATATGAAACATTTTAAGGTAAATTTCAATAACATATATCAATTACATGGCAATCCAACTGTATTTACGCAAACTAGATTACGGACAGACAGACAGAAAAACAAAATTCATAAGCAATTTTCAGCTATGTTGGAAAATTACAAAAAAATGTGAAGGTAATACTTATAAGAGCTCTATTAAAAATTAAAGCAATTACTATAACTTTATTTATATATTATATGTTTATATTTATATCATAAGTTATTGGATATTATAATTTTAAATTTGGTTCACCGTAAAGTGATGAAACAATATATTTTTTCACAAGTATTTTTTTTCTTTACAACAGTTGACTATTAAAGAAAGAATTCTTTTTCGGGTAAAAGTGTTAATTTGTGCAACAGTTGGTAGATACAAAATTAAAATAAAAATCGAAGTAAATTTCTAGTAAGATTTACTTTATAAAATTATTTTCACTTTATAATTTATGGAATAGCATCAGGTTAAACTTGATTGACATTAAAATAATGAAATAATATCATTCTTCTGCATGAGTTTATCTCTATACAACAGTTGAAAATTAAAGGAAAAAATGTTTTTACCGGCAAAAGTGTTCATTTATGCAACAGTTGGTACACAAAGAACTAGAATAAAAATCGAAGTAAATTTGTCATAAAATATACTTTATAAAATTAATTTCATTTTATAATTTATGGAATAGTATCAAGTTAAACTTAATTGACATTAAAATAACGAAATAATATCCATTTAAATAACGAAAGCCATTTAAATAACGAAATAATATCCATTTAAATAACGAAAGCCATTTAAATAACGAAATAATATCTAATTCCCTAAAATCAATTTATTCCACATGAGTTTATCTCTATACTACAGTTAATTATTAAAGGAAGAAATGTTTTTCAGACAAAAGTGTTCATTTGTGAAACAGTTAGTACATATAGAATTAGAATAAAAATTGAATTAAATTTCTAGTAAGATTTCTCTTATAAAATTATTTTTTACTGTATAATTTATGGAATAGTATCAGGTTAAACTTGATTGACGTTAAAATAACAAAATAATATTGTTCTTCCACATGCGTTTATC
Organism: Maratus speculifer; assembly: GCA_964019185.1. Classification (NCBI taxonomy): domain Eukaryota; kingdom Metazoa; phylum Arthropoda; class Arachnida; order Araneae; family Salticidae; genus Maratus; species Maratus speculifer. The sequence goes on along the minus strand of OZ025290.1, from coordinate 71,750,765 downwards.
TCTATACAACAGTTAACTATTAAAGGAAGAAATGTTTTTCAGGCAAAAGTGCTTATTTATGCAATATGTGGTACATATAAAATTAAAATAAAAATTGAAGTAAATTTCTATAAGATTTCCTTTATATAATTATTTTTTATTTATAATTTATGGAATAGTATCAGGTGAAATTTGATTGACATTAAAATAACGAAATAATATCGTTCTTCCACATGAGTTTATACAACAGTTAATTATTAAAGGGAAATTTTTTTTTTTCAGGCAAAAATATTCATTTGTGCAACAGTTGGTACATATAGAATTAGAATAAATATCGAAATAAATTTCTAGTAAGATTTATTTTATAAAATTATTTTTACTTTATAATTTATGGAATAGTATCCGGTTAAACTTCATTGAAATAACGAAATAATATCTTTTTTCCACATGAGTTTATCTCTATACAACAGTTTTCTTTTAAAGGTATAATTTTTTTCAATTGTTTATACATACAGCATTAAAATAAAATCGAAGTGAATTTCTAATATGATTTAATTTATAAATTATTTTCACCTTATAATTTAGGAAATGATATCAGGTTAAAATTGATAGACATTAAAATAAGGCGATAATATTGATCTTCCACATTAGTTCATTTATTTGCAATAGTGGACTTTTAAAGGAAGAAATGTTTTCACAGGCAGTTTTTACAGTTTTTAAAAGTGTCTCATTTATTCAATCGTTAGTACATACAGAATTAAAATAAAAATCGAAGCATATTTCTTATATGATGTACTTTATAAAATTATTATCACTTTATAATTTAGGTAATAATTTCAAGTTTAAATTGATTGACATTAAAATAGTGAAATAATACATTTCTTCTGCATGAATTCGTTTCTTTGCAACAGTTGGTTTTTAAAGGAAGAAGTGATTTTACAGGTAAAAGTGTCTCATTTTTCGAACTGTTTGTGTATAGAGATTTAAAATAAAAATCGAAGTAAATTTATAATATGATTTACTGCATAAAATTATTTTTACTTTAAAATTTAGGAAATAATATCAGGTTAAAATTGATTGACATTAAATTAATGGAATAATATCATTCTTCCACATGAGTTCATTTCTTTAAACAGCTGATTTTTAAAGGATGAAGTGTTTTCATAGACAGTTTTTACAATTTTTAAAAGTGTCTCATTTATGCAATTGTTAGTACACACGGAATTAAAATAAAAATCGAAATAAATTTCTAATATGATTTACTTTATCAAATTATTTTCATTTTTAATTTAGAGAATATTTTTAAGTTTAAATTGATTAACATTAAAATAACGAAATAATACCTTTCTTCTGCATGAATTCGTTTTCTTTGCAACAGTTGACTTTTAAAGGAAGAAGTGATTTTACAGGCAAAAGTGTCTCATTTTTGCAATTATTTGTGTATACAGATTTAAAATAAAAATCGAATTAAATTTATAATATGATTTACTTTATAAAATTATTTTTACTTTATAATTTAGGAAATAGTATCAGGTTAAAATTGATTGACATTAAATTAACGGAATAATATCATTCTTCCACATGAGTTCATTTCTTTGGAACAGTTGATTTTTAAAGGATGAGGTGTTTTCATAGGCAGTTTTTACAATTTATAAAAGTGTTTCATTTATGCAATTGTTGGTACACACAGAATTGAAATAAAAATTGAAGTAAATTTCTAATATGATTTACTTTATAGAATTATTCTCACTTTTAACTTAGGGAATAGTTTCAGGTTTAATTTGATTGACATTAAAATAACGAAATAATATCTTTCTCCTGCATGATTTTACTTCCTTTCAACAATTGATTTTTAAAGGAAGAAGTGTTTTTATAGGAAAAAGTGTCTCATTTCTGTAACAGTTTGCCCATATAGAATTAAAATAAAAATCGAAATAAATTTCTGGTATAATTTGCTTTGTAAAATTATTTTCACTTCATAATTTAGGGACTACACTGTTAAAAATTTTGTGCTACTTTGAACCGAAATTTGGTGCTTAGTAGCTGCCACCATAAGATGGTGAAATCTTGTTCCAAGATTTGGAACTTCGGTTGAACCATACTACCATTTTTTCAAATAATATGGTGTAAACTCGTTCCAAGATTTGGAGCTTCAATTGAACCATCCTATGGTGGCAGCTGGTAATAGCTGCGAGCACCAAATCTTGGTTCAAAGTAGCACGAAATTTTTAACAGTGTAGTATCAGGTTATACTTCATTGATATTAAAATAAAGAAATAATATCTTTCTTCTGCATGAGTTCATTTCTTTGCAACAGATGACTTTTAAAGGAAAAGGTGTTTTTACAGGCAAAAGTGTCTCATTTCTGTAACAGTTTATACATACAGAATGAAAATAAAAATCGAAATAAATTTCTAGTATTATTTGCTTTGTAAAATTGTTTTCACTTTATAATTTAGGGACTAGTATCAGGTTAAATTTGGTTGACATTAAAATAACGAAATAATATCTTTTTTCTGCATGAGTTTATTTCTTTGCAACAGTTGACTTTTAAACGAAGAAGTGTTTTTACAGGCAAAAGTGTCTCATTTCTGTAACAGTTTGTACATACTGAATTAAAATGAAAATAAAAATAAGTTTCTAGAATGTTCTGCTTTGTAAAATTATTTCTATTTTATGATTTAGGGGCTAGTATCAGGTTAAATTTTATTTACATTAAAATAACGAAATAATATCTTTTTTCTGCATGATTTCATTTCTTTGCAACAGTTGATTGTTAAAGGAAGAAGTGTTTTTACCGGCAAAAGTGTCTCATTTCTGTAAAAGTTTGTACATACTGAATTAAAATAAAAATCAAAGTAAATTTCTAGTATGATTTGCTTTGTAAAATTATTTTCACTTGACAGTTCAGGGTCTAGTATCGGTTTAAACTGGATTGACATTAAAATAACGAAATAATATATTTTCCCTGCATGAGTTTATTTCTTTGCAACAGTTGACTTTTAAAGGAAGACGTATTTTTACAGGCAAAATTTTCTGATTTGTGCAGTTTATACATAAAGAATAAAAATAAAAATCGAAGTAAATTTATAAAATAGTTTTAATCAGATATTTTAGAGAACATTATTAGTTCAAGCTTTATTGACATTAAACCAACGAAATAAAATCTTTTTCCCACATGAGTTTATTTTTTCTTTAGAACAGCTGGCTATAAAAGGAGGTTTACCGTATTATAGGTAGTATTGTCTCCTTACATATCCAACTACAAATAATTTTTTTTTAAACTGTTAATCATTAAAGGAATAATTGTTTTTACAGGCAAATGTATGTCTCATTTGCGGAACAGTTGGTACATGTATATACAAAGTTAAAAGAAATTTCGTAGAAACTTATTCCTTTTCTGCCTCTCTTCATTTCCCACAAATCACTCTTAAAACGAAAGAGTGAATTTGGCTTCTCAGGAGAGAGCTGTAATTTATTGAATCGTGAATGAGTTTTTTTTTAAATGCTTTACTCATCTTGATTTAGATTGCTTAATTAAATAGCTCATCTTGATTTCAAATGTTTAAAAACAACTCATTCACTTGAGTCGTTTCAACTCTTTATGAGAAGCTGCCTTTCAAAACGTGAGATGAGTGAATTTCGGCTCAACTTGAGTTATTTTTTGGCTGACATTTTAAGAGAACACTATATCAAATCTTCTGGACGGTATTAATTTGTAAAATATAAAACACAGTAAATATAAGAAGTCAAGCTATAAATATTATTCGCAACTGAAAGAAAAAAAAGAGGAAAACAAATGACCTGCGTTTATGTGCTTTTAAATAAACGTTAGAAATTTTAGTAATTTCAACGAATATTAAGTTTCGAAAGCAACGATTAATAAATCAATGTAGAATGATTTTGTATTAAGGTGGCTTTCAAATGCTTTATATTCCAGTTAACGAAATTAAAGCAATTTAATCTATTTTCTTTTTTTTACAAAATCATGCCATCATACAAACACAGTTGAAAAGCGTTTAACTTCAGTTTATTTCAGTTAATATAACTTCAGTTTATTTTTATATATTCTAATTCTTGTAAATATACTCAGATTGCTGTAATATTGATGTGTATGTTATTGAGTTTACTATAATACATTCATTATTTAAAAATACACTATATGGCCAAAGAAGACCGTCCACTTGCGATTTTAGAGATTTTGTTAAATATCTAGAAAAATACATGAGGAATTATCTTGAAACTCTAAATGTCTAAACATAATAGTAAAAGTCATAAATTTCCGTGAAGATTTTTTTCCGAAAATCCGAAGGAGACTGTCAACAAATTAAAACAGAATGAATATTTTTTGGATAACCCTGCCAAAACTAATATAGCAAAAGCGTTCAAACTGCAGATTATGATTAAGTGGCTTATTGTAATGCCATCGACATTTTTATGTCGATGGCATGTATACTCGTAGAAAATTAAGGTTTTTATAAAAACAGTCCCAAATTTTTCCAAGATTTTTGTTTATAATTTGCAGAGTTCTTAAAATAAAGTAATATTATTTTCTGAAAATATGACAAATAATATTGCACACAATACCCTGTTATTAGAATTAAAAAATGATAAACATTGTATAAAAAATGAGTAGGTTTGGTAAATAATTTTTCACTGCGCATGCGTCAATGATATCAAAATTTTATTTGCATATTAAGTTAGCTAAATGTATAGAGCAATTTTTGTGAAAGCCTCAAAATCATACCTTCAAAATTCTGAAAGTGATCGTCTATAGAATAAGCACAAAATCCGTCTTCATAAAATGAAGCAAAGAAATATAGGGGTTTTATCCAAATGCACGTCCCATATTGTGTATTCTATATTGACACTAATGAATGAATATGGCCTCCAAGGTATGATGTAAAAAAGGTAAAGAAAAAAAAAAAAAGTTAAAATTAGATTTTTATTTAAAATTTAAATTGAAAAAATGAACGGATGGCATTAAAAAAATTAATTTAATTACAGTAATAAACATTTTCAAATATTTTATGATTTGTCGTGTGTCACAAGATATTCGGCTGTACGTACACAAAATTTGAAACCTCTGACTTATACAGGTTTTGTACACGGACTCTGTGACGGAAGAAAAGATAGTGTTTCGCATAAGTTTTATAGGCTCAAAAATCATGCACCCCGGTTACTTTAAAAAATATAAATTAATGGTATGTTTTTTATTTAAAATGATTTTTAATTCCAAAATGTTTTTAGAAATTAATTAGTTTTTACTAAACTTATTATTATTATTATTATTATTATTATTATTATTATTATTATTATTATTATTATTATTATTATTATTATTATTATTATTATTAGTGGTAGTAGTAGTAGTAGTAGTAGTAGTAGTAGTAGTAGTAGTAGTAGTAGTAGTATAGTAGTAGTAATAGTAGTAGCAGTTGTTGTTGTAGAAGTAGTAGTAGTAATATTATAGTAGGGTTTATTTATTTGAAGCGTTTGTCAGGATCTGATAGCACCTGTGCTAAAGAATGTAATGTCTACTCTTTCTCTATTTGAATATCTCATATTATATCGTTGTGTACAGAATTTCCAAGGTGACATTCCTTCTTCGTGGAAAGGGGAATTGCCAGCTAATCCTTTACAGGTGGGGTGTTAGAGAAAAGAGATAGCTGAGAGGCATGTCCGCCTGTCAGTGAAGTATGCGGATGGTGAGCAGATTAGTAGCATGCCACTAAGCAAGAAAAGAATGGAGTGTCCAATGAGGAGGCTCCAAAGGGGTTTATTTGGGGGAAAGCAGTGATTTGGAGAGGGCAAGTTTGCCTCAGATCATTGATTCGGTACCTAGGTTTCGTACCTAGAGGTTGCTCTGTGTGGAAGAGCGTAAAGTGTGCGTTTTCTGGTGCGCAAAGGACACAGACGTCCTAGTGTTTAGTGTTCTGGGCTAAGAAAGGCAGGCCCAGTATACTTGTGTTGGGAGACTCAAGGTTAAGCTCCAAAAAAGTGAATTTAATGTGTATTGAGTGTGAGGTGGAAAGTGTAATTGGAATAGTACACAACCAATCTTTACGGTATCTAATTTAATGTTGAACCGGATCGCCTATATCCGAGTTATAGTTGTATATATTTGTAAATAGCGTATTTTGTGTGTACATATATTTTTAATAAACTGATAATTCGGTTACTAGCATAAGTCTTCATTTACACCAATCTCACAGTGGGTGACCGATATCACCTAGTAATATCGGTGGTGGCAGCTATATCTACCACGGACATTCTTCAAAGTTGTGTGGACTGAGGGGAACGTCCGACAAATTGTTGGCAGCGTCGGGATAGAATCGCCTGAAACCAGTGACCAGCGAGCCGTGTTGCAGTCTGTTAATGCCGGAGTATCCAGTGGAATTCTTGTGTGGTCGTGCCATATCGTCGAGTATGTGCTAAAGTATCGTGCCGGATCGTCGAGTGGGTGCTAAAGTGTCGTGCCGTATCGTCGAATGTGGACTAAAGTGTTGTGCGTATCTTTATTAGAAAGAACTAAACTGAACTGTTGTGCCATATTACCGCTACATCGTGGAGCTACCTGTGATTAGAAAAGTAATCCAGCAAAGAAAGTATAAGGTAAGGTGTTTTGATCATATCTTTCTGCTGACATCTCGAACCAAAATTTGTTGTTGTATAATTAATAGTAATTTAAGTAAATTGTCTATATTATTTATGTGTTTTATCAATAATCTCTACCTATAAAGTGTTAATAACCATATTGGCTATTGTTTTAAGGAAAGGTCATAATAACTTGAGCTAGTACTGGCTTTCTATATATTTCCTTTTATTAATTGTGGTAATAGTAGTTGGAAGGAATAATTGAATTTACTTAAAGTTAAATTATTGTTAAAGTAATATTTAAATGAAGCAACATTTTTTTTAAGTTCGAAGAGTGTATAATAACATTTGCTTAGGATTTTAATTGGCCAATAGTAGTGAAAAAAAAAGGCTCAAAAGAGAGCCATACTGAGAAAAAAAAAGGCCCAAAAGAGAGCCATAGTGAAAAAAAAAGGCCCAAAAGAGAGCCATAGTAGAGAAAAAAAAGGCTCAAAAGAGAGCCATAGTGAGGAAAAATAAAAGTAAAGATTTTCAGTATATTTGTTTTAAGTGTAAGAACCAGTATTAAGTTCGGAAATATTTTAGTGAGGATAATTGTAGAAATTTATATATGCATGTTTTACAATTTTTCTTTATGTGGATTTACTTGATTGACACCAATACTTCTATTCAATTTCAACGTATCAGTATTTTTATGTAAATTGTATGTTATTATCTAAGTGTATAAATTGGAATTTATATTGCATAGTGGTCAAAGTGAATTACTATTTTACCTTTTGTTTTATTGGAAGTATATTGTGTGATATCAATGGTTGAGGAAAATTAGAGTATTCAGTAGGTTAATTAGAAATTAAATGCATCGATTACCTGAAGGGTATTAATTAGTAAAATAAGTGGAGATGTATCTGTACTAAGTTAAAAATGTAAGAAATATTAATTTGGTAGGTTTAACTATTCTTGTAGGGTGGTAATAACAATCGGTGAAGGTATGGCTTTCTTATTGAAACTAAAAAAGGTTGATCTTCAGGTGATAGCTGAAGAATTGGGTGTTGAATTCGCGGAAGATGATACCAGAATTCAGCTTAAGAAAAAGATAATGGACAGTGATGAGTATGACGAGGGGGTTATTAAGGAATTATCTGACGCTATTGTTGCAGAACGATTAGAACAAGAAAAATTAGAACACGAAAAGTTAGAAAAACAGGAAAGGTTAGAGCGCGAAAAGTTAGAAAAACAGGAAAAATTAGAGTGCGAAAGGTTAGAAAAACAGGAAAAGTTAGAGCGCGAAGAAAAACACGAAAGGTTAGAAAGAGAAGAGAGGATAGAAAAATTAAGGATGGAACATGAATTAGAAATGGAAAGACTAAGGGTTCAAGGTTCGGCAAATAATTGTAATGTTTCTAGGGAATCTAATAATGAAAGTAATATAGAAAAACTGATCAAAAGTGTTAAAACTCGATCTATCAAAGTACCGGAAGGGACTGAGGGATGGAATCTATTTTTCAACAGTTTAGAAAGGGCATTTAAAACTAAAAATGTACCGGAAAACCAGCAGGCCGAAATTCTGCTAAATATGTTAGGAGATAAGGCGGATAATTTGTTAATTTATACCACTACGGAACAAATGGAGAATTATGAAGAGTTAAAGGAGTTAGTTCTAAGGGAACATGAGCCGACACCGAAGGCATGTTTGGAAATTTTTAAAAAGGCTAGGAGAAACCAGAACGAAACTCATGTATTATTTGTATCGCGTTTAATAGCGACATGGGAAAATTATTGTAAGATTAGAGGTGCTGACTCTTATGAAAAGGTCAACCAGTTAATAGTTACGGATAAATTAGTAAGTACGTTAGATGAGGATACCGCGTCATATATTGGGTTAACTCATCAAGGTAAATGGTTAGAAACTTCTAAAATTGCTAAAGAATGTGACAATTATTTTGACGCTAAACATAAGTCTTACGCCGTTACATATAAAAGTTTTAAAGGTAAAGATAGGCACGTAAACAATGAAAAAATGAGACCGAGGTATGATAACAAAGTTAGTAATAATTGGAGGCAAAACGGGAGTAATGAGACTAATTCTTTTTCGGATAGGAAAATAGATTTTAAGAAGCCTAGTAATGCTTCAGCTCCTAAATGCTTTAAATGTGGTTTGAGAGGTCATTACCAACGTTTTTGTAATAAAGTGGGTAATGAGGGAAATAATGGTAATAAAGGGCGAGATCCGAAAGCGGGTGTGCATAAGGTTGTGGTAAAAGAAAGCAAAGAGTTACCTAATGGAGCTATTGTGGCGAGAATATCGGCAAAGGCCGAACAGAGAACTAACGTTATTGGTGAGAAATTAAATAAACTCGAGAAAATTGAAGTTAGTGTAAATGGGCAAAAAGCAAAGGGATTGGTTGATTCTGGATGTGAAATTAGTGTTGTTCATAAAGATTTGGTACCGGAAGAGAAATTGAAAGGAGCGGGTAGTATTTATTTACAAGGGTTATTCGGTGAAGCAGTTAAATCGCCGTTGGTTAAACTACCGTTAGCTATTCCGCAATTCGGACAAACTAATATAATTCATCAGGAAGTACTTTGCGCAGTGACTGATAATATTAATGAGCAAGTGATTTTACATCCCGAAGTGATTAATGAGTTGTCAGGCGCGAGGAGCCATTGCTAGAGGCCCAAGAATTAGAAAGTTCGGAAATTATTATTGATAATTCGAGTGAAAAGGAAGATATGAGTAACGATAATTGTAATGTTTACGCAATTGAAGCGAAATCAGAAAATGTACAAACTCAGAATACGAAAAAAACGGAAGTGGAGAAAGGTAATAAAACTATTGTTAGCAATTCCGATATGTTTAAGGAATCCCAATTAAAATGTAAAGAATTAGAGAAAGCTTGGGAATTAGCTAAAATGGATAAGGGGGATTATTATATTGTAAATGGCTTATTATATCACAAAGAGAAATTGTTAGTCGAGACTATAGCGCAATTAGTAGTTCCCAAAGTAAGAAGGGAAGAAATCCTAAAATTAGCGCATAGTTCGGTATTTGGAGGGCATCATGCAGCCAAGAAAACTTTACAGAGTATCAGGTATTCATTTTATTATAAGGGGATGGCGAAAGAAACTAAACAATTTTGTGAGTCATGTTTAGAGTGCCAATTGACTAGAGGGGTTAAAGTAAATGATAGAGCTCCTATTTCCCCAGTGTCGCGGCCGGAACTTCCATTTCAGGTAGTTAATGTTGATTTAATTGGGCCTATTGATCCTAAAAGTTCCCAAGGGCATCAGTATATATTAACTTTAATTGATCAACATACCAGGTGGGCGGATGCGATCCCTTTAAAAAGTTTAACTGCTAAAACCGCGTGTGATGCGTTACTTCAAATATTTATGAGGACAGGAATTCCAAATATAATCGCCTGCGATAATGGAACCAATTTCACTGCCGACTTAACAAAAGAATTTGAGAAAAGGTTAGGTGCTAGTCCAAGATTTCCGACCCCACAGTATCCACAGTCTAACGGGCTTGTGGAACGATTTAATCGGACTCTTAAACGTATGTTACATCATACTATTAGAGAAGAAGGAAAAAAGTGGCATGAACAAATACCATTTGTATTATGGGCGTATAGGGAAGTCCCAAATTCTACGACGGGAATCGCACCTTTCCAGTTATTATATGGTAGAACGCCGGAGGGTCCTTTGTCGATTCTCAAGTCATCCTGGGCAGGAGAAAATAAGGGGGCGCAGTTAGATACTACGCCGATTCATGAGTATTTGAATAAACTTAGGGGACGTTTAGAAAGAGCCGCAAATGAGGCAAAATTATCGTCTGAGGTACAACAAAATAGAATGGCTTACCATTATAATTTAAGGTCTAAGGAAAAAACGTTTGAAGTAGGCGATAAGGTAATATTGTTAATCCCCGATTCAACTAATAAGTTATATTCTAGGTGGCAAGGGCCGGCAACCATAGTCGAAAAACGAAATCAGCATTCATTTAAAGTTGAGTTAGCCGACGGGAGTAGGAAGCATGTGCACCAAAACAAAATACGAGAATTTATTGCTAAATGTAATATAGTTATATTGTTTTTGAGGGTGATGAGGAATTTGGAGAAGTTGGGGAAATTCCTATTTTGAACCGGGATCAGGAAGTAGAACGAGATATAGAGAGGTTCGAAATAAAAGGGTTATCTAATAGTCAAGTCAAAGATATAAAGTCTATTTTGAGGGAAAATAAAGAGGTGTTTATGGGTCCTGTACGACCAGCTGATGTAGGGGAGCATCGTATTGATCTTAAACTGGGGGTAGAAAGGAAAAAGCTAAAGATATATAGTGTACCGGTAGCTTATAAAGAGGAAGTAGATAGGCAGATTCAGGAGTTATTAGAATTAAATCTAATCGAAGTGTCAAATGCTGAAATTAGTCATCCAATTGTTTGTGTGGCGAAAAAAGACGCAACTGTTAGGCTTTGTATAGACTATAGAGCATTAAATTCGGTAACTCAGGTGCCAACCTTTCCGATGAAAGATTCTCAAGAAATCATGTATACCGCAGGGGTGGCTAAGTATTTATCGTCAATTGATTTATTGAGAGGTTATTGGCAGATTAAAATAACGGAGGAATGTAAACATTTGACAGCTTTTACAACGCATAATGGAACTTATCAGTGGCGTACAATGCCTTTTGGATTATCAGGGGCGGCTGCCACGTTTCAGAAAGATATGAATGAGGTTCTTCAAGGTCATCGGAGGTATGCGGAAGCATATATTGATGATGTCATCATTTTCTCCGACACCTGGGAAGAGCATTGTGAGCATGTTAGGGCCGTCATTGAAGAACTTAAAAGCAGAAATTTTACGATTAGGCTAGATAAATGTAAATTTGGAGAGAAATTGACTAAGTTTTTAGGTCATGTAACTGGGGGTGGAACGCATGCACCTGATGAGGAAAAAATAGGAGCAATAAGGGATCTAAAGCGACCAAAAACTAAAAAGGAAGTTAGGTCTGTTTTGGGATTAATGGGATTTTACCGATCTTATATTCCAAATTATGCCGAAATTGCTATACCTTTAACCGAATTGACAAAAGGGAAGGTTAAAAATACTGTACCATGGGATGAAAGGGCAGAAAAAGCATTTAATACCCTTAAGGATGAGTTGTGTAAGGTGACGAGTTTGGCTACACCTATCGTAGGCCGGGAATATCAACTCCACGCAGATGCTTCCGACCTGGCAGTAGGATGTTGTCTTACTCAAAAAGATGAAAAGGGTCAGTTTAAACCAATAGCTTTTGCCAGTCAGAAATTGTCAGGGGCTCAGCGTGCTTGGCCCAGTACAGAGAAAGAGGCTTGGAGTGTTCTCTTCGGGTTGCGGAAGTTTGAAAAGTGGACCTATGGATCTCAAATTGAGATCATTACGGATCATAATCCATTAAAATTTCTCACTGAAACAACCCCAAGATCACCCAAACTCACTAGATGGGCTCTTGCCTTGCAACGCTGGAACCTGAGTATTTCTCATCGACCAGGAGCGCAACATTTAAATGCTGACGCAATTTCTAGGCTACATAGAAAGAGCTGGGAAGAACAACCAGTTGTTAGCCCATCAGCATCAACGACCCAGTAGTGGACAACCTTAAAGGGATGTCGTCACACATTTAATTTTTTTTTCTGTGGGTGTGTAAATATTTTTAAATATTTTTGTTTATAATATTGTATTAACATGTGTATTGTTTAGGTAATAATAATATTAGTAAAGGTTCAGTAGAGATGTCAGTATATAGTGTTCAGACACCTGGAAATACCTATGTAATAAGCATAATGAAGAAATCTGTAAAGAGACTATTGAACTCTTCTGCGATATTACTATATGTTTGGGGAAAATTAGCCCCTAAAAGGCATATTTTCCGCTAAGGTGGGGGGTGTCAGGATCTGATAGCACCTGTGCTAAAGAATGTAATGTCTACTCTTTCTCTATTTGAATATCTCATATTGTATGGTTGTGTACAGAATTTCCAAGGTGACATTCCTTCTTCGTGGAAAGGGGAATTGCCAGCTAATCCTTTACAGGTGGAGTGTTAGAGAAAAGAGATAGCTGAGAGGCATGTCCGCCTGTCAGTGAAGTATGCGGATGGTGAGCAGATTAGTAGCATGCCACTAAGCAAGAAAAGAATGGAGTGTCCAATGAGGAGGCTCCAAAGGGGTTTATGTGGGGGAAAGCAGTGATTTGGAGAGGGCAAGTTTGCCTCAGATCATTGATTCGGTACCTAGGTTTCGTACCTAGAGGTTGCTCTGTGTGGAAGAGCGTAAAGTGTGCGTTTTCTGGTGCGCAAAGGACACAGACGTCCTAGAGTTTAGTGTTCTGGGCTAAGAAGTGCAGGCCCAGTATACTTGTGTTGGGAGACTCAAGGTTGAGCTCCAAAAAAGTGAATTTAACGTGCATTGAGTGTGAGGTGGAAAGTGTAATTGGAATAGTACACAACCAATCTTTACGGTATCTAATTTAATGTTGAACCGGATCACCTATATCCGAGTTATAGTTGTATATATTTGTAAATAGCGTATTTTGTGTGTACATATATTCTTAATAAACTGATAATTCGGTTACTAGCGTAAGTCTTCATTTACACCAATCTCACAGTGGGTGACCGATATCACCTAGTAATATCGGTGGTGGCAGCTATATATACCACGGACATTCTTCAAAGTTGTGTGGACTGAGGGGAACGTCCGACAGCATTTTTTAAATTTTTAAATGTTATTATAAAAATGACATCTTTTTTGTTAACTTAAAACTACTATTTAATACTACCTTTTAACCCACTACCTTTTAATATTGCTACAGCTAATAATATTTTTATTCTGTTATTAGAGAATGATTAAAACATGTTTTAAAATTTGAAAATTTATGGACATTTGAGAAATTGTTAATTAATTTTATTTTGCTAAACTCCTTTAATATATCCATTTGTAATAATCATATTACTTATCTGCTGGAGAGTTAACTACAGCTAAAAAAGGGAACAGTACAGTAAAAGGGGAAAAAAAGGTAAAAAAAGGAAAGAAATTTTGTCCAAAAAAAGAATCTAAATTGCTAAGAAAAAAAAAATCGTGAAAAATCACCACTGTTTTTAAAGACTATCTATTTTTAACCAATCAGAAAGCTTCATAAACGTTTATGTGGCGGTCTTACTTGTCGGAAATTTGATAGTCTTTAAAACCAGAGCTAATTTTTCATTATATTTTTAACAGTGCACTAATTCTTACATACAAAAGGAAACCAATTTTAATCACTTGTAACTCGTCAATAAATTAAATTAATTCAGTTATTCGGTTAAATTAAGTTTTTAAAAATCTATCTATCGGTATATATATATATATATATATATATATATATATATATATATATATATATATATGTATATATATAATAAAATGCGAACCTTCATTGTCCAAAGCAAAATGTTTAAATGCTTCCCATTTAGTTAATAAAAATCAGTAAAATCATTATTTTCATGATTAACAAAACGTGTCTTATGTAATAACAAATCATATGTTACGTATATACCATGGATTAAACATTAATATTCCTGGATCAATCAGAAAAAGAATAAAATGCGGAAATCACAAGGATTCCGATATGTGCCAAACACCTCTATTCTCGATCGATTGCAACAACCATTTTCCAAATGGTTAAAAAGGGAAAAAAACTTTTGTTAGTATAAAGTTAAAATGGAAGACCCATATTCAATAAAACATAATTTTCGTGAAAGGTTGGTATAAGAAGGAAAAGTAATGCATATCATGCCCCTCCTCTCCCTTCCCTCCAAGTTTTTAAAAATGCACTGTTACTAAAAAATTTCAATTTCTATTCATTGCATTCTGAAAACATATTTATTTTATTATTTATTTGAATTTTTATTGACATTTGGAAATTTAACATTGGATTAAGTTGCCTTTTTCGCCTGTAAAAGTACTTCTTCCTTTAAAACCCATATGAATCTGAGAAACAAGTTCAAAGGAAGAAGCTGTATTTTTGCATTATCATATATAAATAATTTCATTAAAAAACTATGGTACAGAAGTATAGCATCGGTGGTTTTTATGAGTTTCTTGAACACTTTGAAAATTTTTGAATATTAATTTTTCATAAAATAAACTTGACTAACACTTGATAATTATTTTATTTACCCATTTAATAATAAATCTACAATTTAAAAAAATAATGAAAAAAAAAAAAAAAAAGCTTTTTTATTTTTGTTTTTTTTATTTTTTTTATGAAAAAATTACTACATTTGACATAAAACATAAACATGTTTTTCAAATTTTCTTATATGAAATGCCACTTTTAAAAATGCTTCTATAAAATAATTAACAACTTCGTATAACTAAAAATTCATTATTGCATTGACTTTTTTTTGTTTATCATTTCTGTTCACACAAGTCTACAGTATATAATCTGACATGTACATTCTATGAAAAAAATATCGGGGATTGTTTGAAAAAAAATCATTCATTGATATTTATTTTTCTTGCCTTTAAATTATTTCCCACAGAGTTATACACAATTATGCAAGCACACGGCCCAATCTTCCATATATTTTTCGCAAGCAGATTGGGAAGTGGATTTTAGCTCCTTCAGAGAATTTTCATTTATGTTCTCAATCGACTCGACTTGCCCTCTTGGAAGTGGTAATTTTAGTTTTGGGAGCAATGGAGTCATCTAATGTGAGTACAGTGCAGACTCGGTGACATTACTTGCGTTCAGTGAAGTATTCAGGGGGTGGGCTGATGGAGCTGCAGCCCCCTTCGAAATTTATAAAAAACATAGAATGTAATTAAGAAAGTTTATCAAAACGTAAAGAAATCTATTAAGAGAGAATTTATCAGGAGCACAACAACTTCTGTTTTAGGCAGGTTTTCATTAAAAAGGTATTATTTCACAGAGTCTACAAAATAACTATGTCAGTCAAGTTTCAGTTATACACAGGCTTTCCCTACACCCCATAAAAATTACACTAATCAACATTAAAACCAGCTTAAAACGAAATTTTTTGCAGTCCCATGCTATTCAAGCTTAGCAGGTTTTGTACAATATATGCAATACTGCTATGATAAAAAATATCTTTAAAGCGGGAGAGTTAAACTTTTATGATTCCCACTAAGAAACTTTTACTACTTCTTATCCCTCATCGAAATGATAGATCTGTTTAAGCCACTGCTTGCGTTTATGGTCGAAAACGTGCACAATGATAGGACAAAATTGTCAGCTTTCGATACTAGTCGTACGGCGACGCATTTCATTCACAAAATATTAGTTGCAAAATTATATGAGCCGGCTCTCGAGATATATCCACCTGTTGAGCTAACGATTCATACGGTAATTTTATAGGACCATCTTTTTGATATTTTCAATGTTTGAATAGCTTGTAGACGTTCAATCTTAGACTAGAACAAGGGAAATAACTACAATTTATAGACCCTCTTTGAATGCTTATACTATTCTTATGTCTGTGGTCTTTATATGCACGATTCACCATAAGCTCTTTGCAACATTTTCAGTGATTTCGTATGCGAAAGTTTGTTTGAAACAAGTTTGATGGAAGTTTGTTGAGGCAAATTCTTTGTTTAACTATATTTTCCATTGTAAAAATCTCAAAGCATTAAAAAAGTAATTTAACAAATTACAACAACCATTTGGAAAATGATCTTTTCAAAGGCTAAAATTTAGGAAATTAATAAATTCCATAATAAAAAAAATATATTACAATTAATCGGTTCAACATTAGATTGTTTCCTTTTTTCTGTTTTTTGTACATTTCTTAATCGTTGGGCTAGATATAGTCACACTTAGTTTTAAGCTATTGCATAGCTTTTATCGCGGGCTTTGAGTTTGAGCGCGGCGACCGAATGTAGAAATTCCGTAACGCGAAATAACCTAACACTCCTAACAACCTGACACTCGGCTAACGTCGTTTCATATCGGCAGACTTCGGCACGGTATTCTTCAGTAGGCTTTGGCAGATATTGACGCGGTATTTCTCAGATATTTAGAGGATATCAAGTCTCAAACTTATGTTTCTTATTTCAGTTACCATATATCTATAGTTTCAATGATAAAAATTCCTGATTAACCTACATGTATTGTAAGATAATAAAAATATTTTAAACGATATTAACTTCTCATTTATTCAATTAAAGAAAAAAAATTGTTTTCTTATCGCTCATCATGCTTAAAAAGTGTAACTTGAATTAATATCAAAGAAAAAGAAAAAACTTGAATTCATATCAAAGAAAAAAAACTGCATAAATAAAAAATATATAAACAATTATAATTTTTTTCCAAATTTGTAGAATGTGTATAGAAAAGAATCATCTTAAGATAAAACAAGGGTGGATAATGTAGCACTAGGGGAAAATTGCTGCTCCGGCCTCGGGAGGAGGAGTGAGGAGCGGTGATGGTGGTAGGCTCCTCCTCCTCACTCCTCCTCCTCACTCCTCCTTCTCACACCTCCTCCACAACCCTCCTCCTCATTCCTCCTCCTCCTCCTGCTGACATCGTCTTGTAAGAGAAGGGGTTAAAAGGATTTTTTTTTTTATTTTAAGCCAGAATTTCAGGGAGTTAGAATTTTTTCAACATACTCTAGTATGAGGGATTATTTTTCAAGTGGTGATTTATTAAGAAATTTTAATAATTTAAACTTTAAAATTTTCAACAGTTTTAATTTATTTTGAGTCAAGTGTAAAAGTTAATCCAATTTAACAAATTAATCATTAAAATTAATTTCAAATAATAATTAAAAATAATGAGTGAAAAATAATGAAGACACTTTAATTATTTCGGCGTGCTGTCATATGATAGGTTATTTTAATGTGGTAATTTTTTTCGATTGAATTTTGCTGTTGTTCATTTAAAAAGGTAATTAAAAAGTAATTAAAAATAAGGAATGAAGCGACATTTTTTTTTCACTGTGCTTTTGGATGAGGGGTTAAGCGGGTATTTGGGGACATAGAATTTTTTCTGTACTATTGTACGAGTGCTTTTTAATTTTAATGTGGTGACTTAAAAATTTTAGGTGCTGTTTACTTTAAGGATTTATTTTTCGATTTTAAATAGAAATTTTGGGAAGATTGATTTTTTTTTTTTTTTTTTTTTTTTTTTTTTTTCACCGTGTTTTAAATAAGGGGTTAAGCGGATATTTCAAGGACATAGAATTTTGTTTTGTTGATCTATAGTATAAGGGTTTTTTTAATTTTAATGTGCCGACTTAAAATTTTTTGGTGAACTTTAGTTTAAGGATTAATTTTTTTGATTTTAAGCGAAAATTTTAGAAAGATTGATTTTTTTTTCTACGTGTTTTAAATAAGGGGTTAAGCGGATATTTTGGGGAAAATTATTATTTTTGAGCACTGATACACGAAGGGTATTTATTTTATTTTTCGCGGGTTGATATTTTAACGAAGAACTAATTAAGGAGGGAGCATTCATGATGAATTAATGAGTTAATTTTTTTTTAAAGAGTAATTTTGTTAAGATTGAATTATTTATTCATTTTTTGGAGTTTTAAGCGGTAACAACATTTAATGGGGAGACTTTAAAATATTTTTTGTTAGCATTGAATCGCGCTCGTCGCCCTAACGGTTCGGAATATGTGGTTTTCTTCGAACCTTGGTGAAAATTTAATTGAATTGATTATTATTATTATTTTGTGTGTGTTGTATGTATGTGTGTGTATGTATGTTCGTGTGATATATGCATGTATGTGTGTGAATGTATGTATGTGTTGCATGGATGTGTGCATGTGTTGTATGTATGTATGTATGTATGTGTCGCATGTATGTGTGTGTACGTATGTATGTGTTGTATGTATGTGCGTGTCTTGTATATATGCATGTATGTGTTGTATGTATGTGCGTGTGTTGTATGCATGTGTGTGTGTGTTGTATGTGTGTGTGTTGTATGTGTGTGTGTTGTATGTATGTGAGTGTGTGTTGTACGTATGTGTTGTATGTATGTGCGTGTGTTGTATGTATGTACGTATGTATTGTATGTATGTTGTATGTATGTGTCCTACAGTTTGTAGGGTTATTTTGGGATAACAAATCAATTTTAATAACGATACTTTAATTTTTTAGGGAGTAACTTATGAAGTGACTTTTTTCATACGAAACATTGAATCGAGTTTTTTTTAAGACATGAGTATTGAAAGAAAATTCAATTAAATTAGTTTTTAAAAAAATTTCATTAATTAAAAATAACATTGTTTCAAAAATTTGTATATTTCTTAACAGAACCACTTTAAATTAACTAACAGTATTTTTATACTAGATAAACTTCTTTTACAATTTTCGTTAATATTATGAAAAAAAAATAATTGCGCTTAATGAATCAAGCTATTAATTTTTCATTACGTGATTTTACTATTTAATTAATATTTAAAATTTTCATCCAGATGATAAACACACTTTATTAGTTATAATCGCACAACCTTGAAGTTGTTCTAGTAAGAATAATCATTATCTGATTTTATTACCTCACAAGCGATAAGTGTGATTCATTCTTATCTGATATCGAGAAAAAGGGGGTCATCTTATCTGTGAATCATAGCTTTTGCGATAGGAACCTAGTGTAAGTTTTGTTTAGGAGTTAATAATAATCTTATTAATTACGATGTCTAATTAAATTGTCTTACAATAAAGTCATTTCTTTTGAAAATTTAGGATAAAATAATTTGAATCAAATAAGAGGCTTTTTTCTCATAGATTTATTTTCAATAAAACTAGACTATTTTTCTATACTTTATTAGCCAAATAATAATAAATGTGTCATATTCATATAGGATTAAACTATTATAACTATCGTATAATTAAAATGAATTTAAGTGATTATAAAAATAAGTGTTCTAAAATTATAAGTGTTTGGGATTCATATGAGATGATTTCGTGTTATATAACATTAAGGTTTAGAAAATGCATGTTTTTAAATCCATTATATCTATTTGTGTGTCTATTTCCATGATGAAATGCAGTTCTAAACACTCAATTTGACGGCATGTTCTACCATGCACTTTAATTGAACGACTTGTGTTGGTAAAAATGGAATGTGATTAGATAGTTTCATATAAAAACTAATTTAACTTATGTCACAAATTTTAGCAGGGGGAAACATTTAAATGTAATGAAGTGAAGGCGTATTTTTATGAATCTTCAAATACATATGGTTTTGTGTATAGTAATATATGAATTAAAAATTAAATGAAAAATATAAATTTAAAATTAAAAAATATTCATTAACAATAAATGAAAAATATGAATGTCTTATGTCTTTTAAAAATATGAATTTAAAAAAAATAACAAATAAAAAATATGAATGTCTTATGTAATTTAAAAATATGAATTAAAAATTAAATAAAAATTGCTCATTAATAATAAATGAAAAACATGAATGTTTTATGTAAATAAAAAAAATATGAATTAAAAAAATAAAAAATATGAATTTACATTAAGTAAAAAATATAAATGTCTTATATAATTAAAAAATATATGAATTTAAATTAAGTAAAAAATATTCATTAACAATTAATGAAAAATATATATGTCTTATATAATTAAAAATTAAATGAAAACTATTTATGAGAGACACATTGAAAAATATTATTACCTTAAACTTTCTTTCACTAAACATCCACAGCAACCGACTACCTTGCATGGCTGTTGGAAACTGACTGATAATCATATATTCTTATCTTAAGGGATTTTTCGAAAGCTGACTCACTAGATAAGTAAAAATGACAGGTTCAAAACTGAAATTAAGAGTTTATTCATATCGAATGTAATTAATATCATGTTTAATAAAAAGTTACTTAATTTATTTAGTAATGTCATAATTAAAAATTTAATTAAATCCTAATATAATTTTTCTATCTTAATTAATAGAATAAAAAAGAGATTCTTTTCAAAATTTTCAAGAAACACCAAGTCATTATTAAGCAATATTATGAACAACTAAAAACTTTAATTACGATGAATCATCACTGAGAATATTACTAAATATTTTCATATTAACAAAGAAAATTGAATATTGAATACCAACTATTAAATATATTCTTTTCTTCTCGCATGTTATAAAAACAAGTTTAGATAACCAAATTTATTGATATATTTCGTTGTGTGTTGAATCCTTCTTTACTAATTATTGTTAAAATTACTCATTTACCAATGATTTAAACTTCCCTTTTTAAAGTTAATTATATAATATACTAACATTTAATTATAATAGGTATAATTTTATTAAAAATACTGAATAAAATAAAATTTATACTTAAAAAATTAAAACACCATTTAAAAATATTAAACAACAACAACAAACTTGTAATTAAGAGTTGAATAAATATAAATATATGAATCACACAATAATAAAAAGAAATACTTAATCATTCATAAAAATTCGTCCCTTAAACTATCCCATGTATGTTAGTAAATACAGTATACTAAAGTGTTCAAAAAGATTATAAGCATTTCCAAATTAACAAAGAAAATTGACTATTAAATATCAAATAATGGACATACACTTTTTACACTCACATCTTACAATATACTTAGTAACCAAATTTAATGATTTTTAAGCATGTCTTCTTAATTTTATTACAATGAAAGACTATCACAGTTGAATATTTAGCTTTCTCTTCATAACTTTATCGAGAAATATATAATGCATACCACTTAACTTCATTAAATGAATCAATCACAATACAATTCAAACTTCTCATGTTCAATGTTTTTTATACTAGTGTTTATCAAATAGCTGTTTATTCTGAGCAATCATTACTTAGTATACTGATGTAAACGTTTGTGTTGAACGGTTTTTAATTCAAATGGTGTGAGAGAAGGATATATGTGGGGGAAAGTTATTGAATAATTTAAATCTTTCACAAAAATAAGAAAAAGCATTTCAAGCAGCAGAAAGTTAAAATATTTGTAATTAATCCTTAGGAGGAAAACACTCATCTTTCTCACAATCGAATATCACTGGAGAGTATAGAGAAGCTGTTTATGTTGTACATAATTTCAATTTTCATTAACACAATATTTTAATCGAAGTTTTTCGACAGTTTGAAAAATTATGATACACACCGTCTGCACACGTTAACACCGAATAAGATTAGCGATGATAAGCGTTACTTACAGGTAAGATGTATTAACATAACAACTTTTTCTTGATAATTTTACTCGCAGGCTTCGAACCCACAGTCATCCAATCAATTTTTAACTCCTCACATTAATCATTGGGTCATGGGAGGCCCGTAATTTATTAACTAAAATGTAAGAAAGATCATCGAAAGTGGTTACTTCACTCATGCAAAAATAATTTTTATTGTGACTAAACATATAAAAATCACGAAGAAAAGAAAATATCACATATGTTTTGGATTACTTTAAGATTTTATGAGTCACCTCATCAGTTAAATAGACATAACCACTTCTTATGAATCACTACTTATGCTTAAATTTTCAAACACTTGCTTATATGAAGTGTATTATATTTTAGTTTATCAATGATAGTGTGATTACTTGTTAATAATTTTAGTGTCATCAAAAAAATTAAAAAAATCAGGACTTTGAATCTTTCATTTCTTCCTAAACCCTGGAGTGAGTAGGACGTGTATTTGTGAAAGTGTTGGATTAGGTGAGTATACAATGTTAAATGTGTCTTTATTGTTAAACTATTTCAATTTAATTATGCATGAAAATTAAATATTTTTTTCCAAATTTTAGTGCAACTTGAAAACAATAATTTGAAATAATAAAATGTGAAAATTAGAATCAAAAGTTTTGCATGCACATTTCATAACACTGAGATAAACTGGCATCAGTAATAATTTTATTTAAAAATGTTTTTTAAATAATAGAAGGGAAAATAATCATCTATAAAAGACTAACTGAATTATTCGCATATTTTTAAACATTGATATTAAAGGTTTTTTAGATATATTTTATAAAGCTATGCTGGGGCATAAACAAACAGGTTGTTTATCATATAAAACTTATGAATATATTGAAGTTGGAATAATCAAAACCTGCTTTGACAAGTTAATTTTTTCAAGTTAGGTCAGTAACGTCAGTAGGGGAAAAATGTCTGTCCGACCCCAGGAGGAGGAGCTGAGGAGCTGAGGAGGGAGGAGGGCTCCTCCTCCTCAAGCCTCCTCCTCAAGCCTCCTCCTCAAGCCTCCTCCACAATCCTCCTCCTCAAGCCTCCTCCTCCTCAACACTCCTCCTCCTCACATCGTCTTGTAAGAGAAGGGGTTAAAAGGATTTTTTTTTTAATTTTAAGCAGGAATTTCAGGGAGTTAGAATTTTTAAACCATGCTGTAGTATGGGGGTGTTTTTTAATTTTAATTGGGGAATTTTCGGCGTGTTACAGTACGTGGGGTATGTTTTTCGATTGACTTATGCTGTTGTTCATTTAAAAAGGTAATTAAAAATTATGAGTGAAATTTTTTCAACATACTTTAGTATGAGGGTGATTCGAGCGGTGATTTATTAAGAAATTTTAATTTAGGAACTTTAAAATTTTCAACAGTTTAAATTTATTTTGAGTCAAGTGTAAAAGTTAATCCAATTTAACAAATGAATCATTAAAGTTAATTTCAAATAATAATTAAAAATAATGAAGATACTTTAATTATTTCGACATGCTGTAGTATGATAGGTTGTTTTAATGTGGTAATTTTTTCAAATGAATTTTGCTGTTGTTCATTTTAAAAGGTAATTAAAAAAAAGGAATGAAGCGACTTTTTTTTTTTTTTTTTTTTCACCGTGTTTTAGATGAGGATTTAAGCGGGTATTTGGGTACACAGAATGTTTTTTCCTATACTATTATATGAGTGGTTTTTAATTTTAACGTGGCGACTTAAAAATTTTCAGTTTGGTGTAATTTAAGAGTTTATTTTTTCGATTTTAAGTGGAAATTTGGGGAGATTGATTTTTTTTTTCCACTGTACTCTTACATGATGAGTTAAGCGGATATTTTGGGGGAAATTATTATTTTAGACTAATCATTCACGAAGGATATTTTGCGGACATAAGTGTTTAATAGGGGGACTTTAAATTTTGCAATGGGATTGACGTGCGCTCGTCGACCTAACCGTACGGAGTTTGTAATTTTCTTCGAATCATGGGTGCATATTGGCTTAGACTATCTTAGAAAGACTTCCACCACCTTTATCTCTACCCACCGTCATAAATAACACATGCTGGTAATGGGAATTTGAGAATAATAACTTTAAATATTAATTTAATGAAGGAACTTTAAAATTATTTCGAGTACTATTTTTAGTTAACTATGTTATACACTTGATATTTCAAAGTAATTAAAAAATAACTTTAAAATTTGAATGAGAAAATATGTTTAAAAATGAACTTTTTCATACTAACATTTATTTGCGCTCGTTGACCTAACTGTTCGGAATCTGTGATTTTCCTCGAATCATGTGTGAATAACTGTTAGATTTCCTTAGAAGGGCTTGAATAAGCTTCAACCATCATAAATAACGCATGTCTGTAACGGGAATTTGAACTTAATTATTTTAAATATTCATTTTAATGAGGTGACTACGAAAACAATTTGTAGAACTTTTGATCGGTAATAATTTTTATTGGGAAACTTAAAAGAATCTTGTGATTTTTTGGGAACTAATTTTTAATTGTTGAAGTTTGCAATCTGTATTCGCCTTTCTTTTGTGTGAGATTGTATAAATGTTGATGAAAACTATTTCTGTTCCAATTAATGAAATTTAATAATAAAAAGAATAAAGTGTTCCTCACCAGACACCTCTTTTTCAAAATTCGTGCATATTTTTAAACATAACAATGTGTTTAATATAAGTAATTTTTGTGTGTCCTTTCCTTTCTGAAAATGTAAGCGATTTTTAACATAAATATCTTTTGACATGTGTAATTTTTCCCTGGCAGAACAATTTTCAAATAAATAAATTTTAATATTAATAGAATTTTTGACTTTCCGAAGAAAAAAAGGAACTTATTTTTAATGTTTTAATACTTGTCGGTTAAAAAAATTAAACTATATTTATTATCGAAATGAATTCATCTACATTAATTTAAAAACATATAATATTTATAACCAGTAACGCGAAACTTTTTCAAACCCTGTTAATGAGATTTTATTTAACATTGTATTTTATCTTCAGATCAAAATAATTTGTGAAAAATGCTTTTAAATATTTTTAAAACTGTATTGAAAATAATATTTTACATACCTTAACATGAATGAAATCCGAATCGATGTAGAGTTTAATAATTATTTTCTCAAAGAGAGGATACTAAATTCATTGCAGTATATGTGTGTGTATGTGTAAACCTAGATGAATCATTCTTATCTGCTTATCTGATAGCGTTTTCCGGAAAGGGTTGAATCTCTGAATCATAGCTGATAAGGAACTGGGGTTCATGTGTTATCTTAATTAATCTTAATGAGTACTATGTCTAATTAAAATTATTTGACTTGAAATAAAATAAGGTCTTTTGAGTAATATCTTTTGAAAATTTAGGATATAATTATTTAAATCAAATTAGAGGATTTTTTTTTCTCATCGATTTATTTTAAATAAAACTAAAATATTTATTTTTTTTTTATACTTTGTTAGCAAAATAAAGAGTGTAATACATTCATTTCGGATTTAACTATTTGAAAATTCAAACTAACCTATAATTAAAATGATTACATAAGGTTGAGTATGTGATCTAGTTAAAAACGGAACACGCATTCATATAAAACTTTAAATTCTTACGCTTTTGTGTATAATATAATGTATGTTTTAAATATTAAATGAAAAATATCAATTAACAATAAATGAAAAACATTAACATTAATAAAATATTAATTAAACATTGCATTGATTTAAAACTTAATATTAATATGGGAATACACATCCGTATAAAACTTTAAACATTTATGCTTTTGGGTATAATATTATGGATGTATTAAATATTAAATGAAAAATATGAATTAACAATAAATGAAAAATATTAATTAACATTAATAAAATATTAATTAAATATTGTGTTGATTAAAATATAGATTCAAAACTTAATGAAAAATATTAATTTCTCATGTAATTAAAATAACACTTTATATATTAATGAATTAATAATAAATGAAAAATATTCATTCGAAACAACTTGAGAAATACTCATTTGTAATGAAATAT
Source organism: Maratus speculifer (assembly GCA_964019185.1). Taxonomy (NCBI): domain Eukaryota; kingdom Metazoa; phylum Arthropoda; class Arachnida; order Araneae; family Salticidae; genus Maratus; species Maratus speculifer. The sequence goes on along the minus strand of OZ025290.1, from coordinate 71,724,962 downwards.
GAAAATAGCAACGAATAAAATATTAATTAAAAATTGAATGAAAATTATGCATTGAAAAAAATATAAAAATCAAATATTCTTACCTAAAAATTTCTCCCATCAGGACTTCAGTTGCGACCTTCCTCGTTGCTTGCTACTTGTAAACTGAGTGATAACACATAGGCCTTATCTTTTGTACCGTGATAACCTCGACCAATGACAATTTTGTACTTGCGCGCCCTCTCACTGAATAGACTGCGTGTGAAACGTGACGTAATCGTTATTCTGTATGCTGCTATCAACATATAAGAGATTGGTGTCTTAATCGTTTTAGTTAGTATTATTATTTTATAATTAGTTTTCAAATGTCATTAATGGAAGCTGTTCGGTGAGTTGATGAATTCTTCACCCCGATTGAAGGAACAAGACATGGAAGTCTCAACAATGTTCTTATTACGCATGTCCTTTAATTAATTTTTAGAAATTAGATAATCTTTTAATTTTTAGAATTTAGTTAATGTTTTAATTTTTAGAAATTAGTTAATCTTGAATAATTATCTTTACTTTTAACAAAATATAAAATAATTAACATTTTATTAACAAGTCAACTCTTCTTAATTTACGCGAAATAAAAACCAACTTTCTTCTTTACTGATCACGAAGGAAATGACCGATAACACACATGCTTATCTACCGTTATCTCCACGCATGCGCACTGCTGATAAGTGATGTGCTGATAAGGTGAGTCGAAAAGACTTCATCGTTATCAGTTTTGTACTTGCACACCCTTAAAGCTTACTAACAATAGTGGAACAAAAAAATAATCGGCTTTTTTAAAAAATGTTTTCGACAAGGTTGGAAACAAAAGAGTACTTAAATAAGAGCTCAATTAGGCAAGGGTTAATTCTGTTTGATGACATCATGCGAGAAAGACAAGAATGAAGATGATGCGTTTTTGGTTTAATGTAACAAATAATCAGATTTTTTGTTGTAATGAAGGCGATTTATCCGGTTCCAAGTCACGCAGCAAGTTTTGGTGGTGTAAGTGCTTTATATCGTGTTGCAAAAGGCAAAATATCGAAGAAGAAGATTCAGAAATGGTTGAGCGGAGTCGATTCTTATACGCTTCACAAACCGGTTCGGAGAAATTTTCCGACAAACCGAGTCATCGTATATTCAAAAGATCAGCAATGGCAGACCGATCTGGTGGATCTCATCAGTTTACAAAAACACAATCAAGGATTTCGATACCTACTGACCTGTATAGACATTCTGTCTAAATATGCTTGGGCGATTCCCTTAAAAACGAAACGAGGAGAAGAAATTATGAAAGCCTTTCGTTCTATTTTTTCAACACGAAAACCCAAATTTCTTCAATCAGATGCCGGAAAAGAATTTAAGAACAGACTCTTCCAAAGGTTTTTAAAGCAAGAAGGTGTTCGTTTCTTCACAACAAATAGTAATACCAAGGCATCGGTAGTCGAACGATTTAATCGAACCTTGAAAACGAAAATGTGGAAATATTTCACACATAACCATACTTATCGTTATTTAGATGTATTGGACCAATTACTGTACAGTTATAATCACACCTATCATTCAAGTATTAAAAGAGCCCCCGTGGAAGTGACAAGAGAAAATGAAAGTGATGTGTGGTTAATTCTTTATGGGGATTTGGAAGATATGAAAAGAAAACCCTGTGTGTTTCAAGCAGGCGATGTGGTGCGTGTGTCGAAACAAAAATTAATCTTCGAAAAAGGGTATGAAACCAATTGGACCGAAGAATTGTTTGTGGTGACGGAATGTGTGGCGAGAGACCCTCCTGTGTACCGAATAAAAGACTTGTTAGACGAACCCATTCAAGGAACCTTCTATTCACAAGAACTTCAAAAAGTGAAAATGAAAGATACTTATACTATTGAAAAAATTTTAAAGAAGCGCACGCGAAAAAGACGAATGGAATATTTTGTCAAATTTAAGGGTTATCCGAATAAATTTAATCAATGGATTCCCTCCTCAGATTTGTCTTCTTTATAAGTGACTGCAAAAAGCATGATAGATCATTTGTCATCATGTCGTTCTACCTGACGTTACCTTCCGACAGTTCCAGAAATTATTTTCCTGAGAATAAAATTTCACATTTTATAACACGATTGCCCACACCTATCGAACTGCAAGGAGAATGGGAAGTGGGACTCGTAGAGTTTATTTACCCTCATACTTGGTATAACGTGAATCAACATACGAACTTAATTGGATTCGACTTGAATGATGGGAGGATAATTGGAAGACGAATCCCACCAGGATTTTATGAGACGGTGCCTGATATTTTAAAAGCCATCTCTATCAAAGATATCGAACAAAAAATTGTGTTTTCCTACAGTCCCATCACGAAAAGAGTGACTATCAACGTGCGAGATAAAGCTAAAGTGATTTTAGAAACTGGATTATCTGAAATGTTGGGGTTCGAGCCATGTGAAATCGCTTCTTTAGAGAGTAATATTGAACAAACAGTCGATAGTTCATACGTGGCAGATCCGTGTGCTCATTATAGAGTGTTGATGATTTATTCGGATATTGTCGAACCACAAGTTATTGGAGATGTGTTGGCACCCCTGTTACGAATTGTAAATGTCACCGGAAAAGACGGAGAAGTGATCTGCGTGAAATTTGATCGACCGCATTACTTACCCATCAGTCGAAAATCATTCGACTCATTAGAAATCGTTATAAGGAACCACCTGGGTGAATTAACGCCATTTGAACGTGGACGTTCGTACGTGAAACTTCATTTTCGTCAAAAATATCTCTCGTGATGTTTGTTCCCTATCAGTGTTGTGCGAAATCTTTTGAAGATTATTATACCCATCAGTCAGGTAGTGGCTTAAACTATTATCAAGGTACTACTTTACAAAGAGGTTATGGATTCGGTGGGTTGTTTCGATCGCTGTTTCGTGCAGCAGTGCCCCTTTTCAAATCAGGAGCAAAAGCTGTCGGAAAACAATTGTTTCATTCTGGGGTGAACGTCCTCAGTGATCTCTCACGAGGAGAAGATATTAAAATAGCTGCCAAGCGACGGTTAAAAGAAGCTGGTCAAAACTTGACGGATAAAGCTGCAACCAAAGTGAAGACGATGATTGGTTCAGGTCATCAGTATAAAAAGAGGAAACGTTCTAACAATATCACTATTCCTCGCAAAGTCAAGAGAGTGAAAGTACACGATATTTTCTCTTAAAGATGTCTGGACTCATTCATAAAGATTCTGCTGCTTGTGCCAAATCGGAATTGGATTTGTTTTTAATTCCACCTACTCAAACAGCTATTGAAAAAGGGTATTTTGTTGAATATCATCCCCTTGCTAATATTCGAGATGGAGGACCTGTGGAATTTAACATTTCTGGGAACGGCGAAGATTATATGGATTTGTCGGCTTCTTACCTCTACGTGAAAGTGAAAATCACCAAGTCAGATGGAACGGTCTTACCTGTAGATGAACCTGTCGCCCCTGTCAATTTATTTTTACAAGCTTTGTTTTCACAAGTGGACATCAGTTTAAACGAAAGAGCCATCTCTTCTTCGAGTAACACTTATCCTTATCGTGCCTATATTGAAACCCTGCTGAACTACGGAGAAGACACAAAGAAAAGTTTACTGGGATGTGAATGTTTTTATAAAGATACAAATTTGACTGTGTCGGATCCCACCACAAATGGAAACTCAGGATTGAAGAAACGTTATGAACTAACTAAAAACAGCAAAACCTTGGATATGATTGGACCCATTCATTGTGATATTTTCCAACAAAATCGACTGCTCTTGAATATGGTTGATCTGAAAATTAAAATGACTCGCAGCAAATCAGACTTTTGTTTGATGACTAAGAAGGATAAGATCAAACCCTTTGAAGATTATAAAGTGATTTTAGAACATGCTTCAGTGTTTGTTCGTAAAGTGAAAGTGAGTCCTGGTGTTTTATTGGGTCATGCAAAAGCCCTGGAAAAAAATTCTGCGAAATATCCCATTGATCGAGTCCTATGTAAAACTTATTCAATCTCCACTGGAAGTAAATCATTCATGCAAGATAATGTGTTTTTAGGGGCCATGCCGAAACGTATTATTATTGGACTTTTAGACAATAGTGCTTATACAGGACAATACGATTTGAACCCCTTTTATTTTTATCATCACAAAGCCAACTTCCTAAGCGTCTATGTGGACGGTCAACCGGTACCCAGTAAGCCCCTAGAATTGGACTTCGATGGAAACAACTATATAAGAGCCTATCATCGACTGTTCTCTGGTTTTAATCACGACACTGGCATTTATTTAACACGTGAAGAATTTGCTGATGGTCACACTTTATATAATTTCGACTTAAGCCCTGACCTTTGCGACGGACCTCATTTGAATTTACAACATCAAGGAAATTTACGAATTGAAATCAAATTCGCTGAAGCATTAGAAAAAACGACCACTGTATTGATTTATGCGGAATTTGAAAATATTATTGAAATCAACAAATCGCGTCACGTGATTTGTGACTTTCCCAACTGAATGGATTCATTACAAATCGAGAACATTTTATCACATGAAGCAGTGACCCGAAATTACTTTTTGGGTGTTTTTCCAAGTGATCAACTACCAAGAAGAATCAAGTGTTATCCTGTCTGTTTTATCTGCAACGTGGACAAGTCTACAGAAGCCGGAAGTCACTGGGTGGCTTTTTACCTGTCTTCACCTGATGAAGTGGAATTCTTCGATTCTTATGGAAATAAGCCTACCTTTTTTCAAGGACCTATATCGAACTATGCATTGCGTTTTTCACGAGTTTTGTTTAATCCACTTGTTTTACAAACCCATATAACTGCCGTCTGCGGCCAATATTGTATATTTTATCTGTATTCTCGATGTCGAGGTAAAACTCTGAGACAATTTCTGTCACATTTTGTTACTGAAGATGTGTCAAACGACCGACGAGTTTATAATTTTGTAGCCAAACGATTTGGCATTCATGCTCATTTTTATCAATAAATCTTAATTTAAACCAAGAACCTATGTGTCTGTGATTATTTAAAGTGTGTGTTTTACTTGTCTGTGTTTATTTTCAATGGAGTTTCCACGCTTTCAACACCCTTGTACTATGCTTCTTGCAGGTCCTACGGGTGTGGGTAAAAGTTGGTTTCTACGTGATTTATTAAAAGAAAGAAACCTAATGTTTGATCCTCCTCCCGATAAAGTGATTTGGTTTTACGGTATTTACCAAAAACTGTATGATGAAATACCCGATGTTACCTTTGTGGAAGGTTTTCCTTCGAATTATACTGAGTATTTAGGAACAAATTCTTTAATTATCTTAGACGATCTCATGGTTGAATGTGGATCAGACGATCGCCTGACTTATCTCTTTACAAAGGGAAGTCACCATTTAAACATCAGTGTGATATTTATTACACAAAATCTGTTTCATAAAGGCAAAGAAATGAGAGGTGTTTCCCTCAACAGTCAATATTTGATCTTGTTTAAAAATCGCCGGGACATGAGTCAAATCATTCATTTAGGTCGACAATTATATCCAACAAATAGTAAATTTTTCCAAGAAGTGTTTACAGATGCTACTAAAAAACCATTTTCTTATTTATTAGTCGATTTACGGAATGAAACCCCTGAGGAAATGCGGCTGAGAACACTCGTGCTGCCAGGTCAAAGACAATACATATATATGATGAAAAAAGGTTTAAAAAGAAAGACATATGCATTTTAATTTAGTTGAGATCATGACCTTGACGAAGAAACAACTGCGTGATTTGGAGCTAATTAAGACTTGCCCCAAAACCTTACGCAAGCAACTTTTGAAAAAACTACCTTCAAGATCTGTCAAAGCTATTTGTGAGTGTACTCACAATGTACTGAAAGGAAATATACCTCTCTCATCTTATCAAAAGAAGACTTTGAAAAAGTATAAAAACCCTCTTCGAAAAATCGGTACGAAAAAAGGAACTCTTTTTTCAAAAAAGCAGCTGATTGTGCAACACGGTGGATTTTTAAATATTTTAATTCCTGCAGCTTTGAGTGTATTAACGGGTCTTATCAATGAAGCTCGCAGCTAAATACGCTCTCATACCGGAAGAAGAGTTGACTAAACATGTCCCCACGAAAAAGCAAATGACTGACTTTGACGTGGCAATGTCAAAAATACTCAACAGTTCACTTCCCGATCATGAGAAAGTTCAACAGTACTATGAACTTTTAAAAAGGAAAATGAATTTACAAGAATTTAATGTCCCTTGGAGATCGAAACCTTTTCAAGATGAAGAAGAGAAAAGGAAGTCTAAACCTCTGGAGACGGAACCTGTTAAAACGGAACCTGTGGCAGCAGAATCTACTGAAATGGAATCTTCTGAAACGAAACCTGAACAGTCCGAAAAACCTTCTGAGTTGGGAGAAGAGGATTACGACTCGTTTGTGATAAGCTCAGCACCAAGTCATATGATGAAACAAGCAAAATCTTTGCTGAAGTTACTGAAATCTAATTCAAGTAAGATGAGCTGGGATCGAACTGGAAAAGTGACTTATAATGGAAACACCTTGCAAGATACGAATTTAGCAGAACTCTTTCATCTCATTTTTAATGTGAATAAGAGACCTGAGAAAGTACCGACGGAATTTCTTCATGCGCTTCGTGAAATTGGAGTACCTTCAACTATAATAAAAAAACAAATATTTATCATCTGGAACTTTGAAGAAAGTAATGAAAAATGTATCACCAAGAAGAAACTTTGTAAAACCAAAGAAAAAACCTTCTAACAATGTATTACTTAATCCCCAATGGGCGAGTTTATTTCAATAAAAAGGAATTTAAATTATAAAAAACTGTGTTTTCATTTTTTGCCTTTATTACACAAACATATTGAAAAATAATAATAAAAGAAGGGTACTTACCTAGACACAACCGACTCACACACTTGCTTGGGAAGAAATGAAGTCTTTTCGACTCACCTTATCAGCACATCACTTATCAGCAGTGCGCATGCGTGGAGATAACGGTAGATAAGCATGTGTGTTATCGGTCATTTCCTTCGTGATCAGTAAAGAAGAAAGTTGGTTTTTATTTCGCGCAAATTAAGAAGAGTTGACTTGTTAATAAAATGTTAATTATTTTATATTTTGTTAAAAGTAAAGATAATTATTCAAGATTAACTAATTTCTAAAAATTAAAACATTAACTAAATTCTAAAAATTAAAAGATTATCTAATTTCTAAAAATTAATTAAAGGACATGCGTAATAAGAACATTGTTGAGACTTCCATGTCTTGTTCCTTCAATCGGGGTGAAGAATTCATCAACTCACCGAACAGCTTCCATTAATGACATTTGAAAACTAATTATAAAATAATAATACTAACTAAAACGATTAAGACACCAATCTCTTATATGTTGATAGCAGCATACAGAATAACGATTACGTCACGTTTCACACGCAGTCTATTCAGTGAGAGGGCGCGCAAGTACAAAATTGTCATTGGTCGAGGTTATCACGGTACAAAAGATAAGGCCTATGTGTTATCACTCAGTTTACAAGTAGCAAGCAACGAGGAAGGTCGCAACTGAAGTCCTAATGGGAGAAATTTTTAGGTAAGAATATTTGATTTTTATATTTTTTTCAATGCATAATTTTCATTCAATTTTTAATTAATATTTTATTCGTTGCTATTTTCATATTTCATTACAAATGAGTATTTCTCAAGTTGTTTCGAATGAATATTTTTCATTTATTATTAATTCATTAATATATAAAGTGTTATTTTAATTACATGAGAAATTAATATTTTTCATTAAGTTTTGAATCTATATTTTAATCAACACAATATTTAATTAATATTTTATTAATGTTAATTAATATTTTTCATTTATTGTTAATTCATATTTTTCATTTAATATTTAATACATCCATAATATTATACCCAAAAGCATAAATGTTTAAAGTTTTATACGGATGTGTATTCCCATATTAATATTAAGTTTTAAATCAATGCAATGTTTAATTAATATTTTATTAATGTTAATGTTTTTCATTTATTGTTAATTGATATTTTTCATTTAATATTTAAAACATACATTATATTATACACAAAAGCGTAAGAATTTAAAGTTTTATATGAATGCGTGTTCCGTTTTTAACTAGATCACATACTCAACCTTATGTAATCATTTTAATTATAGGTTAGTTTGAATTTTCAAATAGTTAAATCCGAAATGAATGTATTACACTCTTTATTTTGCTAACAAAGTATAAAAAAAAAATAAATATTTTAGTTTTTTTTTAAATAAATCGATGAGAAAAAAAAATCCTCTAATTTGATTTAAATAATTATATCCTAAATTTTCAAAAGATATTACTCAAAAGACCTTATTTTATTTCAAGTCAAATAATTTTAATTAGACATAGTACTCATTAAGATTAATTAAGATAACACATGAACCCCAGTTCCTTATCAGCTATGATTCAGAGATTCAACCCTTTCCGGAAAACGCTATCAGATAAGCAGATAAGAATGATTCATCTAGGTTTACACATACACACACATATACTGCAATGAATTTAGTATCCTCTCTTTGAGAAAATAATTATTAAACTCTACATCGATTCGGATTTCATTCATGTTAAGGTATGTAAAATATTATTTTCAATACAGTTTTAAAAATATTTAAAAGCATTTTTCACAAATTATTTTGATCTGAAGATAAAATACAATGTTAAATAAAATCTCATTAACAGGGTTTGAAAAAGTTTCGCGTTACTGGTTATAAATATTATATGTTTTTAAATTAATGTAGATGAATTCATTTCGATAATAAATATAGTTTAATTTTTTTAACCGACAAGTATTAAAACATTAAAAATAAGTTCCTTTTTTTCTTCGGAAAGTCAAAAATTCTATTAATATTAAAATTTATTTATTTGAAAATTGTTCTGCCAGGGAAAAATTACACATGTCAAAAGATATTTATGTTAAAAATCGCTTACATTTTCAGAAAGGAAAAAACACACAAAAATTACTTATATTAAACACATTGTTATGTTTAAAAATATGCACGAATTTTGAAAAAGAGGTGTCTGGTGAGGAACACTTTATTCTTTTTATTATTAAATTTCATTAATTGGAACAGAAATAGTTTTCATCAACATTTATACAATCTCACACAAAAGAAAGGCGAATACAGATTGCAAACTTCAACAATTAAAAATTAGTTCCCAAAAAATCACAAGATTCTTTTAAGTTTCCCAATAAAAATTATTACCGATCAAAAGTTCTACAAATTGTTTTCGTAGTCACCTCATTAAAATGAATATTTAAAATAATTAAGTTCAAATTCCCGTTACAGACATGCGTTATTTATGATGGTTGAAGCTTATTCAAGCCCTTCTAAGGAAATCTAACAGTTATTCACACATGATTCGAGGAAAATCACAGATTCCGAACAGTTAGGTCAACGAGCGCAAATAAATGTTAGTATGAAAAAGTTCATTTTTAAACATATTTTCTCATTCAAATTTTAAAGTTATTTTTTAATTACTTTGAAATATCAAGTGTATAACATAGTTAACTAAAAATAGTACTCGAAATAATTTTAAAGTTCCTTCATTAAATTAATATTTAAAGTTATTATTCTCAAATTCCCATTACCAGCATGTGTTATTTATGACGGTGGGTAGAGATAAAGGTGGTGGAAGTCTTTCTAAGATAGTCTAAGCCAATATGCACCCATGATTCGAAGAAAATTACAAACTCCGTACGGTTAGGTCGACGAGCGCACGTCAATCCCATTGCAAAATTTAAAGTCCCCCTATTAAACACTTATGTCCGCAAAATATCCTTCGTGAATGATTAGTCTAAAATAATAATTTCCCCCAAAATATCCGCTTAACTCATCATGTAAGAGTACAGTGGAAAAAAAAAATCAATCTCCCCAAATTTCCACTTAAAATCGAAAAAATAAACTCTTAAATTACACCAAACTGAAAATTTTTAAGTCGCCACGTTAAAATTAAAAACCACTCATATAATAGTATAGGAAAAAACATTCTGTGTACCCAAATACCCGCTTAAATCCTCATCTAAAACACGGTGAAAAAAAAAAAAAAAAAAAAGTCGCTTCATTCCTTTTTTTTAATTACCTTTTAAAATGAACAACAGCAAAATTCATTTGAAAAAATTACCACATTAAAACAACCTATCATACTACAGCATGTCGAAATAATTAAAGTATCTTCATTATTTTTAATTATTATTTGAAATTAACTTTAATGATTCATTTGTTAAATTGGATTAACTTTTACACTTGACTCAAAATAAATTTAAACTGTTGAAAATTTTAAAGTTCCTAAATTAAAATTTCTTAATAAATCACCGCTCGAATCACCCTCATACTAAAGTATGTTGAAAAAATTTCACTCATAATTTTTAATTACCTTTTTAAATGAACAACAGCATAAGTCAATCGAAAAACATACCCCACGTACTGTAACACGCCGAAAATTCCCCAATTAAAATTAAAAAACACCCCCATACTACAGCATGGTTTAAAAATTCTAACTCCCTGAAATTCCTGCTTAAAATTAAAAAAAAAATCCTTTTAACCCCTTCTCTTACAAGACGATGTGAGGAGGAGGAGTGTTGAGGAGGAGGAGGCTTGAGGAGGAGGATTGTGGAGGAGGCTTGAGGAGGAGGCTTGAGGAGGAGGCTTGAGGAGGAGGAGCCCTCCTCCCTCCTCAGCTCCTCAGCTCCTCCTCCTGGGGTCGGACAGACATTTTTCCCCTACTGACGTTACTGACCTAACTTGAAAAAATTAACTTGTCAAAGCAGGTTTTGATTATTCCAACTTCAATATATTCATAAGTTTTATATGATAAACAACCTGTTTGTTTATGCCCCAGCATAGCTTTATAAAATATATCTAAAAAACCTTTAATATCAATGTTTAAAAATATGCGAATAATTCAGTTAGTCTTTTATAGATGATTATTTTCCCTTCTATTATTTAAAAAACATTTTTAAATAAAATTATTACTGATGCCAGTTTATCTCAGTGTTATGAAATGTGCATGCAAAACTTTTGATTCTAATTTTCACATTTTATTATTTCAAATTATTGTTTTCAAGTTGCACTAAAATTTGGAAAAAAATATTTAATTTTCATGCATAATTAAATTGAAATAGTTTAACAATAAAGACACATTTAACATTGTATACTCACCTAATCCAACACTTTCACAAATACACGTCCTACTCACTCCAGGGTTTAGGAAGAAATGAAAGATTCAAAGTCCTGATTTTTTTAATTTTTTTGATGACACTAAAATTATTAACAAGTAATCACACTATCATTGATAAACTAAAATATAATACACTTCATATAAGCAAGTGTTTGAAAATTTAAGCATAAGTAGTGATTCATAAGAAGTGGTTATGTCTATTTAACTGATGAGGTGACTCATAAAATCTTAAAGTAATCCAAAACATATGTGATATTTTCTTTTCTTCGTGATTTTTATATGTTTAGTCACAATAAAAATTATTTTTGCATGAGTGAAGTAACCACTTTCGATGATCTTTCTTACATTTTAGTTAATAAATTACGGGCTTCCCATGACCCAATGATTAATGTGAGGAGTTAAAAATTGATTGGATGACTGTGGGTTCGAAGCCTGCGAGTAAAATTATCAAGAAAAAGTTGTTATGTTAATACATCTTACCTGTAAGTAACGCTTATCATCGCTAATCTTATTCGGTGTTAACGTGTGCAGACGGTGTGTATCATAATTTTTCAAACTGTCGAAAAACTTCGATTAAAATATTGTGTTAATGAAAATTGAAATTATGTACAACATAAACAGCTTCTCTATACTCTCCAGTGATATTCGATTGTGAGAAAGATGAGTGTTTTCCTCCTAAGGATTAATTACAAATATTTTAACTTTCTGCTGCTTGAAATACTTTTTCTTATTTTTGGGAAAGATTTAAATTATTCAATAACTTTCCCCCACATATATCCTTCTCTCACACCATTTGAATTAAAAACCGTTCAACACAAACGTTTACATCAGTATACTAAGTAATGATTGTTCAGAATAAACAGCTATTTGATAAACACTAGTATAAAAAACTTTGAACATGAGAAGTTTGAATTGTATTGTGATTGATTCATTTAATGAAGTTAAGTGGTATGCATTATATATTTCTCGATAAAGTTATGAAGATAAAGCTAAATATTCAACTGTGATAGTCTTTCATTGTAAAAAAATTAAGAAGACATGTTTAAAAATCATTAAATTTGGTTACTAAGTATATTGTAAGATGTGAGTGTAAAAAGTGTATGTCCATTATTTGATATTTAATAGTCAATTTTCTTTGTTAATTTGGAAACGCTTATAATCTTTTTGAACACTTTAGTATACTGTTTTTACTAACATGCATGGGATTGTTTAAGAGAAGAATTTTTATGAATGATTAAGTATATCTTTTTATTATTGTGTGATTCATATATTTATATTTATTCATCTCTTAATTACAAGTTTGTTGTTGTTGTTTAATATTTTTAAATGGTGTTTTAATTTTTTTAAGTATAAATTTTATTTTATTCAGTATTTTTAATAAAATTATACCTATTATAATTAAATGTTAGTATATTATATAATTAACTTTAAAAATGGGAAGTTTAAATCATTGGTAAATGACTAATTTTAACGATAATTAGTAAAGAAGGATTCAACACACATCGAAATATATCAATAAATTTGGTTATCTAAGCTTGTTTTTATAACACACGAGAAGAAAAGAATATGTTTAATAGTTGGTATTCAATGTTCAATTTTCTTTGTTAATATGAAAATATTTAGTAATATTCTCAGTGATGACTCATCGTGATTAAAGTTTGTAGTTGTTCAAAATATTGCTTAATAATGACTTGGTGTTTCTTGAAAATTTTGAAAAGAATCTCTTTTTTTATTCTATTAATTAAAATACAAAAATTATATTAGGATTTAATTAAATTCTTAATTATGACATTACTAAATAAATTAAGTCCCTTTTTAATTAAACATGATATTAATTATATTCGATATGAATAAACTCTTAATTTCAGATTTGAACCTGTCATTTTTACTTATCTAGTGAGTCAGCTTTCGAAAAATCCCTTAAGATAAGAATATATGAATATCAGTCAGTTTCCAACAGCCAAGCAAGGTAGTCGGTTGCTGTGGATGTTTGGTGAAAGAAAGTTTAAGGTAAGAATATTTTTCAATGTGTCTCTCATAAATAGTTTTCATTTAATTTTTAATTATATTAAGACATATATATTTTTCATTAATTGCTAATGAATATTTTTCACTTAATTTAAATTCATATTATTTTTAATTACATAAGACATTTATATTTTTTACTTAATGTAAATTCCTATTTCTTATTTTTTTTAATTCATATTTTTTTTATTTACATAAGACATTCATATTTTTCATTTATTATTAATGAATAATTTTTATTTAATTTTTAATTCATATTTTTAAATTACGTAAGACATTCATGTTTTTCATTTATTGTTAATGAATATTTTTTAATTTTAAATTCATTAATTAAATTAATTAATCTTATTAAATAATCTTATTAAAACAATTATTATTTCTAATAACAAAGAATTAATTATCATTTCTAATAAGATTAATTAATTTAATAATTAAATTAATTGATAATTATTTTAATATTTAATAATTAATTAATAAGATTAATTAATTAACAAAGTACCGGTCATGTGATATGCATCACGTGACCAGTTGATGTCATATGTTCTATGACGTCACATATCTATGACATAAGATAAGTTATCTGATAACATTTTCTGATAACATTTTCTGATAAGGACTTTAAATCTTTCATTTCTTCCTAAACCCTGGAGTGTGTTGGACGTGTATTTGTGAAAGTGTTGGATTAGGTGAGTATACAACGTTAAATGTGTCTTTATCATTAAACTATTTCAATTTAATTATGCATGAAAATTAAATGTTTTTTTCTAATTTTAATACAACTTGAAAACAATAATTTGAAATAATAAAATGTGAAAATTAGAATTAAAAGTTTTGCATGCACATTTAATAACACTGAGATAAACTGGCATCAGTAATAATTTTATTTAAAAATGTTTTTTAAATAATAGAAGTGAAAATAATCATCTATAAAAGACTAACTGAATTATTCGCATATTTTTAAACATTGATATTAAAGGTTTTTTAGATAAATTTTACAAAGATATGCTGAGACATAACCAAATAGGTTGAATACCATATAAAACTTATGAATATTACTAAGCTGAAACATTGAAAACCTGCTTTGACAAGTTATTTTTCAAGTTAGTTAAGTTATGTTATTTGCATGTGAGACTTTTTTTATAAAACCATACTGGAAAATAACCAAACAGGTTGATTATCATATGAAACTTATGATTATTACTAAGCTGGAATAATCAAAACCTGCTTTGACAAGTTAATTTTCTCAAGTTAGGTCAGTAACGTCACTTACAAATGAGAATTTTTATTAAAATAATTATTTAAACTTTGTTGATTTCTTAAGATATTTGCTAAAATGTTAGTAAAATACTAAAAGAAGTTAAAAGACCTTGTCCATTGACTTTAAATTTGTGTATTAAATGAATTTTCCAAGTTTTACCATACACATGCAAAGGTTTCATTTAAGTAAGGAAAAATTATTACATATGTCATTGTTTTTTTTATTAAAAATGACAAGTCTTGCATCTTAAAAATTTTGTTCATGTGTCAATAAAATCTTTTTGGTTACTAGTGTAAGCAAATAGCTGGTTGCTGGGGTAAATAAATAGTTGATTTCGAAAAAAGTTGGGTGGTTGGTTGTTGAAACTTATCAATGAGATGTAAATGAAGGGGAGAGATGAAATAACTTAACAAATAAAACTGAAAACCTAACTCACATAATAGTTGATTTTGAAAACAGTTGAATGGTTGGTTGGTTGATTAAAACATATCAATGAGATCAGTTAAAACAGAAAACCTGAGTCACATAAATGATTATCGACATTAAAATTTGACGATTACTAAATATTAGTGAAACATTTTTAAATAATTTGAAAAGTTTTGTAAAATTATTTTAATAATTTGTTCAAACCTTTAATAGTGACTTGTATTTTTTTAATTAATTATTAACATTTGATTTTTAAAATTTTTTTTAATAACATTAAAATTATTAACAAGTAATCACACTATCACTGATAAACTAAAATATAATACATTTCATATAAGCAAGTGTTTGAAAATTTAAGCATAAGTAGTGATTCGTAAGAAGTGGATATGTCTATTTAACTGATGAAGTGACTCATAAAATCTCAAAGTAATCCAAAACATATGTGATTTTTTTCTTTTCTTCGTGATTTTTAACTGATAAGTCACAATAAAAATTATTTTTGCATGTGTGAAGTAATCACTTTCGACGATCTTTCTTACTTTTTAGTTACTAAATTACGGGCCTTAATGGCCCAATGGTTAGAGTCGCGTGTTAAAAATGAGAAGTATGATCAGATGTTTGTGGCTTCGAAACCTGCGAGTAAAATTACCATGAAAATGTTGTTATGTTAATACATCTTACCTGCAAATAACGCTTATCATCGAAAGGGCTTAAACTAATCTTATTCTGTGTTAACGTGTGCAGACGTTGTGCATCATAATTTTTCAAACTGTCGAAAAACTTCGGTTATAATATTGTGTTAATGAAAATTCAAATTATATACAACATAAACAGCTTCTCTATACTTTTCAGTGATGTGATCGTGATCACGTGTGCGTTTCGAATATAAAGAATGCTTTCAAATGTGACACAACTTTGTTTCTTGAAATGCCAATTCTTGCACGGGTATAAACTTTAAAGACTCTATATTTAATAACTTCTGTCCTAATATATCCTTCTCTCACACCATTTGAGTTAAAAACCGTTCAACACAAACTTTTCATCAATATACTAAGTAATGATTGTTCAGAATAAACACCTATTTGATAAACACTAGTATATATAAAGCATTGAAAATGAGAAGTTTGAATTGTTTTGTGATTCATTTAATGAAATCGTGTGGTATACATTATATATTTCTCGATAAAGTTATGAAGAGAAAGCTAAATATTCAACTGTGATAGTCTTTCATTGAAAAAAATTTAAGAAGACATGCTTAAAAATCATTAAATTTGGTTACTAATTACATTGTAAGATGTGAGTGTAAAAAGTGTACATCCATTATTTGATATTTAATAGTCAAATATTAATATATTATATAAATAACTTTAAAATGTGAAGTTTAAACCATTGGTAGATGAATAATTTTAACGATAATTAGTAAAGAAGGATCCAACACACAATGAAAGATATCAATAAATTTGGGTACTTAGACTTGTTTTTATAAGATATGAGAAGAAAGATCATTCACAGTGATGACTTATCATGATTAAAGTTTGTAGTTATTCGAAATATTGCTTAATAATAATTTGGTGTTTCTTGAAAATTTTGAAAAGAATTCCTTTTTTATTTTATATATTTATTTTAATTATGAAAATTTTATTTAAACACTAATTAATAAAAAAATCCTTTAAAAATGTTAATTACACATTCATTAAGAAAAATAATCTATTAAGTATTCGATAACATGTGTGTTTCTTGAAAGTGATGAAAAGAATTTCTATTCTATTCTATTAATAAGATTTTAAAAAATTATATTCAGGATTTAATTAAATTCTTAATTATGACGTATCAAATAAATTAAGTCCCTTTTTAATTGCATGTTATATTAATTACATTCCATATGAATAAAGTAAATTCATAAGCATAAGTCTTAATTTCATATCTGAACGTGACATTTTTAGTTATCTCAAGATTCAGAGTATTGGGAAATAACGTTAAAGATAAGACGTGGGGTTCAACAGTCTGATTCATTCCGTATATTGTCACTGACTGGTTATGAAGTATGGTTTCTAACGTGTTCAACTGTTGATAGTAAAACGAATTTAAGTAAGTCAATTTACTTCTTATGTTTTATTCTTAACATTAATTGCAAGAAAAAATATCGCGATTTTGCTAGCAAGAAATGATACATCACATTATCCTTAAAAATCATTTTTATTATGAATTAGTCATTTCTTATTTATGTTGGAAATATTAATATTCTATTGTACTTACCTAAAGTGTGTTAAAAAGAGTTGAAGAGTTATAATTTAACATTAAGATTAGTCTTCTAAAAATGTAATATTTGTATTTTAAAGAGACTCTTAAAATTCATTAAGATCAGTTGAAAATTACTGAAGAATTATTATTGTTATTATTATTTAATATTTAATTGTTCTAACAGTGAAAAATTACTCATGTGAAAAGTTCTCTATACATTAAAAATTGCTTACATTTATAGCTCATAATTATTTTATATGATAATGATATTAATTAAATTAAAAATTAAGCGAATAGTTATTCGAGTGGGATAATTTAAACTTTAGTATGTTTACTACAGATTACTTACGGAGACAAGTTTTAATAATATTCTTATTAAATAAACTTACTAAAGAAAATTTTGACATATTATTGATATTATTATTATTGTAAATTCATTTGAAGTATTTCCGATTGCATGTTAATTTTTATATAAAACCTTGGGAGATTAATGTTGACGTTTATTCAAATATTAAAAGTAATTTTGGGGGAATTCGTCTTTTTCTGGGTTGAGTCTTATCAAGCAAATGGTGAATCATTGTTTGTTTATCTTTCTTTGCAAGGTCAATTATTTGAAGAGTTTTTTAAAATTCATAAGAAAAATTAATCTTTGATGTTGATACTTCGAAAAATTTTTTACTTAAAATTTTTTATGTGATATGCCAAATCTTTAGAAGTGTTAATTAAATTTTGAACGAAAACTTTCTTCAACAAGAATTTTTGAATAGGTCTTTCACATTATTTATTGTGAGACAAGAATAATCTTTTAATTTGGCGATTTTTTTTTTTATGTTTTTATTCTAATTGCATGAGATTTCATTTTGAGTTGGCGATTTTAATATTTCGTTTTTTATTGTGTGAAATATTTAATGTTAAATTGTCGATTTTAAACATTTATTTTCTCATTGCTTGAAGTATTTTGTTCTTACTTGGTGATTTTAATCAATCATTTTCTTACTATTTGAAATATTTTGTATTAATTTGATGATTTTATGTTGATATTCCAAACAGTTAGTCCGACGCGCGCGAACACATCTCATTACAAATATTATTTTAAAAGAGAACCCAAAAAGGGTCTTTCTGAAATATCCTTATTGACGCAAGGTTTCCCAAGGTCAAAGGAAAATGACAGACTCCAAACAGTAAAAACCGACGAGCGCGATTAAATGTTAGTACGTAAAATTCCATTTTGAAACATTCTTTCATATAAATTTTAAAGTTATTTTTTAATTATTCTACAAATTCAATTACATATTATGTTTCACTAAAAATATCGCTCGAAATAATGTATGTGAATGTGTGCAATACGGGAATCATGTGATCTGCCTCCCCGTGGCGATTCCTGGGTAAAAGTTTTGACCCTAGGTCACTTTCAGCTAAAGATCACACCTATCGGCAAAAAAAATTACACACACATACATTCAACATCCACATACATACAACACACACATACATACATACACACACACACACACATATACATACAACATACACATACATACAACACACACACATACATGACACACATACATACATACAACACATACATACATACAACACACGCGCATACAGACACACACACTTGCATACAACACGCATACATACATACAAAACCCACAAAATAATAATAATAATCATTTCAATTAAATTTTCACCAAGGTTCAAAGGAAACCACATATTCCAAACCGTTAGGGCGACGAGTGCGATTCAATGCTAGCACGTAAAATCCCATTTTTAAACATATTTTTTCATTCAAATTTTAAAGTTATTTTTTAACTATTCTAAAATATCAAGTGTATAACATAGTTTACTAAAAATAGTACTCGAAATAATTTTAAAGTTCCTTCATTAAATAAATATTCAAAATTGTTATTCCCAAATTCCCATTACCAGCATGTGTTATTTATGATAATGGATAGATATAAAAGTGGTTGAAGTTATTCTAAGAAATTCTAAACCAATATTCACACATGATTTGAAGAAAACTATAAACTCCGAACGGTTAGATCGACGAGCGCACGTCAATTTCATTGATAAAAAATTAAAGTCCCCCTATTAAACATTAATATCCGCTTAAAATTCCAAAAAATAAAAAAATAATTCAATCTTAACAAAATTACTCCTAAAAAAATAATTCATTAATTCACCATGAATGAACCCTTCTTAATTAGTTCTTTATAAAAATATCAACCCCCGAAAAAAAAAATCCTTCGCGTATGATTAGTCTAAAATAATAATTTCCCCCCAAAATACCCGCTTAACTCATCATGTAAGAGCACAGTGGAAAAAAAATCAATCTCCCCAAAATTTCCGCTTAAAATCAAAAAATAAATCCTTAAACTAAAGTTCACCGAAAAATTTTAAAGTCCCCACATTAAAATTAAAAACCACTCGTACAATAGTGCAGAAAAAAAAACATTCTATGTGCCCAAAATATCCTCTTAACCCCTTATTTAAAACACGGTGGGGGGAAAAAAAATCAATCTCCCCAAATTTTTTGCTTAAAATCTAAAAATAAATCCTTAAATTAAAGTTCACTGAAAATTTTTAAGTCGCCACATTAAAATTAAAAACCACTCGTACAATAGCACAGAAAAAAAAACATTCTATGTGCCCAAAATATCCGCTTAACCTCTTATTTAAAACATGGTGGAAGAAAAAATTAATCTCCCCAAACTTTCTGCTTAAAATCTAAAAATAAATCCTTAAACTAAAGTTCACTGAAAATTTTTAAGTCACCACATTAAAATTAAAAACTACTCGTACAATAGTACAGAAAAAAATTCTGTGTCCCCAAATACCCGCTTAACCCTTCATCAAAGAACATGGTGAAAAAAAATCAATCTCCGTAAAATTCCCGCTTAAAATCAAAAAATAAATCCTTAAACTAAAGTGCACCGAAAATTTTTAAAGTCTCCGCATTAAAATTAAAAAAAAAATAAATAAATCTTAAAACTAAAGTGCACCGAAAATTTTAAATTCCCCGCATTAAAATTAAAAAAAATAACACCCTCGTACTATAGTTCGGAAAAAAATTCTAACTCTCTAAAATTCCCACTTAAAATAAAAATAAAAATAAATCCTTAAACTGAAGTGCACCGAAAATTTTAAATTCCCCGCATTAAAATTAAAAAAAATAACACCCTCGTACTATAGTTCGGAAAAAATTCTAACTCCCTAAAATTCCCACTTAAAATAAAAATAAAAATAAATCCTTAAACTGAAGTGCACCGAAAATTTTTAAAGTCCCCACATTAAAATTTAAAAAACACCCTCATACTATAGTATGGTTAAAAAATTCTAACTCCCTAAAATTCCCGCTTAAAATAAAAAAAAATTCTTATCTAAAACACACTCATCCTCGAAGATGACATCATCTTAACCTTGCGTGACGCCCGATGACCTTCACCCCCCTCTTAGACGGCGAACACCGGATGACCTTCAACCCCTCTTAGAGGTCAGCACCTTGCACCGTGTGTTGTGGAACCCCCATTACTATACTACTCACATATACAACAGATACATACGTACACACACATACATGCATTACATACATACATACATACAACACACGCACATACATACAACACATACATACGTACACACACACATCCATGCAACACATACATACATATATTCACACACATACATGCAACACATACATACATTCACACACACATGCATACATCACACGAACATACATACACACACATACATACAACACACTCAAAATAATAATAATAATCAATTCAATTAAAGTTTCACCAAGGCTCGAAGGAAACCACATATTCCGAACCGTAAGGGCGACGAGCGCGATTCAATGCTAACAAAAAAATATTTTAAAGTCTCCCCATTAAAAGTTGTTACCGCTTAAAACTCCAAAAAATGAAAAAATAATTCAATCTTAACAAAATTACTCCTTTAAAAAAAATTAACTCATTAATTCACCATGAATGCTTCCTCCTTAATTAGTTCTTCGTTAAAATATCAACCCGCGAAAAATAAAATAAATACCCTTCGTGTATCAATGCTCAAAAATAATGATTTTCCCCAAAATATCCGCTTAACCCCTTATCTAAAACACATTAAAAAAAAACAATCTTTCCAAAATTTTCGCTTAAAATCAAAAAAATTACTCCTTAAACTAAAGTTCACCAAAAAATTTTAAGTCGGCACATTAAAATTAAAAAAACCCTTATACTATAGATCAACAAAACAAAATTCTATGTCCTTGAAATATCCGCTTAACCCCTTATTTAAAACACGGTGAAAAAAAAAAAAAAAAAAAAAAAAAAAAAATCAATCTCCCCAAAATTTCTGTTTAAAATCGAAAAAATTAATCCTGAAAGTAAACAGCACCTAAAATTTTTAAGTCACCACATTAAAATTAAAAAGCACTCGTACAATAGTACAGAAAAAATTCTATGTCCCAAAAAATCCGCTTAACCCCTCATCTAAAAGCACAGTGAAAAAAAAAGTCGCTTCATTCCTTATTTTTAATTACTTTTTAATTACCTTTTTAAATGAACAACAGCAAAATTCAATCGAAAAAAATTACCACATTAAAATAACCTATCATACTTCAGCACGCCGAAATAATTAAAATGTCTTCTTTATTTTTCACTCATTATTTTTAATTATTATTTGAAATTAATTTTAATGATTAATTTGTTAAATTGGATTAACTTTTACACTTGACTCAAAATAAATGAAAACTGCTGAAAATTTTGAAGTTTAAATTATTAAAATTTCTTAATAAATCACCACTCGAAAAATAATCCCTCATACTAGAGTATGTTGAAAAAAGTCTAACTCCCTGAAATTCAGGCTTAAAATTAAAAATAAATCCTTTTAACCCCTTCTCTTACAAGACGATGTCAGCAGGAGGAGGAGGAAGAATGAGGAGGAGGGTTGTGGAGGAGGTGTGAGGAGGAGAAGTGAGGAGGAGGAGCTCACCACCACCACCGCTCCTCACTCCTTCTCCCGAGGCCGGAGCCCCAATTTTCCCCTACTTGTAGCTTTTGGTAATTGGAGACTCGCCCCATGGTGAGGATCAAAAAATTTAAAATGCTTATAACTCGCGATCTAATTTTCGTAGCGCGGCCAAATTTTGTTTGGTAATTTATTATGAGACAGTGTTAACTTTTGGTGACCGGAGACTCCCCCACGGTGAGGGTGGAAAAATTTAAAATGCTTATAACTCGCGATCTAATTTTCGTATCGCGGCCAAATTTTGTTTTGTAATTTATTATGAGACAGTGTTAATTTTTGGTGACCGGAGACCCCCCCCCCCACGGTGAGGGACGAAAAAATTTAAATGCTTATAACACTCGATCTAATTTTCGTAGCGCGGCCAAATTTTGTTTGGTAATTTATTATGAGACAGTGTTAATTTTTGGTGATAGGAGACCCCCCACGGTGCGAGTCCAAAAATTTAAAATGCTTATAACTCGCGATCTAATTTTCGTAGCGCGGCCACATTTTGTTTGGTAATTTATTATGAGACAGTATTAATTTTTGGTGACAGGAGACCACGGTGAGGGTCGAAAAATTTAAAATGCTTATAACTCGCGATCTAATTTTCGTATCGCGGCCAAATTTTGTTTTGTAATTTATTATGAGACAGTGTTAAGTTTTGGAGTCAGGAGACCCCCGACGGTGGGGGTCGTAAAATTTAAAATGCTTATAACTCGCGATCTAATTTTCGTAGCGCAGCCAAATTTTGTTTGGTAATTTATTATGAGACAGTGTTAATTTTTGGTGACAGGAGATCCCCCAAGGTGAGGGTCGAAAAATTTTAAATGCTTATAACTCGCGATCGAATTTTCGTACCGCGGCCAAATTTTTTTTTTTTTTTTTTGGTAATTTATTATGAGACAGTGTTACTTTCGGTGACAGGAGACCCCCCCCCCCCCCCCCATGGAGAAGGTCGAAAAATTTAAAATGCTTATAACAGTCGATCTAATTTTTTTAGCGCGGCCAAATTTTGTTTGGTAATTTATTATGAGACAGTGTTAATTTTTGGTGACAGGAGACCCCCCCACGGCGAGGGTCGAAAAATTTAAAATGCTTACAACTCGCGATCTAATTTTCGTAGTGCGGCCAAATTTTGTTTGGTAATTTATTATGAGGCAGTGTTAATTTTTGGTGACCGGAGACTCCCCCACGGTGAGGGTCTAAAAATTTTAAATGCTTAACACGCGATGTAATTTTCATAGCGCGGCCAAATTTTGTTTGGAAATTTATTAAGCTACTGCATAACTTTTATCGCGGGCTTTGAGCGCAGCGAAAGAATCTAGAAATTCCGTAACAAGAAAAAAAAACCTAACTCTCCGGCTAAAGTCGTTTCAGTTTAGCAGACTTCGGCACGGTATCCTTCGGTAGACTTCGGCAGACATTGACGCGGTATTTTTCAGATATTTAGAGAATATCAAGTCTCAAACTTGTGTTTTATTTTAGCTACCATAAACATATAGTTTCAATGCTAAAAATTCTTGATTAACCTTCATGTATTGTAAGATATTAAAAATATTTTAAACGATATTAACTTCTCATTTAAAAAAAATTGTTTTGTTATCGGTCATCACGCTCAAAAAGTATAACTAGAATTAATATCAAAGAAAAAGAAAAAACTTGAATTAATATCAAAGTAAAAAAAAAAAAAAAAAAAACTGCATAAATAAAAATAAATAAATAATTATAATTGAATAAGTTGGTAAAAAATGCTATGCAATAGCTTTACCGCGGTAGTCCCCAAGTGCCACACGTATTTTTTTTTTTTTTTTTTTTTTTTTTTTTAAGAAAAGTAGTTTTACGTTAGCACTCGAGAATTAAAACTCTGTTCCGTAACTTTTAAAAGTAATTTATTTTTGTCCTGATTTCTATTTTATTAGAAATAATTTTTTAATGGTGGTAATGGGATTCAAACCTCGGTAAAAAGTATGATTAAGACGTATTCACGTAAATATTTTATCTAGCATTGTAAAGTAGTATTTCAGTGTAAAAAAAGACAAATGTTTCCTAATCTAAAAAAAATATAAAATACGAGTGAAAGTATTGAAGAACCTTTCCACGTTACCCACTGTCAGGCTTCTGACGCTAATGAGCAGGTAACTAATTATGATTATTGTTATTTAATATTATTATTTTAACTATTCATTATATTTCACATACGTCACTTCTGCGTACACGGGTTTAAAGTAATATTTTCCTTATCTTGAAGTTAATCCGAGCAATTATAGTTAAATCATACTGTATGAACAAGTTCCATTATACCCTTTCTATTCAAGAATGTAGATCACATGTAAGGCAAACAAAGAAATACTTGGGCTGTTTGTAGATAGTGAATGCCACCTGATGGAGGAGTTTTAGAGAAGAGAACAGGATCCCTGCGGACATAAAAGTAATTATTTATTTATTTATTTTTGAGAGAGAGATAGCTGAGAGAGAAGGGGGATTCTGTCGAAAAGCTGAAGAAGTGAGGTCACTGTGTGTTTGATTGAGTTTCAGAAAGTAGAGAGCAGTAAGTTACGGAGAAAGACTAAGTCTCGTGCGGAGAAAGCCGACGCAACGAAAGGTCCAGCGTGATCCACCGATGAACCTAAAAGAGATACTGTAGGGTGAGAAGTAAGTGTATTTTAATAAGTTGAATAGTGCGTAATAAGTATTAGGTATATAACTTAGTATCGGGCCGAATTGTTTACATCCGAGCCCTTAAAAGTATATATTGTTGTGTTTCTATGTAAATAATTTGTAAATAAATTGTTCTTTAATACTAATTAAATAAGTGTAGCATTTTTGATAATCCTTCTCGGATCATGCACATATCACGTTTGTATGTCGGTGATGGCAGCCTATTAAATAAAATAACATTTTTTTCGAAGTCTATAAGGGGGATGATTGTTAGATCCGGAAGAAATCATTAACGTGTTGAGTTGACTATAAAGAAAAGTACAACACCCACTACAGTCAAACTTCGTTAACATGAACACGCTTAGCGTGAATTACTTTTAAAATGAACTCTTTTCACATTTCCCTATAATGATTTGATATAAAGAAGAGTACAACACCTACTACAGTCAAACATCGTTAACATGAACACGCTTAGTGTGGATTACTTTTAAAATGAACTGTTTTCTCAGTTCCCTATAAAGATTTGATACTGATAATATGCATTACTGTTAATATGAACAAAATTTTGAGTCCCTTGAGGTTCATGTTAACGAGATTCGATAGTATTTCGAAAAGTGTTCTTTAACTTCAGACTTTAACATTTTTTTTTTTTTTTTTTTTTTTTTTTTTTTTGAGATTTAAAAAAGCGTTAATATTATTTTCCTTTATTTTCTTTTTGGAAAACGTTTCTGAGTATTTTTTTACAATGTTTTAATACATTTTCTCAAATACAGAATGGATTTTTCGGTACTACTCTGTTATCCCGTCGACCAAAATACTATCGCCAAATTATAAAATTAAATGCCAATAATGGATGATCGTGAATGTCAATTCAATGACATTAAATACGATACACCTGTTTAAAACATCATTAAGCGATTTTTTTTCGACTTTTTATTTGTATTTTTATTAATATTCTACTAACTATTTGGTTTTTTTTTTTTCATTATTTAAAATAAAAATTACGTCAATAAGTATAATTTGGCGAAATCGGTCGCCGGGATAACAGAGTAGTACCGATTTTTCTTATGCTATCCATTTCCAAGTAAACATTTTCATGCTTAAAAAAAAAAAAAAAAAAAAAAAAAAAAAAAAAAAAAAATCACCAGCATTAACATTAATATTAAAATTAATATTATCTTGTTAGTCTGCTTGTATTCAATTACGCAGCAGAAAATGCTTCACTGACAATTGATAGCATCCTAAAATCCAACAGTTTGATTTGGCAGAATTTATTAATGGACTTCAAAAACAGCGTGGAGGCATTTTTGGACATCAATGTCAGAAAAAAACTTTTTTGTTTAAGAGCTATTCCATCTCAGGTCAGGCAGGGCATGTCAATTCACCATCACAGATTTTTTTCAAAAAAATTCAGTAGTTAGAACTAAGTGATTTATAAAATTTCCTAAAAGGATTTTCCCCTAAAAAATTTATTTCTCTGATTACAGCACTTTAAAGTTCATGATAAAATTGGCAGTTTTCAGAAAAACTGAAAAACGCTTTATTTTGAAATGAACACAATACCAAACATATTCAACATATTAAGTCAATTTATTTTTTATAAACAGTTATTAAACAGAAGTTTACTTTGGCATGGTTTTAAAAAATATAGTGACATTTTTACTTAATTAAAAAAAAATAGATTTTAAGTACAAAAAATATAATTATTAGTGAATTTAAGATTTTTTTTTAGTATGAAAAAAAATATTTTAAAGCTAAACATTGATGGCAATCCAAAGACCTTTAATGGGAGTTTTACAGCAAATTTTACTTTAACTCTAAGGTGCTTACAACTTTTGTAATTCAATTTTAAATTATGCAAAATTTCGTAAAATCACTACTTTTGACATGCAATTTCTCAAAAACACCATTTTTTAAAATTCTGATAATATGTTCAATTCATACCTTATTAATCTCTAATAAATACCTTACAAGCAAATCGTGTGTTTTTGCTTAGAAAATTTTATATGATTTTTTGAAAATAACATGTTGTGTGTATTTTTCAACAGACCACAAAGTCAAGCTCCTTCTTATTTAACCGAACTTGTAATGTAATTAATATTTCAAACTAAAAAATACATCACTAGTACATAATTATTACTGTTAAATTATAGATAATCATTTGCTTAAATTTAAAATTGCGTAAAATACAGCCAATAATAAAATTAGTATTGATCATATGTCATTTCATTCCATACTCATAAATGTGTTAAATTCATCTACAGTGTGTAAAATATTTTGTTATGTAGTATGGATATAATATA
Source organism: Maratus speculifer (assembly GCA_964019185.1). Taxonomy (NCBI): domain Eukaryota; kingdom Metazoa; phylum Arthropoda; class Arachnida; order Araneae; family Salticidae; genus Maratus; species Maratus speculifer. Next base: position 71,697,783 of record OZ025290.1, on the reverse strand, counting down.
TTAATATGCAAATACATACATTACAGCTGAATTAGATTTTTTTTTCAAGTTTAGGTTTTTTCCAATCAGTTTTTTTTTCTCAGAAAACCAGAAGATCAAGCTCTTTCTTATTTCTCTGAATTTATAATATTATTTTTTAATGAAAAAATAATAATATGCACATTATTATGGCAGATAAATATAAGCTAATCTTCAAAAATTCCTATTCATAAAATTAAATAAGCCAAACCCCTTAAAAAAAAATCTGTGCTTGTGATGCATTTTGACTTTGCTGAAAATTACTCACTAATACTGCCAAATGAAGTACAAAGCTACCACTGGCAGAATACTCAGATATCGTTATTTACCTGCACAGCATATTTTAGAGAAGAAATAAAGAGTTTTATCATAGTTTCTGATGATTAACTCATGATACAGCTCATGCTATGTTTGTAACATAGAAAAAGTAAAAAAAGAATTATTTAAGTTGTACCAATTACAAACGCTGGAATCACTTGTGTATATATCAGATGGAGATGGAGCACATTTTAAAAACAAGTAGCAGTTTTATGAATTGCACAAAAATAAAATTGTACTGAAGTAGTGGATATTTTCCGGTACTGCCCATGTTAAAAGTGCATGTGATGCTATTGGGGAGTGAGACAAGCACTATGCAACAAAATTTAATCTCCAAAAAGAGCCAATAAAAGCTATCCAAGATTCTGTCTCATTTGTTGCTGAACTAACTTCTCTGCTAAAAAATAACATTTTAGTCCGCGTTATTCTGTAAAACCCGTACCCAACATGGTCCATAGCTAAAGCATTCCAGTGGCCAAAAGAATCTGGAAAGAAAAAATATGAATGTGCATTAACATTGGAAAACGTGCTTCTAGAAACAGAAAAACCAGTTACAATAGGACAATCTGAGCGACTTCATACCTTCAACGATAAGGAGTTGAAGTTAATTTAAGAAACCTTCACTACCTAATTCTTCTGTTATGTATGTATTTGCATATTAATATATTATATCCATACTATATAACAAAATATTTTACACACTGTAGATGAATTTAACACATTTATGAGTATGGAATGAAATGACATATGATCAATACTAATTTTATTATTGGCTGTATTTTATGCAATTTTAAACTTAAGCAAATGATTTGCTATAATTTAACAGTAATAATTATGTACTAGTAATGTATTTTTTAGTTTGAAATATTAATTACATTACAAGTTCTGTTAAATAAGGAAGAGCTTCACTTTGTGGTCTGATAAAAAATACACACAACATGTTACTTTAAAAAAATCATATAAAATTTTCTAAGCAAAAACACACGATTTGCTTCTGAGGTATTTATTAGAGACTAATAAGGTATGAATTGAGCATATTATCAGAATTTTAAAAAATGGTGTTTTTGAGAAATTTCATTTCAAAAGTAGTGATTTTACAAAATTTTGCATAATTTAAAATTGAATTACAAAAGTTATAAGCACCTTAGAGTTAAAATAAAATTTGCTGTAAAACTCCCATTAAAGGTCTTTGGATTGCCATCAATGTTTAGCTTTAAAGTTTTTTTTTCATTCTGAAAAAAAAAATCTTAATTTCACTAATAATTATATTTTTTGTTCTTAAAAACTAATTTTTTTAATTAAGTAAAAATGTCATTATATTTTTTAAAACTATACTAAAATAAAATTCAGTTTAATAACTGTTTATAAAAAATAAATTGACTACATATGTTGAATATGTTAGGTATTGTGTTCATTTCAAAATGAAGCGTTTTTCAGTTTTTCTGAAAACTGCCAATTTTATCATGAACTTTAAAGTGCTGTAATCAGAGAAATAAATTTTTTAGGGAAAAATCCTTTTAGGAAATTTTATATATCACTAAGTTCTAACTACTGAATTTTTTTGAAAAAAATCTGTGATGGTGAATTGACGCATATCAGTACTGTCTGCCTGAATTGAGATGGAATAGCTCTTAAATGTTTCTTTAGATCTTAAAAATATATTACTCTCAGAGATTTTTGAAAGTGAAGAAAGCTTGTCAAAATCACGGATAACTCAAAAATGGTTATTCTGTGTTCTCGTTCTTGATTATTATGATATATTTTTTCGTATATATATATATATATATATATATATATATATATATATATATATATATATATATATATATATATATATATATATATACAGGGTGATTATAATTAAAGTCCGAGTTTCAAAACGCTCTAAAATGAGAACCACTCGTTAGAATGGCGTCAAAATTTAACAGCGTATTATTGAAGAAGGGGGAAAGAACATGAACCAAAAAAAAGTTCCAAATTTTAGCGACAGATAGCGCTGTAAGCGTCAGAATTTCGACTACAAAGGACAAATCGTAAAACAACGGCTAAGGCGTAAGTTACACGATATAAACCAGCTGTATTGTTCAGTGTGCATGACTGTACGCGTGTGATACTGTTAGTTACGTAAGCCCGTCCACCACGGTAAGGTCGTACCACATCGGATGGGAAAAATCGGTTTTTAATTGTCCTGAGGCCAAAAACCGCATAAAAAGCATCCCTCCAATCGGTTTTTAATTGTCATGAGGCCAAAAACCGCATAAAAAGCATCCATCTAACCGATTTTTAATTGTCCTGAGGCCAAAAACCGCATAAAAAGCATCCATCTAACCGGTTTTTAATTGTCCTGAGGTCAAAAACCGCATAAAAGGCATCCATCTAACCGGTTTTTAATTGTCCTGAGGCCAAAAACCGCATAAAAAGCATCCATCCAATCGGTTTTTAAGTTTGGCGAGACTGGCGCAAAACATGTTCAATATACTGTCCGCCGTTGTGGGCAACCAGATTAAATCGGGAAACAGCATGCTCCACAACCGACCGAAGTGTATCCGGGGTCAAGTTCAGAATGTGTTGCGCAACGCGTGTCTTTAATTCAGCTACGTTGGCAATCGAAGTACTGAACACAATATCTTTCAGATAACCCCACAGCCAGAAATCACACGGATTAAGATCAGGTGATCGGGCCGGCCAGGCTGTAGGGAAATGACGACTGATAATTCTAGCATTTCCGAAATGCCGCCTTAACAACTGCTTCACTCGATTTGCAATGTGCGGAGGAGCGCCATCTTGCATAAAAATGATACTATCCAGACATTCACGCTGTTGCAGAGCTGGAATGACGTCATTACGCAAAAGAGACTCATAGCGCTGACCATTGACGGTAACGGTAACAGGACCTAAAGCACCCGTCTCCTCGAAAAAAGTACGGCCCTATGATAAATGATGCCGTAAATCCGCACAACACAGTGACCGTTGCAGGATGAAGTGGTACTAGGTTCGTTGCGAGTGGATTTTCTGTTGCCAGTATTCGGCAATTCTGTGTATTGACATATCCCGTCAGGTGGAAATGGGCTTCGTCTGTCCACAGAATTTTCCACGGCCAATCATTGTCCACTTCCATGCGAGCGAGAAATTCCAAAGCAAAGCGCTCTCTTGCTGGCAGGTGAGAAGGGAACAACTCCTGCACATGGCAAATTTTATACGGATAGCATTGCAGAATGTTTCGTAGAATATTATGTACCGTGCTCACAGACCTGTTCAATGTTCGGGCAATTCTCCGTGCACTGGTTGCTCACCACCGCTAGACTCTTCCTGAACTGCTGTGGCCACTTCTTCAACTACCGCCGAATCACATCTTTTTCTTCCTCTACCAGACTGCACATCAAACGAACCTGTATTTTCGAATTTTTGCATCATTTTCACCAGACCTCTGACAGTCATCGGTCCAGCGCCTTTTTTTCATACCCTTGAGAGTCCTGAACATCTGCAGAGCCACTGGTGCAGAATCACCGTTCTTGTAATAAAGCTTTACAAGCAGAGCGCGATCCTTTATTGAGACACTCATGACCAACGTCTGAGAAGCGAAATTAGGAAACGCCGTTTACCCAACGCTTTTATAACACCTGAAATTGTCGTGCGCATGCCAGGTATTTTAATTTACATATACTGACGCTTACAGCGCCATCTGTCACTCAAATTTGGAACTTTTTTTTTTGGTTCATGTTCTTTCCCCCTTCTTCAATAATACGCTGTTAAATTTTGACGCCATTCTAACGAGTGGTTCGCTTTTTAGAGCGTTTTGAAACTCGGACTTTAATTATAATCACCCTGTATATATATATATATATATACACAGAGTATTTATAAAGTCCCGGACCCATTTTGAAGTTTAATAACTCATAAAATAATAAAGATAGATTAAATATAATAACATAAATGGTTAGATAGACTCAAAAAGTTTCATGACTCTTGTCAATAAACTTCCCTCTCCGTCGCACGGAGAATATCAAGTCGATAGTCAATTTCATGCCAGGTAGCAGCAAGCATGTCGGCATCCACTGAGGCTATTGCGGTTGTAATTCAAAACACATTTCATACACATCAAAAACACATTTCATACACATCAAAAACACATTTCAAACACATCAAAAGTAAATATAACATTGCAACAGTTGCCAAAAACAAAAACGAGAAAAACACAATTAATAAGCAAACGATATTTAGAAAAGTACAGATATTTAGACTGGAAAATGAAATTATCTGAAATTAACCCCCCGCGCAGACGATATTTATAAAAGTAAAGATATTAAACTTGAAAAGGAAAATATTTGAGTTATTCCATCAATAAATGCCATAAGTTTGTTAATATCTTCAGTATTTTATGAGTTATTAAACACCAAAATGGGTCCGGGACTTTATAAACACCCTGTATATATTACTTTCAGCGTGTGTGGGTAAGCATGCGTGCCTCGTGAGTTTCATTGATTTTATGAAATTTTTGAGTAGATTTTAACTAATCTTCTGTGGCTTTTGAAATGATTTTAACACACTTTCTGTGAATTTTGAATTTCATTCTCTTTGAAAAACAAAGAAAAGAAAAAGAAAGAAAGAAAGACATTGAATCAGAATTCCAACTTTAACTCATTCTAAATTATACTCAATTTCTTGAACTTAATTTCTTCACAAATTAAAACACTTTTTTTTTTGGGGGGGGGGGGGTAGAGAAAAATCATTTTGAGAATATAACTTTTACAAAAGCAAGTTTAAAAATTTAATTAATCTAAGATTGATAGGCAGAAATGAATTATACTACGTACAATACTTCTGTTACATCAGAATATTTTAAGTCTTGTTTCATTTACTAAAAATCAGTTATAGGGATTTTTGCCATCTCTACAGCAAGGTACTAAAGTAAAACAAACTTTTTATTTTATTATTTTTTTACCATAATTTTCTTTATCTTTTTAAAATTATTTTCTGTTATTTATTTTCTATTAATCTAAGAATGACTGACAGAAACGAATTGTACTATTACAATACTTCTGTTAAACTAGAATATTTTAAGCCTTATTCCAATTCCAAACACCAGCAATTGCTACAAATCAGCTACAGAGATTTTCGTCCTCACTACAATAAATTAATAAAATAAAACAAACATTTTATTTTTTACTGTGATTTTCTTTATCTTTTTCAATTTTTTTCTTTTCTTTTCTTTTTTCTTTTTTTTTTTTTTTTTTTTTAGGAAATTTTTAATGTGCTTCGTTCTTTTTTTAAAAATTGTTTCAGCGGATGCGTTTTATAAAGTTTGAATTTGAGTGCAAACTTAAATTATTTTCCAGAAATTGAATTTAAATTAAACCTTTTTTTCTTATGAGTTTGCAAAACACTAAAAGTAAGTATACTATGAAAACTCGAAAAATGTAACCCACTGGCTGATGAAAATGTTTTATTTTTAAGTACTACTTTCCGACATTTGCCGAAGGAAAGAGAACTTACCAAAAGGCTTTCTTTTTATTGATAAATAAAAAAAGTTTTTAAAATTGTTCTCTTGGCTTTTACTTAGTCTAATCAAAAATATTTTTTTTAAGATTTTTCAAAGACTACAAACACTTTTATTCAATATTTAAAAAAAAAAAAAAAAAAAAAAAAAAAAAATTAAACGCGAAATCTGAGTACAATTAATTTAATAGTAATTAAAAACTTAACCCAAGAAAAGAAGGGGAGAAATCTAAAAATCTAAACTTCACAGTCTTATTTACTAAACGAGCGGAATCAGAGAGCAATTTACCTTTGCAATTCAAAACAAATAAATTCTCTCCTTTTCCGCTCTTACACTTGTGATTAAAGTCTCATACAATATTTTTTACTTTTTAGAAAAACGTCGCCAAGAAGACACGATTTGCTCTAAGGCCACCAAAACAACCAAACACCAAGGGAAAAAAAATCTAAAAGGGAAAAAAAACCTCAAAACAACCAGATAAAAGAAAAATCAGCCGGCAAAGTAATAAATATTTCACTTCCTACGCTCCGAGCGACCGGAGAACAAAACAACCATCGTAGAAAAAATGGCGTTCAAGAACAGAGGAAAGGAGCCATCGGAAGTAGCATCCTGTATCTATGGAAACAAAGGCGTGGTCGGGAGAGAAGCTTTCAATCAAACTCAGCAGGCCAATTCATTGGGCGACACTGCAGCATACGTGACGCTGTTTGATGCTGATTGGTCCGAGTGTGTTCGGAAGCTGGTTACCTTGGCGACAAATGGACCGGTTGAATTTGAGAGGACCTGAGGGAATAAGAGCTTGACACGGGCGCATTTAGCTGTTGTTTTGAGGGCGAAAAATCATTGGAATGTTCAGTTTCAACTAAGCAATTTTTTCCTTTTTACCCGTAGGGATCGTTTGATCGACCATTGTCTGTTGCAACTCCGCTCGCGAACGGCGATTGTCGTCTAAAACGTCGTGAATACGCTAAGCAGCAAGTAAAGTGTTAAATGATTGGATGAAATTGATTTTTAACCTGACTTCGTGAGATAAAAAGTGACACACACTAACGTTCCGCTCTTAAAGTTTCATTGCTTTATAAGCGCTTGTTGCGAAAAATTCTAAAACTGATACTACATTTTTAAAGATAATGTATTAATCAAAATAAACATTATGTATATTGTGAATTACTAATTCTTATTATTTAAATTTTTTAACTTCTTGTTACCAACCTTTTTATATTCCATGAATGCAAATGTAAGCTATAATTTTAATTCTAATAAGTGAAAAAAGGAAAAAGTCGTTTTAATTCGCATAAAATTCTTTATTTCAGTACACGATTTATTTTGACTTAAGGTTCGCATTAGATATTAAAATTGAATAAAATTTCAAAAGGTTCATCAATTTCACTAATTTTATTACTTATGTGTATTCAGAATGGCAAAAAATATGCAAATAGAAAGTTTCAACGATTTTGACCGATTATTTGGTGAAATAAAAATTATTAAAACATGCACTAATTAATGTTAAAAAAGAAACACCGATTATTTAGATATAATCCGAACGTAACCACTTTAGCATTATATTTCATTTTTTAAAAATATATCGATATTGTCGAATGATACTTTTTGCTTTATTTATAGATAAAAAAGAACAAGAACTTATGTTTTACGTTACTTTTTTTATCAGTTTTTTTTTAAAGCATATGCATATACTTGATAGTTTTTTAAATTATTAATTAATAACTAAATTATTAATTGATTAATTAATCATTAATTATTTTAATAATAAAAAGAATATTATTGACTACAAAAAAATGTCATCAAAGGAATTCTTAATTTATTTTTATTATTCTTTTTACTTATTTTATTTATTAACCAATTGGAAAATGTTTGTTTCTTTCGGTTTAGCAATATCTGAGACATATCTCAATCTTCGTGATGTCCGGATTTTAATAGTTTTCTGATTGGTCCATGTTTAGAAATGGAATACTTTTGTTGCCATGATGACGATAATCGAAAAATCAATGAAAAAAATATTAAAAACTACAGAAAAAAAATTAATAACTCGGACGTAAATTGAGATACACAGCATTCAAACAAATTGCATTTAAAAATACATTTTCCCCGCTATATGGTGGTGTAAAAATTAAAAATATGCGATGTTTACAAGTTTAAAAATTTGCAGTACCGAAAATTGTAAAACTGAAATATAATTTAAAATTTGTTTATGATTGGTCTAGGACTATTGATGTTTAATCTATGACGTACATTATATATGACTCTGTTATTACGTAATCCACGTTTTAATCATCATAAAAATGATTTTTATTATTATTATTTTGTTAAAATATAGAATTTATTTATAAATCTAAAATTTTAGTCTTTATATATCTCATTTTCAAATTAGTCGTTGTAGTTTGTTATATTACATTTTTTTTTAATTAATTTTTATTTTTTTTATTTATTTATTGCATTAGAACCCACTTCGTTGGAAAAGGCTCTCAAAAAGCTTTTCAGGTAATCGTATAGAGTCACGAGAATTAAAAAAAAAAAGTAAAAGCGCCAATGTTAATGCTATTTAAAGCATGATTTTTTTTTTATTTTGTTCGTTTGGGTCTGTTTTTATGAATTTATTCACTAAAAAATAGTGAAGAACGTTATTTATGTTTCTGTTGGACATAATGCCATAATATGGCTCATAAGTTACATAATAAAAATTGCTCAAAACAGTATAATTTAAAATTAATGTACTTACTTTAAAGTTTTTACACTACACAGTAACAATTTAATTATATAAAGGATTTTTACATTGCTTTTAATAGTTTTCAGAATTAATGATTTTCACCTTATGAAGATAGAGAAAAATGTCCGGCCGTGATAATAAATCAGAATAAAAACAGACTTCGTGATCTTAAATGTATGTTATCACATGTAAGTAACATATAATAATCTGCGAAAAGACAATTGAAAAGCGCCAAATGGGAAAATAAAATCTTGTAACGTCTGAGTAAGCCCTGCTAGTAAATTTATAGATCAACATCTTTACTCTCATTAAATTATTAATATGTCATTTTACGATGTGCATGCATTTAACGCCTGAATTGAAAACTTTTAAAAGACTAAATAAAATAAAGTAAGACAGACTAAAAAAAAGTTGAAAAATAAATAAAATGAAATTTTATATAAAAATAAATAAATAAATAAAAATAAAAATAAAGATACTAAAAGCATTTAATATACAATTTTAGTAAACTTTTCGCCAAACTGCCAGCAAGGCATCATCAGTATGAAATATCATTATTTTATTATCATTCAATTTTCAAAGTGCGTTTCACACCGATGAAATCGTCTCCAAACACATTTTAACTCATCTTTAACCTTTTTTTTTTTTTTTTTTTTTTTTTTTTTTTTTTTTTTCAAGACAGAGAAATAAAAAATTTTACTCTTGCCTTGGTCCAAAAAGAGGATGAAGAAAGATCTTCTCTTCCAGAAAATTTAAAATTTCATATTTTTTTTTTAATGTTCTAGAAGTACTAAAGTTTAAGTATTATGAACAGCTCGTACACAAAACCTTTAGCGGCTGAAAGTTGAACTTACAAGCATACTAAAACAGATGCATATCGTTTGGTTCAGATTGAATATTATACCGGGCACAAAAAAAAAAAAAAAAAAAAAAAAAAAAAAAAAAAAATCAGAAAAAAAAGAAGAATTTATAATGTTAAGTGCCCTTAAATGTCCCTGCCCGCGAAGATACTCGCGAGCTAATACTATTATGGGGCGGCATTTTTCTAATAACTCTGTCGCACTTTGACATTTTTAAATATTTTTTTTTTTTTTTTGCATTGTATATAGCTGAGGTCCCTCTACAGATCACTCTTTGAGTACTTTTTCGATTTTGGTTGCAGATATTTTTTATAAAGTTACTTTCACGTCCAAAACCGGCTCCGAAAGTGAGAGTAACTTTATAGAAAATACCTGCGACCAAAATCGAAAAAGTAATCAAGAAGCGATCTGGAGAGGGACCTCAGCTATCCAATGTAGAAAAAATTATTTAAAAATGTCAAAATGCGAAAGAGTTATTAGAAAAATGCCTCCCCATAGGAATAGCATTAGCTCGCGAGTGTCTTCGCCGACAGAGATAGGAGCCTTAGGCTCGGAGCGAACAGCACTAGTTTTTATTACACTAAAGAAGCAATCAATCAATCGTTGTTGACCAAACGAAACAAGGGTAAAATCTCTTTAAATGATTTTTGAGGGCTGACCCTCCCAAATTTACAAAGGAAGGGAACTTTTATCTCCCCACATCTACAGTCGTAAAGCTGTCAACTGACTTCGTGTTGGATTTCTCTCTTGAAGTTCGGATTCAGTGCACTGAAAGAACAAAAGCGCCGACACGAAAGATCAAAGATAGCGCAAGAAGTTAGTGCTATGTGCGTAGACCTAGGCTGATGATTATTCACTTCCCGAATCCCCCCCCCCCTCCCCTTAATATAAAATCTAGGAGCGTTTGTTGCTTTTTTATATTTAAAAAATCTCCTTAGGAAATTAATATTTTTAAATCCTTCTTTCGATGATCTCTTCTTAAAGGATGTTTTTTTTTTTTTCTTAGTTTTCAAAATATTTTTAAAATGCTTTTTTTATATGAAGTGTTAAAATTTTATTTCCAGTTCATTAATTTTTAACACATAAAATATTAAATTAAACAAATAGATTTCAGAAATATTTTGAAAACTAAGAAAAAAAAGTGACATCCTTTAAGAAAAGAAGACCGAAAGAAGAAGTTAAAAACATTAATTTCCTGGAGGAGATATTTCAAATATAAGAATGCATCAAACGCCCATAGACTTAACATTACGGAGAGGAATTCGGAAAGGGAGTGACCAATATAGATAAGAAAATAAAATCATCAATTACTTCATTTCTGGTCGCCTAATGTTCAAAAATGCACTGCCACCTATCTAAGAACCATTCGTCTTTTGATATTTAAATAACCTGTTAGATGCTACTAATGTTCGGGAATGCGCTGTCACTATCTAACAACTATTCATCTTCCCATTGTAGCCTAACTTGGTGGATGGTAGAAGAAACGAAAAATTTATTATGCTCCAAGCTCCGAAAAGAAATCATTTCTTTTTTCTCGCCGTCTATTGTTCGGAAATGTTCTGTCACTATATCTAATTCGTCTATCACTATTCGTCTTGCAATAGTTCCATAATTCTTAGTCACACCAAAAAAGAAGAAGAATTTATTATGCAACGCGATGAAATCGTCATTTCTTTTGTGCTGGTCATCTAATGTTCGAAAAGTTACAGTAGATAAAAATTCTTATTTTGACCAGATCCCCTGTAAACTAGTCGTTGGGGGCCACCGTAATACTTACCCATCATGGATAGGCATATGAAAATAAAACATGTGAAAACTATTTATACAATGCATTGCAATTACAAAACAAAATTTAAATATTATTAATATGCATAGTATGCTCTATTAATGAATTGCTAATGTACCAATTTCGACAAATTATATAAAACGCCAAACTACTCACGTAATATCGAACTGCGTAAAAGAAACATTCTTATAACTCCAAAAATAATTATAATATAAACTAACAGTTTACTGCGTTGGATTAAGCGTCTCATTTTGAATTAAAATATACCTCTGAATTAAAATTTGAATGACATACAGGGTCATGAAAAATTGAAGAATGTGGAAAACAGGATTACAAATATCTCGGCAACTAATAATCCGATCGACTTCGTTCTATATGCAAAATGCGTGTTATTTTATTGCCTTTTACGTCCATTCCTTAGAACAAAAACATTCGAAAATTTTTATATACCTTTCATCAGAACGAATTTTTCGAGAGTCCGAAAAAAATAGTTCCGGATAATTGAGGTTGCTGATATTAAATAGACTTCGTCCCATTCTTACATACTAACTACATACAAAATTTCAAGTCTCTATCTCAATTTGTTCGGGAGATAGAGCGTTTACAGACAGACAGACTAACAGACAGACGGACGGCAAAATTTTTTTTCTAAAAATATGTTTTTCGGAATCTCCACTATCTAAAACGTGTAAATCCTGTCAAATTTTTTTTTTCGATTTTCAAAACGATTGCAATACTTACCCTATACTAACGTATGATGGGTAAGTAAAAGAAGGTTGGGGGGGGGGGGGGGAATCTCAAACTGACAGGAAAAAACTGTCAATTTTGGCAACAGTTTAATTTACAGAAAATATTTGTAATTTGTCATTAAAATAGTTTTTTTGCCTGTAAAAATACAGATTTTTCCAGTAAAAACTACAAAATTCAGTTTCTTTTTCAGAAAAAAACTATTTTTCTTTAAAACAGTTTTTTTCCTGTAAAAGATACAGAATTTTATTTATTTTTTTATTTATTTTTTGGTTAAAATTACAGTTTTTAACGATAAAATAATAAATTTGAAAGAGCTATGTCAAATATTCCGTCGAAACATTGATCGAGTTCAATTCAGCAACTTTTGAAATATGTATCAAGCGAGATATAGCACCACCATACAACAATGTATGATAATGTCATCTTTTGCCTAGTTATGGACTTTTTTTTATTTATTTTTTAGATGTGTGTCAATAATTGCTTGTAGCAATAAATTACACTGTCAAAAAACTTGCCTAATAAACACCAAATTATTCATTTTTTAAAATAATTTTTTCCGTACTACTAGAAAACACACTTCATTCGTGAATTCTTTTCGAAAAATCCATCCATCAGCCATCATCGGTTGCAATCTTTTGTGTGTCCCTGTAAATGCTAAGCACTTCATGTGCATGTTCGTCTGTGCTTCGTATTATGCATAGAGACGACCAGACAAACCGAAACCATAAACACTTTCAAACTTTGTTGGAAAGTGTTGAAAAGAAATAGCGTTGTAATAAAATATACAACACTAAAAAGAAAGTTCTGCCCATGTGCGTTTAAATGTCGGGGTACGGTTTCAATATTTACTGTGGAGTTATATAAAAATATGTATTCCTTATTCATCTTAAATTGATTACATCGGAATATTTCCGCCCACTGGTTTTTCGTGCTACCCTTCCCCTTATCTTTTAGGTACGTTCGTAATTATATAAATCCGTAGCACATATAATCGTCTTTCAGTCCGTCATCCGTCTGTCTGTCCGTATATAACAACGCAAAAGCTACTCAGCCGAATCGTTTGAAATTTTAAAATTTTGCTTATTTGGCGAGTCATCTCAAATTTTATGAAAATCGGATTTATAGTTTAATTACAGTGACAATAAAAATTATTCCACTACATTTCGGCTAATGGGGGGAAAAATAGCTTCAAGTGCATTTTAATGCTGTTACAATCTTTCAAACGTAATAAAATTGATATGCATCTATGAAGTATATATTAAAATAGACATTCTGTACAATCTATGGTAAAAAGAATATTTTTTTATTAATTTACAGGGCCTTATAAAAGTATTTTAATATTTAATGATATAGGGAAAACATTGTTTGGGGAGTGTTTTTATTTCACAATTTATAAAATTGATATACGCTGCTAAGATTTACTACAGCTTACTTCCTGTGTAATAGAAAGCAGACAGTATTTACAGGGCCACAGAAAAGATTTCGAATACAATACTGACCCGAAGTATTGTAATATAGTATAACACCAAGATCTGAATATTTTTAAAACTTCCTTATAGTACGAACGCAACTCATTTGTTACGTTTGACGCGCAGTTTCTGACTTTTTTTTTTTTTTTTAATCTGCAGTTATCAGAGGTAAGGATTTCTTATAATTTATTTCGCTTCAAATAATTTAATAACATAAAATTAACTACTACAAATATTTTTATACAGAAAATTTTAGAGTGTATTTCCCCTAAGATTTTTAATTTCTAAACCTGTATCTCTTACAGTCAGAACAAAATTTGGTTTCAGTTCTTACGCAAAGCTTGCGGTTTAATTCCCTTTAAATGCCTTTGAATCGACTTTTTCGAGTCGAAGCACACAATTAGGGGGAAGTATATTCCCGCGCCTGTCGAGGAAGAACTTGGCAATTAGGGCGAGAAAAATCGCCCGCTGCGTGCAGCCGCAAATGGTGTTTATAGGCGCGCACTATTAACTGATGATGACGCTCTCGAACCATTTCAGCGTGCTAATGAATATAAACAGTCGATCGGGTTTCCGACGCTTTAAACGCTAGAAGTATTTGAGAAGCTTTGGAGAGTTTCTGTTTCGATGAAAGATGATATGCGTGGTAATTATTTTACACTCGTTAGTGAAAGTAAAATCAAACTTGCGACAGTGGAAAAGTCTTTGAATGTTTGATGAGAGTTATAAGGGAAAAATAAATATAACTCATGAGGTTTCGAATTATTTTTCAGAATAATTCAAAATGCGTATTGTCTACAACAAAAGAGATTCTAAGCAGTTGATCGAGCTTTTGATGCTATGTAAGTATAGATATAATAAAAGATTTAACAAACAACAACAAAATAATAATAATAATAATTTAACAGAAGGTGCTGAAATTCAAATTAAACTCGAGACTGCAGAAAATTTCTTAGGAATAATATGACTTATACTGAGATTTTAATCGGAGAGGATTTAATCTAAGTTATATAGAATATATATAATAAATTTTTGGAAATAGAAAATCAAAGCTAGTCTTCCTTGAACTTTAGTACAAAGTAATTTTATTATTGTTTTATTTATTTTTATTTATTTATTTATTTATTTATTTATTTAATTTAGAAGTATTTGAGAAGCTTTGGGAAGTTTCTGTTTCGATGAAAGATGATATGCGTGGTAATTATTTTAAATTCGTTAGTGAAAGTAAAATCAAACTTGCGACAGTGGAAAAGTCATCTAAAAATGTTTAATGAGAGTTATAAGAGGAAAATAAATATAATTCACGTGAAAACAGAAAATCAAAGAAGTTCGGTTTTTGAATTATTTTTCAGAATAATTAAAAATGCTGTTTTTTCTAAGATGTTGATGAAATTTCTGAAGCTATGTAAACATAGATATAGTAATAGATTTAACAATAAATAATAATTTAACAGAAGGTGCTAAAAGTCAATTGAAACCTGAGACAGAAGAAAATTTCTTAGGTATAATGTGACTTATACAGAGATTTTACTCTGAGCGAGTTATATATATATATATATATATATATATATATATATATATATATATATATATATATATATATATATATATATATATATAGAACCATTAGCTAATACTACAAATCAACATCAATATGTGGAATAACTCATTAATGACAAACATCAAACAGAGGAGTTGTCAAAAATTGGAATAATTAATTTCAATATGACAGTAATATAATACAACATTAATAAATCAGAGTGATGAAAAACAAGTAGCAATCAAATTGAAATTCGATATATATCAATCTCTAGAAACAGCTAATCAAAGCTAGTCTTCCTTGAACTGTAGTAAAAATTTATTTATTTATTTATTTATTTATTTATTTATTATCAAAAGTGATTTTAGGCAGTCGATCACATTTCCGACTCTTTTCATGCAAGAAAGTATTTGAGGCTTGGAGAGTTTCTGTTTCGCTGCAAGATGATATGCGTGGTAATTATTTTACACTTGTTAGCAGGGGTGTAGCTGGAAATTTTTATTCGGAGGGTGGCGGAGAACCAAAACTTGATCTCTTTAAATGTTTTGCCGCCCTTGAATTATTTGCACATTTTTTAGGAGAGGGGAAGGGGAATTATGCTACTTTTTATCTTTAGTTATTTATTCATGGCAATGGCATTTATTTAGGTGATATAAGTGATGCAGCCATGGTTAAATTTCCATTTTAAGCGTGCATGCACATGTGCTGATAAAATATGTCTCCCAGCTCTTGTTTTTTCAAGGTCTAAAAAGGCAAAGTAGAATGTTTGAAGAGAATCCGAATCCTGGATCCTTAAATTCATTTTCCTGACCTGATAAGTACAATTGTATTTGGAAGAAAAATAAAAATACAGAACGTAAAGTTAATTACAATAGAGTTATAGTGGTTTCAAAGTCGCAGCTTCCGCCCGAATGTTGTTGGTCAATATAATTGAATTTAGCCTTAATTTTTTTTTCTGGTGAGACCCTATGAGATCGGCTCCACTACTACCGCTCCCACCAATGTAAAAAAGGAATGTTAAATCTCTCGATGAACATTCCATCCCATTTAAAGGAAGGAACGGTGGTCTATATACTAAATATACTGAATATTCTAGTTTCTGTAAAATGGAATAACATATTTTCTCTTTTATTAATCTTAGTTCCCCAGTAAATACATATAAGTAAAAAATAATCTGTATCGTACTGCAGTTATAACACAAAACTTTAAAGTAGTTATTTTTTCCTAATGTGCATTTTTTAAATCGGTCACACGATTATTTTATTAATTATACAGTACATTAACGGATACTTTTTTTCCCTCTCGCCTTTTAACATTAAAAAAGCAGTCGTTCTAAGTAAATTTAATTTTCTCTTTTGACAACGGCTACTTTTAAAGCAAAAATCAATTTTTTCCAAATCCCTTTATCCAATCACTAAGAATAAAAACTTGTTGCAACA
Organism: Maratus speculifer; assembly: GCA_964019185.1. Taxonomy (NCBI): domain Eukaryota; kingdom Metazoa; phylum Arthropoda; class Arachnida; order Araneae; family Salticidae; genus Maratus; species Maratus speculifer. Next base: position 71,681,381 of record OZ025290.1, on the reverse strand, counting down.
TGTTCAATTTAGCGATAGTATGCTAAATACCGGATATCATTAAATTTCGTCAAAAGTAATTTATCACAATAGCAATTAGCGACGCAAAAAACTCAGATGCATAGAACATTTCAATCTCGATTTAAAATAAAGACATATACACATATATTTTGGAATTTCAGATAGAAGAGTTCATTTTGCACGTCGGTACACCGTGATGTTTATAGAGTTAATTGAAAACTGTTATTTTTCAGATAAATCAAATTTAAGCTAAATGTCCACCGCAAGGCAGAAAAAAGACCCATCAGATGAGTGGCAATAACTTGAAATGTGTATGTACAATTTATAAAACATAACAAATTTATATTTAGGAATTATATTATAAAACAAAAATAGAGCCAAAAAATCTATTGCTCAGTTAAAAACATTTTTGAAAAACATTTTTTTTTTTTACCACTTGATCAATAACCTAGCAAGAATGGAATCAGTACCACTTGATCAGTAACAATGCATTTTTAATTATAATGTTACAATTTTAAATACAGTGTCTTATGCAATAAAATCTGTGAAAATGCAATATGTGGATACCAAAAACTTAAATAATCATAATAAAAAAATCATGTAAAACTGAATATTTGTTTGGTTCCATTCGATTGCATCTTACTATGTTTGATTGCTTTTTCGAAAAACATTTGTAAGTAAGTGTGTATTCCGATCCAAACTGCTTATTTTCGCATTTAATTTTGAATTCATTTTTGCTCTCAAATTCATCAGACTGACAGATTCTCTTATTCAGAAACTATGCAAGGTGCCGCAAAGCTCGATATTTTGATAAAGGCAGAAAATAGTGTGAAAAATGCTGTCAAAGTGCGCTGTGAACCGAATTTTCCAAAGCGGAAGAGCTGGAGACGAAAAAAAAAAAGGACCACATGCTGAAGCAATGATTGTTTATCAATCAAATTCTAATAAATGGACGAAAAATAAGATCATTCGGCACGTTGTACATTTCTTCGAAAATCACTTCAGCAAGTTTCATGTTTCTATTTTTTTTTAATGAGTCTGAAATTGTATCAGAAAATTTCGAGGTGAAGGTGAAAAAGCATGTTTTCGAGTACACCCTTAAACGTTTATTTCTTTTAATTTTGGGGAATGCTTCATTCCTGCCCAGTTTTGGCTTAAAACTACGTCAATTATTAATAATGTAAAAGTTTCAGAAATCACCATTAATCAAAAAATAGCTATCTGTTTAGGAAATAAATAATAAAAATCATTAAAACTTAAATTTACCGGAAAACTGAGAATGCTATTTGACTTTTTCCCACTAATAATAGCAATGATAGTAAATGAACTCACAACTGCGTCATAAATATAAATATTGTACTTTAAGAACATGCTTAACTAAGGGAAAATATGTACATTTTTTACCTTCGACTGTATCATTGTTTTTCATCCACTTTTTCATAAATTTGCATCATTTCTCCGCTTCATAACTTCTTTTTCTGTTTTGTTCTCTGTTGTAAGATCCTGCTTTTTTGTTTTTATGTTTTATTTCAGTCATCACTCAAGACTGAATTTATTCTCTCTGGACGACTACGAAAGGCAGCTTTTTATTTTTATTTTAAAAACTAAACGAAAAAAAATCGCTAGTTTTGAAAAGTCGCATTATTAGTTTCAGTACAATCTGACAACACTAAACACTGGACAATAAAGATATATGTAGGTGACGCCCGGAAATTATCTAACTTCACACAAGGAAGGACATAAGAGGGGAGTTAAAATAGTTAAAGTCCCTGTAGAGGACCACTAACCTTGGATTGGAATAAGAGGAGAGCTTTTCTCTGAAAGATCAAATTACATGTAGTGATCGAACAATGTCCATTTCCGGAATGTGTTCTTGTTTTCGCACTAGGGATAGCGCCTGGTAGTAATCTTAAGGTCTAGACGAACAGCACTAGTTTTTATTACACTAAAAGAGCAATCAATCAGTCATTGTTTTCGACCTGAACAAGGGTGAAACCTCGTTAAATGGTTTTTGAGGGACTGACCCTACCGATTTGACAAAGGAAGGGGAACTTTTATCTACTCCATCTTCGGTCGTAAACCTGTCAACTGATATTCCTCTCTTGAAGTTCAGATTCAGTGCACTAGAAGTGCAATTTGTACATCAAAGCGCCGAAACGAAAGATCAAAGATAGCGCAAGAAGTTAGTGCGAAAAACTGTGTGTGTGCCCGCAGCCTTAAAGTGTCTCAAATGTAATGGATCTCCTATATATTTTGAAACCATAATTTATTTTTTTATAAATTTACAATAATATTAATTCTAAATCACGTTACTGTTATTTCATTAATTTTTCTTTTTTATGTGTGTAAAAAATAATCTAAGAATACCACATTAATAATAAAAATTTTAGGTGCCTAACGGCAGACGCCTTTAAACCTTCCATGGCGCCCTTTTTGAAACCCTCTTTTTTAGGTACCTGCCTGCGTCTCTAAACCTTCTGTGGCGCCCTACTACTAAAACATATTATAGAACCATTCAAACGCACTACAGTCGTTTCCACACTTCTTTTCCCTTTCTATCTATTTCTAAGGTGACTAACAACTACTATAAGAAGGAAATAACTGTACATCTATATCCTGGAATTCATTACAAGTCTGTTTTTGAAATTTTTTATTTTTTCATAAATTCTTCTTTCATAAATTTTCTTCGGGATAGAAATGGTGGAATAAAGGTAGTAACAGGTTTTAAATTAAATGCCTTATTCATGTTTTGTAAGTGAATAATAACTTACTTTGTAATTTTACATTTAAAATTAAGTTATTTTATAATTACTTGTTACTACTAACAAAGCCTTTTTTCCTGGCGCCTAACGGTGCCCTTAAATCTTCTTTGGCGCCCTAATACATGAACATATTGGGAGGGGAGGCTCCCCCCTCCCCTAAAACTACGTCCCTGCTCGTTAGTGAAAGTAAAATCAAACTTACGACAGCGGAAAAGTCTTCTGTGAATGATTAATGTGAGTTATAAGGAAAAAAATATATATATATAACTGACATGAAAACATAAAACCAAAGCAGTTCGGTTTTGAATTATTTTTTAGAATAATTCAAAATGCGTGTTGTTCTAAGAAGTTGATCAATCTTCTGAGGCTATGTTAATATGGTATAGTAATAGATTTAATATTTAATAATATTTTAACAGAAGATGCTAAAAGTCTATTTAAACTCCAGAAAGAAGAAAATTTCTTTGGAATAATCTGACATATACAGAGATTTTAATCTGAGAGAGTTTAATCTAAGTTATATAGAAAAAATAAATATCAATTTCTGGAAACAGAAAATAAAAGCTAGTCTTTCTAGAACAAATTATTATTTTTTTAAATTTAATTATTTATCAAAAGTGATTTGGGGCAGTCGATCAGGTTTCCGACGTTTCAAACGCAAGGAGTATTTGAGAAGCTTTGGAGAGTTTCTGTTCCGATGAAAGATGATATGCGTGGTAATTATTTTACATTCGTTAGTGAAAGTAAAATCAAACTTGTGACAGTGGAAAAGTCCTCTGTGAATGTTTAATGAGAGTTATAAGGGTAAAATAGATATAGCTCATTGAATACAGAAAATCAAAGCAGTTCGGTTTTGAATTATTTTTCAGAATAAATGTGTATTATTCAAAATGCGTATTGTTCAAAATGCTTTACAAAAGGGATTATATGCAGTTGATAGAGCTTCTGTGGCTGTATAAGCTTAGATATAGTAAACAAATAATGATTTAACACGAAGGTACTGAGATTGAAATTGCAATAATCGGGACAACAAAAAATTTATTATGAATGTTTAATCCGAGTTATGCTGAGAAAATAAATATGACTGATCGGAAACAGAAAATCGAAGCTACACTGAAAAAAATAATAATAATAATAAAACCCGGACGATTTTGCGGAAATACTTACTAGTAATGTGGACGCCAGTACAATTTACTGTTTTATAATGGTAAAATTCCAGTAAATTCCAGGAAAATACACAAGATTTTCTGGAATTTACGGAAATTTTATCGTTAAAAAACAGTAAATTATGCTGGCGTCAGATTAGCAATAATACTTCTGTAAAATCTTCCGTTTTTTTTTTTTTTTTTTTTTTTTTTTTTTTTTTTTCGATGAAAGATGATATGCGTGGTAATTATTTTACATTTGTTAGTGAAAGCTAAATCTAACTTGTGGCAGAGGAAAAGTCTTGAATGTTTAATGAGATTTTTGAAAGGAAAATAAATATAACTCACGTGAAAACAGAAAATTAAAGCAGTTCGGTTTTGAATTAATTTTCAGAATTATTCAAAATGTGTATTATCTACAACAAAAGAGATTCTAAGCAATTGATCGAACTTCTGAGACTATGTAAGTGCAGATATAGTAATTGATTTAACAAAAAATAATAATTTAACGCTCGGCACTGAAAATCAAATTAAAATCGAAACAATAGAAAAGTTCTTACTAATGTTTAATCCGAGTTATTCAGAGAAAATAAATATCACTAAATGGAAACAGAAAATCATAGTTAATTTTTTTTTTTTTGAATTATAATACAAATTAATTAAATTTTTACTTATTTATTTATTTATTTAACAAAAGTGATTTGGGGCAGTCATTTGGGTTTTGACACTTTAAAAAACGCTAGAAGTATTTGAGAAGCTTGGAGAGCTTCTGTTTTGGAGAGTTTCTGTTTCGATGAAAGATGATATGCGTGGTAATTATTTTACACTCGTTAGTGAAAGTAAAATCAAACTTGCGACAGTGGAAAAGTCTTCTTTGAATGTATAATGAGAGTTATAAGGGGAGAATAAATATAACTCACGTGAAAACTGAAAATCAGAGCAGTTCGGTTTTGAATTATTTTGAAAAATAATTCAAGATGCGTATTGTCTACAACAAAAGAGATTCTAAGCAGTTGATAAAATTTTTGAGGCTTTATGTAAGCACATATATAGTAGCAGATTTAACATCAAATAATAACGTAACATGAAGGTGCTGAAAGACAAATTAAACTTGGGATAGTAGGAACTTTCTCAGGATTAATTTAACTTTTACGGAGATTTTAATCTGAGAGAGTCTAATGTAAGTTATACAGAGAAAAAAAGTATCACTCTCAGGAAACAGAAAATCAAAGCTAGTCGTATACTGTTTAAATATATATATATATATATATTTAAATTGATAGGAAAAACCCGTCAAATTTCGCACCAGTGGAAAATTGTTTAATTTATAGATAATGCACTGAAAAAAAAAAAAATCTGCAAAGGTACTAAACTTTTTCTTGGAAACTGGGATTCCAAGAACATTTCCTGTTATGGTAACAGCAAAAATTCAAGTTTCAGAATAGGTTACATGGTTTTTTCCTGTTATCAATACATGAAAAGTTCTTGGGAGTCCAGTTTCCAAGAAAAAGTTTAGTACCTTTGCAGATTTTTTTTTACAGTGTGCTCGTAATTTTTCATTAAAACAGTTTTTTTTTTTTCTGATAAAAATAAATATTTTTCTGTAAAAATTACGAAATCAATTCTTTTTTATTTCAGAAAAAAATAGTCTTCTTTAAAATAATTTTTATTTTCTGTAAAAATTACAAAAGTTTTTTTTTTTTTTTTTTTTTTTTTTTTTCAGCGTATTTGAAGTATAGTACAAATTTATTTATTATTTATTTACTTATTTATCTAGCAAAAGGGATTTGAGGCAATTAATCGGATTTCTATATCATTAAAGGTCGAAATATTTGAGAAGTTGGTAGAAGTTCTGATTAGGTGAAGGATGTTGCGTATAATTATTTAATGGGTGGCAATAGTGTTTGCAAGTGTCCCAATTCACACGGAAAGTGAAAATTTTCAAAACCTATCCCTCGAAACCTCTGGTCAGACGCCGAAAGTTCTGAATTTTCGTCACGTACAAATATTTTTATACCTTTCTTTTTATATCGTGCTAACAGTTAATCGGTACTGAGTGGAATTTTACTGGCCAAAACACACTCTGTCTACATCGGAATATTTTTACGGTCTCGCCAAAAGGAATAAACCTGATCAGACAGAAAATTTTCTAAAACCTACTAAGACGGCATCTCAAATGACCAGACGAAGAATTTGGTTTATATAGACTTCCAGTTTAGTAGGTAGATTTATACGGTCCGTCGGGACCATGGCTATTTTACGTTTAAGACAGCGTTTCTGTTATAGAAAGGTTCCATTTTAATAAGGATTAATTGAATTTTTATGTCCGGATATAGAAGCCACAGCAGTGCTTTTTTGTGCATGTAGAATTAAGTCACACAGTGCGTGTCAGTGAAAGAAAAAATAAACTTGCGACACGAGAGAAATCTGAATTTTAATGGGCGTTACAAAGGGGAAAAATATAAATCAGTTGAAAATAGAAAATAAAATTTGCTCTTTCTTAAAATAATTATTCGAAATAAATAAAAAATAAGTATTTTCAACATCAAAAACGATTCTAAGCAGTTAATCGAATGTCTGAGGCTATTTTGCGACGATTACTTTGTGTCATTGTATGCCAACTAAGTGAAATGTATGCAAATACGACGATTTTACATATCACGGTAAAAAAGGTAAATATATTTATCGAAATAAATATATTTCAATATTCTTAACTCTTGGTAAAAAAAAAAAAAAAAAAAAAAAAAAAAATCTGAATATTATATCCTATTATTAGTATTTTTTATTAAACTTATTTATTATTAATTATTTAGTAATATTCTTAATATTTTTAATGATTCACATTATTAAATTTAGGCATTAAAAGGCAAGTATATATACAAATAAATTTTAAATCATGCCAGCAATTGAATTTGGCCTATTTAAAGCTTAAACAACGCATTTATCCTGTAAAAGAACTTTTACCTTATTGAAACTGAGAAGCAAGTTCAAATAAAGCCAATTATTATTGGGTGTTTTTTTTTTTTTTTTTTTTTTTTTTTTCACTTTTATATATACAATGTATAAATACATTAAATGCAATGCAAAAGAAATAATTACTATTTCACTAATTAGTGTGGTATATTATTAAAGTACCGATCTTTTAAGATTTTTTTTTTTTTTTTTTTAATGCCGAAGTTCGACTAATTTTTATCATATTGATTCATATTCTGAATGATGAATGACGTCTGCAGGAAAAGAAGCATTAATTTAATTATAATATTTATTTAGAATTTTTCTTCGTTACTTCATTAACTTGGAATTGAATTATTATTATTATTATTATTGTTGGCTGTTGTTGTTCCTTTTTTTTTTTTTTCGTCTTTTATGATAGAAATTTCACTTGCTTTATAAAAAACAAAACTTAAAAATGGCCCTTTTACAATTTTTTTTCCGAGATACATTTAAGAAGTGATATAAAATTTAAAAAATCTCAATATTAGTAGAGGAAAAGTGGGCGTCCGGCCCCAAGAGGCAGTGCAGCGGTGCAGATGCAGGTGCAAAATGTGAATTACCGCCTCCCGTGCACCTCCTCCCAAGCACCTACACCACCTCCCATGCACCCCCTCACGTGATTCTACTCTAAGAGGAGGGGTCAAAGGATTATTTTTTTTTATTTTAAGCGGGAATTTCAGGGAGTTATAATTTTTTTGCCATACTATAGTACGAGGGTGTTTTTTAATTTTAATGTGGGGACTTTAAAATTTTGGGTGTTACAATACGTGGGGTATGTTTTTCGATTGAGTTATGCTGTTGATCATTTAAAAAGGTAATTAAAAAGTAATTAAAAATAAGAAATGAAGCGACTTTTTTTTTTTTCCCCCACCGTGTTTTAGATGAGGGGTTAAGCGGTATTTCATAGAGTTAGAATTTTTTCTCCGTACTGTTATACGAGTGCATTTTAATTTTTATGTGGCGACTTAAAATTTTTCGGTGAACTTTAGTTTAAGGATTTATTTTTTGATTTTAAGCGGGAATTTTGGGGAGTTTGATTTTTTTTTCCACCGTGTTTTAGATGAGGGATTAAGCGGGTTTTTGGGGAAAAATTATTATTTTCGAGTACTGATGCACGAAGGATATTTATTTTTTTCGGGGGTTGATATCTTAACGAAGAACTAATTAAGAAAGAAGCATTCATGGTGGATTAATGAATTATTTTTTTAGGAGTAATTTTCTTAAGATTAAATTATTTTTTTCATTTTTCGAAGTTTTAAGCGAAGATTAATGCTTAATAGGGGGACTTTAATTTTTTTGCAATGAGATTAACGCGCGCTCGTCGACCTAACCGTACGGAATCTTTGTAACTTATGTGTTAAAAAGCGACTCACAAGTGTATAAGCAGGATTTCTTCTCACTTCTTTCATGCAGTTGAACTCTAGAAAGGATAATGCATTCAAAAAGGTTATTAATAAAAAGAAGATAATTTAAAATTATTTCGAGTGTTATTTTTACTCAACTATGTTATACACTTGGTTTTTTAAAATAATTAAAAAATAACTTTAAAATTTGAATGAGAAAATATGTTTTAAAATTAAATTTTGTTGATTTTTTTTTTTCTGAAAGGTGTGATCTTTAGCTGAAAGTGACCTAGGGTCAAAACATTCACCCAGGAATCGCCACGGGGAGGCAGATCACATGATTCCCGTATTGCACACATTCACATACATTATTTCGAGTTTTATTTTTTGTCACCATAGTATGCAGTTGAAATTTTAGAATAATTTAAAAATAACTTTAAAATTTGAATGAAAAAATGTTTGTAAATGGAATTTTACGTACTAACATTTAATCGCGCTCGTCGGTTTTTACTGTTTGGAGTCTGTCATTTTCCTTTGACCTTGGGAAACCTTGCGTCAATGTAGTTAGAATATTTCAGAAAGACCCCCACTTTGGGTACTCTTTTAAACTAATATTTGTAATGAGATGTGTTCGCGCGCGTCGGCCTAACTGTTTGGAGTATCAACATAAAATCATCAAATTTGTACAAAATATTTCAAATAGTAAGAAAATGATTGATTAAAATCACCAAGTAAGACCAAAATATTTCAAGCAATGAGAAAATAAATATTTAAAATCGCCAATTTAACATACAATATTTAATTCAAAAAAAAAAAAAAAAAAAAAAAAAAAAAAAAAAAAAAAAAAAAAAAAACGAAAAATTAAATTCGCCAAATAAGAACAAAATACTTCAAACTATGAGAAAATAAATGTTTAAAATCGATAATTTAACATTAAATATTTTATACATTAAAAAACGAAAGATTAAAATCGCCAACTCAAAATGAAATCTCATGCAATTAGAATAAAAACATTAAAAAAAAATCGCCAAATTAAAAGTTTATTCTTGTCTCACAATAAATAATGTGAAAGACCTATTCAAAAATTCTAGTTGAAGATTAAAGTTTTCATTCAAAATTTAATTAAAACTTCTAAAGATTTGGTATATCACATAAAAAATTTTATGTAAAACATTTTTCGAAGTATCAACATCAAAGATTAATTTTCCTTTTGAATTTTATAAAGCTCTTCTAATAAATGACCTTGTAAAGAAAGTTAAACAAACAATGATTCACCATTTGCTTGATAAGACTCAACCCGGAAATAGACGAATTCCTCCAAAATTACTTTTAATATTTGAATACACTCCATCATTAATCTCCCAAGGTCTTATATAAAAATTAACATGCAATCGGAAATACTTTAAATGAATTTATAATAATAATAATAATAATAATAATAAGTCAAAATTTTCTTTACTTAGTTTATTTAATAAGAATATTATTAAAACTTGTCTCAGTAAGTAATCTATAGTAAACATACTAAAGTTTAAATTATTCCACTCGCATAACTATTCGCTTAATTTTTAATTTAATTAATATCATTATCATATAAAAAAAATTATGAGCTGTAAATGTAAGCAATTTTTAATATATAGAGAACTTTTGACATGGGTAATTTTTCGCTGTTAGAACAATTAAATATTAAATAATAATAATTCTTCATTAATTTTCAACTGATCTTAATGAATTTTAAGAGTATCTTTAAAATATAAATATTACATTTTTAGAAGACTAATCTTAATGTTAATTTAAAACTTCCCAACTCTTTTTTTATGCACTAAAGGTAAGTGCAATAGAAAATTAATATTTCCAACATAATTAAGAAATGACTAATTCATATTAAAAATGATTTTTAAGCAAGGTGTGCTTAATCATACATTGCTAGCAAATTCGCGAAATTTTATTTGCGATTAATTTTAAGAATAAAACATTAAGAAGTAAATTGACTTACTTAAATTCGATATACCATCAACAGTCGAACACGTCAGAAACCATACTTCATATCCAGTCAGCGGCAATATACGGAATGAATCAGACTGTTGAACCCCACATATCTTATCTTTGACGGTATTTTCCATTACTCTGAGTCACGAGATTTAGTTAAAATGACACGATGAAATCTGAAATTAAGACTTATGTTAATGAATTTACTTTATCTATATGGAATATAATTAATATAACATGCAATTAAAAAGGGACTTAATTTATTTGATACGTCATAATTTAGAATTTAATTAAATCCTGAATATAATTTTTAAAAATCTTATTAATAGAATAGAATAGAAATTCTTTTCAACATTTTCAAAAAACACACATGTTATCGAATACTTATCAGATTATTTTTCTTAATGAATATGTAACTAACATTTTTAAATGATTTTTTCTAATTAATTAGTGTTTAATTAAAATTTTCATAATTAAAATAAATATATAAAATAAAAAAGGAATTCTTTTCAAAATTTTCAAGAAACACCAAGTTATTATTAAGCAATATTTCGAATAACTACAAACGTTAATCATGATGAGTCATCACTGTGAATGATATTCTCAAGTTTTTAAAAAGATTCTAAACATTTTTATATTAACAAAGAAAATCGACTACTAAACATATTCTTTTCTACATATTCTTTTTCCTAACTAACATATTCTTTTCTTCTTGTTTGTTATAAAAACAAGTTTAAGTACCCAAATTTATTGATATATTTCATTGTGTGTTGGATCCTTCTTTACTAATTATCGTTAAAATTATTCATTTACCAATGATTTAAACTTGACATTTTAAAGTTATTTATATAATATACTAACATTTAATTATAATAGTTATAATTTTATTAAAAATACTGAATAAAATTAAATTTATACTAAAAAAATTAAAACACCACTTAAAAATATTAAACAACAACAACAAACTTGTAATTGAGAGATGAATAAATATAAATGTATGAATCACACAATAAAAATAAAAAAAATTATTTCTTTCACAAAAAATTTTCCCTTCAACCATGTGTGTTAGTAAAAATATTATCCTGAAGTTTTCAAAAAGATTTTAAACATTTCCAAATTAACAAAGAAAATTTACTATAAAATATCAAATAATGGACATATACTTTTTCACTCACATCTTTCAATGTATTTACTAACCAAATTTAATGATTTTTAAACATGTCTTCTTAAATGTTTTACAATGAAAGACTATCACAATTGAATATTTAGCTTTCTCTTCACAATTTTATCGAGAAATATGTAATGCATACCACTCGACCTCATTAAATGAATCAACCACAATACAATTCAAACTTCTCATTTTCAATGTTTTATGTACTATATCAAATAGTTGATATTCTGAACAATCATTACTTAGTTTATTGATGTAAAGATTTTGTTGAACGCTTTTTAAGTCAAATGGTGTGAGAAAAGGATATATTAGGACAGAAGTTATTAAATATAGAGTCTTTAAAGCTTTTATAAATATGAGAAAAAGAATTTCAGGAGGTGATGGAATGTTGCATTTGTCGCAAGGCGCTTAATTATGATGCGTAATTATGATGCACATCACATCATGAGCAAATTAGGAAAATTCAAAGACCATGAAATTGACGTGATTGCATCCACACTGGAAAAGTTTATTACCTTTAAGTTGAGAAAGCCAACAAGTCCTATACAGTTGGTCTCTTTAGATTCATTTCAATTTTTGTCTATGTCATTAGAATTAACTCGCAGGTTTCGAACCCACAATCAACAAATCAATTTTTAACTCATCACGAAAATCATTGGGCTACGGAAGGCCTGTCATTTAGTAACTAAAATGTAAGAAAGATCATTGAAAGTTGTACTTCACACATTGAGAAGCATATAATACAATCAATTAAATCGTCTGTACTTGGAATTCAAATCTGCTTGTAATAATAATTTTTATTGTGACTTAACGGTTAAAAATCACGAAGAAAAGAAAAATAATTCATATGTGTTTAGGATTACTTTGAGATTTTATGAGTCACCCCATCAGTTAAATGGAAATATCCACTTCTTATGAATCATTACTAATGCTTAAATTTTCAAACACTTGCTTATCTGGAATGTATTATATTTTAGCTTAACAGGGATAGCGTGATTACTTTTTAACGAGTTTGGTGTCATTAAAAAATTTAAAAAATCTAAAGTTAATAATTTAAAAAAATACAAGTCAGTATTAAAGGTCTGAACAAATTGTTAAAATAATTTTACATAACTTTACAAATTATTTAAAAATGATTCACTAATATTTATTAATCGACAAATTTTAATACGCATAATCATTTATGTGAGTTAGGTTTTCTGTTTTACCTGTTAAGTTATTACACCCCCCCCCCCCCTTCAATTAGATCTCATTGATAAGTTTTAATCAACCGATCAACCAACCATTCAACTGCTTTCACAATCAACTATTATGTGAGTTAGATTTTCAGTTTTAACTGTTAAGTTATTAGATTCCCCCCTTCAATTACATTTCATTGATAAGTTTTAATCAACCAACCACCCAACTTTTTTTCGTAATCAACTATTTATTTTCCCTAGCAACCAGCTATTTGTTTATCTTAGTAACCAAAAAGGTTTTATCGACACATAAACAAAATTTTTAAGATGCAAGACTCTTCATTTTCATTCGAAAAAACAATGACTTATGTAATAAATTTTTCCTTACTTAAATGAAGTCTTTGCATGTGTATGGTAAAACTTAAAATTAATTTAATACACAAATTTAAAGATAACAGACAAGGTCTTCACATTTCTTTTAGTATTTTACTAACATTTTCCCAAATATCTTTAGAAACAACAAGATTTTAACTAATTATTTTAATAAAAATTCTCATTTGTAAGTGACGTTACGGACCTAACTTGAAAAAATTAACTTGTCAAAGCAGGTTTTGATTATTCCAATTTCATAATATTCATAAGTTTTATATCATATTCAACCTATTTGGTTATGTCTCAGCGTAGCTTTATAAAATGTATCTAAAAAATCTTTAATATCAATGTTTAAAAATATGCGAATAATTCAGTTAGTCTTTTATAGATGATTATTTTCCCTTCTATTATTTAAAAAGCATTTTTAAATAAAATTATTACTGGTGCCAGTTTATCTCAGTGTTATGAAATGTGCATGCAAAACTTTTAATTCTAATTTTCACATTTTATTATTTCAAATTATTGTTTTCAAGTTGTACTAAAATGTGAAAAAAAATATTTAATTTTCATGCTTAATTAAATTGAAATAGTTTAAAAATAAAGACACATTTAACATTGTATAGTCACCTAATCCAACACTTTCACAAATACACGTCCTACTCACTCCAGGGTTTAGGAAGAAATAAAAGATTCAAAGTCCTTATCAGAAAATGTTATCAGATAATCTTATCTTAAGATATGTGACGTCATAGAATATATGACATCAACTGGTCACGTGATGTATATCACATGACCAGTACTTTGTTAATAATTAATCTTATTAATTAATTATTAAGTATTAAAATTATTATCAATTAATTCATTAATTAAATTAATTAACCTTATTAATTAATCTTATTAGAAATAATTAATTCTTTGTTATTAGAAATAATAATTATTTTTAATAAGATTAATTAATTAAAATAAGATTAATCTTGTTAAAAATAATTATTCTAAAATTTCAACTGCATACTATGGTGACTAAAAAATAGCACTCGAAATAATGTATGTGAATGTGTGCAATACGGGAATCATGTGATCTGCCTCCTCGTGGCAATTCCTGGGTGAAAGTTTTGACCCTAGGTCACTTTCAGCTAAAGATACACCTTTGGGGGAAAAAAATCAACAAAATTTAATTTTAAAACATATTTTCTCATTCAAATTTTAAAGTTATTTTTTAATTATTTTAAAAAATCAAGTGTATCACATAGTTTAGTAAAAATAACACTCGAAATAACTTTAAATTATCTTCTTTTTATTAATAACCTTTTTGAATGCATTATCCTTTCTAGAATTCGACTGCATGAAAGACGTGAGAAGAAATCCTGCTTATACACTTGAGAGTCGCTTTTTAACTCATAAGTTACAAAGATTCCGTACGGTTAGGTCGACGAGCGCGCGTTAATCTCATTGCAAAAAAATTAAAGTCCCCCTATTAAGCATTAATCTTCGCTTAAAACTCCAAAAAATGAAAAAAAATAATTCAATCTTAAGAAAATTACTCCTAAAAAAATAATTCATTAATCCACCATGAATGCTTCCTTCTTAATTAGTTTTTCGTTAAGATATCAATCCCTGAAAAAATAAATATCCTTCGTGCATCAGTACTCGAAAATAATAATTTTTCCCAAAATACCCGCTTAATCCTTCATCTAAAACACGGTAGGGAAAAAAATCAATCTCCCCAAAATTCCCGCTTAAAATCAAAAAATAAATCCTTAAACTAAAGTTCACCGAAAAATTTTAAGTCGCCACATAAAAATTAAAAATCACTCTACAATAGTACGGAGAAAAATTTCTAACTCTATGAAATACCCGCTTAACCCCTGATCTAAAACACTGTGGAAAAAAAAAGTCGCTTCATTCCTTATTTTTAATTACTTTTTTATTACCTTTTAAAATGATCAATAGCATAACTCAATAGAAAAACATACTCCACGTATTGTAACACGCCGAAAAATTTAAAGTCTCCACATTAAAATTAAAAAACACCCTCGTACTATAGTGTGGCAAAAAAATTCTAACTCCCTGAAATTCCCGCTTAAAATAAAAAAAAAATCCTTTGACCCCTCCTCTTAGAGTAGAATTACGTGAGGAGGTGCACAGGAGGTGGTGTAGGTGCTTGGGAGGAGGTGCACGGGAGACGGTGCTGCACATTTTGCACCTGCATCTGCACCGCTGCACCGCCTCCTGGGGCCGGACGCCCCCTTTTCCTCTACTAATATTTTCAAATATTCACAGGTAATATTGCTAAAAATTAATATTTATTTAGTGAATGACGAAAAATTATACCGATAATTAGAAAACTTAAAAAGTGTTTCCATATTTTAAAAAATCTGTAAAAGATTATTCTGATTATTTAATAAATTATTACTTTTTCTAATTTTTAATGAAAAATATTTTTTTAATTAAAGGATAAAAAGGGGATAAAGGTGCATTTTAAAACATACCTGCAACAGATTTGGTCTATGTAAAAGAGTTAGTAGCACATTTCACCTGTAAATGTGCTTTTCTATTCAATACACTTCTGATGCGGAGAAGTAGGTACAAAGGAAGGAGGTTATTTTTTGCACTATTATATATAAAGATAGAAAAGATATTAATGTAATCGAAATGAAAGAATTGTGTTTGCTTTTAATAATTGCAGATATAACTAGAATATCTCTCTTTATATGACCGCAGTAACGAATAAACCGGCGATAACCTAAAAGTTTATTTGTTTAGCATATTTTTCTCATCTTAAACTATGAACTGATTGAAGAAAAACATCTGCAGAAGAGAAAAGTTTTAATTCTTATGTAGAATATTTTTCGCTACTTTATTAACGGGATTGAATTATTACTCTACTACTCTTATTCTTATTAATAAATTTATTATTATCATTGTATTACTGTTATCTTGAAGTTTTATTTTCATATTAAGCTGCGGAGTTCAAATTTTCTTTATTCACATTATTATTATTATTATTATTATTATTATTATTATTATTATTATTATTATTATTATTATTATTATTATTATTATTATTATTATTATTATTATTATTATTATTTTGTTGTTGTTGTTGTTGTTGTTGTTGTTGTTGTTGTTGTACTTTAAAAATACTTCCATATTCTTAACCTCTTCAGTCCCTGAGTACCCAAATGGGTGCATCAGTTTTGTCCCATTTTATTAATGATACTCAAATCTTCTTTATTCACATTATTATTATTATTATTATTATTATTATTATTATTATTATTATTATTATTATTATTATTATTGTTGTTGTTGTTGTTGTTGTTGTTGTTGTTGTTGTTGTTGTTGTTGTTGTTGTTGTACTTTGAAAATACTTCCATATTCTTAACCTCTTCAGTCCCTGAGTACCCAAATGGGTACATCAGTTTTGTCCCATTTTATTAATGATACTCAAATATAAATGAAATTTCGATATAAGAATAGTATGTTTCGAATTCTAAGATTCGATCTAATGAAAATAAAACAAAAATCTCGCTCTGAAGTCAAACGAGAGAAGAAATAATTCAGTAATAATTAAAAATACTGTAATAATCGCCAGTAGCGAAGAGGTTAAAAATCTGTAAAAGATAATTCGGATTATTTAATAAACAGTTATTTGTTTGCAATTTTCGATGATTCTTATTCTAAAATTAGAGAATTAAAAGCTTAAATGTGCTATTACATTTTAAAATATACCTGCAACGGAAATTGGTTTGTAAAATCTTTAGTAGCTTATTTCGCCTGTAAAAATACTTTTCCATTTAATATACTTTTGATGCTGAGAAGTAAATATAATGGACGGCGATTTTCTTTTTGCACTTTTATATATATCATGAATAAATATATTAATGTAATCGAAATGAAAGAGTTATTTTTGCATTAAATAACTATGGATAAAACTAAAGTATTTGTCGCTGTGTACGACTAAGGCAAAAAATAAATTGTCGATAACGTAAAAGTTTTTCCGCTTAGCAAGTTTTTCTCATCTTGATCTATGTATTGATTGTAGAACGATATCTGCAGATGAAGAAAGTTTTAACTTTTAATACAGATGCAAAATATTTTTCAATACTTTATTAACATAAATTAAATTACTACTATTATTATTATAATAATTATTATAATAATTATTATTATTATCGATTATTTCTTTGTTTTTTATGATAGGAATCACACTTCCTACATCAAAAATAAAACGCACAAAAAATTGAAAAAATTTAAAAAAAATTTTAAAAAAAATTTTTGAACACAATTTCAAAGTTTATATAATTCTGTTTTTAAAATGACTCAATATTTTCAAAAATTGATAACTAATATTGCTAAAAAGTAATATTCATTCAATGATTTATGTTAAATCATTCCGATAATTAAAAGAAACTAACACTTTAAAAATATTCCAATATTCTTAGTAATCAGAAAAATATAATTGGTATTTTTTAATAAATAATTATTTGCTTATAATTTATAGTGATTTATATTCTTAAATTAAAATATTAAAAGACTAAATCGGCTATTACATTTCAAAACACACCTGCAACGGAACTTGGTCCGTAAAAGCTTTAGCAGCTTGTTTCGCCTGTAAAAGTACTTTTCGTTTTAATACACTTTTAATGCTAAGAAGTAAGTACAAAGGAAGAAGCTTTCCTTTTTGCATTTTTATGTATATCGTGAATAAAGATATTAATGTAATCTAAATGAGAGAATTATTTTTGAATTAAATAATTGTGGGTAAACCTAGAGTATGTGTCGCTGAATATAACCATAGTAAAAAACTAGTCGTTGGGAGGACCCGGGGGGGGGGGGGGCATCATAATATCTATGCATCCTGGAATACCAATATAGCATTTGAAATTAAAACATGTGCAAACTATTTATAAAATGCATCGTAATTCCAAAATAAAATTTAAACATATAGTTAAACATTTTTAACTCATAGTAATGTTCTATTGATGAATTGCTGATGAATAAATTTTGACAAATTACATAAAATGCCAAACTACACAAGTAGTACCGAATTGCGTAAAAGAAACATCCTTATAACTCCAAAAATAATAACCATATTAACTAACAGTTTACTGCGTCGGATTAAGCGTCTTATATCCAATTAAAATATTTCTTTGAATTGAAATTCGAATAAAATACAGGGTCATGAAAAATGAAAGATTTTGGAAAATAGAATTACAAATACCTCAGCAACTAATTATCCGATCGATCTCGTTTTTTATTCAACATTTATGTTATTTCATTGTCTTTTACAGCCAATATTTGAAATAAAAAATTTTGAAACTTTTTATATACCTTTCATCAGAACGAATATTTCGAGAATTCGAAAAAATAGTTCCAGATAATCGAGGCCACTGATATTAAATATGCTTTTTTCCATTATTACATACTAAATGCACACCAAATTTCAAGCCTTTATCAAAATTTGTACGGGCGATAGAGCGTTTACAGACACACAGTCAGACAACGATTTCACTCCCCCCCCCCCCCCCCCCCCGCCTAAAAATATGTTTTTCGGAATCTTCAGTGTCTAAAACATAAAAATCCGCCAAAGGAAAAAAAAAAAAAAAAGATTTTTAAAACTGTTGCAAGATTACCCAATCGTTAATTCCCTTCATATGAAGGATAAATAATAAATAGGCGATAACGTAGAAGCTTATTCCCTTAACAAATTTTTCTCATCTTGATCTATGTACTGATTGACGATGAAAACATCTGCAGAAGAAGAACGCTTTAATTTTTAATACTTATGTAAAATACTTTTCAATACTTAACTTGGATTGAATTATTACCACTACTACTCTGAATAATAATAATAATAATAATAATAATAATAATAATAATAATAATAATAATAATAATAATAATAATAATAATAATAATAATAATAATAATAATAATAATAATAATAATAATAATAGTAATAATAATAATAAATGAAAATTATACTTCCTACATCAAAAATAAAACATACAGAAAATCGTTAAAATAGTCCTTTTAAAAATTTTACAAAACGTAATTTCAAAATTAATATAAAATTTTAAAAACTAATAATAACTCAACATTTTCAAAAATTAATAGCTAATATGGCTAAAAAATAATTTTCATTTAATGATTTATGTTAAATCCTTCCGATAATTTAAAAAACTTTAAACACTTTAAAAATGCTTCAATATTCTTAAAAATCTGTAAAAGATAACTTTGATTATTTAATAAATAACTGTTAGTTTCCGATTTTTAATGATTGAAATTCTTAAATTAAAACATTGAGAGCCTAAATGTGCTATTACATTTTAAAACACATCTGCAACGGGACTTGGTCTGTAAAAGATTAGCGAATTTCGCCTGTAGATGTACTTTTCTATTCAATATACTTCTGATGCTGAAAAGTAAGCACAAAGTTTCAAACAATAGGGGCGCTGATGGCGATTGAAGGCCAGGTGATCAGTGCTGAGTGAAGCGTCGACCTGGCCTTTAATCGCCGTCAGCGCCATACCTATTGTTTGAGATGAGAACTAAAATAAAAAAATTACGGTAAAAAAATTCCTGACATTATGCATAACCCTCCTGCAAATTTTTTTAAATAGCTGTCACCGTTTGCAAGTTATTGAATTTTAAAATCCATCAGTCATATTTGGGACACCCGGTATTTATTAGTGTACATTAAAAGGACAAAAGTATTGGTTAGATTTGTAAATATATTTCAGACAAACCTACAACTACTTAAATTGACAAATAATTATAATTTAAATAAGACAAATAATTTAAATTGAATTTTAAAACAAATCGTTTCAAGACACATAAATGTAACTTACATTTTGATATCATATATTTTGAAACTCTATATAAACTATATATAAAATGTCATATCTTTATCATATCTTATGAGAGATGTGAATGAAAAAGCATCAGTGAATAAATTTTTGTATATTTTTTCATGCAGAAGGTATTTTTTGCCATTGCGATTATATTACCGACATTTTTTTTTATGTTGTATTTTGGCTGTTTCTTGGACAATAATTGTTGCTCGAATAATAACTTTGTCAATCATTTATAATAAAATTTATAATCAAATTCAAATAAAGAACTTTTCCAGATAAATAAAGGAAAAAATGGATGAATAGCTAAATCATTGTAAAACAAATGTTAGGAAGTTTTGTTTGCAAAGACAGTTAATGGTATGATTTATTACATTAATGTTAAATAATGGAAGAATTACATAAAAACTAAAACATATCAAATTTTGTGTTTTTTGTTTATTTATTTGTTTATTATAAGCAAAAATATTGTTCAGTATAAATAAGGCCGTAGTTTTGTAGTTTGTATACGAACCCCTCCATTAATGCGCCGGAATCAAACTTTGCATGCCAAAACTTCAACGCACAGATCTTGCTTATTTTTAACACGTGCTACGAACTCATGGATAATGCATCTGCAGTTATTAAATTACGACTCCTTCCCTAGCTCGCGGGCAATACCGGCTCCTGCCCGCTCCAGAATACGAAAAATCCTGTTCTAAACTATCCAGATTCCCGTCTCCCGGAAAAGTCCGGTAAAAACGGAATTCGAATAACCTCTTTCTCTGGCAATCCCAAATGAATTCCTCTTCTATTTGCAAGCTATTAGACTAATTAATATTTTTTACCGTGAGGGGTCAAAAGCGAAGTAAATAAATAGGTTACGGATAATTAGGTGCATTTGCAATAATAGCGTCAACACTACATCCCAATAAATGTTTGTCTAGGTGAATTCATCAGAGAAATTAGTAATATGGTTATGTATTTAATCGTCATTTTTTGCTATGAAAGATTTTGTGTAAATGCTGCTCAGTATATCAAACAATCAGTTGATTCTATATGCTGTTTTATGTAAAAAATGCATTCACATTTTTTTTTTTTTTTTTTTTTTTTTTTTTTTTTTATGAACAAATCAAAATTTATATTTGTATATTAGAGAAAAAAATGAAAGTTTGAAATGAATAATAATATTACGTCTGAATCACAATTATTAAAAAGTTAAAAACTAATTTATTTCAGACATTTAAGAAGACTAAACGCATACAATTATATCTCGCAATAAAAAGAGTTTTTTTAAACGTTTTGAGTTCGAAAACGAATCCCTCTTCAGTACAAAATGTCGATCGATAACCAGAGTTGTTCAAACATACTCCAGGCCCAAATATGGAGTTAATTCAATAAAAATGGAAATTGGTTGTGATTTTTTTATAATAATATTATAAATATGTTGTAATGGTTATGGAATATCATAGGCGTGATCGCTAGTAAATTATTTTGCTCATCAAAGGAACATTTGAAAAATTACAAATATAAGAGATCATTTATTGTCATTAAAGTTATAATATGCTAAAAATGAGGGGGAAAGAAGCTTATTAAATAAGCTTTAATCTGTTCTAGATGTTCTGTACACGCAAACGGCGATTTTATAAAGAATGATTATATTTTAAACCTTACAGTTAGTCTGACGAAGCAAAGAATTCAGCATGTCTCTCCTGATTTCGTACCACTGTTTATTAGCCGATCCACAATCGCTTTAAGGAGTCCAGGGCACAAAAAATCTTCAAAATTTCTCTATATAAAAAATTGTATCAAGCATTTTATTATTATTATTATTATTATTATCATTTTCGTTTTAGTTTGTTTTCAAAATCTAGCTTTCAATCAACGGTTATCATGAAAACAATTTCTTGTGTAAATGCGTTTTTCTTAATGATTGATTTTTAATCATTTCTCCTATTTAAATCGTTATAAGTCAAGAACCGTTAGAAGTAAATGATTCAAACTTGGAACATGTTTTACTTTAATTTTGATTCAAAAATATGAAAAAAAAACAAAGATATATATTTACTTTTGAAAATATGGCTTTGTTTTGCAAAATTATATCATTTTTTCTTAAATTTTTATTTAAATACTTTTCATTTTTATTTAAATTAATATTTTTTAAATGTTGAATCAAAATTAAAGCTTATGTATTTCTATTTTTTTTTTAAATGAAAAAGAAGTTAAAACTCTACTATTCATAATTCGAGTTATAACAAATTTTAAATAAATTTTAAGTTTTTTTTTTTTTTTTTTTTTTTTTTTTTTTTTTTTTTTAATTTTTTCTATCTTTACAAGAAGAAAGTATTGGATTCATGAAAATTTTTGACGGATTTACACATTTTAGAAGGTCCTGAACACGTTTTGACTATTTTTAGAAAATGTCTGTCTGTGAGTCTGTGAGTCTGTCTGTCTGTATATGACAAAAAATTTGTGGGCGCTTTATCTCAAGAACTAATGCTCGAAATTTAATGAAATTTTATATTCAGTTAGACCTTGATATGAATTAGTGCCTATTGGTTTTTGGTGTAAATTGGCCTGCAGGTGGCGCTGCTATACTACGTTTTTCATGATTTTAATAATTGCTATATCTCAAGAACTAACGCACAGAATTTCACCAAACTTCAGATTCTGTGAGACCTTGATATACGTAGATGCTGATTAAGTTTTGGTGTAAATTGGCTTGCCGATGGCGCTGTTATGCCACGTCTTTCATGATAGCTATATCTCATGAACTAATGCACAAAATTTCACCGAACTTCAGATTCCGCAATACCTTGAGATACATTGCCCCTGATAAGGTTTTGGTGTGAACTGCCCAATAGGTGGCGCGGCTATGCTACATTTTGCACGATTTTTGCGATAGCTATATCTCAAGAACTTAATCGTATGAGATGGAAGAAATTTTTGGGACTGGCACATCCAACTAGTTTTAATTATGAGAAGTTTTATGATGTGATTTCATTTACAAACAATATGGTTAGTCATCAGAAAAAGTTTCAAAATTTTAACTCAATTAATAAAAAATATTTTAAAATGTGTCCCGGACCACCTTAAGGGGCCCTACCTTGAAATTTGTGAAAATATCCATTTTCTTTCACATTAATATGAATTGAAATCGTCTTTAATTGTGAATATTATGGCACATCTTTTATACCTAAATGACAATTATATCGCGAGATATTGTAAATTTTGATAATAGATGCAGCGCAATCACCCCTAGAAATGAAAAAAATAAACTGATTTTTCACCGTGTTCAAATTTTTATGATTTGCTTGTTCGATGAATAATAAGGCTTTTTCGCTAATTTAGACAGATATTTGAATATTTTTTTACTTGTTCCCTTTGGTGTATCTGGTATTTTCGTGTAGGGTATAACATTTAAATTTATAATTATAAAAAAAAAAAAAAAAAAAAAAAAAAAAAAACATTTAAATCGAGAATTTGTTGAATTCTCTTCATTTTTACTTTCTTCTACCTTCAATTGAAGAAAGTACTGTAATCGAAATTTTTTTTTCAACTTCCGTTTTTTGACGGCTTTACTCATTTTAAGTGTCAGCGATTCTAAAAAACGTGTTTTTTACAATATATCTGTCTGTGTGTGTGTCCGTATTTCGCCATACTACTATCGAAAAGTGTATGAAGATATGAATAAAATTGAACCAAATTTTTTGTGCATGTTTTTGGCTGTGACAAGCAGGTCCTTCTTCAGTTTTGAAATATTCCGCCGAAAGAGGGCGCTGTAATAGCAATTTTTTGTGCCATTTTCAATATTGTACCACTGAAAAGTGTATAAAGTTATGAATAGAATTGAACCAAATTTTTTATGTAAGTGTTTGGCTATGGCTAGTTGCTCTTCCTTGAATTTGAAAAAAAAAAAAAAAATAAATAAATAAAATCCGTCGGAAAGAGGCGCTGCATTAGCAATTTTTGTGCTTTTTTCAATATTGTACCACCTAAAAGCATATGAAGTTAGGCGTAGAATTCAATAAATTTTTTTGTGGAATCTTTTGGGTATGGCTAGTTGTCTTTCCTGAATTTGAAAATAATCCGCCGGAAGGGGGCGCTGTAGTAGCGATTTTTCTCCCATTTTCAATATTGAACCACCGAAAAGTGTATGAAGTTATGCGTAGAACTGAACTAATTTTTTTGTGTAAGTGTTTGGCTATGGCTAGTTGGTTTTCCCTGAATTTGAAAAAAATCTGCCAAAAGGGGGCGCTCTAATAGCGATTTTTGAGCCATTTTCAATATTGTGCCACCGAAAAGTGTATGAAGTCATGCATAAAATTCAAGCAAATTTTTTGTGTCAGTTTCTGGCTATGATCAGCAGGCACTCCCTGATTTTGAAAAAAATCCACTGGAAGTGGGACGTTATAATCGCGTTGTCTGTGTTATTTTCATCATTGTACCATCAAAATGTGCATGGAATTATGCATAGAACTGAATTAAATTTTTCGTGTAAGATTATTTTTGGGTATAGCAAGCAGATCCTCCCTGAATTTGAAAATAATATGCCGTAAGGGGGCGCTGTAAAGGATATAAATTGATTTTGTTTACATTTTAGTGTAAATCGCTCAACAGATGGCGCTGCTATGCTGAATTTTTCACAATTTTTGAACTAGCTTTTACTTAAGAATTAATGCACGATTTTTATCAACCTTCAGATTCTGTAAATCCGTGATATGAATTAGTTTTGTTTACATTTTTCTGTCAATCGCCCAACAGGTGGCACTGCTATACTGAATTGTTCCTGATTTCTACAATAGCTCTATCTCAAGAGCTGATTCATGAACTTTTGTCAACTTTAGATTTTGGTTTAGATTGATAAATATTATTGCTGTTTACGTTTTGGTATAAATCGCCCAACAGGTGGCACTTTTATGTTCCAATTTTCCCGATATCCACAATAGTCACATTTCAAAAAACAATGCACGGAATTTCATGCCTTTAGAATTCACACGATGAGCATAGCTTGTTATTTAATTTTGGCACTGTTGTAGCAAATTTTTAAGTATTAACATACATGAGGTAGAAGAAAGTTTTGGGATTGCCACATCCGACTAGTTATTCTTTGGAGATGGCACATTGGAATTCCGGAAAGGCTCCGAATTTCTCTATTATAAGTTTTTGCCAAGTTATGACAATCCACTTTCGTTTTTAAATTAGTGTATTTTCTTGGACGAATCAGTAGACCAAAGATTTAAATAGCGATATGCCATTTTAAAAATTCCTGCACATCCTGTGAGGATAATAAACAATTGAAAAGGCATGAAGACTAAAAATCCAACACGCAACAGGTCTCAAGATATTTATAGTTGTTGATACGATACTTGAATCAATTTAGAATAGTGGTCTCAATAGATTAATCTATGTTAATATTTAAATTTACAAATTTTATAGTAAAATACTCAAAGAGTGTTAATAATTGTTACCGGTTTAAAAGTTTGGTAATATTTCAATTGTTATGATAAAAATATCTGAGTTAGTATTTTGAGAATCAAAAATTAGCTTTTCCAATTTGAAGATAGTTAAGAGTGCGGGATATAACTTTATTAGTGGCAACACTGCTGTAGAGATGCCACGCAGTGGAACACAAAAATTGCATTAGAATTCCTATAATGCAGTCAGAATGACGATTCCTGAAAACATATTTTTATTGACGTGTGTGTTTTCAAAATTGCTTATTTAGATATTTCATTATGAGAAAAAAAAGGGAAATTTCTTTCAAATATTCTATTATTGTTGAATTTTTTTTTCTTGTATTACGTTAGTTTGTAATGAGTAATCACATATTTAAGTTTTTCCCATTAGCAAACTTAGGATTTCCTGATCGGAGAGCATAAGACTTGTTTCAGTAAAATGTTCTCTTAAATGTTACTTTGAATTTTCAGAGAATCTGTAATCTTGGCTTCTACTTTGGCATCTACAATTATAAACATTTAACAAACATCATAGAAAGGGTGGTGTAGTTTTTATTAGAGTAAATGCGGAGATTATGATGACGCATCTAAACAGAATGGGGATATTTTTGTTAGGTAAAAGGTAAATCTGTCGCTTTTCCAACATGAAAGAATCATTAAAAGCTTGGGATATGTCTCTTTTGGCCTTTAAATGTCTGCCAGTATTATAGTTAAAAATGGCCATTAAGGCTGTTCTTAAATAGAAAAGGGGACTTTATGACATAAGCTGTAATTTATTTTTGTTCAGGAAATGCATGAAACTTGCAGATGTTGTTGTTTAGAAGCTATCTAATCACACTTATTTTCTTTTTTTTCTCCTTTTTTTTTTTTTTTTTTTTTTTTTTTTTTTTTTTTTTCAACAATTGATTTTTTAGAAAATAGTGTCAAAGTGTGCGCTTTGAACCGAATTCCCGCGCGTGAGAAGAATATCCACTCAAACAAGGGCGAAATCTTATTTGTCACATAATCGAAATACTTCTAACTCAAAAGGTAATTTATTGATAAAAAAATGGAAAATTCAGTTCGAGTCCACATCGCTTCTGTAATCAGGCTTTCCAGTTTTGTATCTTTCCGTTAAAAAGTGAATTTACAAATGTGTAAAAACGTTTTGCACTTGTTGGGCAAAGCAATTGAGCTAGCTAATGTTAAGATAGTTAAGATTTTAACTAAAATTATATACATTAATGATTCCATTGTCAGTTATTACAATTAATAGTATTTGGCAATTTAAAAAAATCTATCAAATAGCTAGGTAGACAAAGCAGCTTTCATACCTCAGTATTGTAAATTCCAATTTTCCCAAACGTCCATATTAATTTTAAAATGGCGTTAAAACTTTGCAAATCTATATTAACAAGTCAGCAAACAGAGAACAAGTAAACAAATAAAAGGTTTTGAAAAATAATGAATTTAAAATTGTCTTTACAACATACATATCAAGTCTTAGATAAACGCCCATAAATCTTAAGAATTTTCGAGATCAAATAATGCATAATTTGGAAATTTTTGAATAGAATATTGGCAGCAGATTGAGAGTAAAACTTGGAGAAACCGTACTTGAATTATCAGGCTCTGCGTAACCCGGGGGTAGAAGTTCGTTACTTCTAGCAAAGACAACATCTGCAAACACTCCAAAAGTATTGAGAACTGACAAGAGCCGTGAAGGACTAGTGAAATAATCACTGTTCATTATGCGCTACGAGTTTGGTGGAAAAATCGATTCACACCCATCAAAACATTCTTTGGTGAGACTGAAATTCTTCTACAAGTGGTTTGGAAAGAAGGAATATTTGAAAACAAAGTGGTTTTAAAAGAACTTGAAATGTTGAAATTTTTAAGGACAATCATTAAATATATCTAAAAAAATGAATATTGCAGTGAAGAATTATTGTGTGAAAATTGTGAGCATCAAATGACAAAAAAAATAATTTCTGACTTTAATGTATTCCTGTTCTGTTTTGTATACTGTTTTTTTTTTTTTTTTTTTTTTTTTTTTTTTTTTTTTTTTTGAGGGGGGGGGGGGTAATATTCTAATAACGAAGTATAGTTACTGTATTTGTAAAATGTAAAGATTAATTTGCATATTATGAATGAATAGGTTTTTGTTTTAAGTAATTTTTTTAAGTTTTTATTATTTTCTTTCATAGATCTTTTATGGTTGAAAACTTTGAATGATATGCTTTTAGTCAATGATGAGCTTTATTAAATCTCTATTATATTAAGAATTAATAGGTTAATGTATGAGATAGATGACTGGATACTGATATTATAATTATAGTCTTTAGACATAAACTAAAGGAACTTTTGAAGTAAATTCAGAAGCAAATTGTATTAGAGGCATGTTTTGAAAAACAGACAAAAACTCGTTCTCGTACAATGCATTTATGCCACTCAGCAAATCAGTTAAATTTTCTGCTGTAAATGTGTTTCAAAAATCATTTCCGAATTTAATGACTGCACTGTCAATTATTACAGTCAACAATATTTTACAATTAAAAAATCTACAAACAATTAGATAGACAAAGCAGCTTTCACACGTCAGTGGCCTTTAGATTACAAACTAAAGTAACTTAGTGAACGTTCAAATATTACGTAAGCATATTTTTACTCATTTTGTACGTCTCCCCTTTCTAAGGAGCAATAAGCAAATGCTAATCCCCCCCCCCCCTTTGCTTGTGAGATTTTATGACATTTTAACACCAACACTGATTGCCATAAAAAATTACCGTCAGTGATAAATTACATTATTATTCCAGTAAACTTATATAAATAGACATATAAAGGTTGTGGTATCGAAGTAAAAAAAATCGGTTTAATATAATGTTACTTATTGCATTAAACAATTCATAGAATACGAAATAGTTATTATTATAATAATATTCATCGCACTAAACAACAATAACAGCAACAAAAAATAAGAAATACAAAAAGCCCTTACTTTTTTTTTCGGCACATAACTAAAAGTTTTAACATGAATCATAGGAATATTATGTATTTAGCGTTCCCATTTCTAATCTGATGGCCAAGATCTTTGAATCCATATTTCTGCATACATACATTATACCGTTTTCAATGCAATAGTGGGCTGTAATATTCCTCGTTTCCAATCATTGTTTACTACCTTAAGTCATTCAACATCCACAGAATGCTCATTTAAATCACGCTCTTTTGCTGTTTGTTGTTAAACTCTAATTGCTTTGTTGTATAATGCTTACGTAAGAACTTTCGTGACCCTCCCTCTCCCCATTGTCACCAAAAATAAGCAAACATTGGACCCTCCTCCCCTTCACTGCTTACGTAATACTTGAACGACTCCTTAAGTAGTAGATTCAAAAGCAAATTGTGTTACCGTCATGTTTTGGAAAACAGAGATAAACTCGTTCTCGTACAATGCAGTTATGCCACTCAACCACTCAATTAAATTTTCTGCTGTAGAGGTGTTTCAAAAATCGTTTCCAAATTTTGGCGAAAAACAAAGGCAATAAGATGGTTTGGTTTCAGATTCATTATCGATAAAGCTATAGCAGATTCCGTATTAGAACATGGAAACACAAAATAGCTTTTTGTGTACTTATTGCTTATACCGTTTTCGTATATAATAGTTTGAAATTGTCAGATAACCAGTTCGAAATTTAATCCACAACAAAAAATTTGTTCAACCCTAAGAAAAAAATAAAAAAATATATATAATGTGATATATCACTGTTGTCCGTATACATCCGTATACATACGATTACATAATATATAACTATAAAAAGAAAAGCTTAAAGATAAATTTCGGAAAAGAAAACCCACAATGTTGAATTTTCATCATAACTCAGTATTATATAAATGGAATGCGAAAACACGACTAAATTAATGATAGATAAAACTCAGTTGAAAGAGCAGAACTTGACAGAGAAATCTAGATAAAAACTTCAAATTAAATAACTTTGCCATCTAAATATTAACAGCAAAAAACTTAAGATTATATTTTGATTCTTTAATAAACATGCCCAAATATTATACCATGAGATTAGTTTTTGGAAAAATCTACTCTCTCTCTGAAAGAGGAGTAGATAATAATTCAAAATATTATGATTTACTAAAGACGCACTGCAGAATTCTAAATAATTAAAATTTCTGTTTTAGCAATCAATATTTTCATTCTTTATATATGCGCATAGCAACAATTACTTTAATTCTGTACCACCGTGTAATTTATCATTTCTTTATCTGAAACAAGCAAATTTTATTTCATATTTTTAACTTTAAAAACTTTCTTTGAGTTTTTTTAAAAGAATGAGCTTCCAATAACTTAAAGAAGAATATCTGGTTTCTTTTAAATGGTAAACTGTTGTTTAAAATTTTGCACTTGCAAAGAAAGTGTGAAAAAGAGGGAAAAGTTTCTTAATCCATTTCGAAACTTTTACCACTAAAATTTACAAGCATCAGAATGATGACCACTTTAACAGCGTCTTTGATAACCAGATTAACGTGTAATAAAAATTTCAAGAAAATATCCACTGCATTTGTAATGCTTCTTCTCGTGCCTACTTTTGGCGAGAGTAAAAATAAAAATAAAAGATAAACCTTTCTTCTAAACTGAAAGAAGCAGGAGAGGAAATTATTCAAGATTTTTCTTTGTAAAAAAGAAAGAGAACGAAAGAAAGACAAGGGGGAAAAAAATGCTACGCCTTGATTTTTTTTTAACCCTGAAGCTGGCAACAAGTAAGCATTTTTAAAACAAAAAAATCTGAAAAAAATGTTTCCTCCAAGCTATTTTCTTTTACTTTTTCATTAATCTAAGACTGTATTATAACTCAACAATTGCCGGTATGTATCCGTCAAATCCCTCCCGTCCCCCTCAGATTTTTTTTCTGCTTCATTGTTTTTGGGGTGGGGAAGAAAATTGTGAATCGTATAGAAAAAAAAAATCGAAACAGGGGTGCGTTCCTGTGTAGTGTCTTGAAACCCCACCCCCGCCCTGCCGAACCTGCCTGGAGCAATCAATGATTTCTTCCCGCTCCAAAATTTCTCTTGCTACTTCAATAACTAAAGGATAGCGTGCATGGCAAAGAGGGGAAAAAATAATAATAATAAAAATGTTAGAGCCATAGAATAAAGAAGGGTGGTGGCTATGCTAGATAATATACTCACAAATTGCATCGCTCTTATTTTAAGATTTAAATTTCACTAGTGGCCCAATTCTTCAAGTTTTATTTATTCGCCAAGGTTTAGTTGTTATTTATAATTCGTTGTTTAAAATAAGAAGGCATTTCTTTTTTTTCTACTACATTTTATTTTTGTAAATATAAATATATGAATATTTGAACATACCTTAAGCTCCATTTTGATTTAAATAAGTAGAAAGGGAGAAAAAATGCGAGAGCAAAAAGATAGGCCCACAAGAAGTTTTTTCCAGTAAATTAATGTTTCTGAGTCCACATTATTTCTTTTGTACTCCTTGAAGCATGTTTTATGAATTTGAGTTTAATTTGACGGAAAAATCCTTGGTTTGTTCAGTTGCAAAAGTTGTTTGTGCATAGATTTAAATCTCTTGAGTAAAGTTATTTCAAGTAATTTTTTGTTTACAGAGCAAAGAGTTATTGAGAGAGAAATAAGTTTAAAATTAGGAGAGAAATTTACTTAGCATTTTTTTGCATGATACTCTCACTGAACAAATATACTCTTGTAAGGGGAATTTAATTTGTCACTCCCAAAGTTAAACTATCGGTAAAGAGAATTGCGTTTTAATGAGAGAACATTTTTTAAACACACCATTTCACAAGTTTATTCATTATAATTTGTTTTGTATTCTTGTTGAATGATATTCAGAACTATAATTATTTAATGCAATCTAAATTATAAAGTTTTTAAAAAATCCGCGAATAACGCTGACGTTACATTGATGCTGGCAACACCTGACGACAGCGTCTAGAATAAAAAGTGAAAATCAGCTGTATCAGTAATACTTAAAAAAAAAGTTCTAAAATATTGGATCCCTTAAATGCCTAAACTTCCAGAAGTTAGAAGGATATTTTCTAAAACTGCAATACGATCGCTAGGCTAGATGTTCTAATAAAAACAGGGTGGCGAGTGGTCAGGAAAAAACAGAGTCTAAAAAGGTGTTAAATACCAGTATTTTATTGCAGTGAAATTTGCCTTCTTTAATCCCTTTATATTATTTGAAGCATTTTCTGTCAGTAAATATTGGTAGATTCCTCTTTTTTTTTACTCTGTTTTTCCCTGACCACTCGTCACCCTGAATAAGATGTTTATACAGAAATTTAAAAAGATCTCGCAGATGTCGCTGCGATCGATACTTTGGCTTTCAGCATTGTTGCACATTTAAAAGATTCAAATTTTTCCCAATGTCAGTATAACCAATTACCATACTATTTATCCTAGACGCTGCAATCTGACTAAGTAATTTCCCTTCTACTGCAATTTCTAAACTAACTCTAATTCTCTAATTTCTAAATTCTTCCATATTTTTACAAAATCTTAGACGATTTCTTCGGCTATTAACTCCTGGCATTTCCGTTCAATACTTTAACTTTAATGATACTAAAGATATTTTAGCTATTTTTTTATCCGAATAATATTGCTTTGCATGAAATGCACTGGCATCGTTTTAAGTGCCAGAAGTGCATTGTAATATGGTCAGCACCCATTGTCCAGTCAGCTACGTTCCAAAATATGGCGTTCACACTGAAAAAACTTTTTGCTCTACTTTGAACCAAATTTTGGTGCTTAATAGTTGCCACCATAAGATGGTGAAATCTCGTACACTGTAAAAAATATCCGTTAATGTACACAAATGTTTCCGTAAAATTCTACGGAATTGTTTCATTTTTCCGGAAAAACAGTGGAACTTCCGTTATTGACATTTTGAGATTATAAATACAGTAAGTTTTCCGTAAATTTATCTGGAAGCAGAGAAGTTCCGTATTAAAACAGTATAAATTACATAAATAACTCTAGTGACTCCATCTATATCTGGGATAGAAAAACATTACAGAGTTTTTTATGAACATCTTTCAATAATAATTTTCTTTATTTCTTTCTGTTTTAATAATATAAAGCTAACATATTTTTATAATATTAAAAAAATAATAAAAATTATAAAATTTTATTAATCCTTTTTAAATTTGAGATTAGTAAGTTAGTTTATTTTTAGTTAGTTTATTTCCATTATGTTTTTTAAATAATGTTTAACTCATTTATAGCATATTTTTTTAAAAGTGCGTAGGATATTTTAAAATGGAAAAAAATTCTACTTTTAATTTTAATATATATTTTTTTTAATCTATTCACTTTAAGAAATTTGCACATAAAATTAAAATATCTGAATTATATTAAAGAAATTATTATAAAGTTGACGATTATCTATATAAAAAACAATAAAAGAAATTTATTTTAATAACCCGCACTAACTATCTTTATTGAGATTAAAATTGATCGTCATAAAAATACTTTGTTAAAATAGATGTTTAAAAAAAAGTATATTAGTATCCTTTCAAAAATAAATAAGTAAATAAATATGAATAATATTACAATAAACTTTTAAAAATCTCCTTAAAATGAAGGAAACAAAACTTTTTAATGTGTTCAACTCTTAATACATGTAATATTTTAAAGTCTAAAATTTATTTTTTATAGAACTGAAATTAAAAACTAAATATTCGAAATTATACAAATAAAATCTGTTAAACATTTAGAACTGTACACGCAATAGAAAATAATTCTCTACAAAAATTAATGCCGCGTTCAACATAAGACCTTTCCTTTATAAAATCATTCGAAATAAATAAAGATATTCGCAAGCGCTTCATGCGTAACTATGGCGTGATGATATTACATTACTGCAAGCTGCCTAGGAGAGGTCCTTGGTTCTATCCCCATCGAGGGTAAGTGACATTTCTTCACTGTTGTTTAAATTAAATGTATGTGCTCTAACCTGATGTGTCTTTGTCATAAAGATGCCAGTTTGGCCTTGAAAATTCTTTTTTGGCTTTCTAACAAAAATTTTTATAAAAAAAAGAAATAAAAAAAAAACCGGAAATATTTCTGGAAAAAACGGAACTTTTTTCCGTTAAAAAACGGAAAGTCTTGCGTCTAGATTACCGAAACTATTTCCGTTATTTAACGGAAATTTTTTTTACAGTGTACCAACATTTGGAGCTTCCTATTTCAAACTTGTTTAAACTATTGGAACTATATTTCAGCAGGAGCTCCAAATATTGGTTCACTATTTCACCATCTTTACAGTGGCAGCTATTGAGTACCAAAATTTGGTTCAAACAAGGAAATATTTTTAACAGTATAGAGCTCAATGTTACTTGAATGCGAAGGCAGCCATTTTTAGCCCTTTTCATGATATGGCATCATATTTCCCAGAAATCATTAGTAGATCTCTAAAAAAGTTGCCTAAAAGTCTTCAAAAAATTCTAATAATATGAAAACTTATATTTTTATATGCATGTAAGATATAAATAAACAAAAACGTTTTAAGAGCATTTTAAGTAAATTTTTTTGTTTAAGTATTTTCTTAAGTTTACAACGAAATGAGGTAGAAAACTTATTATATATATTTTTTTAAGCGTTTTGTTGTGCGCGAGATTTTCTCAACACTAGCAACAAATTCTACAAACTTTCGTCAGCATAATTTTCTATAAAAAAAGAAATGCCTAGAAATTATTATTATTATTATTATTATTATTTTGAAATATCACCAGTTTTGTTTGGAAATATTATGTGCTTTCATAGGTGATTATTAAATACTATTCTTATCTGGGGAAAAAAAAAGAAAAAGAAAGAAAAAGAAAAACCCTTTGAGCAATGTGTAATTGCACATAAAATTAACATTTTTTTTTATTATTACATTCAAAACGTAATTTTTAGCTGTACAATATTTAAAATTTGGATTTGAATTAAAATAACAGAAAAAGTTTCAAATTTGTACACATACATATCTAACATTCCATATTATACACATATCTGGCCGACGCTGATGTCATATACTAGGAATGAAAACATTTCACCACCAAATTTCGGTTTTGCAATTTTCGCATTACACTTTTTCAATCTTTCAACAATCGTACATTTTCAATATTTATGTGGTCATGTAGGAAATAAAATCTACTTTCAATGCTTTCAACATTGTATTTTAATTGGCTGATTTATCGTGTTTTTCGAAATAATTTTCAAGCATGAATTTTTGTAATTTATTTTTCACGTGTCGACTCTATTACATAATTATAATAAAAAATTTGCACATAAAAAAATTAAAATTATTTAGAATTTATTTCTAACTAATTTTTCACAGCGAAATTAAAACTTCTATAAATAATTTTAAAAAATAATAATTAAAAAAACACAAATTTCACGTATTTGTAATCGATCAATTTAAATGTTTATACTCCCCCCCCCCCCCCAAAAAAAAAAAGAAAAAAGAAAAGAAAAGAAAAATTTTCGGAAGAAATTTATTTGCAAATTGCATCTCAGCTGACTGATTGTCTAATTACCGATTGGTTTTAAAAATAATTTTTAATCATAAAATATTTTTAATTTTTGTTCTATCGCATGAAGTTTGATTGCGAAAAATTTGTTCGTTTGCTCTTAAAATAAAGCAATATAAATAATTCAGCCTTTTCTTAAAACTAAAATTCAAAAAAATAATTAAAAATTCTTCTATAAATAAATAAAAAAGAATATAAATAAAATACAAATTTAACACATATACAATTAAATTACGCGCTTAAAGCATCGAAGTGATCGGAATAACAAGTGGGTAAGTGTGATCACAAATCGCACAGAGGGTTTTGTTTAATATTTCTTTCAAAATAATTTATTCCTTTATTAATAAATCCAAATTATTAATTTTTAATTATTAAATTCTTACATAGATAGTAGCAAAAAGAAACTTAATTTTAAAATAAAAGGAAGTTATGTATTTTAATCAAATTGAAAATGTTCAAATTAAAATATTTAAATAAAATTCAAAATCCCCAAGTTTTTTAAAAATTCAAAATAATACAAAGAAAAATGTTGAGACATATTTAAAGTTTTAAATTTCTCAAAACGAGAAATATTGTTTAAACGAAATTTAAAATGCTGAATCATTAACAAATCATAATAGTTTTAAAAAAAATTGTAAAAAAAAAAAAGAGTATTAGTGATAACTAAAAAATAATATAAACCCTTAAATTGGTAAAAAAAATACGGAATTTCTTTTAATTAAATCTATCTCAATATTATTATATTAGTAATTAAGTCTATCTCAGTTATTTAAATATTAAAATTTCAAGTTCCAGCACCACAGTTTGAAAAGAAACATGTTTATTGGCTCTTCTTTAAAACTATAATCTCTACATGAAAATCGTTAAAATTAAAGTACTCTTAAAATTTAAATCGCAAAAAATGAACGAATGGCATTGACAAAATTGACTTAATTAAAATAATAGAATTTTTCAAAATTTTGTGGTTTGTGTCGTGTGACATGAGGTATATTTAGTGATAAATACACAAAATTTGGAGTCCCTGGCTTATAAAGTTTTTCTTGTACGGACTCTGTAACAGTCGGACAGACAACGGACAGAAATGAATAGAGTTTCGACAGATGATCGAAACTCTAAATAAGCAGAATTTTATGTAAATAACTCTTATCATGATGCTAATAAGAAAGTGTCTTTTTGATAAAATTCGAAAATTGTCTTTTTCTTTTTATACATTCTCCGGCTTTGGAAATACATTTATAAAAGTTCGGGTACTAAGGCACAATCACACAGTAAAAAATGAAGACCCAAATTAGGTTGAAAGATTTCTGGGTACAGAATTGTTCCAATTTGGAAAGTTCAGTTTGTAGCACAAAATCGTTTTAAATAAGTCTGATTTTTAATGACATTAAAACAATTAAAATATCTTAGATAGTATATACATTATACCTCAGAAATTTTCATTAATTTAATGTTAATAAAGATCTGCTCTGTTTTGAACCATTTTGGGTTATCTATTTTGGGAACAATACTCTACCATTTTGGAATCCTTACTGTACCATTTCAGGAAAATTACTATACCCAGAAATCTTTCAACCCAATTTGGGTCTTCATTTTTTAGTGTGCAGACAAAACGAAAGTAAATAAAAAATTCAACTTCATTGAAACGTGTTTAAAAAGAAGCAAAAAGGGTAGAAAATGTATAATTACTTATCGTTTAAGACTAATTCAATAATTTTGGAGCTATAGAATCAATTTGTTAACCGTAAAACTAAAAAGTGTGCTCAGAAAAAACACGTAACACGTAATTAGTTCAAAGTATTAATGCAAAAACTACAAATCAAAAATAGAAAAATGTTTGCTAAATACTAAATATTACGTTGCAAATATTTTGTTTGTAATGCCTGGAGTGCAAAGCTTATTCTTTTCTACAAAATGGTTTAATTTGAGAAAATATTCAAGTAAAAATAAGGATTCCTGCAGCTGTTTTATTAATATTTTCTCAGAAAACATTCAATTTTCCCTAAAAATTATGCTCTTTTTCTAAAATTCATATATTAAATATAGTTCGTAAATAATTTGATTTTATTTATTTATTTATTTATTGAAACGGTTGTTTTTTGATGAAAACTTACTTCATAAAATATTTATAGTATGTCTCATATTTTTATAGCTATATTAAAGCTTTAAATCAATGTAGCAATTTTAAAAACACTTCATTTAGCAAAGAAAGAGAGAAAGAAAAAAGGTGATATATTCTTATTTATACAATAGATGCTAGTTAAGAGAACAGTGGACCTTTATTTGAGAAAAATCGTCGTAAAAAAGGTCTATTTCTGTGGTATAATGGTATACTAAAACAGTTTTTTCTTATTAAAATATCATTTATCAAGGTTTTAAGAAGTAAGTAATAAAGGTAAGCGCATTTACACATACTTTAAAATCTGTTTTTCTCAAAACTAATTTTTCAGCGCTTTTAGATTTTTGAAATGCTTCTTGCGACGTAATTTTTGATCAATAATTATGAAATTGATAAGGAAGTATCCTGATATTGTTTAGAAAGAAATTGTGTAAGCTTTTTAAAATCCGTCATTATTAAGATAGTCAAATTTAATTTTTTACTTATTAAAAGGTAAAATTTTGATGAAAATCGATATGGAATTTAGAAAAAAAATCTGTAAAGTATGTCGATATTCAAGATATTAAAAAAATCTTACACAAATGTGTTTATAATAAAGTTTTAAATGCTAATAATTCAAAAGCAGAAATTACATCAAAAATAAAACACGAGGAGCATTTTGAAATTTCGTTTAAAATTTTTAATTTTAAAAAAAATTAAAATTTTAATAAGACTGAAATTTTTTGAAGATATTCTATATGCTTTTGGTGAAATGTATATATGCACAAAATTTCATATTGCTTATAAAAATTAAAAAAAAAAAAAAAAAAAAAAAAAAAAAAAAAAATCTAATTTTAACGTCCACCGTCCCTTTAAGGGGGCTCAGGGGTTGAAAACTTTTAAAAAAATCGATTTTTTTAATGATCTACTTTGATTATTCAATTGATTCTTAACTCATTGCAAAAAACCGCATAAAAATATTAGCATTTTTAACGGAGTTATAAGCATTTATGTATCAATACTTACATAGCCGCATCCATATAATTTCAACTTTAAGTCGTGTTTTCTCAAAACTTGATTTTTGATGATTAACACCAAAATTTAAAAAAAAAAAAAAAAAAAAAAAAAAAAAAAAAAAAAATTGATAGAATGGCTTACTTTTTTTTTTTTTTTTTTTTGCATGCATATAACATCATAATCTAGATTATGAATTAAGGATATAACTATCACTTAATAAAAACAGTATTAAAAAATCTCTCAAAGATGAAAATTTAAAAAAACCCTAAAAAAATACAACTTTTTTCCATCAAAAATACTCAAAATATTAAACTATCTAAAATATATTAATTCATAATCTAGATAATAATGTTATATTCATGCAAATAATAATAATAATAATAATAATAATAAGCCATTTCATCAAATAGTTTTTTTTTTAAATCTTGGTGTTAGTCATCAAAAATCAAGTTTTGAGAAAACGCGACTTAAAGTTGAAATTATATGGATGCGGCTATGAAAGTGTTGATACATAAATGCTTATAACTCCGTTAAAAATGCAAATATTTTTATGCGGTTTTTTGCATTGAGTTAAGAATTAAATGAATAATCAAATTAGATCATAAAAAAATCAATTTTTTGATAAGTTTTCAACTCCTGAGCCCTCTTAATGGGATTACTTCGGGAGTACGAGTTTTGATAACAATTAAACAGCTTAAGAAAATATTTTATAACAGCTAGTAGTATTGCTTAAAAAATGTCAACTTGCCCTTGATAAAACGGAATTTAAAAAAAAAGCGGGGGGGTAAACAATATTTACAAAACACAGTAGAATCCTGATATTACGCGATTGTTGGAAGACAAGTTTCACACCCGCGTTGTAACTAAACCGCGATATATCAGAATGTTGTCAAAGAAATGGCATAAAATGATGAAATGTAACTAACCGCTTTGTGAAATGTAATTAACTTTATCATTTATAGAGCACACATTTAATCTTGCGCTATCTTTAAAAAGTTCACAAGTTATTGTTTGGAGAACTGAGGCGTTTCGTTTCTTGGCATATTGTCTCACAGTAGCAAGATGGAGTAGATGAACACAATCTGAATCGTCTTGCCTTTCCATTCACGAAATTACCTTCGTTAAGTATGAAATGATTTCACTAATATGTAGAACGTCTACTTTCATTACCACATCATTTTCAATTTCATCAACATCAACTTGCTCACTGCATTTTTTATGCGTTGCAGCATCGATGATATCCTGATTTGTTATGATCTCTGAAATCGGCTCGCTGTTGTCGATTTCTATACAGTCATTTAAATCGTTAATTGAGATATCGAGATACATAGCACTAACCGCAGACTCCAAGACCCTCATTGTATTTCACTGAAATTTTAAACGCAAAATTTATCCTAAAATTGATCCTTTTTTTTTTTTTTTTTTTTTTTTTCGGTGGATATACTTTTCCCCGCGTTAAATCCAAATTCGCAATATAGCGGATGGCGTTATTTCGGGCTTCATTTTTTTAAATTATTTTTTAAGATATAAATTTTTAATCCCATTTCATGGTAAAATTTACTTTTTTTCTGAACTCTTGGTCCTATTGCTAGATCGTGTCATGCGGCACAACCCTGGTTTTTTAAATGACATCGCCCCTACTAATTAACTATTTAATTCGTAAGTGACAGATCTCTAACTTAATTATTTCTTTTTTTATTATTTTAATTTCGCAATGCTGCCCTTTTGTTTTTATTTTTTTTTCTTTGAATGAATATGTGAGAAAAGCTGCTTTTGACTCATACTTTTTGCTTTTCTTCCTGACAGTATACAGGGTGAATCATAAGTATTGAAACAATAGGCTACCTCCTTAAACATTTGCCATTATGCCCATACTTCCAGTTGCAAAGTTTCATAAAAAAAAAGTATAAAATGTGATGACACAAATTGCAACTTCATGGGAAGGGGGGGGGGGGATG
The DNA here is from genome assembly GCA_964019185.1 of Maratus speculifer. Classification (NCBI taxonomy): domain Eukaryota; kingdom Metazoa; phylum Arthropoda; class Arachnida; order Araneae; family Salticidae; genus Maratus; species Maratus speculifer. The sequence continues at coordinate 71,641,523 of OZ025290.1, read as the reverse complement.
TCTATTTGAAAATTACGAACGTAAAATTTTACGAAAATTAAATACGACCCCCGTAAAACTAAATTCCCAATTAGGAAATTATTCTTTATCAAGTCTTGAATTGAATAAAAAAAAAAAAAAAAAAAATCCATCTCCATATCTATAAATCTCACAGAGATATTAAAATCCGACTTCATGTTTATAATTTTTATTATTTTTTAAAGCACAAAAAGGTGCGATATATTTGTTTTATTAATGATTCTTTATTTATACGTAAATGTTTCACTTTTCCTTTAATATCGTTTGCTATACAGTAAAATCGTTGAAAATGGAATCTCATGGGAAAGATAAAAATGCGCTACAGACAAGTTCCTTTCTTTGAAGATATAAATACAATCTATTTTTTTCTCAGGTTTTATCATATTCACCTTGCATAGATCTTTTCTGCGTAAGACAGGATTGCGCCTTAGGCAGATTCGCTTTTACTGATTTTACTGGTTTTTATTTTTATTTTTCCTTTAAGTTTTCTATCCTTTATAAAAAATGAATTTTAAATTTTTATTGTAAAATAATGATGACTTAAAAATATATGCATTTTTTGTAAAAATTTTTGGATTGAGAAAATTTTACTTATTTTTGACGGATTAGACCAGTCGAGACGATGATTTTAATACCGGTTGTGTCGAGACAGGAAATGAAAATTTAGCCCGATGCAGACCTAGGAAGAAGGCAGATAGTCCCGGTTCGAAATGAAAAAACATGAAAGGCCTGGCCGAGTCTTCAGAAAAAAGTAAGGTCCGGGGCCTAGTCAGGCCCTGTCCCAAAATACAAACTTTTTTAACCTCTTCAGTCCCTGAGTACCCAAATGGGTACATCCGTTTTGTCCCATTTTATTAATGATACTCAAATATAAATGAAGTTTCGATATAAGAATAATATGTTTCGAAGTCTAAGATTCGAGCTAATGAAAATAAAACAAAAATCTCGCTTTGAAGTCAAATGAGAGAAGAAATAATTCAGTAATAATTAAAAATACTGTAATAATCGCCAGTAGCGAAGAGGTTAACGGCCTCACCAGGACTATAAAAAGCCTGAAGTTGTGAGGGTTAAAGTTATGAAAAACTTCTAATCGGCATGTTAGAAAAAGCATTAGAAAAAGCATGTTAGTAATTGACGGACATTTAAAAAGTAGGGGAGAGTGGGGTGATGTGACACACTTTTTACAAGAAAATCAACTTTGTTTGACACAAAAACAAAAATCTATAGAGTGCAAGATGAAAGACTTTTTAATCTCCCTGAACATTATATAAACATAACATGCAAAAGTTTCTTTATAATTAAAGAAATTGTAAATTTCAAAATGTGTCCTATATCTTCCCACTAACAGGAAAGTATGGAATAGCAGTAAAACAAATCTATAAAACACAAAAATTTCAGCTAGATATACAATCAAAGTAAGATTGAAGGTTGATAATGTATATATGTGCCACAATATAAAATTCCAGTGTTTTCATGACTGGAATGAAAATTCAGGATTGTCATCATAGATAACATTAAAAAATCATCTATTCAACTTATTTGCATTTTGAAGTAAATGAGTATATTATCAATGTTATAACTAACATGCTATCCTGTAAAAATGCTTGTATGTTAGTACTTTACATTCATTTTATTAAAAAAGGAGGGAACTGGACATGTCCCATTTCTCTCTTTATAGACATGTTCCATTCCTCTCCACTTCTTTGTTTTGTGTTAAACTTCTTATAGAAATTTAAATGCTATTTTTATTCTTAGTTTAAACAATGGGTAGTATGCAGCATAATGTTCCATAAATAAGGAAATTATTACATATATATGCATAAACTAGTCATTAATGTACAGAAAACATAAAAAATATATGAAGCAAATTTACTTTTGATTATTGAAATAGTATATTTCTTTATGCAATTGAAAGCTTATACAGATCAACAATTTTTTTTTCAACTGAAGTTGGGTTATCATTACTTCATCTTGTGTGTGATTGATGAAATGTTTAGAATGATACATAAAAAGAAAAATCAACTGTCTCATTCTACCCCACTCGCTCTTACAGAAAAAAGTGAAAATGGCAAAAGTTAAACTGATTCGGGAGTTTAAGCTACAGAAATAAGTTATTTTTTCAGATACAATTTAAAAAAAAACACTTAAACATTTTATTAGAAGACAATCTTTGCTTAAAACTTTAAATACGTTTATCTGCATAATTTTTTTCCACCGTTTTTCGTTTTTAAATTATTAGCTCAAGAATCATTCAAGAAATAAGGTGCAAACATGGAACTTGTCTTTTATTTTTATTTATCTATTTATTTATTACATTAATTTTGTTTCGAAAAATTTGAAAAAATATTTACTTTTGAACATACAATTTTTGAAAAAAATAAGTTACATCTTTTTTTGAATAAATATTGTTGATTTTTTTTTAAATTAATACTTTAAAAATTTTGAAAAAAATTGAAAGTATATTTTCCTCTTTAAATAAATGAAAAACAATGAAATCCGATGGATAATGTTTCGAGTTATAACGGTTTTTAATTACTGCACTTAAAAAAATACCAATGAGTTAATTTTTTTTTAACTTATGGGAAATTTTAGGATGTGATTTTGTTTACAAATTACATGGTTAACCATCACAAAAAAGGGGGGGGGAATCAAAATTCTAACTCAATAAATATATCTTTTGCATGTTTCCTAGCACTCTTAAAGTAACATTTTTCTTGAATTGCACGCATCTCAGTTTGTGTCTAATTCCTTTTAACCTGACGAATTATTTAAGCAGTCATAACTCTGTGAGTTTTGACATATGAAGATGCAATTTTTGTGTTTAATACACGAATGGATGATGAAAGTTTCTCTAACTTGAATTTTTACCCTAAGGGGGCGGTATAAAATTTTAATTTTCGTATTTTTTCATATAGACCCCCCCCCCCCTCCCATAGTCTATAACTCCGCACATACTTTTATCACCCTTGCAACATTTTTAATTAATTTTCGCAATTGGAAGTATGGGTCTAGGGGCAATATTTAAGGAGATAGCCTATTGTTTCGATACTTATGACTCACCCTATATCTCTATTAAAAGTGCTTTCGATCATGGCAATATTTTGCACTTGCTATCTGTTAGCACAAAAAAAATTGTCATACTTAATTTCAGTTTTATATTATTTTGCTTTTGTACTGAGTTTGCTCAAAAGTTGTGAAGCTGAAGATGCCTTTTCATTTCTGGATGTCTTTTTTATGTATATTTCTAATTACTTAGAATATTTTCCCGAAATTTAGCCCCTTAAATAATTTATTAATTTATTTTCAAGTTTCGACCAGCCCACACAAACACGACAATTTCCTTCTGCATGCAAAAACCTTTCTGAATTCGTATTTCTACCTTAATCCTTCTCTCCCATCTCCTTAGAAATTGTTTTTAAATGCCTCTAGAGGCATAATGGTGTATATCAAGCATGCCAAACACGTTAACCAGCCAACTACTTCTCTGTGGCCCGCCAAGCCACTGGCATTTTACCTGTGATTAATTCAGTTGTTGGAATGTTGAAAATACTTTTTATGCGAGCACACTTGCACCAAACATAGTGTTAGAGATTGGAAACATTTTCATATCAATGAAGCCAGTGAAAGGCGGTCCTATATTTTATTTGGAATTCCACAAAATTTTTAACTGGTAATTTTTGTCTTTATTTAGTTATTAAAAAAGTGAATATTTCTCTTCAGAAAGTGGTAATTTACTCAAAGAGTTCATATAGTAGCACAGATGTGTAGAATATATAGAGAATATGCTATTAAATTTTAAATTTTAGCTGCATGAAATTGCGGATGCAAAGATAATCAATTGGAAAACAGCATAGATCAAAATTCTGAGTATGAAAATCTAAAGATTCCTAAAAAAAATTCAGTACTTTAGTTATAATATTTATGAGTTTTATGTCGAGATTAATACTTTATTTTACCACTCTTTTCGATCTTACCTATGCTGTAGTAAATAAAAAGAATGTGTTTTAAAATTAATAGAATTTGGCGCTAACTAAGAACAATTAGAATTCTCAAAAATTCAAAATAAAAAATTAAATAGTTTGAAATGAGTTCCTTGAAAGTGGGACACATTATTACTTTTATGCTTGACACAAAAAGCCCGAAAATGTCATTCAGGTTCTTCATTTGAGTTTTAGTTTTAGTTGAACAGGAATTGTGTATTCAAGTTCTTCTATTACTTTTATTGTAGGTTACTAAATGTATCATTGTTAATTAATCCTACTTGTACTCCTTTTCTTTTCAACATTTTCCATCAAAGTTTAAAAGTACTTATGTATTCGGCTTGTCTGTGCGCCAATCCACGCTCTAACTCGCGTAAATATACTCAGATTTTCATGCAATTGATAAGGCTTATTTAGGGTTACCAAGCATATTTGGTATTGCATATGAAATATGCATGATTAATAGTGCATTTACAGGGACACTCAAAAGAATTCGATTACATTATGATATATGGAGAAAATTCATTTGGAGAATATTTTAATGACATTACGTTATTTCAAATGCATTGAAAATGGCATAAATCACTGAATTTCACTAAGATCATGTTGAAACAGAGCATTTATAGCACTGTTTATTAATTTAGAGGGACACACAAAAGAAATCGGTTTTGCGTAATAACTGTTGGAGATTGCGTTTTAAAATTTGGTATGCGCTTTTAAGTTTAATTAGTTTTTTGCTTACTACTCTTTATATATAAATTCGATATCGCATATACAGAGCTACACAAAAGTATTCGCATACAATTCTCTTTAAAGAAAATTGCTGAAGGAGAATTTTTAACTGAAATATATATATATCATTTAAATGAATTAAATTTTGGAATGAATTTTATTAATAAATGCAAATTTCAATATCATATACAGGGGTGCTAAAAAATTTGGATAATTTTCCGATTGCAGATGTTGAAATTCGGTTTTGAAATGCATTATACATTTCCATACAGTGAAATGAGACGCAAAATGTTATCTTTTTTTAATTGATGCAGTATTGTTACATTATTCTAAATGCGTGGTAAAGTGCATCATAATGTATGATTGACGCATGATTTTTTTTCTTTCTCGTTTATTGATACACACAAATTTTATAGGTATATACTAAACATCCATACATCTCAGGATTTATTTAAAAAGAATTTAAAGTTCTCTACCAGCATTAATAAATATGATTAACAGAAGATGAACATCGCAGATTTTTTTAAAGGTGATTTCCAATTCCATTATATTAAAAGGAAAACTGAAGCTCGATGTTTGTTGCATTTGAAAAGAATGAAACATTAAAGCATAAAGATAATTCATTAAAATTTGGCCAAACATCGGACAGACAAACTGTGAAAACTGAAGCTGATAATTTTTAAAAGAGATACAACGTGCCTTCACCTGAAATATCGAAGAAAATTAAGTTTTACCTATGAAATAAAATATTTTGCGAGCCAAATTATCTACAACGAAATGGAAGAAATAATATTCTCAGAGCAATTAAAGAAATCAAAAATGCTATAAACATAAGTATATTCCATTCCTAGAAAATATTATGTATAGTCAGATGGATTTATGAAAGCCGGATATGTGCTTAAAAGATTATGGTGTTTATAAACATACTTTATATTCGCAATCATTTCAATCTATAAAATATGTTGGAATTTTAGAAAATGAAGATAAACAAATCTACTTTCTTAAACAGAAATTTGACGGATTTCCATTTTAAAGTTTTAACTGTTAATTTTGAACTGTAAAGAAAAATTACCAGTTTCATTTTAAAGTCACAAATTATGAATTAAATTACCACCGATGGACAACGTATTTGAAGTATACATTTGAAATTACAAGCACCTGAGTAATCTCCAACATCAAGCCAAATTTAATAATACATGTTATTTGATGTATTAGAACTTATTACTAGATAAGAATTTTCAGAAAGGAAATGCATTTCATTTTAAAGTTTTCGGACATTATAATAAAAGACAACGAGGTGAAAATTTTTAGAATGTACTAAAAATAGGGTGTCAATGATTTTAATCAGTTGACTAAATCAGCAATTAAACCATGATTTTAAAAAAAAAAAAAATTTAATATATATATAATTAATGTTAAAGATCATAAATGTTCTAAAAGTGAAATTGGGTGCGTAGTGCATGTGACAGAATAAATTTTTATTTTTACTTCACCTGTTGCTTAAATTCGATTTCACAGCATCGGTGCTTGAAAACAGCAAAAAATGCAGGAAAAAGCACAACTTTTTTTTACAGAGCAGCTACAAATGACATTTTCAATACATGAAAAAATTAATTAGACAAACCTCCATGCTGTACTAAACTTCTAGAACACATGCAAATTGATCATATTTTTAAAATTGTATAGTTAAAATTCAATCAGCTGTCACCCACAACCTATAATCATAATGTATCCAAATTCTTTCTTAAAGAGTCATTTTAAAAGAAGCATATAAGTTCTACGCAAGTCATTTTCTAAAGAAAACTACTAGTTGTACATCCTTATAAATATACATATTTTTTAAATGTTTAAAGCAATATAAAAATATTAAAACACATTTCAAATGTTTGCCGCCAATCTAAAAAAAAATGGATCCAAATTCTTTTTTATGATCTAATAAAGATATGATAAATGTTACGCACTATGTTGTCTATAGAAACCATTTTGTAATGAATATCAATAACATATGTACAAATTTCGTAGTCTTCCAAGCATATTTTCGAGTATTAGAATGCGGACAGACAAACAAACTGAGGTCATAAACCCTTTTCACCTACGTTAAAAAACATTTTAAACAGAGAAATAAATAGGCAAAAGAAAAATTTTTATAACAGAAAAAATAAAATAAAAGTTCTGGAAACATTTTGTTATAAGTCTTTTAGAATTTGTGCTAAAAGCAAGTTAGAATTTTAAAGAAAAAAAAAAGCAAAAAAGGGAAAAGAATTTTTTTTTCTTTTTCTTTTTATTAAACCGTGAGCTCTCAATAGACCACGCAGTCAATTCTTTTGAAAAGTTCCTGGCGAAATATATATAAAGTTATAAAAAATGGGGATTCTCAAAATGTTCCAACTCTTCAATTATCGCAAATCAATCTGTTTAGAAGAGAAAAAGAATGCGAAATTTTTGAAGGAAGTGAAAACTTCTCAAATAGAACTCTATTTTTAACCGAAGGAGGAAAGGTGGAAAGAAATACGATATTCTTAGACATAAAATATTAAGACAAGTAGGTAAACTTAATTTTTTTTTTCAAAAGATTTCTTGCGAGCAATAATAATTTGTATTGTTATTGCTATTGTAGTTATTGTTTTCCTTACTAATACGATATTCTCTCAATAACATAAATAAAATTTTGAATTGCTAACTGATTTATATTGAAAACGAAATTATGCATATATGTTTTTTTTTTTTTTTTTTTTTTTTTTTTTTTGGCAAGGATTTGATTTTAAAGTTGATCAATTTTTAGCACTTATGGAAACTGTAGCTGGATTTCCTAAAGATGCGCCTAATACAGGATCTCATATTCAAAAACACCTCGGATGTTGTTGATTTTGGTTATCGTTGGTTTCTATTTTCGTTGATTCCCCCCCCCCCCCCAAAAAAAAAAAAATAAATAAATAAATAAATAAAATAAATGTCTCGGCTTTTGGTGGTTGCCTAAAATTTCGTTGGCCTAGTTTCGCTGTTTCGCATATTTTGTTAACAAAAATGGCGATTCACGGGTTCTCCTGCTAAATGTGGTGCTGTTTCTTGTCGTGTGTGTAACACTGCCCATCCAAACGAACATTTTGGTTTAATTCTAGTGTTTTTCGTGCTTTTTTTATTGATAGAAAATAATCCATCATGGGATAAAAGAAAATTTCCAGCACTTGCAGTCCTTCAAAGTAGACCAAGAATAAAATCTAGTAGAAGAAGGGAATTATGCTGAAATACGATAGCAGCATTAAGATTGCTGAAATCGCGAACGAAACAGAGTTCACAAAAAATTGAAGATATCGAACAATAATTATTGATATGGATGAATCAAAACCAGTTAGAGGGTGGAAATCTTTTTCAGAAACCATCATTTTGCTTACCCGCAAGAAAAGTGACATATCTCGACAAAAGTAAATTTCACCGGAGTGGCAAAAGAAAATTTGCATGATTTTATTGTAACATGAAATTAAAACATTTAGCTCTGCATGTAAAAATAAAAACCTGCATAAAAGCATAAAACTTTTTAAAATGACGACATAGGATGAGGTTTGGAGGGTTCAATAATTTTACCTCCTCAGATGATCCACTCCTCTTCTGTAGTAAACACATAGAGTGTAATAAAGTGATTTTTTGTATAACTACACATGAATTGTTTTGTGCATCAAAGCGCAGCTATGACAGACCTATTAGTGGAATAAAAAGGGAAAGCAATTTCTCCGAGATGTGTCAATATTCTTGCGGGTCAGCGATATATGAAAAGACTAGACTATTATAATCCGATCTCATTCATATAATGCCTAGGGTGAGTGCTAGTCTTATCAATTTTAAGGCCAGCAGTAGCTGGTTCGAAAAATTAAAGAGGCACATTAACATATATAATGTTGTTAGTCACGTATGGTACCAATTCGGACAAGTCGAGGACCAAAACATTTGTCCAGATCCAAAGATTACTTAGAGGCTGAAGGATTTATAACTCATGAAGTCTTCAACTCTGATGAAATTGGTTTCTTCTAGGAGAAAATGCCAAACGTTAATTATACAGAAATAAAAGACACTGTCAGGACATAAGTCTAAAAAAGATAGGCCTCTTTTGTTTTTTAATAATTGTGATCGTAATTATAAAATAAAGCTCTTACTGGTATGCCATTTAGAAATTACTAAAATTTTTAATAGAAACAATGTGATTTAAAGAAAACTGTGTATAATGTGGAGTGAAAACAAAAAAATATGGATCACAAGACCAATTTTCAATGAGTGGAGGAATGAAAAGTTTGGGCTGAGAGTGAAAAAATATACTCGGGCTAATCACTTGTCCCTTAAATGCTTTCTGGTAATTGACAATGTACCTGCACATGATCCAGATTTACAAGTCACATTGTTGGAGGAGTTCAATTTTATCGCAGTAAAGTTCTTGCTCCTAATACCACATTACTCCTCCAGTCCATGGACCAAAATGTCATTTCGAATTTCGGAAAGCTGTTACAGAAATACAACGTTTCGAATTGCTTTGAGGTGACATCAGATACCAAATTGATCTTAAAAGTTTTCTGGAAGAAACAAAATTCATCATTCTCAACTGCATTAGGCTCAAAAGTTGCAGAGATTTGAGGAGGAAAATCAGCTAGAGAACACTGTCGAGCAAGTCGTGTTTGAAACATGTTTAATGATATTGACTTGCCCTGTTTTAGGCAAACTTTAAAGAGCTGGCAGAAAGAGATCATTTTGGACAGCTTTTTTGAGCAAAATACGTCCTTTGAAGCTATACTTAAAAAAAAAGGCAGTTACCACATATGTGTGTCTTTATACCATATACCAAAAACACAAAACTAATTTCTTTTACTTTTTAGTATCAACTCTATGCGTATTACTTATTTTCTATAAAATGTGTTTTAGGTGTGTATTTTGGAGCATTTAGAACTAATTAATTGGATTTACGTAGACTATATGAAAATAACTACCTTTGTGATCATCGGTCCGGATTTCGCCAATTGTTTTTAGATGGATATAGACAAAAATTGAAGTATCACTAGTGTCCTTTGTGTTCTCGGATATTGTTCGTTCGTTATAACATTTATTCACGATTTCAATAATATTCATAAAAACAAAGAATTTATTAATAAACAGTAACTTATTATTTGCTAATACGATTTTAAAGAATGTTTATGAAACTTTATAAAAGTTTTCGTGTCGTGTGTGGAAAATCATGTTTAACGCCAAAAGGGCGATGAAAGTTTGATCTTAGTACAACTGGCAACCCTCCTGGATTCACGATATTTTTTGTTTTGTTTATGTTTCAGAGAGAAAAATTACGAGATGCGATGACAGTCTTGATAGAAGAATTGTTCGAAAATATATTTAATTTAATGTAAATAATTGTAACATATGTGTATATAAGAATGTAAATAGTTTCTTCCAATTAAAAAGAAGTAAGAAGATGCCCGTTTCGAAGTTATTGAATAAATGTCAATCGCCTAAATTAATTTTGTGTTCGACAGCCACTGAAAAAGCCGACGCGACATCGTGATCAACTTTAGATATTCATAATATTTTACTATAAAAAGGCCCTCTTTCCTTTTTAATAACTTAATTATAATTACAATCGATTATTCATTATAAATGTATCTGCATTGTTATATTTCCGTTCTATAAATAATCTTTCTTAAATTTGACTTCATTTTCTTTGAATAAGCTTAATATAATGAGTCACAAGCATGATGGCATTTTCTATTTAACCTACATCATAAACATTATTTCTTACTTAAAAGGTAATGTTTATTAAAATTGTTGCTGTAATTTTTTTTCTAAATTTGCAATAATATTGAGTATTTTCTTTCCCATAATAAATCAAAGGCCTTCATCATATACGTGCAAATGCAGCCCACTGGGTTATTATGCAACTGCAGAAAATATATATATATAAATCAATAATTAAAAAAAGTGTTTTATCTATTTTATTTTAATCAAAACATATGCCCACTCACAATTAAAAATATTATTATAAGTAGATATGTGCATTTTTAAATAACTAATTAATAGTAATTTTGTAAAGGTTTTTTCTTTAAGGGTTCTCATCTGTATGCTAAGCTTGATATTTAAAACATTTTTTCCGTTAAAAAAAAAAAAAAAAAAAAAAAAAAAAAAAAAGACGATTTTTTGTTATTTTCAGCGTTTTTAATTGTCAAACATCAAATGGTTCGCAAACCTTTCATTTAAAAAAAAAAAGCAAAAAGACAAAGAATTCCAAATTTAGTTTCAAGCGTAATACTGAACTTTTACTCTTTAAAATAATGCTAGAATTCATTATTTGTCCAAAATTAAATATCTGTATAGTAATAATAATGAAAAACAGCTTTGACATGTAATATTTATACCTTTGGAAAATATATTTTAAACCACTTTGCTCCTAAATATAACATCTAATCCAAGAGCACGTTATACGAAATTCCATGTTTTCCCTTCCCAGGACTTCACTCCCTAGAGACAACCGGGATCCTCTAAAAACACGTGACCGGGAATAAGGGTCTCCAGGGATCTTCACTGGGAAGAGAGGGAGTTAGAAGACATCCTTCCCATACATACGTGGGAACTACAATTTAAAAAGTCAGAGTCCCTATAAATTGAGTGTATAATGGGTACACCTGTTAGATATGCTATGTTATTTATTGTAAAGCAGTGAGAAAAAGCTTGTTGGAAGTTACGCAACAATAACTAATGAAAATGTACGCGTGTGTGTCTGTGTGTATATATGTACAGATATATAAATATATATATTACTAGCGGACCCGACAGACGTTGTCCTGTCACCGACAGACGTTGTCCTTCTTGGCACCAACTCCAGAAAATCAAATAAATGTACGTAAATATGGTAATATGCACGATAAACACTACACTCTTAATTTAATTTCTTATTACAATTATGTAAGGAAATTATTTTTCACTCTTCAGTATATTTTGAAGTTGGTTCAATTTTTCATAGAAAAGTTAATTTTTCTCTTTTTAGTTAAAAGTTAACGATTTTCTGAAGTCGGTTAATCAAAATTATAATACAGGAAATATTATTGTAAAGCATACACGTTTGTCAGGAGTGGGGTTCGAACACGCGATCTCTTTCTTAAAGAAGCTGAGCTTAAATTTGTCGCCTTAGACCGCTCGGACATTCCGTCCGCAGTCTATTCATCGAACTTATTCAACACTTTTAATTAGCGAAAAATCACTAACTATTAGTTTTTGCCTAATTACTAAAAAAGTACTGAATCGATTTCGATGAAATGTGATTCTAAACCATTCTCGAATCCACTGGAACGCACACACAAAATTTCATCAAAATCGGTCCAATCGTTTAGGAGGAGTTCAGTGACATACGCACAAAAGATTGATATATATAAAGATGATTTATTTTGTACTTTTTATTTGGATTTTTTATTAATATTCTACTAATTAATTGTTTTTTTTTCTGATTTCAAATAAAAATTATGTCAATATGTAAAATTTGGCTATTAGTATGGCGATTTGTACAATTTGGCGAAATTGGTCGACGGAACCAAAATACCTAAGTATTTCTAAATGTATGGTTGCATATTATAATTAACTTGATTATCCCATCTATCAATTTTGCCAAATTGTACAAATCACCAATCTCATAGCCAAATTATTCATATTCACATAAATTTCATTTTAAATAATGAAAAAACAAACAAATAGAAAAAATTTTGATAAAAATACAAATAAAAAGCCGAAATAAAAATCACTTAATGACGTTTTAAACAGGTGTATAATATTTAATGTCATTGGATGCGACATTTACGATCATCCATTATTGGCATTTAATCTTATAATTTGGCGATGTTTTTTTTTTGCGCTTTACAAATGAGGAAGAATTCAATAACCTGTTTTTTTCCCGTCAACCATAAAATGATCGCCAAACTATAAGATTAAATGACAATAATGGATGATCGTGAATGTCAGATTCAATTAGTATGGCGATTTGTACAATTTGGCGGAATTGGTCGACGGAACCTAAATACCTAAGTATTTATAAATGTATGGTTGCATATTATAATTAACTTGATTATCCCATCTATCAATTTTGCCAAATTGTAATTTGGCGATGGTTTTTTTTTGCGCTTTACAAATGGGGAAGAATTCCATGACCTTATTTTTTTGCATTAAATGAAAGATATTTTGATTTAGTATAAGGGTAGAAATTATTAAAAGCCTTTTACAAAAAAAGTCAATGACCAAATCCTAAGACCTGGAGACCAGACTAGTCGCCAGGGCGGAGTTCTGAACGAATTTCGATGAAATGTGAATCTAAACCATTCTCGAATCCACCGCAACACACACGAAAAATTTCATTAAAATCGGTCCAGTCGTTTAGGAGGAGTTCAGTTACATACACACGCACAGAAGATTTTTATATATAAAGATGAGCATTGAAAATTTCAGGTTTTTGCGCCGAAGACATTGCCAAATTAGGAAAATGGGAATTATCTCACGAACTACTGGATTTAAACGAATTTGCTTAGTACCATTCGATTCAGAATGAAAAAATACACTAAAATATGTTATCAGTTGAAAAATAACTACAAAAGCTTATTTTTAAGGAATTTTTTAAAAGTTCGTTCTTTTTTCTACTCATCTTAGGGGTGGAATTTTCGAAAATTATTTCTTAGCGGAACTCGATGTTATAAGAAGTATTTTTACCTAAATTTTTAATATTTTTGGTTAGGTAGATTTTTTTGTGCTGTGATTAATACGAAATCCTGACTTTCTTTTATATATACAGCACTTTTAATTAGCGAAAAATCACTAACTATTAGTTTTTGCCTAATTACTAAAAAAGTACTGAATCAATTTCGTCGAAATGTGAATCTAAACCATTCTCGAATCTACTGGAACACACACACAAAATTTCATCAAAATCGGTCCAGTCGTTTAGGAGGAGTTCAATTACATACACACGCACAGAAGATTTTTATATATAAAGATATTATTAATTTATCCTTCGGGATATTTAATTTTCTTTTTATTACGCAAAATTATGCCCGCATATTTTCTAATTTCCTATTCTTTAATAACATCTGTCATTAATCCTATTAAATTCTTTTTAAATTTTTTATTATCGTACTTAATTTATTTAAATATAAAGCTTTTAGTTTGTTAAAAAATTGCCGCATCATTTTTTACCACTTTCTACAATTTAGTGTGAATTCGAAAACTTTTAAAAAAGCTTTTTCTTTTCTTTCTTTTTTTTTTTACTCATTTTATACAGAGAACTTTTCATGCTTTGGAATATTTTTTATTCCTATGTGTCCTTACATCCCTTTGACAGAACTCTTTGCAGAATTTTTCTCATTGAACCTTCATATTTGAAGTTATTGTTCCTTACCAATCAGACGCGCACGACCTAATTTGTATTATTGCGAGGCTGATCAAAAAGCAGCGGCATTCGATGATTTTTACTTGTTAACATCTTACACTGTCTGGAAGATCTCTAATGACAATAGCTGTCTTCATTCTAAATTTCTTCTAACATCAATTATGATTAGTCACACCAAGATCTGAGCTTTAGTATTTTGGTGGGAACTGTTTTGGATAATGTGTTTTTAAAGTATAAAAGCTAAGAGTATGTCTTAGTTTTTTTCCCATGGAGAAACTCCTAGTTTAATTTATTTCACTGTCATGTGACCCCTTTACGATCTGCATTAACGTCCCGCAAGGTGGCCCGTATTCATCGAAAATGAGTTCACACATAACTGGACGGAATTACAATGCATTCGATTGAATGTTTACATGCCGTATGTGTCACAACACAATATGTATATATGATATTTACAGGAAGTACATAAATGAATATCTCAACTTTACAGAGCCATAAAAAGAAATATAAAGGACAACCTCGTTGTTCAGTGGCAATAAAAAATAACAGTTAAAAGTTTCAATTCAACATACAGTCAAACCCCGTTAATACGCGCTCCGTTTAATACGCGAAACCGCTTAATACGCGAATTTTCTTTGGTCCCTTGAAATACTCCTATCTTACGCATATAAAAAACCTCCTTTAATACGCGAATGGTTAATACACGAACCCGTTTAATACGCGAAATTTTATCAGTCCCTCGAAAGAAAAACCTACATTTAATACGCGAATGAGCTTAATTCTAAACATACGAGTTTTTAGATGAAATATTTTCTAAGCATTTTATACAATAATTATTTAAACAATAATATAATTTATTTTTTATACAACAGTTATTTAAACCCAATTAAATTGAGCATTTTTTCCCTCAAAGCCACACACTGACAAGATTTGGACACAGATCCGAGACTAGCATAAGACTGCCCAATCAAAACTCTCCCAATGAAATCTCATTAGCAAAACGAGGCTAACGTTGTGTAAAAGTTTAAGACATTATGTCTGCTTTAAAATAAGCATTTAGAGAGTTTTAACTTATGCCTTTGGCCTGTCATGAGACGCTAATTAAGAATATATGCAAATTAAATAATAACTGATTCAAAACTTTTTGAAATCAGTAAAAACCTGAGTGTTTTGTCGTGGTTTCTCTCGCTTTCTGTAGGCACAGGCTCAAAAAATGAAATTGCGCAAACAAATTGTACTTTCAATTCAATACTTTTCTTGCGATTTTTGTCATTTAAAAATATAAGTGTAGACGAAAAAGAAATTAAACTTATAAAATTATACAAATTTGAAGTTCATGTAAGGTTCATTGAATGCAGGCCCGGGCTGCGCAAGTCAGCTAGTTTTTATAAAAAGCAAAAGTGAAAAGAACTTTTCTCCATAATTAAGAAATGATGTGGCACCCTCCTCCACTAAATTAAAGCGGTAGAACCAATAGATGGAGCATGCGTTGTAATCGCAGATTAATCACGTGAATCTTTCCAATTGCTATTTCATCAGTGCTGTGATATTTTTAAAAGAAGAGAGTCGCTTGTCGCTCCCAGTATTATCTAGTCTATGATATCCATCTATGCTTTTATAATCTAGTCTAAATTATGGCGAAAGGAGGAAAACATATTAAAAGAAAGCTCTCTTCATCACTGAGAAGTTACAAATTATAAATCGATACGATACCCAAGCTGTCTCAAATTAGTCTGCGTTCGCCAAAGAAAAGGGCATACCTGAATCAACTTTAAGCAGTCTATTAAAGATTAGGAATGCCATCGTTAACCAAGCTGTGGTTGGAGATACAAAGAACAAGAAAATAAAAACCGCCAAGTTTGAGGACATGGAGAAGGCCCTTCGCGATTGGTTTGTTCAACCGCGCTCTACGAATATCCCAATAAACAGCTTGTTAATACAAGAAAAAGATTCTGAAATTGCAGCAAAAATGGGATTGCTAGATGCCTCAAATGGATGGCTGGATCGATTAGAACTCAATACGGCATAAAATTCAAGCAAGTGTGCGGTGAGCCAGCTGCAGTCAACATTGAAGATGCTCACTGTTGAAAATTAATGTGCTTTCGCAGCTTGTAAAAAAACTACTCAAGTCGGATATTTACAACGTGGACGAATTTGGGCTTTTTTATAAACTGATACCCATTAAAACTATCGCCATGAAAGGAGAAACATATAATGGAGGCAAAATCAGTAAAGAATGTCTTGCTATTCTGCTCGGTGCCAAATTCTGATGGATCAGATAAATTAAAGGTACTGGACTTAAGGAAATAACGCAACCCGCGATGCTTTAAAAATGTCAAGAATTTCTCCTGCCTGTACGAAAGCCAGCTTTTAACATGGATGACGGGCAACATTTTTCATAATATGGCTTCGTCATTTTGATCGGCGTATGAGAAAAGAATCACGCCATGTGTTATTGCTTGTGGACAACTGCCCTGCGCATCCAAAAGATTACGAAGACCTGAATAATGTCAAAGTAGAATTTCTACCTCCAAATTTGACTAGTGTCACCCAGCCAATGGACCAAGGAATAATTAACAGCGCCAAAGTAAATTACAAGACTCACGTCGTAC
Source organism: Maratus speculifer (assembly GCA_964019185.1). NCBI lineage: Eukaryota > Metazoa > Arthropoda > Arachnida > Araneae > Salticidae > Maratus > Maratus speculifer. The sequence goes on along the minus strand of OZ025290.1, from coordinate 71,624,790 downwards.
GGCGGTACTTTCACAAAATGGAACACGGCAGCAATTCTTCTTGCTACGAGTGTCGTCCAATTACAGTCCTTGACGCTATGCACATGCTTACTGCAACATGGGAGAGTGTCACACCAACAACAATTACAAATTGTTTTCACAAACTGGGATTCGGAAGTAGCGAGGACATCATTTACACAGAGGCAACCTCGCATCCTAATGTTGAAGAAGATTGGCTGGTCGCACAAGAAACTGTAGGGATACTTTTTGTCGATTTAGACACGTTTATTAATACTGACAAAGATCTAGTTACCTCTGAATTTAAAATTCTCGATGATATCATCGCCAATGTACCTGCGACAGACAAACCGGATGAGAAGAAAGAAGATGATGACCTTGCGCTTCCGGTCCCATCCACATTCTCCAAAGTTAGGCCTTCAATTTCCTAAGACAACATGCGTCGTCCATGGACGAAGCACCCTCAACAAGCGAACTTTACCTCTACCTAAATAAAACGGAAACATCATGGTGATGGCGCGACCGTCCGTCAAACAGTCCAAAATTGACAGCTACTTTTCCAAAAAGAATTTTTATGACATTATTGACTTCAGTAAGTTTTTTTAATTAACTTTTTATTCTTATCAACACTATTTGTTATCGCATGCTGTTCTGTGTAGCTAGCAAATATTTCAATTTTGTTAACATTAGTTTTAGTTAATATGGTTAGCAGAAATTTTTCCATTCGTCATTCACTTCGTCATTCACTATTTAATTTCATGTGTCATACATAATGAATCTAAATTTTAAAAGACAGGATTTCTACTTGAGAAAATAACAATTATTCGAATTTTCAGATTTCAAACTTTCCCGCTTAATAAACACATAATGATTAAAATAAATAAAATGTCATTTTATGTCTTAAAAAGCGCTAAAAATTGACAAAAAAATGTGTATTTTCAGCATAGATTGTTATTAGATAGACCACTCGACGAAAATTCGCGACTTTCAGTTAATACGCGAACCCGTTTAATACGCGAATTTTGATAGGACCCCTGATTCGCGTATTAACGAGGTTCGACTGTAGTTATAATACACCGGGAAGCGGCAACACTGACAATCACCCAACTGAGTTGGAGGTTGAAATTTCAGAATTAACAAAAAATTGATTCCCATATTAAGGCTGCGAGTGAACAGCACTACTTTTTATTACACTAAAAGAGCAATAAATCTATCTTTGTTTCCGTACGGAACAAAGGTGAAACCTCTTTAAATGATTTTTGAGGGACTGACTTTACCAAATTGATAAAGGAAGGGAAAGTTCTATCTACCCCATCTTCAATCGTAAAGCTGTCAACTGATTTCGAGTTCGATTTCTCTCTTGAAGTTCAAAAAAGTTCACTGAAAAAGCAATTTATACATCAAAGCGCCGACACGAAAGATCAAAAATAGCGACGCCTGACCGCAAGAAGTTAGTGCTATGTGTCTGGTCCTTAAAATGGAACTGGTCTGTCAAGTCATATTTTGGTGGAAAACACCTGCAAACCCGATTTTATTGCATGAGTCGTAAGTTTACCATTGTGTTTATCTGTTAACAGTCCTCCACGTTTTCACAGCTTTGGGTACAGAAAAACGCAATGATAAACCTACCAATCAGTTACTAAAATTCGGTCTACAGACGCTTTTCCAAAGATATGACTAAGCAGATAAATCGCATATTAATATGCTAATCAAGTTCTGTCTAATCCTGGAATTTCAGTTTCCAACTGGATGAGGTGATTGTCTGTGCAGCCGCCTCCCGGTCAATAAGCATTCAATGTAAGCTTCTTCAGAAACACGAACAATATCAAGGAAACACGGTAACTCATCTCATGTTTTTTTTTTCATCATGCCCGTTGTGAATCTTTGAATAGCTGCGTATATGAGTGGCCTAGGTTTGTCAACGCCAGTTGGTCGTAAGTGGAATAAGCACTTGATCTTTGATAAAGCTCTAGAAAATGAAAAAAAAAATAGCATGGAGTGATGTCAGGGTTGTAAGGAGGCTATTAATGAAAAAAAGGTCCTGGAGTGCTCGGTGCACTTTTATTTTCATCTATCTCCATATTCGTAATTTTTAAATTGTTATTCTTGATTTCGGATGAACAACAAGTTTGTACTTTTTTTTTTCTTTTAATAGTTCTGCAAAGTTGAGATATTCATTTATCTATACCCTGTATATATACATAGAGTGAAATTAGTAATAATCTGAACTAAAAAAGTACTGTGAAGTGAAAATAAAGTTGAAATTATCATTAAAAATTTTAATTGTTGTGCTGAAATGGAGTAAATGCAATCACGTTTTTGGCATGGTTCGAGTTGAAACTTTTCATCCCTTTACTATTTATCTTGCCTTTAAAACAAACACATGATTTGAAACTTTGAGTAGGAATAATTATATGCTCCTAGGTCTGTTGATTGCATAACTTTGATTTGTTTGAATATTTTACTTAAGTATAAAAACATTACTTTTTTTTTGCGAAAACAGATACGGAGCAATAGATTAATGCGATAAACTAGGAATTGTTTTCTTTAAAAAGTATAATTAAAAAAAAAAAAAAAAAAAACCCGGTAAGTTGAGTTGCATATAACTATGTTATTTTTTTTTTTCTATGATAAAACACGCTTTTCTGTCCAAACAATAATTTTTCAAATAAAAAATAACATCTTTGAAATTTATAGTAAAACTTATACTAATATAATAAGCACTTTTCACTTTGTTATTAAAAAGAACAGAGCATTGATTTATAAAAGTATACCTCACTTTTTAGTAGATATTTTATGTGACATGCTATAAAAGATGTCATGTTCCAAATAAATATTGGTTCGTCTTATGTTAGATGTTACAATAGATAATGCTTATATAAATACGTTAGATATTCTTTAAGTGTTACAATAGAAGCATTGAATTTACAAAGGAATGTGATAATGTTGCACTTATACAAAAAACAATAATATTATTGTTTAAAATATAATTAAATGAATACATAATAAAATGCAAACAAGCGGCTAAATTTATCCTATATTCTCGACCAGTCAAAATTATTTTAATAAAACCAAAATGGGCTTATAAACTAAAGTATCAGATACAAAATGCAATGAAAAAATCCATATACTAATGAAAATTTATTTATAAAATTGAATGAATAAATAAGTAAAATTATGACATGGATTATTCATTAAATAATAATTCATTTAAATAAATGTACAATATTGTAGCTAAACTAATATTTTTATATTTTAACTAATTATTTTTTTCACATCAAATAAATAAAAGAAAGTAATTTATGTTGGTGATTAGATCTAAATTAATAGTTTAAAACGTTGAAAATAACAAATAACAATTAAATTTTCTTCAAACTTCCATACTATCAAACATCATAATGATGCCAACATAGAAAGACGAGTTTTCCAACAAAATTACTTAAGGCTAAACTTTCTGTGGCCAAAAACACAACCAAATTTCGGGATCTTTGATTTTTTTTTAAATATCTCGAGACCCGTTGCTGTATCATGTTACTTGCTTAATACAATATTAAAGAAGATAAAATTCTTTACAACTTTTTATACACTCAATAGCAAAATGCAGTAAACTATTTCAAAAAATCCCTGTCGGCTTGGCCTATAAGCGGAAATAGATTTCGAAGAATTTTCATTTCAACAACAAAAAATAAAATATGATTAGCGATAAACCCAGTTATTTAAACCAACTAATTTATTTGGCAACTTTTGAAAATTTTTTATTTCATTTTTCTGTAAAAGCTAGTTTTATCAAAATCATCTTAAGCGAAATTCGGCTCAAATGCCCATTTCGACAACATATTTTGAAATATATTCTGACTTTATTAAAAAAAATTGACGAATACGCACATTATATAGTTCCTAAATAACAAAAAGCTTTCAATTGAATGCGTTTGAGAGCAAAATTGTATTTAAAAATAAGTCATAAAATAACCAATTTGTTATTTGAATACATCCACAATTCGTTAATCAAGATCGCTTTAGGAAATTTTGTGCAAACTGTCCATTTTGACAGCTTTTTTTTTTTTTTTTTTTTTTTTTTTTTTTTTTTTTTTTTTTAATATTTAGTCTTTATAAAAAAAAAAAAACTGACCAATACAGCACAATACACAGCTCCTAAATAACAAATAACTGTCTATTGAATGCGTTTGAAAGCAAAATTGAATTTAAAAATGAGTCATAAAATAACCAATTTGTTATTTGAATGCATCCTCAATTCTTTAATCATGATCGCTTTATGAAATTTTTTTTGCGAAGTGCCCACTTTGACAGCTTTTCTAAAAAAATATTTAGCCTTTATCAAAAAATCGACGAATGCGCACATTTTATAGTTCCTACATAACAAAAAACTGTTAATTGAATGCGTTTGAGAGCAAAATTGGATTAAAAAATGAGTCATAAAATAACCAATTTGTTAATCGAATGCATCCTCAATTCTTTAATCATGATCGCTTTGGGAAATTTTGTGCGAAGTGCCCATTTTGACAGTCTTTTTTGAAATATATACTGCCTTTATCAAAAAACTGGCTAATCCGTCACATTATATAGTTCCTAAATAAGAGGATCTGTAAATTGCATGCGTTTGAAATCAAAAATAGATATAAAAATGACTCAGAAAAAACGCAATTTGTTATACTTCTTCAACTTTCAATCACGATCTCTTCAGGAAATTCTATTCAAAATACCCTTTTTGGCAGCAAAAATGAATTTAAAAATGAGTCAGAATATAAGCAGTTTGGATTTGAGGCTTTTTTCTGATACTCCTATTTTTGTTTAATTTATTTTTGCTATAAGAATTGGTCCTATGAAAAACTTGTTAACATAAAAGTTGTAGATATTATTGAGAAGATGTAAAATAAATTTAATTAGATTTGATTGCTTAAGAATTGAATAAATTATGGATTTTTTTCTTTTTCCACCCCTCTTTTTCTTTTCGTTTTTAATTTTTTTCATCGGTAAAAGTTGGTCCTATCAAAAACTTGTAAATACAAAAGTTTAAAATAATTTTAAGAACATTTATAAAAAATTTAGTTGTATTTGATACCTTAAGAATTGACGAAGTTATGAATTTTTTTCTCCCCAAAACCCTGTTTTTTTCGCCCATTTTTAATTTTATCAAAAATCTATCATGCATAAACTTTTAGTCCATTTTTTAGAAGTAATATAAACTTTAGACTGATTAGATATCTGTTTTAATTAAGAAGTTATCGCGTTTTTTTTTTTTCGGTTTTCACAAAACCCTCCCTATTTCCACCCCTTGGTCCGATTTTGCCCATTAACGAGCTCGACCGAGATTTTATGCCCCTTGAATTTATGTAAAAGTTCGAACAAGATCTGAGCATAATTATGGAAGTTATCGTGTCTAGAAAAAAGTGAAATAATATATATATATATATAGAACCATTAGATAATACTACAAATCAACATCAATATGTGGAATAACTCGTTAATGACGAATTATATCAAAGGAATTGTCGAAAATTGGAATAATATTGGAAATGTGGTATTTAGCTTGTTATCAAGGGCAATGCTAAATAGACACATTAATTGCGATTAATTTCTGAATAGAAATCTGGATAAACCTAAAAATGATCTCCATATTGCCTGATCAATCGCAATAGAGAATACAATTCAAAGAAAATTATTAGAAAAAAAATAAGACAATAATTGAATTATCAATATATTAATTGCATTGGAAAAACTATTTCAAAGAAAAATATTAGAAAAATAATTAGACTATAATTGAATTATCAAAAAGATAAACTTACAAATATCAATCACTACCAGATTAATCACCAATGAGAACATGTTTCAAAGAAAAATATTAGAAAAATAATAAGACAATAGATTAATTTCATTGGAAAAAATATTTCAAAGAAAATAATTAGACTATAATTGAATTATCAAAAAGCTAAACTTACAAAAATCAACTGCTACCATGTGATAGCAATCACACTTTGCATTCAGTCAAAGAAGATAGTTAACAAAGAAGTTAGAAACCAAAGAGATATAATTTATAATATATAAATAAATTAACTATTATTAAAAATAATTAATTACAAAACATAAGTAGACAAACATTTTGTGAACTTAATAAAAATAGTTAAACTATTTTATACTAATTACAAATTTTAATTTATAACTATAGAATTACTTTAAATCGATTAAATATCGATGAATATTTACTTCATATAAAATAAATACGAATTTACTACACAAAGCGCGGTCTAGAAGTCTTGATCGGTGTAAATCTGCAAAAAAATTTCAGAAATTCAAACATGGAAGAGAATGCAATAGGTAGTATTTCATACTACCTGTTGTCGATAGTCATCTTCCAAACCGAGAGTTTACCGATAGTCATCTATCTAATAGAATATTTTTTTCAATTTTCTAAAAATCGGGTGAAACGTATTTCTGATCTGATTATTCAAATATTTCCCTCGGATTTAATCGTGTATGTCAATTTTTATATATTGGTAGCAGTAAATTATGTATTTCAGGAAGAAAAATTAGCTTTTTTGTACCCGTGGCAAACACTTTTTAGCAACCAAAGCAATTTTTTTCTGTTTGAGCCTTAAAGTACTAAGTAGATAACCTTAGTTTTTTGTTTGTTTGTTTTTGCATACTAAAATGATATAATCTCTTGATTTATTTATCAATATAGTGACAAAAATTATTTATTAAAACTAATCTATTAAATATTATCATGAAACTAGTGACCTCAAATATTTTATTGACAAAATTTTTAAATTTTACTTTAAATAAATATATAGCTCTATTTAGTAAAACAGTCTGTTGCCATTTTTATTGTAGCTATTTTATAAGGTAAAAGTAATTCTTACATAAGATTTATTTATTTATTTTTATTTTTATTTTTTATTTTTTGAGTCCCCTCTTTTACACAGAACTGCAATCCAATGTTTGCTATCTTTAAATCAGTAAAAAATTTAAGACAGTTGTTGTCAATAATTGCTAAATAAAATATGCTGTTATAGTGTGGAATAACAGAAAAATATGTATGCATTATAAAAATTATTAAAATTAAACAAAAGTTCTTCTTAAATTGAAAATATTGTATCAATAACTTACTAAAAATTGAAGTAAGGATTTAAACAATGCTTTGAAAATAACATTGTCTACACTTAAAGTTATTGTCTAAATATGAAAATTGTCTTATTCACCTACACTCCGCCCTATATTTGAAATTATATAAATTTATTGAATATAAAATGTCTATTAAGATGAAAATAATGATGTGGGTGTGTAAATAATAGATACTTTACTGCTACCAATTTTTAGAAATCGACATACACGACTAAATCCGTGAGGAACATTTCAAGAATCACAGCAAAACTACGTTTTTCGCGGTTTTTAAGAAAATTGAAAAAAATGTCTTATTTTTGAGTCCCAAAATTTTGTTGTCTTTTTGGCCTTAAGAAATTTTGTTGGAAAACTTGGTTTTTTTTCTTGCTGGTCTCAATATAAACAAATTAAAAAAGTGAAATCCTTTATCTGACCTTTTGCAAGGTAAAATGCATATTTCCCCTGGACTAATTAGCGAACGGGTGTTTTCGTGCGAGTTGTTAAAATTTATATGTATATATGTGTATGTGATGTAGTTATTAAAAGACTACAGATCTATAATTTACTATTATGAAAAATAAAAATGAATTCACAGACCAATCTTTATTGGTATTATTGTATGCTTTTCGAATCTCATTTCTAATTTTACGCTCTTCTGATCATATTTGTGTCTAAATTCTTCATTCAAGATTTTTCCACTTCTCCATAATCTTTTCAACAACCGCTAAGTTACGGATATGACCAGTAAGCAAGGACTAATAATTTCCTATCAAGCAGTTTCGTGGGAACCAATACCATCGGCGGTACACACTGCGTAACTCTACAGTAAACGTCTGCTTTGGGATTTCGATACGCTGGAAGCACCCCCAAAACACAACACGTGTATTGCGCTTTGCCATTGTTTGCCAGTTTGGTGGCAAATCTACACAGGAACATCCATTACCCATGTTAGCAAGCAGTTGCATCTAATTCACCAGTCGGGGGCGGATGGAAAGCGAAATGATGCCGGATCACACGTGGATCTGGGAAGGGATGGGGTGTAGCACGTGATATTTTGCGTGGTACGTGTGCATACAGCGGTCTGTTGTCAAGTGGTTTATTGTTATTTCCTATCAATCATTAATCAAGGGGATTTTGGAGGGGGGTGATAGAGGGCTGATTAATGGCTTACCTCGGCTACAAAGCCACAATCACGATTAATGGCTAAGTTATAGATGAGAATACATAGCAACGTGATGTAATGGAGAGGCTGATAAGAGTGGATCGCGTGTAACGATTGACACTTAAACATATTTGCAGTTATTTTCGATTAATATAAATAAAAGCATATTTGTAGAAGTGCAAATTAAAAGTCTTAATTTAGTTACAAAAATTCAAAGCTTTGCTTTTGTGGTGGAACGTGAATATGAATTGATATAATAACAATAAACTGTAAATACAGTTATCCCCTCCCCCCCCTAAAATGTAAAATTTCTTTGCCCTTTTCTGTTCCAGCAGATATGGCTGTATAATAAGTAGAATAGCAATATTTTCTATAAAACTTTCTTCCAATGTAAATGAATAATGCAATTATTAAGTTTTAAAAATGCAAGAAAATATAGTCAAAGTGTGTGGAACCTTTAAAAAAAACCAAGATACTCTTTACAAAACTTAATTTTTACAGTCTGTGATAGATAGAATTAACTAACATATCAATTTTATACGTCCTTGTTTTAAATTCCTGTAACAGATTTTCCAGTTTCTAAACTACTGACGTGCAATGATCTGCATTGCGTTTCGCAACGCGAAAACATTATTGCTAGTACTTTTTGTATGTAAAACATTATTTAAAAAACTGTATAATGCAGTTTATTTTGTTCACAATATATTGAGTTATACGAGATATCTTCGTTAGTCAAAATAATCAAATCATATCTAATTACACGATTTTGATTAAATCATGTTTAAAAAAAAAAAAAAAAAAAAAAAAAAAAAAAAAAAAAAAAAAAAAGATTTTAACAATACCACGTACTTTAACATTTGGAAATTGAATTCGTTATACTTTAAAAAATAGCACATACTGACATAAATATGTTTAAATGAGTGCTATTTTTTGTACGTGAATATAAAAATGTTATTTTATAATTAAAAATTCAAGTAAAAAACACCACAAAAATTTACTTACCAATTTAATGAAAAAAAAATCCCTTTAAAACTTATTTTAAAAAGAACAAACACACTTTTAATTATAATAATAATAATAATAATAATAAAACACACTCAATGGACAATAAAAAAAATTATCAACTGAATGGTACGTCTGACATTATTAGACAAAATTTAATACATACATCATTATTTTAAGAAAAAGTATCAATAATATGACACTTCAGTATTTTTTGATAAACAAAAAACAAATAATAATTATTTAAAAATGAAAATTTAATTATTTCATACTAAATACTAAAATTGAAGCACCGTGCGACATATCAAAAGGTTGCATATTTTGCCTCACACTAGCCGTGTCTACATTAAATTCGCAATTTTTTTTTAATTCAAAAACTCGGACCAGAACAGAAAATGATGAGAGAGAGTAAGATTTCAGTACAAAACTTTTTAAGACTTCGCATTCCTAATATGATAATTTGAGTCGTTTTCTCTTAGAATAAGATATATTTAATCTAAAACCAGCTAAAATATTGTGATACATCCAGTTTTGAGGATGTTTCGGAGGACACAAAACTACAGGGTGTTCCAGGATTTGTGGAGCAAACTTTAAGAGAAAGTAGGGGACATGACAAGGATTCAGATTTGGGTAGAAATCCATTGTCGGAAACGCCTTCCAGGCGCAGTAGAGACGATACAAAATATAAGACAGGCAGGACACGAATAAGAGGAGAAAACATGTTTATTAGTACAGCAAAGTACTAAGAAAAAAGAATATTAAAGAGACAATGATCGTCATCAAAAAAGGTGTTCGAAATTATGATCCGGGGCTGTGATGCATGAAAAAGCATCTCCGGCGCATAAAGGATCTATTGTTTTCGAAAATATTGTGAGAGTCCCGGACGTCCTTGCAGCTGCTTTGATACGCACAACAAGTTCCTCAGCATTTTCAGCACTGTCCCTGCATTTTTGTGTAACACTAAGAATAATAAACATGTTTTCTCTCCTTTCTTGTATTTTCTATTGTTACTACCGCGCTAGAAAAACGTTTCCGACCATGGGTTTCTATGCAAATCTAAATTCTTGTGATGTCCTCTACCTCCCCTTAAAGCTTGTCCCAATAATCTTGGGACACATTGTATAATAATGATTACAAAATTAATTCAAATGTGCCTTACACATTGCTGCAATATTTTTATCTATAGTCCTGCTATCAGTAGGGCACTTGTTCAAGGTCTACAGATTGTATTAGCCCGGAAATTTTCTGGTCACTTTTAATTACTTCATCGATAAAAGTCTCAATGTTATAAAAAAAATATATCTGTTCGATTCATTAGACGAATTATGTAAAAAATACATGAGAAAGTAACTTATAAAATAGGGCTGAAATGAACATTTAAATTTACGTCAAAATAAATTTAATTTGAGACATCTCAAATTTTAAATTACAGTAATTTCCGAATTTTGTGAATCTCTTATGGTAGACTAAAAGTTAATAAAAATAAATAAATAAATAATAAATAAAATATTAAATATTCATATATAAAATTTCGAAAGCAAATCTGATTGATGATTTCGAGTCATTATGAAGAACTTGAAATTTCTAATATGGAAAAGAAAAAATTCAAGTGTGTTGACATTCATAAGAAATTAGCTTTTACAAAATAAGGTATAAAGACACAATAGTGCAACTATTTGATCAAAGTTTTAATGTATAAAACCATATAGCACGGAAATGGTCATATAAAGAAATGCTAGTTTGCCTGGCTCGCTCGACGCACGTGTGCAAATATTGATATAAATGTATGAATACAGAGCTAAGTCCAACCCATTTTATCAATGTTTTAAATTTGTATCCTGGAAAGTAACAGGTTTCTAATAACGAAAACCTAAAGGAGTTTCTACTTGGAGCTTACGAACAGCATGGCTTTGCGTCAGACGTAATGAGTGGCAGATACCATAAAAAAGTCCAAAATCAGATCACAATGTAATCATTTGATCAAGCTTTATTTAAAAGGCGGCTTCAGTCAAGCGAAAAGACCTGCTCTCTAATTCTGATCCTACAGAAAAAAAAGTTTAAATATATTTAGTTTACATTATGTTTAAAGAATTTTTTTTTTTTTTTTTTTTTTTTTTTTTTTGCCATGGACAGCTAAGATCGATCTGTACAAAGACCTTTTCTTATTTTTTTCGATTTTGTTTACATATATCTTTAAACGGGACGCTTTCATTTTTGGAATTGGTTACAAAAATAAAAGCATCTTCTAAAAAAAAAAAAAAAAAAAAAAAAAAAAAAAAAAAAAAACTGCAATTTTTTTTTTTTTTTTTTTTTTTTTTTTTTTTATTAAGTAAAAAACATATTTGTTCAAATTGATCTCAGCAATTCAATGCAAAATGAACAATTTAAAAATATTCAAATGCAAATGAAATATCTTTGTAAAAATTCCTTTAGTTATCTTTAAAATCTTTAAATTTTGAGTTATCTTTAAAAAAATTACAGAATTTTTTTTCGTTAAAAAGCAGTGACTTCCACTGGCGTCCCGATTGCCAGTACAATCTCCGTAAAATCGTCCGTTTTTTTACAGCGTATAGAACTATAATAACACAGAACTTTTTTAGTGTCCATGTAGATGAACTATAAATGCTGTATAGGGAAAAGTCGAATAAAACCGGGACCCTAATGGTTCTCTTTTTATTATTGTGCACGATGTGAACAAAACAGTCAAAATTTGTATTGAAACAATAAATTGATTCCTTGCGAAGAAAAAAAGCATCCAATCAGTCGCGAACAATAGCAACTCAGATCATAACAACACTTTTTTTGGAAGTGTGCAATGTCCCGGTTTTGTCCGACTTGGTCGGACAAAACGGGGAGCTGGAAAAAATAATTAAAAGAACATTGTAACTTTGCAATAATACTATTTATTAAAGAAAAATTGATATATTATATTCATAGAATGCGAATCTATATCAAATCTTTATAAAATAACAATGAGTTAAGTTATACTTTAATAGTTGAAATTATTAGGCAAAAAAATCACAAATGAAAGTTCGATCTTGTTCATTTGCATTGCTGCATGCTTCATATGCCACCTTCTGCAATGAAGACACTGCATCCAATGCTCCTTAGATTTATATTGCTCATATAAGCCGTTGCAAAAGATGCATGCTTTACTTTCATCTTCCTCCTCGTTTGATGTCAATGGGTTTTTTTCTTTGAATTCTTCTTTTTCACATCAGTTTTTCTACTTTTCTTTTCTGTCATCATGGAAAGTTTTTGCTTCAGGGTTAAGTTATTCTTGTCTTGTTCTTCCACCCTTTATTTTTCTTCTTGTTTGAGTTCTAATTTGTAACGGGTTCAAATAAGGATAGCTGTTTTCCCTCACCGCTTGTAAGATTTCCTGATCCCCAGGATCCGCTTGTACTAGAATAGGCTTTATATCGTGTGGTGAGACTACAAAAGAACGTTTGATATCTCTGCCCAGACATTGAGAGGACATAGAAGAACCGAAAACTTCCCGGTTATGTCCGACCATCTGCATCCCGGTTTTGTTCGACTGCGCCATTTTGGTGAAATGTTACTCTAGCGTTGTTCAGATAACTCGTAGATACCAATATAAAACGTTAAAACAACAAGTAAATAATAGACTACCATACGTTATACTTACCTAAACTAAATCCTTAGGTAATATTAGGTAATTAGGTAGGTAATTATAGGTACTTATATTAGGTAATATTGCAGACGTCGAATTTTTAACTTTTTTACGTGAATTCTTTAAAAAATCACCACTGCGAAATGAGTTCGTTTACATGACTTCTGTTTACTGGGATCTGGCATGCCGCTCACCTAGAAGTAATTTCAGAAGTTTCCGCTAGATGCTGCCACAAATAAAGCTATAAAGCTTGGTTCCCGGTTTTATCCACCTAACCAGTTTTATCCAACTTTCCCATACGTTAAAATAACAAGTAAATAATATACTATCATACGTTATACTTACCTAAACTAAATCCTTAGGTAATATTAGGTAAGGCAATTATAGGTAATTATATTAGGTAATATTGCAGACGTCGAATTTTTAACTTTTTCACATGAAATCTTTAAAAATTCACTATTGCGAAATGAGTTTGTTTACGTGACTTCTGCTTACTGGGATCTGGCATCCCGCTCACCTAGAAGTAATTTCAGAAGTTTCCGCTAGACGCTGCCACAAATAAAGCTATAAAGCCTGGTTCCCGGTTTTATCCACCTACCCAGTTTTATCCAACTTTCCCATACTTATTTTTTAACATCGAACATGCCATGATGAATCTTGATAATATGCATCAATTAGATGGAAAATGAAATGTTTACGAAAATTAGAGCACGAACTGACGACAGATAGATAAGCCTTGCAGGGCCATAGCTAGAAGTGAACAATAGGCGGGGGGAAGGAGGGGGAATCATAATTTTTTTTTTTCTCTCTCTCTCTCTCTGACACATAAAGATAAATTTTTTCACATTCTAGGTACTATGTTTCTTATTAAACTGTTGTAATAACTTTATTTTATGCTAAGAAAAGTATATGATTATGAAAATTTTGAGTGTATAACTGGTGCAAAATTAAACATGTTAGCTTCATACGCGCAAGTAGGATGAGCGAGTGTTGAAACACGTATTTTAGATACAATTTAGTATTTCTGAAAAACTGCGAAAGGATCTCAAAACTAAATTAGATTTTTGAACAGGATTTTCTTTGAATTTTCGGAACATAAATTCATTGAGTGACCTTGGTTTGTATGTATGTCGGCCAATTATCTAGCCCTATATATAGCCAATTATCTAGGGCCTATATCTAGCTAGATATAGGCCCTAAGGGGTGGGGTGCCCTCCGTGGAGGTCTTTCTAAGGGAACCTAACCCGTATTTACGCAAGATTCGAAGAAAACCACGGAAAACTCCGAACGGTTAGGCCGACGGTCGCGACTGGGTTCAAACCCAGCACCTACCGTCTACCAGTTTGAGGTCAGAACCTCTCGGCCACTGGTGGGGCTTGAGTGACCTTGGAATCTTTTCCAGGAGGGCTCAAAATATTTTAGGGGGGGCTGAGCCGCCTATACCACCCCCTTAGCTACGGCCCTGGATATAACCCGTCGAAATTCGACGAATGAAAGTATTTAAGAAAGAATTGTTTCACTCATTTATGATAAATCTACAAAATTAATTACAGTAAAAAATACATCCTATATTGGTCAGTCTAATCTTCAAACAAATATTATTTAAAGCTAAAATTAACAAAATACTATCAAACTCAATTATCCAAATTATTAAACGAAATAAAACCGAAATTTACCGGATTTTATAACAGATGATATTTTTGAAATACTATACGCATTTTATTTTATTTATTTATTTATTTATTTTTCCATTTTAAAAGAAAATGGAGGGGTTCTGTTATCATAATTACAAAATTGGTCCTAAAAATTAAAAAAAAAAATTAATATTTCAAAAATAAATTGAGATACAGCTTTCAAACGAATTGAATTTAAAAGTACGTTGTTTTCGCTATACGACAGTAAAAACTTTAAAATGTACGATGTTTAAAAGTGAAAATTTTGCAGTACCGAAAACTGCGAAACCGTAGAAAAAGCTGCGTAGAAAAAGTTGTGCATTTTATTTATTTTATTTTTATTTTTTATTTTTATTTATTTTTTTTTTATTTTTTCAATTTTAAGAGAAAATGAAGTGATTCTGTTGCCACAATTACAAAATTGTCACAAAAAATCTAAAAAAAAAAAAAAAAAAAAAAAAAAAATTAATATCTCAAAAATAAATTGAGATACAGCATTTAAACAAATTGCATTTAAAAGTACATTTTTTTCTCTATACGACGGTGTAAAAATTTAAAATGTGCGATGTTTAGATATGTGAAATTCGCAGTAGTGAAAATTGCAAGGGAAAGTGTTGCCATTCGCAAAATGACGTATGTGTTAAGCATAGATACGTTTGGCCTTTATGATATAGATAGATAGATAGATAGATAACAGTATTAATCGAATTTTTACTATCCAATTATTTATAGTACTTACTATACAATTATTTTTTGTTGAAATATACTTCTGGAATATTTTTCGACCTTATGTTATTACTCATCAATATCATGGAAAAGGAGAAAAATCCTTATCCTTCTTATTTATTTATTTATTTTCTTTTTTCTTTTTATTTATTTATTTTCCTTTTTATTTATCTACAGATTTTCAAAAGATGGCAGCACTAAATCTTCAAATTTTAAGCATTCTACAGTTAAAGAGTATAATCGCTTTTTTCTTTTATAACTATAACAGTATTAATTGAACCGATTGAAAAACCAGAATATTTCTAGATTTGTGCGAAGTTATTATTATTATAAAAAGGGAATTCAAAAACATTGCTCCTTTAGTAAATTGTGCAAGTAACTTATTATGTATAAGCCTTGAAACTTCAGCCACTATTGCTCCTACCTGAATTCTGCTATATGTAGAGATGCAAATGGTATTTGTAACTGTTGAAAAAATAAAAAGATATACTTTAGTTATCGGAGAAATAGAAGTTTGTGAACAATCTTTGTATAAAAAATTTAACTAATATCTTTTAAACTATTTTTCTTAAATGTTTTATGTTGAGAAACTCTGAGTACCATGGTGAACACTAGAGTGCAGCACTAGACATGCAATGCATGGAAAAGGGCCCTTTTTTAACCTCGAAAATATGAAGGAAAAGGAAATAAGAGTATATTTTCAGTAATAGTAATGAAAACCGTCCTAAAGGGTGTATTCGAAAAAATGCTGTTCCGCCTTCAACAGCTCGAAATTTTCTGATACAATTTCAGACTCATTTTTAAAAGTAGAAGCATGAAACTTGCAGAGATGATTTTTGAAGAGATGTATAAGGTGCCGTGTGGTGTCATTTTGCGCTCAATTCATTAGAATTTGATTTATGAACAATTACTTTCTCAATATGGCCCTTTTTTTCGTTCCCAGATCCCATGCTTCGGAAAAATTGATTTAAAAAGCTAACTTTGATTGCATTTCTTTGCAATATTTTCTGCATTTATCAAAAAATCGATAATCACAGCACCTTATGTACTTTCTAAATAAGACAATTTGCCAATTTGATGCATTTGAGAGCAAAAATAAATTAAAAAATGAATCGGAAAATGAGCAATTTGAATCGAAATACACCCTTAAGGAAGGCGGCGAGGTCAGGTTCGGGAACTTTTGCGAGGCTTTAACCTTCTAGAGCAGCCATGTGTAACCTGCGGCCCGATGCAAATCGCTTAAAAAATAATTCTTTACCTTTTTAAAAATATTTTTGCACTTAAAACCATCATATGTCTATGACTAACGGTTTAGAAAATAGCCACTGACCGCCGTTGAGAGTGGAAACACTGTATATATATGTGTAAATTTTTATAATCCTCTTCAGTCCTGATGTCGCCTGCAGGGGACAGTAATAAACATCCTTTAATGCTTCTATATTTGTTAAAATTACTTCTAGACTTTTTTAATAGCATGCATATCATAGTATCAATATATCAGCTGATACATCTTACAGCTGATTAGTGTACATACAGCTGATTAGTATGTAACGGTAAACCCACGGTGAGCGTCATTTGTAACGTTAGGTTGCTCGTGGTGGAGGTTAAATGTAGACATACTCAGTAATTTAAGATAAAATAACAAAGTTTATTAAAGTGATAATGGCTGAAGGGAAGTGGAGCCAGTCTTAAATTTACACAACTGAAAACACTATGAACAGCTAAATCATACTCACAGGCTTCGGCCTAGCTCAGTCGGGGCACCTACTAACACTTCTCACTATCTTCTGGCTGAGCTGCTAAACAAAGCTTAATTAAACAGCCCGTGGCTGTGGGTAATTCTTTATTTTACAAATAATCAAAAATGGAACTACTGTAAATTCTCTTACCACGGCCAAATCTCAAATCAACTATCCAAACTTCTTTCCACTTCACTGGAGGCCGTCGCTACTTCCTATTCGCTAGCACTTCGCTGAACAATAATTCACTTCGCTTGTCTAATGGCAGAGAGCCTCACTCGCTGGCTGCTGGCTAATGCCAGAGACACCCCTCATTCACTCAAACCCAAGCTTTTATATGCTGCAAACTGAGATACTTCACATTAACATATTACTAATAACCGCAAGCTAACTGTAAAATCCGAAAGAGCACACACACTCTAGAAAGTTAAAGTAAAAGAGAGGATAGATGTCGCTTTTACGCTTACACTTGTTAAATTATTGACGTCACGATCTCAGAAACACTAGAGTGCCTTTATGGAAAGGTCACTCCCTCACAAGTATACATACAGCTGATTAGTATACATACACATAGGCGTAGCCAGCCTTTTGAACGGGGGGGGGGGTGCCCAAATTTTTTAACCTGAACATGTTGGATACAAACAATATCTTATGTAATAAAACCTAATAAAACGGAACTCCTTAAAAGCTATCAAGTTTCCGTTTTAGACAGGTTTTTATTCGCTGAAGGTATAATTGTATGGTACTTTTTTTTAAACGGACCCAAACGTAATTTTTCATTGCGCGAAGAAGGATGAGAAGTTGCTCAAAAATAAATCTAATGGATAAGAAAAAGATTTATAAACACAGATAAAACATGATAGATATAAAACAAAGATATTCGTAAACAGAAATCTGTAAGTATCACAAATTTTCATTTCAAACAGCAATGAAATACTAAAATAAATAAACACGGCTTTATTTCTCCCGTCATTTTGATCAAAGTAGCAATAGAGTAACTTGTAAAGGGAATAAGTACACAATTTAAAGTAGAAAAGAGTTCTTTCAATCTTTCTACACATGAATAAATAAACTTTTTCCAATTAAAAAAAAAAAAAAAAGAGCCCGTTTTTTCCCTATAACATGTTCTTTTTAAAAATATCAAACTATGGCCGCAAAAAACGAAACTTAACCAACCAACAGACCATTCCCCATTAGAGATAAGTTCGGGCTCGTTTTCTGGGGCCCGGGTCCACCCGAGATCGACGGTTTTAAATCCGAGCCCGAACGATTTTTTGTTACCAGACCTCGAGCCCGATACCAAAAATATACAAAACAAAATTGTATGGTATTAATGGTATTAAAAAATTATTATTATGTTAATTATTTATTTTTGTTTATTATTATTGTAATAAATTTATTATTATAGTATTAAAAATTTCTTACACAGATAAAATTGTTAAATGAAAATTTAAATACAATCTTATCAAAATCCGCATCAAATAAAAATACAGTTAACTCTTAAAATTAATCTCAAAATTTTCCCTAATTTAAAAAGTAAATTTCATGTACATGTTTGTGACTTAATGAATAAATGCATGAAATCTGCAGAAATTACTATTTGTAATCTGGCGAATCGAACGACGTTTTTCAATTTTCTGTAAAAAATGTACAACTTTAATTATAACCTATTCCTTTCTCTTGATAGGTGCCTGAAAATCAACGTAAAATTAAAAAAAAATTATTTTATTATCTTAAAGGTCCGATGCTTTTATAGGAAAAGAGGAAACACTAAACAATCGCTTTATATCAGAATAACATAATAATTAATTTTACTTAAAGAGGAAAGTTGACTTCGAAAATGTATATCGTTCTCAGCATGAACAGAGTACATGTTGACAAATAGATAGAACAATCACTAATTTTCATATGAAAAATGACTATGATTCGTGCACAATAGAAGATTAAATAATTTGCAAACCTCCAGCTAATTTTCGTCTATTAATAACAGAAGAAAGTACTATCTTCACGTTATGTAACTAAATAATAAATAAATAAATAAACGATCATATTAAAAAACATATGCTAACGAAAAGCCAACAGAAAGCAAATTCATATCTGTGTTTATTTTGATTGGCGCCATTCAGTAGGTCGTCGTCGGAAATTATGTAGACATAAATCTGTAATTATCACAAATTTTCATTTGAAATAGCAAGGAAATGCTAAAATAAATAAACACTACTTCAGTTCCTCGTCATTTTGATCTAAATGACTTATTTGAAAAGGAAGTACGCAATTTTAAATGGAAATTTTTTTTTCAATCTTTTTTGCGCATGAATAAATATAATTTTTCGGTTTCAGAAAAAATGAGCCCGAGCCCGAAGATTAGAATAAAATTGAGCCCGAGACCGTATCAGGCCCGGGCTGAGCCCATCTTATCTCTATTAACCATATTAATTTGAATTTTGCGTATCATTATTTCTGATTTTCAAAGGAAGCAGATTTGTGAGACCCCTCCGTTCCCCAGGCTAATCACACGGTGGAATTATCATTTCACATCTGTATTTCCCCCCCCCCCCTTTTTTTTTCCTATCTAGATTTTAGATTATAAAAGCAAAGATATAAATAATTTCTATCCTTGTCGAGAATTTGCGCTAATTTCTTAAAGAATTGCAAAAACATACATGAGAAAGAACGGCGTTGAAAAAACTTCCATAAGCAAAAAACATTAAATGGGATTAAAAAACAACTTTTTGACTTACTGTGACTAATACAGATTCTAGTAAATGTTCTAATTTAAAAAAAAAAAGATAAAAAAAAAAAAGAATGTGGGTCTTTTTTTTTATTACATTTCAAAACATAGACTGTTAGTTTTGAGTAACTAATTGAACTAACTTAGCTTTCAATTTTCTTCTTTTTTCTTTTATAAATTTCGATTTTTAAAAATAATCAAGCTTGGGTCTGCGCGAGCAGGGGGGGGGGGGGGTGCCCGGGCACCTAGGGCACCCCCCCCCCCGGCTACACGCATGATACATACAGCTGATTAGTATAAAGTGCTGAAAGAGAAATTTCAGCATGCTAGACATTTTTTTACTAAACTAAAATTTCTCATTATATAGTACATAGTATATCAACCGACAGATCAAATGCAGGGCTGTTCAAAAGTATTGGAATGCATATTTGGCTATATACAGTAACCTTATTTTTCTAAATGACGATGTTTTGTTAAAGATTTCATGAAGTGTTGGAAAGTGCTTCATAATCTATGCTTAACGCATGATTTTTTCTTACTTGTTACATATATAATTGATAGTATATGTCTATGCCTTTCTTATTATGACTTCATTTATGCCATGACATTTAGTATGTGGCGACGCCATCTTGCGCGGTTAGTAAAACGAGTTTCTCGCAGGAAGCGATCGAGCTAGCCTTTTGCTCGGCACATAAGATCTCGCTTTCTGACCCTGAGGTTCTCCGGTTCGAACCCTGCCCGGGCACATCACCTGCATTGGTGACCTTGGACAAACGAACGCGCACTTCACCATCTTCGCTCTAGACCAACAGATGGCAGCACTTAAAACACCCCCAGCATCCAAAGCCTGTGTAACGTTCACAGCACACAAACAAAGCCTGTGTAACGCTCACAGCACACGACCAAAGTCTGTGTAACGCTCACAGCACACAACCAAAGCCTGTGTAACGCGCACAGCACACGACCAAAGTTTGTGTAACGCTCACAGCACACAACCGAAACCTGTGTAACGCTCACAGCACGCAAAGCCTGCCACGCCGCGCATCATCGAGGGGACACACATGCTCTCGGAGGCAGCACGTCAACGCATCACTCTGGCAACCGCCAACACAACACGAGTGCATATCGCTCGTCCAACGTCAACGCGATGTTATTCTCACTGGGGGTAGAGTACTGTGGCGACGCCATCTTGCGCGGTCAGTAAAACGAGTTTCTCGCAGGAAGCGATCGGGCTAGCCTTTTGCTCGGTACATAACATCTCGCTTTCTGACAGTGGGTTCTCCGGTTCGAACCCTGCCCAGGCACATCACCTGCAAGTAATAACAATAATAATAAAAGTTTACTCACTTCTCTTTGGACCGTTGGCGATTCTTTTATTTTTTATGTATATTTTACTATTTAAAAATTTAAAATTTAAGTTACTTTTCTGAACGAATTATGCGTGATGAAGCGCAAAAAAACATTAGAAAGTTGTAATATCTATTAAACATTGTTGTAATACGATATTTTCCAAACGTCGCCAAAAACTCTTCCTTAGCCTATTATCATATAAATATGAATAAAATAGTACACGAAATAAGTACATTCGTTGCATTTCAAACAACGAGATAATCTTGAAATAAGTAAGTCTATTTGGATAGCTACAACTGACATTATTAAAGTAATAATATTTTTGTTTTCAAAATGCAAAAAAATTCGGACCCGAAAAGGTTAACAACGGCTAAAGGCATGCGATAGTTATTTCTCCGTTGCCAGTTAATTACTATATATGTGCCGGTAAATGAACGATTAAAATTACTCACATCAAAAGCTAAATAAGGAAGATTTTGGCTTGATTCGCCATACTGTTTATTACTGGCTGGTCTTTTTTTTTTTTTTTTTTTTTTCTAAGGATTAGAAGTCGAAATCTCATAGCAATATTTAGTGTATATCAATATCACAACGGTAAATCAAAGACAGGTGTTTCTTATTTTTGTTAAGACTGCTAAAAAAATGTCTGAAACATTTACACATTTAGAAGACTTCTGGGAAGTATTTATTTTTAATAGTTTCTGTAGAGGATAGTCGAATTTCTATTTTTTTAAAAATTATCAAAAATTAGTTTATTTTGGAACATATTAAAAAAAAGTGATGGCTACAATAAGGGATTAAAGATAGTTTTTTCAGTGTTTCGCGATGAAGCTATTTTGCTAACATTTCTTTTCATTTGGTGACTGTTTTCTATTTCTTATTCGTCAAACCGCTAATGTTGGTAAAAAAACCAGCGAGAAGTCTGTACAACAGGGTGAGTGATAAATATCGAAACAATAGGCTATCTCCTTAAATATTGCCCCTAGATCCATACTTCTAATTGCAAAAATTCATTAAAAAAAGGTAAACTTTTTTATAAGATAAGTTGCAACTCCATGGGGGATCTGTTTGAAAAAGTACGAAAATTAACTTTTTATACGGCCCCCGTAGGAAAAAAATCAATTAGGAAAACTTTCCTTATCCAGTCTTGAATAAGATACAAAAAGTTGCATCTTCATATCTTCAAAACTCGCAGAGTTATAGCCGTTTGAATAATTCATCCGGTTTTAAGGGATTAGACACAAATTGAAATGCGCGCGATTCAAAAGACAATGCAACTTTAACAGTTCTAGAAAATGTGTAAAAAATCTATCTTTTGAGTTAGAATTTTTATCTTTTTTTCTTTTTTTGTGATGGTTAGCCATATAATTTGCTAAGAAAATCACATCCTAAAATTTATAAAAATTTCATATGATTAGTACTGGTTTAAATGGGATGATTAAAAATCGTTATAACTCCAAACATTATTTATCGGATTTCAATTTCTTTCCATTTAATTAAAGATGAAAATCTGATTTTAGTTTTGTTTCGGGGTTTTTGTTTTTCGATATTAATTTTAGAACTATTAAAAATATTTATTGAAAAAATAATATAACTTTTAAAAAAATCTTATTTTCAAAAGTAAATAATTTTTCAATTTTTCCCGAAACAAAACTTATGTAAAATAATTAAAAATGACATGTTTCAAGTTTGCACTTTTTTTCTTTAACAATTCTTAACTTTTAATAAGGTCTGCACTGGACGAAATTTTCAATCCCGGTCTCGAACAATCGGTATTAAAATCACTGTCTCTGACTGACCTAATACTGCCGAAAACACTGCATGAAACACGTAAAATAAAAAAGGGCATTTGTCTATGACGTATTTTTTCTTTTCTCTGTGATTCCGTCTTAAAAGTTTTTATTGCATAACGTTTTTCAAAGTCTCCAACGCACGGGATATGGATTAGCGATATTAAAATATAAGTGAAACATTTAGATATAAACACAGATTCATTGATAAAATAAATAAAAAAACACCCTTTGGTGCTTCTTTAATAATAAAAAGTATAAGTATAAAAAACCAAAAGCTATAATAAGTATTTTTGGTCAGAACTCCTCCCCGCGAAACAATTTTTAACTACACTAAAGTAAAAAACTATTTAGAAATTCACGGCTGAGCCGGGCTATCATTTAAACTTTTTTACAGGCTGACCCGGATTATGCTTTAATATTTTTCTATGCCGGACAGAATTTTTTTCCCTATGGGTCGGTTTGGGACCGCACCTAGATATTTCGATCCATGCAGACCTCCAGTGCTAACGATCAGTATAATTTGAAAACAAGTTTTGATTTAAATCAATACGCTGCTTTATTATGTCCAAATTTCAAACTGCTTATTTTCCGATTTATTTTTAAATACTTTTTTGCCCTCAAATGCACCAAACTTTCAAATTCTCTTATTTAGAAAGTACACAAGGTGCCGTAATTATCGATTCTCTGATAAATGCAGAAAATATTGCAAAAAAAGCAATAAAAACAGCATTTTGAACAGAACTTTCCGAAGCGGGAGGTCTGCGAACGAAAAAAAGGGTCATACTGAGAAGATAAATGTTTATAAATCAAATTCTAATGAATTGAGCGTAAAAAGACATCACACAGCACCTTATATGTATCTTCAAAAATCCCCTCAGCAAGTTTCATGTTTATACTTTTAAAAATGTGTCGGAAATTGTATCGGAAAATTTCGAGCTGTTGAAGATGGAAAACCGTTTTTTCGAATACACCCTCAAATCGACATTTAATACCAACAATTTGTCGACGATCCCTCATTTGCTTTGAAAATGAGTCAAAAATTCTTCGTTTATAGTCATGGTAAAGTGGTGAAATCACGAATTTTGGAGAATTTTGGATTTTAATATCTCTGTCAGGTTTTCAAATACGGAGAGGAAATTTTTTTTGTTCAATTTAGATATAGATAAGGAATAATTTCCTAATTGGGAATTTTGCTCTAGGGGGGCCGTATAAAAATCTAATCTTTTCAAATAGACCCCCCCCCCCATGGAGTTGCAACTTATCTTAGCAGAAATTTCCCCTTTTTTGTGAATTTTTGTAACTGGAAGTATGGTCTAGAGGCAATATTTAAGGAGATAGCCTGTTGTTTCGATATTTATGGCTCACCCTGTATAACATCAAATTATGTAATTAATATGAAAATTTAGCTATATTTTTATATACTGTATATACTCCTGTATAAGTCGAAGAATTTTAGATAAAATTTGGGAGTTGAGGGAGTTGAAAGTGGGTGGAGGGGGGTGACTTATACATGAAGAATTTAAAAAAATAAATAAATAAGGGAAGAGTTCCGTATCCTGTTCTGGTTGGCGGGATTGGCGAATGAATCCAAGATGCCTAATGCCGTTTTAATATCTTCTCAAATTTTTAAGGTGTCGGAAAAACATTTTGTAATTTTTATAAACACACATTTTCATATTTTAAACGTTATATTTCTATTCTATTAAAAAGGAAAAAAAAAGTAGAAAAAAAAAAAATCCCCCCCCCCCCAAAAAAAAACAAATTACAACGACTATTTACAAAATAATATTTTCAAAGACTATATTTTAGACTTATAAATGATTTCTATATTTTAAAAAACAATAATAACATCATTTTTATGATGATCACAACGTAGCTTACGTAATAACAGAGTCATATTAATATGCCTGGACATTTAGAGTCACGTTAATATTTCTGGGCCAGTTATAAATAAATATTAAATGAAATTTCAGTTAACAATTTTGGTAATGTAAATTTTTAAATCTCTAAACATTGCACATTTTTTAATTTTTACACCGTCAAATACAGAAAAAAATTTACTTTTAAATGCAGCTTGTTTGAAACTTTTATCTAAATTTGTCATTGAGTTATTATTATTATTATTATTATTATTATTATTATTATTATTATTATTATTATTTTATAGTTTTTAATACTTTTTTTTTTTGCCATTGTGGCAGCAGAAGTATTTCATTTATAGACATTAAGCATGGATCAATTAGAAAACGAATAAAATAAGAAACAGAAGTATTCCATTCTTGGACATTAAACATAAACCAATCAGAAAACAAATAAAATGAAATAAGTTGCGGAATTCAACCAATGAAAACATTCAGATATACTTCAGATTTCCCAATGGACGGTATTCTCGTGACGTCAGAGTGGGAATCACGTGGTGTAAGAAAACGTCTGCTAGCGCGTTTGTTTCGTTATTGTGTCATTTGATACAGCTTAACAGGGCCGTGCTTAGGACTTTGGCGGCCCTGGGCGAAATTTATTTTGGCGGCCTTTTTTTATTGTAAATTTTTAAACGGATAAAAAATATTAAAACTCTACAAATTGTACAAAATATATCACATGAATGAATTAGTATACACTTTTTAACGCAAAAAGGTGCAAAAATTACGTTATAAAAATTATTACAAAAAATATACATATCAAATTCCTCATTGTATTCAGTATTCATAAAAATCATGATGAATTATTCTCAGTTACCATGAAATATTTAATTCATCAATTCATTTGAATTGTCAGACTATAGTATCATAAATCTTAAGTAATATATTGTACTACATTTGTCTGAAATTTTATTCCATTAACTCATAATACGATGTTAGATTTTTTGTCACACACATTTACAGAAAATCTCTAAATTGAATTTCATTTTTGTTCCGAGCATCCGAAATTTAAATAAAGCAACTTGAAAACAAAATTTTCAAAGCACATTTTATTGAGAAAACTAGTGAACAGAATATTTAAAATACATTTTATGACGAAACGGGTAAGATATTCTGAATTAGCTATTTATCTATGTAAAAAGTTTGCTGTGACTAACTCATAATCAACATACAGCTCAAACTACTAGACCTAGAAAGAAGGAAATTGTGGATAATCTCAAACTAAGAAAATATTATCGAAAATCCCCTCACTAAGGGGGATTAAAGTGGTAGAAGGACGATAATTTTAGAACATTCGGCCATATCTCAGCAGTTACTTCTAGGTAGCAGCGTGAAATTTTAGGAAAAAAATCTACTAAAACAATAATTAAATACGTATTCCAACGATTTCAGAAATTCTCCTCTAAGGATTTTAAATGGGGATTCAAAAATTTTAGAACTTTTGTCCATATCCCCACAGCAGTTTTATGGACCAGGAGTTGGCAGCACAGATAATCACCTCATCTAGTTCATGGATGAAATTCTAGGATAAGTTAAAACTTGAATCGCATATAAAAACGTAATCAGTCTGTCAAACAATATCTTGGTGGAAAACAGATGAAAACCCAATTTTAGTATTTGACTCGTAGGTTTATTTTTGTGTATTCCTGCATCCAAAAGCATGAAAATATGGAGGACTGGGAGGAGGAAATCATATTGGTAAACCTACGAGTCAATCGCTAAAATCGAGTTTTCAAATGTTTTCCACCAAGATATGATTTGGTAGATTGATTGTGTTTCAGTATGCGAATCGAGATTTAACTAATCCTAGAATTAAATCCGTGAGCTCGATGAAGTGATTATCTGTGCTGTCGTCTCCCGAATTATTAGGTAGGAGCGTAAAATTCAAGATAACAAACTTATTAAAAATAATTAAGCATATAATCCTGCGATTTCAGAAATCTTCTGTCCCAACTAATAAAATTAAATTGAGGATTGAACTTTTTGGTAATGTCACCATCGCAGCAGAGATTGTAGATAGAAGCATCAGTTTCAGGATAACTAATCGATTTTTGAAATTCCCACTTAAGGGCTTTGATTTGGTGGTCACAATTTTAGACCCTTTCACTATACCTCAGCAGACGTTTTAGGTAAGAGCGAGAAAATCAAGATAAAAAATGTAAACATATATTTCAGCGATTTTAGAATCAGCCGTTTGGTATTAAAAGGATGCTCGAAAATTTTAAGCCCTTTCAACATATATCAGTAGCAGTTTTAGATAGAAGTGGGAAATTCAAGATGACAAACCTACTAAAAAATTAATTAAACACAGGTATTGCAGGGATTTTAGAGCTTTTTGTCTGATTTTGTTATATAGCTTTCATCGATTTTGAGCTGGATAGTGATAGTGTAGGATTATACGAATAAAACAGCAATTATGGATATTTGATTCGCAATTAAGAATTTTTTTTTTTTTAATTTAATGTCATCTTTACTTGATATATTTCGTTGGATTCAAGATTCTTTTAGAGAAACTGACCAGTGTATCTGGCGAAGTTCGCTCGTACATCTAGTAAATGTGCAGGTATTTCCACTCTTTTAATAAATCAGTATAAAAAATATTATGAATTTGTATTAGGTCGAAAAGAAAATCAAATGTTGAATTAAAAGTTTTCACGGATCAAAACGTTTTATTATCGACACAAGGTAGAACCGTCGAATTTCGTTCGATGATAGAAAATGTTTAAGAAAGAACTTTTTCCATGATTTATAATAAACCTATAAAAATTAGTTATAATAAAAATGCAACTTATATTGGTAATTTTAACTCTTAAACAAATTATATTTAATCTAATGTTAATAAAATACAAAATGCGAATCTTGTCAAATGACCACAGAAAAAATTATATATATATATATATTTTTCACTGGGGTGCTAAAGAAACGCGAATTTTATCAAAGTACAGCAGACAATGAGACTTTCGTCAAAATGCCGTGGAAAAAATGCGAATTTCATCAAAGAGTCTCGGAAAAAACGTATTTTTTTTACGAAATTCATTTTTTTGTGATCTTTGAACGAAATTCGCATCTTTCACAATCCTCTGACAAATTTCCCGTTTTTTCCACTATCCTATGACGAAATTGCAGATTTTTTTTTCAACAATTTAACTTTCTTTTTCGATCATTTGTCAAATTTGCGATACATTTTATGTCAGAATTTTCGGAATTATGACCGACTTTTTTAGTTTTTGGAAATGACAGCCTTATTTTCTCTTAATTTTTGGGAAAATCTGACAGAATCACACATGTAATTCTAAAAAAAAAAAAAAAAAGAAAAAAGAAAACAAAAAAGAAATTCACAGCAAATTTTTTGAAAGGTTACAAGTTACAAGGAGGTGGGGCGATTCCACTCCCGCACGAACTATGTGCTTTTTTTCAGGCCCCCTTTTTCGAAATTTGTGTGTGTGTGTGTGTGGGGGGTGATCTTTTGACAAAATTTGCGATTTTTTTCGCCATTTTTTGACGAAATTTGCCTTTTTTTCAAGATCTTTTTAACAAAATTTGTCTTTTTTTCGAGATTTTTCAACAAAATCGTCGATTTTCGCGATTTTTTCAATAAAATTTGCCGTTTTTTGTGCTTTTTTAACTGCAGAATTTGCCGTTTTTTCGCAATCTTTAAAAAAATTACTTTTTTTTTAGCATATTTTGCGATTTTTTTTCCCTTTCTACTCGAAAAAGTAATGAATCGAACGGCTGCATCAAAAAAATTATTAAGCTTCTAGACTCAACTCTATAAAGGTGCCCATTCTACAAGAGTAGCGCCTTGCCCTTTTTTAAATCTGGGACTAAATCTGGTTCAGTGACACCACATTATAGCCAAAGATGTGTAGGAGGTTACTGGGATCACACCCTCTCCCAAAATAATCAAAAATGAAATGATTTTTTTTTTTTGGTAAGATCAATTTATAATTTTGATTTCTATAATCCTTACTTTTGTAGATAAATCTATTTTCTTTCTCCTGACATCTCTGTATTTTTTCAAGATATTTTCTCAAAATTCGCATCCACCCCCCCTCCCCTCCCGCGGCTCTACAAAAAAATTGGCATTTTCAGCAGGCTTTTGAAGAAATTTGCGTTCTTCTGGGCTTTTTCACAGAATACGTGTCATTTAACGATCATTTGTTGAAATTCATCATTTTTCCGCAGCACTTTGATGAAATTAGCTTTTGTCTGTGGCTCTTTGGCGAATTCATATTTTTTCTTAGGCCCTTTGACGAAATTCACGTTTCTTTTGCACGATACTTCGTCCTTATCAAAATTTGCACTTTTGTCCTCTGCTTTATGACGAAATTTGCTTGTTTTCGCAACACTTTGTCAAAAACACACTTTGATGAAAATCGTGTTTTTTACGGTCCACTAACGAAATTAGCATTTTTTTTAATTCTTCGACGAAATTCACGTTTTTTTTTCTCGACCCTTTGACAGAATATTCTTTGTGATCGTTTGACGGAATTTGCGTTTTCTCTGCGATCCTTTGTCGAAATTTGCATTTTCTCTCGACTTTTTGATTTTTCGCGATCTTTTCTCGAAATTCGAGTTTTTTTTGCGGTTTTTTGATGAAATTCGAATTTTGAGTTTATAAATTTGCATTCTCTCCACGATTACTTGACGATATTTGACTTTTTCTCGCGATCCTTTGTAAAAGTTTGCGATTTTTTTCGCTGTTGACGAAATTATCTTTTTTTCTGTTATTCACTGACGAAATTCGCACTTTTTTTGCTGTTCGTTCAACAAATTCGCTTTTTTTTCTGTGACCTTTGACGTAATGCGTATTTTTTTTTTAATCTGTTGTCGAAATTCACGTTCTTCCGCGATTGTTAGAAAAAAATCGCGGTTTTTTGCAGGGGGGGGGAGATTTTTCGTCGAAATTTGCAAATTTTGCAGGGCCTTGTGACGAAATTCGGGTTTTTTGCGACCCTTTGACGAAATTTGGTGTTTTCCCAGTATCTTTTGTCGAGATTTGCATTCTCCCCTCGATTTTTGGATGAAATTATTATTTTTTTCACAATACTTTGTCAAAATTCGCATTTTTTCAACAGTCATTAGACGAAATTCGCGTTTGTCCCGGGATCACTTGAAACATTTTTTCTGCGATTAGTTGATGAAGTTAGACTTTTTGCCTCCATCCCTTGACGAAATTCTTGTTTTTTTACGGCCCTTTAACAAAATTCGGATTTTATTTGCGGTCTTTTCGCAAAATTTGGCAACTTGCGCATTCCCTTAAGAAAACCAGAAATTTTTTCTGTGAACAATTGACAAAAATTATATTTTTCGGCGACTATTTGTCAAATATTGAGCTATATTTTTTAAGACCAAACTTGAAATTGATGATGATTGTTTTAAATTTTCGGAAAATTCCGGATAGATTTAGCCTTTTTTCTTGTGGCTACGACCTTTTTGTCTGAAATTACATAAGTTTACAACACAATTCAACGTGCTTCATAACAAAAATATGGAAATTTAATTTTTTCTCACCCCCCCCCCCCCCCGAAATAAAATCCTGGGTGCGCCACCGTTTGCTTCATAAACGATTGCCATTGCACACTCAGTCTTTTCTAGGTGGTCCCGCGCATCCCACATTCAAGATTCAGTCAGAAAATTGACCATTAAACTGAGAAAATTATCAAAATTGTTGGCAAAAAATTTACAGTTATTGAGTCGAAACTTTTGAATTTATAAAACATGATCTAATCGGCATATCCTCTATTAGGAGCACTAAGAAAGATTTCTATTCGGTAATTCCAAATTCTTTAGAGCAGAAACAGAGTTAAATTCAGACGCTTTTCTCCGGCAGGGACTTCTGTGGCTCTAGGGGGGAGGGGGGGGGAGACATAATAGAGTTCCGGGGGAAATTGCACTTTTTGACCATTGAAATTCAAAAATATCAAAATTTCCAGGGGTGTATTTCATTTCTCACGGACCACCCCCTGAATTCAACACTGAGTAGAAAGTAGTTCCGTCTAGTCAGTACGCATAGGTGTAACGTATGTTAATAATAACCAAACTCGACAGATTACGGCTAGTTTTCTTTTTTTACCTCAAATTAACCATGAAAGATATGAGTTCCCAATGACATTGCGTAATGTAAACGAAAATTTTAATCTTAAACAAATGTAAAAAATGATCAGTATTTTTTGCGGCCCCTAATTTTGGCGGCCCCCCTTCGCCCTTCGGTCCGGTTCGCCCCCCCTTAAGCACGGCCCTGCAGCTTAAATACAGATAAATACATGCGTAAAATACTGCAGATTGATTCTGTACGAATTATTTTTGATAAATATTTATATATATACTAATTAAAACCATATATACTTATTAATTAAAATTATAAAATTTTTATTTTATAAATAAAATGAAAAATGCGCATGCAATTGCTTTAAAATAGAGATAAGAATTAATGTCTAACTCATACCTGTTCTTGAAAAAATCTAAAACTTCATTTAAAAATAAAATATAAGCATAAATTTTCTTACCACAATGCTTTTCAATGGCGCGCTTATGAATGTTATTCCCAAGCAGACGAATTTTCGTAGCCTCGAACCAAAACGAAAAATATGGTTCATTCTCTTCCGAGTACAAAACTATTTTCAGAATAGTAGAAAATCAC
This sequence comes from Maratus speculifer, assembly GCA_964019185.1. Taxonomy (NCBI): domain Eukaryota; kingdom Metazoa; phylum Arthropoda; class Arachnida; order Araneae; family Salticidae; genus Maratus; species Maratus speculifer. Next base: position 71,593,302 of record OZ025290.1, on the reverse strand, counting down.
GGGTAATTTACGAATGAACAAGTCTTTTCAAGTAATCATATATGGGTCCAGGTTGGAGAGAGAGATAAAAGCGAACAATGCTCATTTCCCTGCGACTCACAAAATAAATCTCAACAATAATATCCGTGTAAGTAATTATTCTGCTCCCAATTTATCTTGGAAAAGAATTCTTTTCAATACAGGAGCATTCCTTTCAACATTTTAACCCCCCTTTTAAAAAGAGTATTGAGATTGCTTCTAGATATCTCTTTTAAAAGTCCTAAAATGCATAAGAAATACTGTGTTTTATGAGTCTGAGAAACTATTTATCCTTGTAAATAAAAATGAAAAAGATTTTTCAAACGATTTTATTTTATTTATTTATTTATATATTTTAGACCGGGCGGCGGCGACACGAATAACTACGTCATCGAGTTACGGGATGAAATCATGATATAGGACAAGATTATTAGGTATAGATTAAGGAATGACTGGTCTACCTCGTCATTTCTTGGTACGATATGAGTAACAGCGGGCCAACTCGCCATTTTGGCGTCTCTTTCACGCCATCGAGTTACGGGATGAAATTAGTGCCAAATTAAAGATAAAATAAAGTATTTTAAGAATAATTCGCTCTGTCTGCGCATATCCTGGTACAAACCCTCGGCAGGCGGAAATTTATAACAAAAAAATGACGTTATAATGTGAAATTCAATATGACTACGTCATCGAGTTACGGGATGAACACATGATGTAGGACAAGATTATTAGATGTAGATTAAGGAATGACTGGTCTACCTCGTCATTTCTTGGTACGATATGAGTAACAGCGGGCGCCAACTCGCCATTTTGGCGTCACTTTCAAGTCATCGAGTTACGGGATGAAATTGGTGCCAAATTAAAGATAAAATAAAGTATTTTAAGAATATTTCGGTCTGCCTGCGCATACCCTGGTACAAACCCTCGGCAGACTGAAATTTATAACAAAAATGCGTCATAATATACAAAACAATTCATGATATGCCGAATCGGTCGTTTTCTCACTTACAAATAAGAATCTTTTCCTAAACCATCAAATTAGCGTAAAAGTCGATTGCAAAGTTAAGTAATGTAAAATATGTCTTTATATTTTGTATTGTACATTATGAAGCATAATTTGTTATAAATTTCAGTCCACCGAAGGTTTTTACCAGGATATGCGCAGGCAGACCAAAATATTCTTAAAATACTTTATTTTCACTTTAATTTGGTACCAATTTCATTCCGTGACTCGATGACGTGAAAGTGACGCCAAAATGGCGAATTGGCGCCCGCTGTTACTCATATCGTACCGAGAAATGACGAGGCAGACCAGTCATTCCTTAATCTACACCTAATAATCTTGTCCTACATCATGATTTTATCCCGTAACTCGATGACGTAGTCATATTGAATTTTACATTATAGCGCCATTTTTTGGTATAAATTTCAGTCTGCCGAGGGTTTGTACCAGGATATGCGCAGACAGAGCGAATTATTCTTAACATACTTTATTTTATCTTTAATTTGGCACCAATTTCATTCCGTAACACGATGACGTGAAAGTGATGCCAAAATGACGAGTTGGCGCCCGCTGTTACTCATATCGTACCAAAAAAAAATGAGGCAGACCAATGTTACTATATCTAAATTTTGCGCCATTTCACCCCGTAGCCAATAGGGAGAGACTCGCTGTTTGACGTCATCGCGAGTGCAGGGATCCGTCTCCCGATTGACTTTGCATTAGAAACGCGCTATTTTTAATTGAAAAATATCAATAGAAATTTTTGTGTCAAAAAAAGTTTAATGATTAAAATATATTCTTTATACATAAGAGAAACATCACATCTAAAATTTAAACTATTATCTCTTTTTAAATCTTTTAAATTTGCCTGTTAATTTGCTGTCTTTTACATTAAGTTTCGATTACAATTCAATATGAAAAGTTAATTTACTTTTAAAAGAATATAAAATAACAATTTTTATAAGTAAAAAGACCTATAAAAGCAGCAAATTTGTTTTTTACATGACTGCAGTGAATGTTTTGTTAATAATTTTTATATTTATAATAATTTATCAATAATTAATTTAAAACCTGAAATAATTGAATTCTAAATGTTATTATTTCGGTATGTTTTTCGTAAATAGCTAAATGTTCATAATATTTTTTAAAATAATACTAACTTTTTCTTCACCCTTCTTCACACGCCAGTTTGAGCTTTGCACAGTAAGATTACAGAAGCAAATTAAATAGAAATTTTCATGTGTAAATAGTTGAATTTTTAATATTATTAAACTAAAACATTTATATTATATAATTATATCATATGTTGAAAATAAAAGGTTTTTATCCTCACACGATATTTTAATTTCAAGCACAAGATTTCATCAGAAGATACGTTTTGCAGATGTTTCAGATGTGCGCTCCATTATTTGATATTTTAACATGCAGTTACAGTTGATTTAGTTGATTTAGTCCAGTTTTTCCTTTGTTTGGAAGCATTTGGTTTTTTTTTTTTTTTTTTTTTTTTTTTTTTTTTTTTTTTTTTTTTGTTATCATACTTTGTTTAGGGGGTTACTTCACTTACTCAATCATTAAGGTTAATCCTATCGGAGAATTTTTTTTTTAAATATCTCGTTTATGTTCAGAACCCATTAATATTTTTTTACATTGGATAATTAATATATATTTCTAAAAAGGTAGTTTTTACTTGTCGATTTTATTCGTCATTTTTATGAGGATTATGTTACTGTACATTGGCAAAAATATCATAGTAAAAATACTGCAAACAAAAAAATTTTTAAGTAAAAAACAGCTGTGGGGAATCATGTTTTAACGCCAAAAGGGCGATGAATCCTGATCTTAGTTACGCGTGGCAACCCCTCCCCTGGGCTCAAGATATTTTTTGTTTTGTTTATGTTTTCAGAGAGAGAAAAGAATTAATACAATACGCGATGGTGTTATGACAGTCTTGATAGAAGAATAATTCTAAAGTATATCGAATTTCATGTAAATAATTGTAACATATGTGTAAATAAGATGTACAGTTATGTATAATGTGTATAGAAGATGTAAATATTTCTTCCAATTAAAAAGAAATAAGAAGATGCCCGTTTTGGAAATTATTGAATATGAATCGCCTAAATTAATTTTGTGTTTCGAAATCCACTGAACCAGCCGACGCGACAATGGTGCAACATTCGCCGGGAAATAATAGAATGAGAATATGATTAAGACGATTGCATATATTAAACGGGTAAGTTTTTTATTGTTATTTCTTTGAATTTATGATTTGGAAGAAACAGTACTATACAAAATGAGTACCGGTGAAAATTTGAAAAGAAATATTACTAAACGCGGATCAATTAGATCCACAATAACAAAATTGATAAAAAAAATTGATAATGAAATTTTGAAAGAAAGTGATTTGAAACCGGAAATTGTGGAGGATTGTTTAGCAACATTGCTGGAACATAAGATTTCTCTAGAAAACCTAGACGATTTAATACAATCTGAAATTGAAACTTCTAATTTAGAAACCGAAATTGAAGCTTGTTTAGAATATAAAGAGTCTATTATTACATGTAAATCGAGAGCAAATAGATTTTTGCATAATTTAAAGAAAACTTCTGATATTACAAGTGAACCAAAAGTAGTTACGCCCCCCATATCAGATACTCAGTTAAAGTGTAACACTAAATTGCCGCGAATTTCTTTAAACAAATTCACCGGCGACATTTGCGAATTCCAAGAATTTTGGCCGCAGTTTAAAGTCGCTGTTCACGAAAATGAAGCCCTTCAAGCGATAGAAAAATTTACTTATTTGAAATCTTTGATTTCGGGATCAGCAGCTGCTGCTATTAACGGGCTTCCATTAACTGGTGAAAATTACGCAACGGCAGTAAATATATTAAAGGATCGTTTTGGAAAAAGAGAAGTTTTAATATCTGCGCACACAAATAAATTATTAAATTTAGAAGCAGTGCGAAGATCAAATGATATTTATTCATTAAGAAAATTGTATGATGAAATAGCGATACAAATAAGAAGTTTAGAATCATTGGATGTGAAATCAGACCAATATGGTTGTTTATTGTTACCTATTATTTATAAATGTATACCTAATGACCTTTTATTGCAATTTCATAGAGAACAGTGCGAGAAAAAAGATGTTTGCGTAAATGATTTATTATTGTTCCTTAAGCGCGAAATCGAAGCGCGGGAAAAGGTTGTTAATGTTACATCTGTCAGTTTTGAGATTAATTCTCATGAAAATAAATTTAAACAAAATCCTTCTAAACATTTTCTTCAAGGGAAAAATAAAAATCCTTCAGCATTTACATTAAATACAATTACAGAAAACCTTTGTCCTTTTTGTTCTCAGAAACATGAAGCAAATTTGTGTAACTTAAATTTGGAAGAAAGAAAACAATCTTTATCGAAACAAGCGAAATGCTTTCGATGCTACAAACGATTTCATAAGAGTAAATTTTGTAAAATTTCTAATATTCGTTGCACTCTTTGTAATTCTAAAGCTCATCAAAATTCTCTTTGTAATAAAAAGGTAAAAGAAAGATCATCAAAGGAAAATAAAATTGACCTTGTTTCAACTGAAGGGGATGAAATAGGGGGAAAGCAAAATACGCAGTATGAAAAAATAACTGTTTCTTCACTTAGTTGTAAGCCAGATGAATATGTTTATTTTCAAACTTTAAAGGGAATAATGATTGGGAAAGATAAAAATATTAATGTTCGTATCTTGCTAGACAGTGCGTCGCAGCGTACGTTTGTCGGAAAGAATTTGTCAAGGCATTTAAATTTAGAGGTGACAGGACAGGAATCATTAAAAATCCATACATTTGCTGGTACGAAACCTATTGTTAATAATCATAACAGAGTTAAGATTTTTTTAAAGGATAAATTTTCTGACAATGTAATTTCTCTGGAAGCATTAGAAACAGAGAAAATTTGTTCAGATATAATACGTGCCCCAAGTTCAGAGTTAAATGAAAAAATAAAAGAAATAGGTATACAGTTGTCAGATGTTTCAAATGAATTTAGAGATGGGGAGAATAAAATAGATTTGTTGGTTGGTAGCGACTACTATTGGTCAATTATGACAGGAAAATATAAGCGTATTTCACCAACTCTTGTTTTGAATGAAACTAAACTAGGTTGGACACTTCATGGGAAGTTTTCAGATGAAGTTAATGAAAATAATTTAGTGGGTGCAATGTATATATCTATTTGGGATAATAATGAAGTTGATAAAATGTCAATTCAACTTGAAAAATTTTGGACTATAGAAGGGTTAGGGATTCAGGAAGATAATACAAATAAAGATTTGTGCAATAATCAAATATTAGAACAATTTGAAAATTCTCTTCAGTTTAAGAACAATAGGTACGAAGTTAAACTACCTATGAAATATGACAATGTTGATCTTCCGAATAATTATGATGTTGCCAAAAAGAGATTTAATAGTCTAATTAAACGATTTGTAAATAATCCTGCATTATTTAAGGAATATAAAGAAATTATTGATGAATATAAGGCTTTAGGAATAGTAGAAATTGTTGAACCGCAAGAAATAAATTCATCGAATGGTAATTTGACCTATTATTTACCCCACCACCCTGTAATTCGAAGGGATAAACAAACAACCAAACTACGCATTGTTTTTGATGCCTCATCTCACGCTCCTTCTGAACCTTCTCTAAATGATGTACTCTTCCCAGGTCCCAATTTGAACTCAGATTTATTTGATTTAATTTTGCAATTTCGAAGCAATAAAATTGCCGTAGTGGCAGACATTGAAAAGGCTTTCTTACAGATAAGTCTTGCTGAAAGTGACAGAGATATAACGCGTTTCCTGTGGATCGAAGAACTCCCTCAAGATAAAAATTCCCCAATTAATTTTATAATTATGAAAATGTGTCGTGTATTATTTGGCGTCACTTCGAGTCCATTTCTGTTAGGAGCTGTAATTAAACATCATTTGAAGAGGTATGCAACTTTATATCCGGAAACTTGCTCTAAAATTGACTCTTCCATGTATGTGGACGATTTATTGTTAGGAGCACATACGGTTAATGAAGCTTTAAAAATTTCAAAGGAATCTTTATCTATTTTTCAGCAAGCAAATATGTTTTTACGTGAATGGCAAAGTAATTCTACCATTTTAAAGGAAAAATTAAAATCTTTAGGTATGAATGTTTGCGCTGATACATCAACTGACACAACCCCATTTAAAATTTTAGGGTTAATATGGGACACTGAAGAAGACATTTTTAGATTAGATAATCAAGGTCTATTAGAATTTGTTCATTGTCAAGATAAGACCAAAAGAACCATAATTCGAGCAGCTGGAAGAATTTTTGACCCTGTTGGGTTTTTATCACCATTTACGATTTTAATTAAAATGATTTTTCAATCATTATGGGAACATGGTATCGATTGGGATCAGAATTTGCCAGAACATTTAGAGAAAAAATGGGATAACTGGTGTGCACAGATTCCATACATTAGTAAAATAAAAATTCCAAGATATTATTTTCAGGAAATAGACATTTACGACAATGTAGAAATTCACTGTTTTAGTGATGCAAGTATTAAGGCCTATGGAAGTGTTATATATCTGAGATATAACAACAATAATAGTATAAAGACAAGTTTTGTTACATCAAAAAGCAGGCTAGCTCCCATAAAGAAGTTAACCTTGCCCCGCCTCGAATTGATGGGTGCTCTGATTGGAGCTAGACTTGGAAAGCGGGTAATGTCTGTTCTCAAAATAAGTGAAGACAAAGTACATTATTGGAGCGATTCAAATATCGTGCTTCACTGGATCAAAAGTTCGTCAAGTACTTGGAAGCCATTCGTAAGCAACCGAACATCAGAAATACAAAGTTTAACAGATCCGAAGAACTGGCGACATTGTCCTGGTAGCTCAAATCCTGCTGATCGACTCACAAGGGGACTCTCACTTTTCTACCTCGAAAAGGATGATCTGTGGTGGTCAGGGCCTCCATGGTTAGTTAAAGATTCAAAATTATGGCCCAAAGAAGACAGAGAAATAGATGAAGATATGAAACAACTAGAAGCTAAAAGAAATGTGATTTTCCAAAATGTTTGTTCATCAGAACATCAGAAGCCACTTATAGAAATTGAGCGCTTCAGTTCCTTCTTGAAGGCAGTTAGAACATTGGCAAGAGTTAGAAGATTTATTTTCAATTTAAGAAAGTCAATCAAGCGTAAAGATACATTATCTGCTGAAGAATTGAAAGAAGCTGAAGAATTATTAATCAAAGAAGTACAAATGAAGAATTATAAGGAAGAAATTGAGTCATTAGAAAAAGGAAACTCTATTAAGAAAACATCACGAATTTATTCCCTGTGTCCATATTTGGATGAAAATAAAATTTTGCGAATAAAAACCAGACTTAACGAAGGCTCCTTTGATTCGAATGAGACCAACCCAATCATATTGCCGAAGAATGAAAAATTAACAGAATTGCTAATTATGCAAGAACATAGAAATTTGCTGCATAGTGGAGTTTCTTTAACGCTTGCACAAATCCGGAAGAAATTTTGGATTCCACAAGGAAGACAATCTATCAGAAAGAGTCTAAGAAAATGTCTAATTTGTAGAAGATACAATGCAAGGGCAGCTGACCAGCTAACTGGGCAACTTCTGAAAGAAAGGATCTCACAATCCCCTGCGTTTACCGTTATAGGATTGGATTTTGCCGGCCCAATAATCATCAAAACAGATAGTAAAGAGACGTCAAAATCCTACATTGTACTGTTCACCTGTGCCGCAACAAGAGCAATACATTTGGAAGCAGTCAGGGATATGACTACAAAGTCCTTTATATTGAGTTTTCGTAGATTTATTTCAAGACGTGGAAACTGTAAAATAATTTTTTCTGATAATGCATTAAGTTTTAAAGCTGCCGACAAAGAACTACAACAATTTGAAAAAATCATTAAAGATCAAGAACTTCAAGACTTCATATCAAACAAAGGCATTATATGGAAATTTATCATCGAGCGTGCCCCATGGTGGGGAGGATTTTACGAACGACTCGTAAAAAGTGTAAAAGAACCCCTAAGAAAAATTTTGGGAAGAGCTCTCATCACATTTGAAGAATTGGCTACAATTTTGACAGAAATAGAAGCCGTAATAAACATGAGACCGCTTACGTATACAACAAGTGATTTCGGCGAGCCAGAGCCACTTACACCAGCTCACTTTCTTCAACTCGGAAGAGAAAATATTAGTTTTCCACTACATTTTGCCGAATTAGAGAATAAAATCTCTACCCGAGAGACATTATTAAGAAGAAAAAGATATCAAACCACCTTGTTGAAACAACTGTGCACTAAATGGAAGGAACAATACTTGCTGAACTTAAGATCGATCCATCAATTTAAAACTCCTGAGAGACACAAAAATCTAAAGATTGGAGATGTTGTCTTAGTGGACAATAATGCTAAATCTAAACTGTTGTGGGACTTAGGAGTAGTTCAAGAAGTGATTCTTGGCAGAGATCAGCTCATTCGAGCTTGCATGGTAAAGACTGCGAAAGGCCTGCTAAGAAAACCAGTACAACTGTTGTATCCTTTTGAACTAGATGTTGAATGTTAATTGATTTCAGTATTTGAAATTTAAACTAGGGCTTCCCTCAGAGGGATTAGTCTGAGCGATGTTGCTGAGAATACACATTTAATAACTTGCGACAAGTAAAGAAAATGAGATGTTACCTTTAATTGGTCATTCATTGTGATAAAATATGATGAAAATAAGCATATTGAATCATAGAATTACAAAGTCTTATATACTATATAAAGTTGCATATACTATCTATATAATAAAGGCCAAACGTATCTGTGCGTAACGCATACGTCATGTTTTGAATGGCAACACGTTTTGATGAAATTTCGGTTTTGCAATTTTCGCTATTGTAAATTTCTAAACTTCTAGACATTGAACTTTTCAATCTTTATACCATCGTTTAGAGAAAAAAATGCACTTTTAAATGCCGTTTGTTAGAAAACTGTATCTCAATTTGTTTTTGAGATATTAATTTTTTTGTAGTTTTTGGTTCAATTTCTCTAATGGTGGCAACTTGAGTATCACATCTATGTGGGAAAGAGAGGGAAAATAACCATAGAGTAAAAAAGAAAAAAAAAATAGAGATGCAGTTTAGTGGCTGGAGGTGACGCCAAACATGTAATCCTAAAATTCGCTGCATTGCATCAAACACAACGGCGTGCGAAAAAGAAAAACTTTTAGCGATGCAATTTTAATTCATAATACAATGAAATGCTATTTTATAATGCTAAAATATATTCAGATCTTTTTCATTTAGAGAAAAAATGATGTTAAAAAATTCGGTATCTATTCCATGTGATTGTTTTGTTTGGGTCGAATGAGAGACTTAAATTGGAAGAATAACGCCCATCAAACCGTTTTAATCGCATACTACACCTCCATCTATCTCTTTTCTCCATGGAAAATAACAGATCACTGTATATTTTAGTTGTCATATTTTCATAGCAATTGAAAAAAATAGTAATTAAAAACCTGTTATGTCAATATATCGTCGGCTATAAAACCCGGTGAATGTTGTTGGTCTTATTTCGTTTTTTTCTATGAATTTAGTGACTTTTAGTTCGTTGTAAACTTACTTTACAAAAGATACATCAATTAATCTTTACAAAAATGTATTTTAAAGAATATCTGGGTGTCATATTTTCTTAGTTGTGTTTAAAAACTGAGAATGCAATTTTATTCTTTGGCGAAATCTTTGGCTAATAACTGCTATCTTGCGTCTAATTCGCAGGACCGTAGTAGTAACAATAGGGAGGGCTCAAGAGAATATAAGGGGGCTCATAGTTTTTTTTTTCTCTCTCTCTCTTACGCAGAAAGATAAATAAGTGCATATTCACATTGTAGGTACTCTGTTTCTTATTAAACTGTTAAAATAACTTCATTTTATGCTTAGAAAAGTATATGATGATGAAAGTTTTGAGTGTATAACTGGTGCAAAATAGCCCATCATGTTAGCTTCATATGTAGAAATAAGATGAGGGAGTGTTGAAACACTTATTTTAGTTACAATTTAGTAACTCTGCAAAACTGTGATAAGGTTTCAAAACTAAATTAGATTTTAAAACAATATTTCATTTGAATTTTCGGAACAGAAGTTCATTGAGTGACCTTGGAATCTTTTCCAGGGGGGGGGGGGGGCTCAAAATATTTTAGGGGGAGTTGAACCGCCCATAGCGCCTTAACTATGGCCCTGCTAATACGGAAGTACCGAAAATTTTTAAAGCTGTATATGCTTACATAAATAATATGTTTCATATAAAATTGCTATTTGGAATTAGTTGGCAGTTTAAAAATCCTATTACGCAGAAAAAAATTATTAGACTTTCTAATTTTAAATTTAAAAAAAGTTTTTCACCTTTACTTTGTGACCCGGGAACCCCGGGTTCGCTGTACTAGTTTTCATAAAAGGGAAAGAAAACCATACATGGATATAAAATTTGAAATATGCAAAATGTTAAAAGTAATACAGAAAATAAAACACCAAATTTTCCTACATTGGAAATATAACTTTTTGAAATGATGCCATGAACATAAACAGAAACTCCGCACCGATTTGAGAAACTATAAATAACATAAACTATTATGTTTGAAGAGAATGGACTGTATTTTATATGGTGTGAGATCCGTCTGAATGGTTTATATTGTTGAACATCTGTTTTCCATGGATGCCATGAGGTTGTCGATAAGAATTAAGGAATCTTTTTTTTAAGAATTTGACCTAAACGAGCATTTACATCTTATAAGTTACTGTGATGCCAAAGTTCTAGTTTCTAACACCAACAGTATCCTAGAAATTGCAATATTCTCAATAAATTGGACTTAAAACTTTTTCTAGAAAAAAAAAAAAAATTAATTTGTGAATTTAAATTGTCGAATGTTTTAGAAATCGTTCATAACGAGAATATTATATCTTAAAAGTTGCCACAAAAAAAAAAAAAAAAAAAAAAAAAAATTTAGTCATATTAACATTAAAGAATACTCAATTTTAGAACTTTTATTTTTTAAATCGGCTAGGTACTCCCAATGATAACGAAAAACACACTAACGTTATTGCTTTATAGCATAGAAATATAGAATCAAAAGCTATTTATCTTCTATTATATACATAAATTATATAATTAGTGCTAGCAGATGCATTTTTAAATATACATAGATCAAAATAATGCTTCATTTTTCTTTTCTTAGTATTTCTTAATATTCATTTTTCATTTATTTGTATTATTCAGTAAAAAACTCACTTTCTTAAGCCCGAATTACGTCAAACTTTTTATAAAAGCGCCAAAGTCCATATAACAGCGAAGTATTGTGAAGAGTATTAAATACAAGGTAGTAAGACAGTTAGCCAAGCGCAGATAATAAATCTGCCAAATATTGTTCTTTTCGCCCTCTCTCGAAATGGATTTTTTCCGTACATTTAAAAAACACGATTTTGAGTCATCTTATTTAAAATTCAAATAAATAAATAAGAGGAAGCAATAATAGCATAAGTCAAAACATTTTATTTTAGCATCAAGGAATTGTATCGTAGTTACACATGTGGAAAAAAGCTGCTTTTGGCCAAAAAACGTTGTTTTCACTAAATTTGAATCCGATTTTAAAAAGTACCGTGATTAATTAAAATGTTATAGGCAGAGCTGCCAAGTCTCCGGCATTTTGGAAACCGGTATTTTAATACAGAAAATGTTTTATTAAATTGGAACATTCTGCAGATTTAAAAAATAACTTTTCCTATAAGAGAATTCTGCTATGCAATAAGCGGGGGCTTGGCATCTCTGTATAGGAATATTTCGTAATCTACTTTTTAACCTTAAAAAAAGCAACGACCATTTTTCGGGTACAAAAAGTATTGCTAATTGTTCCATTTTGCATACAAGGTACCGATTATAATATTGATACATCTATGGTGATAAATTTCCAATAATTTTTCAAATCCCATTTATTTCATTAAAAATATAAATCTTTTATTCATTTAGTTTAAAGTAAATGGTTTTTAACTAATTTCATAATACTTTTGAAATATCACTTTTCATTGGCCATTTTTTAAAGCATTTAGAAAATGGTTGTTGTTTTCAGTCAAATATAGACTTTGGTTAGTCCGCATTTTATTTTATTATTATTATTATTATAATCTATAAATGATGAAGAAATATTAATACTTAATCCATAACGTACATAATATATGACTCGGTTATCACATAAGTCACCTTTTTTATCATCATAAAAATTATGTTTTTACTGATTTTTATTAACTCAATAGGAAAAATTTTGTGCTTTGAGCAATAGATGTCCGCATTTCATTTATTTGTTAAATTTTAACAAAATTCTTTGCATTTAGAAGAATTTTTATTTAAATAGGAAATCCAAATGTCGCTGTTAATAAAGAAGAAAGTTACAAAAAAAAGTTACAAAACGAGTAGACGCATACTATGAAATATGGAAAAACGACGAATCCAAAAAAGACGTCGTATGAAATATCTTTTAAAGCAAAAAAACGAGGTCTAATTATCGAACCTACTGATTACAAAATGTGCATTACATTAAAAAAAATTAAATAAAATAAAAATACTGCAAATATTGATTTTTTTCTTTTGTGCAGTTTTGGCTTCGAAAGGTGCGCTATGTTGCAAAAAGTTATAAGCGGCTATGAAAACATACTTGGTAAACGTTCATGCTCGGTTTTACAAATAAATATGGCACATATATGCCCTATACACACCAAGATACCTAATTGGTGCCAAAATGGCGTTCAATTGCCTAACATGGTTATCATATAAATGTTATAATAAATTGTTTGTTCTAAAAATATTATCATTTATTGGTTGTTATTTCTTTTTTTTTTAATAACAGAAAATGTTTCGTTTATTCCTTTTTTTTTTTTTTTTTTGAAATAAATAAATAACGTGTTATTGTAGCATGCTATATGTATCTGGTAATCAGAACGATGTTTTCGCCTAATTGGCATAAAAAATCTCGCCAAACCCGGTGCTTATATCTCTAGTATATTATCTCAAGAATTTTATTTATGTATACTATAATTGTTTTTACATGCCACTTACGTCTTCTTGTATATAAAAATAGGTAAGTGGCTCCTTTATGCAGTATAAATTGTATAAATCTTTAAAAAATAACCCCCGTTGCCCCTTTTTGGATCGAATAAAAAAAAAAAAAAAATCAATGTCTAATTCCAGTATTGCTCCCAGGTATGCATACATATTCCAAATTTCAATGTTGTATGCCAACAGGAAATGGATGAAAAATGGGAAAAGATGTCACATATGCACCAGGGTACATAATTGGCGTCAAAATGGCATTATTTTACCTGAGATGGTAACCCGGCTTTATTTATTTATTATTTGTTTATTTACTCATAAAATGTTTATTTACTTTCATTTCCTTTTTTAAATTATATAAAATATTTGTTTTTATAGTTATTAATTATTATTATTATTTTATTTACTGTAAGTTCTTTTTGATAATAGAAAATAATTTAAAAATGTGTATGTAAGCGTTATTTGAAAACGCAGTTTTCGCCAAATGGGCTTTGAAAAAAATGCGCCAAGTCTGATGTGCATATGGCATCCGTGCCGAAAAATTAGTGACCAGAATTGACTTCCACACACAAACAAAATATAAGTTAAAAGAAAACATGCAATAAAAATAAATATAAAGGGAAAATGATGTCATAAAAGAAACTTTTTATTTAAAAAAGTAATTGTTTCTAATTTTCACACGAGAAATATATAAAATATTCTTTTAGCTATAAAAAATGCTATTAAGTTTTTATGACATTTTTTTAATATAAAAAAATAACAATTTTGTTTTCCTGCATGATTAAATTTTAAAATGTTTTATTGCATTCAATATTTCTGAGTGCGTAAATGATTACTATTTACTCCATGTACTGATTCGGTTATCTACGAAAATATCCAGCTTGTGAAAATCACGCACACCAAATTTCTGTGACGTATGCAAATAAATTGTGCTTTTTTATCAGTTTTTTTAATATAACTTTTAAACTATTTGGAATTAATTTTTAAAAGTAGGTGCATTCACCAGATTACCTTCATAGGTACCTTCTGGTACAAACAGAATCGAAATCCGACAAGTACTTTTTGAGATTTGCTTGACGAAAGAATTTTTTTGACTTTTAATATCGTTACGTATCTCTGAGTATAAAGACTTCGCTTCGCTCAGACAATTAATTACTTTTTTTTCTACTATTGTTTGAATATATAAATGTGATTTATTTCTTATTATAAATTCATAGTTGAAATATGTTTTTTTTATGTGTAATTTGCAATTGTTAATTTATCCATTTTGAAAAAGAAAAAAAAAATGTTTTTCATTTGTGTATAATTATGCTTTATTTTAAATTGAAAGGATTATTGAGATATTAATAATAGTATTTAATTTGTTTATATTATGTATATATATTTAGTTTATTTTATTCAGGTAAATATCTGGCCAGATAGGTTCATGTAGCTACATGTTATTGAAGTGTCATTTTTATTCATATTATTCATGATATTATTTTATTGTTTAATGCTTTATATGTCAGTATCTGAAGATTGAAATTTTTTTCTGTTTTATGATTTGAGTTATGATTTAAATTAATGTTTATTGTAAGAATTTAGTTTTATTGATTTATCATTATGTACTCTCATGAGTCCAGGTGGGGAGTGTGTGGGGAATCATGTTTTAACGCCAAAAGGGCGATGAATCCTGATCTTAGTTACGCGTGGCAACCCCTCCCCTGGGCTCAAGATATTTTTTGTTTTGTTTATGTTTTCAGAGAGAGAAAAGAATTAATACGCGATGGTGTTATGACAGTCTTGATAGAAGAATAATTCTAAAGTATATCGAATTTCATGTAAATAATTGTAACATATGTGTAAATAAGATGTACAGTTATGTATAATGTGTATAGAAGATGTAAATATTTCTTCCAATTAAAAAGAAATAAGAAGATGCCCGTTTTGGAAATTATTGAATATGAATCGCCTAAATTAATTTTGTGTTTCGAAATCCACTGAACCAGCCGACGCGACAACAGCCTTTGTAGAGATCGTCCTCAGTTATCCAATGAATATACATATTTAAAAATGCAAAGAAGGTATTTTTAAAAGTTTCTCAAAGTTTTTGGAAAAAGTAGTTTATGGAAGATAAAAATGATGAAAATTCTTCGCCTCCATTGTTCTTTTCATATAGCTTCAGATTCCTCGAGTTTTTAGATACATAGTAATTACTATTTTCACAGTGTTATGTACATGTTAATATTTATATTTACATAATTGAAATTACCATTATTTTCATTGAATTCACTTACAATATCCATTTGATTGAAAGTGATCTGAACAAATTCGGAAATTTCAGGTTTGTGCACGTTTGCATGATACACTTCATTTATTTTTAAAACCAGATTTCTTCAGTAATGTTTGATGCGAAACAATTTTTCGTTTTATCTTAACTATTAGTACATGCTGGAATAGCACAAATACTAGGGATTTTTAAACAAAGAACTGCAAATAATATGCTATTTTAAAACTTTTCAAAATGATATTTCATTGACGAAGTCTGAGAAATATCTGCGCCATAATATTTAGGAAAAGTGACTGGAAATCGCTCTTTAGGAAAAGCAATTTAAGCTTTGTGGGGCAAACAAATTGTCCTGAGTGTCAAAGAAAAAAAAATATCTCCCCCTTTCTCCACACCCACACACACATACATTTTTAATGAACAATTAAAAATAACAAGCAATAAAAACTGTTATCTTAACACAATACTAATAACACAACTACTTCATTTAAAGGGAAAAAATCCTCTAAAATCGCTTTATTCTTCGAAAAAAAACATTTTCGCTAGTAAAAATGTCCTACTTTCAAGAAATGTGTTCTGTTCTGACCAAAATCAAAAAGTTTTTAAGCAGAAATCTGATTATAAATGGAAAAAATAGGCTTTTTTCTATTGTGAGAATTCCCTTTAGCACTCGCCGTGACGTCATACGTACCGAAACCTTGTTCCCGGAACTAGAGGGAAATGGCACCCCCCTGAGGCAGACCAGTCATTCCTTAATCTACACCTAATAATCTTGTCCTACATCATGATTTCATCCCGTAACTCGATGACGTAGTCATATTGAATTTTACATTATAACGTCATTTTTTTTATAAATTTCAGTCTGCCGAGGATTTGTGCTAGGATATGCGCAGGCAGAGAGAAATATTTTTAAAATACTTTATTTTACTTTTAATTTGGGACCAATTTCATCCCATAACTCGATGACGTGAAAGTGACGCCAAAATGGCGAGTTGGCACCCGCTGTCACTCATATCGTACCAAAAAATCACAAGGCAGACCAGTCATTCCTTAATCTACACTTAATAATCTTGTCTTACATCATGATTTCATCCCGTAACTCGATGACGTTGTGTCTCCGCCGCCCGCTTTATTTGTTTTGTATCATTAAATTTATGTGAATAACTTTCAAAATACACTACGGTCATTAAATTTGCTACACCAGGAAGAAATGCAGATAACAAAATGATATTTATTGGACAAATATATCATGATAGAAATAACAAGTGATTACATTCTCAAGAAATTTGGGTGCATGGATCCTGAGAAATCAGTACCCCAGAACAACCACTTCGGGCAGCGATAACAGCGCTTACACGCCTGATCATTGAGTGAAATAGAGATTGGATGGCACGAACATGTACAAGTACAGATGCCCATGCAGCTTCAATGGGATGCCACAATTCATCAACCGTAGAGACTGGCTTATGGTTACGAGCATGTCGCTCGGCAACCATTGACCAGACGTTTTCTATTGGTGAGAGATCTGAGGGACATGCTGGCCAGGGCAACAGTCGAACATTTTCCGTATCAAGGAAGATCTCTACAGTTCCGAAAACATGCAGTCGCAGTCGGGCATTATCCTGCTGAAACGTAGGATTTCGCAGGTCTCGAATAAGGGGTAGATCCATAGGTCGTAAAATATCAGAAATGTAACGTGCACTGTTCAAAGCGCCGTCAATGCGGACAACAGATGACCGAGACGTGTATCCGATGGCACCCCATACCATCACGCTGGTGATGGGCCAGTATTACGATGACGAATGCACGCTGCCAATGTGCTTTCGTCACGATGCCGCCAAACACGGATGCGAATGCGACCATCATGATGTTGTAAACAGAACCTGGATTCATCTAAAAAAAAATGACGCCTCGCCATTCGAGCACCCAAGTTCGTCGTTGAGCACACCATTGATGACGTTCCTGTCTATGACGCAGCGTCAAGGGAAGTTGCAGCTATGGTCTCCAAGCTGAGAGTCCATGCTGACGCAAACGTCGTCGAACTGTTCATGCTGAAACTTTTTGTCTTGCAAATGACCCTATTTCTTGACTCAGGGCTCGTGACGTGGTTGCACGAGTCATTACGGACATGCGGATAATATGCCTGTCTTCTTGGCTGCTAGTGATAGGAGATACTGTATTTTAGCCGTCGGAGAAACTGTTTATTCTTGTAAATAAAAATTAAAAAGATTTTTTAAAAGTTTTTTTTTCGTATTATTATAAAATTGATGTGAATAGGTTCCAAATTTTTTTATTTATAAAGTTTTAAAAAGCTGAATTAAAAAAAAAAAAAAAAAAAAAAAAAAAAGATTTACTAATTTAAATACAGTTTATCGTTTTTTTTCTTCAATTACAAATTCGTTTTTAGTACACTACAAGAAATGTGGTTCGACTTATACACAATAATTTAATTTGAGTTGAAGAAATACAAAAAGAAAAGAATAAATAAATAAATCTCCAGACATTCAATCTCGAAATATTTTATTTGAAAACGTAATCGTAAACGGTAATATTAATAAAACCTAGTATATAAACAAATCAAAAAAGACGCTGTCAGAAGTGGGATTCGAACCCACGCCCACATTCGTGGACCAGAACACTCAACCCTCTCCCAGAGAGGAAGGATAATCCTTGAGTCTGGCGCCTTAGACCACTCGGCCATCCTGACATGCCATTTACAGTCTTACAATAAGAAAAATTATAAACTTTCGGTTTTATCTGTGAGTGTTGATAAGTTTATCGCTCATTGCATTTACTGTGCTATCATGTAGAATTCGCCCGGACATGGCGTGGCGGCCAATTTTTTGCCGATTTTAAATTTCTAAATTTGGATTTATTCAGCTATCTTTGTTGTCTTTTTTTTTTAAATGTATTATCTCTGAAACATTTTCGACTGTAATTTCAGAATATATGTTTTTTGTTTATTTAATTGTTTTAAAACTTATGTATTTGCTATCTGCTAACTATGGACTCTTCCTCTCCCTTTCCCTATTTTTTTTCTTTCTTTCTTTTTTTTTAACCATTTGAAAAATGGTTGTTGTTTTCGGGAGAATGGACCCGATGATGTTACCACTTTTGAATGATGTTACCACTTTTGAATGATGTGGTCACTTTTGAATTTAAATTAATTTCTTTACTTTTAGAAGAGTTTTTATTTGAATTTAAATTAAATTCTTTACTTTTAGAAGAATTTTTATTAACCATTTGAAAAATGGTTGTTGTTTTCGGGAGAATGGACCCGATGATGTTACCACTTTTGAATGATGTTACCACTTTTGAATGATGTGGTCACTTTTGAATTTAAATTAATTTCTTTACTTTTAGAAGAGTTTTTATTTGAATTTAAATTAAATTCTTTACTTTTAGAAGAATTTTTATTTGAATAGTAAATTAAAATGGTTAAAATCATTGTAATAAAGGAGAAAACTAACAAATTTAAAAATGGGTAGACGGAAATTAACAGATACGGAAAAAGCCGAAGCCAAAGAAATGAATGAACGTGAATATCGCATTCAATGATATTAAACACAGTCAACATGTATAAGTTGCTTATTAGTTTGGCGATTCGTATCATTTGGCGAAATTGGTCGACGGGATAACTGAGTAATACTGTATTTGGTTTGGCGCAAAAACGTCTTTCAATGCAGAAAATGATAAAATCAAAAGATTATTGAGCCGCTGAAAACCAATTACGTGTTGAAAGGCGATCACGAAAAAGGAAGCAATTTAATGCCGAACCGATTAATTGTAAAACATCATGTCGCCAGGGCGACCAATCCACTAGCCATGGCGTTTTACTATCGGTCGGTTCTAACCAGGAAAATTTGAGTGCCAATAGTGATTCTAACAAGCCGGAAAATGTTATAGCTATTACTCTTGATTTTCCACCACCTAAAAAGAAAACTAAAAAGCAATCGGCTTGGGAAAAACTGGGAAAAAACTTTTTTGATTCGATGTCTGATGGACCCATTCACAGATGCATCTGCTGCGATCGATTTTGGTTTAAAACCTCCATCACCAAAATTCTGCTCTGTAAAATCAAACAATATATGCCAAAGTCTTACAAGTATAACAGTATATGCCAAAGCTGTATTTTAATAATGATTACTTTTGCACCAACAATGTTAAATAGTTTGAAATGTTTCTTTCGTCGCCAACTTTTATGCTTGGCGACAATAGAGTGATATAACTTAAACGAACCGTACCTTCAAATTGCAGCATGTATAAAGTCATTTATAGCAGTGGCACGGATAATACACAATAAAACAACTGGTATTTAGCTTAAAATGATAGATGAATGTATCGAGTGAAACATTTTTCAAATGGTTGGGGTAATTTCTTAAATTACAATTATATTTAATTTACAGTAAGGTACTATTAAGTCAAAGTTAGGTTACAGGCAGGTTATGGTTACGGTAAAAAAGTTTACGGTTAGGAATTTATCGATAGAGTGGACATTATGCATGATTTGATTAAAAATAACACTTACTTTTTTTTTCTTTTTTTTTTTCTTTTTTTTTACAAATAATATTTGGAGTGTTGATTTTCAGTTTTAAAGTTTGTTGTTGTTTATGTTTAATTTCTGAATTGTTAAAAAATTAAGTATAAATTGATAATAAGTGACTAGTAAAGAAACAAGATGGCGGACTCCCGGCGAATGAGTAAAACCGCATACACAATATAAAGTAATTCGCTACTACTCTGTTATCCCGTCGACCAATTTCGTGAAATTATACAAATCGCCAAACTAATGGCCAAATTACACATATTGACGTAATTTTTATTTTAAACAACGAAAATATAAATAATTAGTAGAATATTAATAAAAATATTAATGAAAAATCGAAATATAAAAATCATTTAATGATATTTTAAACGCGTGAACCGTATTTAATGTCATTGAATGTGACATTCATGGTCATCCATAATTGGCATTTAATCTTATACCTTGGCGATAATTTTTTGGTCAACGGGATAACCTAGAAGTACCAATAATTCAAATTACGAAATTTAGATTTTTCTCAGGAATTTTTTATGTAAACTTCTTAAGAAAAGTTTCCCAAAACCAAATACTTAGTATCAACATCCACGTTCCATCGACGATGATAATGACGACTTTTTGATAAACATATAAAGATGTATTTTATTGTATTTGAAATTTTTAATTAAAAAAAAGTTTTTAGATATTAAAACTAAAATTGTTTAATTTTCAAATGCAATAGTAAATTATACATATGGTAGAAAAAGCTGGTATAAACGAAATAATAATAATAATAGAGGTAGACAGAAGTGGGATTCAAGTTAAAATTAATATCTTCATTCACTTTTGGTTTTATTTTTGACTGCTGATTAGCTCCTATTTCTCTTATTTTAAATTTACAATGCTATTTATCAATTCTCAAATTAATAATATACATATATTTGAAACTTTTTGGGTATGGATCAAATATCTCTTTTAAAAGTCCTACAACGCAAAGAAATACTGTATTTCAGCAGTCTGAGAAGCTGTTTACCATTGTAAATGAAGTCTGAATAAATTTTTAAAAGAATATTATTTTTATTTATTTATATATCTATTTTTAAATATTATTAAATTGATGTGAATAGGTTTCAAAATAGTTTATTTATGTAATTTTAAAACGTTGATTAAAAAAAAAAAGTATGATTAGAAACGTAGAAAAAAATGTTTACCAATTTAATGAAAATTTATTAATTATTATTATTATTATTATTATTATTATTATTATTATTATTATTATTATTATCCTCGATTACAAATCATTATTTAACACACTACAATAAATGTGGTTTGACTTATACACGATAATTTAATTTTAGTTGAAGAAGTATAGAAAAAAAAAGAAATAAATAAAATTCCAAACATTCATTCTCGAAATATTTTATTTGAAAACGTAAATATCTTGATAAAAACTAGTATATAAACGAAGTAAAAGAGTCACTGTCAGAAGTGGGATTCGAACCCACGGCCACATTCTTAGACTAAAACACCCAACCCTCTCTCAGATAGGAAGAATAATCTTTGAGTCTGGCGCCTTAGACCGCTCGGCCATCATGACATGTTCAAAGATGGCTTACAATAATTATTTTCGCAATAATTGTTACAAAAATAAATAAATAAATAAATGAATAAATAAAATAAATACCGTATTTTCGGGCGTATGAGCCGCGGCGCATACAAGTTTAAAAGTTAGAAATATGCCTAGTGCGGCGCTTCTGCCGGAGCGGCGGATACGGTGTTTACTTATCCCTTGTTTGGAATTTTCCCAAAAATTCTGCAAAGTCGTCATCAGTACAAAAATTTCGGAATATTAAAAAAAAATATCGCAAATATGGACAAATAATCAACAATAATAATAATAATATAATATTGACAAATAATAATAATTTTCGTAAATCATTCGCAAAAAAATAGCAAGCTTCAAAGATCGGAGAAAAAGCAAAAATTTTATCAAAAAATCGGGGGGGGGGGGGGGAATGCGGATTTTATCAAAGGATCGCAGAAAATTACGAATATCGTGAAAAGATCGCGAGAAAATGCAAATTTCGTCAAAGAACTGTTGAAAAAACGCATATTTCATTAATGTATTGCTTGAAAAAAGCATGAAATTTGTTAAAGGATCCTATGAAAAGAAAGTATCTCCTCTTAAAATCGAGGGAAAACGAAGTATTTTATCAATAGATCATACAAAAAAAAAAAAAAGAAGAAGAAGAAGAAGAAGAAGAAAACACAAATTTCGTCAAAGGATTGCAGAAAAATATGAATTTCCTCAAACGACCGTGCAAAAATGCGTATTTCGTCAAAAGATCTAGGAAAAAAAACCCATGAATTTCTACATAGAATTTTTCGATTTTGTTTACAAGATTTTTTTATTATTATTTATTTATTTGGATACTTTTACTGTTGGAATCGGTTTCGAAAGTGAAAATATTCCTGTATAAAAAATTAATAATAATAATAATAATAATAAAAATAAATAAAAAAATCCTGCCAAGAAAATTGAAAAAGTAAAAAGCGACCTTAGTAAAGACCGATCGCTAGCTAATGCAAATATAAATAAATGTAACAAAATTGAAGTATAGTATTATCGTGCCAGCTAGATATTTTTTAAAATGTTTTCAATTATATTAACATTAACATGCGGATGTTCTAAAAAGAACCCCCGAGAATGGCACGTGTTTATCTAAATTCCTCATTTTTTTTTTTTTTTTTTATTTATCATTTCATTATAACACAAACGAACATTAAATGAAAATTTGAATGAAAAACAAGTATTTATTGAGTAAAATAAATAACCAAATAAAAATTGTTTGTTTTAAATCTTCGTGAAATATTTTGGTTTAAACTGTTTCTTTTTTGCATAGCAAAACATTTATAAATAGAACGCTTATCTGATTTTCACGGCGGCCGGCGTCTAAAAAATCCGACTTTTAGTAGCTAAATAAACAATCATGTCATGATAATGAGATCCAATGAATCTAACAGTGGACTTTTTTATGGATATCTATAATCTTCTTAAAATGTATTATATTTTAATAAAAATTTGGTATATAGCCTAATTTATTATTATTGCGAGTTGCTGAAAATTTAAACAAAATCGGTCAATTAATAATGAAAAAATATATATACATATTTTTTTTTTTCATTTTTTAAAGCCAGGAAAAAAGCTTTGCATTAAGATTCATTTTCAGTTCATTATTTATGTGTGCTGCTCGAACATTTTTCTTTTCAAAAACGCAAAACTTTCAGACTTACTGGGATCTCCTTATACTTTTAAAGGAATACAATCTGCACGAGTACTCAAATGATTTGGAATTAAAAAGCGTGTTCCTTTTTTCAATAAATTTCATCTTCAATTTAAATATTTGAAAATCGCAACAAAAATTTAAAAAATAGCAGAAAAATAAAATATAAATAAAAAAATAAAAAAAAATCACAAAAATTAAAAAAAAAAAAAAAAAAAAAAAAAAAATTAAAAAATTAAAAAATTGCAGAACAAAATGTTAGGTAAAAAAATTAAATTGGATTCCTTTTACAAATATCAAAAATTACCATGAAACATGTATAAAATCGCATTGAAAATCTCTGATGAATGTGATTAAACTTTGTTGAAAGGAGGACAAAATGTGTTATATTGGGATTAGATATTAATGTAATTATAGCAGGGTTCGAAAAATTTAAAAATTTTAAGGTTCCCAGATGAAAAATGTAGATTCCCTGAAAAAATTATGTGCGAGTATTTTTACGAAATTTGCCGTTTTATCGCGATTTTTCGACAAAACCTGTTATTTTTCAAGATTTTTTGACGAAATTTGAAGTTTTGCGATCTTTTAATGATTTTTGCGTTGCATCACGCAATCTTTTAACGAAATTCAGGCTTTTTTGCGATCTTTTGACGAAATTTAACTTTTATCGTAATTTTTTGACAAAATTTGTCGTCTTTTGATAAAATTTACTGTTTTTTCAAGATTTTTTTTAACGAAATTTGCCGTTTTTATGCGATTTTCTCATGAAATTTGCGTTTCTTCCCGCGATCCTTTGATGGATTTCGGGCTTTTTCTGTAATATTTTGACGAAATTACGCATACCAGGGGCCGCTTAGGAGCTATTCTTTTGGGTAATTTACGTGTTATAACGCATCTGCCGCATCGCTGGCAGTCACGGCGACGTCTTAGGCTCACGGCCGGGAGCTTGAGTGAAATAATATACGTTCCCAGAAATGCTTTCTGAGATCTCGGGAACGCTATTTTTCGAGCCCACAGTTATAGTAATAATTTTTTTATTAATATTAATGCAATTAATAAATATAAAAAAAATCACTGCTAATTGTGATATATATATATTTTTTTTTTAAATGAAAGATTTTTTGGGTGGGAGGGGGAGAATTAAAATATGATTAATAAAAAAGCTAAAATTAAAAAAAAAATCGAAAATTGTAGAGAACATAATTATTGTTCTAGATTAATTCTTTAAACATGATTTCTGCTTCGAATTTCGAAAAATCTCCGTGAAACAGTGAAAAAACTATAAAATCATATAAAAAAAATCACGAAAAAAATGGTTGCACGAATTCAAATTAAATTTTATCGTAAAAAATATACAAAATATAATATATTGTACTTACAGTTTGAAATTGGATTCATTTCGCAAATGTAAAAAAATCTCCCCAAAACGCCCCCCCCCCCCCCAAAAAAAAAAAAAAAAAAAAAAAAAAAAAAAAAAACCACGAAATATAACGCAATTTTTAACATTTTGATGTATTTTCGTAATTGCGGTGCTTACGGTGGTGCGGCGCTTCTGACAAATACTTATTTTATTTTAATGTATTTTGGGAAAGTGCGGCGCATACTCCCGATAATATGGTAAATAACAAAATTATAATTTAGCAAACTACAACGACTATTTGAACAATGATATTTTCAAAGACTATAATTTTAAAGACTTATAAATAAGTTCTATATAGAAATTAATAATAATAATAATAAACATGATTTTTATCATGATCATAACAAATCATATATTACGTACGTCATGCATTAAACATTAATACGTAAAACGTAAATATGCATATTGATACAAACTAGTAAAAAGCACTGTCAGAAGTGGGATTCGAACCCACGCCCACATTCGTGGACCAGAACACTCAACCCTCTCCCGGAGAGGAAGGAAATCCTTGAGTCTGGCGCCTTAGACCGCTCGGCCATCCTGACATGCCTAGTAGCCGGTTATAATAACAAAAATTATTATCTTTATTCACTTTTGCTTTTATCTGTAAGTGCTGATTAGTTTTAATTTCCCTTATGTTTTTTTTTTTTTTTTATTTACAATGTAATTTCTCAACCCACAAACAAATATATATATATATATATGTATGGAACTTTTTGGCCATGGATCAAGGAGGTATATTTACTATCCAATTATTTTGTGTTGGAATTAAATACTGGAATACTTTTCGACCTTATGTTATTACACATCAAAATCTTTGACCTTTTCTTTTTATTTATTTATCTGTTTATTTATTTATTTTGGAACTTTTACATCGGTTTTCGTTGTCAGATGTGAGCGACAGACTTCTACAGATTTGCAATAGATGGCAGCACTAAATCTTGAAGTTTTAAGCAATCTACAGTTCAAGAGTATAATTATTTTATCTTTTATAACTATTTTAAATCAGTATTAAATAAAAACCGATTGAAATACCATTAGAATTCTAGATTTTGTGAAGTTATTATTATTAAAAGGCGAATTTAAATATATTACCCCTTTAGTAAATTGTCGGAACTTTAGTTACTATTGCTCTTATCTGAACTCCTGCAATGTGTAGAGATGTAAATGTTGTTTGTAATTGTTGAAAAAATAAAAAAGATATACTTTAGTTATAGTTAGAAATAGAAGTTCGAGAACAATCTTTGTCTAAAAAAAAATAACTAATTTCTTTTAAACTATCTTTCTTACTTAAAAGTTTTATGTTGAGAAACTCTAAATACCAGGGTCAACACTAGAGTGCACCACCAGACATGCAATACATGGAAAAGGGCCCTTTTTTTAGCCAAAAAATATCAATGAAGAGGGGGGAAATTGTAATTTAGCAATTTACAACGACTATTTGGAAAATTATATTTCAAAGACTAAAATTTCAGGCATATAATTATTTAGAAACTATATAATGCGCCGTGTTTGTCGACTTTTTTGGTAAATGCAGAAAATATTGCAAAAAATGCTGTCAAAGTTGCCAATTTGAACAAAAATTTTCGAATCTGGAGGCCCCACCAGTGACCGCGAGGTTCTGACCTCCAAACTGGTAGACGGTAGGTGTTGGGCTCGAACCCAATCGCGACCGTCGGCCTAACCGTTCGAAGTTTTCCGTGGTTTTCTTCGAACCTTGCGTAAATACGGGTTAGGTTCCCTTAGAAAGACCCCCACGGAGGGCAACCCACCCCATTGGGCCTATATCCCATAGCGTAGATAATCGGCCGACATAAATACACCAACACCAACACCGAATCTGGAGATCTCAGAACGAAAAAAAATGATTGAACTGAGAAAATAACTGTCTATAAATCAAATTCTAATGAATTGGGCAAAAAATTACATCACACGGCATCTAATAGATCACTTCAAAAATCATCCCAGCAAGTTTCATGTTTCTACTTTTAAAAATGAGTCTGAAAATGTATCGAAAAATTTCGAGCTGCTGAAGGTGGAAAATCATTTTTTAGAATGTACCCTTAAGGGTGTTCTTAAATCAAAAAGGGCAACTTTGTGATACACGCTTTAATTTATTTTTGTTCGGAAATGCATGAAAATAGCAGGTGTTATTATTCAGAAACTGTCTAATTGCACTCAATTTTCTGTTTTTTAAAAAACTCAATAGATTTTTCATAACAAGCCTTCAAAGTTGACACTTTTGAGCACATTTTCCGACGAAAGCAGAAAAACCGGTCGAAAAGCAGGAGAAAAACGGGTTTGCTACACTGTAAAAAAAAATTCAAGAGGTTACTAAAAATTCTTTAGTAAATTTGTATTCCACAGTATTTTTTAGTAACCATTACAAACTTTTTTTTTGCAAGTGAAACAAGCATTTCTTTTGTAAACTGAACAAAATAATTTTTTGTATAACTAACTTAAAAATTTTTAGTATGAGCCACCAAGAAAATTTTAGTAATAGCTCCAAAATTGTTTTTAATAACCTTTACGTGCGCCCGAAGGACAGGAACTGCATCCAAACTTCTGAAGCGATAGATTTTCGGCAAAACCGCAATAGATGGCAGCACCAAAAATTCTACCTGCTCTGACAGGATTTTCATAATCCCTTTATTAACGAGTACTTACACTACATACATTCGGGACGTATTTGACGGTGTCGAACCCGGGACCTCTTAGCCTGGAATCCGTTGCTATAACCACTATGCTATCAAGGCCACCGCAAGTGAGTTTTAGTAATAGCTATTAAAAATGTAAAACTATTAACTCTATCCATTGCTAACTTTTTTTCTAGTAATTCTTAGAGATTTTCTAGTAACCGACTAAGATTACTAAAAATTTTTTAGTAATTACAAGGATCACTAAAGTTTTTTTAGTAGATCGACCCTTTTTTTTTTACAGTGTACCTGACGAAATAGATTATAACTCGATAGGTAATTTAATTATCATAAATGGAAAAATAAGTTCGATTCGAAATCACTTCCATAGTCAGGTATTCCAATTTTGTATATTTCTGTTAAAAAATGAATTTGTAAGTGTGTCAAAACGTTTTGCGCTTGTTGAGCGGAGCAGTTATGAACACCCTTAAATTGTGTTGAAACATTTTAAATGCCATTTTCTTAGTCAAAAGGTTGTAGTATTTCTCTAATTTATTCTCGCGCGCGTGTTTCGTTTCTAATTATCACTCCATTGATGAAGGAAACGCTATTTTTGAAAGAAAATAATTTATACCAGCCACATTGCAACAACAACTGCATAGCAACAAACGATGTCTGTCTTTATTATTTGTGAGTCTTGTGAAATGTGTTATTAAATGTTTATGTGGTTGTTTTAAATGTGTTATTTATTCAATAATACGCAAACACCCGCTAAAAGGTATTTTTATATGCAATCCTCACTTGCGCTACAGTGTTGTATAGGTTTTATAAGTTTCAACACAAATCAAGTTTGTACAATATATTTCTACAACAAAAAGAACACAAAGTTTTTGCACTGAGCAAAAGACTGTACAATGAAACAAAATCTGATTTAAAACTTTGAAGATCTGCATTTTTCACACTACAACGTTTTACACTTGCTATATAAGAAGTAATAATGCTTTATAAAGTAGATCGTTTCTCGTGTCTCAACTGGTAGACGGCCCCACCAGTGGCCGAGAGGGTCTGACCTCTCAACTGATAGACGGCAGGTGCTGGGTTCGAACCCAATCGCGGCCGTCGGCCTAACCGTTCGCAGTTTTCGTGGTTTTCTTCGGACCTTGCGTAAATACGGGTTAGGTTCCCTTAGAAAGACCCCCCCCCACGAAGGGCATCCCTCCCCATAGGGCCTATATCCCATAGCGCAGATAATCGGCCGACAGAAAGTACAACAACTCAACTGGTAGACGGCAGGTTCTGGGTTCGAACCCATTCGCGGCCGTCGGCCTAACCGTTCGGAGTTTTCGTGGTTTTCTTCGAACCTTGGATTTCCTTGCATAAATGAGGGTCAGGTTCCCTTAGAAAGACCCCACGGAGGGCATCCTACCCCTTTCGAGCCTATATCCCACGTGTGGATAATCGGCCGACATAAAATAAATCGAACCAAACCGTTTTTCTTGAAAAAGATTGCCACACAAAATTTTCACTTTACTATTTAGAAACAACAATGTTCGAGACCTATTTCTACAATTAGTTCGCAACAGAAATAGGCCATGAATTTTATTATTTGGAAATAGCGGTGTTAAAAATGTATTGTAACACTCTTCCGGCCAAAAAAAAAAAAAAAAAAAAAAAAAAACAAGTTGAATATTGATTCTGCCATTGCAGAATTCAGTTTCGCCTCCGATTAAGAAAAAAAGATTCGATAGAGGTCTTTTAGAAGGACGACCCCGTTTAGAATGCAAAGGACTAACTTAATTTTTCTTGTGTTTATCAATATAATAGCAAACAGAACGGCATGAAATACCCAATTGATTAGCAATTTCTCTCTTGAGACATTGGAATTGCGGAATTATAAAGAGATACAATTCGGCGTGCTACTTCTTCATTGACTAGATTCATCAAAAACGGATTTTTATTTTAACTTAAACATTTTGTTATAGACTCTGAGAAGAAGGAAATGTATTTTAACAATAAAATTGCATGAATGTCTCGTTTTAACGGCCAGATTACGAAAATAGTCGTTGGGGGCACCGTAATACTTACCCTCATGGATATGCATGTGAAAATAAAATATGTAAAAACTATATAAAGTGCATTGCAATTCCAAAAGAAAATTTAACCGTATATTTAAATATTCTTAATATACATAGTAATGCTCCATTAATGAATTGCTGATGAACCCATTCCGACAAATTATGTAAAATACCAAACTACACAAGTAGAACCGGATTACGTAAAAGAAACATCCTTATAACTCCAAAAACAATAATCATATTAACTAACAGTTTACTGCGTCAGATTAAGCGTCTCATTTCCAATTAAAACATATCTTTGAATTGAAATTTGAAGAGAATACAGGGTCATGAAAAATCGAAGAATGTGGAAAACAGGATTATAAATATCTCGGCAACTTATCCGACCGACTTCGTTCTTGATGCAAAATTTGTGTTATTTTATTTCCTTTTACGTCCTTTCCTTAAAATAAAATAAAAAAAAAATCGAAAATTTTTATGTACATTTCATCAGAACGAATTTTTCGAGAGTCCGAAAAAAATAGTTCCGGATAATCGAGGTTACTGATATTAAATAGGCTTCGTCCTATTCTTACTTACTAAGTACATAGAAAATTTTAAGTCTCTATCTCCATTTATTCGTGAGATAAAACGTTTACAGACAGACAGACAGACGGACGGCAATTTTTTTTTTCTAAAATAATGTTTTTCGGAATCTCCAGTATCTGAAACGTGTAAATCCGTCAAACGACGATTTCAAAATGATTGCAAGACTTACCGTAAATTACGTATGATAGGTAAGTAAAAATGGGCCACATTTTTTGACACGACACTTTTTAGCTTGTCTGAAAGTAATACACTGTTAAAAAAAATTCTGAAATCCACGAACATTTTTTTCCTGAATTTCACAGAAAAGCTCCCTTATAACAACTAAAGGGTATTTTACGTTACAAATCACAAAGTTCCATCATATTTCCTGAAAAAAAAACGAAACGGATGGAAATAAAAACAAAAAACGGAGACACTCCGCTGTATGGGGAGCTCCATGGCCGAGTGGTCAAGGCACCACACCGCTAATCGCCTGTGAGCGCAGATTGTGGGTTCGAGTCCCATTGGCGCCATGGAATAATGAAACATAAAAAATTCCTTTTAAATTACTTTTTTCTTATTAAAAATCTTTTAATTTATTAGCCGAAAAATAAATAAAGAAATAAATAAATAGTGTACGACAATATCAAAAAAAAAAAAAAAAAAAAAAAGTCTAAATAAATATGCCCAGATGCGATTGGCCAATTCGCGAAATAGATATAAGCACTCGGATTAATCCTTTCTAACTTAATTGAAAGTGTCTATGAATTCAAATAGTCTAGACGTCAGCCTGTCCGTGATCTAACTCGAGTAAAGTTTCTGGTTAACTTGTAATTGTCATCGTATTTAGTTTATCAAATTATTTCGATAATGAAAGGGAATTGTGTACTATTTTTGGTTAATTTAGTTGGGTACACAAAAATATTTAGTTTCAATATAATCAATGGGAATCTTTTTTACTGTACATTTTAATGTTACATTATCTTAATTACAAAAAAATTGGTACCTATGCATCATAGTTCAGATGTTGGCCAAGGCTTCCCGGCCAGTTCGCAAATTGGCCGGTCAAAACCCGAAATACGCTATTCATTTCATGTATTTCGGGTTTTGGCCAGGAAGATTGGCCAGTTCGGGTATTGGCCGGCCATTTCTAGAATTGGCTAGACTTCGGGTATTGGCCGCAACATATATATTGTAAAAAAATTGTTAATAAAAATTTTTATTAAAAAAAAACAGTGGTTTCAAACAGTGATTTTTTTTAATTTAAACTATTTAAAAAATTAAAAATGATTTAAAAAAATAATAAGTATTATGCATCAGTCTAAAATAATCCGTTTACAAACATTCTAAGGAATATATTTGAAAGGTTGGTTGATTTTTGACGTCCGATTATCTACGCTAGGGATATAGGACCAGGGGGGAGTGCCCTTCGTGGGGGTCTTTCTAAGGAAACCTAACCCGTATTTACGCAAGGTTCGAAGAAAACCACGAAAACTCCGAACGGTTAGGCCGACAGCCGCGATTGGGTTTGAACCCAGCACCTGCCGTCTACCAGTTGAGAGGTCCGAACCTCTCGGCCACTGGTGGGGCTATATTTGAAAGGAAATCTTTAAAAAGCACAACAGATTATCCCACTAACTCATAAAAGACATACTTTGTACCGTATAGCATCAGCAACTTTGGCTCAGTTCGTAAGAATTTGTTCCGCAATCTGAAGGTCCCGAGTTCGGTCCTGAGGACGGCGTGAACTAAATTATCCAAAATAGCAATTAAGTAAAATAACATAGCAGCTTAAAATCCCGCGGTGATTTCGAATTCTTTGAAGATTAATCGGTAAATCATTTTTAAAATTTATATTAAATTATTACTGTTATAAATCAAACTTTGTAACGGAAAGTTACTGATTCTTACACCGGAGATTTTCCACAACGGAAAATCTACTAACGGAGCGGTAAAAGTTCGGCTACATTGCTGCCGGTAGTTTCACCTGGAATTCACAGATTTATTTTTAACAGTGTAGCATCAGAGGTGTAAAAAAAAAAACAAAAAACTAATTTTATTACTTACCCATCATACGTAGTATAGGGTAAGTCTTGCAATCGTTTTGAAAATCGAAAATTTTTTTTGACGGATTTACACGTTTTAGATAGTGGAGATTCCGAAAAACATATTTTTAGAAAAAAAATTTTGCCGTCCGTCTGTCTGTCTGTCTGTAAACGCTCTATCTCCCGAACAAATTGAGATACAGACTTGAAATTTTGTATGTAGTTAGTATGTAAGAATGGGACGAACCCTATTTAATATCAGCAACCTCGATTATCCGGAACTATTTTTTTCGGACTTTCGAAAAATTCGTTCTGATGAAAGGCATATAAAAATTTTCGAATTTTTTTGTTCTAAGGAATGGACGTAAAAGGCAATAAAATAACACACATTTTGCATATAGAACGAAGTCGATTGGATTATTAGTTGCCGAGATATTTGTATTCTTGTTTTCCACATTATTCGATTTTTCATGACCCTGTATTTCATTCAAATTTCAATTCAGAAGTATATTTTAATTGAAAATGAGACGCTTAATCCGACGCAATTAATTGTTAGTTAATAGAATTATTATTTTTGGAGTTATAAGGATGTTTCTTTTGCGCAGTTCGGTACTACTTGAGTAGTTTGGCGTTTTATATAATTTGTCGAAATTGGTACATCAGCAGTTCTTTAATATAGCATTACTATGTATAATAACAATATTTAAATTTTGTTTATGAATTGCAATGCATTGTATAAATAGTTTCACATGTTTTATTTTCATATACATATCCATGATGGGTAAGTATTACGGTGGCCCCCAACGACTAGTTTTTACTGTGACATTTTATTGAAACGTAATATCGTTATGAGTAAAAATACGATGTTTTAAATAGTGACGTCATTTTCTCTTCAAATGTTTTTTAAAAGTTACTGTTATTAGTAATATGAAAAAGGCATCTGTAATAATATTGTAATTCTCATTTATCTGGTCTCATTTATCATCGTTTTCCTCATTTGAAAATTTTCTTATTTTGCTTTAGACATTAATTTTTATCATAAATTATTTTCTGTTATTTTATTTACATTATTCATATTATTTCTTAGTAAATGTATTTTTTTTACCTCAATGAGTGCATAATTATACGCAATCCTTTTATTGTGGCTAAATTTTAAGAAAACAATTAACTTTTTTCTTTTAAATGCGAGGACATGTTCACTGATGAGATCAAGCTTCTGATAATGGAAAATAAATTTTTATTATCGAGAGAAAAGCTAAACTGAGTTGCCACCATTTGAAGAAATATCGTAAAAAAGCATTTAAAATTAAAAATAAAATATAAAAATGGAAATAAATTAAAAATAGCTAAAATGGGCACAACTACAAATAAATAGCTTTCATTTAAAAAAATAATTATCAAAATCGGTTGAGTAGAAAATTCAGGGATGATGACACGACATTTTTAGCTTTTCTGAAAAAAATAGCATCGGAGGCTAAAAAAAAAAAAAAAAAAAAAAAAAAAAAAAAAACTTTGAATTATTTTGATAGTATTAAATTTATTATGTTGCTTTGTTAAATTACTTTTGTTATCTTCCTATTTTAAGTATGCCCTTAATATTTTCCCAGCAAGTTAGGTAGCTCAGTGGTAGCATATTTTCTTGCCATCCAATTGGTTCCTGGTTCAAGTTCAAAGCTGCGTATGGGGGTTTGAAAATTTTATCTGAATAGATTTAATTATTCTATAATTTTTTTCTTTTTTCTTTCTTTCTTTCTTTTCTTTTCTTTTTTTTAACTGTTTGGGAAAATAGTTGTTGTACTCGGTAGAGAAGTGGGAAATCTGAAGTATATCTGAATCTTTTTATTGGTTGAATTCTGCAACTTATTTTATTTTATCCGTTGTCTGATTGGTCCATGTTTACTGTCCAAAAATTAAACACTTCCGATTTTTATTTTATTCGTTTTTTTTTTTTTTTTTTTTTTTTATTGGTTTATGTGTAATGTCCATAAATGAAACACATCTGTTGCCATAATGTCGAAAAAGTATTAAAAAAAAGTACAAAATATTAGTAACTTAAAAACAAATTGAGATACAACTTTCAAACAAATTCCATTTAAAAGTACATTTTTTTCTCTATAAGATGGTGTAAAAATTGAAAATGTGCGATGTTTAGAAGTTCAAAAATTTGCAGTACCGAAACTTGCAAAACTAAAATTTGTTTAAAATTTGTATATGATTGGTACAGGAATATTAATTTTTAATCCATGGCGTACGTAATGTAGGACTCTGTTAATACGTAAACCACGTTTTGATCATCATAAAAATTATTAGGATGAGCAAAGCGAATCCTCTACTAGTCCACTCAAATTACAATTTGTCGTACGCTTTACAAAAAAACTATTCAATATTTTAACTTCAAATTAAACACAAAAATAAATTATGATCTGTAGATTTGCAGAATATAATTTTTTTTACAGTAAAACGTTAAAAAAATTATTATTTTAATTAATTTATTTTACATGCATTTCCAATACGGACGCATTTTAGCAAATAAATAAAAAATGAAACGCGTATATTTTCAGAAAAAAAAAAAAGTTTAAATCATGGAGTAAATAATTATAGATAGAATCATGATTAATTTATTAAATAAAACATGTTTTCATTATCCCACAAAATCGTTTGCACAGATGACACTTAAACATTTAAAAAAAATTGTATTATGGAATTTTTTTTTTTTTTTTTTTTTTTTTTGTAAACTGGCAACAAAATAATTGTAAACAAATAAAATTAATTCTTAAATTTGTTATATAAATGAAAAATTAAAAGATCTGCGTGAAGTTGTTGGTTCAAGCTGTTTATAAATATTTTTGCGAAGGTCGTATTGTGGCTAAATAATATCGACTCATTAATCAGAAGGATTTTATAGAAAAATAAGACTTTAATAAGTTCGCAAACACAACAATAATTATTCGTGAAAACGTCACTGCGAGAATGAGAGAGCGCTTCGTTAAAAGGTAATTCCATTAATTGAGTTGCCATTCGCAGAAATTAAAAAGTTCTCCCACGCGGAGAGAATTACAGCAATTCTCATACGCTAACATGTATAAAAACGAAGAAATTAAAATAAAATGTTTTACAGTTAAACATTCATAGTATCAACGAAAGCAGATTTCAAATGTTTTTTCCAGAAAATAGGATTTTGAAGAAGTAACTTTCTTCAAGCTTTCTTCAAATATATTATTCTAAAATAGCTGTCCTGTCAAAGATTATCGGATGTTGATTACAAAGATTGGAAACATGCATATTTCAAACAATTAAAAAACACCAGTGGCTACTTGAAATTGTAAAAACATCTTTAAAAGAGCTTTTAGCTGAAAATTTAAAAAAAAAAATTGTAAAAGTTTGCTTCGAAAATATCTTATTATGCCAGTTTTACATCATAAATAAAAAATTAAAAATCGCCAAAAAAAAAAAAAAAAAAAAAAAAAAAAAAAAAATAACGTTTTTGTTTAATAAAGATGCAAAAATAATAATAAAAAAATATTGTTACTTTCAAATATCTGTTTTATAAAATAATGCTTCGCGAATCCAAACAAAGCATGGCTTTTGCTAGTTATTATTATTTTTTTTTTTAAATGTAGAATTTATTCACCATTTATTTACCCACCAGTGGCCGAGAGGTACGGACCTCTCAACTTGTAGACGGCAGGTGCTGGGTTCGAACCCAATCGCGGCTGTCGGCCTAACCGTTCGGAGTTTTCGTGGTTTTCTTCGAACCTTGCGTAAATAAATACGGGTTAGGTTCCCTTAAAAAGACCCCCACGAAGGGCACTGCCCCTGGTCCTATATCCCTAGTGTAGATAATCGGACGACAAAAAATACACACACATTATTTATAAGTTTAGTCTTTGAAATATAGTTTTCCAAATAGTTGTTGTAATTTCTTATGTTACAATTTTTTTTCCCTTTTCCTTCTTATTTATTGGTTTAAAAAGGGTCCTTTTTCATGTATTGCATTTCTGGTGTTGCACTCTGGTATTTAGAGTTTCTCAACATAAAACTTTTAAGTAAGAAGGATAGTTTAAAAGAAATTCGTTAATTCTTTTACACAAAGATTGTTCTCAAGCTTCTATTTCTCCGATAACTAAAGCATATATTTTTTTTTTTTTCAACAATTACAAACACCATTTACATTTGTACACATTGCAGAATACAGGTAAGAGCAATAGTGGTTAAAGTTCCAAGGCTTGTACATAAGAAGTTATTTGAACAATTTACTAAAGGAGCAATGTTTTTTAATTCGAATTTAATAATAATAATAACTTTGCACAAATCTAGAAATCTTGTGGTACTTCAATCGGTTCGATTAATACCGCTATAGTTATAAAAGAAAAAAGCAATTATACTCTTGAACCATACAATGCTTAAAACTTCAAGATTTAGTGCTGCCATCTTTTGCAAATCTGTAGAAGTGTGTCGCTCACATTTGACAACGATGTAAAAGCTTCAAAATAAATAAATAAACAGATAAATAAATAAATAAAAAGGAATGGATATAAAAAATTTTCTCTTTTTCCATGTTGTTGATGAGTAACAACATAAGGTCGAAAAATATGCCAGATTTAAATTCCAACAAGAAATAATTTGATAGTAAATACCTTCTTGATCCATAGCCAAAGGGTTCCATACATATATTTTTTAAATTGAGAGTTGAGAAATTACATTGTAAATAAATAAAAAAGAAAGAGAGAAATTAGTACTAATCAGCAGTCGCAGATAAAACCAAAACTGGATGAAGATAATAATTTTTATCTTTGCAAGCGAGAAGCTTGGCATGTCAGGATGGCCGAGCGGTCTAAGGCGCCAGACTCAAGGATTTCCTTCCTCTCCAGGAGAGGGTTGAGTGTTCTGGTCCACGAATGTGGGCGTGGGTTCGAATCCCACTTCTGACAGAGACTTTTTATTTCGTTTATATACTAGTTTTTATCAATATATTTACGTTTTCAAATAAAATATTTCGAGAATGAATGTTTGGAGATTTTTTTTTTTTTTTTTTTTCTGTACTTCTTCAACTAAAATTAAATTATCGTGTATAAGTCGAACCACATTTCTTGTAGTGCATTAAAAATTGATTTGTAATCGAGGAAAAAAATAATAAATACATTTTATTTAAATTAGTAAACATTTTTTTCTACATTTCTAATCGGACTTTTTTTTTAATTCAGCGTTTTAAAACTGTATAAATAAACTATTTTGAAACCTATTCACATCAATTTAATAAAAAAAAAATCTTTAGTTATTTTTTTTAATTTTCATTTACAAGCATAAATAGCTTCTCACACTCATGAAACCCAGTATTTCTTTTGCATTGTAGGACTTTTAAAAGAGATATCTAGAAACAATCTCAATACTCTTTTTTAAAAGAGGGGTTAAAATGTTGAAAGGAATTCTGTTCCAAGACAAAATGGGTGCAGAATAATTACACGGATATTAATGTTGAGATTTTTTGTCAGCTACAGGGAAATGACCATTCTTTGCTTTTATCCCTCTCTCCAACCTAGACTCATATCTGATTACTTAAAAAGATTTGCTCATTTGTAAATTATCTGTGATTTTTTTTTTACTTCCTCGTGCATAAGTTGACCCCCCCCCCCCCCACTTTCAACTCCCAAAATTTGTCTAAAATTTTTCGACTTATACACGAGTATATACAGTATGTAAAAATACAGCTGAATTTTCATATTAAGGGTGTATTTCGATTCAAACTGCTTACTTTCCGATTTATTTTTAAATTCATTTTTGCTCTCAAATGCACCAAATTTTCAAATTCTCTTATTTAGAAAGTACACAAGGTACCGTAATTATCGATTCCCTGATAAATGCAGAAAATATTGCAAAAAAGGCAATCAAAAACAGCATTTTGAACAGAATTTTCCGAAGCGGGAGGTCTGCGAACGAAAAAAAAAGGTCATACTGAGAAGATAAATGTTTATAAATCAAATTCTAATTAATTGAGCGTAAAAAGACATCACCCGGCACCTTATATTAGAGGTCTGCACGGGCCGGGCTCGGGCCGATTTCCAATAATGGCATTCGGGCCGGGCCGGGCCTAGTCACTAATCCTTTCGGGCCGGGCCTAGTCACTAATTCTTTCGGGCCGGGCCTAGTCACTAATCTTTTCGGGCCGGGCTGGGCTCGGGCCTTAATTTTTTTTGCTGGAGTATCAGGCCGTGCCTAACTTTTTTTTCCGTACGAAGCCGAGACTGATTCCATTCTTCCTAGTTTTCATGGACCAAAATAATCATTTCCTATTGAATCTTCCTACATGAAAATCCTTTTCTCGACTTTTTATAAATCAGTAATATTTGGCTTTGTCCAAAAATTTCTGCAAAAAAAGCATATACTTTTAAGCCGTCATTAATTTAAGCCGTCACAATTAAACATTAGAATTTATTCCTCTTAAAGAATCGTAGATTACTAGGCGTTTTAAAATAGAATTAAACACACACACACACACACACACAAAAAACATGATTATGACGGATTTTTTTTTTAAACTGAAAACTAAAATTTTCTTTTAAAATGTTCATCCATGCAAAATGAATACAACAATACGGGAGAAAAAAATATATTAAACATTTACATCTTTTAAGAAGGGAATGCATTTTTTTTCGTTCCAAAGCGATTTCGTCTTTGGAAATTTTACCATATATCACTTTTTCGATTTTTTGTCTCCATTACAGGGAATATGGATTAATAATACTAGTGATAACTGAAACATTTACATACAACAAACAAAGATTCATTTAAAAGCAAAAATATCGCAGCCTAATTCTGCATAAATGGAGATTATAAACATGGAAAAAAAAAAGACTAATTTTTTTTGGTCAGAACTCTTCCATAAGGTTAAAGATCAATGTTTTGTTGAAATTCCCTCGAGCCGGGCCGGGTTCGGGCCGAATTTTAAACTTTTTTCCGGACCGGGCCGAGCTCGGGCCAAAATTTTTACTTTCGGGCCGGGCCCGGGCCTGGAAATTTCGGCCCGTGCAGACCTCTACCTTATATGTCTCTTCAAAAATCCCCTCAGCAAGTTTCATGTTTCTACTTTTAAAAATGTGTCTGAAATTGCATCGGAAAATTTCGAGCTGTTGAAGATGGAGAACCGTTTTTTTTAATACACCCTTAAATACATAATTTGATGTTATATACAGATTTCTCGCTGGTATTTTACGAACATTAGCGATTTGGCGAATAAGAAGTAGAAAACAGTCGCCAAATGAAAAGAAATGTTAGTAAAATAGCCTCATCGTGAAACATTGAAAAATCTATCTTTAACCCCTTATTGTATCCCTTTTTTTTCCCAATATGTTCTAAAATAAACTAATTTTTGGTAATTGTTTATAAATTAGAAATTTGACTAGCCTCTACAGAGACTATTAAGAAATAAATACTTTCCAAAAGTCTTCTAAATATTTAAATGTTTCAGATATTTTTTTAGCAGTCTTAATAAAAATAAGAAACAGCTATATTTGATTTACCGTTGTGAAAATAGACACTAAATATTGGTATGAGATTTCGACTTCTAATCGTGAGAAAAATTTGATCAGCCAGTAATGAACACTGAACAGTATGATGAACCAAGCCAAAATCTTTTCTATTTAGCGTTTGATGTGAGTAATTTTAATTGTGCATTTACTAGCGCATTGATAGTGATTAACTGAGAACGGAGAAAAAATTATCGCATGTCTTTAGCTGCTGTTAAACTTAATTGGTGTTGGGTCTTTATACAGTGGTGCAGCCAAGGGGGTGGTTTTGGGGTTAAAATCCCTCCCAGAGCTAAGAAAAATCGCTATAATTGCCGCCTATATGAATCAAAACCAAACTTAATATTTAAATGTTTTGGCTTATTTTGGAATCCTCCGCTTTATTGAATCAGATTTCATTTAATAAAGTGATTCAATTAAATGGCAAAAATTCTTCTTAAAACTATGAAAATGCATATTACATGGATTAGTTAAATAAAAATTGGTTATTTGAACTAAATCACTTTTGCTAAAAGAATGATGATTTTCTGCCACACAGATGCTCTTTGAGTTTAAGTATTATACAGTAAATATTCTAATTAATACTGATTTTATTAAACGGAGACTCAAATAACCGGTAAACTCTTTTATCAGGAACTCACCCCCCCCCCCCCCCCCTCTAAAACCGAAATCTGGCTGCGCTACTGTCTTTATAAATAGAGCAATTTAAGTAGCATGACGCGATTGAATATTTAAAGCGACATCAATTGTTTCTCACACACAAACACACAAAAAGAGCAGAAATTCAACACTCATAATTTGGCAAATTTGATTGCACATTTATTCGCCAAATGAAACATTTTGTCGCAATTTGGAACAATGGCGAGCGGCAGTGAGAACCCTCGTTATATGTATTCATTAAATTTGTCCTAATGAAATTATGGGGATAATCTATATTTTTCATAAATTAAAAAAAAAATTTTATTGTGTATACTTTTTTGCTAAATAAGGGAACGTTCATAATTCGCAAATTAAATATATTGCTTTTCATTTGTCTGTTAATTATCATCTCATAGGACTTCATAATTCTACTAGTGATCTGTTTTGTTTGTTTTAAAATAAGTGATTAATTTTTTTTTTTTTTTTTTTTTTTTTTTTTTTGTTACGTATGTTTAAATACAGTGTATCAGTTGGTCTTATCGGATTTTCAATTTTTGGTAAATAACATTTTTGCAATGGATTTATTTATCCCCCCAGTCCAGAAACAAATATTACGAGGGACCATATAAACTAGTGAAAATTACCATAAAACATCTCCAAAGATGTATCAGCTTATATATTGATGCTATGATATGCATGCAAGTATTAAAAAAAAAGTCTAGAAGTAATTTTAACAATTCTAGAATCATTAAAGGTTGTTATTTAGTGTCTCCTACAGGCGACATCAGGACTGAAGAAGTTATAAAAGTTAACATATGTATAATTTTGTTTTTCATAGCTGTTGCAAAGATGAAACCACACACTTTGTTTGATTTGTAGTTTATTTGTAGTTATATAGTATTTGGGATATGAAGAGTCTACTACAGTTCTACAAATTCCAAATATTTCTTTTAATTTATTTTTTTCTTGTTTTGTTGACATATATATTGTTTTACAATTAATGGTTTTATTATATATGTATGAATTAGCATGCATAGCACCTCTGAAGAGTCTGCATGCTACACATAGATTTATGGTCTCTGCATTTTTAAAACCTGTTTATTTAATGTACCTATTTATTTATTATTTTCCTATATTATTTTTATATTTGTGATTTCAATTTTATTATTACAAGGTAAAACCCATCGAAATTCGACGGAAAAAAAAATACTTAAGAAGAAACTATTTCATTGATTTATAATAAACCTATGGAGAGGTTATTTGCTAATAGTAGACTCCCTCAAATCTTCAATCCTAAAATTCACAACTCTCTAAAATGGGCACATAATTTAAAGGTGTAAACAATGAAACATTCAGTTCAGATGCAGAGAAAAATTTGACTTTATATTTATATCAATTCC
Source organism: Maratus speculifer (assembly GCA_964019185.1). Classification (NCBI taxonomy): domain Eukaryota; kingdom Metazoa; phylum Arthropoda; class Arachnida; order Araneae; family Salticidae; genus Maratus; species Maratus speculifer. Next base: position 71,551,766 of record OZ025290.1, on the reverse strand, counting down.
ATACATGCTTTAAGTTGTAATTTTCATTAATATTACTCAATTGATGTGTTTTCCTGAAGAAAGAATAAATTTATTTCGGAAAATATTCAAGATATTGCTGACATCACAGGTAATCATGATTTTTTTTTTTTTTTTTTTTTTACCTAAATACTTACATAATAATTTTTTTTATTTTATTAAGTCTGGCTAAAACTGAAAAAAAAAAAAAAAAAAAAAAAAAAAAACTTTCTTATTTTATGATTTTGATGTGAATTAATAATGTATCTTTATGAGACAAGTTTCATAGGAAAAATACATAGTAATTATACATTACATACACAATTATATATTAAATAAATATTTAACTATACATAATTGATTATTAACTTGACCTTTACTTTTAATATTTTAAAAAGTATCTAACTTTTTGTTATTTTAGTTTATTACTTATCTTAATATGTTATTATATTGTAAACATTCATTATAGTTTTGATTTCATTGCTAATTACATTCAAATTACTCTTTAAAAAACATAAGAATGAGCAGAAATCAGCACAACCTCTGGTCCTATGCTGTGCGGACTTAAGGGAGTCTACTGTATCTTGTTTGCATTTCGACTATTTTATTTTATTTTTATTTTATTTATTTATTTTTTGCATTGGATAGTTGAGGTTCATCTCTAGATCAGTTAAAGATAGTACAGACATCAGTAGTTAAAGAGTAAAAAAAACTTTTTCTCTTTACTCTTTTGATTTTGGTAGCAGATATTTTTTGTATAATGGCAATTTCCTTTTTAGAGACAGTTTCAAAAGTGAAAGTAACTTTGTAAAAAAAATCTGCAAACCAAATCAAAAAAGTGAAAAATAAGGTAGCGTAGAGATAGACCTCTGATATCCAATACACTAGATTCACTCAAATCCGCAAACCTAAAATCCACAACTCTCTAAAATCTGCACATAATTTACGAATGTAAACAATGAAACATTCAGTTCAGATATAGGGACAAAATTTGACTTTTGTAGTTTTATATCAATTTCAAACATATTTCAATTTATAATTTTTGTTAATGCTAGCTTCATGTTTTTTCTTGAAGGAAGAATAAATTTTTTTCTGAAAAAATTCCAGATATTGCTGATATCAATGATAATCACAAACTTCTTACTGAATATATTTATGTATTAATCAAGCTTTTTTGGTTATTAAGACTGACTAAGCCTGAAATAAAACGTCCTAATTTTATTACTTTGATGTGAATTAGCATTGTACATTATTTATGAGGCAATTTTCATTGAATAATTTAGGAAAATGCATTTCATCTTTCTAATGAACACTTAAACATGCATTATTAATTAGACCTATGTTTTTAATAATTTAATCATTCTAAAAATTATCTAAATTTTTATTATTTTAGAATATTATTTATTTTAATGTTTTAATGTATTGTAAGCATTCATTATAATTTAGATTGCATTATTAATTACATTCAAATTGCTGTTTAAAAAATGTAAACAAAGCAATGACCAGAAATCCATAAAATTCTAAAATCCACAAAACCTCTGGTCCCAAGCTGTGCAGATTTGAGGGAGTGTACTGTAATAATAATAAAAAACTGTTTAAAAATGCCAAAACAGAAACAAAATAATGTCAAATAACATACCCACATATTTGGCATTAGCTCGCAAGTGTCTTTGCCTGACGGGATATGAGCCTTAAGAATAAAAATGTGCCCAGCAGTGTCCTTCCCTTTTTTAAATTTGGGAAAACTCTGACTATCATAAAAAAGAATAAATAAAGGAAGACAAAAACAAAACAACAATCTAAAATTTATGAAATGATTTATTACAAGACACTTTAAGAATTATATACAGTTATATATTTACAAAATGCAAAGTGGCTTTAAGTAGCACCAGTATGGACAAGTAAACAAGAACAGGCTCACATAAGCCGGATCTGGACAAAATGCTTGGAAATATTTTGCATGATGAGTCTCTTTCACAATTACAAAATAAATAACAGAAACTCTATTAGATCTGAATAATGCTTTTAAATAAACAGATGAAGAACCTCCAAACTCAAATCATTGATTTTTATATCATAGCGTACTAGTTAATACAGATTCATTTAATTAACAGATGTTACATAAAAACTGAAATAGTTTTAATTAAAGAAGGCTGCAGAATGCTAATTTAATGAATCATAAAATAATCAAAACTATTTATGTAAGAGAAATACAACATAAATAATAATAATAATAATAAATAGACTAAGTAATTACATAAAACAGTAATTGCAAGAAAATCTTGCTAAAAATTAAATTTATCCTTTAACATAATATCAAAGGGTAAGACCAGAAAGATGCATAAATTTAGAATAATGATGCCAAATGCCTTTAAATCTCTTTAGATTCCTCTAAAATATTTTTTTCTTTATTTATATTTCCTGTCACAATATATAGTTTGCTCTTAAAAAAAATGAAGAAAGAATAACTTTTTATGAAAGAATATAATCATATATAAAAAAAAAAAAAAAAAAAAAAAAAAATAGTTGGTAACTTACGTAGATAATTTCTTTTTAATTTTATTATGAACTCAACTATTGAAGATATAGATGTGTTCAATTACTAATAGTCATTTATATTCTTAATTTTTTTTTTTCCCCTGAGTATATTCCAGAATTTTTTTTTTATAGTAAGATTCCTGTTTACCATTAAGTGTAGTATTACTCATCTTAATGTGAAAAAAAGAACTTATCTTAATGTGACAAAAAGATGTAATTTAGTGCCAGAAATAATCTTGAGTATTAATCATTATTTATTTATTATGACCTTTATTTGATGAGTGCTGTGCAATAAGCTTTACCATTAAAATATTCCAATTGACAATGACAGAATTAAGTCTTGGGGGAAGAGGAGGGCGACAATATATTTTTTAAGAGAATCGTTTGAAAAGTCAGTGTCATATAATAAATAAAAATACTTTTTAATTATTTAATGTTACCCGTTAAAAAAATAAAAAGAGTCATAGAATTGCAGAAGACTATTCTTAAAGCATTTATGTATTCAGGTCAAGAACAAAATGCAAAACATTTAAAGGGGCTTTATATTTTTCAAAGAAATTCAGTTTTGGAATATTATGCAAACATACTAAAAAGTATGTGCATTACACATACTAAAATGTAATTATAAAATTTTGAAATGCATTTTGATTGCAACTGTACAAGATTTTCTATCAAATCAAGGGTGCCGGTGTAGGAAAGGGCAACCCTAAGGACTCAAAGCCCACCTCATTAAAATAAAGACAAATTTTTCTGTCTCTATTATTTTCCCACAATAATGTTTGATAATTCATCTCTAAAAAAAAACAATTTTGTATAAAGAAGCATTATAAACATAAATTATATTCCTAACTAAATATTGCAAGTCATGTTTTTATTTCAAATTTTTTAAACTTAATGTTTGAAACCTTAAACATGGAGTTTCATTTCTTTCTTATTAGTACAATTAAACTGTCAAATAATTTCAAAGGATTTATGTATTGTAAAATAGAAAATACGATTACATGCACTGATTTCTTTTAAAAGTTTTTATATTATATGAGGGGAGGAGACTTATTCTGTCTCGTTCAACCTCCAATTGTCTAATAATTTTAACTCTCTATAATTTTCAATCACTTAATTAAATTAATTAAAATATTGAAATGGGCATTAATAATTTGTATTATTAATTATTCTTATAAATATTTTTTAAATTATTGATAATCTGTGTAACTTGATACTTGAGCCCCTCCCATAATATTTTAATTGCAATGCTACTGTAACTAAATTAAAATGCAATAAAACGGTATAAAATATCAGTTCAGTGAATAATTTCCAAATTATATGATTCATTAAAATAGACTTCTGCCATTACACATAGCAAATAAAGCTCTTTAAATATTAGAATTAAAATGACATTTACATCTGCATATAATAAAAATACTTCAAAGAATTTGTATGCTATATATTCACAACATGAGCGTCAAAGCTTAACTTTACATACCAGCAGCATATAACATGACATTAAAATCATTGTAATACATAACCAACAGCTTTGTAAATGTGTGTAGGCACTTAAATATCATATTAAAATTTAATTAAATCATGAAAACTAAAGATTATAAATTTTTATAGCTCATAATTTATTTCTCATCAATCATGCATTAGTCTTAAATATCCAAATCTTGTCACAATAATCATAAAAATGATATAAATATCTAAAAATGAATTTTTAAAAAATCAGTTAATTTTATATTTGAATTAAATTAAGAATCTGACCCTTCTGCTTATCTTGTTTCTAATATTTGAAATAGAGTCAAACCTCATTTAAATCCTATTTAGTATTTTAATTTAAGGTACCATTATAGGCATCATGATTTTTGAAATCAAACTCTTAGTGTAAATTATAATAGGAAATGTAATATATTTAAGCAATATTATTTCTGTTCTTCGTCTACACATGCACATAACTTTGAATTAAATTTACAAAATTTTCACATTGTTAATCAGTATTTTAGTAAATTTCCAGTCTTTTCTTTCTTTCTTTCTTTCTTTCTTTTTTTTTTTTTTTTTTTTTTTTTTTTGAATTTTATGTTTTGTTGCATATATAAGTGACATATATTTCTGATATAACAATATATACTTTTGATACGAGAGAAATTATCAAAATTATATTTCAAAACAATATATCAAAAAAGAAACAATATAGTCAATGCATCTTTTACTGTTTCAGAACTTTATATATTTTCAATATTCAACAAAATTGATATAAATGCATCTCTTTAATTTTTAAAATTTAGGCTGATTATATTTTGATGTTGAAAGAACAAAGAATTTTAAATAGTTCACAAACCTAAAAACAATTTTAAATGATATAAATGAGGCAGGTTCTGGATTTAACTTAGACTGATAAAGAATAAAATCAATAAGAAGTCTATGAGAAGTCACTGAGAACTAACTTTATGAATGCATCACTGGGCTGTATTTGTTGTTCTTTTTATATATATATATAAAAATATTTTGCATCCAGAAATGAACACACAGGAGAGGGGGGGTTGACGACAAAAGCTATTTGCAAAGTAATTTCGTATGCAGGATTTTCTGCAGTTCCATATACTGACCTTCGATTTATCTGTTGTGCTGATCCAGAGTATCAGACCAGATAAAGTTATTGTTTAGGTTAATTGGGTGAAATAGTCCTCTAGTGTTCGTGTCCGGGATAGCTCAGTTGGTAGAGCATTGGCGGCTTCAGCCAATACATCCCTGGTTCGAATCCTGGCCCGGACTTTTTTCACCCAATATTGAAAAATGGAATAAATTACTCTGTTATAAAAGCTATTTAGTTAATAATGTCAAACCAAATCTAAGGCTGGGTTTACATCGTTTTTACTTTCTTTTAACTTAAAGCTCAGTTATCTTTATCATTCTCTAATTGTTTGTGGTTGATAACAAAAAAAAGGGAGGTTCAACTATGGAAAAAGATGGGAACAGGACAGATCAGTATCTTTTGTCATACAGAATGATACTTTAATATATTTGAACTTCAATTGAAAATGAAAGGCACCGCCTTCCCACAACAAAAACGTCAAGTGTTCAAATTTATGTCGATTTGAACTTTTAACTTTATAATTTTTAACGTACCTTTAAGGCACCGTGAATTTCATTAAATAAATTTAGCATGAAACATTACATACATATAAACAAATTAAGAGCGAAATCTTGACAACTGAGGTTTGACAATATTTCAAATAAACATAAAAACTGAAAACAACTAGAAAAAAAATGCTTAAAAAATGTTAATTGGTGGTATGCCAATGTGATAAAAGCTAAAATATATAAATTTAAAATTTTCAGCAAAAAGTTTGTAAATTTTTGCTTATAAAGTATCAAATTTGGATGTACATTTCCTTTCCAGTTCTTCAAGTTATTTTATTTTACACCATAAATAAATAAGGGCTATTACTTTTGCTTTTGAATATTATCTCAGGATATTTTACTTTTAAAATGATTTTAGCCCAATTAGTTTTACATGCATCTCTCATTTAAATGTTTTATTAAAAAAGCTTCTCAAAAGAAAATATATAATATGGAATGTAATACAATGAAAACATGAATTTGTGTTATTTTATGTTTATTAATCAAAGATTAGCTGCTGTTTATAAGATATTAAGTATGGATTTTTTTTCCTTATAATAAACTTAGGAATTCGTTAAATAAAATTGTTCTATAATTTAGATTTTAGAATAGAAGTAAATGCAGGAAATTAAAAAAAGCAGTAATATATCTACATTTATATTCAAGCTAAATAATCTTTAGAGTTAGAAGCAATTAGAATATCTGAAGTAATAGAAAAATCAACTTTTTTTTTTAATTTTCAAAAATATATATGTTCAAACAATGTCTGTTTATAGTATATACTTAAGGAATTAGTAGCAGTATGATTTTTCTAAGTTAAATTGACTGTCTTTTAAATATTTGATACGTTTCATTTCTATACAATTATAATTGGTACCAGAGGTATAAAATTTTTTAGTGTGTGCAGAGTTTTAACATGTGTAATTAGAGATGGTATACCAGTTGTGTGATATAAACCTGGCACAATGGAATGCTTTATACACTGGTATTAATGACTATTAAATCATTATTAAATTAATGAAGAATTTTTTGGTGTTTAATAAAAAAGCATGAATACAGTTGTAGACTTTTTAAAAAGATATGAAAAAGTACTCAGTAAAAATGTTCAGTATAAAATTAAAAAAGGAAGTACAAAAAAAGAAAATGAAAGTGAATTTGGCACAAAAAGCAGCTGCACTATAAACTGCAGAGAAAAAGTGATAATCAGCTGCCACACATGAAGTTATCACAAATTGTTTGACAGATTTTGCTCTGCACTCACTTCTACAAGCCTTTGATCAATGAGTCTATCTACATTCATGAATGAATTTGTAGTAAGAAAGTACTTAGTTTTTATTTTATTTTATTTATTTATTTATTTTTACATGTAACAAGTTATTAATTTCATATACACTAATTTTTGTAAGAATCTGATATAAGCATACATAAACAGTGTTAACTGTTAATGCACACTTCTATAAATACATTAATAAGGTCATTGCAAGATTTTTTTTATGCACCCTTTCTATCAGTATAAAGATCTGTACTGACAGCTTTCTTGATTGTATTTTCTGGATAAATATAACCATAAATCGCCACCACATATACATTAATTTCAATATATATAAATGATAAAACTTTCCAAATAAAAATTACATTTTGAAGATTTCGCTGACATCTTAAATGGTTAAATGGAGTTTGATGCTTAAATATAGATTTTCTTTTATTAAGGTTCTATTTAATGAAACAGAAGACATATATAGTACATTAACTTTTTTATTTTTTAATTAAATTTCAACCAAAAGCTAAAAGAAAAGTTTAAAGATTCCACATTTATTAATAAATACTGAAATAAACACAGATTCAATTCAAAAGAAATTTTAAAGCTTAAAATTAAGAAAATAAAGTGTAAAAATATCCTTGCTTATTAATGCAGGTGTGTATAGTTCATTCATCATATGTTTAAGGAGAATAGGGATAAAAATTATTAAAACAACATGAACCACTAAATAAACTGTTTTTTAATATGTAATACAAAGAGTCAAAAGAAAATGCTGTCTTAGACTATAGGCATTTCATAATCTAAATTATATGAATAAATGCCAAGTAAATGCAATTGAACTATTACTGCAATTAAGATGCTCAACATATGATGTAACCTGTTGTTAAATATGCTGGATTTTGAAATAAAAACAAAACACATTTTTATAAATTATTTTCTTCTAACATTTAAAGTATATGTCTAACAACATGTAGTTTTTAATTTTAAATGTAGATAGAATATAAACATTTGTTTTTAGATTTTTCTCAGATAGTACATGAATTTATTTCAGAAAACTACTATTAAAATTTGAATAAGCCATAAAAAGACAAAAACAAAAATTACAAATGGTAAATATTTACAATGAATGCAAATATTGAAAATAAAATGTAGGTACAAGTAAATGATTACCGCAAATAAACTTTTGTAAAGAAAAAAGCAAATTATACAAAAGTGCTCTTTTTTCTTTCTACTTTTTTTTTTTTTTTTTTTTTTTTTTTTTTTTGGGCCTAAAAATTTGCAAAATGAATAATTTTGATTTTAATAAAGTTGATAATGCTTCATGTAAATTTTTATGTATAAAAAGTGTTTGCTAAAATATTTGCAATGTTCATAGTTTTCATCTTTAAGAAGTTTGATCTTGACTAAAGAAAAGAATTTTGAGTCTCCTTATATTTATCTTTATTAAATACAATAAAACTGCAATTCCATCGCAAATCTATTAACTCTTTCCCTTGGTATTAATTTGTATGTCTCAATTTTATATTTAAATATGTTTGTTTTTTTATTTTATAAAGTTTATATTTAACTGTTTTTTTTTTTTTAAAGAAATTACAAATAATGGAGGTCTGATATTTATTTCACTATATAATCAGATATAACAAATGTAGAAAATGAATTTAAGATTGCAAATAAGCAGCATTTACTAGCTTGTTTATTTATGATGCAATATCTGATTTTCTATTATATCTGGGGGATATGTCAGGGCTCAGTGAGTAACATTTCTTGGTTAGAATTAAACATTTTTGGAGTATCAATATTTTTATGATGTCAAGGGTTTTGCGGTTGTCTTTATAAGAGAGAAGCTCACTTTTGCTGAGGTAGTCTGTATTTGATTCTTAAAAATAATAGTCAAAGAGCTGACAGCAAAAAAACCTAAAGTATTGAGCAAAGGAAAAAACCTTTATTATTATGGAAAAGTGATAATAAGGAAATCCAATGATCCATGTCTGTTGGAAATGAAGTGGTGCATAAGCCAAAAATTAATACCACTAGTGGCTTACTCGTAAGCTTATCATTGTGTTTGCTGTACAATCATTTCATACCTTTGATTGTATGGTAAACACGATGTTTATGCACCACTTCACTTCTGGCAGACATGGATTATTATATTCCCCTATTACCACTCTTCTGTAAAATATAGGGGGTTTTTCTTGTGCTTAATACCTTAGATTTTTGTTCGGTCATCTCTTGGACTATAAGTAGAACCCAAACCGCTTATTCAAATCTTTGTAAAAGATTTACACCTTTTATTCCTATATCCCATTACATTATATTTATTGAAAAGAAAAATCAGCTATGAATTTTGCAGGAAATTTTTGGCAGTTTTATGTACTTAAATTGCAAGAAGTAAATGCCTAAAATTAAATGGCTATAAGTGAGTGGAGCAAAATCTGTCTTGAGAAAATGCAGAAGGTTTAACCTCGATACCTTCATAGTCAACGTCACTGCAATTGGCTTCACTATCATCAATTTCACATACAGCACCGGAAATATCAGAAAATGAGGCATTAGTAGAAGTATAGCCTCCAACTGACATAGACATAGAGTCCAAGCCTGGGGCATCAACTGGAACATGGAAACCACGTCCTCCCTGAGGTGGAAAACCATAAGTCATTACTTCATCATCAGAGAGATCAGAAATTTGGCGCTGGTCAGCATTCCAAGTATGATCTGGGCTTGTATTGGCTGTACTGGTAGTGTGGGTAGGAAGGTAAGAATTAGGATGTCTTTCATATTTATGAGGAGACGTCGGAAGACTATCAGTCCCATCATCAGCAAAATCTAAATCTGTCATTTGCAAGATATTTTCGAAATTTGGCGCAGGGAGATTATTATCATCAAAATCATTATCATTATTTTCAGAATCTCCAACATATTCAGACTCCGCTCTCTCAAATTCTTCACTTCCAGATTGGTTACTTGGCAACTTATGATTCCCTATGAGGTTACTATCACCATCCTTAGGCAGCAGTTCAATCTGACTAGCACGGCTGTTTGATTCTGTACTAGGAACACTAGATGAATCTCTGACTTCTTTTGTTGACACCTCAACTATATTCGATAATGGCTTTTGAGATGCAACAGCCCAATCAGAGCAATCCCATATATATCCTATAAAAATAAAGCAAATAAATATACCAGAAAAAAGTAATAGAACACATATTTATGGACATACAAAATAAATATACACAATGATGAATTATTTATGTAATTTAATATCAATTTAATGATTATCAAGGAATGAATGTTCAACACATTGAGTGTCATGTCAATCACAGGTGTCTGACACTTTAAAATATGATATAAAACTAAAAACAAATATTGTTTTAAATAATAACTGAAAATTTATTTAAATTTTTATTTATTGCAGGATTATACTTCCTTAATAATAACTTAAACAACATTTTTTTAGCTTTATATTATATTTCACAGTGTCAGTCACCGGAGAGAGATGCAGCCTGAACAAAAAGTCAGTGACCATGAAACTCAATGTGTTAAGAATCCTCATTAGACTGAACAGTTGAAACAATAACACATTAACTATTGCACTATCACTATTATGCTAATACACTAATACAAGGTGCCCATTCTTAGTGTTAACTAATAGCAAATCATCAGTTTTACAGATATATCATTTCAGTGTGGAAATGCTTCAAATGTTTTTTATTAATAACAAAAAAGTTATTTTTTTTAAACTATATTATTAAAATTTTTATGCTGAATTTTATAAACTTTTAGCACTTAAAATAGAAAACAATTTTTACTGCAAGAAAATGCTAAATACAGATAAAATAGTATTGGAATATAGTAAAGTTTGGTTATAGTAAAATGGAAGTTTTCTTGTCTTATTAAAACATGGAAAAATATAGCATAGCTTTAAATATAGCATTAGAACCCAAATAAAGTATCATATAAAAATTTCATACGACCACTACAAATGTGGTAAATCGAAGAATGATGATTCAGGAATCACAATCATACAGAAGTAGAGATTATGCTAAGAACACTCATTGTTTTGAGATGCCAGAGGAAGCAGATGCTACCCAAGTACTTTTATTACCATAATTTCCAGTGTATAAGCCGAAGATCAAACAATTATTTTTGGATCTAGAAAGTTTGTTCAGTAATTGAAGAGAAATATTTACCGCAATCTAAAAAATTAAATTTTATTTTAAAAATTAGGATCTCACTGCAGTAAAAGTGCAAGCAAAAACACAAATAAAAATTATAAGGGATTACTTTAGATGTAATCAGATACTACATATTTATTCTGTAAAATTCTAAATTTATGTCATAAATTGATTTCTTTTTATGAATAACAATTATGCTTTTTATTAATGAATGTATACAATAGATTAAAAAAGCATTTCAATATTTTTATTTAAATACTGGCAAAAATTAATGTAATCTTAGTAATGTTCTCTTAGTGATTTTCGATTATTCACCACACCACCGTTCCAGTGAGTGATAGATAACAAAAAGTTTACTGTATAGAAAAAAAAAAAAAAAGGCAAATTTTTCAGTGGGAGGAAAGTAAGTGATTATATAGTAGTTTTAAAACAGATTTAATTTATAAAATTGCAGGTATATATAGTCTTCCAAGGCCATGGAAAAAATATTTCCAGTCTGAATTTGATTTGTAAACTACATGGCACAGACTCTTGCCCCCAGCCCCCGCCACCTCCCTCCTTACACACACAAACCATAATTATTATAGTTCAGTAAAAAGGATTGTATAAACACTAACTCTAACTTTATTTGGTTGTAATGGAACTTCACTGAAACATTGTAAACTGACACAAAAAAGAATAAATAAATAAATTAAAAAGACACAAAACTAAACATTCTAATACATTTAAGAATAACTGAAAACAACAATTAGATAATGACAAAAATAGGTTTGATAAAAATAATACAAAAGACATAAAAACAAAATAACATGAAACGTTTTTATATATACATGAAATTGGTTAATAGATTATATGTTGAAATACCATGCATGATAAAATTATGTTAAAAGTGAATTTAAAAAGAATCCATGCAAATATTAAGTGAAAAGAGATTTGAAGTAAATTTACAAAGAGATTTTCTTCTTAGTAGGGGTAAAAGACAAATAAATAAGTATGCAAAGCCTAATGTTTGAAAGGCAAATTTATGTATAAACTTGTAAAAGAAAATGATTGTGACTAAGAATTGTAGAGACCTATAGAAAACTAATTTTCAAAAATTAGCCATACATAAACTGCAATTATTTTTATATATATTTACTTATTTGATATTTTCATAATTATTTATTTTATCGACTGCCATATTAAAAGAAACTATTTCAAAAATTTCTGCACTGAAAATTTCACATGAATTGCACTTGTTATTTTGCATCAACATTAGTACTTTAAGAGTTTTCTGCAGTTTATTATTTTTTTTTTTTTAACCACACTCATAAAACATTTTTTTTATCTGTACATGTAGAAAAGTTTAAAATATTTTAAATTCAAATAATTGCATTGAATAAATTTTCTTCCAAGAAAATATTAGGTATTTTTCACTAACCATTGACTAAATCTGAATTTCAAAGAATTTTTTTAGGCTATAAAAACAGAAAATGTGCAATTTATTGTAAAAAAAACTGTGCATTATCAGAAGTAAGTTAAATCTATCAATTATTTGTAATTTAGATTTAAATTTTCTATGTATAAATGTGTTTTATTCTTATAGTTCAAATACTGGATAAACATGTATTAATTTAAGAACAATCTTAACAAATTACATTTAAACACATCAAGATTACAGTGTTGAATTCAGACATTCCTATGAAGGAGGGATTTGTGAAGCTCCAGGTGGGACATTGTGGAATTCTGGGATAGGGAGGCGGGGGGAGGGAATTGCATTTTCAGATCATTAATAAATGCCAAATCTAAAAACTTTTGGGGAGAATGACCAACCCCTGAATTCACCACTGTTTCAATGATTTAATTAGACAATCAAAACAGCAAAATTAAATGCTTCAATAATATGAACATTAAATAGCTATTAGAAGGCACAAGCAACATATTTCAAACAAACTAGAATGATTGAATGCAAGTGTAAGATGCATTAGTCTTAAAAGATGTGCATTGTTAAAAAATCTGCATGTATTATTAATAAAAGTGTAGCCTGTGAGATAAAATGTGTAAAAATAAAACTAAAATATTAACATCTATACATCCATGCTTCAGGCAGCAAGGAGTGAAATTCATGCGAACAGATCTAAAAAGAAGAAAAGAATTTTTTAGCTTTTAAGTACCTTCCGCAGTGTTTCTCCTGGCACCTGCTTTTTCAGTTGCTGTATGAGAATGAAGACAATTATTAGGGTCTTAAGAATGAATCATTAATGATTCAAATCAGTGTTAAATTAAAAAAAAGTAAAATGTTGGACAACGATTTAAAAATTTTAAAATTAGGCAAAAGAAGATCATTTTTACTAAGAAATTATAGTTAAATACATTTTTTTTAAAAACATATAAGTTTTATTTTCTAAATTTATATGAAAAATAGAATATAATGTTAAATAAAAATGAGTTGAAAACTTTGTAGTTAAATTCTATCAAAAATATTTCTGTTTTAATTTTTTTTTTTTAATGAAAACATTTTTCTTTCTCCTTGTCCCCACCCTTTTTTTTAATTAAAAAATAATGATAATGATAATAATAATTTTAATTAAACTTAAAAGAGTATAAAATAGCTTATTATACAAATCTTCCTTTTTTAATATTAAAATAAGACAAAAGTTCTTGTTTTTTTCCTCCATAATCTTTAAATATATGAAATGTAGCATAAATAAAATAATAATGACAGTAAATAAATAAGTAAAGCATTCATATTGAAATTTGAGTTACTTTAACAATAACCTGCAATAATGATTTTCTTAGTTTGATAATTGTTAGCAAGCCTTTTTGCACAGCCCCAATTATTATAACTCAAGGTACTGTTCAAAATTATAAGTTATATTGATGCTCAATTAGATACTTGATGAATTTTGTGGTCCCTGGACAAACGGCCGGTTTGCCTATGTATTAACATACCCCTACTTATTGCAACTTTTGGTTCACATGTGTGTCATTAAACAAAAAATATAAATGTTTCAAAACAAATAAGAATATTAATCAGCATATTAAAATAACATTAAAAGAAAAATAAATAACAGAAATAAATCATCATTTGTATTATAACTGTTAAAAAAATTGCATAATTCATGACTGCTAAATTTCAATCTGTAGAAAAGTTTCTAATTTATTGTAATATATTTTATAAATTTACTGTTATTGAAAACTTTAATTTCTCATTTCATGATATTCTTGAACATGGAAAAAATAAACAAAATTTATAATTTAAATGTTACCAGATGCTTGTTTAATATCTGCACAAAACAGTTTAGAAGCTTCATTTTCTCAAAAATCTATCTGCTGTTAAATCTAGCTATCTAATGTATTGTTGCAAAGAACAATGAAAATTTGCATTATTTTTAGAGTTTAATATTCATCAGTGTTATACATAGATATTTACAATTATAAAACTCTTTACACAAATAAATTGAAATTTCTTTTTGTGGAATTATAAATTAAAAAAAGTTCAATAATATTTAATCGCTAGAGAACTAAACTTTTTACAAATCAATGTAAATAACGTTGTGGCAACAACATGTATTAGTTTTGAATTAGCAGAAATATAAACAACTATAGTTAATTATAGTATCATTAAATATACATGAGGCTATTTAAAAAGTGAATTACCTGGCATATCATCAACTGAATTAAGGCTTAGAACTGAAGGCACGCCAAGGCTGGACGGACCACGAGATGGCACAACTGGAGCAGGAATGGTATTTAAACCAGGAACATCAAGAGCTTTACGAATTTGTAGCTCTTAAAAATAGAGCAATGAAAACTTTATGAGATTAATGCAATTTCAAAATAGAATTAGTTTATGAAATCACAAAAAATAATACATTATAACAGGTGCAAATCTTGTGTCTATGTGTGTATATATGCAAAATTTATCTAAAACATTTCTTTAATGATTTTGACTAAATTTTGTATCTTGCCATTTAGAAATACGAGAAGACCATTAGACTAAGTCAAATGTAAAAATCATTTGTGTGTCATTTTGGGGTTTGTATGGGTCAATGCATTTCAATGCAAATGAAGTATGTAATGATTATTAAATTGTTGAACAGCTGTCAATAAATGAAGTCACAAAGTTGGTGAAATATTAGTGACATTAATGAAATTTGATTTGAAAATCTAATCCCAAGATTACTAATTACAAATCCCATGTTTGGTGCTAATTGAAAGAATATTACAAAACTTGGTGATATTTGGGGGGGTAAAAAATTGGGCTTCATTTTCTGAAAGAATTTCCTAGAAATTACAATAGGAGCCAATATATGTTTCAAGCAATCAGGTTATATAGAATGTAGAATGTAAAATTTAAAAATATGTACAGTTTTAATATTGTTTCTGAAAATAAAACTGTTATAAAATAAAATTCTTTATAATCAATAATACAATAAGATTTTAATGTTATATTTAAAACAATGCTAATTTTAACTGAGCATAACTCAATTTTCCCCCTGTTGGTTGCAATAAATTACACACATACAGATTTTAAAAGGGGCACAATAACTTGAAAATACTAAAGTTCAATGAAAATATTGATTTTTAGGTTTTTATGCCAAAACAATCCATCTGTTCTAAAATAAATCTCTGCAAGTCTCATTGTCTTACTCAAACTAGAGCTAGTTTTACAAAATATTTGCTAACTGTCTGGAATAGGGAAAGAATTTTAAATGTATTTATTTTAAATTTTATCATTGCATTTTTTTTTTTTTTTTTTTTTTTTTTTTTTTTTTTTATCATTGTTTGCAGTGAAATTTTTGCGTTTTATAATTGGGACATTATTTTATTAAATATCCTGTATATTTAATGCATAATTGAGGAATTCATTTTAAGTGTTATTTTCGTATAAGAAAAAGAAGTATATGTTTCTAATAATGAATACATTTATGTTACAAGAAACATAGTTTGAATATTGTACAAGAAAAATAGGACATAAAATTCGTTAAAACATATCAAATTACATTTGTAAAAAAGTTTTTTTTTTTTTACCTACCTTTTGGAACTTTGCTTTCATAGAGCTTGCTTTTTGATTTTAAATGATCCTTTTCCCAGTTTTCCTTCTTCATTGAGTCGTTGTCTGAACTGGACGGAGGAGGTGGCACCAGAGCAGGAATAACACTGGCAATGGAAGGCTTACTTATATTCTGAACATATTCATTACCCTGGCGTGGAAAATTCTCCAAATCATCGGCAGCACTTCCATAGCTACGAACTGTGTCAAAGTTGTTGAGGGCATTTACAGAATCATGGGTGCTGGGCGTATAGGAGGCTGGTCTAGGTGGAAGAGGAGGGGTGGTGAAACTAGTTACCTCTAAGTTGCTAATTTTACCAATTCTGTTAAGGTTATCTTTCTCGAAAACAGAGTTTTTTAAAAGATAATCATTAGCTTGTGAATCTAACACTTCATTGTTTGGTCGCAGTTGCTGCCGCTTGTGTCTGTAACGCCAGCAACATACCAAGACCATAGCAAGAAGGAGAATGAAAATAATGACAAGGGAAATTCCTATAATCTCTTCTATTGTGGTATTCCAACTAGAGGAAGTAATGGAGGTCGTAAATAAATGTTCATTGCATAAAAATCCTGTCATATTAGGAGGACAATGACATTTGAAGTTACCCTGAAGATTGATGCAAGTTGCACCAGCAGTGCAAGGAACTGTTTGGCATTCATCAATGTCATACTGACAAAGCTCGCCATGGTAACCATGACATTTACAAATTGGTCCAAAAGTACCTTCTTCACATACGCCACCATTATGGCACGGACTAGGTTTACAATGGCGACCATATTCACATCGAGGTCCAGTCACACCAGAAGTGCAAGAACAAACAAATTTATGCTCAACGTTATGACATTTTCCTCCATTTAAACAAGGACTTGAAACACAAGGTTCTAAATCAATTTCACAGAAAGTTCCTTGGTAACGAGGTGGACAATGGCACATAAAATCACTGTTCGTAGGAACACAAGTACCTCCATTCAAACATGGTTGACTGCTACATATTCCTAAATCAAGTAAGACGCCACAATGAAGTTCAATTTGCTTGAACCTGGAATGAAAGTTGTATATGAAAATTACTTTTCTACTTATAAATTTAACTGAAATACATTTAATCAAATATTACGACTAAAAAAAGGAAATACATAAGAGCAATATTTTAATAAAATAGAATGGACAATAATAAAATAGCAATAAATTAAGATTACGTATAGAAAGAATAATGTGTTAAGAAATATATATTGTAAGACGTGTAAAATTAAGTGGAAGTAAAAGCAAGCAATTTTAAAAGTGCAAAAATATTCTCCATGTATCAGAAAATATCACATATTAATTCCTAGATTGTCTCTTAGATAAATCTTATGAAATAACTTTTTAAACACAAAGACATTTTTGGTATTAACAAAATGCCATGATCCCACATTATAAAGTTCTTTTTTATTACCAAGAAAATAAGAATGATTGAATTTATTGAATCAAATTTCAAGACTAAATACATAATAATATTCTTTACTGTTTTAATAAAAATAAACTACAAAAATGACAAAAAAAAAAAAAAAAAAAAGATACAAATAAGAAAAATCATGTGTTAAGCATAGATTATGAAACACTTTCCAACACTTCCTGAAATCTTTAACAAAACTTCGTTATTTAGGGAAATAAGATGCTACTGTCCATAGTCAAATATGCATTTCAATACATTTGAATAGCCCTGTATTTGATCTGTTGGTTGATATATATATATACTATATAATGGGAAAATTTAGTTTAGTGAGAAAATGCCTAACTGGTTAAAATTTCTCTTTCAGTATTTTAATAAAAAAGATAGAAAATACTTCAATATTTTTGTTCAGCCCTGTAATTTACCTAGTACTACCTTTATTACATGCCAATATTTTGTTAAAATTTAATTCAAACAAACATACTCTTAAAACTATTTAAATCACATTTCCAGAAATTATCATTTATGGGTAACCATGTAGCTAATTCTTTGTGTGATTCTGTATATCATTTTATCTATATTCCACAAACATTTCATAGTAAACTGAAAGCAGTTCAATGTAAAAATGCATAACTTACTTAAAAACCACCTTTAAGTTAATTACTCTCATATTCAGTAACCTTTATGAGTTCTTTTGTATAACCCTGTGTATCAATTATAACATTTACATACACTATACAATTTAAGGATAGAGAGCCAACGAATATAAATGCACAAATAAAGTATGAGAAAGTAGCAAAGTATGAGAAGGTAGCAATTTGTGCATTTATATTCGTTGGCTCTCTATCCTTAAACATTTGTGCACAAAGGCTTTATATGCTATTTTAACTATACAATTTGCAGAACATTTAGTAAAACTTTAAAGCTTATATCATAATTCTTTCAATTATGATATAAACTATGATAATGCATTTCAACCATCCATCAGCTATTATCGATAATATACAATACTTCAGATAAGAATATAAGATTTGAAATATTTTGTGTGTCCCTGTAAATGCTATGCACGTCATATTATGAGTTAAATATTAAGTCTCAACAGCGTATATCAATTTTATGATACTTGAAATCGTTTAACATAATTAAAATATATCACAAACAATTCCCCCCTTTATTATTGTGTAATGGAATTCTTTTGAGTGGCCCTGTAAATGAATAATAACTATTATTTTAAGTGCATATTTTACAAAATGCGTATTTTAGTGCACTTTGTGAATCCATGCAAATTTGAATAAGTATGACAGGGTGTAACACCTTTAAAATTCATTTTAAATGATTTTTCCCATTGGCTGTAATGTATCGAAAAACTTTTGACTATCCTTGTAAATAAATTAATCATAGTAGAAACTTCATTTTTAATAGGGTTTGTGCTAGGGTAAACATCATTAACATATAAAAATTTCATCAAGAATATTTACGGGAGTTGTGTGAACAGACAACCATCCGACCAGACAAACCGAATGCATAAACACTTTTCAACTTTGTTGGAAAGCCCAGCAAGGAAGAATAATTATTAAAAAAAAGTACAAACACAGAGGATGATGATCTGTTTAAAATTTTTATCTTTGCTTTAAGTAATATATCCCTCTTTTTGGTGTTAAAATGATTATATAAGATAAGCAGAAAAAATAATCACAAGGGATCAAGCATATATATATATGGGCCATTTTCACCATTCGCTTACATTTCAGAATTTTATTTTTATTTTTCAAACTTAACAATTTCTTTTATAAATGGAGACAGGTGTTAAAGTAAATGTTTAGGCACATGGAAAAAAATGGTTTTGCACTTTGCCTTATAATATAATATGTAAATGTTATTTAAAGTTGACTTGTAAGGCAAATTCTCAAGTCCATTACCATACAAAATTACTGAAAATATTCAGCTTTAAATTTATTAAATTTCCTAAAATCAACTTTTTTTAAAGTGACTTATGTCCCTAAATTTCAAAACATCATATTTATCAATAATGCTTAAATGAAATTGAAATAAGAGACAGTTTTAGCCACAAGATTTTGATTGCATAGAAATTATACAAGAACTTTTTCTAGTAATTACAGTATATATTAATGTAAATTATTAAATTTTAAGAAAATTGCATATTTGTTTCTTAGTTGAATAAAAAATAAAAGTAGAAAGGTAAAAAAATTATAATCATTAAAATACCATGCAGTAACAGACTTGACATTTGGTAACAGACTTAACATTATGTCGAAAATGGCCGATATATATAACTAACTATTCTTAATTAAACATTTAAAGTCCCAAAATACAACAACAGAACAAACATAATTAGTTATTTTCAAACAGAATAATAATAATAATAAAGATTTAGATAAATATATTTAAAATTCATAATGGCAGTTGGTTTCATTTGATAATTTGGCAGATCATGAGCAATTAATTAAAATCAGGTCTATTTAAATAATGTGCTGTGTAAAAAGAAAAGAGAAAAAATACCTATTCAAAGTAGCAACAGCAGTATTTCCACTAACATGCAGTGGTAAGGAAACTCCATCAATCTGGACATCATCCATGCATCCAACAAATCCCATTCTTATATCCTCTAAATAATCCTTATATTTTCTGTCAATGTCAAAATTTGTTCTAACTTCAGCTCCAAAGTATATGTCGTTCCCATCTAAATTTAGAACTTCATGGGGTCCGAGTGATTTTCCTCCAACTCTTAGACGATTGTCAAACAGCAACTCAGCTGTTTTACCACGCCTTTCCACTCTTACTTCATGCCAATTTCCATCATTGACTTTTATTTTTTCAAGTTGAAGTTTTCCTTCACCACTGCCACAATCAAACCTGTATGTGATCAAACCATTTATGATCTGAAAAAGAATAAGGAGTGGATTTTTGAAAAGGAATAAGTAATTTTATATACATATATAAATACAGTAGACTCCCTCAAATCTGCACATAATTTACAGACATTTGTGCTTTTCTAATTAGTAGCATATAATATTACAGCAACATAAAAAACGAATTTTAGAAAATACAACTAAAAATTTAATTTAATGTTTAATTTTTTTTTTTTTTTTTTTTTTTTTACAGTAATCATCATGTGGCATCTACATTTTAATTTCTATGAAATTTCCAGCACTGTATATGTACATACATGTTATTTTTACACAAAATAAATAAATAAATAAATAAAAATAAAATTGACATTAGATATTATTTTGCCATAATTGCATTAAAGTATGATTTTTTTTTCATTGCAGGTTAATTTAAAATTGAAACATGTGCTGCAGTTTAGGACAATAAAAATATTTTTGTTCTCAAATAAAAATTTCAAGTTTGTGTTGGATAGCTAAAATGTGGAAAACTGTAAAGTGTTGCCAGAAAAACACAGAGGTAAAACAATCAAATATAAAATCAATCAGTTGATTTTATTTTTCTTTAAGGCGTTCTTCAATTTACTACTCAACTAGCCCAAAACTTTCTGATATTTTTACTGACTCATTTTTAGTTATAAAGGCTCCAAATTGTCTGTGCTACAATGGAAGCAATCTGATATCTAAAGATTTTTTCTATATTTTAATAATGAATTATTTATTGAGTTAAAGGAATAATGGGTCATATGCAACCTGTTCATAAATTTTCACCACTGATTCAATATTGTCCTATTTGAATGAATCAATTTTTTTATGCATTTTTTTTTTTTCAAATTGCATAGAATTTTGTTTTTATCAGCGTACTGCTGGATTCAACAAAGCAGAATAGGCATTAATTGATTTGTTTTATTATAAAGGTTGCTAAGAATATACCCAACTATTGTGGATTTTCCCAAAAGTGGCACTGTTGCCATAAAGATAAAACAAAATCTATAACTTGCTGCTTGTTTTGTTATATTATATAAGGTATTATAATGCAGCATAATGTCTATTATAATGTCTAAAGTTTTAAAACATTTTAAAAATCCACTTAAAAATTGTAGCATTAAATAATACTTACTTCTAAAATAAAATAATCTCTTACTCCAGCAGCATATAAAAGATTTCCACTAGCTTGTTTAGTTCTAAACTGCAAAACTAAGCTCATATGATGATCTACAGGTTTGTTCAGAACGTATGACACATAACTTTGTCCTTGGAAGGATATTGGAGTTTTTTCTGAAAATGTGAAAAGAAAATTTAAACTCTTCCATTAGTAATATATAATAATAATAATAATAATGATGAAAATAGTAAAAAAAAATATTTTAATAATTCAAATTGTTATTTTTTATTGACAAATGATAGCTTACTTATTTAAATGCTTTAAAGCAAATTTCTGGAACAAAATTTTACACTAAAAGTTTTGTTTTATATGTCAAAGATTCTGTTTTTGGTGAAATTGGAAGAATTTTTTTATACTTGTGAAAATTCTATTCATAATTTTGTGAATTTGAAATTACATAAGTTCCTGTGTATTAATCTATCCTTTATGCAGGACCTTCTTTATGTAAAAAAAGGCTAAGTAAGTAATACCTTCTTTAACAAATTCAAATTTCTTGTAGCAAGTTAGATTTTATTTTTAAAAGAATAAATTTGTAAAGGATTCAGTTTGGAAGTGAAAATATTTTGTGAAAGTTTAAAACAAAACATTTTGTAAAAGATCATATTTTGTGATAAAAATTTTATGAAGCATCCAGGTTTAAGAGAAATTTTTTGTGAAGTATCCTGTTTTAAAATGAAAATTTTTGCAAAGGGCAAAAATTGAAAATTTGAATTGTTTTTATTTGAAAAATTTTGTGAAAGGTCCTTTTAAGGACCCCGAAATTGCCTAACTAGTAAATCTGCAGATCAGGAGCCTTAACGTCAATTTTGAAATCACTGTATTTTACAACATTTGTGTAATATTTAACTTCATATGAACAGCAATTGAAAGTTTTCAAGTAACATAAATATTTATTAGAATAAAAAATACATAGGAAATTGCAGGAATTAGATGCATTGCCATGTTGTTATGCAACGATAGTCTAAAATTCAGATGAACTGCATATTGTGATAAATTTTTAGATAAAATGTACATTTTTTTAGGGGGGGGGGGGCTCTGTCCCTTTAATCCTCCCCTGATCTCATTAAAATTACATTTGTAATTTTATATTGATTGTGCGAATGGTTAGAATTCATCTTATATTTCATTTTACACTAATATTTTTAAGGGTAAGCAACAGTTTGGAAAAGCCTTTTATATTATTCTAATTAGCAGGTATTTTTTTTTTTTTTTTTTTTTAATCTACTATCCACTAACATCTGTATTTGATGTATTAATAACTAACTTATCGGAATAAAAGGAGTTATCTAAATTAAAATTTTATTATTATTATTATTATTTACAATTTTTGTTTCCAAAAAATGTTTTTTATTACAGTTCTATAATACTTAAATCTAAGATCTTATCTAAATACAAATCCTAATTTATTTTATTAAATTGCCTTACTAAAATCATCCCAAATAAACATATTTGGAGACATAAACCTAATCAGTAATCATTTATCATCGTATCCAGTGCTATTTGACTAAATAGCAAACAAACTTGATTATTGTGGCAATCTTGTTATTATTATTTTTTTTTCTTTTAGTTTTAAGACTGAAAATTATTATTTCCTGCAAATCATGACAACATTTTTTCCACTGATATCTATGCAGCACATATTATTGACATTTTCTTATATTCTTTTTTCACAACAGTTCTTTTAATTATGATTTTAAATAGAAAAAATAAATCTTTATTTTTTATTATCTATGCGCAGACAATAAATTCTAAAATATTCATAACAATTTTCTTAAATAAATAAGAATTAATTTCATGAACAAAGTTCATTTTATTTCAATATGAAGGTGTATTAATATTATTTTCGATGTATAACATCATATATGTTTGGCTTCCTTTTTTTTTTTTTTTTTTTTTTTTTTTTTTTTTTTTTTTTTTTTTGGGACTGAAATATTATACTCATACATTAAGCATGTTTATAACATTATTAGGATCAGTTATTGTCGCTAGATAACAAATAAAAGAAAAAGAAATAATGAAATATGTACATTTCAAAAAAAAAAAAAAAAAAAAAAAATCTAAAGCATAGTGTTTTGTATTATTGGAACACATTAATAAAAAATCACCAAAATTTGCAGAAATAATATTTAAAATAAGACAAATGCATAGGCAAAATTTCAAAATAATAGAAATCATTTAAGGCCCTTATTAAGAAACTTCAGTATCCATAATTTATCATTTAAATCCATTAATCAAAAGAGCCATTTTCTTTCAACAAATGAAAAATTTAAAATTGACTGAATTGCCATAGGGAAGCATTATGGGCAAAAGAAAATGTTCAGTATTTTCCGAATGAATGAACAAAACATAACAAAAAACTATATAGCTAAATACGATTACATCATGAACATGCTTACTTAAGGTTGGTTGATTTTTGTCGTTCGATTATCTACGCTAGGGATATAGGACCAGGGGGGAATGCCCTTCGTGGGGGTCTTTCTAAGGGAACCTAACCCGTATTTACGCAAGGTTCGAAGAAAACCACAAAAACTCTGAACGGTTAGGCCGACAGCCGCGATTGGGTTCGAGCCCAGCACCTGCCGTCTACCAGTTGAGAGGTCCGAACCTCTCGGCCACTGGTGGGGCACATGCTTACTTAATTTCAAGGAAATCGGATACTTTTTACGGCAGTTATAGCGGAACAGACAGACAGAAACCAAAAAATTTTGTGTCTCCAAAGTAAGCCTTCACCGACGTTTTGGCAATTAAATGTGTTTGTAAAAAGTCCTTTTAAGGACCTCAAA
The DNA here is from genome assembly GCA_964019185.1 of Maratus speculifer. NCBI lineage: Eukaryota > Metazoa > Arthropoda > Arachnida > Araneae > Salticidae > Maratus > Maratus speculifer. The sequence goes on along the minus strand of OZ025290.1, from coordinate 71,527,368 downwards.
CTTTTCTAAGCAGATTCCTGTATATGTCTATGAATTCAATCTTGTTAAAACACTGGGATAATTTATACTGTAACTTATTAGCATTGGACTGCTTATAGTTTGAAAATATATTGTTAATATTGTCAGACCATGTTTTTGCCAAATAAATGAAATATTTATAAAACATTAAGACTATATCAAATAACATGAATACAAATATTTGTTAAATAGTCAGAAAAATGACAAAATGTAATAATATTTTGTAGCAAAAATATTTGTATATTGATTTATTGGTAACAATAAATCATATTTCCACAGTACTGAAAATATAAATTACTAACAACTATTTCCAAGGAAAAAACAATGAATGCAATCTAAAGTTAATACTATGTTAATAAAAATGCAAGTTATTAAAAATTCTTAGACCAAGATCTTGTCTCAGTTGTTATGTAATATTTCCAAAAGTGCATGCATCAAACAGGAACAAGAAAAAAAGGAAAACGTCATTGAATGTATCATTTTATTTATAAAAAAAATTTCCAAATGAATCTAAAATAATAAATAAATAAAACAACAAACAAACAAACAAAATCACTGAAACAACTTTAAAATCTATTTACCATCATAACAATCAGGTCCTTTGCACATGGCTCCTTTTTGACGATCACATATAGGGCCTGTTTTACCTTCAGGGCAGCGACATATGTAACCTAAAACAGTAGATTCAGGATGACAAACGCGGTAGGATGGGCAAGGTCTGCGTGAACATTCATTCACAGCTAATTCACACTGCAGACCTGAAATATAAAACAAATATGGTTAACTTGCATTTTAAAAAGATAAAGATTTGTACTATATAGATGCATTGATTTTATACAACACATTAATTAAATTATTAATTTTTATTTTTGAAAAATGATAAGAAAGCATTTTGAGATAATTTTGACACAATTACTTTCAATGCTATTAGAAGATCTAAAAAGAAAAGGAAATTAGATAGGAAATTGGATTATAATTAAAATTTAAATATTAGTACAGTTATTTAAGTTTAATACTCCATATTTTGTTTCACTTTTGAAAATTAGATTTCAGTTAAATTTCCCACTACAGAATAATGATCATTTATTGCATATTGAAAGTTATAATATTTATATATATATATCTTTTCAGTGTTTGGGAATGTAAAAAAAATTATTTTCAGTTTTTGATGGAGAAAAATTTAGAAATGTAATAATCTTTTAAGTCACATATTAAAATAAATGGTAAATGATATTAAGTCAAAAAATAAAAGGTTTCTAATATAAATTGTTAAAGATAATAATTTTTAAAAAGTGAATAAAGAAAATACTATATTAATGAAAATGTTGCATTAAACATAAGGTATTACCTCCAAAACCTGGTTCACAAGCACATTCAAGTTTCCTGTAATGCTGAGGTGATACAAAACTCATGGCATCTGTTGTAATGCTTATTGCAAAAGCTTTATCAAGCACAATCAGATCAATACATTCTCCATTAACACATCTGTCTTTGGTACAGCGATCTTCCATAATCTAAAGAAAAACAATTAAGAATTTAATATTTGTCTCCAAATAAGGTAACATAATTCATTTATATAAATAATTTTAAAAATTCTTTCAGACATCTATTTTTTTTTATCTTATGTTTTTCATATAAATTTTATTTTAAAATAAACACACAGTTTTATAAAAACTCAGTTTTTCCAAATTAAAAACAAGTGAAATTTGATAGTTAGTTGAATGATCCAATCATCCTGAATTCTCTTCAAAAGCATGCCAAAGCATGTTCTCCCCATTAAATTTCATCTATTTTGCATTCAAACCTTATATTATTTTTCTTCCATAATATGTACAATTTAATAAATGTCAAAGGTTAAATCATTAATGTATAGTATAACTTTTCTAAATTAAAATATACACACATATATATTTAATGTGAATAAGGAAATCCATAATAATTACAATATATTTTAAAGATAAATACAACCTGAGCAAGATTTCAATTATAATGCAAAAAATAAAGGAATTAAGAAAGAAAAAGAAAAGAAAGAAAGAAAAAATAAATTAAAAGTAAATTTTATTCTCAAAAGTTCTTTATACCAAAATTAAACAAGTTTTCAAATTTTAGTTCATAAATAAATATTTAAATAAAGTAGCAAATTCATTTTTTTAAATTCATAATTTAATAAGATTATAAGATTTTTTTATGTAAGAGTTAATTAAAAGACTATAGAATGCGATAACAAGTGACAAACACTGATACAATACATTGTAATTCTAACATTAAAATTAACAACATAACTACAAGCATTAAAAATTAATTTTTATGCACAAGAAATCCATTAAAATTTACATGAAAAAATTGCTTACTTTAACAACTTTTAGTCCAACACTAGCTTCCAACATTTTAGTTTTTTCTTTGACTTTTGACCTCACAGTATCAGCTAAATGATATCCATTTGATCTTGCACGTACAGCAAACACAACATCCAAGTCCTGAGAAGTACTCCGAGCCTTCCTAACTTTTTCTTGGAGCATTGGCTGCAAACTTATTATTTCCACATCTCTCATTCTCACATTCAAAATATCTCGCAATCCTCGAAGGAAACCTTTCTTGTAAGACAATAAAAAATCTTCTGGAGTCACATCATCTAATCTGATGGCAACACTGTTCTTAACAGCTTCGTCACTGATCATGGTCACCTCAACAGAAACAGTTGTGTAAGTTGTGAATTTACCATCACTTACACTAACGTTCAATTCATAGCTTCCAACATCTAAACCAGGAAGGGCAACAATGGTTCCATCTTCGCGATCCATTGAAAAGAGGTTTTGGTGTGGCGATATTATATCAAATAATAATTTGTCATAAGGGTCTTGATCAATGGCATGGATTCGCCCCATGACACCACCAGGAAATTCATCTAAATAGGAGCTTACATAAACGTCTAGAGGTGTAACGGCAGGAGGGAAACGGCTTTCTTCTATGACGATAATGTTGACCCAAGTATCACTGTGTAAAGGGGGACTTCCACCATCACTAACTCTTATTTGCAAAGTGAATTCGCTCTGATTTTTCACATCAAATTTGCTAGCAGTTCTAAGGGTAGCATCTTGTTGGACAACACGGAAGGAGTTATCTTCGTTTCCAGATAAAATATCAAATATGAATGGGCCAGTGTTAGGGGGAGCATCTTGGTCTGTAACTGTAAACTTCAAAACTGTAAAGCCAAGTGGTTTTCCTTCCTGCAAAAATAAATATTCGAAAATTAAGGGCATAGTTTTTATGTAAGTTACAAAACATAGTTTTTACTTTTAATTTATCTGTTTATCGACATTAAAACAATTTTTTTGACACACAAAAATCATGCAGATGACATTTTAAAAAAATCCCTGAATTTTTTCAGCAAAAAAAAAAAAAAAAAATAAATAAAATAAAAAATTAATAAAAAATTAAAAAAAGTAAATAAATAAAAAAAATAAATAATAAAAAATGTGTTTTAATATTTGTAAGTAGGTAAGTAAAAAACAAAAACTATGTGATTAAATATTGACATTATTGTAATTTACTTAACACAAAAGAAATGTTAGTACTTTTTAAAAATGATAAACATGATTTTTATGTGTAAAAAATATTTTAATGTCTGTAAATAGGTAAATTGAAAATAAAAACTATGTGATTAATGACATATTCCAGAAAAAAAACAGTGAAATAAAATTATAAATTTAATAAAGAGAACTTTTTAATTGATGAAGAAAAATTCTGCAAATAATACTAATCTTAGAAAATAATGAGAAAAAAAGATCTTCCTTCTATAAACAAAAAATCCAATGAAAATATATTTATGTTTTTAGTTTATTTATGCTATAGACTTTGTATGTTGATTTTATGTATCTATCTATATCTGAAATTTATTCACATGCATTGTATCATGCTTTTGCACTTTTTGTATGAAATATTTTATGACTTTTAAATTATTATTATGTCTATAAATAACTTAAAAACGTATTTAAATAAATTATGCTTTGATACAAATGGAAATGTAGATTTTAAAATATGTGTTTATCAAACAGATTATTTACAGTTTCCAATAATTCCCTATTGTTTCAAAATTAATAACTCTTCTTGTCTTGTTTAAGTTTGTTATTTATTGGGTTATTATATATTCATTGTAGATGTTAAATAGTAGTATTGCACAAAGGTTATATATATATATATGTGTGTGTGTGTATGTGTATGCATAATTTTAATAGGGTCTGTTTTAAAAAAATATATATTAATAGTTCTTTAGGAAACAATGTTTTATATATTATAAGCAAATTTCACATTGAATTTTCAAATGAAATTTAAAAAAAGGTATATCTGAACAAAATTGAAAAGAATAAATAATTTAAAAATATTAATTAATACATTTATATGAAATAAAGTATTAAAAAATTATAGCTGGTTTACAAAGTAATAATTAAATTTTATAATAATTTAAAATAAACATCAGTATAGTTTTAACAATGAGAGAAGGATTTTAAAATAACTATTTGTAGCAAAAGAATATTTTAAACTGGTAAAGTACTACTAAATTTTATCATTTTTTTTTCATTTTTAAATTATAAAACAGATCTGATTACACTATATAGTTCTCTCTCTGTATTTATATATATATAATAAAAACAAATGCAAAGTGCATCTAAAATAAATTAAATCTATATAATAATAAAAAGTCAGTACATTTAAAACACTAGGAACACAAACAAAGGAGAGCACAAAGGATTAATTATAACTCACCCTTTTTTTATTTTTATCCAATTTGTCCAGCTATTTAAAGGATAGGAAAGGACAAAATGTGATAGAGAAACAGGCAAAAAAGTGCATGCAGTTCGAATATACATTTAGTGGAAGTTATGAATTAAAAAGGCATGGAAGTAGGTAAATACATTAAAAAACATCAATTTCAGTACTAAAAAATACATCACTAATGTTAAAAAAAAAAAAAAAAAATGGATTTTTTTAGTCATTTTAATGGTGCCTAAAAGTGAGAAATAGAGAAATAATGAAAAAAAAAAAAACAAAAAAAAAAAATGAAAAAAAAATGCATATTAAATTTTATGTTATCTTGTTTAGTTAAAAAATAATGTTTTATTATTTAAAATTAATATTTTTGAAATTTAATTTGAATAAAAACTACTTCTACAATGGTTCAGAGAAATCTGTATTTATTTATCACTTGCAATAACTTTTGTTATAATTAAGTTTTACATTATTGTTGTTATTAAAGACATGGATGATGAAATAAGATTTATCAGAATATATCTATTGATTAAAAATCAGAATAGCTGAGTTAATTTTTTTATTTCTGCATTTCATGTATAATATTAAGTGAATATACATAAAAAAAAAATATTTCCATTTGAAAATAAAAACACAAATAAATTATGTTCAATTTAAGATATACCTTTTCATTTTTTTAGTTTTATTTATAGAAAGCATTTGAAGTTAATACAAATATAATAGTTTTATTTTATCAAACATAAATAAATATTTAAAAAAAATACAACAATCAGTATTAATTTTTTACATGGTAATACAGATATAATTTTTCCTAATTATTTTTTCTTGATTCAAAAGTTAGTTATAGAATTTTAAAATATTTGATAATTTTTTATCTGAAATTTTAACAGAGTTGCATTTAATTTTCCGTTCAAAGAAAAAAAATACGTCAACAATTTAAAATTATAATTGTTTAAATTGTAAAATAACATTTTCATGTGACACATAAATACAGTCGAGTCTCTATATAACGAAATCCACCGTACAAGTAAAAAATTCATTATATAGAGAAATTCGATGTATAGAAAATGCTGTTAAAAATCTTATTTAATGTGTGAAATTTGAACAAATATTATTTTTGATCTTTTGAATTAAGTATTTAAAGTGTTAAAAGTAAAAATTTACCTAACATTTTATTTCTTAATTATTTAAGCTGTTTCAAAAAAGAGAACAGACATTTATTTATAAGCTTAATGAAAATCAAGTAAGGAAGACTTGCATTAATTTCAGACAAGAAATCTGTAATTTTTTGATGTTTTGATTTTTAAATTGTTACGCTCTCAAAAAAGCTCAAATTTTAGCAAGGAATGAAAAATTGTAGTTAACATTTTCCTCCATTTGAAGGCCTCTCTTTAGTGCCTTTCATTGATTCCTCTCTTACATGTGTATCAATCCAATTGACACTGTTTTGAGAAGGATGTGGAAAGTTGTGTGGGAGATAATTGAATTCATTGTATTTAAAGAACAAGGGGAGAAGTTATATAAAAAAATACTCAGCAGTGACGATAAATCAAAAATAGGTGATGGAAAATTGATTCCATATTATTTCAAAGCTTTTAAAACTGAATAAATTAAGACCAATTTATGAAAAAATTCGTTATATGGAGATATATATTTTGCTATATAGAGACTGTTTTTAATGTAATCATGCGAAAAGGGGACCATTCCTAATAAAAATTCGTTATATAGAGAAATTCGATGTATGGAGTTTCGTTATAGAGAGACTCAACTGTAATTAAATTAGTTTAGTACACCAAATGATATATTTTTAAATTTCCATTAGTTTTAAATAATATGAAGTGTGCAACTGGATTTTTAACAGACATGCAACTTCACAAGCATTTTAGATAATAAACATTTCTTATTACAAAACATGCACAGACATGGTGCAATTTGAAATTAATATAATCATGCTGGACAACATTTTTACAATAAGATGTAAAACAACAAATTTTAAAACCTACAACAATTAATAACAAAGTACCAGTTCTAAAAAAATCACTGTAAGTGAATAACATATACTATAAGCCTAAACTAAGACTTAATACAATCTGCATATGTTTTAACTGTTTAAACTGCATATATTTTAATTATGTATTTACATAAGTTAAATTTTTATAAAATTAACAAGCAATTTTCTGGAAGAATTTTAAAAAAAATTACTAAATTTTATGGAATCTCTACATGTTTATTTTTCTTTTGTAATATTTTGATAAAAGTAACAATAAAATGTATATAAAATTCCTATAAACTGTTTTAAAATATAAACCATCCAAAATGAAAAAAGTCACATCATGATATTACAAATTAAATGGATAATCACATCTTTTGATTATTTTGTAATACATTTCAAAGGAACAAGTTCATATATATATATCTATATTAATAAAAGTAAAAGATGTTTCTCAATATGTCTGTCTGTCTGTTGACTTAGACTAAGAAAATCTATTGCACATAGAGGTGTGGAAATTTGCTTTTGTATAACCAAAGACAGGTCTCAATTCAGCTGAGATTCAGATTTTGGTCTTTTATTTATTTTTTCTATATTAAAGGGAAAAATTTGCTTATTTTGTTCACCTGCGATTTTGAGTTGGTCATATAGTTGTTTCAATTCAATTGTTTGGCTTAATATATTTTTAGTTAACTATGTTGGAAAAATTAATGTTTTGTTTATTATTGTAAACAATTCCTAGTTGCTACCTTAGCCATCCAGTGTCATGTATTTATATCTCAGTATGGAGAAAACTTTTAAGAATTATTTAAAAATAATAATAATAATTTGAATTTATATGAGTTCCTAAAAAATATTTAAAAAATATGAAATTTCTGGTGACAGGAAAGAAATTCCAGCATAGAAAATTTTTTCACATTAGTTTGTTTTGAAATTTTTTTATCACCAAAATTTGTTATGATGATGTGACTCCTTCAGAAAACAGATTTCTAATGCAGTAGAAATCATTTGCTAAGATGTATTTCTTATTTTTGGTAAGTATTTTGTTATTTTGTTCATTTTAAAATTAAATAACGATTATATTTTTGTTGTCGTGTTCAGTAAAATGCCTGGTCTAGAACATAGAGCAACTTAACTGTTCGATTCTGATTGATTTTTTCTCATTAAAATAGGATTAGGCCCAAGCTCGGCAGATTCGATTTGGGGTTGGCTGAACAATAGTAGAAGGGCCTTTAATAATATGATATAATATTTTAAATAATCTCGGATTAGTTTCATAAATATGTCATGTTTTACTGGCAAATAAATAGATATTTTAAGTAAATTTATTACAAATTACAAGGAAATAAAAAATTCCATGTTTATAATAAATTAATTTTATTATAAAGGCTAATCCTTTCACTAACCTCTCCAAAAGGCTTTATAAATGTATAATGTCAGCCATATGCAGTTAACAGCACTGCAAAGCAAGAAACTTCTCCTGCAGACAACTTATCATTTAATAATCATGGGTCAATAATATTATTAAAAATTTGTTTTGCCCCCCCCCCCTTAAAAAATGTTTAAACAAAGATAAAAAATAAGGACATATATATATTCTCTTTTAAGTAATCTACACTATGAAAAATAAAATGTCACATTTCTGGGCTACACCATTACAATAATTTAAAAAATGGGATCACATAAGGGAAAAATAAAGGAAAACTACTAACCTGAACAATTGCAGTGTAATTTTCCTCAGAAAATAGAGGAGGATTATCATTTATGTCTGAAACTTCAATATTAACAAAACAAGAATTAGAAAGCTTGGGTGAACCGCTATCTTCAGCACAAATCTCCAAAACATAATTTGAAACCTAAAAGAATATATTTTTTTTATTTTAGGGCTAGAATGTTAAGCTTACATGTTAGTATAAAATGAAACTCTAAAACCTTACTACTAAAGGGAAAAATTAAAAGTACAAGTTGTTATTTATTACCTCTAATATATGAAACTTAAATTAATAAAAGCAAACTATGTACTTCTAGATATGTAGTTTATACCATTACAAAATAAATAAATAAATAAAACATTATAATTTATTCATTTTATTTGTACAGAATTAAATAAACATAATTTTACAGATTCAAGTAATGTAGCTTATTTCTTAAAGTATACACATAAATTTTTTTAAACATAAATGAAAAGGTAAAAAATAGACCTATAGTACAAACATGTTTACCTTTTCTCTATCTAAATTAGAGGCTAAAGAAATATATCCCATATCTTTATCAATAAGGAATTGTCCAAATCTGTCACCACCACATATAGAGTACCTTAGTTTAGCATTAGGAGGGCTGTCTATATCTGTAGCTTGGACCTAAAATTAAAATAATGGTTATGAACAATGATCAATAAAAGTAAACTGAGTAATAGAAAGGATAAAAATAAAAGAAGAGTGAAATGAAAGTTTGGATAATATATATTACACAAACAGATCATTATGATACAATGCATAGTAATTTACAAATAACAATATCTGAATTAGGTTCAATAAGGTGTTTTAAGCATAGTATAGAGTAAAAATAACATTATTTGATTTTGTTTTTTATGAAATAGTTAATCATTGTTTTCTGTAACAGATGTGCCTTAATGCCTTAATATATATTTTTTTTCTTTTCCAGATACATTTCTAATTGTAACACATTTATATTAAGCTTTAAACGTTTCATCAGATAAACTTTGAGAGTTTCCGTGAATAACCCTTTAATGCCAGTAGAACATTCAGGATTTTATTTTCAGGAGGTTGAAAATGAAAGACTTTTTTGGAGTTGTGGAAATGTGCTAAAATATAACCAAAACTAGATTAAAAAACATTTACAATAGAGTTCATGCTATTCCGAACTAACTGGGACTGAACACTGTTCAATTTAACGGGAAGTTGAAATAGGTAGATTTCATTAATAATAAATCAACATATGGAACTTGTTAAGGAGTAAATTAAAATTGGGGATATCTGCTAATGTCGCTCTATACAGAATTCATTGAGTTGTGATGAACATGTTCTGCTATTTCTAAAAACTTAATTTAAAATTCCCTATTAATATATTATAGACTCTTAAATAAAAACTACAACTATAGTATCATACTAATAAATACGCCTTTTCTCCACACATAAATCTGAGTCAATGATGACAAAAAATAAGTTACTTAGTCAATTCAGTGTTCTTTGTCAGAAAAGAAAAACTGACTTTACTTCTTAAATGTGTACAAATTAGTTATTTTTTTATGTTTAGCAATGATTAAAAATGATTCTACAGAATTGCATAAAAGGAGCCGACATATGCTGTAAATAACCAGCTTTCATACCAATTTAGTTTCAGACATTTTCACCAAGCTTAAGTTCTATGTATATTTCGATTTAACTTCTTTAAATAACAATAAATGTACATTTTTTCATGAATGTCTGTTTGGAATAGGCAGATTTTTGGAATAGTACAGTTCAAAATAGCAGGACTCTACTGTATTTTGGCTGGTTTCAAGAAAGGTAGAGGGATATGTCTCTCAGAGCCCTTCTAGCATACTCCCTATTTACAAATCAATATTATGTGCAATAATGAAAATAACAATGCAAGTTTTATTAGAGTAAACAGGCATGAGAAAAGAACTACGATGATAACATAATATCTATGACTTGTGATACATTCCTTTAAAAGATAATCAAAATTAGTTCACCATTTAGTACAAGAATGAACAATGTAAGAAATACTTCAAACTTACAAGCTTTACAAATGAAATTTTAATTTAAGTTTTGATATTTTTTATTGAACTTTAAAACTATCAAATCATCGCCAAAACTGTGAAATATATTTTCTTTTTATGGAAAAACACAGAATAGTTCATTCATTTTATTTTTTTGTTTGAAAAAGTTGATTTGAAAGTTGTTTGAAAAAGTTTGATAACTTTTACATTCCTAATAGGTATAACTTTTAGATCCAACACATGCCATAAGTAAAATAAGAATTTTTTAAAAAGTATTTTGCTGTGTAAAATATTTAACACCAAAGGCAGATAATTGAAATAACATTTTAAATTTGCTTCATGTTTAATTAAAGTTGATTAAAATTATAAAACATATCAAATAGCAGAAAATACATACAGAATAAAAAAGTGAGGGAATTAATTAAGAAAATGCATGACAAAAGATGTAATATAGTTAAAAAATTGTATTTTTAAATTAATAAAATTATACAGTAAGTTTGATTCTGTCTTTTTAGCTTTTTCATAGTTATGCACACATCAGGGGTGCCCAGAGAGGGGTTTGGTGATGCAAGATGCATCATACAATTTAGTTTGTTTGTTTTTTTTTTGGGGGGGGGGGAATTTGAGAAAACGTACATTTGAGGGGGGTTTTTTAAATTCTTAATATTTCCTTTTTTTACAATTAAAAAAATCTTGATTTTTTTTTAATATCACTTTTAAATGTTTTCACCATTTAATTTCCAGAAATGTTCCTGTGTTTTCTTTCTTTAAATTCTAGATAAGGGCAATAAGAATTCAGTCTGATATACTCAACTCGCTATCTTTTGTAAATTTTGATTCTTTTAATATCACTTTAAAATTTTTTTAACATTGAATATAAAGAAATGTTACTGTGTTTTCTTTCTTTAAATTCTTGATAAGGGCAATAAGAACTCATTCCACTAAGCTCAACTCACTATCTTTTGAATGTGCAGTAGATTATAAGTAGAATATATTTTACAATTGATATTCTGTTTAGAGGAGGGGGGGGGGTCAACGTTAAAGTATGAAGATTTTTTTTTGGGGGGGGGGGGAGGAATTCGCGTCATGGGATTTGGGGGGGGGGGGTGGTCATCACTGGCACACATATTGGCACACATTCATTTTTATATTTTATAATAATAATACAAAATTATAAATATACATAAAAGTTTTGTAATTTTTGAGTTTTATCGTTTAAAAATTTTGTCCTGTTTAGGGAAAATTACCCTACTATATCATTATTTATTTATAACAAATCAAAATGAAAATAACAGACAGATTCATACCTTAATTATTTTATCACCAACTAAAGCATCTTCTCTAATCACAGCATTGTAAGATTTGTGAGGAAACACTGGTGCATTATCATTAATGTCAGTGATTGTGATATTTACTCCCACTTCAGCACTGAGCGGTGGTGTGCCACCATCAATAGCTTTTACTAAAATGTAATAGCCATGCATTGTTTCATAATCAAGAGGGGATGCAATACTGAGGATACCTACAAAGAGATTTTTTTAAAAAGTCATATACAAATGATAAGCTATATAATAATCATAATTACAAAAAAATAAAAAGTCAATAAATTTGTAAACTTAGTCTATAAAAAATATTTAAGCTTCAGCACTATCAATTTTTAATTGTTATTTTAATATTTTCATGGGTTTAAATACTAAAGTTATGCCAAACTAATATGTAACAACTTCAAAAAATAATATAACACATTAAAATACTGAGTGTTTTAAAAGTTTGGTGCAAAAATCAAACACAATAAAGTAAAGATCTATAGATCGGAGAAACATGCGATTTGCAAATAAATATTCAGTATGATACGCCATTTTGTATGATACCAAAAAATTAAACTAAATTAAATTTAAACAATGAAGAAAAAGGTTCAAGAGCTCTACTGCAGATAATTCGTGGAATTGCCACATTGCTCACCCAATACAAAATTTAAATACAAAAAAAAAAAAAAATTACAGAATATTGTATGTGCACATTTTTGTATCCAAATCTTGCATTATATGAAAACTATGCAATTATTCCATGGAGTTATCTGCAATAACACCCTTTATTGCCAAGAATTTGAACTTTTTTTTTATTTATTCTTTTCTTTTCTTTTTTTTATGTATTTTGGTGTCATATAAATCCTATACCACACAGAAAATTTAACTGCAGTCTGCATATCTCACTGACTAATAGTTATTTTGTTATCGTGTTTTATTTTTGAACCAAACTTTTGAAACATTCGGTATACGTATTATTTTATTCAGTAAAATAGGTATCATCGCATTAACCATTTGTCTGCTGTCTCCTGCCTTTAACATTTGAATTGCATACAAATGTATGCAAACATAAGCAACAAAATAAATTACAAAAGCAAAATGACATAAGCATATTTATAATTAAGTAAATGAAATATCTTATTTTGAGTTGTTGCAAGAGGTCACGTTTTTTAAATAACATGATGATATTATCTGTAATTTAGTATGTTTATGAAAAAAAAAAAAAAGAGAGAGAGAGAGATTAATTTAAATGAATCAAAACTTATTGAAATATCCAGTACACATTCAATTCAATAAACATAAGTAAAACATATAATATTATTACCTAATTTAGGGTGAATGGAAAATACTTCAGATTTGGGAGACTTTATAATACTATATGCTATTTCTGCATTAACACCACTATCTCTGCTTGTTGCAGTAACCCTTAAAATTTCAGTGCCTACGGCTGCAGTTTCAGGAACAACAGCAAAATAATATTTAGACGTGAATTCTGGAGGATTATCATTTACATCTTGCAGCAGTACAAGGAGAGTACAAAGTGTCGAAAGTCTTGGTATGCCATGATCACTAGCTTGAACTGTTAAATTATACATAGCTACTTCTTCACGATCAACAGGCTTGTTAAGACTTATGATTCCTGTAGTTTCATCTATTCTAAAATGACTTTGGGCAGATTCAACAAGGAAGTAACTGATCATTCGGTTAATTCCTATAAAATAAAAGTACAGAGGAATAAGAAATAGTTTTACTTATCACACTATATTGCCAAAATACTGATGCTTTAAGTCCAGTTAGTTTTTAATTAATTTATTTTTATAATAGTTCTTCATATTTTTCAGTTCTTATGAGAATTACTGACACTGTTAAAATTTAAATGCATAATATTTGATATATCTACTGCCATTTGTTAAAAATTAAATTTATGAATTTAATTAGCAGAGATGTGAAAAGGTTCAGAAAAGTAAAATAATGTTTAAATTAAAAAAGGTTAGATTGCAATATTGATTTCACAGTAAATTTGAACATAATGAAATAGTATGAATTGAAGATTTTTTTTTTTTTTAGTACATCTGAATAAAAATTGATTAGAAATGTTTTAAATTATTTTAATACACTACTATCACACATGGTGAAATCAAATTTCAATTATACTTGCATAATTTCATTTATTTAATCAAAAAGATAACATATGCATCAATCACTTGGTATTTAGTAGAAAAACAACTTGCAAATACTATTTTGTAATGTAAAAGTGTTGTTTATTATTATTATTCTTTTATTTGGTAGCAGTATGCAAAAAATTACAAAGTTACATAAAAGAAACAAAAGTTGTCACATTTGGAATTTTTAAATGCAATTACAATGTAATTAAAAAAAAAAATCAAAAATCATTTACAAAATACCATAACTTTTTTTTTCTCATAAATTATATACATAAATGAAACTGTAATAAAAAATAATAATATGTAAAGATAAAGCTAGTTTAATAGTTTATATTGTGGAATTCATTCACATACTGTGGATGAAGAAACATAATTACCAATATCTTTATCTGTAGCATGAACTTTAGTTATCAAAGTACCCACATCTGAATCTTCGGGTATATCTACTGAATATAATTCTTGAGCAAATTCAGGTGCATTATCATTTACATCACTAAGAAGAACCTCGATCACAGAAGTGCACTCCCAATCAGAGTGGCCTTCGTCTTGAACATGAGCTTCTAATATGTACTTAGATCTAATTTCACGATCAATTTGTTGAGCAGTTTTAAGCTGACCTATGAAAGAAAAATAACCAAAGTATTTAGCAAAATGAAAAATAAAATAATAAAAATACTTATTTTTTTATATATGGTAGAATAATAGCAATATATATACTGTAGACTCCCTCAAATCCGCATTGCTTGGGACCAAAGGTTGTGCGGATTTTAGAATTTTGCAGAGAATTTTGTCATGGGTTTATTTACACTTTTTAAACAATGATCTGAATAGAATTAAAATTATAATAAATAATTATAATGAATATCTACAATGTGGTAAAATATTAAGCTAATTAAAATAATAAGAATTTAGATAATATGTGCACTACTAAATCACATCAAAATCATAAAATAAGGAAGGCTTATTTTAGGTTTAGTCAGACTTAACAACAAAAAGCTTCATTAATAAATACATATAATTGTTTAAAAGATAGTGATTACCAGTGATATCAGCAGTATCTAAATTTTTTTAAGAAATAAATTTATTCTTCCTTCATGAACGAGCATCAATTCAGCAATATTAATGAAAATTACAAGTTAAAAAATGCATAAAATTGCTATAAAAATAAAAAGTTACATTTTGTCCCTATATCTGAACTGAAAGTTTCATTGTTTACATCTGTAAATTATGTGCAGATTTTAGAGAGTTGTGGATTTTAGGAATGCGGATTCAAGGGAGTCTACTGTATATATATATAATTATTTTATTAATACAATATTCTTAATAATAGTTATATTTAATTACATTAATAACTTTTTTCCCTTCCATTTTACATTTCTTAACCATCTGCAAGCTCATTAACTGTAAATAAATTGAGTATGTAGGTTTGCATTTTTTAACACATTTGCGGCTTAGTAAAATGTATGCTTTTCTCATTTCAATTTTTCTTGGTCAAAAAACTTCCATGCACACATATTTCATTGTATGATTCAGTTTGTATATGGTTTTACATGTCCTGGTTTATTAACTTTTTTATATATCTTTTGGTTACGATTAATTGGGCAATGATAGAAAATTATACATTAGAATATCTTTCTGATTTTTATCTCAGAAACTACATAATTTTTTGTGACTGCATGGCATTGCCCTTAAAAATGAGCCACATATTGCAAGCTCTAATCTTTATTTGTCCCACTATTGCTAGTTCCATTAGATAGTCTTGTAGAGTTTAAGTTTGTTACACTGGGTTATTCTATATTCGTTGTAGATGTTGATTTGAAATATTACATAATGGCTATATGAATATACATATAACTGTAAGTGAAAATGGAAAATAATCAAGGATAGGAAAATCTGGGTTATATAAAAATAAGAAAGAAAGAAAAGGGACAGATTATTTATCAAAAGTTATTGAAAACTATTTTAAAAAGAACATTTTCCAATTTATTTCCATACATTTATTTTGATTTAATAAAACATTGAAAATTTTTTAAGTGGGTATTTTAAAACTTTAGTCCAAAATAGCTTTAGTGTACAAATATACAGAAAAACTAAAATACCACATGTACTCGTGTATAAGTCAACTCTAACTTTCAAATATAAATTCTGAAAAATGTCAAAAAGCCATGTATAAGTCAACCCCCTAGCTTTTTACTTCAATTTTACATAAAATCAAACCAAGATGTGACTTGGCAATGTGAAAAAGTATCAAGTAAACAAAATCAAATCATTAAAAAATTATTATTTATATATATGTTATTATACATATACATAAAAAGGCAGAATTTTGCCATATTTGAATTTTTTTTTCTTTTTAATTGACTTGTGTATAAATTGGCTCCCTTAATTTGCTTGCTGAAAATTGTCAGAAATTCTCCCAACTTATACATGAGTATATACGGTAGTTAACAAATATCAACAATTTGGAAAGTGTAAGGTATACAAAATAAACTTAGTGGTGAAAACTATTAATATAAAATGACAAAAATCGTTCACTCAATTATTCAGCAGTTCCTATTCTATATTTTAAAAAATTATCAATAATAAAATATGAATAATGCTAGCAAAATTTATATAATATGTTAAAGTGTTAACAAAATAAGACATTTTTAGAATTCTAATTTTTTTTGTATGATATCAACAATTTTTTGCCAATTGAAGGTATTTCACAACTATAAAAATATTAATATTTAAAAAGATCTTGAAAAAAAATAGCAACTGTTTCCAGATTTTGTAATTTCAGGATAAAATTCACAATATTTTTAGTTTCTGGATTGATATTTCAGTATATTTGATTAATAAACGTGAATTAAGTTGCTGCATTAGTTAATAGTGAACATTACATCTAACTAAATTTAGAACTTAATCCTTTATCAAATATAAAGTGCTGCAATAGTAAGAAAAAAAAAATAAATGTATAAAATTTTTATAAATATTTTGTTATAATTATTTGTTCAAAATTATTATTTGAAAAAATAAACAAGTATAATAATAATAATTTATTTGTATTATATGTAATTGAATTAATAATTTATTCAAGACAAGTAGTTGTACTTGAAAAATTTACAAATAAGATGAAAATACCTGTAACTGGATCAATAGCAAAATCTTGGTGGCCATCACCAGATAAATAGAAATACAAGCGTGAATTTTCATAACTATCTATGTCAGTGGCTTCTACAGTTAAAATATAAGTCTGAAGAGGAATGCTTTCTGACACCATTTCAGTATATTTGGTCTATGAAATAAGAAAATGAAAAACTTATTAGTAAAAATTAGCATGTGTTTATAAGAACAAAACAGAGTAGTGCTTCAGTTATTTAGATATATATATATCGATTATCCTATTAGTTCATTTAAATTTATAAAATATTTTAATCAGAATGCAATTTGCATCATAATGTAAGTCAAAAAGTTAGATATTTTTGAAGAAATAGAAAAAAAAAAATATATATATACATATTTTAAGAGGCTTTTAACCACTTCTCTTACCAATTAGAAAAAAAATTACAACAAAAATGATCACATTCTTTACAACAAAATTTGACACCTCAAAATTTGGGAAACTGCCAATCAAATTTATATATATTTTATTATAATATATAATTTATAATATTATATAAGAATATTTTCTTTATTTTTAAGTTTCAGACCAATAAAAAATGCACTAAAACAAATCATTGTGACAAATTGTGCTATGCCTGAGTTTTCTCGGCTTGTATATATATACAAGCTGAGATAATTTGGGATAAACAAGGAAGTGATTATGAAAGTCAAGATTTTAAAAGTTGATAAAAATTAAATTGTTGTACTGGAGTTAAGTTTGAACCTTAAGTATTAACAAATGATTGGAATTTTTGTAGCAAAAAATAGTTCAAAGACAATTTTAATTTTTTTTGGGGGGGTCACAAAAACTTTAATACTTTTGTAAATCTTTTGCCAAAAATTGCATTCTGACATGACAATTCATTCATTTTTTATGAATTTTGGAAATGTGATTGGACTTGAGACATCCAATCCTTAAGTTCAATAAGCATTCATACATCATAGAAATAAAACATTTCAAAAACTTTTAAGATGGATTTTTAAATCAATAAAAATCCTTAAAATATTAATTTAAAGATATTTGATCACTTATAAAGTAAAAATTTAGAAACTTAGTTTTAAAAAGAACTAATAATAAAGCAAACCAATAGAGCAAGGAGTTCATAAACATATTTACCTTTAAACAAATAGGTGGATTATCATTTACATCTAAAACTTCTATAGAAACCCAAGTTTTGGAAACAAACTTTCCATCAGTAACAAGGACTGTTAATTGGTAACTAGAAATAATTTCTCTATCCAGTGGTTTCTGAACAACTATTTTGCCAGACTTCTGAACAGTAAACTGCCCTTGCAGATCTCCTTCTATAATATAAAAATCAACATTGTTCTTTTCTTCATCTTTATCTTCGACCATAAGACTTAGAACAACAGTTTGAAGGGGAGCATCTTCTTTAACTTCACCATTGTAGTGTTGGGTGTTAAAAATAGGAGGGTTGTCATTATAATCTCTGAGCTTGATATTAACCCATGTAGTAGCCATTCTTCGTGGTTGCCCGCGATCGAAGGCTATGACAGAGAAATTATAAAAGGAATTTTCCTCTCTATCTAGGGTAACCATGGTAGAAATCCAGCCAGATATGGG
Organism: Maratus speculifer; assembly: GCA_964019185.1. Lineage (NCBI taxonomy): Eukaryota > Metazoa > Arthropoda > Arachnida > Araneae > Salticidae > Maratus > Maratus speculifer. The sequence goes on along the minus strand of OZ025290.1, from coordinate 71,508,650 downwards.
ATCAATGTGAAAAATATTTGCAACACTGTCAGTATCAGGACCAAAATGGTATGAAACAAAACCATTATCGCTGTTGTCAGCATCTGATGCAGAAACTTTTAAGATAGTAGCTCCAGGTTCAATATTTTCTGCAACTGTCATGGAATACACATCAGAATCAAATATTGGGTCATTATCGTTGGCATCTACAACAAAGATGGAGACATCTACACAGGATACTCTTGTTGGAAGATCAATAGTTGTAGCTCTGACATTTAAGTGATAAACAGACTGCTGTTCTCTGTCGACTTCAGATAACAACATAATACTTCCATGTTTGTCAATGCTGAATTTTGACATATACATTTCTGCACTGGATCCTTTAGGGGCAGGAGTGAAGGAATAACTTAAAGGTCTTGAACAAGAAGCATTAACAAAAGATATTATAGTGCCGATAGGTGATGTCTCAGAAATGAAGAAATCATATTTAAAATGTTCAAATTTTGGATAATCTTCTTTAGGATTTATGAAAATAGCATTAACTGGAATAACTGTTTCTAAAGAAGGAACTCCATGATCTTTAGCTAAGATAAAGAACTGGTATCCATCATTTTCTGAAAACAAAAATATTTCTTATCAATATGTATTTCAAAAATTAAAATTTATGCAAAATTAATTTTTATTGTCTTTTAAAAAAATTGTAAATCTAAATAGAGACTCAGAGTTTCTTATAATAATAGGTTTATACAGTAGAAAGATTATAGAAAACTGGTGATAGCATACAATTCAAATAATAAAACTTTGTAAAAATTAACATAAATTCAAAACAATGCATAGTTTTGCATTGTTTTGATTTTATGGTGATTTTTACAATGTTTTATTATTTTAATGGTAAGTTTATAAAAATAGCATTTATGAATTATACTCAATATATATTTTATCTTATTTTATTTCATTTTAATATAATAACCTGATAAGCATTTTTATCCAGAATCATAAATTTTATTTCTTTATTTTGTCAAACTTTCTAAATATCTAGTACAATTGGCAGAAAAATCTAATATCTGCAAATTTATTTAATTACTAGTTTTGTATGATTTAATTAGATGCATATTTTCAAAGAAAAATATGAAGTTACAGCAATTTTTTTCGTGTAATCTTAAAAAGCATATAAAATTAATTTTTATTATTCTGATTTCAAATAAAGCTTTTAAAAGATGCTAATAATTAAAAGTTTAATAAAAAAATTTCTTTATTAATTCTGGAAATACTTTTTCTGCACGAAAAACAACAACTTTATCTTAAATAAATTATACATAAAAAAGAGATACAGAGTACACTCAACCAGGGTTCCTAGAAAATCCTGGTAAAAAAATTCCTTGACTTTTCCGGGTTTTCTCTGATATCAAGAAAAAAAATTCCCTTACTTTTCTCAATAAAGATTCGACTTATATATTGTTGTAAAACACTCCACAATGGACAACTTTAAAATAGATAAATGCTAAAGAAAAGTATGCACAGCAGTATGAATTTCTAATAGTTAATTACTTTTACTACTTTGCTATTGTTATAAAGTTTGCGTAAAAAATATAAAAATTGTAAATTGAATGAATAATGAATTCAATTTTTCCCCCATTTACAATGATAATCATGATTCTGATGGAAAATAGTACATAAAAAATTCCTAACTTTTTCTCAGACCACTTCAAATATTTAAAAATTTCCCTGACACTTTCCCTAAATTTTCAAATGTCCTGTTTTCTCTGACCTGTAAGAAATATCTGAATGCTCTTAATCTGTGTATTTAGGGACCAAGGTTGTTGCAGTTTATAAATTTTAACAGATTATAAATCATCCCTTAGTTTATATTTTATTTTTTAATGCTGATTATAAATTCGGAACAACTACATAAAAATTACAGTACAAAAGGAAAATACAAAGTAAAATTGATTTAACATATTAATAGGAAAAATAATTTAAAGAAAACATAAAATACATACAAAGTAAATTTTACAGATTATTAATATTTTCCCCCTTTTAAACATTGGGACAATGCGGTTGTAGTAATAAAGTTTGGTTTATTGTCAATTTTATCCTTGTAATTTATAACACACATTATTTTTTTTGCGCCAAAATATAAATTAGTTGCCCAAGAAAATTTTAATATTTATTACCCAACTATACTTAAATATTTATTCTTGTATTTTAATGATTTTTAGCATGGTATTGTGATATTTTTATGTCATAAACAGTTTTCGGACTTACAAACTTATAACAAATTCTTTTATAACAAAATTCATTGACCCCTAGCATTAAATATTCTGATCATTTGCACTTTCTAAAATCACTATTTTCAAATGCAGGGTAAAAAATGTATGATTAAAAAAAAAAAAAAAAATTACAATTTATTTACTGCAGAATTAAAATTCATGAAAAATAAACTCATAACATTTAACTTCATTTACGAGCTTACATATTAACATTTTTTATTGCAACATGTAGTGTAGATAATAGATACATTTATTAATTTCATAATTGATTGTATCCGACAATCTTTATAATTTTTTTATGAAATTAAAATGAAAAAAAAGAGAAAGATTATAAGAAGACACTTACCATGACTGATATTGGTTTTTCTGAGGTAAACTTCTCCAGTATCATGAGTAATTCCAAATAATTCAGATATAATACTATTGTTTGATTTGTATAGAGAATAATCAATAGCAGCTGAAAAACTATCATCACTATCTGTAGCATGGACCTGCAATATTTAAATTGAGTATTATTGTAAAAAATTACTATACAAACATGAAAACATCCACCCCCTCCTCCTCCATACGCACATACAAATACAAAAAAATCAATTTATAATTTAATGTATAATATTGAATTATGCAAAACAAAAAAATCAGCAATCATTACTTAAACTTTAAAAAAAATATATATACAGATATTTTTAAATTGATAGGTTAGTTTTAAAATGATTATATATACAATTTAACTTTGTGTAAAATATTCAATATTACTATACTAATGTCCAACTGAAATTAATCAATTTAAATTTTTACATCAAATAGGAGAAGTTTTATTTCCTTTAAAATGCAATATGTTTGAAAACTGCATCTCTTTTGTTAATTTTTTATGTTTTAAAAAATAATTTTCAATCATGATTTTAAAAAATCTTTAGAGTGAAGACAGATTATGAAATATCAATCCACTTGCATTTAAAATCGAATAAGTAGTTCAACATTTGTTTCTGGCTAATATTTCATAATGAAATTTTAAAACTGCACAAATACATTAATTAAAAAAATAATATAAATGAAAGACAAATTTACGAGATACATAATTTAACTATGTGTGTTAATCACTGAAATTACTAGAATAAAAAAGGCTGCTGTAAGTAGCAAACATTAAGCATTTTTTTAGCCGCAATATCCTCTGCCATACAGTTAATTTAAAAGTGTTGCTTTAATAAAATGTAAGAATAATTTTTGAATAAATTATCTACTTTTTTTTTGTGTGTGGGTAATCTATAAGAAATTTTAAAAGTAAAAAATATCTTAAGGTTTTCAATAATAATAATAATAATAAATCATTTTTCACTTGTGTTCTGTAATCTTGGAAGATTTGCTTGATTTTTTTAGTTTTAATAATCATAATGAAAACTATAATTTTCTTATTCTGTATAAAAATTCTAAAATTATCATTCATAGCAAAACTTACATCTGACAAGATGAAGGTACATATTTTTAAATTATCCTTTGCAAGTGAAAGAACAATACATTTTAAGTATATGAATGTAGCCATGTGCATTTGTTATTAGTCAACAGATATGTGCAATCAAACTATTTTCAGAAAAAGAAAATTAAAAACTGAAAAAATTAAAAAGGTGTATGTTATTTAAAAAAGTAAGGGAAAAATATTTACTTTTAATATAGTAGTTCCAACAGTCATGTTAACAGGAATTGTAACAGTGTATTCTGAAACAGAAAACTCAGGTATATTGTCATTTTCATCAGTTACGGTCACCCTAACAATTGCATAGCCACACCGTCCCCCAGAATCAACAGCAGAAACAACAATTTCACAAAGTTTATTTTCTTCTCGGTCTATATTAGCTTTAGTAAAAACTTCTCCTGAAAATTGAAATAAAAACCAATGAGCATATGAATTCTAAAATGTCAATGGTATATATACATAACATATAAATAAAACTCTGAAGTAATACAGTAGACTCCCTCAAATCTACAAATGCCTGAAATCCATACACCACCACAGATGTAAAAAATGAAACTTTGACTTCAGATGTATAGGCAAAATTACAGATTTTTTTAGATTTATAGCATTCCAAATGTAACACAGTTCTCATAATTATGACTGCCTGCATTTTCATCAATAAAGAATAAATTTGTCTCTAAAAAACAAGATATTGCTGATATAACTGGTAATCACAATCTTTTTACAAAACATATTTATGTAATAATCAAGCTTTTTTGGTTATCAAGACTGGTTAAACCTAAAACAAAACTTCCTTTATGATCTTAATGTGAATTAAAAAGATACCTTTATGAGGCAAGTTTCATTGAATAATTCAAGGAAAATGTATCTCATCTTTGTTATGCATATTTAATTATTCATTATCATTTATTTACTTGATATTTACTTTTAATAATTTATTCATTTTTAAAATTTTCTTATTTTTTATCATTTTACATAATTATTTTAACATTTTACTTTACTATAATTTTAATTACATTATTACATTTAAATTACCGCTTAAAAAATGTAAACAAAACAATAACTAGAAATCTGCAAAATTCTAAAATCCGCACAACTTCTGGTTCTGTGCTATACAGATTTGCGGGAAGTCTGCTGTAATAAGATTTTTTTAAAAATGATATTACTTAAGCATATTGGACATGAATAGTAAGAAAGAAAATCACTATATAAACCATAAAGAACTACTGATATAGACTAATATAAAATGAAATAAAACTGCTTGTTGTACTTAGTGTATACAGATATATTTCTAAAAAAATTATTAGGTATGTTTTCATAAAAATATTAATAAATAAAAAATAAGGGCAACTATTACTGTACATAATGGCTCTTACCATTGTTTTTTTAATTTAAAAAATATAATTTTAAAATTAATATGAACATAAGCTTTTCCCTGAAAAAAATGTTTTTATGTGATGCTGTGAGAAAAAATTTGAGTTTTTTTAATGCAGTATTTTTCAGTTTGTTCCTAGAGGCATTGCTATTAAATTTTCTTTCCAACCACTGCATCTTCATTGTGTTTGACATCCGTTCGTAATATACTTTATTAGAGCTGAATTCTAAAGCGATCCATTCCTTCTCGGTGCTTACTTTCATTTGAAATGTGCAAGTGCCATTTGTAGCAATTAATTTTATTCTCAGTTTAGGATAATATGATTAATTCTTCCTTCTAAAGAGGCATGATTTTTTTGCTTTCAGTTTGTGAATAAAATTCCATTTTAATTACAGTTTTCTAATTTGATTTTTGGGAGGTTTAAATTAATTTTAATTATCTACTCAATTTAGATTGTTATATATTTTATAACCTTGTTACTCTCATAGGTTTAATTTATATTCAAAATCGGTTAAAATTATATTCAGAATTCTTTTTTGATGAATTGTTGTCATGGTGTAAAATTTAAGTGCAAATTTGTTCTGGCAAAAGCAAGTCTTCAATGCCTGTTTTCTAAATGCTGAAGTTTGAAGAAGTCTAAAGTTGGTATTATTTTCAATGACTCTATGAGTAATACGGAGAAGTTGTCATTCCATAATTATTATATAATCTATGCTGCTTAATTTTAAATAGTTTAAGGATTTTAAGTTGTTTTTAAAAAATCAATTCAAAGAAATTTTCCCATCAAAGATGCAGTGATCCATCTGAGGATATTTTCAAATCTTTCTTTCCTTCCAAATTTGACAGTCGATAGATGTGTATTTCTTCCATTATCCAGCTTCTCCATTTTTTTAAAAATCAAGAACTGTAAAGAATTAAATAACTAATTTGTGTTGCATTCACAACTCACTTAGAATATTTTGTATCTCTTCAGTTCTCCAGTTAGAATCATTATGTATCTTTTCATCTTTTACTCAAATACACAAATTAATTGCCCAAATTATTTACATCAAACCGTAAAAAATAAATATGACTGAGCAAAACAAAAATATCCCATATGTTATTACTTATAACTAAAGCAAAAAAAAAGATATATACATATATATATATATATATATGTATATATATATATATATATATATATTGATATCTTTTCATTTTGAATAGTCATAATGAATTTTTTCCTATTGTGGTATCTTATATATAATTAATATATAACATCCGTTGCTAATAGCAATTTTATAAATATGGTGCGCATAGGTAATTGCTGCTGTCCGCATAACCTTTGTGTATTGTCTGTGAGATTTCTACAATGTAGTTTTCCGTTACCACTTAATAGGATTTCCATTAAGAGTTGCAAATTGTTTCATCATGAATATTATATGTGGTATATTTATAATATTTTAACTGTTAATTTTGCTATTTTGTTTAATTCATTGTCTTGATATATGCTATATTAAATGTCAAAATCAATATTCATTATTTATTATTTTTTAATATTAAAGTAATACATTGAAATTATCATTATTTATTATTTTTTACATTAAATAAATACATTGAAATTATGATTAGTTAAGCCTATGTGAAATGTAGTAACAATGTGAGCATTGTGCTGAGATGTTAATTGGATAAGTTTGTGGATTATTATGTACGGTGATTTTTTCACTTTTAAATGAGTCGATTTTGTGATTTTGCATTTATTGTACTGTGAGTACTATGATTCTTTTTATATGTGGTGTGGGTTGGTAGTATTATGGTCGTGTATTGTTTCCTTTTGGAGGTTTGAGTATTGCTTTAAAGCTTTGTACATATTGTATCTATTTTCATTTTATAGTTGTATTATTCTAGATCCTTTTCTTTAGTAAATTATATTAGTCAAGATACTCGATTATTTAACTGTAATTTTTCTATTTTTATCTTTTTATTATATTTGTATTTTCTCTTATATTATGGCAGTACTTAGTAAAAATCTCGATCCTGGCAAGATACACAATACTTCTTTGCAGTGTAGTGCCCGGTACAGGAGCAATAATAGGGTTACTCCTGGACCGTCATCCAGTTTCCATATACATGCTCCTCCTCCTCAATTATATTTTCAGAAATGTTCTGATATCCGATGTAAAACTTGTCCATCTGCTTCTCAGTCACAAATCGTATCAGATCCTCATATTTCTATTTTTTGTAAGGCTTTTAATGTAATTTATAGTATAAAGTGTAACATTTGCAATTTGAAATATATTGGTGAAACTTCTGGTCCTCTTCATATACGCATGAATCATCATCGGTCAGATTCTGATAAAAATTTAGCAAAAAATATACAGTCTACAACTGAAATACAGCATTTTCATAAACATAAATTTAAAAATACTACTATTGAAATAATACAAATTCAGAAAAATAAATCTGAGCGTCTCTATTTAGAGTCTTCATATATGAAATATTATAATACAATTTATCCTTATGGTCTTAATAGTGAGGTTTTTAAAAGATCTGTTAAAGTTTTTTCATCTATAAATGATACTACAGATTATTCTCCCATTTATCATAGTTTAAATCATCTTATAAATCCTAAAACTACACGTAACAAAAGAGGTAAAGGTTCATCTTCTAGTATTACTCCTAAAAACATTATAATTCAACAAATTAATAATCTGCATCGTAATTATTTAAAAAATTACAATTGGTTTCTAATACGTAAATATATTTTTGGAATAAAAAAGAAACATATAGTACAATATTTAAATATTTTTCTCAGTAAAACTTACTCTAAACATTTTTCAGATGTTTTTTATGATCTCATTATGACTCGTGTCAACCTTTACAATATAAATTTACTAAAAAAACCTAAAAATCTACAAACTAATACTCAAATGGTAATTACTTTTTCTAATCCAATATTTAATAAAATCAATATTAATTCCATATTAAATGATAAAAACTGTCAATTTCCTATTAATAATATTCATATTTCTAAAACCTTTAAGTATCCCATATCTATCAGCAGAACGATTTTTAACTATAATTCTTTCGCTAAATCTTCTTTTGATGCTAGTACTTTACTCTGTAAATGCAATGACCCCTCTCTACAAAAATATATAAATAAAGATCATGGACATATTATTACTGGTAATCTTAATCTTGTAGATGATTTACAACTTAGAAGAATTATGGGTTATGGGACCAAGTACAGAATTCCATCCAAATTAAACATTACATCTATCATAAAACAATTTACATATGATATAGATATATTTATTTATAAACTTGCAATTTATTATAATAAACCCATTGAATATTTTAATCAATGGAAAATATTAGTTATCGATAAATTAACCAGGTCCTTAAAATATAATATTTCACACCTAGAATATGTAAATACACAGCATCTGTTTAAGCAAATCAATAAATTACAACAAAACTTTGTAATAACTTATGTTGATAAATCTCCTAATAATTATGCCATTATTTGTAAATCTTATTATCATCAACTGCTTAAATCTAGTATATCTAATAATAACACATTCCAAAAAATTTATGATAACTTACTTGCCAATAATCGTAAAATTAAAGGATTCTATAAATTATTAGACATTAACCCTACTAACTTTAAATATCCTTATCTAGTCCTTATACCCAAATTTCATAAGCATCCTGTTAAATTCAGAACTGTTACAATTGGTTGCAATACTTATAATAATGCTGCTAACAAACTTCTATTAGTAATTCTTAATCAAATATATAATATTACAAAAAAAAGTGATAATACACATTGCATAAAAAATAGTTATGAACTGGTCCATATTATGAAAAATCTTAAATGTATAAAAAATATCACTACCTATGATTTTAAAGATTTATTTAATAATATCGATTTATCGGATTTACATAATATCATAAATGAGCTTTTTAAAAAATATCAACACGAGTTGGATATATCACATAATATCGATTCTGATTACTTTCATACCTTAACTAATTTCATTATCTATAATAATTTTATCATGCATGATAACAATATATATATTCAAAATGTTGGTATACCACAAGGTGGTAGTACATCTAGTGTATTATCTGACTTATACTTATATTACTATGAACGTCATTATTTAAATAATACAATACATTTATATCGATATATAGATGATGTAATTTTAATTGATACTGATAACACCTGTTTATCTCAATTCCCTGTTGATTATCCTTCTAATCTAGAACTTTCAAAAAACCTACTTTTTAATAATACAATCAATTTCTTAGATATTAAAATTATATTAAAAGAGAACAAATTTATAACTGATATTTATGACAAAAGGAAAGAATTTAATTTTAAAGTTAATACCTTTACTAATTTTAAATCTTGTCTTCATAATTCTGTATATCGTAATATAATACTTAACCATTTATATAGAATAAAATGTCTATGTTCTTCCCATTTAATTAATACTAATATTAAAAAGCTTGTATATGATGCTATAAATAATGGTTATCCTAAAAAATTCATATATTCTTTAATTTATAATTAGATATTACATGATCTTATAATTAATTCTTTGCGTAAAAAATGTATAAAAAAATTATAAAACATAAAAATAATAATAAAAAATTAAAAATGTTAAAAAGTAATAAAAAAATATATATATAGGTTGGTTGGGTGGGTAGATGTTAGAGTACGGAGGAGGGTGGTGTTGTCTGGATAAAAACGCAAAGGTTAATTATTTATTTAAAAAAAAAAAAAAATTGAGAGTGGGTTATTTATTTTAACATAATTTTTAAACTGTTTAATTTACACCAATATATGGATATTCGTCTAGTTATATCTATAGTTAAATAGCTATATTTTAAATATCAAATTATTTTTAATGTTATTGATATAATTTTTGGTATTATTATTAATAATATTATTACTATTATTATTTTTTTATTTATTATTATTATTATTATTATTATTATTATTATTTTATTATCCTATATTAAGATAATGAGTTTTTACCATGTAAAGTCACAATAAATGTTACTGATTAAAGTAACAAAAATGTATTTTAAGTTATATGTTAACATGAATGTTATCTCTTAATTCTAATTTTAATCATTTTATTAATTTAATTTTATGTTAATATCGATTATTAATTATTTTTCCGGTTCAATTATATTTCCATTCTGCTTTATCCTTTTTGTTTGTTATGGAAAACTATTATTTTTACTTACTTTCAACTCCTTTTTGTAAAATATCTTTGTTCCTTGTTTAATAATTTGGTTTTTGTGTGATGGTAGTCCCAAATTCGTATTGTTTTGCTTTTTCATGGCAAATACGAAGATGAAACCACACACTCCATTTGTAGTTCCAAAGTATTTGGGACCTGAAGATTCTGCTTTGGTTCTACAAATTTCATTTGTATTCATATTATTCTTTTTTCCTTCCATGTTCAATGTACTATAAGTTATTAAATTCAATGGTTAATTTCAAATGGTTAATATTGTTTACTATAATTCAATTTAATTCTTTTATTGATAAAATCCATTGGTGAATCTTGTCTACTTTTAATGGTATTATATATATATATATATATATATATATATATCAAAAGTAATAAATTATATACATAACTAAGTGAAACAAAGCTAACCCATTAGTAATAAATCATTTAAGTGCACAAAATAAAAATATCATATAAATAATAAATCACAAATATAACTAAGCATTATATATTATATATATATATGGGAAATCTCCTCCACTATTAGATCTGCATATTATTTTCTACGCATCGCAACTCTGATGAACAGGCTCTCAGTGAGGCAGACGATTTTGAAGAAACTATTAATTCCTAAGAAGCCAGACGATTTAAGCGGTAGAAAAAAGAACTGAACGGAAGAAAGGAGAATGGAATGTTTTTAGTTTTAAGTTGGTGTAAAAAGAACGTAAGATGAAGAAGAGTTCCCGTATAAGATGCAATTGATTAATTAGAGTTATGATTGTTTGCTTTGTAAATAGTCTTATGTAAATATCTTTTTTGTAAATATTAACGTTTAATATAAGTCATTTAAAAGTTTAAAAACGGTGTCAGAATTTAATTTACCTCCGAGTTTATTTACTTATGTGTTCAAAAGAACTTTTTAACCCTCCAAGCGTCTTGCAAATGGGTAAAATTGTAATGTTGTTTTCTCTGCATTTTGCTTTAAATGCTAATAAAATATAATTCTTTCAATATTACATAAAAAAATCTTATTTAGGAATATAAATGTAACCCTTTAGAGTCTTAATCATTCTTCAATGCTTTAAAAATTCATTAAATTTATAGAATTATAATATCTTAAACATTGCTCATATTGCAGTGAAACCTGGAGCTTAGTGTACGGAATTTTACGGGCCAAACGCTTAGAGGGTTAAAGAAGAATCTCCATATATATATGTGTGTATATATATATATATATCATAAGTAATAAGTCATAAATATAACTGAGCAAAGCAAAAATATATATCTTACCAGTCTCTGAATTAATTTGAAACCAGTTTCGGTAATGCTTGCTTTCAATTGAATAAGTAAACTGTCCATAATTTCCAATATCCTCATCAACAGCTGAAATTGTGGCAATGAGTTTTCCAGGGGGCGTGTTCTCAGGTAAGGCAACAAGATACACATTATGAGAGAAATGGGGAGAATGATTGTTGGCTCCTTGAATATTTACATACACATTTGTATAAGATGAATGAACCCCATCAGTGACAGAAACATTGAGAATATAGCTCTTTTCAAAATTAAATTGGTGTAGATTTGTTATAGTGATGATGCCTGGAAAGATTTAAAAAAAGAGAACATAAATCACATTGATGCAAATTTTAAATGGTTTTCTAAAGATACACTGTTGAAGCTATCCAAAAGTATAGTTACAAATATTTATAAATCAAAAAATAATTAGTAAAATATTTATTAAAAAATTATTAGAGAAACATGCTTTAAAATATTAAAAATGGAACTACCAACATAACAGTTGCATTAAAATAACATCTATACTATTTTAAAACATGATAGCTTTTCATTTTTATTGCAAAAAATTAATTTCATTTCTAATAAGTGTACTGTGATAAATATTCTATAACTTTATAAATAATCATAATATTTATAAAGTTAATGACTGTGGTTGTATATAATTGTGAAAGTTGAAGATGCAAACATACATTAAATGCATATGAAAACTAAGTTTTTATATACACATATATATACTATATATTCTTTCTTTTCTGAAACAAGATGCTAGCTATTAAATTATATTTTTTAAAAATCATCTTCAATTAACATTTCTAAAAAATTCTTAATAAAATGAATTATTTAAATGTAAGGATATGATATAGTACAATCTGCAAGGCTCTAAAACCCACTCAGATTCTGCAGTGAAAACAATGAAATCTGCTTCCCATGTTTTTGTAAAATTTCGACATAAAACAAGCTGTTTTCATGAAATCTGTCATGATATCATACATAAAAAGAGTAGTTCACTTACAAAGTCTATAATTTTATCTCCAGATTGCTATGAAATAATTTTACTGCTTCTCGATAGCTGCACTGCTCATTCTTATCATCACTTTTTGCTCAAACATGAGGTGAGATTTCACATTTCTATCTCATAGCACAACCTCTTTATTTCAACTGATAGATCAAAGTATCATTTAAAGCTTTAAATGTCACTAAAAAACAAATTTTTGAAGAATGTTAATTCTGAGCCGATTTAGAATTTCAGGAAAGCAAAAAAGTTTTACTATCAAGGATTGTATTTATTTATTGGCAGAAACCTGGAATTGCATTTCCAAATCTGCACTTTTTAATCTTTTTTTTTTTTTTTTTTTGATGATTGACTTTTTCAATTTTAGAGATAACTCAATCTAAATCTTAAGCTAAATATTTTTTTTTTTTTTTTTTTTTTTTTTTTTTTTTTTGCTAAGCAGATAATTTGAAATTAACAATTATTTAAAGAAAATGATATTGCGGATTATATATATTCATATCATTGATAGCTACCAAATGACTGAAAGTGAAATTGTTGACACTGTTTTACAATCATAAGATGTAGATTCAGATGGTGATGATTCTGATAATGAATAGGAAAGTGATACTATATATGTGTATAGATGAAGGTTTGGCTCTAGGAGAAAAATATTTAAAATTTCTTGAACAGCAAAGTTATATAAATGAACAAGACAGAAACAATGACACTGTAGAATATGAAAAAAGAAAAAAAATAACAACATTTTAAATTGTTAAAATAAATTAATGTACAATAGATGTTTCCAAATTAAAAAAAAAATCCATGTTTTTTAACTTTTCAGCTTTCTCATAATACTTCTTATAGCCAAATCCTTTGTTTTTTATGAATTAAAAATTAAGTGACACAATGTTTCTTTCACATGTTTTCACTAAGTATTTTGACCTTACTTATATCACTTTCATGTGTTTTTTATTGTATTTCTCTCATTTAGTAGCGGTAGGAGGGTGGGAGTATTTTTCTTTTTATGACCCAAAATCTGCAAAATTCTAAAATCGCCCTCCAAGGTGCATTCCCAAGCTATGCAGATTTTAAGTTTTCTACTATATTTTATTTTAAATAAATAATATTCATTTAAGTTGCTGAAAACAATTTTAATACATTAACAATGAAAATACATTAAAATATAAAAATCAAATTTACCAGTGTGTCTGTTAATAGAAAAAGACTGCATTTCATTGCCATCAATAATATTATATTCTAACTTAGACTCATCTGATGAATCAGGATCTGAAGCTATAACCATAGCAATGAATTGTCCTCTCTTGACTTCTTGGTTAACTGTGCATTTATAAAATCTATGTTCAAATTCTGGAGGATTATCATTCATGTCTGCAACACCAATCCACACATGAGCAGAGGAATTTAAAACAGGATGTCCGCCATCAGTTGCCATAACAGTAAAATAATGTTCTTTCTTGGTTTCATGATCTAAAGGTTGCTTAATAAAAATAGTTCCATCTGAAGGATCAACTTGAAAATGGGATGAAGCATTGCCTACAATATGGAATTGGATTTGTTGGGATGCCACAGTGTCTCGATCAGTAGCTCGGACTTGGAGAATCGGAGTACCAAATCTTGTAGCTTCTGTGACGGTTGTATTATAGGATGGTTGGCTAAACATTGGGGGATTATCATTGACATCCTCAATATTAATTATTACTTGGACATCAGAATAGATGCCACTCACAGCATCAGTTGCTCTTAATGTCAATTGGTATTTTGGTGTTGTTTCAAAGTCCAAATCTTCTGCAGCATAGAAGATACCTAATAAAATAAATAATTGTTAAAACAGACATTAAAATCATATAATTATAAAATATTTTTAGCATCACATGATGAAGTGACACCAGCACAAAATACAGGGGTAAGCAGGTTTTAATTTTATTATCAAACATAATTTTTCTATTAGTATTTAATCTTTTGAAAGTAAGAAGCAGGGCTGTATAATATAGACATTTTGACACCAGTATTTCAGAATACAGTCAATATTTTGACTTATGTCAGCAATTTGTTCCAAGATTAGCAACGTAAATTGAAAATTATGCATATCAAGGCTCATTTAGATAAGCAAAAAAGGATAAGTAATAAAAATACTATAAAATCTAATGAGATATTCTATTGTATTCAGAGATTATTTTATATAGATTTAACATTAATTAAATAAAATGCATTAGCAAAACAAAAATTTGGAATAAATTAATAAGCTGTTAACTTATAATTTATTATTCTTCTAACTGCAAGTCTTTCAGTACGTGAAAAAAAAAAAAAAAAATCTTGCATTTAAGTTTGAATCAACAAATTTTTCTTTTTTAATTTTAGAAGCTTTTTGTACCAACAGGGTGATTTTTCTAAACTTCTCTCGGTGACTTTTTTTATTTGTTTGTCCCTATCGCTTAACAATTGCTAGGAAGTTTACCTTCATGGAAACAAAGATCTTCAAAATGTGTCATAATCAAGAAATTATTATTCGGGCTTGAGGATGTAAATGCAGAGCGAGATAAGTTGAGGGAAATTAAATCTGTGTACTACTGTAGTAATTCTCATCTTATTTAATTTCAGAAATCACCAATTAAATAATGCTAAGACTGTTGCTCTGATAATGTAAGTAGCAAAATGCACATGTCTTAAATATAGCAGTGTAGGGCTGTTCCTACATTTTTATAAAAAAATTATCTTAAGAAAAATTGTTTTCCGTCAAATTAATTTAGTTTAAGAATGAGAGAGCTATAAGACAAACACTTACTTCTCCACCCACCCCCCCCCCCCAAAAAAAGAAAAAAAAATCCACTTCAGATATAAAGAAAATTTACTTTAAATTTCAAAATCCGCAGAGAGACAATGATTGTCTCCTGCCAGCATACATGCATTAGATGACACTAATAGATACCAGGGATGTAGTGGAGGGTATACGGGGGTAAATGCCATATATTAGGGGTGCACAACCTTTTCAAGAGAAGGGCCACTTACAAATATGTCTGGGTAGTCGAGGGCCACATCAATAATATGGAGAGAATTAGATCTCGAGGACTTATAATCCGATAAAAAATGTTATTTCAGTGCGAATGGGGGGTTGCCTCTTTAAGTTTATTTACCCAGTTAAAATATACAATTCAGTTGGTAAGGATGCATCAGCAGTTTTTACATTTGTATATATAACAGACATAGCAAGGATTATTTTTAATATGTAACAATATTCCTTGACTTTATTCAGGATAGTAATTTTTTTCTGTTAAAAGTGCTAAAAAAAAGCCATAAGTGTCTGGTGTCAATTGCAATTTTTCCACGCATGATCAACCAAATTTGTGAGTTTACGATACCGATCAACAAAATTCCCGATTTTTCTGTGCCTTATCAACAAAATTCACGATTTTTGGGAAGCCGATTGACGAAATTTGCAACTTTTACAAAGCTGATTGATGAAATTCGTGATTTTTACAAAGCCAATCTATGAAATTCGCAATTTTCACAAAACAGATTGACGAAGTTATCCATTTTTAGCATCTGATCGACAAAATTCGCGATTTTTACAAAACTGACTGACGAAATTCGCAATTTTTATGAAGACGATTGAGAAAATGACAATTTTTCTGTGCCTGATCAACAAAGTTAGCGATTTTTACAAAGCCAAACGGTGAAATTTGTAATTTTTAAGAAGCCAATCGATGAAATTCATGATTTTTACGAAGTCAATTGACGAAATTCGCGATTTTTACAAAGCTGATTTACGAAATTCGCGAATTTTTTCGCATGATTGACGAAATTCACGATTTTTTTTCACCTGATAGATGAAATTCGCAATTTTCCGCGCATAATCAACAAAATTAGCAAATTTTATTAAACCGATGGAGAAAATTCACGATCTTTCCGAACCCTGATCAACAAAATTCGCGATTTTTTTCTCCCATAATCGACGAAATTTGTGATTTTTCCGCACCAGATCGACGAAATTTACATTTTTTCTCCGAGTGATCGACAAAAATCGCCATATTCCCGTGTCCAACAAAAGAAATTTGAGCTTTTTCCGTCCTTAATTGACGAAATACGCATTTTCTGTGCTCAGTCAACGAAATTTGCGATTTTTAACTAACTTTGACAAAATCTGCATTTTTTTACGAGGCAGGATGAAAGACGTATTTTTCCCCTTGATAAACTAAGAAAACTCGCTATTCTTTCGCTGCCAATCATCGAAATTTACAATTTTTCCGCGTACGATTTTTTCATCCCGGATCAACAAAATTCGCGATAGCCCGATCAACACAATTTTTTTAAACCCGATCAACGAAATTCATGTTTTTTTTTTCACGCGATAGTAGCCTATTAATTTAATTTGCAATTGTTTTGTGCATATCAACAAAACTGACAATTTTTTTCTTGCCCAATAAACGAAATATCCAATTTTTCGAGTCCGACCGACTAAATTCGCGATTTTTCCTTGCCTGATCGGTGAAATTGGCAATTTTTTCCGAGTTCTCATGGACAAAATTCATTCGTGATTTTTCCATACCTGATGAATGAAATTTGCGATTTTTCAGAACCTCTTCGACAAGATTCGCTATTTTTTCGCACTTGATCAAGGAAGTTTAGAGTTTTCTGTGCTTAGTCAACGAAATTTGCGATTCTTAAGTAACTGACAAAATTTTACATTTTTCCGCGATAAATTGATGAAATTTACGATTTATTTTGTCAGCGACCTATGCACTAAAATTGCAATTTTTTTTTCCATTTGTAAACTGACTAAGTTCGCGGGCCACACGTTAACCCATCGCGGGCCTACCATATACCTTAAGGATTTTTTAAAAGATACTCCGTATACCCTCTGTTTCTCAAATAAAGCATTAGCTTATACTCGATCTACTAAATGTGCATGACATCAGCAATTACCTTCTGCCTATATTGTATACTCTGTAGTTATTTTATGACTACAACACTGATTTGTACTAACTAATATCTTATGCTATTTAATTTTGCTAGATATCCGTTTTTCTATTTAAAAATAAGTCTAACTAACAAAAACAAATTTTGTGGGCTATATGAGAGCATTAATGAAATTTTAACTTCACAGTGTCTTTTGACCTTTCAAGAAACTAGTATAATTTTCTTTAATCAAATTTTCCTTTAATTTCTGGGGGGGGGGGGGGGAGGGGGTGGTGAGAGACTTAATAGAATTTTATGTAGTGGAACAGTAAATTCTCATGGTTATTAGTCCCTGAGATTAGTAATATTGTTTTATTAATTCTGATGCTATATTTAAGAAAATGTCTTATCTAGATTTATATAAAAGTTGATGTAAATTTTTGGATCACAATCTATGCACTTTCTATATAACATTCATACTTTGACAAATTAACAGATTATATATTATAAGAAGAAAAGTTATATAGTACTTAAAAAAAAAAACGTAGCCATCACATTAAACAAGTACACAGAAAACTTATTTAGAGATGTAAGCAATAAATAACAAATACCGTAGAAGATCTATATAACATAAACCTAAAAACAAAAGGTTTTTGCGTTATATAGAATTTTGCCTTACATGGATCTCATTTCCCACATCATTCAATTTACTATGTAAACATGGCCAAATATATCTGAAACATATCAAAATATATTAGAGTATCTTTATGCGGCATTCCTTATCCAGATTTTTTGTATTATATTAGATCATTTCACATTTTGTTAACTGTGCTTTTTAAAAATGGACCAAATGTAGCTGGATCCAAATTATTCATTATATTACGTGTTTTCAAATACATTATTGTAATTGTATTTTTTTTTCCATAAAACAGTTCTAAATTTAGTTATGAAATAAAACTAATGCATTAAATTTAGTTTTCTAGATAGTAGCAGTTTTTTAGTCTGGGAATTCAAGTGTTTCTTCACTGAAAAATTTATTGCTTACATCTGAAAAGTTGTGCGCTATATGGAGAATTGCATTATATGGAATTGTGTTATAAAGATCTTCTACTGCACATAAAATAAAATGTACTGAGTAAATAAATAATAATATCTAAACAGAATTAAAGTAAATAATTAAATTGTGTCATAAATATAACTATTATAGGATATTGAGCAACAAAGGATTTCGAAATTTATAAATAAAAAAATATAAATAAAACAAATATACTCACATGGCTGAATACTAAGTCGATGCTCTAAATTTTCAAAACAGCAAAAGAACATGTCAATTAAAAATTAAGAAGCATAAATTAAAATAAAGCACGAAATTAACATAAGAGCAAAGAAAAGAAAATTATTCAAAGAAAATATAATGCAAATGAAAATTATTTTAACACCATACACCAAATTAATGGGAATCAAAATTTTTAATTGGAAAGTTAATTAGAATTATTTAATAATTAATATTAAAAGCAGTATTGAAATTGATTGTATAGCCATGAAATTTTTAATCCTATTAAGAGATATTTTGATGTTTTATAAGATTTTTTTTTTTTTTTTTTTTTGGGGTAAAATAGAAAAGTGATTTTTTAAGCAATGTCAATTTTTGTAACATAAATTTTTCTAATACTAAATATCATTTCCCATTTATAGTAGTATTATATTTTTAAAAATATTTTAGAGCTTACTTATTGCTTAATTGACATTTCAAATTTTATTGCATGGCTTTATTAAATTAATAAAATCGGAAAGATTTTTTTTGAGTAAAAAGAAAGAAAGATTTGTAGCAGAAAAATAATTTTTTAGTTAAGAACTTTTGTTTTTTGTTAAGAATGTTTAAGAAGTTTTGTTTAACAATTTTTTTTTATTTATTTATTATTATTTTCTTTTTACAACAAAATGCTTTTTTTCCCTCAAAAGAAAGATTTTGTTCTAGAAAATAGTAAATGTATGTTTTTTTTTTTTTTTTTTTTTTTTTTTTTTTTTTTTTTTTTAAACACAACAGAGCACATAAACATAAAATGAATACAAAATATACCTTAGTTAAGTAAAAGCTTGCATATTATGAATCCTATGTTAAATGATACCATGCATTGCAAATTCTAAAAATATTATGAAATTAAAATAATTTGATTTAATTTAAATTTATTCCTTTATTTATAGATGTTTAGAAACAAGTGCTGTGAAATGTAATTACATTTAAAATTTTAAAAAATGCAGCATCTATACAGCAGGGATAAGGAAAAAGAAAGATTTCAGTGAAAAACAGTTCATCTAACAACATAAGCACATAGCTAACATATTTTTCTATTATCTATCCCCCCCCCCCCAAAAAAAAAAGAAAAAGGGGAAAGAGAAAGAATAGCAAACATTTTCTTTTTGTTGCATGACAGCCAAAAAATTCTAAATAATTTCTTAATTAAAAAAAAAAAAAAAAAAAAAAAAAAAAAAAAAAAAAAAAAATTAAACTGCTTCTAAAAATTAAACTTCAATAGTTGTCAATGTGTGAAATATTTATGTGTCACAAAACCTACAAGTCAAAATGAATCAATTAAAAAATATATGTCGAATTGAAGCAAAAGATAAATTAATAAAAATTGGGCTCTCAACAGTTAGATGTAAGTCATGCAACAAAATACAGTTATAAAAAATTTATTCTAAATGAGAATAGTATGTAGAAGGTATAATTAAAAAAACTGTAAATTATGCTTTCATCTCAAACATACTTCATCATTTTAAAATGAATGTAAGAAAAAATGTAAAATGTTAAAAAATTATATGTAGTGTATATTTTTCATATTAATATCATAAATTATGACAGAAAAATTACCCCTCAATGTAATTATGGCATATTTTAAGCTAATCCTTCACCATTAGAAGATAAAGAGAATATTTTTTGTAATATAGAAAATGTTTATCTCGCAATTCAACAATTTATGCTAACAATTATAAAAGTAAAAAAGTGACACCTCCACCAAAAGTCCCAGCAATTAGTTTTTAAAATTAAGAGGGATAAATTCAGAAATAAATATTAAGTTTGTTTACCTCTGATATCCAAAAGCAATTAAAATAAATAAAAAAAGCAGCTTTAAAACTATGCAAATAAAAGGATAAAACAAAATTTGCATAAATAAATATAATCAGCAACTAACTACTGAAGCTATATTCTAAAAATCTGACCTGTGTTGAAATCAAGCCATAGATCTTCTTTCCTGTTTCCTGAAACAAGACTGTATATCAGCTGCCTGTCATGTGGGCTTGTGGCAGTTACACTAAGTAGAGGAGAGTTGGGAGGTAGGCTTTCTAAAACAGTAGTTTCATACAACTGTTGGGAAAATACCGGCATATCGCGACTAATAACTTGAATAGGAAGAGTGGTATGAGAACTTAAAGCAGGATTGCCTGAAAAAAAGATAGAAAACAGATATGATGAATAAGTAAACACTACAAAAAATATTTCGATAAAAAATACAGCTGTGAACTTTTCTAACAATAATATGAAAAAAGACATCTTGCTCTTTTTTATGATATCTATATGTACAGATAATTCCCCACACCTACTTCCCCTTTTAACCTTGCAGTAGCTGCATGTTGATCTTTTTGCCTTCCATATAAATTATTGTCTCCTAACTCGTATCATCGTTACAAATACAATTGTGAACTTACATGTAGCTGACATTAAATGTTTTTCCACCACCATATTAAAATAATAAGATAACTTTGTTTTTTTCTTACCTTTTTACAAGCAAAGTTGAAATTGTTTGAAAAGCAATGATCCCTAATGCCAGTTTATTTTTACTTTTACCCATAATTCGAAATCTCATGCATAAAAGGTATAATTTAAGTAAACTGGAAAATTTATAACTCCATTATAATGTAATGTCCGAATAAAGTGAAAAATGTTTTTTATTTTACATTTTTTGTATACAGGGGTCCAGAACATTATTAATTGTCAACAAAAAGACTGAACTTGACTAATAATGTTCTGGAAAAAGACATGATTACTCTCGAGTTGAGCTTTTTGTAATTTTAAAATGCTTGATAGTTGATATAATTACAATAATTTTAGAAAAAAAAAAATCACACAAAAGACAAACGTTAAATGCATTTTATACATACAAAAAAGTAATAATTTAAAATTATACCTTTATCTTTTGCTTCTATTGTAAGCTCATATTTTGTTGATGTTAATGTTTGCTTTAGAGATACCTCTCCTGTTTTTGGATCAATTCGGAATGTTCTTTTATCACCATCAATAATTTCATACACAATTTCTCCATTGGGTCCAGAATCTAAATCCATTGCTTTGACCTGAGAATTAAAATAGTTATTAGACAAACAATAAAACCATAGATAAAATTATAATTTCTATTTTTTTGTTTTGAGATAACAGTAAAAAGATTACTAGTGTATTTATTTGTGTATACAGCACACTCCCTACTTTACAAGAAAAAATGGCAGTTTTCTTTTATCTCGTATGAAACACACACAATAAATATGACATGCAAGTGAATGGTCTATACGAATGAACAAAAAAAAAAAGAAAGTCTTTACAAATATTATGCTAGACTAGGAAAAATGAAATTTTTTAAAATTTAAACTTGCAGTAGCAAGGGAGTGTCATGCTGTGGGGATGTCACTCGCTTAATGAAATACTTGAAAGCATGTGTTGGTAATGTACAGTAAGATGGAGAATTATTGTAGTTATACTGCAACATTTAAGTTTTAAATTAGTTCAATGTGCAAATGAAACCTGTAATTATGCTTCAAGTCAGAAGTTCGGTGACAAGTGTGGATTGAACTGAAACAATATGATTTTCGAGGATAATGTCTGCGCCAGTGATGATGAGGACAACAATACCAACAATGACAGTTGCTAATTAGCAATTTAATAATGTTACTAATGCTTTTTTATAATGAAGGTGTATAAGTGCACAGAATGAAATAAAGATGCAGCATAACTTATTCCAGCTTAAGATTCTTCCAGTTTTAATTTCTTTTATGAATACATTCCTTGATTCATATGCATATTGAGCGATTATATACACTAGTAAAAATTACTCAGTGTATAATGCACACTTAGGGTTATTGCCTTAACTTTTTTTTTTTTTTTTTTTAAAGAAGTGTGCATGATAAACGAGTAAATATGGCATATTATCATAATAAAAATAATTCAGACTAATTTTTATGCATTTTAGTATTTTACTAATCTTTACTTAAATTCAACAAATATTAGAAAAGGGTGTATTAATAATGACAGAAATAACATTCTTCTGAATTTAAAATATTAATTTTTTGTGGTAAATTTAATCAGATAAAATATTTCATAGAATAGTTAATACTTACAATTTGAAAAAAATAAATAAAAATAAAAATAAATAAATTAATTAACTTTTAATATTTCCTACATATAAATCAAAATGATCTGATAAATATTTTTGTTATTTATCAAGATATTAAAAATCCAATTTTTCAAGATTAAAAAAAACAAACAAAAACAATACAAGCATATGTAAGCTCATTATTATTATATTAGATAAACTTGCAGAAGAGCAAGTTAGAATAAAGTTAAAATATCAATAATTTTTTATTTATTTATTTATTCAAATATAATTAAATCTTGAAAACTCAAAAAAACTGATTTTTTTTTCTAATAATATAATCTATATATGTTTGTTCTCTCCTCTTTATTGCATGTAATATCTCAAAATTTTTGTAAATATTATGTGTTAAAGTGTTTCTACACATTATAAAGGAAATAAAAATGCACATGCATATACTTACAGTAAAAACTGAATAATGAACAGAAGAATCCATTGGAACAACAGCATAATACGGCAGACCAATAAAAAATGGGGGATTATCATTAATGTCCATAACTGACACTTCAACTAATACATGAGCATACTTTGAAATCTCTCTTGCTTCATTTCTCACTTCAACCACTAAAGTATAAAAGCTCTCAGCTTCACGATCAAATACTCGCCCTGTAGTCCTAATAACACCAGTTGTTTCACCAATCTTGAACATATGAGTAGGATTTAAAATATGAAATGTAAGATGATCATCTAGGGCAGTTCCTAAAGGTGTCACAATGGCAACAGTACTAATTTCAGTAGAATTTTCTTGAATTTTAGCAAAATATTTCTCTTCACTAAATTGTAAACCACTTTGTTGGCTCTCTTGAACTTTGATCACAACTTTTGTGCTTGTTTCAAACTCACCATCGGAGGCTGAAACAACTAAGGTGTATTTTCTAGCAAGTCCATCAGGGTTTCGTACAGTAACATCACCAGAAGTTTCATTTATTAAAAATTTTCTTTCTGTATTCCCGGAAGTAACAGAGTATCGTACAGAACCTAAAAAATCTGCATCTGTGGCTATCACATTTATCACATGGACTCCTTTGTAAGTAGGGAGTAGAAGAATGGCAGTATAATACATTTCTCCAAACTGAGGAGAACAGTCATTAATATCTATCACAGATATGTAAACTTTAGCAGGCACTTCAGCATTTAAGCGAGGTTTTCCCATATCCCAGGCTTGGACTGTAAATGAAAAACTTGACTTCTTTTCATGATCAAAAGTAGCAGCAGTTCTAATAGCCCCTAATAAATGAATAAACAAAGCTTTATTATGATGCAAAAATAAATAAATAAACAAATAAAATAAAAAACAAATTTTTTTTTTTATAACACTATTCTTTTATTTAAAAAAGAAACAATAAAAATTACTTCTTAAAAAACTTAATTATAAAAATTGTAAAAAAAAAAAAAAAAAAAAAAAGAGCAAGATAACGGAAATATTTAAGAAATATTATCTAGTTTTAAATACTCAAATTATCAGTTTTAAACAGTTGCTAAATATTTTATAAATGCAGCTGCAATTTGAAATCTATGTATTTACAGTAGACTCCCTCAAATCCGCACTCCTAAAATCCACAACTCTCTAAAATCCGCACATATTTTACGGATGTAAACAATGAAACATTCAGTTCAGATGTAGGTGCAAAATTTGATTTTTTCAGTTTTATATCAATTCCATATATTTTTTAATTTATAATTTTTATTAAGGTTATTGAATTCATGTTTTTTCATGAAGAAAGAATAATTTATTTCTGAAAAAATAAAGATATTGCTGATATCATTGGTAATCACAATCTTACCAAATATATTTATCTAGTAATCAAGCTTTTTTTAGTTATTAAGTCTGGCTAAACCTGAAATAGAGTTTCGTTATTTTATGATCCTGATGTGAATTAGTAATGTACGTTTATGAGGCAAGTTTCATTGAATAATTTAGGAAAAATACATTTCCTCTTTTATAATGAATATTTAATTGTACATTAATGATTATTAACTTGACCTTTCCTTTTAGTATTTTAATCATTTTTTAAATTATCTAAATTTTTATTATTTTAGTTTATTACTTATTTTAATATTTTAGTATATTGTGTGCATTCATTATACTTTTCATTTCATTATTAATTACATTCAATTTTTTTTTTTTTTTTTTTTTTTTTTTTTTTTTTTTTAATGTAAACAAAGCAATGACCAGAAATCCACAAAATTCTAAAATCCGCAAAACCTCTGGTCCCAAGCTGTGCGGATTTAAGGGAGTCTACTGTATTTACAATTCTTTGTTTTGGTCAACATAATATTTTGGAAAATTTTTTTTAATAAAGGATAAAAATTTTTAAATTACATAATCACAAGTGTAAAAGATCATTTTGTTGGTTTATAATGATTATATAGATTGTATATACAGTAGACTCCCTCAAATCCGCACTCCTAAAATCCACAACTCTCTAAAATCTGCACATATTTTACGGATGTAAACAATGAAACATTTAGTTCAGATGTAGGTGCAAAATTTGACTTTTTTAGTTTTATATCAATTCCGTATATTTTTAATTTGTAATTTTTGTTAATGTTATTGAATTCATGTTTTTTCATGAAGAAAGAATAATTTATTTCTGAAAAAATAAAGATATTGGTGATATCATTGGTAATCACAATCTTACCAAATATATTTATGTATTAATCAAGCTTTTTTATTTATTTAGTCTGGCTAAACCCTAAATAAAGCTTCATTATTTTATGATCTTGATGTAAATTAGTAATGTACTTTTATGAGGCAAGTTTCATTGAATAATTTAAGAAAAACATATTTCATCTTTATAATGAATATTTTATTGTACATTATTGATTATTAATTTGACCTTTGCTTTTAGTATTTTTAGCATTTTAAAAACTATCTACATTTTTATTATTTTAGTTTATTACTTATTTTAATATTTTAGCATATTGTAAGCATTCATTATACTTTTGATTTCATTATTAATTACATTCAAATTACTTTTTTAAAAATGTAAACAAAGCAATGACCAGAAATCCGCAAAATTCTAAAATCCGCAAAATCTCTGGTCCCAAGCTGTGCGGATTTGAGGGAGTCTACTGTATATAAAACCAAAATAAAACACTAAAAATACTTAAAGGTGTTTTTTATTTAAAACCTAGTACTTTCGAGCATGTCATGCTCATCATCAGGGTTAAAACAACAAAAGAGTAAAAGTCGAAGGCTGAGTTCTTTTATACGAAGTGGGTTGATCCAAAGACAATGTAAAAAAAAAAAAGGGGGGGGGGGAGATGTCCAAATGTCCAATGTTCCAAATTCGATCGAAAAGGGGTTCAAGTTATTTAAAATAACTTGAACCCCTTTTCTATCGAATAAATAACTTGAACCCCTTTTCTGTCGAATAAATAACTTGAACCCCTTTTCTATTGAATCATCTCCCATGTTGTCTTTGGATCAGTCCGCTTCGTATAAAAGAACTCAGCCTTCGACTTTTATTCTTTTGTTGTTTTAACCCTGATGATGAGCATGACATGCTCGAAAGTACTAGGTTTTAAATAAAAAACACCTTTAAGTAATTTTAGTGTTTTTTTTTTTTTTGGTTTTATGTATATAAATAAGATGAATTAAAGGATTCAACATAAATGATATGTTATATCATTTTAATCTTATTATGTATTTATTTTTAGAGCTATATTTCTCTGAGCATGTTAAAGACACAAGAATTAAAAATTCAAGAGCAACCAATTTATTATTATTACTTTACATTTGTAAAATTTGAATTTTTAAAATATATTACTTGACATAAAATCAAAGAGAAATATAATGTTTAAATAAAATGTTTTAACAATCTTGTATTGTGATTTTATGATATTTCATCTGCTAAATACTGTTCATAATTAAACAATAATAATAATAATAATAATAATAATAAAACAGCTTTTTAATTATTTTTAAATTTATAATTAAAAATATTCTGCGAGGAAAAAGTTTTTTTCTTCATTACTTGAATTTTCAACATTAAAAATTCCCATTATAATTTTAGCAACTTCTTTAATTATGCAAAAAAGTATTATTGTGTCTAAACTGAATTTTTTCTCTCAGCTAAAGATTGTGGAGGAAAAAAAATGTTTTGCAATAACTAGATATAAAATAGTCTAAATATGGACTATTAATGAAGTTTTGAATTAATTTAATATTTCATAAATTTTTAACAAAAAAAAAAATTCTAATCCAAGATCTATATTTAAGTAAACATAGGGGGAAAAAATCATGTTTGAATGGGAAACCAATTCACATTTAGTAAGAATAATAAAGTATATCTTAATACTTTATATACATATATTATTTTTGTACATTAAAATTTTATATATAAATATTGCATGTGTATATTTTTGTCTGTAAAGAGAACCAAACATTCAGATAATTAAAAACTAAAGCCTTAGTTTATTTAATTTCTTTTTAACCTCTTATTGAACTTTTTCACCTGAAAAATATTGAATTTTATTTTATCTGTTAGTTTTTTTATTTTGTTAAAAAACATTTTAGACATTATGCATCATTATAATTTTCACACCCCCTTATTTTAAATGTATGAAAAAATAGGAAATAGAAATGAAAATACAGTACAGAACCACTTATCCGGAATGGTTGGGGTCAGGTGTATTCCGGATAACTGGTTTTTCCAGTTAACTGGTTGGGCATTAAAGCAGCATCCATGTGATAAGTTTTATGGAATATATGTGTTGTGGTATTACTTTTAATTCTAGTTAATTATTAGATTACTTGAACAAGGAAACGGATGCAAATAAAATCTAATGTTAGAGTTTGAAAGAAGGTAATTTAAGGGAATTCCTTGGGAACAAAAATTCTTCTGTTTTCTCTGCATAAAAATGAAAACATCTATAATATAACTATATATGCTTTTATTTCAACTACTAGATGGTGTTATAAAATTATACAACTGTTTCAAGCAATGTGAATGTCAAACTGGCAATATATAACACTTTTTTCTACAAAGATTCTAACATGTCTGTTAAAAATATCATCCCAGATAACTGGTTTCCAGATAAATTGTTCTATACTGTATATAATATAAGCAGGCATACAATATTTGATTAAATATTTTGACAATGTTAATACAAGCACAAATAGATACACGAGCAAATAATAAGAAAGAAAAAAAGACAACTTACCAGTATTAGGATCAATAGTAAAATAAGCTGATGCATATTTTTCTAAAATCTTATAATGCAAAACAGAATTGATCTCAGAATCATTGTCATGTGCAGCTACAACAAGAGGCTTGATTCCGTCAATCAATACCATGCTTCCTACTTTACTGGATTCAATAATCTCACCTCTATATTCTGAGTGATAAAATATTGGAGGATTATCATTTTTATCTAGTACATGAACAAGCACAGAAGTTGTACTATTGGCTCCAACCATATTAGTAGCCCTGATTGTCAGGTTGTAAAATTTGATTGATTCAAAATCTAGCATACTGTTTGTACGTAAAATTCCTGAAGTTGGATTGATTACAAAACTATTGTCAATATTTCCTCCAATAATTTCATAGTAAACAGATGAGCGACTTGTGGCTATGACGGCAGTTAGTGATTTTCCAGGTTTTTCATTTTCAAAGAGCTCTACAACATAATCTTTATGTTCAAATTTAGGTGGGGCATTGTTAGCAACTGTAATAATTATATGAACAGTCACTGTAGAATTTAAAGAAGGCACTCCTTTGTCTGATGCTCGAACAACAAGAAAATATTCAGGCATGACTTGACGATTTAATTGTTTAGCAATCAGTAAAATTCCTAGAGTGGGATCTATTTCAAATGCACTTCCAATATTTCCTGAAAATAAAGAACAGATACATATTCAATAAATAATATAATAAATTTTATGAATTCATTCAAGAATTTAAAGTTAAATGATACTTTTTGGTATAAATTGTCAAGAATGTAAAGCATAATCTGATAATCAAATAAGAAAAAAGCAAGATGGGAAATACATAAAAAGCTTAAAATTTTAAATATGGGCTGCTTTTAGCATAGATAGAAAGGTCAGGTAAGACAGTTTAAAATTCGGCTAATTAAATAAAATGTCTTAATCAATCTAAACAGACAAAAGAAAAAAAAAATGTTCTACTTTGTGTTCTCCAAATGCAACACAATCCAAATTACTTAATAAGAACAAAATAGCAATTTTTTCAATTACAATTTTAAATTTATCACAATTTAAAAGAAACAAACAATAGAAAACAAAAGAATAGCAATTCGTTTTAATAACAGTCAATAATAAAGAAAATAAAATTTCTCATTTTTTAAGAAAGAAAGAAATCATGAATTTCAAGTAATAATAAAAAAAGATCATGTGTAACAAAAGTTAGACAATAAAAATTTTGATCATAAAAAAAAATCTTTTTAAGGAATTTTTTTTTTTTTTTTTTTTTTTTTTTTTTTTTTGATAGATATTCAAAATTTTGTATATTTCACTGAAATAACATAGGGTATAAAAGTATTTATTAACATTTTCAAATATTATAAAACATACATTCATTTCTATTCTCCATGTTAGAAAAGATAAGTTAAACACATTATTTAATATTTCTATTAGAAGAAAAAAAAAAAAAAAACTTTTTAAATATTTAATTGTCAAATACTGATTTTAACACTTATCTTTTATTTATTTAAATATTTTTTTTACTATACAACAAACCATTTTTTTATATCTATAAAGTATAGACATATTAATCTTCTGCCCCCAACCCCACCCAAAAAAGAAAACAAAAAGAAAGGAAAACATAAAAGGCTTGAGTTAAGACAAAATTTATAAAACAATTTACAAACTGCTTTATTATGATTTGGATATATATATTTTTAAATGTACCATTTTATACAATTGTTACTAATGTTTAGAAACATCTTTATAGTTAATAACTGATCAGTAACAATCAATTTTTTGAATTATTTAATTTACTGTTATGAGATGAGAGTCAAAACTATGCGAGAGAGTGAGGGGGGAAAGTAAGCATATGCCCCAAGTGGCAGAATAGAAGGGGCATCAAAGGAAGATTTGATTTTTCATTTAAAAACATCTGTTTATAAATATATTTAAAAAAGAAGTTAGAGGAGGGGTCAAAATTTATGCCTGCATTAAATGAAAAAAAAAAAAAAAAAAAAAAAAAAATTCTAGTTTTGGAAAATGAATAGAAAAGAAGTAATTACAGTACAGAACCATTTATCCAGAATGTTTGGACTCATGTGTGTTCTGGATAACTTTTGGGTATTAAAGCAACATCCATTCGATCAGATTGGTACAATATAAGTGGCTGTGACATTATTTCAGTTTTGAAATTCACTATTAGATTACTCAGATTAAGAATCAGATCCAAACAAAATCAAAAGTTAATCAGAGTTTGAAAGAAAACAATGTGTTATTTGTATGTATATGTGTGTTTTAATATATATTGTATATCGATGGAATAGTAAATCTATTCATCATTATCCTGTCATTCATGGCTGTCGACTTACTCCAACTTGGTTTATTAGTGGGAAATTGCAGACCCAGGCAGTAGCCAGTTGTTAGAGCAGTAGCCTGGAGTGCTGTGGTTCAATTCCTGTCTCTGGCTAATTTTTCACTCCAGTTGGGTTTATTGTATTTATTGTCTGTATAATATTTGCATGTACCTTTATGATTTGATTGCAAGCATTATTTGTGTGTGTATGTGTGTTTTAATAAATATGCTTCTATATCAAATACTATATGTTGGCATCATGTTAAATTATGCATATTGTATTGTTTCAAGCAATGCACATGTCAAATTGGCACACTATGATACTTTTTCTAAAAAGATTCTGAAATCAATTAATTGGAAATATCTTTCTGGATAACTGGTTCCATACTGTATATAAAAATAACTGAAATAACAATCATTACCTGATGCAATACTAAAGTGCAGTTGAGCATTTTTCCCCTTATCTTTATCTACTGCTAATATTCTAATTACAGAGGTTCCAAGTGCAGCTGTTTCATAGACTTGACTTTCAAAGGAAGGGGATATAAACTCAGGGTGATGATCGTTTTCATCATGAACATTGATTACGATCCTAGCAAAACTACGCTGAGAAGGAGTTCCGTTATCACGCACCATAACTGTTAACAAATGTTGTTTGATAGCTTCATGATCAAGAGGTTTCAATACTGTGAGCTTCCCAGAAAAAGAATTGATTTGAAACAAATTTAGGCTATGAGGATTTGCACTGAAACAAAACAAAGAAATAAGTAAAAATACAAGAAATTAATGTAAAAATAACGATTTAATTAATTATACATATTCTCATTTTGAAAAATATTTTAACATTTTAATTCCTATTTACTATCGTTAAAAATTCAATCTGCAGTTTTTGTCAGTTTACAAATTATAAGGCTATATAAGATGATTCTGAACCAAAATTTGTTATGGCTGGAAAATTTTCAGAGGTAATTTATTAAAGTTAATAATGCCATTAAGATTTTTTTTTAACACAAGAATTTTATACACAAAACGATATAGTTTTTATAGGTTTACAAGTTATAGAGCTTTATTTGATGAATTTTAAACAAAATTTGTTATGTCTGGAAAATTTTCAGAAGTAATTTATTAAACTTAATAATGTTATTAAGATTTTTTTAAAATAGTTTTTTTTTTAATTTAAAAAAGACAGATTCATATAAAATTATATGAATCTGTCTTTTTTTAATTAATATTTTTTATATAAAATTATATGA
Organism: Maratus speculifer; assembly: GCA_964019185.1. Taxonomy (NCBI): domain Eukaryota; kingdom Metazoa; phylum Arthropoda; class Arachnida; order Araneae; family Salticidae; genus Maratus; species Maratus speculifer. The sequence continues at coordinate 71,476,942 of OZ025290.1, read as the reverse complement.
ATTGTAGAAAAATTAATAACTAAGATTAATGTAAGTAATGCAGTGTAAAAAATCTAATCAGCAACTTTCAATAATTGCAATAAATTTTAATTACACACATCAATCTACTTAAATCTAATAAGATAGTAGCAAATTGTGGAGCATTATTAATTTTTAAAGAATATAAAATCACATTAAGTCCTTATTTATTTCTTTTTTAGAAAACAATAATATATAAAATAATATTTTCAAATAAAGGTATTAAAAAATATGTAACCAAAAAAAAAAATTTAATAATAAATATTGAAATTTTAATCTTGCCAGTAGAGATAAATATTAAGTATCTAACTTTACAAAAGATATTTATATGTCATGAATAAATTGTTTTATAATAGCTAATTAAAAATATTAATTCTTTGACAATGAATATTGAGTTAATACTAATCATTTAACTAATGAATAACAAATATAATATTCATTATGTATTAATATATTATAAACCACCATTAGCAGCACCAAATAAAATTACTGTTTAAACTGTATCAAAGTTGTAATACAAATTTATATTCAGTAATTTTCTAGCTCTGAATATCCCTTAGGACTTCAACGTAAGTTTTGAACTGACAAGCATGAATAAGTAAAGGAAATGTTAGTATGTAGTATAATGTGATCAAAAAGAGAAATACAGAAATTAAAAGAACATGAAAATAATTTACATTTATTTTAAATCTTCTGTAAAAGAGTTCTAATAAAAATTTGACAGTCTGCTGTAATACCTTATATGAACCTGATTTTGTACTAAGCTTAAATTGATTCAATTTCTTCTTTAATTGCAGTATTTATTTAAAATAATACAGACTAATTAAACTTAATATGACTTTTATATAAATTTATAAAAAATAATACAAAAACTATTGTAAAAAAAGTATAAAAATTCCTAAAATCTGCAATTTTTTAAAAATTTATGAAAAAAATATTTATAAAAAAAAGTAATTCCTGCCCCCAATGACATGTATCTATAAATTATTTTGCATAAAAAACTAACTTGAAAATATTAGTTTATAGATACAAGAATAGACTTTTACAAGAAAACTTTTCAACATAATTTATAAAAATAACAAAATGCAAATGTTTTAAAAAGTAAAACTTATAGTAACAAAAAAGGAAAAAAACTCCTTTTAATACAGTTCAAATTAATCACTCAACATTTTGATTGTATGAGCACATTTCTTCAAGAGTCCTGCATGGGTCAGGTTGTTGACCCAAAACCAACAAAAAAATTTCTCATCCCACAACGTGACCCGAACTCACAATATTTCAACCCAGAATTCCATTCCAACCTGACCCCAACCTCAAATGAAATGAAAGTAAATCATGTTTAATCAATGCTATTGTGAAAAATAATCTGCAATTGTATTTCTAATACCATTTTATATTTTATATAAAAAAATGAACATATCTATATTTTTTAATATTTCAATATAGTAAAACCCCTGAAAAGTGGACACTTCAGAATCATTAAATAGAGTCAAACATCAAGTCAGGTTATTCCAAATTATGTTTTTTTGGCTTTGAATGAATCTAAATATCTTTCTGCAGGTCGGTTTAATGTTAGAAAAATTCATGCGGATCATGTATAGCTTTTTTGCCACTCAAGTTGTTGAGATTTTTACAAAAAGTTTAAACTCAGTTATGTTTTGGATGAAAATAAATACACATTTCAAAATACGTGAGTATATACTCAATTTAATGCATGAGAAATAAAATGTGTAAAAGAAATGTGATCATAGATTACTCTTACTTTAAGAATCATTTTTCTTCTTTCAGAATATGAAAAATATAATCCTCATTTTGTTTTGATATACACAAAAACGCATATGTAGATTGAGAGGTGCCCGCTACTTAGAAATATAAGCATTCACATATACAAATTTAAGGAAGTGAAAAAGTATTCGTTAAATAGAGGTGCCGGAAGAAAAATCATTATGGAAGTGTTATTGCATTTAGATTTTTAACCTGAAAAATATTTTGATCATTCTTTTAAAATTCGGGTCAACCCAAACTCGACCCGCTAGTATAGATAGTGTCAGTTTCAAAAGTATAAGTATCATATTAAAATAAAAACTTTGAAAAATCTTATGAAAAATTGGTTCAACTTGAATCTTACCCACATGAATAAAATATCAACCTGAACATAAAACAATTAAAGTTAATTCGACCCACAAGGAAAAAGGTAGAAATCAACGAGACCCACAATGAAAAAATACAGCACCAATCCGATGTAGGACTCTAATTTCTTTTTTTTTATATAATTTATTAAAACATTTACCTATTATAAATAGAGTAAATTAGATTTTTATCTAATTCATCTTCATCAGAAGCTACAAGTGTCAAGATTACAGTACCAACTTCTTGGTTTTCACTGATGTTAATAGTGTACAAATCTTTCACAAAAGAAGGTCGATGGTCATTTACATCAATCACTTTGATTGGAAGCTAAAACAAAGAATAAAATTTTATCCACTATAATAAACTTTTTTGTACACATATACACAAATATATCTGCATACATTAAATGATTAATTGCTTAAGGGGATACTTAAGTCACATAAAAAGACCTGTTCACTAATGCTAATCCCATAGAAAAAATTTATAAAGATATTATCTTGGTTGTATTTCAATATTTTTAAATGATTTTTTTTTTTTTTTTTTTTAATGCAGTGCATAGCAGAGATTGATCTGAAAGCAGGTCGTTTCTTACTTTCAGGGATGCCACTTTTCCACCTTTTGGCGGATTTCCGCTTTTTTTAATTTTTAAGAATTCGCGATTTTTGTTAAGCGATCACGAGATAAAATAACGATTTTCGTCGAACGATCGCGAAATAAAACAGCCTTTTCCATCAAACGATCGCGAAATACAACAGCCTTTTTCGTCAAGCGATCGCGAAATATAACATCGATTTTCGTTAAAAGATCGAAAAAAACATCTATTCTCATCAAACGGTCGCGGTAAAAGCAGCAATTTTCATCAAACGGTCGCGATATAAAGCAACAATTTTCATCAAACGATCGCGAAACGAAACGGTGGTTTTCTTGAAACGACCGCAATGTGAAACGGCGATTTTTGTCTAACGATCGCTAAATAAAACGGTTATTTTCGTCAAACGATCGCGATATAAAACGGCGATTTTCGTCAAACGATCGCGAAATGAAACGGTGATTTTTGTGAAACGGCGATTTTTGTCAAAGGATCGCGATGTGAAACGATGATTTTTGTCAAACGATCATGATGTGAAACGGCGATTTTCGTCAAGCGATCATGATGTGAAACGTCTATTTTCGTCAAACGATCGCTAAATAAAACGGCGATTTTCGTCAAACAATCGCAATGTAAAACGACGATTTTCGTCAAAAGATCGCGATATTAAACGGCGATTTTCGTGAAACGAAGCGGTGATTTTTCTGAAACGATCGCAATGTGAAACGACGATTTTTGTCAAAAGATCACGATGTGGAACGATGATTTTCATCAAACGATCATGATGTGAAACGGCGATTTCCGTCAAACGATCGCTAAATAAAACGGCGATTTTCGCCAAACGATCATGAAATAAAACAGTTATTTTCGTCAAATTTAAAAAAAAAAAAAAAACCTGCAAAATTTTGCTATTCACTCGCGGAATAATCATTGAATTTATTGCTGGGTTACTTGAATTGGTTTAAAATGATGCGATACATAAAATTCTTCACTGAACGTGTTGTTGGGTTACCTTAATTGGTGTAAAATACTGTGCACTAAAGAAAAATCATTTTAACTTACTCTTATAAATTAAAAGTTTACAACAAAAGAAAAGCTGTAATTTTTTATTTAGTTTATTATAAACAATATAATTTTCAAAATTCACACATAAAGTTGTGAAAAATGTCGTAAATTTTACTTTACGCATAATTTCCTCTTTTTTGCTATTTTCTGAGTGGCATCCCTGTACTTTTTCGATTTCGGTTGGAGATATTTTTTATGAGGGTGCTTTTGTTTTCCAATCTGGTTCCAAAAATTAAAGTATCCTCGTAAAAAATATCTGTAAACAAAATCAAAAAAGTGAAAAACGGCCCGCATACAGATCAATTTCCGCTATCCAATGAAAAAAAAAATATTTAAAGATATTAAAAAGCAATTGAGATAGTTTTGTACATTTCTTCCATATGATTAGTATTAGCAAACTGGTCTTTTCATTTGAATGAAGTAGCCTCTTAAGGGGTAACCTATTGAGATGTTTTGCATGTTAAATAAATGAATCTTTTTTCCTAAACTACTCACCTGATCATCACAAAATATTTTATACAGTAGACTACCTCAAATCTGCAAATCCTAAACTCAGCACATATGTAAACAATGAAACTTTTAGTTCAGATTTAAGGACAAAACTTCATAATTTTTTAGTTCTATATAAGTTTAGTTCTATAAAAATATATCTCTTTGTGATTTTTAATAAGTAATTCTCAATAATAAGACTGAACTCACGGCTTTTCACGAAGGAAGAATAAATTTATTTTTGAAAAGAATGAAGATGTTACAGATATCATTGGTAATCATAATCTTTTTCAAAATTTAAGTATTACAAACTTTTTTGGTTATTAAATCTGACGAAACCTGAAATAAAACTGCCATATTTTATGATTTTTATCTGAATTACTAAGATAAAGGATACCTTTAAGAGGAAAGTTTCATTGAATAAATGAAGAAGAATGCATTTCATCTTTATCATTCATAATTAATTATACATTATTAGCTGTTTACTTGACCTATACTTTTAATAATTAAGTCATTTTTAAAAATATCTTACTTTATATTATTTTAGTTTATTACTTAATTATTTTAATATTTTACTATACTGTAAGCATTCATTATAATTTAGATTGAATTATTATATTCAAATTACTGTTTAAAAACTTTAAACAAGACATTGATTAGAAATTCACACAATCTCTGGTCCCAAGCTGTGCAGATTAGAGGAACTCCACTGTACAACTCTTATTAAATCTATGTTAAAAGAATTAAGAATTTAGTAATTAAAGAAATATCAAGGATTATTTAGAATTAAGGATTAAAAAAAAAAAAAAAAAAAAGAAGAAGAAATACATATACTTAACTGAGATTTTGAAAAGAAAAAGAACCTAAGTATATTTTGAATGGGGAAATTATTAATAAATCTATTCAGATTGATTTTATTATTAATTTTACCACACACATCTGAAATATTACACTTTAACAACAAATAGTAGTTATGATATATTTTATTGGAATAACAAACAAAAATAAATTAAGTTATAGATAAATACTTTTATAAATATAACCAAAGTAATTCAGATATTACCATAACAATAAACCAATGAAACCAGTATTTTTAAATCATCCTATTAAAATCATTTGAAGTGATATAAAAGGCAGATTACCAAAATTATGAAAGGTAAATGGATAAATGGACAGTAGAGGCTTTTTTATTGAACTACTCATCAGGTGTGCATGGTTTAATAAAAAAGCAAAAGCATCCAATCAGTTTCTGTTATAGGTCGTGCTAAAAGCTAAGAAATTCGACCCATAATGCACCCGACTGGTTGGACTTTATTTACTGTTACAAATTAGGAAAAGAGGAATTCATTAAAAAAAGACAATATTAAATAATAACAATAATAAAATATTTATTAAAAAAATATATATACTAAAATATTTACCAAACCTATATCTAGAATGATCTATAATTCAAGTGAATTATTTCCGTTAAGAGCTAAGGCAGATTTAAATTACATGTGACTAAGTAACAGGTTAAAGGTTACAGTTATTACAAGTAATGTAGATGATAAAATTAAAATAATAACAATAATTATATTAAAAATTAGTAGATCATATATTATATTATAATACTCATTCTACAGTTAGAAAAAAAATGCTACTGTTAAAAGGTATTACATTTTTGAACAATTATTAATATTACTGTATTAATTTTTTAACTAAAAAATAAAAATTTGTTTTATATTATATACACATAAAGAAGAAAACAAAGCAACATTTAAAAAAATATATATACTTATTTACTTTTTGATAAATTACATCCACTCCATCTGTAATACTGATATTAAGATTGTAATTAGATTTCTTTTCCCAGTCTAAAGGTCTGGCAACTGATATAGTACCACTATGAGGTTCTATCATGAATGCATCATCTGTATTCCCATCTGCAACAAATTAATAAAAAAAAAAAAAAAAAAAAAAAATGTCAAATAATATTATAGCATTTCTGATAAAACCAAAGATAAATTGCTGTATTAGTTAAAAATCTATGTTTACCTTTCGATAATAATTTTAAATAGATAATACACCACTGTTATGAATACATACTAATAATTTTTTATGCTATAGTATCATTGTGAAGAAAATACATTCACAAACAATCAATAAATACAGTTTAATAATTTAAATATTTCATTTGTTTTCATTAACTTCAATTCATTATCAAATGAAAATAACACCCTTGAAAAAGATATAAGTTACACCACTTTTAAACAGATTCAATAAATATGATATTTGTGCTATAAAAATTTTACAAGATAATGAATGTAGTGAAGAATTTTTGATAAAAAAGTAAAATATAACTTTTAGTAAGGAGTAAAATAAATCTTAAAAGTAATTTGAGGACTTAACATGACAAAATAACATGTCCTGTAGTTTTCGCATTTTATCATAAAAGATGTGTAAAAAAATATAAAGTTATCTCACTTTGAAACATGATTACTATAATATTTGTGCTTCAGTAATGTTAGACAGAAAAATATACAACGAAATAAGTACTGTGCATAATTTAATAATTAAAAGAAAAAAAAAAAAAAAGCAAAACATTACTTAAAGTCAGGAGAAAAATTAATTAAATGCAATTTGTTGTGAGAATTTATGTATCAAAATTAAATGTACTGTACTTTAGTACTATCATGGATAAACTGATAAGACTTTATTTCTTTTATGTTAACTAAATCTTTATTTAAAATGTTAGTCTATTAATATATTCATTCTTTTGTTGTTTTTATCCATATGAAGGTATTTTCCTCCAACAAAACATGTTCTCTTAACTAAAGAATCATCAGTAGAAATCCTTTTTTGATAACATTATGATAAAATATTGCATTAAAATGAAATTTCAAATTAAAAAAGGGTAGTTACTGTAATTTACTTTAGGTAAATCTATCAAATTATACAACTTAATATACTTTTAAAAATATTTCTTAAATTACATCTTTAGAAAGTTAACTTTATACTCTTTAACTTTAGAAAGTTAAAATGTGTTATATAGATAAGTTAACTGAAATTTATCTTAACTCAAACATTAAAATAAGATAAATGAAAGAAAAAAATATAAGAGATTTGAGTAACTAAGCAATTAAATAACATTACAAATTATTATTGCCTAAGTCGAAACTAGATTTAAAGTTATTCATTATATGCATTTTCAACAGCATTATATAATAAAAGTGTAGCATTACAGCCCACATAGAAATATCATCTAATTTGTCTAAGTTCTATAACAGATTCTAAATATTATTTAGTATTTCTATAGAAAAGCTCCCTCTGCACACCCCTAGCTTCAGTCCTAAATATAAATTATAGGCCCCACCAGTGGCCGCGAGGTTCTGACCTCCAAACTAGTAGACGGTAGGTGCTGGGCTCGTACCCAATTGCGACTGTCAGCCTAACCATTCGGAGTTTTCCGTGGTTTTCTTCGAACCTTGCATAAATACAGGTTAGGTTCCCTTAGAAAGATCCCCATGGAGGGCATCCCACCCCATAGGGCCTATATTCCATAGCGTAGATAATTGGTCAACATAAATACAAACAAAATATAAATTATAAGTAAAACTGTTAACTACAAATTGCAAACCAAAATGCAGCATTATATTAACTTACCAACAATTGTGTACCATAAGAGTGAATTATCTGAACCTTCTATTTGCAGGAATGTAACAACTTGACCAACAGCATCATTTTCAGCAACAGCAATAGGATCCATAGCTTTAGGAAGCATTGCATGTTTCGATTTAAGGGGACGAGGATATACATCAATGCGTACCCGAACAGTTGATGATCTGGGTGGCACACCTTTATCAGTTGCTTGAACCTATAAATATGAGAAAGGCTTTATAATGTAGGATTTGTGTTATTACTTTCCCATAATATAATTTCAATAAATCCAGGTTCTTCAAAATATATATTCATTCTAGAAGATATAGAAAATTAGTCTAAGGACAACTTTACTGACATTTTAATAATCTTTAATTGAACATTGAAGTTTCAGCAGAATATAAGAATGTGAGAGGTGCCTTAGGAGGTTACTTCATTCAGATGAAAAGACCCGTTCGCTAATGCTAATCCTATGGAAAAAAATTATAAAGGTATCTCGGTTGCATTTCATTATTTTTAACTGATTTTTTTTTTTCTTTTATTGGATAGCTGGGATTGATCTGAATGCAGGCCGTTTTTTACTTTTTTCATTTTGGTTGCAGATATTTTTTAGGAGGGTACTTTCGCTTTCTAAACCGGTTCTGGAAATGAAAGGCGTCTTCATAAAGAATTTCTGTAAACAAAATCAAAAAAGTAAAAAATGGCCTGCATACAAATTGAGCTCAGCTATCGGATGCAAAAAAATCATTTAAAAATATTAAAATGCAACTGAGATATCTTTATAAATTTCTTCCTTGGATTAGCATTAGCGAACAGGTCTTTTCATCTGAATGAAGTAGCCCCTTAATTCTGATATAAAGACAAAAAAGATCTACATCTTTGCAGACAGGTTGTCAGAGAAGGAATGAAACATAAAAATGACAGCTACAATTTCTTCTCTTAATTTTGTTGGCATTATAAGTTTTTCGAAAGAGCATGAATCATTAGAAATTTTTCAATAAAAACAGATGTTTATTTTGAACATTATGTGAATTATTATAATTTAGGATCATAGACTTTAACCAAAGAAATACATAGCTCAAAACTTTTAATAACCCCATTGGAAGGGATACATAAAGTAATACAAAGAAACTGCTGCATCGCTTGCTATGGCTCCCATAAAAACAACTGCATAAAGAAAACACATAATGACTTTTAAAGGAGAAAAGTTAGTTGGGAAGCTGGGCTATTTTCTCTTATTATTTATTTATTTATTTATTTTTTAATCCTATTTCACTGACTGAATTAATGATTGACTGATGCTGAGACCTTGTGTGAAAGTATTTACCACAAAATCCCTTTTGGTATCTGTCATTTCTTTATAATAGGAAAAATAAGGTTTAGATACAATTTTAATTAATGAATAAGATATTAATGAAAGAGATACTAAAAATAAACTATAAACAGCTACAAATTAAAAATTACATGTGATTTCTACATTACAGTCACTCAGAAAATTTTTGGAAAATTTATTTCCTATATACAGAAGATATTTTACGTTAACAATGAATTATGCTATTATGCAATATTAAAGTTAAATTTACCTTTTACCTAATAGGACAAATCAGATGTGATGTGGTAGAAAGCCTGACATAGTATTAAAATAAACATAAAAAATGCAATTCGCTAAACTTAAAAATGCTTTTTCTACCAGCTTTTTTTAATGGTACTTCAATAATTACTATGGGTAAGTAAAAAAAAATCTATTAGCCAATTATAATTCTTTGTTCGAAATCTAGATGGCAGCACTAGCTTTCTAAAAATTCTCTTTCTATTTAGTAAATCATGGAAGACGGTAGTATTCCTGTGTTGAATCTACATCAATTGTAATTTACAGTTGTGTGATTATTGTTTATTGATAGTATGATAGTGATTGTTTTTGTAACTTATTGAGATTTTTTAAAATCTCCTGTTGAATTTTAATTTATTTATGCGATATTTTAATATTTCAATAATCCTGTTTTTTTTCTTTTTTAATGTAAGATAATGGAGCTTGATATTGTTATTTTTAGGCCTTATGCCAGCAATATTCGATGAAATAACACATCTTGACTTAAAAAAAAAATTTCTTTTTTCTTTATTTACACGATTGATTTTACTTTAATAATATGCTCACAATATATATTACTTAAGATAATATCTTATCATTTATTAATAAATTAGGGATTTACTAGCCCTGTGATTACCCTTACATCCCATTATCTGACCTCAGTCATTAAAATTGTTAGAAAAGTTAATAACACATTTTGAAATGTGGTAAAAACAATAGACTAAACATACACTTATATTACAATAAAATTTTCTTTTAAAATATTTATTATGAAAATGATAATCAATTTATTAATATTCTTTCTCTTTACTATTATCCAGTGAATCACACAAATTACATAATAGAACTCCTACTAAAGACTAACATGTTCATAATGCTTTTATGATTCATACTTATAATAAAGATAATGTAATACCAGGAAGTGGAATTCTTATTTTAAATTAGCAAGTGAGCAAAATTTAATAAAAGAAAAATACTGAAATACACATATATATACATAAAACACATACAATCATATTTATTAAATACTTGATTTTTAAGTTCAATCACATGAATCATAGTCCTGCATTCATTAAATCCTTTTACACCCTAGCACTCTCTCCATTAATCAAATTTTTTGTTTTTTAGATTATTATTTACCACTGATGCATTATTTTTAAAAATTTATTTATCTTTTCATATCTTATATATCTAATATTTTGGTTTGTTATGATATGTTTATTAGAAGCTAAATTTGACATTTAGACCTGATGCCGACAGAATTGGATGAAATAAACTTATCTTCACTATGAATTAACCTTCAAATTTCTCTGATGATTCTGCAGGTTTTTCATAATTTATTATTATACGTTTCTAATTTCCAACCTGCATTTTTGTTCATTTTTAGCATTCTGCCAATTTTTTTTCTACACTTGTGATTTTATTTTTGCTATATATATATATCTGTATATGACTTTGCAAAAAAACCACACAATTTCATTTTAGCATATACATACAAAATAAATGACTGATAACAGGGATCATGAATTGAATATAAAATACTTACAGAAAAATCATAAGCTTCTCCAGCTGTTATTTTTTGCTTTGAAAATATAGCACCAGTTTTTGAATTAATAGTAAAAATATCAGAACCTTTGCCTGGTATAATTGCGTAAGTTACTTCACCATTAGGTCCACTATCAGCATCAGATGCAATAACCTAAAGAAAAAAAAATAAAATAAAAAAGTAAAAAAAAAGAAAAGTAAAGAAAAAAATTAAAAATAAATAAATGCTGAAACATAGAACACATTTTCAAGGAACAGTCTTCTGATTTTTAATAATAATAATAAATTACCTGGCATAGAAGTAAATCTTGATTAACTTCTAATGTTTCCAGTACTTTACAAGGATATGGGGAAAGGTGGAATTTTGGATCATTATCATTTTCATCAATGACAGACACAAGTACTCGAGTTAGTGATGCCAGAGGAGGATTACCACCATCTTCAACTTTTATCTAAGGCAATAAAATTAAATAATTAACAATAACAGAAGAGCAAACCGATATTAGTTCAAAAAGCTGTAAAAAATTTCACTGGTGATCCAAAATTTTAATATTTTAATCTCTTCAGACTCCAGGGTTTATTAAACAATTGGAAAAAGGTTGTTGCTGTTGGTCGAGAATAGGGATATCTGAAACCTTGTGATGTCCAGATTTTATTCGTTTATTAATTGATCCCTGTTTAAGGCTCCTGTCTCTGCCAGCGAAGACACTTGTGAGCTAATGCTATTCCCATGGGGAGGTTATTTTTTAATAACTCATTTGTATTTCGACATTTAATTTAATTGGGTAACCGAGGTCCTTTTAGACATCGCTCCTTTTTTACTTCCTCAGTTTCGATTGCAAATACTTTTTATAAAGTTAGTTTCACTTTGAAAACTGGTTTCAAAAATGAAACAGACTGGTTTCATTCTAAAAAATATCTGCAACCAAAATCAAAAAAGTAAAAATGGAGCAATGTAGAGAGGAAGCTCAGCTATCCAATGCAATATATATATATATATATATATATATATATATATATATATATATATATATATATATATATCATTATTTGTAAAACAATATACAAACCATTAAATTTAATAAAAAATTACCACATTGAAACAATATTATATACATGTATCTAAAATTGCCGAATGCAAACGAATTATTAGAAAATAATCTCCTTATAGGAATAAAATTACCTCGCGAGTGTCTTCGTCTGCAGGAACAAGAGCAGAAGTGGAATACTTCAGTTGACACAAAAAATAAATAAATAAATAAAAACTACAAAATATTAATAACTCAAAAACAAATCGAAATATAGCTTTCAAACAAATTGGACTTAAAAGTACCCCCCCCCCCCCGCCCTATACGATACTGTAAAAATTGAAGATGTGCGATGTTTATAAGTTTAAAAATTTGAAATACAGAAAATTGTAAAACTGAAATTTCATTCAAAATTGGTTTGTGATTGGTCCAGGAATATTAATGTTTAATCCATGGCGTACGTAATATAAGACTGTTACGTACTTCTTACGTAAGCTGCCCCACCAGTGGCCGCGAGGTTCTGACCTCCAAACTGGTAGACGGTTAGGTGCTGGGTTCGAACCCAATCGCGACCGTCGGCCTAACCGTTCGGAGTTTTCCGTGGTTTTCTTCGAACCTTGCGTAAATACGGGTTAGGTTCCCTTAGAAAGACCCCCACGGAGGGCATCCCACCCCCTAGGGCCTATATCCCATAGCGTAGATAATTGGCCGACATACATACATATTACGTAAGCTACGTTTTGATCACCATAAAAATTATGTTTATTATTATTATTATTTTATTTTATTTTTAAAATTTATTTATAAGTCTTAAATTTTAGTCTTTGAAAAATCATTCTCTAAATGGTTGTTGTAATTTGTTAAATTACAATATTTTTTAATGCACTTTATTAAATTTTAGCTATGTACTTATATTAACAAACTTATAACTAAGAAAGACTATTTCTTTCTTAGTTATTTTAATTACAGCAAAAAAATTAAATTATATATTTTGTATATAATATTTAAAAATATACAAGGATTCAATTTTTTTTTAGAATTTTTTAAAATTTTATTTTAATTTTTTGCATTGCGAGAACATTGAAAAACATAAAATAAATATGTAAGATAATAAAGAAAAATATATACTAAAATAAGTATATACTAAGAAAATATGATATAGATGGCAGCACCAACTTACTTCCAAGGCATGTTCCCCCTGAACTTCTCTGTCTAATCTTCTCAAAGTAGAAGTAGTAATCAAACCTAAAGAATGAAAGTAAATTTAATTAGATTCCGGCCTTAAACACTACCTAATTTTTTCATAAAATTTTTAAGTGATATAACTTTATAATTAAATTCTATTTACAATTATCTATAGTAATTTTTAAAGTATCGTAATTATTATGAAAAGAAATACTTCTTTCAAAAACAGCTTTTTTCTTTGGAAATACTAAACATAATTTTAAGGCCGCTACTAGATGTTCCTTTTTTCTGTCTACAGCAGAAAATATCAGGTGGGAATTTTTATGTTGTAAAATTGCAATCTGCAGATTTTTAAAACAATTTTATGACTTATTACATTTTAACTGCAATAATTGACTAGAGATAATTTATCAATTAAGTCAGAAAAAATTTCATGCTCTTATCCCCTCTCTCCTTTTATATCGAGTAACTGCCTTAATTAAATTATTTAGAAAATACAAAGAGGCTGAGCCCGATTAAGGTTGTGTAGGGCCCAAGGTCCAACACCTTTTTGGGGGCTCCTTGCAGCAAAAAATGTTGCTATATTTTTGGGGAAGAAGGAGAATATAGGAAGGAAATTATTATTAAAATACATTTGTAAAGTTAACCAAAATATATTATTGTTTTGGGGAACATAATTATTGAAATTGCAATTTCGAGACTTCTTTTTTTGAATCATTTTATTCAATTTTGGGCCCCTAACAGCTGCGGTCCCAAGGCCGCCGCCTAGTTGTCCTGTGCAGTAATCAGACCTTGCAGAGAGGTACAATTGCCCCTTCCTTCCATCTTTCTCTCGAGCATCCATGCTTGTCTCGGCTTTAGATGTATAGAAGGGAAGAATTAGTGTTTAACACCTGTGCGACGAGTACTTTTTACAAAATTTTTATTCTTTTATTACCGATTTTTTAAAGCAGGAAAATTACGATAAAAATTTACTGGTGAGAATAATCAAGGATTCGGAGCACAATAAGCGGCACATGTACAGGTTGCTCGTCCCCCAAAAAGTTAATTATTTTGATTTGTATAATAATACATTTTATTACTTTTTTTTTCTAAAGAAAAAAAAATTGGTTAATTAAATTGGAAAATAAAGAGACATGCGATCCCCCCCCCCCCCCCCTCCCAATCTCTCTTTCTTTCGGTCACTCATGCTTGCTTCTCACCTTCTCAGCTTTAAATGTACGAGGTGGAACCCGTCGAAATTCGACGAAAGAAAATATTTAAGAAAGAACTGTTTCATCGATTTATAATAAATCTACAAAATTAGTTAAGTAAAAAATACATCTTATATTGGTCAATCTAACTCTCAAACAAATATTATCTAAGCTAAAATTTATAAAATACTATAAAACTCAATTATCCAATTATTAAACGAAATAAAACCGAAATTCACCGGATTTTATAACAGACGATATTTTAAAAATAGTATACGCATTTTAATTCCTTATTATTATTATCATTTTTTTTTTTTCAATTTTAAGAGAAAATGGAGTGATTGTGTTGCCACAATTACAAAATTGGTACTAAAAATTATAAAAAACAAATTAATATCTCAAAAATAAATTGAGATACAGCTTTGAAACAAATTGCATTTAAAAGTAAATTTTTTTCTCTGTACGACAGTGCAAAAATTTAAAATGTACGATGTTTAGAAGTGTAAAATTTGCACTACCGAAAATTGAATGAGGAAGTGTTGAGCATTTTAATTTCTATTTTTTTTTTTTTTTCAATTTTAAGGGAAAATGGAGAGATTCTGTTGCCACAATTACAAAATTGGTATTAAAAACTATAAAAAAAGTTAATAATTCAAAAATAAATTGAGATACAACTTTCAAACAAATTGCATTTAAGAGTGCATTTTTTTTTTCTATATACGACGGTGTAAAAATTAATATGCGATGTTTAAAAGTGTAAAATTTGCAGTAGCGAAAATTGCAAAACCGAAATTGCAGGGGAAAGTGTTGCCATTCCCAAAATGATGTATGCGTTACGAACAGATACGTTTGACCTTTATAATATAGATATTGAAAGAAGGAATATTTTTACAAGCAAAAGATGTTACAAGATTTATCTTGGGATTTAATTATTTTAATTTGTTTAAGGATACATTTTATTTCTTTCTAAATCGTAAGGGGGAAAAAAAGAAAGAAAATTTTGCTAATTAAATTTGAAAACACAAAGAGGTTCAATTGCCTTCTTTTCTTGCGGGTATTCATTGCCTTTCAGCTTCAGATGTATATTGAAGGAAAAAGAAGTTTTTACAGGGGGAAAAGTTGTTTACAGGAGAAAGGCTAGAATGGCTATCACATAAGAAAACAACGTTACAATATCCGGAAAGTATGAAATTGCATATATAAACTCTGCATTTAATAAATAAGAATACATTCAAAAATTCTGAATATGTATGTAACTATTTTGATAGTTAAAATCTTTGGTTATTTTTAAGAAACGAAAAATAAACGTATACATAGTTTAAAAAAATTTTTTTTTTCCTTTTTCCTAGCATTGGGAGACAAATAGATAATGCAAACTGCAAAAGCGATCAAAATAAGATAGGAAACAAGTTTATATTTAAGGATAGATCGAAATAAGCATTTAAAACCGAAACCGAATTTCGGTGATCTTCCTATTTTCAGCCGATAACGAAAATGACCTAATTTTTTTAATTAAATTGTTTGTTTTAATGTAATTAATAAATACATAAATATACATAATTGTTAATTAATTATAAGTATTTATTAAATATGCATAATTATTAATTAATTATGCATATTATAGACATAATTATTAATTAATTATGTGTGTGGCCCCGGTTGGTTCTCTGTGCCTTTTGGTCGAAAACTTTTTATTTTCATGTAAAATAAAACGCAGTTAATTCAACAGGAAAAAACAGAGTGTGCAAAGGTTAATCCTGCTTTCCTCCAACAACCCCTCCCTCTCGAAGCAATCTTCGCTATTTTGAGGAATCCAGCTGAAATAAAAATCCTGTACTATCAAGAATAAGTTCCTGAATTCATCGAAATGCGCTTTGAAAAGGAAAAAAAAAAAAAAAAAAGATATATATATAAAAATCTGGATCGAAATCGTGCCAGAAATATTCAGTCGAGGCTAGTGTTCTCGCTGGCATTTGACTAACGTTATAGTAATTTGTCTAATTAAAAAAAAAAAAAAAAAAAAACATTCGCCAAATGCAAACTTATAACTGCAACAACAATTGTTATTAATCTAATTTTAACTATCCGCTACAAATGCATTAAAATATGTATATATTAAAAATATGTATGTATGTATATGAATGAAAATAAAAAAGAAAAAGCAAAAATTGAGCACTAGCAATTTGGCGAATGTAATCAGTTGTTTACTCGTCAAGTGAAGAATTTAGTCGGAATTTGGCGCAATGGCGAGCGACAATGAGAACCCTGGTCGAGGCTATCTTGACGAATTTTCCATAAGTGATAGCCCTCGAGGTTTCAGTTACGAACACCTAGTCTCCAGCGCTGTGTCCGTACGCAGCAGGTGCAACCTAAGGGTTGTTCGTAAGTCGTAACGTGCAGGGTCTGGGGGCGAGAAACCCTAGAGCGAGCTCACGTCTATGTGGGCAGGAGGGCCTTTCCCCGTCCTCCTAGGGTCTTGTTAGGGGCACCTACCATCCACGGCTAACCCACATAAATGTGCTCCCTGATATAGTGGTTTCATCTAGTGGGGCCTACCGTACAGCAAATTTGCATCCGTCGTCCCATGGCAATGGGTCACTGGTCTCGGCGTCGTCATCCTGGGGCTTGTCATGGTTCAATGGGTGCAAATCTCAGGTGTCCGATTCGCCTCTGAGGTTACTCAGTGGGCAGGGGAGCTGTCGTACTCGACCGCTTCATCTGACTTGGAAACGTGGCTGGCCTCCGGGCTGGCTA
Organism: Maratus speculifer; assembly: GCA_964019185.1. Taxonomy (NCBI): domain Eukaryota; kingdom Metazoa; phylum Arthropoda; class Arachnida; order Araneae; family Salticidae; genus Maratus; species Maratus speculifer. The sequence continues at coordinate 71,459,722 of OZ025290.1, read as the reverse complement.
CTAGACCGTAGGCATCGGACGGTGAGAGTGACGGATGGGGACCCGGAGTAGTAGCCGCTAGCGGTTTGCGAATCCCGACCCCAGTCGAAGTTCCTCACTGGATGAGCCGCAAGGGCCTGACAGGGCCTAGAGACGGGATGATGCATCGTATCATTTCCATAAGTGATAGGTCCTTGCATAACTGCAGGAGGAAGCCATTACGAATAATTTTTATTTTTTCTTGTACAGAATTTTCTTCACTTTCGACAATAGTTTTTGTTTGTCTCATCAGTTAAAAGTTATGGTTTTTTAATTTACGTCACCCTGTAACCCCTACTTTTTTTTTTTTTTTTTTAAACATTTTTGCAGTTTATAGTGCTATTAATCTTAAACAGCTCCTATTAATTTTAAAGTCACATATTAAATTGCGTTTTAACATTTTTTGGGACACCTTTTATTTTAAAAAGCTGATAATCGATTCGCTACGACAATAACACCGAAACGAAAAAGTTTTTGAAAACACTTAAAAATAACTTCATTTATTACATATTTTTCTATGTTTAATTCATCTAACTTTCACATCGCACGAAACTTACCCATTACCAAATAGATTATAGATCTCTGGGGTAACACAAATTTAAAATAAAAGAGCGCCATAATTTAATTAGTTGTATCATTGTTCATCTACTTAACTTTAAAATGTTTTTTTAAGCATTTTTTTTTTTTTTTTTTTTTTTTTAATTAAAAAAAGAAAAAATATTTCACTACTTATTTCACTCAAGGGTAAGTAAAATATAGCTAATATGTAGAACAAAACCGAAAGAGGAAAAAAAAAAAAATGTAAATGGTGGTAAATGCTAATTACTGGAGATAGAATATAATGAATATTTTCTTTTTTTTAACACTGAGAAAACAAAGTTTATAGGAATAAAAAAATCAAGAAAAGTTAGTGTTTTGTTGTACTTCATCCACAAAAAGCCCCTGGGAAGAAAAAACTTTAATTTGGGGAAAATTAAATTTCATAATGTAATATGCAGTGAAGCGGTAATTATGCATTTTTTTTACAAAGTATTCAAAAGACCTTAAGTATTTTTTCGACCTTTTTTTTAATGACAACAATTTAATAGGAGCAGAGCACGTAACATTAATTGTAGATATTACATCCCTGCAGTAATGTGTAAAATTAAAATACTTTCATTTAAAATTTAATTTAAGAAATAAAAATTTCAGTAGACTTAATATATTGCATGTTCACAAAAATAAAAAAATAGTTTTTTTTTTTTTTTTTTTTTTTTTTTTTTTTTTTTTTTTTAAGCGATTTATTCTATATTGCCGAGTGTGTTAGAAATTAAGAAAGATGATAACACACAAGTAAATATTTTATGTTTTACCTTAACACATTATTTTATACGCATATTGTAATTTCCTCAATAAATCTCGCGGTATTGTAATAGAATATTTATAAAGTTATGTATACACCGGAAGGCGGCAGCAGAGACTGGAACCTCATAGAACTGGAGGCTGAAATTACAGAATTAGTAAAAACTCTATTTGCATATTAAAACGCAATCGATCTGCCAAGTCGTATCTTAGTAGAAAACACATAATCGAATTTAGCGGTTAACTCATAAGTTTACCATTTAGTTTCCCTGCTCACAGTCATCCATGTTTTCATACTTTTGGATGCAGAAAAACGCAATAATAAATCTACAAGTCAATTATTAAAATGTCGGTTCTGGAGGTAGTTTCCACCAAGATATAACATGGCAGATCAATTGCGTTTTAATAGGCTAATCGAGTTCTGTCTAATACAGAAATTTCAGCTGTCAACTCGATGAGGTGATGTCCTTATCGCTGTCTTCCGGTCTATTAAAGCAATAACAATAAAAAAAAAAAAAAAAAAAAAAAAAAAAAAAACACCGTTTAACAGAAAACTTTCAGACAAGACATGGTATCACTTTTATAGATGAATTTATGATATCGGTATGAACGATTATTATAAGGAATTTGGAATCTAGTAGTGTTTTTTCGTTTTTGATAATCGTATTACACCTTGAGTTATGGTCGATTGCTGCCTCAAAATGACCATATTAAGGCTTTCAGGCTCCGAAAATCGGCTCAAAATGCCAATTTTCTGAAAAATACTTTATATATACATGTATATATCTTTAAGGTATAAAAGGTAAACCTGTGTGTATTTAAAATATATCAATCATTTCATGAATTTTTCAGAAATTAGCCAGTTTAGATTTAAAAATAGCTTAAAACAGTACGGTTAAGAAAACATTTACATCTTTTGGAAGACGACCGATGCATCAGAATAAGAATGCAATGAGCTGCGATTTAATGAGGGGGTATTTATACTATAAAATAATACTTAAACTGTACAGATGTGTTTTTCAAATTCACATCCTTCTAATTAAAGAAGAAAGCTGACTTATACCATTTTATCGTATTTATCTAAATACGATTTCATTAGTAACCAGGAAGAAATTGTACGTCAAACGTGGTAAATAAGGTGAGTTCGTACTACAATTAGTTTTAAATATTCAGGTCTTGGGGTAATAGATGTTGTATTTTTTACGCAAAGATGCATGAATACAAAATTATTACGATTACACGTATTAAATTCTGTAATAAGAAAATAATATGCCTCCATAATAAATATGACGTTATGACCATTGCAACCTAAAATCATTATTTATCATGGAATACCATTGAATAAATTACGCATGAAAAGATTTAATAGAATGAAGAAAATTTCTATTACTGTCTTTTTAAATTTCGATTTAATTTTTATAAAATTTGAAATGACTTGATAAAATTCTACAAGGATTATATATATTAAACTTCAAACTATTCAGTTAGATAGATTTTGTGCTGTTGTATGGGGGTAGGCAGACAGCGGGGTAGGGGTAGCGGAACAGATGATGACTATAGGTGCTACCTATTTATATAGTAATTACGAACGCACCTAAAAATAGGGATAATTTAAGAATCGATAATAATGTTCTTTAGATCAAAAAATGTTATCTTAAAAATGTAAAAAAAAAAATAACATAATAAATAAATCTTAATAAAAAAATACATAAAAAGTCATAAAAATAATTGAAGACATTGAATTAAGTAACCTACCCTTTTGAGAAAGAAAAAAAAAAAAAAGATTTTCAATTCGTATTCAAGCAGTTAATCAAAAGTTTTCCCAGCTTATCCAAGTCTGACATATTTATTTAAAAACTTTTACTGTTTTTAACGGCAAAGTTTTATTTTCATTAAATTCTAACTCTAAGTTTTAACAGTTTACTCTAAACCGAGAAAAGAATCAGGTAAAAAGTTTTGCGAAGAAAATGGAAACTGGAAAGACAGGAGAAAAATGATGAAGATAGATGTGAGACGCATTTGAGGGTAACATTAAGTCGAAACATTAAGTTGCGTGAACTATTAAAAGAGTTAGTTATTAGCTTGAGAGGACTAGGAACTTTCTGTAGAGTTTTCACTCAAATATTCATATATTCAAAGAATTATAAAGTGTATTAAGTATATACTCGAGTTATCAATAAGTAAACTGTTAATTTGAATGATATATTTATCAACTTTTTGCTTTGAAATAATAATAATAATAAATTTACAAAATAGAGTCGAAAAAATGTAAACTCTTCTAATACAATAATTCAGTCATTTATCGTACATACATACATTATCGTTATACTAAACATATCATACATATATGTAGCATAAATTTATATACATAATATACAGGGGTTCCTAAACAAATGGTATATACGCTAGGGGGGTGATAGAACACATCAAGACGAGTAATAGTAAATAGGAAACCAAGGGTCCCAAATGTTTTCCAAAGGAGATAGCCGCCATTAAAGTTTGGGGTCCAAAATTTCAAATACACATAAAAAACGGAAAAATTGATCGATTGATTTGCGGTTTTCACTAAAATTATTCTTTATGTTGGTATTTTCTTGAAAATAAATTATAAAGATGAATTTCGAAAAATGCCGATAGAGGGCGCTTTAGACTTTGAAGTAATGAAAAACTATTTTTTGCTGTGATTTTTTGCATCTCATTAAATGGTTTCGTAAGCTTAGACTGAAACTTAAATTTTGAGCTCAAAATCTTAATAGTTGGAAGCGGTTAAGTAGCACAAACTTAACTGTGTTCAGAGGGTTTAAATTTCAAATGATTATAAAAAACGGAAAAATTGGTCGATTGATTTGCGGTTTTCACTAAAACTATTCTTTATGTCGGTATTTTATCGAAAATGAATTATAAAGATAAATTTCAAAAAATACCGATAGAGGGCGCTTTAGACTTTGGATTAACGAAATCCATCCTAATACTATTTTTTGCATATCATTAAATGGTTTCGTAGGCTTAGATTTAAACTTAAATTTTGAGTTCAAAATCTGAATAGTTGGGAGTGGTTAAGTAGCACAAACTGAACTGTGTTCAGAGGATTTAAATTTCAAACGAAACGGAAAACTATAAAAAAACGGAAAAATTAGTCGATTCGTTTGCGGTTTTTGCTACGACTACTGTTTAAATCAGTGTTTTCTTGAAAATAAATTTTAAAGATAAATTTCACAAAATGCCGATAGAGGGCGTCTTAGACATTGGAGTAGCGTACAACTATTTTTAACCGTTATTTTTTTTAAAATCTCATTAAATGCTTTCAAATGATTAGATTTAAATTTTGAGATCAAATTCTGAGTCGTTGCGAGTGTTTAAGTAGCGCAAAAGGGAACTGTGTTCGAGGGGAGGGGGGTTAAATTTCAATTTCTGAACACACTTCAGTTTGCGCTTCTTAACTCCTCCCAACGATTCAGAATTTGAGCTTAAAATTTAAGTTTAAATCTAAAATTTCGAAAACATTTAACAAGTTTTGGAAAGAATTTAATTAGATACAAAAAATAACGGTTAAAATTTGCTGTTGGTTACTCTGAAGTTTAAGGCGAACTCTAACGGATTTTTTTGAAATTTATCTTTAAAATTCATTTTCAAGAAGATACTGACTTAAAGAATAGTTTTAGTGAAAACCGCAAATCAATCGACCAATTTTTCCGTTTTTTATTATCATTTGAAATTTGAACCCTCTGAGCACAGTTCAGTTTGTGCTACTTAACCACTCCCAACTATTCAGATTTTGAGCTCAAAATTTAAGTTTAAATCTAAGTTTACGAAAACATTTAATCAGTTGCAAAAAATAACGTAAAAAGTAGTTGCTCGTTACTCCAAAGTTTAAAGCGCCCTCTATCGGCATTTTTTGAAATTTATCTTTATAATTCACTTTCAATAAATACCAACATAAAGAATAATTTTAGTGAAAACCGCAAATCAATCGACCAATTTTTCCGTTTTTTATGTGTATTTGAAATTTTGGACCCCAAACTTTAATGGCGGCTATCTCCTTTGGAAAACGTTTGGGACCCTTGGTTTCCTATTTACTATTACTCCTCCTGATGTGTTCTATCACCCCCTAGCGTATATACCATTTGTTTAGGGACACCTTGTATATTTGAAATAAAATAATAACTTACGAGTTCGTGTAAAAAAAGGGACCGAATCTTTTATTTAGAGATAGCGTTCATCATTAGAAATATTAGAATGTTTTACATGAATTGTCATAGTAGAAAATATACAGATATAACATTTTAATAAATAAAACCTACCAGAAAATCTCAATATATTAAAAATCTTTAATAAAACCAGAGATAGATGATGCCAAACAAAAAAATAAAGTAAAATACAAAGGATTAAATCATAAAATGGAATATAGAAATCATATAATGAAGGAAAGTGAAAAACAAAGCAACACGTGGATGTTTTTATTCATTAGTAGGAAAAACCCTAAAATGTAAAAAAAAGCACCTTTTCAAAGTAAGACACGGGCGAATAGTGCTGACATGGGCCATTTTCACCGTTCGCTTACATTTCAGAATTTTATTTTTACTTTTCTAACTTGATAATTTCTTATAAAAATGGAGACTGGTGTTAAAGTAAATGTTTAAGGTACATGGAAAAAAATAGTTGTGCACTTTGCCCTATAATATAATATGTAAATGCGATTTGAAGTTGATCTGTAAGGCAAATTGTCAAGTCCGTTACCATACAAAATTACTGAAAATATTCAGCTTTAAATTTATTAAATTTCTTAAAATCAACTTACTTTGAAGTGACTTATGTTCCTAAATTTCGAAACATGATATTTATCAATAATACTCAAATTAAATTGAAATGAGAGACAATTTTAGTCTCAAGATTTTCATCACTTAGAAATTATACAAGAACTTTTTTCTAATAATTACAGTATACATTAATGTAAATTATTAAATTTTAAGGAAATTGCATATTTGTTTCTTAGTTGAATAAAAAATAAAAGTAGAATGGTGAAAAAATGATAATCATTAAAAAACCGTGCGGTAACAGACTTGACATTTGGTAACGGTCTTGATACTATGTTGAAAATGGCCGATATCTATTAATCCTTTGAGGGGCAAGCAATTGGGTTTGTGTACTTCTGAACTCCCACCGGAAATTTAGAAAAAAATTATTATAAAATAAGGAAAAGCAATTTCGCGACTTTTCCCACCAAAGTTTGAAAAGTAAAATTTAATAACATTTTTCTGGGGCAAATCTTTATAATCGTAGGTGGGATAAAATATATTCCACCGCCCCTCAAGGAGTTGAAGAATTCCTGCATTTAATTTAGTAATTATAAGTTACTTAATTATAATTTGGAATTTATGTATAATTTATTTTTGATTCATATCTAAAACTATATTGTAATTGTCACAATGTTCTATCATATAAATATAGTCCATATTTATGGCAATCCTAACCAATTTTATCAGATGAAAGAGAAAATATTTTTCAGCTGCCATATGCGTATTTCATGGTGTATTTATATATTTGTTTATCATCTATTATTATTATTATTATTTTTCGTGTAAAATTGTTGTTTTATTCTATTTTTAATACATATTATTGGATCCATAATTTGAACTTTCGTATTTTTTGGACATAGATGTACCATATTGTATTTTTTGCTTCTCTTTTACGCTTGTGGTATAATTCTTTCCTTTTTTGAAATATACCATAATGAATGATCAGTTTTGTAATAACATTGCTGCATTAATTTTTTTGCTCGATTTTTCATTTGCATTAATAGTTTATAATTACAAAAAGTTTTATTATATATATATACTATTCAACGAACGATATTGTGAACGATGTTTACATTAATTAACATAATTCACTATTCACATGATCTAAAAAAAAAAAAAAAAAAAAAAAAAAAAAGATGGAAAGTTGTAAACTTAAAAACATAACAGGTCGTTGTTCTCCCAAAAAATCCTTGCATTTCATCCACACTGCTAAATAAGAATCTTACTATTGCAATCCATTTAGTTATGAATTCAACAATAAAAAATACTCTGATTATTAGATATAAAATGAAACAGGATAAATAATTTCAGGGTAAAAAAAAGTTACGGTGTATTTTCATAAAATATGAAACAAAACTCGAAGAGTTTCAAATTCGTCGCATTTTCAATTCTACCACAATATATTTATCATGATTTCGCTCCAAAATTTCAAAGTTCAGCCCCTTTTAAAGTGGTATTTGCAAAAAAGGAAGCAAGGAGCGAAGAAAAACAAAGAAAATAAACAAAATCCTTCAGAACTCATCATTTTCAATCAAGTAGAATGTAGAAGAACTCCAGGTTTATATGCCTTTCGTGTGCAGTTCCAAGGGGTAAAAAAAAAAAAAAAAAAAAAAAAAAAAAAAAAAAAAAGGGAAAGACAATAAATTCAAATTTCAACGAAAAATGGCGCCCGCTTCCTATTTTCAATTTCAATACAATTCAGAAATATGTTTATGGCTTTCGAAAAATCAGATAGAAAAACCATTTTTGTATGGCGCTTTCTTGTTTTGTCTTAGCGTGTAATGTACATACGATTCGCATGCAAAGTATTTTGATTCGTATTTATCACAAAAAAGAGAAAGGGAAATGAAGTTTGCATAGTACTATCTGAAATTCTTTTTCCTTTCTTTTTTTTTAAAAATATTGCTGCAACATTATTATGTTGAAAAAGTGTTCAAAACTACAAATAAGAATGCAGAAGAAAATAAAGCATGAATTATGAACCGATAAACAGGCAGAACAATTTTACAAATGTTATGCTGATGTGATTTTTGCTTGTTTGTTTGTTTCGTAAATCAGAAATTTCATAGTTTATGAAAAAAAATTTCAAAATGTATGAGAAGATGTAAGTAAAATTTATGTCGAATTCGGCATATTAATGAATGAAATAAACAAATTGAATGTTTTATTTTATTTTATTATTATTTTTTTTAAAATAAAACTTTGCTATGAGAGAAAATTTATATTTAAATGCAATTAAGGATATGTTATTCGTATGAAACATTATTTTAAGCAAACTTTTAACCCTTTCATGTGCAGAACTTAAGAAGCACCAGAATTTAAGAAGCAACTTACTTTCAAAATAGATGCTTTTGTTCGCGTGCATTGTTACAGGTAAATTTTTGTCGAAGGTTTTGGTACAAATTTGACAATTAGGAATTAAAAATTAGTGGGAGGTATACATCTCATGAAAGGGTTAAAATATCTGATACACTTGTACTACAATCCTGCATTGGGTTGGGTGGGCTTTAATTGTTTCAAATTCAAATTAGGTTTTGATTATTTCGGGTTCTAGTCGATTAACTCGATTTTCCGAAAGAAAAAAAAAACTATAAAAGTTAAAAACATGCATAAAATTACTTAAAAAGACTTGTAAAGATGTTAGTATACCTCGAGATCCTTTGAATGCAGGCGCGTTTATTTTCAAAGAGAAAGGTGACTGTTACTTTTCCCCTTAAAAATGAAATGTTTATAAATCTTTTTGAGCATCTTTTAACCCTTTCGGCACGGGCAAAATCTGTTAGTAAAATGAGAAATTATCGACCGACACCGGAATTCACAAAAGAGTTTTATAGATATTTTGAAAGCTTTAATTTAAGCTTTTATGGTAAGAGCAAAATTTTACTAAAATATTATTGGTGCCGATTACAAATTTGAAATAAAAAAATAGGTATCCCAAACCGGTCACAGTGTGCCGGAAAGGGTTAAGTAATTTTATGCATGTTTTTAACTTTTATATTAATAACAAGGGGAAAATTCCTTCACGGCAATAGTTTTAATACAATGTTTTGATTTTATTGAAAAAAAAAAACTTTATATACAGGGTGACACACAAATACTGTGACGTGATATAAAAGATAATTTAGTTTATTGTTTTCTTCACTTTATTTTTTATAATAAACTATTGTTTTATTCATGTTCTTCGTGCTTTTTTGTTGTCTAATTGATATTCCTGTTGATATTAACCGATTGTTTGGCAGGAAAACAGGATGTGCAAAGGTTAGTATTGCTTTTCTCCAACAACCTCTTCCCCCAAGTAAACTTCGCTGTTTGAGGAATCCTGGAGTAAAAAGCCTGTGCAATCCAGCACAAGTCCCTGAATTCACCAAAACGCGCTTTGGAAAAAAAAAAAAACCTGAGCTGAAATCATGCCAGAAATATTCTGTCGCGGCCATCTTGACGATATTTCCAGAAGCACCAGGAAAACTCGCAAAATTATAAATTAAAAAAATTTAATTACAAAAATTTATCCATGCAAAATTATTACTTATCCAACAACAATAATAAAAAAACAACCTCAAATGCTAAAGATAGCAACGACCCCATTAAAATATTTATCGCCCCCAAAAAAAAAAAAAAAAAAAAAAAAAAAAACAGGATATGGATTTTTTTTATATAACTAATTAATTTATTGATTTATTAGATGTAGCTTAATTATAAATAAATACAACCAAGCTCATTTCTTGCGACAATAGTTTTGTAAAGCGAAATTATTCTAGCAGAATATGACATTTAATACATCGCACTTTTTAATCACAAAGTATAAAATACATTTAAAATGCCAATTCAGCAAAACACAAAAATAAAGTCTAGTTTCCTTACAAAAGAAGCAGAGGCGGATTACCCATTAGGCTGAGTATGCTGAAGCCTAGGGGCCCGGAAGAAAAAAGGGCCCCGATGTTACGATTTGTTTTTTTCAGATTTTTTCTTCATATCATTCTAGAAAGACCGTTTTGAACTTTTTTTTTCCTATTTTGTTTGCAGGGGTTTTTTTAATAAAGTTAGTTTTATTTTCGAAACCAGTTCAGAAAGTAGAAGTATCCTAATAAATAATAATAATAATAATAAAAATCTTCAACTCTACTAAAAAAAGTACAAAACGCATTTGTAGAGAAGACCTCATCTATCCAATGCAAAAATCGCTTAAAAAAGTTGAAATGCAAACGAGATGTTTAAAAAAATGTCTACCATAGGATTATCATTAGGTTTGGTTTGGTTTATTTTATGTCGGCCGATTACCTACACGTGGGATATAGGCCCTAAAGGGGCGGGCGCCCTCCGTGGGGGGGGGGGGTCTTTCCAACTGAACCTAGCTTGTATTCAAGCAAGGATTAACATTAGAGAGTGAATGTTTTCGCTTGAAGTAGCTGCTTAAGAGGCTACACTAGACATGGAGAACCCGGGAATGCTAATGTTAAATCTTCTGGGCAGTTCTTTGGAAATTTCTTGGACACATTTTAATATTTTTGATTGAAATTTTTTGCGAAGAATAACTCAAGACGATCCATAACCGGGCTAGTTTTTACTTTTTGGATTTTGGTTTCAGATTTTTTTCTTAAAATTACTTTAATTTTTAGAACCGGTTTAAACTGGTTCTGAAAGCAAAACTATCACGTACTCCCCCCCCCCCCCCCCCCCCAAAAAAAAAAAAAAAAAAAACTGTAACAAAAATCGAAAAAGTAAAAACTAACGCGATTATATATCTTCCTAAGCTATCCTATGAAAAAAATTTCATTAAAAAATATAAAATTGCGTGCGAGAAATCTGCAAAGAACAGCCCCATAGTATTAGCATTAACATTAGTGTGATAGACACATTCTTTCAATTGCAAAAACGCGTATAATTTAAAAAAAAGCTTTTGTTTTATATCTTGCTGCATATGTGTATTACAATATGAAATTTTATTTTTTATATGGCCCCTGATTCCTAATAATGTTTATTCAGAAAAATATTGTTGGACGTCTAAAAAAGAATTCAAAAATTCCTCCTTTTAACTTAAAACTTACCTAATTGCGGCATTTTAAATTTTATGAAATTTCAATGATTTCCTGCACTATAAGTATTTTTCCCCCTTTTTTTGTGCCAGAAAATAGAAAAATGTATGGCTTTGAGGGGGGGGGGGGGAGAGGTTGTCCACAAAAAAATCTAGCCTAGGGGCCCGGGAGGTAGTTAATCCGCTTCTGAAAAGAAGATGAAGAAGGAATGGAAAAATGCGCAAATATTATGAATGCAGAAATTAAATTTTTTTTAAAGTTGTCCTTTTCTAACACAAAGTAAACGAGTCGGAAATTGCATGTAAATTGTATCAAATAAGGCGCGTTCGCACTATAGCGATGTTTTAAAAATATTCAGATTTTGGTGTAATAGTATACAGTACTTCGGAATCAGTACAGCAGCCGAAACTTTTGTGTGTCCCTGTAAATACTATCCGCTTTCTATTATACCGGAAGTAACTTGTAATAAACCTCAGCAACGTATATGAATAATACTTTAGCGTTATTAAAACGCGCCCCAAACAATGTTTCTCCTTTTAATATCATGTGATGGAATACTTTTGTGCGGCTCTGCAAATTAATAACAAATATTCATTGTACCATAGATTGTACAGAATGTATATTTTAGTATATACTTCATATATGCATATCAATTTTATTATGTTCGAAAGAGTAACATCATTAAAATGCACTGGAAACTATATTTTCCCATTGGACGTAATGTAATAGAATACATTTGATTGTTCCTGTAATTAAACTATACGTCCGATGTTCATAAAGTTTGAAATGACTCGACAAAATTATGCAGCATTTATATATTTTAAATTTTAAACGGTTCAGTTCGGTAGTTTATGCTCTGTTATATGCGAATAGACGGATAGACTGAAAGACGATAATAGGTGCTACGTATTTGTAAATTACGAACGCGCCTAAAAATCTCCAAGATATAACAGAGATGGGAATGACCTGTGCAATCGCTAGGGGATAACTCAATTCATCTACATATGTTTAGATACATTGCCAGTAATTGCCTTTTACAAAGTTATTCAACACTTAATAACATAACGAAACATAAATTCAATTTGGTACTTTTGGTTCTCAAACTCATATGAAATGTCATCAGTACATACATTGACAGAAATTGTAGCACGTTCTATGGATGCATTCACAATTACATGACATAATTTTTGAATTTTACAGGTGAAAAATATTAAGAAATGCATATGCTGATAATTATAATTAAATTACTAAATAAATCAATAGAACAAAACAAAGGAAGCAGAAAAAAGAATATCACCAGTACATACATTGACAGAAATTGTACTACGTTCTATGGATTCATTAACAATTACCTGACATGATTTTTTAATTCTAAAGTTGGAAAATATTAAGAAGTGCATATGCTGATAATTATAATTAATTACTAAATAAATCAATAAAATAAAACAAAAGAGGAAAATGCTGCATACATAAAAAGTATCTTTCTACTTTTTAGGTGATTTTATTTTCAATCAGTGCACCAGCCGAACAAAATTTAATATTATAAGAAACTGCGAGCTAAACGCTGATCGGAATTTCAATCATGGATGTTTAATTTTCAAGCGTATTTTATTTGTTCTTACGTGGAGAAAAAAAATATAGCACAAAAGAGGCGTAAGAAAAATGCTTTATTCTCACGTAATGGTGAAAAAGGAGGAGGACGAAATCTTTGTATTCTCAAATGGCAGTGTAGTAATATACTAAGAATTTGGTTGAGGAACATAAAATTATAAAAATATAAAAGGCTTCACGTTATTTACCTTTCCTCCAACTACTTTATCTGTTAAAAAAATAAAAGTGGAAGTTTAAAATATAATACTCTTATAGGATAGAAATATAAAACACTTAAAAAAAAAATAAAGCAAAGTTTCATGAGGAAAATTTTCGGTAAAGGGATTTTTGCAAATCCGCACTATTTTAAACAAATCGGATATTGTACGTCAAATGTAGCAAATGAGGTATCTTCGTACTATTATAGCTAATTTTATAAATATTCAGATCATGTTGCAATATCTGTTGTTGTCCCATGACTCCATCTTTAATACGTAATTATCATGAAAGCCTAGAATCATTACCTATGATGGGATATAATTGAATTAATTATGATAGAATTTAATATAATAAAAGACACTTTTCTAAAAGTGTCTACACTTTTCAAAAGATATTTTTCTAAGTTTTAATTCGATTTTCATAAAATTTGAAATGACTCTACAAAATTGTGGAACGATTACATTAATTAAATTTCAAACTAGTCAGTTGGGTAACCTCTGCGCTGTTTTTTTTAATTTAATTTAATTTATTTATTTATTTTTTAAATTAACGTTAAATTGCATGTAATAATCTATCAAACTTACAGATTTTTTTCATTAGATATTTATTTATATACTAGGGTTCTCAGCCCCCTGCTCGCTAACGCTCACCAACTCCCGTGAATTAATACGCAATTTACATTGTGTTTACATTTGATTGCTATGCAATCACAGCTCGCTTCACTCGCTCGCCGGTGTTTCTGTTGACTTTAGCCAAAATGAGTGCTATCAAAAATCATTATAACAAATGAAATTGATAAATATTTTTAATTTATTCAAAAATAATGGGAAACTTTGTTGAAAACATAAAAAAATATGCAATTAGGTGGCACTGCAAATGGCATAATTTATTTTAACTGCATGGAATTTACAATTATATTAAATGCAAAATAATAATCTTGAAATAAAAATCAATTGGAAATAGAATGCTTAAAACCTTAGTGAAAACACAATAAATATATTTTTAATTAGGCTGCAATGCGATCTGAGCGAACAACATATGAAATTTACAAATATTTTTAATGCATAAAAAACAATGCAAAACATTGTTGAAAAGGTAAATAAAAATGCATTTAAGGGGTCCTGTCGATGAGCATAAATCATTTTAACACAATAAAAATTCACAAATATTTGTAATGTATAAAAAGTAATGCAAAACTTTGTTCAAAATGTAAATAAAAATGCATTTAAGGGGTTCTGCCGATGGGCACAAATCATTTTAGCACAATAAAAATTTGCAAATATTTGTAATGTATAACAAGTAATGTGAACTTTGTTAAAAATGCAAATTTTTCTTTTACCCCCCCCCCCCCCCTCCCGCCGGAGAAATATCCATATTGCTTAGAGACTGAGTATACTGAGTTATCCATAAGTTCTATAAAGAAACCAGAAAGATATTTATTTAAAAAATGAAAGAAAAATATCTTTGAAAGGGACTAAAAATGGAATCGATAATAAACTCGGAACAACGCAATCAATCATAAGATGACAATAAAAATAAAGAAAACAAATCTACTACAAATCTCGAGAAGGAAAATGTATGAAGTTAATGTAAACAACAGATAGATTCTAACAAGGATGTTGACATCTCTAGATATAGCTTTTTAGCGGCAGAATGCTAGAAAGGTTTTGATTCTGTAAGAATTCTTCATGGTAGTTAACCCTTCACTGCAAAGTGTGCCACATTTGGCACATAGCTAAAAATCCTATAATTATCATTATGTGCCATGAATTAATTATTTTTGATAACTGAAACTAATTCTTAGAAGTAAAAATTAAAGCATGGCAAGTTGAGAATAAAACAAATTCGAAGGTGATAGTCGAAGTAACGTAATTCTAAACTGACAAACTTATTCAAACATCAAGCATTAATGTTATCCATTTTACACAGAGTAAAAAATTATTAACCTTACATGTAGGAGAAGCAAAATAAAAAATTGTGTTAACCTTTACTTGAAGATTGACTTCTATTTTTTTACAGCCCCCCCCCCCCTTCCCTTACATCTTACATTACCGAATGTATCTCAAGTCTCAATGGAATAAAAGAAAATGAGGAAGTTCTGATTTAATTAATATTAGCTAAGAAGTAGAGTGTAATGGATTAAAAAAAATAATTTGCACACAATAATACCAGAAGTTTCGCAATTTTTTTTATGCACCTTCAAGTTAAAAAATAAATATATATCAAGGTAAGGAACTTAATTATTCTTATGAATAGACTTTTCGAACCCAAAATATCTTTATTTCATGGCCATTAACAAAGAAAAGTATGATAAGAAAAAAAAAAAAAAAAAAAAAAAAAAAAAAAAAAAAAAAACGTAAATCATAATTAATCATCAGCCATAAATTGCCTTCCTTTTGAATTCTTAACAACAAAGTCAATATTATTAGGTAATTTATCAATAGTGTTTGATAAGAATTTTTCATCACACATTGTAATTTTAAGGAAGGAAGAAAAAAAAAAAAAAGGCCTATGCAAATATGTAAAATATCTTCGTTAGTTTTAACTACTGAAAGGGGGAAAAATATACTACACTAAAGTGTAACCAAGAAATAAAAAAGTTAGCGATAAGGCTGGGTTGGAGAAAACACAAAAGCATGTAAATAAAAATAATTTTGGTAGTTTGATAAGTTTTCTTATAACGCGTATATATTGATTGATAGAGAGATATAAATAAAAAAAAAAAAAAAAAAAAAAAAAAAAAAATAAGTTATTTAATAAAATAAATATTATAAAAAAAATTACTTTTTTTTATAGATTGTTATTTATGGCCATTTAATAATATTACGATTTATTTTTACTATTTTTCTCCATTTTATTTTCGTTTTATGTGTGTTGGTAGCCTCAAATTCGTATTATTTTGCTTTTTGGTGGCTAATACGAAGATGAAACCGCACACGTTATTTGTAATACCAAAGTATTTGTGGGCCTTACGATTCTGCTTTGGTTCTACAAATTTCGATT
Source organism: Maratus speculifer (assembly GCA_964019185.1). NCBI lineage: Eukaryota > Metazoa > Arthropoda > Arachnida > Araneae > Salticidae > Maratus > Maratus speculifer. Next base: position 71,443,722 of record OZ025290.1, on the reverse strand, counting down.
ATATTCATTTTATTTTTTCCATGCGTGGTGACGAAAATAAACACCTCCTACTAGGTACGCAATCTTGACGTGGTTAGTACGAAGACAAATGAAAATAATATCCCTTCGGCGTTGTGAACGAAGATCGGATATTATTAATTACTAAAATAATTCCTTAATATCATACATAAAATTAACATTTGCAATAACATTAGGATCGCCTTATTTAACGTATGAATTTGTGAAAATTGGGATTGATGAGTCAATAAAATACTTGAGACATTAATCTACAAATTTAAATGTTAACATTCCCTAATCTGCATCTAGAAATTACCTTAAAATACATAAAGGGAGAAAACTGGAATAAAGACAAGAATAGGTACATATATACAAAATTTTATTAAAACACATAAATTAGCATCATGCAAACACTATAAAAATATAATATGCAAGGCAATAACTACTGAAATATGGTTATAGCGAAATATACAAAATATTTTATTTCATTTATCCTCGCAGCTCATTACGCTTGAGTTCACGACACAACTTATAGGCAAAGCCCCAAAATTTCGTATTTTATAAACTCGAGTCCTTCTTTCTTATTATTCCTCTTATCTTACTGGTATTATTAATTTATTTATTTATTCATTTTACTATTAAGTTTGAGCATTAAATTCTGATAATTTTGAGTCACAAAGATAATAATAATTTTAAAAATTTTAAAATAATCAAATTTTAAGTGATCAAATTTTAAAAAATCAAATTTTAAAACCAAAATTTTAACACGACATTATATCACTAAAATAAATTGGCCAGTCACATGAACAATGAAATTTTCTCACCTTACAAGTATGTTGCTGGTATTGGTCGCCCTTGGCTTATAGCTGTCCGTACAGTTCATTAGTACACCAACACACTTATATCCAAATGCCGAGTTATCAGTCATTTTTTTTAATTAACACAAATAGTAGCAACTTTTCTAAACTTAGGAATCATCTGATGAAAAATAGTCAGCTTTGCGCACTCAGGTGTTCCTTTTTGAATTGGAAATCAGTCGACGATTCGCGCCGAGTTATCAGTCATTCTTTTCTAATTAACACAAATAGTAGCAACTTTTCTAAACTTAGGAATCATCTGATGAAAAATAGTCAGCTTTGCGCACTCAGGTGTTCCGTTTTGAATTGGAAATCAGTCGACGATTCGCGCCGAGTTATCAGTCATTTTTTTCTAATTAACACAAATAGTAGCAACTTTTCTAAACTTAGGAATCATCTGATGAAAAATAGTCAGCTTAGCAATCCTTATGAATCATCTGATGAAAAATTAGTCAGCTTTGCGCACTCAGGTGTTCCTTTTGAATTGGACATCAGTCGACGATTCGCAGAGCATTATCAGTCAATTTTCATCACTTCGTTCGGGAGGCATAAGGTCGCATCTCCCGATGACACAGATTATTTCGATTTCTTCTTTTCCCTATCATCTTAGCGGGAGACTCGGAGCAGAGAGGAAAATCTTTTTTCCACCTTTTCACCTTCAATTCCAAAAATGCACTGACTCATGTGGGGTTTCCTTTTTCAGGTCCTGTACGCCCCCTTTGACCCCATTGGGTATAAAATTTGGACTCCAATTGGCTTTGAATATGTTTCACTGTCCATTGGTCAAGTAAAAGATGCGGGGTTGGATTTTCAGACGTTGTTCATCCATTATTTATTGCCTGAGCTACGATTCCGAGCCGGCGACCCCACGTAGACCACACACGAGAGTAATAAATTTGATTGTAAATCTCTCATTGTTGCTTGTGTACGTTAGTGTCACAAATGGCGACTCTAGGTTTTATTGCTTCTCGTAAACATTTGTTCCTTTTTAAACTAATGGTGAGAAAATCCCTTCGTTCATGTGATTTTGCCATTCCCAGGCTCTGACTAAAAAGAGCTTATAGTGTAATAAAATTTCCGAACAAACAACACATATTATTGTTATTATTTCTTGTTTACAAAAGCTAAAATAAAAATTTATTTTAATACTTTTTATATACATTAATATTATTTCATTTTCTATCTCTTTCTAGATTATTTGTTTATTTATTTTATTTATTTTTATTATTATTCTTTCTCTCTCTTTGTTTTTTTTCTTTCCTTTTATTTTATTCTAAGCGATGTCGTGACATTTCTTTACGACACCATGTTTCAATGTGGTAATTTTATATTAAGTTCAGTGATTTATAAATTGTTTTACAATTAATGGTTTTATATATATATATATGTATGAATTAGAATTAGTCAACAAAATACAAGAAACTTGAAATTTGGCACGATAGTTACTTATAACAAGTAAATGCTCTCTAAGAACAGAAAAAAAAGAAAAAAAAAACCCCTTGAAAATTTTTTTTGAAAAAATAAAATAAAATAAAGATTAAGAAAAAAATTTAACACAAAATTTAAAAGAGGTAAAAAATGCGGAAGAAACGTTCGAAATTACGACACCAGTTGCCGAGAATTCTGCTCTCGAAACGGGTAGACGTCAGGTGCTGGGTTCGAACCCAATAACGGCCGTCGACTTAGCCGTTCGGAGTCTTCCGTATATATTTTTTTCGAACTTTGCATTTCCTTGCGTAAACACGGGTTAGGTTCTCTTAAGGCCCCTGTCCTCGCTCGAGGAAACGCTTTCGAGCTAATGCTATTCCTATGGGGAAGCATTTTTCTAATAACTCTTTCGCATTTTGACATTTTTGAGTATTTTTTTTTGCATTGGATAGCTGAGGTGCATGCCGACAGCGCACCTTTTTTACTTTTTCGATTTTGGTTGCAGATATTTTTTTTTAAAGCACTTTCAGTTTCGAAACCGGTTTTGAAAGTGAAACTAACTTTGTAAAAAATATCTGTAACCAAAGTCGAAAAAGTAAAAAAGGTGCGCTGTCGGCTTGCACCTCAACTATATAATGCAAAAAAAAAAAAAAAAAAAAAAAATATATCAAAACTGTCAAAATACGAAAGAGTTATTAGAAAAATGCTTTCCCATAGGAATAGCATTAGCTCGCGAGCGTTTCCTCGAGCGAGGACAGGGGCCTTAAAGACTCCTACGGAGGACATCCCTCTTCCTTTCGGGCCTATATCCTGCATGCTGATAATCGGCCGTCATAAAATAAAACAAATCCTTAATCTTAGGATGAACGGATTTTATACAACGCTTTTTAGTTCTTGAAAAACAGGGGGGTGTCTAATATTATACTACAATTTAAGTACTAGCTTAGTAACAACAGAAATGCGTTGTTATAGCTAGATTGATACAGCGTCTGCTAGCTATCCCTTGGACTCGGTTTCAATAACGGGTCGTGTTTCGTTTGATTTTCGCTTTTAACTATAATTTAATGATCGCAATTAAAAATTTTAAGATTGTGCATTAATTATAATGTTAACATATGTAAATTTTTATTTAGAATTTTTGATTTTTGAATTACCATTTGCATAAAGCTGTTTTAAAAAGTTCAGCTGATTAAAAAAAAAAAAAAAAAAAAAGTCTAAATAAACTGCTTTGATTTTCCAGTATTTATACCGAAATATTTTTTTTTCTTTTTTTGAAAATAGCATTTTTTTTTTTTTTTTCATACTGGAAAGCAAGAAAGGGGGTGGGAAAAAATGCAATTGCGGATTAGTAGAAATAAGAACAAGAGATAAAACTTACTAAATTAAATATGCTGAACAATCAGCAAGCAAGCAAAAAAAAAAAAAAAAAAAAAAAAAAGATGAATGAAAGTTCAAAAATAGAAAACACGATTTTCATTGTTATCCTACCATGGTTCCATATAAAGCAAAATGCGGTAATTTTGTCGGTTAAAAGTTTTTTGTAGCAAAGGATTTTTTAAAAAAAAGTTAGATACTAAGAAGCGTAGTGAAATTTTAGAAGCAAACTTTTTAAAAATCTTATGATTATAATATTAAAAAATTACATTTTTTTTTATTCAATTGCGAAAGCAGATTTTTTTTTTTCCCCCTCCTTTACGAATGAATTTTTCTGATATAAGTAATTCCTTTTTTCCTTTATGAAAACTGCTAAGTCTAATTCATTGTTAAATCATTTTAAACATTGTATTTTTTTCACTTATTTTTGTTTTTTTAATTCTACAAAGTTATTTGAAATAAATTTGTAGCCAAATTTCATTTGATAAAAACACTTTAGCAAAAAAAGATTACAAAAACAATTACAATAAAAGATAGATAGAGAAAGAAAGAGAGACAAAAAAAGAAGAAAAGTAATTTGTAGGAGGTTTTACGCTTCTACCAAAACTTAATTTTGCGCAAGAAATTCGGTTAAATAATTTTTTTTTCTATGTTACTTATTTATAAGTTTAAAAAGTATCTTTAACTATGTGAAAAATGAAAATTCAGAATAGAACAATTACACTTCATGGTTAAATCAACGCATTTTTATTTAGCTTTAAGATTTAACACTAAATTTAATTTTAGATTTAAATTTTTTTTTTTTTTTTTTTTTTTTTTTTTTTTTTTTAAATCGAGAACAGGTAACTGGGAGGGAGAGAGAGAAAGGCTGAAGACTTTCTAGAATTTTTTGTCTTAACCCTTTCGAGTCCATTTTTTTTTTAATTTTTAGTAAAAATTACTCTTACGTTAATAACATTAACCCTAGCTATCCAAATAGATTAATTAGTGTTTTACGAATATTTCATAGTCTGAAAGATAAGGAATGTTGTTGTTTTGCATACTATTCAATTAATATTCATATGAGAATAGACTAAGGGAGAATTTTTGAAGATGTTTAGAAAAAATTGTATTACAATAAAATTTAATTTATATCATAACTTTCAAATACCTTTTGCACTTTATTACACATGATTCTTTCAGGAAAGTAACTTTTATTTTAAATTTAAGTAAAAAATATAATAAATTTTATTTTAAATGAAATATATACTTAAAATAAAAGAATCACAAACGGCGCAGAGTGAATTAAGCAAATAATAATAATTATTGTTATTACTAAATGCCTAAACAGAAATGAAGTCATATAGTAAATACGTAAACATGTACTAACATTACTACATGTAAATTGTAACAAAAGTATTTCTTAAAGCAAAATAACACTATATTAAAAAACATATACTATTAATAGTACACCAGATTTGAAAGGGTTAAAATGGATTCGAACTTGATTACAATTAGCGTACATGGTCATTTTATCTTTATGATGTTAGATGGATTCAAATTTATTTTATATTTTCATAACCCATTTAGCGGTTGCATTTAAAAAACGAGGTGAATCCTATTCAAAAATTTGATCTGCATACAGACAATCATAAATTAAAAAAAAATAATAATAATTAAAAAAAAAAAAAAATGGAAATTTGCAACAACAAAGTTACGAAACAACCAAATTACAATTAGAAAGATTTTTTTTTTTCCTTTTAAATCTTGATTAGTTAATTAAAACGCCGCCTCAAATATTCGTTTTAAGATTGTATTCCAATCCAAACTGTTTATTTTCTGATTTATTTTTAGATTAACTTTTGCTCTCAAATGCATCAAACTGGCAAATTGTCTTATTTAGAAACTGTATAATGTACCGTGATTGTCGATTTTTTGATAAATGAAAGCAAATAATATATAAAATACTGTTTAAGTTGGCACTTTGAACCGAATTTTCCTAAGTGAGAGATCTGGGAACGAAAAAAAAAAGGATCATGCTGAGAAAATAATTGTTTATAAATTGAATTCTAATGAATTGAGCGAAAAATGAAATCACACGGCATCTTATACATCTGTTCAAAAATCACCTCAGCAAATGTCATGTTTTTACGTTTAAAAATGAATTTGAATATGTATCGGAAAATTTCGAGCTGTTGAAGGTGGAAATATATTTTTTTCGAATACACTCTTAAAAAGCTATTTTTGAACAGGGTTTCGAATTTCCTGAAGTTACGGCAACTGCAAGAGTATACAAAATTTTATTTGACTGTATTTATGTGTGTGTATGAGGGGAAAGAGGTGAACAAAAATGATTCCAGATGGGATTATGGAAATGAATTAAATTCTAATTTAATCAATGATTAGGTAAAAAACACTGATTTCGAAGGGATGTGTGCAGTTCCATGAGCTTCTTTTCTGGATATTCTCGTAAGCGACAATATGACAAAATTTTTAACAGTTTATTGTTATTATAAATATTAACGATCAGCGTAGATTTTTCGAAAATTTTTCAGAAATTCCAACATAGGAGCGACCGCAATAGGTAGTATTTCATACGAAATCTACCTAAAAACAGCAAAGTTTATTCCACTTTCACTCAATCATAGAACTTTTCTTCCGTGAAATCTAAACCCGACATCATTTTCATTAAACAAAAATTTACATATGCACCTTTCATATTTGTATTCATCTTTTAAATGAAATTGGCATTTCAATTTGTTCATTTTGATTCAAAACTTGAAGTCTTGATGCGATTAACTGAATCAGATACTAAGCTATTTATATTCTTTTAAGTGTAAATGAAATTTTGTAAATGAAACCAAAATTCATCGGATTTTATGTCAGACAGCACAGCATGTATTTAAATTTCAATTTTTTTTCTACTTTTAAGGAGAAAATGGCAGTATAAAGGTACAGTAATCATCTTTTTCCTTTTACCCTTTGCTTTTAATAGAAATGGAGTACTTATTTCTGTTGCCACGATTAGGATTAGAGAAACATTATTAAAAACTACAAAAAATTAATATTTAAAAAACAATTTGAGATACAGCTTTCAAACAAATTGCATTTAAAAATACTTTTTTCCCCTATAGGACGGTATAAAAACTGAAAATGCGGGCACTAAAACACGTTCAGTGCCAAGTCTATTTTGTCTGGATTTCCATTTGGGCCGCGAAATAAGACTCCCGTTACACAATCTATAAAAATAAATAAAAATAAAATAAATAAATAAATAAATTGTAAAAGTCTCTAAAGTGCGACAATGTCGAAAACTATTCTGCATTGATGCGGTCTAAACGAGAAATTCAGTGTCAGTCACCGGTGATTGACGTGGCACTACACGTATTAACAGACATTCCGGAACAACGAGTATTTGGTGAACACTTTTTCGATACCCATCACCTATACATTTGTATATTTTCACCTCTAATTACTGGAGGTTTCTGAATTGCGAAAAATGACGAACTCAGGGGTGTCCGTTATTTAGTTGTTTTACTGTATTTTAAACGTATTTTTAAAATTTACTCTATTCACATTTAAAAATATAGTTTAATATTTTTAAAAATCTCTATCATAATTATGAGTAGCAATACCTCTATATCACAATTATTACTAGCACAGTCTATCAAATAGTTAAGAAATATTTTTCACAACTTTATTTTATTTTTTTCCATTTTATTTTTACTTATTTTAGCGGAATACCAAACGCTAATTTTTAAAAATTAAGCAGTTAGTATGGTAATTAAGATATGAATAAAAGAATAAGAAGAATTTAGAAATAATTATCAAACAGAAAAAGTTATTTTTCTCCCCGAATAATATAGAAGCAATCTGCAAAGATAAGAAGGAAACGCATCTTGTTAGAGACATTTAATTAACTCCTATATCAGCGAAATTAACATGAGTAATTAGTAAACTTAATCACAATGCCATTAGATTAATTGGAAATATGTATAGATAAATTATTGTTTGAAAACCAAAAGAAAAAAAAAAACTTAAAGAGAAACGTACGTTTATTGACAAGTAATAATATAAAATAAGAAAATCTAAAATTCTGGCACGGCAAAATTATCAAAAAAGAAGTAAATGGGAGTACACATTAATTGAAAATTTCAATGTGATATATTTGTTCAGTAGTTTATGGAACTATGTGAATTACATAACATAAGATTAGAGCTTCGTAACAGAAAAGTAACATTAGCATTTGAGCACTTAAAATAATTGATACTAGTTAATTTTGCTTTTTGAATTATAGTAAACATGAATAACGAAAATATTTTCACGGTTTGAATTTTGGAGTTAAAAAATTCAAGTTTTCAGACACTTAAAATAATTGCTTTGTGTTCAACGATTTTATAATTATATGTAAATAATAAACAGGGTATATCAGCAAACTGATTACAAACTTTCAGGAGAGAGAAAATCCACTCGTAGAAAAAAAAAAAAAAAAAAAAAAAAGTAAACACCCCCAACTAACTTCGCAAAAAAATATCGTAGAAGAAATTCGTAACAGACTCGTTAGTACTAAACGATTGGAAATAAAGTCTACTTTTAAATGATGCATATAAATTTGCTTAGGAGGCCATCTACATCTTAAACACTGATTCATTTTGTAAATGAAACCAAAATTCATTGGATTTTATAACAAACAGCACAGCATGAATTTAAATTTCAATTTTTTCTACTTTTACGGAGAAAATGGCAGTATAAAGGTACAGTAATCATCTTTTTCCTTTTACCCTTTGCTTTTAATAGAAATGGAGTACTTATTTCTGTTGCCACGATTAGAGAAACATTATTAAAAACTACAAAAAATTAATATTTAAAAAACAATTTGAGATACAGCTTTCAAACAAATTGCATTTAAAAGTACTTTTTTTCCCTAATTTATTTTTATTTATTTTTTTTTTTTTTTCAGTTGCAATACCAAATGAACTCTGTACTCTTCAATTAGCCTAAAAACAATTTTTCATCCAATTCATATTATAAGTTTCCGAGAAATTAATTATTTTAAAACAAGCATATTTTATGGGATGTATCCAAATTGAAGCTCGGTACTCGATTGTTGACCAAGGGAGCTCCCTCCTTGATCAAGGCATCTTAAGCGCCACTCAAGCAGTCGTTGAAGACTCCTCTATACTCTATAAGCGAAATTAATATGAGCAATTAGTAAACTGAATCACAATACCATTAGATTAATTGAAAATATTTATAGATAAATTATTGTTTGAAAACCAAAAGAAAAAAAAAATTAATGAGAAACGTACATTTATAGACAAGCAATAATAATAATAAAAAAAGAAAATCTAAAATTTTGGCAAGGTAAAATCATCAAAAAGAAATAAATGTACTAGGTGTACGCATTAATTAAAAATTTCAATGTTATATATTCGTCCAATAGTTTATGGAACTATGTAAACTACATAACATAAGATTAGAATTTCGTAATAGAAAAGTGACATTAACATTTGAGCACTTAGAATAATTGATATAAGTTCATTTTGCTTTTTTAATTATAGTAAATATGAGTAACGAAATATTTTCACAGTTTGAATTATGGAGATAATAATGAAAAAAAGTTCAAGGAAAGTCTTCAGACACTTAAAATAATTGTTTTGTATGCATCGATTTAAAAACTATATGTAATAATATACAGGGTGTATCATCACAGTGATTACAAACTTTCAGGAAATTTAAAGTAAATCTAGACGATAAGAAATCACATAGCAATGCATGGCCAGAAACGTTTTTCTGGCACGGTAGTGACGAAGCAAAATGGAGCAAAGAAAAGACTCAAACAGAGTGAGAAAACATGCCTATTATTCTTAATCCTTTAGTACCGTAATTTTCGGCGTATAATCCGCGGATCAAACAATTCTTTTTGAAGCCTGAAATCTTATTTAGTGATTGAACACAAATATTTATGATGATCTAATAAGATACATTACTTTTACAAAAATTTATGGGTCTAAAAATGATAGTATGATCCTCGGATTTTGGTTCAGAAATTACGGTACATCAGAAAACTAAGAAATAAGACCAAATAGAGATAACTATCTCCATCAAATAAGGTGTTCGAACTTACGACCTCGGACCGTAATCAAAGCCTCACATCCTTAGCGAACAAAAGATCTAACGATAATCAGATACATTCTACAATGAAAATTGCATGTAGAATGGAATAAATAAATAAATAAAAAAGTGTTTAAGACAGAAATTTCATTTTGAATGTAAAACCACAAAAATGCGGGCGTAACTATTCTTCCTTAAACTTTTCGAATATTTATATAGGAAAGAAGATAAAACTCCTGTTTAAACCAACATATTTGATGGTTCTGCTTATAGCTTTTGAATTCTAGAAATGTGAACCATTTTTCAACAAGAAAAATTATACCACTACAATTTACATCAATCATACATAATTCGGGGCATTTTATGCTGCTATCCCAAACCTTTGTTCCAGTACCTCTATAAGTAATGCATGAATAAATCAGGGGAGAATAGAATGTAAAAGGAAAGTTAGCAGTTCTATATTTCACTTTTTGTACTAAATAAATTTTGATTGAAATAAAATGTGCTTAGCAGAATGAAAGGCAGAAAAGCAGACCGAAAAATGATATTTCGTTTGAATTCTTTCGGTCATGGATATAGATCAAGAAAATTTGAAGGAATTGAAAAAAGAACAATTCTCATCCATTGTTAAAATTTAGATTCATTGTCTTTTTCATTTTTTGTTCTTAAAAAAAAAAAAATAATAATAAAAAAGATATTTGAATTTACGATTTGGATTTTCTTTCGCTGATTGATATAGATGAGCAAACGAGTTCCTTCTACTATGTAAATTTTATGGATTGATTTTATGTTCAGATAGAACAAAACCAAATGTACAAAATCAACTAATAATGTTTTTGGAACAAGATAAAGTAAAGTATCGATAACTTATTCTAAAATGTATTACTGCTAATCAAATCGATATATTAAACGATTTTTATAATGAATTATTTTAATGGTGCTTTAAATTTGTATGGGGAACAAATTTTTAATGTATAAATTTATAATACTGGAAAATGAGCTATAATCAATGTCAGATGCATATACCCTTTCTAATTTCCCCTCATTCTACAATTTGAAGTGACTCGCGAAAACTTTTTTAAAGTAAATACATGAGTATAAAATATTCGAAGATAATCATATACATTCTGCAAAGAAAATTATGTGTAGAATGGAATATACCTAGAATGGCATAAATCGAAAAGTGTTTAAAACAGAAATTTCATTTTAAAACTACAAAAATGCGGGTGCAACTAATCTTCCTTCAACCTTTCGAATATTTATAGAAAAAAAAAGATAAAACTACTGTTTAAATCAACATATTGATGGTTCTGCTTATAATTTTGAATTCCAAAAATGTGAATCATTATTCAGCAAGAAAAAATACACCACAACAATTTACATCAATCTTACATAATTCCAGGCATTTTATGCTGCTATCCCAAATCTTTGTTCCAGTACCTCTATAAGTAATGCATGAATAAATGGGGGGGGGGGGAGGACAGATAGAATATAAAAGGAAAGTTAGCAGTTCTATATTTCACTTTTTGTACTCAATAAATTTTGATTGAAATACAATGTGCCTAGCAGGTTGAAAGACAAAAAAGCGGACCGAAAAATGATTTTTCGTTTCAATTCTTTCGGTCATGGATATAGCTTAAGAAAACTTGAAGGAATTCAAAAAAGAACAATTCTCATCCATTGTTAAAATTTAGATTCATTGTCTTTTTCGTTTCTTGTTCTTAACATATATATATATATATATATATAAAAGACAGATTCGAATTTACGATTTGGATTTTCTTTTACTGATCGATATAGAAAAGCAAGTGAGTTATTTCTGCTATGTAAATTTTATGGGTTGATTTTATGTTCAGGTAGAACAAAGCCAAATATTTATGATTACTCTGTTGATGAGAAAGGGGGGGGGGGGTAGATTATTAACACGTTAAATGTGGGATAAGTAAAAATATATCTTATAGATTGGTAAAAATCGCTGCTGGTTAAAAAAAATTGCACAGGAGAAAACATTAAGTTAAATAATCTGAATCTAAGTGCATGTTTTCGATTGATTCTACACAAATTGCAATTTATAGTGATTTTTAGCTCATAGGCTATCATAGCCTGAGAGCTTATGTGCCCGTCCGTTCTGTATATACGTTCGTGCGTAACGCGATAACTCATGATAAAAATATCCGATCCACTTGAAATTTTGTATGTAGGTATATCCTGACAAGGCACTTCCCTGATTAGTTTTTGGAGTTCATTCGATATGTATAAGAGAGGGAACGGGGGGCTGATGCCCCTCTCCTTAGTTGATATAAATGGGATTTTCATGCAGAATTAAGTTTTCGTTCAAAATTTAGATTAGGATCATTCTGATGAGGCGATTCCGTGACTGTTATTAGGTGTTCATTGAATAAGTATAAATAGGGGGAACAGGGGTTCTAATCCCCCCCCCCTTAATTTATATAAATGGGTTTTTCAAACAGAATTTTCAGATTTCGTTCAAATATCTGAATAGTTTTCGAAGTTTAATGGTTAAATATAAAAGAGGGGGATAACTCCTTTTAAATGATATAAATGCTAAATGGGTTTTTATTAAGAATTATCTCATTTGCTCTGAATTTTGGATATAGATTTTTTATATGATAAAGCATGCCTTTGATAGTATAGGAGGTTCAATGATTAAGTATAAAAAAAGAGGAAAGGGGAGAGCTGTTTCCCCTTCTTAATTTTTTTTTCGAACGGAATTAACCCTTGAAAATATAAGGCTTTAATGTACAATTAGTATTTGTAGCCTGTGAGCTCAATGCCATCAGTTTAACTGGGCAGTATTCTTTATTGCTAAAATAACTTTCGCGCTAACTTTTGAAAAAAAAAAAATGTCCGTATACAAAGTATTAAAATTACAGCGAAACCTCCCTGTTCGACCATCTCCATTAAAAGACTACCTCCCTGAATGACCGTTTTTTCATGGAACGAAATTTATTCCCATAGGTCAATATTAATCTTACCTCTATTTAGAGACTATCCCAATAAAATTCCCTCTTTGAGAAATTAATTTTATTGAAGAAAACGAAAAATATTCCGTTTTTTCCCGATTAAAGGTTGTCGCTTAAAGAAGGCTTTATTCGAAAAATGATTCCGGAGAGCGCATTATTCATTTAACTTCTAAATAAAGTTTTGATTTTTTTTAATTTTTATTATATTTTTTATTCCGGTAACTTTTAAGTGTTTATTCCCTTTTGTGTAATAAATTTCACTCTCATGAAAAATTATGAATGACAGTCAATTAACTCTGTTGCTAAAAACTGTCAAAGAAATAAAGTAATGAAATCGTCATTATTTATGGCTGTCAAAAAAAAAAAAAAAAAAAAAAAAAAAAATGCACATCTTTATTGAATTTTTAAAGTACTTGGAAAGAAAAGTTATAAAAGATAAAATCATAAAATCAAAGCAACGTCAACGTATTAATTTTTTTTTAAACTCTGCAAAAATTAACTTATGTAATTAACTTTTGTTTAATACTTAAATTTTTATATTTTTTTCCTAATGTGAACAATACATTTTAGTAACATTGCTACTCTTTTTTTTTCAACAATTAAATTCGCAATTTAAACATCACCTCCACTAAACGACCACCTCTCGGAGTGACCAATTTTTATTGGAACCGAATATGGTCGCTTTAGGGTGTTTTTATCGTATTAATTAGGACACAAGAAACAAAAAGTTTAAAAAACATCCCAATACTAATAAAGGAGGAGAATTAACTTATCTTCTAAGCAAATCTTTCAGTACATTGAGAGCTGAGATACAGAAATTTCTCACACTCGGTCCCATCTATAATTGGCCTGATTCGTTGAAATTCTGGGAAGGATATTTTTTCAGTGGTAACTTGAAAGCGTGTGATCCTTCCGCTCAAGATATTTCTTCCCTCTTAAGTTAATACTTTAAATAGAAAATAATTCAAGCAATCATTTAATCCGTTTAAAGAGTATAACAGGCTGACAATCATAGCCAATCATGCCAACATTTTATTTCAGAACTTGGCTGTAAGGAACAGAGAAAAGATATTTAAGAGTGATTACCACGCTCGTCAAATTAATTGGAAACATCGATTTTCATGGTAAATGCACGCTAGCTTCTTAGGGATAATTTTTGAAATAAGTTTAACAAAGAATCTGAATATTGACTAATGGGCATAAATTAATCCCCAAGAATAAAATCCTGATATGCTGTATAGGTACAATAATTTTGTAGGTTGACTGAATATAGGTATGTCTGGTTTTAATGGATTGTTTACCAAATTTTGAGTATGCGCCATAATTTTCTATTTGAATTACTCATCAAAAAAAAAAAAAAAAAAAAAAAAAAAAAAAAAAAAAAGTGTGGGGAGGGAAAGAAGTTATATTGCAGACTTGTATAAAACCAAAAGCTTTCCGCGCACATAAATATTGGGTCAAAAAATATCTCCAAATTAATATTTAATAAAATTACGTGTTATACTATTTTGACGATATGAATTAAAAACGATAGTTTAAAATAATTGCTATTTAAATTAAAAAGTAATATTCATTAAAAAATAATTATTTTAATTAAAAATAATAAAGCATAAATCAATGTTAGGTAAGGGTGAATTCTTTTCGATTATTTTGTCAATACATTTAGAAGTAGAACAATCTTTGATACTGTGATCTCTTCGCACAAAATACCAGTCATTCTTATAAGATTACGAAATTATTTGGTTTAACCTCCGTAGTCTAGCTAAAATGTCGCTGCAACCGCCGATAAGTTTTAGTCTGCGGAAAATAGATATAAAAGCGTCTGTGATGTCACAACAATGTTTTGAGACTTTAAACTTTGAATTGTGGACAAACAATGATTAATCATACATAAAATTGGGGAATGATTTAAATTTTCGGTATTAAAATAAATAAATAAAAATAAATAAAACAACAAACAAAAAATATGTTTTTTTTCTTTAACTTTTTATGCAAAGTTCCGAATTTCCTGCAAAATTTTCCGCGCACGGCTTCCCGTGCGATAATTGTGTGATAATTGCACGATATAAATTGTGTGATAATTGCAGATAGTTACAATTAGGATTAGCTTATGAATTGAAATGAAGATAAAAATGAAAAAGTTCTCAAACCTATCACGATTTCTATGAAAGGGATTACAACGGTCATCAAATTAATTAAGATAACGAAGCTTTTTATGGTGAGTACAAGACAAATACCACAAGGAGTTGCATAGAAATTTTGAATTAAAGTAAGATCAGTAGGTGTAATCCCCAACGAAAAATTAAAAAAAAAAAAAAAAAACTAACTTACGCGTTTAACACATTTTCTTTTCCTGTCAGATTATTTTTCAGAAATGTAGCGTATTTGTACGTTTATTTATGCAATGTTTAGTTTCGGTTACTGGTGCCAAAAATAAAAGTGCCATTAAAAAAATATCTGCAACCAAAATCGGAAAAGTAAAAATGGAGCGATGTGGGATCGACCAATTGTACAGTGTGAAACAAGAAAAAAATAAAAAAAACAATCATGTATCAAGCATAGATTAGGGAGCATTTTCCAACACATTAAGAATAATGTAATAAAACTGCACCGTTTAAAAAATTAAAATATAACGTCCCATTTCACCATATGAAAATGTATAACACATTTCAAAACCGAATTTCAGGTGTTCTCATCTA
Organism: Maratus speculifer; assembly: GCA_964019185.1. Classification (NCBI taxonomy): domain Eukaryota; kingdom Metazoa; phylum Arthropoda; class Arachnida; order Araneae; family Salticidae; genus Maratus; species Maratus speculifer. Next base: position 71,428,290 of record OZ025290.1, on the reverse strand, counting down.
CAATCGGAAAATTATCCGAATTTTTAGCAACCCTGTATATGATACAGAGATTTATATCTATTAACAACATGCGTTTCAAAATTTAGTTCATTTAAGAGATACATGTATTTCAGTTGAAAATTTTCCTTCAGCAATTTCCTCTAATAAAGAGAATGGTATGCGGATACTTTTGTGCAGACCAGTATATGAGATATAGAATTTATATATAAAGAGTAATATGCAAAAATCTAATTATATTTAAAAGTGCATACGGAATTTCAAAGCGTACACAGCAGCAATTACATCTCAAAGACAGTACTGTAACCGTGTTCTTTTGTGTGTTCCTATAAATTTATAAAAAATGCTATGAACGCTCTGTTTTAACGTGATCGTAGTGAAATAATTCAGTGATTGTAATCACTGAATGATATATGTTCATCTAATATATGATGAAAATATATCAGAACTGATATATGTTCTGAAATCACATATATCATTTTCAATATATGTGAAATATCGTAATGTCATTAAAATACTCTACAAACGATTTTCCCTCATAGACTATAAAGTAATCGAATTCTTTTGAGTGTCCCTGTAAATGAACCATAAATCGTACATATTTCCTGTACAATAGCAAACACGCTTTGGGGTTCCTAAATAAGCGTTATCAATTACATGAGAATCTGAGCCTATTTAAATGAGTTAGAGCGTGGAGAGACGGAAAGACAAACCGAATGCACAAGCACTTTTGAACTTTGTTGGAAAGTGCTAAAAATGTCAAAATGCAAACGATACATTATAAATAACCTCCCGATAGATTCAGCATTAGCAGGCGGGTGTCTTCGTCTGACGAGACAGAAGCCTTAGCCATTTTTGGTTCGCTCATACAGTTGTACCTCGATTTACCAAATTTGTTGGCACAAAAGAAACTACGTTAGTGGTAGAATTGCAGTGATAGAGTTCCCGTGAATAAAAGCAAAATAAACATAGAGAAAGCTAATATTTTTTTAATATTTAGTCTTTAAATAATGAAAAACGTAAAATTTGTGAATGTAAAAATGAATATTTATCGCCGATTTCTTTTAGAGATAGATGTTTCATCAGAAGAGGACGAGATATATACGTATTATTACGAAGCTACACAACTAAACATTTCTAATATATTTAAATGAACTAATGTTTGTCACAAAACAATGTTTTTCACTTGAGATTTAGACGAATATTGAATATTGTGTAACAAACTCTTATTTAAAAATTGCTTTAAAAAATTAAACAATAAATACAAAATATGCTTTTTTTTTTTTTTTTTGGTAAAAGGTATTTTTTAGGGGCTGTTCATAAATGATGTCACCCCTCTCCTCTTTTTGTCACAAAGTGTCACAGATCATCATACCCCTCTCTCCCCATCTTGTCGCATGTCGCTATAGATCATATTTCAGATTTTATTTTTAAACTTATGTTTTATTGATATTTGTGAGCACAACAATAAAAATGACTCGTGTACTTATTTTGTATGAAATATAAGATTTTTATAACAAAAAACATAATTAATATACAATAGCAATAAAATATTCATAAGAAGGAGCAATTGAAAACAATAGTATTTTGGATTTTGAAATGGAATCTATATATTTGGCTTTAATCCTTATCTTTTCTATATGAACACAAAATATTTTAATTTCAAAATAACTTCAAAATTTAATCTGCTGATTTTTAATGCTTTTATTTAAACCAAAAGGTGTGATGTCACATTTCTTCACATCCCCTCCTATCTGCTTGTCACAAACTGTCACAATTTCATGATCCCCCCCCCCTTCCTTCCTCCAAGTGTGACATTATTTGTGGACGGCCCCTTACATCGAAAATAAATCACCTGAACAAAAAGGATTTAATAAAGGAAAATAAGCTTAAGAAGGCATAAAAGGTTTTTCTTTTCTTACATTTTAAACCATATTACACTTAACTTATCCGCTCACAAACTAAACCTGTAGTACAAAGTAAAATAGCAGTAAAAAACGTCAAGAATTTCTTAAGTTAATTACAACTAAAACACAAAGCAGTGAAATTTATTTACATTTGGTGAATTTTTTTTTCAAAATGTTTTATTTGCAATACACTAGAGAAATCTGAAAAATTCTTTTTGCTAACCAAGTAGTTTATTTATTTATTTATTTTCCAGCCAAAAATGCCTTTTCTTACGTAAAGAGAAAAATAGAATTTAGTTGTACAGATTAACGATTATAGCAGTTTATAATAAATAAATCTTTATGTCTACGCTGGCTTTAGCAGATGCATTAAATCGTATAAATTTGTCATTATATAAATGGATTCGAAGTAAACACCAATAAAAAATAACAATGAGATTTAGAAAGAGATTTACTTTTAACAGATTATTCTGTAACATAATCAACGATAATGGGGAAGAAAAAACTATTCTATCCTTGTCTATTGAATTTTGAAAAGTAATTTCTAATATAAACATTTTCTTAAGAATATTTTATCTGGTCATAATCTTTTTTCTCTCTCTCACACGCATATGCACGGAAATGCATTTTAAAATATTTTTAGCACTGTTTTATTAGTGCATATAGCCGTTAGTGATTTTTTTTTTTATTAATTCGTTTATAATTACATTTACAAAGGTATGTCAATATATTTTGCAACAAGTTAATATTACAAACACTCCATAATTGACTTTTTCTCAAAGTGTTACTATATATGCATATGTATATATGTATGCATGAAACTACAGTCGTATTGTTTTTCAGTTTCACAGCTTAATATAGAAAATTATCAGCGTACAGCTAAAATGAGATAAAACATTTCGAAGTTTTAGGACATTTGTATCAGGGCATAGTCATCAGAGAGTTACGTAGGGTACAGTCATCGGCGAGTTGCGCAGCCTTATTATGGTATTTAGCGAGTTTATAAATTGAGAAGAAACCGTATTTTTAATAACCATCCATTTATACGTATATCCTAATGTAGATTTATCGGTTAATATTATTGCTCAACTAAGCATTTATTTATACATGCCAATGATATTGGTTGGTTGTGTTTATAGCGGCCGATTATGAACACGAGGGATATAGGCCCCAAGGGAGGAATGCCCTCAGTGAAATCTTTCTAAGAGAACCTAACTCGTATTTAAGCACGGAAATCCAAGGTTCGAAGAAAACCACGGAAAACTCCGAACGATTAGGCCGACGTTCGCGAATGGGTTCGAACTCAGCACCTCGCGTTTACTACTTTTGAGGGCAGAACCTCTTGGCTACGGGACAATAATATTGGCAACTTATTTTTAGAAATATCTATTACTATAAGAACAAATGCTTGCTTGAACAAGGCCAACATCGATTTCAACGAATAGTCCCTTTATTTAAATGGTACAAACTAAATACCTAATAGTATATGCAGAAATATTTTCACTCTGACTTCTATAGTGTAGATGTATGCACAAAAAAAAAAAAAAAAAAAAAAAAAAAAAAAAGAGAGAGAAAGAAAGAAAAGAAAAGAAAGAAAACTGAACGCGAGTTATAACTTCTGTTTTAAAAATTGCATGTACAGCTGTTTGATCTTGTTTATAATTTAGGCTACATCAAAATGTTCCATTAGCTAATCTCTGAAGAAGAAACGTATTTTTATTCAAAACTGGAATATTAGTGGATCCCATCCAATATTAATTCACGATTATGCGAGTATAAATCTGTCGAACGAACACATTCTATGCATTGACTGTTTCATATTGATAAAATAAAACATAAGCGGGCCTCGTGTGTGTGCAAATGAGAGCGCTTGACTGAAATGTAATTCAGCGTGACAGTATAAAAGCACGTAAATGCAAGAAATAATGGGAATATATCCCTTTGTGGGATCAGTAGATCTAATGGGGAAGGCTTAAGATTTTAATGTTTTCGATAAAGACTAATTTATAGTTGTTCCGACTCTTAGAATGAGTATATTTAAAGAACTCACAAAATATTTCTTTGTATACAAATGAAATAGAATAACCAATTCTTGAATATCTGGTACAGTGTACATTCATATACTTCAGGATTTTAATTTCTATTCCAAGAAGAATGCAAATGTTTTGCACACGTAAGTGGAATCAACACAATGTCAAGTTTTAATGCTTTATGTTATTTGCTGAATAATTTAAAAAATGCTTCTATTCTCTTCTACAAAAGAAGTAAGCTGTTAAGAAAGAATATCTTGTAATAATTATATTTAATATGACCATAGTGTATGTATGGTCCAAAACAAATATTTATCTCATCAGGGTGGCACGAGAATTTTTTTTTAATCATAACTCAGAATAGTATTAAGAATAAGACTTAATATTACAGAAATTAAAGCAAACATTAGTGGGCAGAAATTTTTTTCCGCAAATATAGCTCGAGGAAATCCACAGGCTGAACACACCTGATTTAGGATTAATATCACCTTCGAAATGTAGATTTTCGGCATTTATTCTTTTCAATGCGCCAACTAATTTGATATAGAGGGATAGATTTAAAATGGCATAACTGACGGATATGACATGGTTTTTATTCAAAATACGAGTTGTGACATTTAATTCTACAATTAATTCTTCAAATTCTTCGACAACAATTAATTCTTCAAATAAGAGAAAAAATACGATGTATAATATACAAGATTCGAACCAGGAACCTTTGGAGTAATCTGCCAATTGAGCTATCCTGGACAAGTTTGGGGGACCTTACTCACCCAGAAAACTTTGTTGATTATGACATGTACTCTGATGTTTGAATGAGCTCCACAGAATAAATTCATCTGGCGTTATATACGGGGTCAACAAGATTCCCCGGAATAGAAAGGTCTGCTAGATATGTCTATGGTGGCTCAACTGGCAGAGCATTGGCAGCTTATGTCAAAGGTTGGTTCCTGGTTCGAATCCTAGCTTGATGAACACCTTTTCACTCGGCTGAAAAATTACAACCCATATTTATCCATTATTTACCCATTATATTACCCATTATTTATCAAATATAATAACCGTGTTAAAATTAATACAGTATCATTCCACAGTTCAATAAACTCAAGCTTATAATTTTTAAGCTATAACTTCAAAACAACAATCTTTAGGAAGTTGTTATATAATATAAACTTGTCGATTATTTTTATGGTTATTTTGATGTAATAAATATGCTCATTCTCAATATAATACTCTAGCAGAAATCAATTATGGTTATACTGAGACCAAATATGATATCAATATTTCAATCATCTTAAATACCAATACTGATTAAATATCAGCTTTACTTTGGAAATATTTGCAATAAAATTTAACTTATTACAGAAATATTGGCTTTACAATAGAAATATTTGCAGTAAAATGAAAAAATTGCAAAAAAGGGCTGCTATTACATTAGAAATACTGACAAAACATACACAGACACTTAAATATTCATGCAATATTTCAAATCAATATTAGACAAATGTAACTAATATAAACAATACTGACCCAAAATTATTCTGCAAAGAAATTTAGACTCCCTTTTCCTTATTTTAAAAATAAATCCTTATCCAACCAAGAAATACCCAGAAATTAATGTAGAAGAATTTTTTTTTTTTTTTTTATTGGTAAAAAACACACACTGGAGGGAAGGGGGGGAAGAGGTGTTTAGTATAACAAAAATATTTTCATACATTCAAAGAAATTCCAAGAAGAGAAACAACCACCATTTCCATTTTCGTTTGTCTTAATTTTCGAGACCTTTTTTAATATTTTTTTTTTTTCAAAATATATTAACACAGCAACAGAGAAGAGTTTCTTGAAATCTTATATTATTTTTTGTTCGATATAAATGAGAAAGAAAAAGTAAGAAAACATTTGTTAGGCTTGTTTTTATTGAATTAGGGGAAAAAATAACACCGTAGCATTAACAGATAATACTGAATAAACATAAGCTTTACATTGGAAATATTTGCAATAAAATTTCACTATTACGGAAATATTGGTTTTACGTTAAAAATATTTGTAATAAAATACAAAAATTGCAAAAAGAGCTGTCTTTATGTTGGAAATATTGACAAAATATACACAGACACCCAAATATTCATGCAATAATTCAAGTCAATATTAGACAAAATTTAGATAATACAAACAATACTGACCTAATATTATTTTTCACAAAAGTAAAGAAATTCAAATTCTCTCTTTCTTATTTTTTTAAGTAAATCCTTACCCATCAGGAAAAAAAAAAAAAAATAAATAAATAAAAAAAAAATTAATGTAGAAGTTTTTATTTAAGACACATAGAAGGTAGGGGAGCTTAGAGTAACAAAAATATTTTCATACACTTTAAAGAAAATTCCAAGAAGAGAAACAACGACCATTTCCATTTGTCTTAATTTTCAAGACTTTTTAAAAATATTTTTTCAAAATATATTAACACAGCAACAGAGGAGAATTTCCCGAAATCTTACATTATTTTTTGTTCGGAATAAATAAGAAAACATTTGTTATGCTTGTTTTTATTGATTTTGAAAATAATAATAATAATAATAATAATAATAATAATAATAATAATAATAATAATAATAATAATAATACCGCAGCATTGATTTTTCTAAAAATAGCACCGATAGGGATAATTCGTATATGGAATGCGTAAAGCACAGAAAATAAAATGTAACCATTGTTTTGCAGTTTTTATATTTATAGATAATAGCGAAACAAAATGACTCATAAATTCTCATATAAATTTAAAAGGTTTATATTTAATTGAGATATACAGGGTTAGTTGAAATTATGGTTTCAATTAAATGGGAAAACATTTAATCAAAATGTAGATAACATAAGCAATACTGACCCAAAATTATTTTGCACAAAAGCAAAGAAATTCTAACTTCCTTTTCCTTATTTTTAAAAATAAATCTTTATCCAGAAAACAAAAAAGCAGAAAAAAAGGAAACGAAATTAATGTAGGAAATTTTTTTAAGACACACAGAAGGAGGGGGGGGGGGGGGGGAGTAGAATAACAAATATATTTTCATACGCCCAAAGAAATTCCAAAATGAGAAACAATGACCATTTCCATTTTCATTTTGTCTTAATTTTCAAGACTTTTTAATATTTTTTCAAAATATATTAACACAACAACAGAGGAGAATTTCCTGAAATCTTATTATTTTTTGTTCGAAATAAATGAGAAAAAAAAGATAAGAAAACATTTGTTATGCTTGTTTTTATTACATTTGGAAAAAAAAAAAAGTAATAATAATACCGCAGCATTAATTTTTCTAAAAATAGCCCCGATAGGAATAATTCTTATGGAATGCATAAAGCACAGAAAATAAAATGTAACCATTGTTTTGCAGTTTCCTTATTTATGGTTAATAGCAAAATAAATAAATAAATAAATAAATAAATAAATAAAAAATAAAAATAAATAAAAAAAAAATAACTCATAAATTCTCGTATAAATTGAAAAGCTTTATGTTTACAGAGTTAGTTGAAGCGATGGCATCAATTAAATGAGAAAACATTTAGTCAAAATATAATAACAATTAATTGAGATATACAGGATTAGCTAAAGTTATGTTAAAAAATTAAATGGAAAAAGATTTAGCTAAAATTATGTTAAAAATTAAATGGAAAACATTTAGTTAAAATTATGTTAACAATTAAATGGGAAAACAATTAGTTAAAATTATTACATTACTTATGATCATTTCCGCGCATGTTCTGATAACAATCGATAGCTTGAGATCAAAGATTTACATAAAAATGCAGCAATTACGCTTTAAATACAGCTATTTTCGTATAGTAATGTGCGTTTTATTTGAATACAAAAATTCTATAATTACTTAAGATGAATATTACTATGCGAAAATAGTTGTTTTCAAAATTCAAATGCGTTATTTTTCTGGCAACCTTGTTGAGTTATTAAATTAAATATGCTAAATAAAAGTTTAAATATATTCAACAAATAAAGGACTACTATAAAAGAATAATTCATTTTCAAAACCCGTTTTATTCAAAAGTATTATATTTACAAACATGACTGATATATGAAAAACCCCACAAAATATCCACGTTAATGTCCATTTTACAAATTTTCGATGTGTGTGACCTTGGTCACACGGCACACATTCTGGTGGTAATTCAATTCAATCCACACATTTTGTAGCGTGATACAAGGCCGTTCTTTTCCGTACTGCTTTCTGAAAGAACATTGAACTGCTATGACAGACGAACATTTCGCATATTCTAGAACACAGAAACTCTTTTCTTGTTTTGAATCTATTTAGGGAGAGACTGAAATGAACTCGTTACAGACACTGAATTAGTGCTGCCACGCTACTTAGTATACAAACGTGGATATTTTGTGAATATTTTCATATATCAACCATACTTGTAAATATAACAGTTTTGAATAAATAGATTTTTGAAAATGAAGGATTCTTTTATTACTAACCCTGCATTTTTAAAAGTACAAGAAGTTACAAAACGTAGACTCTCGCATTTCAAACAAAATGATATGTTTGTATAAATAAAGCAGCAATTAATAATAAAAATATTCTCTGACGATAGTTCCGGGAACCGCAGACCGAAAGTACTAAGAAATTATAAATAAAATGTTTGTTTTAAATTCTATTTACGTGCTTACATTTGGACTAACCTTGTATAATAACTCTACAACATTGTTACAATAATAGTTATTAACACCGAAATTATACCCTGCAAAACATAATAAATGTCCAAATGTGTTTATAATAATAATAATAATAAAAAACACGTAAAATTCGATTAATTAATCTGAAGATGTTAAAGTTCAGATTAGGTGCAAATCTATTAAAATACTTGCTTCTACTTTATAAAATGATGAAGAAATAGATAAAGAAATCAAAATAACTTTAAATAATAAATGAATAAAACTAACTTTAAATAATAAATAAATAACAATAAAAATAACAGCTTTTGTTTTAAAAATTAAAGTAAAGTTAAAGAAGATAAAGCTGTCAAAGTTAATCTTTTATGATTTTCTATATCATCATTACAATTAAATTTTCCCGGGAAAACGTATGCAGATTCATTTTTATACAAACTTTTATTAAAATCTCAAAACGAATTTCTACATTTCTTTCATTTTCTCGTATCAAATTACTTTAAATCATTACTTTGTTTTGAAGAGAATTGTAATATGAGTTAAAATGAGTTCGGCGACCATCAAAATAGAGAAATGCTTTAATACTGCGACTAAAACTTTAAACTAAAGAAGAAACAATTATTTGTTAAGGAAAGTAGTGGAATTCATCTAGAAATCCTTAGATATACTGTTGAAATGTTAGCATTTTAACATACATAAAATAGCAGGGAACAAATTATCAGTTTTAATATGAAATGAAATCATAAAAAATATATATCTGATATATATATATATCACTGGCATGTTACAATCACTTTAGATGAAATCAAAATATAATCAAGTATGGTTTGTTAACCCGGGAGAATTCACTGCATGAGATTTTCTTTCTCCGTCGCATCTTTTTTAAGACTCTTATTTAAAACATTTTTCATTTTAATAAAATTTCAAAATGTGATTTCGATTATTTTACCTCTTTTGTGAATAAAAGTACTAAGTCAAACAAAAAAGTTCATATTAAATGAATGTAAAGTAAACGAAAAGCAATTTGGCACCGTCAGAGAAATTCTCATCAGCGAATTCTCCCGGGTTAAAAAAACAGTAAAAAATGAAGACCCAAATTGGGTTGAAAGATTTCTGGGTATAGGTAATTTTCCTGAAATGGTACTGTAAGGATTCCAAAATGGTAGAGTATTGTTCCCAAAGTAGATAACCCAAAATGGTTCAAAACAGTTCAGATCTTTATTAACATTAAATTAATCAAAATTTCTGAGGTATAATGTATATACTATCTAAGATATTTTAATTGTTTTAATGTCATTAAAAATCAGACTTATTTAAAACGATTTTGTGCTACAAACTGAACTTTCCAAATTGGAACAATTCTGTACCCAGAAATCTTTCAACCCAATTTGGGTTTCATTTTTTACTGTGAAGGTGCCTTTAATTCTTCAAAGATGTCACAATATGTAAAAGCTGTTAATTACACGAAAAAAAATATATTTAATTACAATACCATATGTCGAGCCTTTCGATTGTAACTTGATCCTTTGCAGGTTGCTTTGATTACACACTAGAGATGGGAAATATAGTTAATTTTGATTAACAGTTTCATTGTTACATTCTTGCACAGATAATAGGTTCCAAAAACCTGTTATTTTTATAACATATAACTAATCGATGCGTATGATGTCAACGAATGTTTTAATTAGAAGACAGTTATTCAAAATGCTTGAAATACTTTTTGGATGCAATTTTAGACGCAGTTTTTCTTTGAAATGAATTTACACACCATTAAATTAGTTTGTGGTTAAAAACTTTATGCAAAGCAAAAATTTATCTAATTATGGTAGTATAAATTTCATGCATTTTTAGCGTTTCTCTTTCTTTTATTATTATTATTTTCACTAAAAACACATTTTCCAAGTATCATAACTCAGTAAATTTTGGTCATATAAGAATCAATTTTTGCTATTTACTTATTAGAACATGGAGGAACTTTTTCTAAATGAAACTTACGATGGAACCGAGACATTGTATAAAATTCGGAATTTCTTAACCTTTTAAAAATGCATTATTTTAACATAAATCAATTTTTATAATAACGCAGAGCAAAATGTAAAAGATCTTTGTGACTTGAACCACTCCTCTAAAACTAATGGTTATTAACTATAGTTAAACAATAATAAGAGATACCCTGTATAACAATAGACAAAGCTTTGAAAGTCCGATTGTTAGAAAAAAAGCAAAATTGCAGTCATATCTATCAACGCATATTTAAAGTGAATGGCAAGAATACGAAAATATTATTTATACACTTTTAATCAAATTCAATTCATGCAAATAAACTTCTTACGCACAAATATGTTTTTCAAATTAATTACAATTGTATTAAAACTAATTGACCGGGAGGTGACAGCAAAGACAATCACCTCATCGAGTTCACGGATGAAATTCTAGGATTAGTTAAATTGCGATTCCCATATTAGAACTGTCTGCCAGGTCATATCTTGAAATCCCGATTTAAAAAGTTGACTCGTAGGTTTACCATTGTGTTTGCCTGGTTCCAGCCCTTCATGCTTTCATAACATTGGCTGCAGAAAAACATAATGCTAAACTTACGAATGAATCGCTAAAATCCGGTTTGTGGTATTTTCCTCCAAGATATGACTTGGCAGACCGATTACATTTTAATATACGAATCGAGATTTAACTAATCTTAGAATTTCATCCGAGAACATGATGAGGTGAATAGCTTTGCTATCGCCTCCCGGTCTATACGTGTCCTCACAAATTTTAAAATGCTATTTTCTTTTTTCTTTTATTTTTTTTTCAATAGATTAAAAACAAGAAAATAAAATAAAAAAAGCTTTCATCTCTCATTTTTTTAAGACGCAATAATGACAAAGGAAAAATAAAGGAATAAAAGGAAAGGGGAAATAATAATAATAAATCATTCGCTCCTCCCCTCACTTGAAAAAAAATCTAGTATCAGAAATCTCCTCTCGAAAATTCAAATATTTAAAACCAAATAAACTACCATCTGCCAAGCAAGGGCTGAAACTAGTCTTTTTTAGAGCCGGGATAAATATGAATTTCGCCCCTACCCCCGCCTACGCAAATTAAATTTACAGAGGTAATATTTATAAGTTTCAAATAGCTGACATTTAAAAAGCACAATCATTAAACATGATGTACTGAACAACATAATCAGCTTTGTCAAATATGGATTCATTAAAATCCTGAAAATGGAATCGAAAAGAATAGTAAAACATTCCGTATTATACACGCAGGATCCTTATAATCCTATATCATTTGTAGATTCCTGACAGAATTATTTTAACAATATCGTGCAAAACATAAACTTGAGAAAAATAGACAAACAAAATATTCATTTAGCGCCGCCCCCCCCCCTCCCTTTTGTCTGCTGCCCGGGGCACATGCCTTCTCTGTCTGCCCTATCCACCCCACCCCTCCTTCACTCCACCCTGGACAAGCGAACGCATTCCAAAGAATCCGAAATTAAAACCCATCTTTACACTACAGAAACCATTCCTCTACCCATATCCATTGTTCGTTCGAATCATCTCATTTTCCTTTCGATTACAAAAAAACGCAAGAACTTTTTTTCACTTTCGTTGCAAAATATTCTATACCACTCAATTTGTTCCACAAAACTTTATTTAAATCCACAATAAATAGGAGTTATTTTAAGTTTTAATCGCAATCCGTGATTTTATAACTCTGAAGAGTAAAACAATCTTTTGTTTCATACCGATACTTGGAATAAAATAACTGAAATGATAACAGAAAATCAACAAAAAGGAATAATAAAATATGCGTTTTTCCTAGCCAAAGAACTTAGAGGGAAAGAAAGGAAGGCTTTAAAAACCGTACGCGTAACTAATTGAAACACTGCTAACAACTCTGCTGGGAAACACGCTCAAAAGGGGAGATCGGCTGGTTCATTACATCCACTGATTCGCTATAAGCGTTTGAAATATGATTCTTTTTAAGCACAATTTTAAGCTCTTTTTTTTTTTTTTTTTTTTTTTTTTTTTTTTTTTTTTTTTTTACAAATACAGAAAACAAATTTCGGAAATTTTATTTTTATTATAATTTTAATGTATACTTCTAAAAAACGATTATTTCAAATCTTTGTTTTTAATACGTTGCTGGGATTGCCTTCTAAATTTAACAGAGAGTTTCCGTTAATCTGTTATTAAATAGTGAACTATATAACAATAACATTGTTATTTATCCTAATACGTTAAATAATCCCCATCTCTATTACACACTGGATTCTTTTGCTATCTCTGTCTTCGGTTAAACACTAAAATGAATGTTTTATTGAGGTGGTTAAGGTAGTTCCTTAAAAATATTACACACAAATTGTCTCGAAGATGTCAAGGGGAACAAAAGAGCTCAGTGAGTAATTGAAGCCGTCCTGAAGATGATCAAATTATGATCGAAAGTACTCGGTGCATGGTATTGAGTTTTAAGTTTTTAAATACTGTTTTTTACTGTACTAAACAACTTTTCATATTGTGATATCTTTGAAGAATTACATGCATTTTTTAGCAAAGGTTACTTGATTTTAGTTTGAAGTGAGATTTTTTAAATTGGTGATTTTAAATAATTCTTCATAACTTAACAACAAAAGATCAAAAATGTATAATAATAATAATAATAATAATAATAATAATAATTCTTGTTATAGAGGTGAGAAATTAGATCATGGAAATTCTAATGATGATGAAATTAAAGTATATAGAGTGTCCAAAAAGACTGAAACGTGCTTTAATTTTTTATCAGTTAGAAATACGCAAGGAATGTAAATTGTAAAAGTGCTCAAAATAAGATAGAAGTTAAGATTATGCTGTTAAAATAGTATATTGCCATTAGTTTTCAGTTTTGAAAAACTGTTTTTGAATGTAGTTAACAACTTTTACGTACTATGATAACCTTTGAAGAATTGAATGCATCTTAGCAAATATTATTACTTGATTTTAGTTTGACGTGATTGTTTTTATTTTTATTTATTTATATATTTTTTAATTGGCAATTTTAAATAATTCTTCATAACTTAACAGCTAACAATGAGAAATGAAAGAAAAAAATAATAATTTACTGATTATAGAAATAAGAAATTAGATCATCATAGAAGTTCTAATGGTGATGGAATGAAAGTATACAGAGTATCCCAAAAAGGTTGAAACGAGTTTTAAATTTTTATCAGTTAGAGGTATGCAAGGAATGTAAATTGTAAAAGGGATTAAAATAAGATAGGAGCTAAGATTATGCTGATGAAATATTATTGTCATTAGTTTTTAAAAAGTTACACTTTATGAATTTCTGTACAGTTCCTAAGTTCTATAAGTTATACTTAAGAGTTTCTTGAAGTACAACAGTAAAAATTTAATTCTTTTAGGGGCAAAACTTACCAAATTGTGATATTTTAATGTTTATGAAATAACAAAGTTTTCTGGCACTAAAAACAAACAGACGATTTTTTAATGAAGGGAAGCTAAAAAATTTCATGAATTTTAAAGTGTCATTAAATTTTATTTTAATATATAGTGTAAATGGTCTCTTATGATAAACTCCATATACTTATAAATTATATACAATTTTATAATAATTATATACAATTTTATAATAATTATATACAATTAAATTACTTTTCCAAATTTTTCATCTTGTAACAAATCAAACTGAAGTTAGAGCCTGGGACTTAATTAATGATACGAAGTTATAATTAATTATTTAAAAAAGTTATAGCAATTCCTTTTTTAAATTTTTATTTAAAAATACAAAAGATTTTCTTAATACTATATTCTTCAACTTTTAGTATTTTTCACTAGTTTAACTAATATATTAGCTGAAAGTTTTAGAATAACGATATTCAATAAAAATAATTAGGAGAACTGTAAAATTTTTCTTACATAGATTTATCATTTGCTAACACAATCCGCCTCTTTTTATTTTTCAAAGAAAAGTTAAAACTGAAAATAAAGCAGAACGAAAATTTAAAAATAAAAAGACAGAATGTAAAACACCAAAAACTTTTGCCTCAATACAGAAACAAATAACAATAAAAAATTTGCAAAACTTCGCTATAGACGTTTTCATTTATTTTCCTTGCCAACTATCACAATGTTCACCAATTCTTTAGAGGATGAAAGAAGAGGCCTTATTTTGTGGTTTAAATTGAATTTCCTACATCACCGAGGCACAAAAAAGGAAGCTTTCAACAAATTTACATGTTTTTTGAAACAATTTTCTGCTTTAGAAGAAATATTCACAAATGAAAAAATAAATGTCAAAATATTTTTTTGATGCCTAAATCTAATATTAGATTAAAAATTACAAGTATTTCTTCAATGGCCCTTAATCAAATAACAACTAAAATTAAAACAATTTAATTACTGAAGATAAAGCATTAGACTAATTGATAATTAACAAAAAAAGATCATTCCGAGAATTTTGTGTAAATTTCTCTAGCTTTTTGTTTTTGATACGTCTGAGAAATGCATTAATATTTAATATAAGACGTGCATACATAAATTTATAACAAAAAATGAAGTAATAAAATAAATTATATTTTCACAGAAATTTTACAACTCAGAATTTTGTAATAATATAATTTTCATTGAAAATTTTTTTATAATAGAAAGCAGTCTTTTTAGATCATGGAAAAGAAAAAAAAATCTGTTATGTCTTCAAATCTATTAAGTAATGTAAACTGAAAACGTATTATTATTAAATTAAAAATTACAGTTATTTCTTCTGTAACGCGTAATCAAATAACAACTAAGATTAAAACAATTTAATAACTCAACATAGACTAATTGATAATTAACAAAAAAGTCATTCCGAAAATTTTATGTAAAATTCTCTAGATTTTTTATTTTTGATTCATCTGAGAAAATGCATTAATATTTAATATAAGACGTACATATATAAAATTATAACAAAAATGAAATTATTACATTTTCGCAGAATTTATCCGACAACTCAGAATTTTGTAATAAAAGAATCTTTGTTATGAATGCTTTGACAACAGAGAGTAGTCTGTTGAGATCGTCGAAAAGAAAAAAAGAAAGAAGAAGAAATATGATTTCAAATCTATTGATTGGGCATCAGCTGCAAACTTACGCGTCCATATTTTTTACGATAGTAGTTCTTTTTTAGGTCACAGTTCATAACTTAAAAAAATATATCAATAAAAAAATACGTTAAAAATGCCTGGAATAAATTTGTCATATGGATTTAACATTAGCATATCTTAATGCTTTTAATAGTATAAAGATTTAAATAAAAGTGTAGAAATTACGCCTTTTTCCGGGCTCCCTTGATCCAAAAAACTTAGTACAGTGTCAAATATGATTATTATCATTTAAAAATTCGAAGCTGAAACAATTCTTAATATGTAGACGACCTCCTTTTGACAAAATAAATCACATACTATTAAGGTATCAAATATCGTACAAATTATAGCGATAATATTTGATGATTTTTCAATTAAGTGGAACTGGAGTCAGAGATCTGCACGGGTCAGTCCCAGGCCTTTGGGACGAACTCGAGAATATTTTCATTCAAGGCACTCGGGCTGGGTCAGGCCATAATTTTCTCTGAAGACTCTTGTTGGGATGAACTAAGGTCTTATTTTTTACTTAAGAATCAGGCGGGGTGTAACTCATTTTTTTTTTCCGTACCGAGCCATGACTGTTTTAATTCTTCCTAATCACCATAGACCAAAATTTCCAGTCCCAATTTGGACCCAGATATATGAAAATAATTGCTTTGGCGGGGACTGGTCTGTTAAAGTTCTGATAAGTACAATTTTGCCTATCCAAAAATACTCACAGAGCATAGAGCTTTAAATAGTTATTATTCTACAATTAAACACTAAAATTTATTTGTTTTAAAGAATAATAGATTTCTAGACTTATTAAAATACATCTAAATTAAAACATAGTAAAACTTGAGAAAAAGAAGCTGTCTATGACGGAATCCTATGTTAAACTGAAAAATGTGTTAGTAAAACCAATGCAAAATTAATTACTAACATGAAGAAAAGAACGCAATACATTTATACCTGCTAGTAAGGGAACTTGTCAACAATGTTTTTTTTTCTTTCCTATGTTATTCTGTTTTAGAAGATTTCACTGTATAGCTTTGTTCAGATTTTAGTCTTCAATACGTATTAATAATATTAATAGTAACCGAAACATTTACTTATAACGAATAGAAATCTATGAAAAATATAAATATTGCAGTCCGACACTTATTTTCGGTCAGAACTCCTCATACAAGACAAATTTTTAACCGAATGGACGTAAAAATCAATGTTTCGTAGAATCTCACTAGGGTCGAGATTTTAACTTTTTCTCGGGCCCGACAGGTACCGGACCGAACTTTTAGTTGTTATACCTGGCCGGGCCAATAATTTTTTCTATAGGCCAGACCAAGAAAGACCGAACCCATCTCTGGCAGTTTCGGCCCTCTCAGATCTGTGACTGGAGTATGGTTATCATTTGTAATTATTATTTTCTAAATTTCAGTTATTCAGTTGGTTTGGGTACTATACTCAAAATACAGTGCACAACGCTCGATAAGCTCTTGTTGAAAATATATTACATTGAAACTCAAACAAAACAAAGGGGAGAGAAAAACATCTAGTACTTAATTTCTTTTACAAGCATGGCTACGATGTCAGGATATAATTACATCTTTTAAGACAGACAACAAAATAATTCGCTTTATAATAAGAAATTTTTTTTAAATATTTAAACATTCTTGTATCAATTTGCAAATGTTATCTTGGATCTTTAAGTACTTTATGTAAGTGGTAGAATGCATTTTCGTTTTATATAATTCTATTGAGCAAATAATAATTCAAAAAAAATTCCAACAACGGCATTTCCTTACAATATAAATCTCTTTTTTATTTCATCACAAGACAAGCGTTTTTCCAAAAAATAAACTTTCGAAAATATTTGCTATATTTTAAGTTTAAGATACACAATTGTATCTAAATAAATTACATTCTTATAAATTTATCTGCAACAAATGATACCTATCTTAAAAATTGTTTTGTATGGAAAAAGATATATGTATAAGTAGCGTTGCAAAGGTTATTAAAACACCGGTTTAAACCCGGGAATAACCCGGGTTTTTAGGAATAAAGCTGGGAATAAACTGGGATTTCTTAGGAATAAACCAGTTTTTGGGAATAAACCTGGTCTATTGGAAATAAACCATGGAATAAACCGACTTTTTGTAATTCTATGTATAAGGAATATTCAGTGTAACAGAATTTTACTTCTTGCGACACAAGAAACAATTCCACTTAAGAATAAATTCGAACGTTTGGATAAAAAAGTAAATCAAGATATCTGGAAAGCCTCTGAATCTATTTAAAGTAAGTTATTTACAGTAGTGGTTTTTTCTCCTCCAAAGAACAAGTTACAAACCAACTAACATTCAAAAGACAATTTCCAGAATAAACATTTGATTAGATCTTAAGATAGTGAAATGTTAGACATTCAAAAAGCTTTTAAACATTTGTGAGACTAAAAAAACATAACTTTTAAATTTACAAGAAAATCGATCAAAATTTTCACTGCATATTTTTTTCTTTAAATAGTCAATAGTACAGAAACAAATAATAATAACAATACTATATTTAAAACTTTTTATATTTTAGTCAAATAAATGTTTTGCTTATATGAATATTTGAGGTATATTTTTTATGATTTTATTTACTACGTTTCCCGAAAGAAAATGTATGGAACTTAGTGTGGATATTTGTATTCATAATTTTAAATAATAATAATAATAATTACATTTTTCGATATTTTATTCAAATGTTTTGTTAATACGAATATTTAAGCTATCATTAATTTTTTTTTTATTGATTATGTTTCCTGAAAAAACAAGTCTGAAATTTAGAATAGAGATGTGTGTTCGTAATCTTAAATAATAATAATAATATATTTAAAGTTTTCGATTTCTATTCAAATGTTTTGTTTATACGAATATTTAAGGTATAATTTTCTTATTCCTATAAATTTGTCTGCCACAAATGGCAGTATTATCTATCTTAAAATTATTTTGGCATAAAAAAAGATATACGTATAAGGAATATTCAATGTAACAAGATTTTACTTCTTGCGACACAAGAAAACAATTCCATTTAAGAATAAATACGAACGTTTGGATAAAAAAGTAAATCAAGATTTCTGGAAAGCCTCTGAATCTATTTAAAGTAAGTTACTTGCAGTAGTGTTTTTTTTTTCTCCTTCAAAAAACAAGTTACAAACCAACTAACATTCAAAAGACAGTTTCCAGAATAAACATTTGATTAGATCTTAAGATAGTGAAATGTTAAACGTTCAAAAAGCTTTTAAACATTTGTGAGACTGAAAAAACATAATGTTTAGATTTACAAGAAAATTGATCAAAATTTTCACTGCATATTTTTTCTTTAAATATTCAATAGCACAGAAATAAATAATACTAGCAGTATTATATTTAAAATTTTGAATATTTTATTCAAATGTTATACGAATACTGAAGGTAGATATTTTTATGGTTTTATTAATTACGTTTCCTGAAAGAAAAAAAAAAAAAAAAAAAAAAAAAAGAATGTCTGGAATTTAGAGTACAGATTTGTGTTCGTAATCTTAAATAATAAATAATAATAATATTTAAAATATTTAGATATTTTATTCAAATATTTTGTTTATACGAATATTTAAGGTACATTTTTTATGGTTTTATTGATTAGGTTTCCTGAGAGAACACGTTAGAGTAGAGATTTGTGTTCGTAACCTTAAATAATAATAGTAATAATAATAATATATTTAAATTTTTGATATTTTATTCAAATGTTTTTAATACGAATATTTAAGGTATATTTTTTATGGTTTTATTGATTACGTTTACCGAAAGAAAATATCTTGAAATTGTAGTAGAGATGTGTGTTTAGAAGCTTAAATAATAACAATAATAATAATAATAATAATATATTTGAAATTTTTGATATTTTATTCAAATATTTTATTTATGTATGGATATTTAAGGTATAATTTAAAAACTTTTATTGATTACGTTTCCTGAAAGAATATGTCTGGAATTTAGAGTAGAGAATTGTGTTCGTAACCTTAAATAATAATAATAATTATTATTATAATATACTTAATTTTTTTAAATATTTTATTCAAATGTTTTGTTTATACGAATACTTAATACATATTTCATATGCTTTTATTGATTACGATTCTTGAAAGAAAATGTATGGAATTTAGAGTAGAAATTTTTATTTGTAACCTTAAATTATAATAGTAAGAATAATAATAATAATGCATCTGAATTTTTTTTATTATTTATTCAAATATGTTGTTTACCCCCTTCGGTGCCTGTTTACATACATGCGGACATTTTGTTAATGAAACTCAAACATCATTGCCATTTCGAATTCGATGTTTAAAAGAGATAATTTTTTTTAAACAGCAAAATTGATTAAATTAATTTAATGCAATTAAAAGGTTTCTCAATCCAAAGAAGAAACTTTATGACCTATGATTTAATCCAATTTTGTTTGAAAACGCATGAAACTAGTTACTCAGAAACTATGCAATCGAAAGACGTTTTCCGATTTTTGTAATCACTAAAGATCTGTTCAATTTTTTTTTTAAAATCAAATTTCCTGACGAAAGCAGAAAAACTAGTCAACAAAGGGAGAGAAACGACTTGTTACGTGATCAAAAACGCTTATAACTGGATAGCTAATTTACTTGTAAATAAATAAATAAATAAATAAATAAATAAATAATAATAATAATTTTGATTTCAAATTGCTTCACGATCAAGTCAGCTAATTTTATAACTTTATGTTAAAAATATGTACGCAGGAATGCTAGTCGGAAAATAACAAAAAAGAAGAAATTACACGTGAAGTAAAAATTAAAAGTAAACTAAACTCGCGCATCGAGCAAACAGTCTGAAATATGATGCAATTTCATTACGAATGAAAAGTTATACGAGTAAATAAAAATGGCGACCTTTTTAAGCACATTTCTTATGCGTCCCGTGACAATTTTGATCGCGGGAAAATATCGCAAAATCGAGAGAACTCTAAACAAATCAGTTCAAAATATTTTTGGTAAACAATGTACAAGTGTACCCTTTTTGAAAAACAAGATGTGCCATTTTGTAGAATAGTGTACCCATTTTGAAAGAATACATCTTTTTTTAGAATAATGTTCTCTCTTTGAAAAATCCCCTCGGCAATCCTATTTTTCTAATGTCAACATTACAAGTACGAATGTATAAACCACCTTTTAGTGTAAATGTGTATTTATATGGGATATATATCCTACATGACCTACGCATTGAATGTCTGGTAGTCGTCTATAATAAAATCAGACATATGCAACGTACGTCCTGGATGGTGACATTTCTCATCATATGAGACATTTAACACCTATAATTTACACCTACAATTACGATTACAAACCTCGTCCATCTCCTAATGAGTGAAATAGGAAATTGTTTTCAACAACATTTTCTTTAACGAAAAATTGAAGTTGTGCATTTCGTTTGTGGGCACACTGTATTTTCCTGTCTTTTTCATTACGTTTTAACATTTTGATCTAAAATACGTAAGCAATGGATGGAAAGAGTTGAAAATTAAAATAATTCTGTTCTGTGACCTTTCTTTTTGGGTAATAAGGAGAAAATATCAGATTTTTCGCATAAAACTTCCTTTCTTGAGAATGCTTCCTGATTAAAAAAAAAAGGAAAAAAAAACGCGAATAAATATTATATAAGACGATGCAACGAAATAAAATAAATGCCTTCAAGGCGTAAGACAACATTTGAAAATTTCGAAAATGGATAAACATCACTTTTTACCTCAAAATATGTGAATGTAAAAGAAAACTGTTGCGAAAAATTCTAAGAGAGATTTTTTTTTTATTATTCCAAAGCAAGTTAAAAAAAAAAAAAAAAAAAAAAAAAAAAAAAAAAAAACATAATTATATAAGCGAAAATGAAAAAGCTTCTGAAGTTTATACACGAAGTCTCTCTGAGAAAGAAACCCCTAAATAAACATCTGAATAAACTTAAAATATTTTAAGAGTTTTAGATGCAACACGATAAACTTATTTACGCGATGACAGCTTTAAAAAGGAAAAATGGAAAACGACACTCTTTTTATATTTACTCTATTAAGCATTCAAAATGACTAAATCCCCACTCTACGCTTTTTAACCTAACAATTTTTGACATGAAAGTGTTGCAATGTATTTATATTTACAGTCGAAATTTTAATAAAGAATGCAGCAAGCTTGTATCGATTATATAGCATTTTTAAAGTAATAAACAAAAGTTCTAGGGAAAAAAAGAATTTATTTCATTGAATTTAAAGCTACAATAAATAAAATAAAATAAAATAAAAGAGTTTCACATACCATAAAAAGAGAAGTTTCTAATGATTTATAGGTTTTTTATTTTACCTGTTTCGCATAACGACATTAGTTTCAAACTCCTGCACTTGCTTACTAAGTAGAAAGGATTATGATCTTTTTATTTAAGAAAGGTGAATTAAATTTTATTAATGTAATAGCTATTCGAGACGTTTTAACAGCTTTTATACACTTAACACAAATTTAGTAGAAAAATGAGTAGTTATACATACAATTTTTAATCTTTCAAAGCTCTCATTCCAAATAAGCAAAACATTCCTTTTTTTCGGGGGGTGGGGGATTTATTTAGAAAATTAGTATACATTGACAGGGCTTAACTTATAAAAAATTAAAAAGTGCCCGGTTAAACTGATGGCATCGAGTTCACAGGCCATCCACGCTAATTGTGTATATACTTTTATTTCAAAGAATAGTTTTTCTCGAATA
The DNA here is from genome assembly GCA_964019185.1 of Maratus speculifer. NCBI lineage: Eukaryota > Metazoa > Arthropoda > Arachnida > Araneae > Salticidae > Maratus > Maratus speculifer. Next base: position 71,405,777 of record OZ025290.1, on the reverse strand, counting down.
ATAATAATAAAAAGAAGACAAAAAATCATTTAGATATATTAAGGGCAGAAGGGGGATCAGCTCTCTCGTTTCCGCTATTCAGGCTTAAGCAACGAATCTCCAAACCCAATCGGGGAAAGCTTTACCAGAAAAAACCGGCATACCAAATTTAAAGCAAGTCAGATAATTCTGCATGAAAGAGACACATTTATCTAAATTAAGGGCGAGGGGGGGATTAGCTTCCCTTTTCTCCCCCCGTTATATTTAATCAATGAAGCTCCAAATATAATCTGGGAAGCAACTTATCAGAACAAATCCGTGTACCAAATTTGATTCAAATAGGACAATTACGCATAAAAAACCAAATTCAGACCTAAATTCAGAGGAGATTAGTCCCCTTTCTCCCTTTTATATTTAGCCAATGATACTCTAAAACTAACCAGGGAAGCACCTTATCAAAATGAACCTATATACAAAATTTGAAGGAAATCGGATATTTCTATCAAGAGTTATTGCGTTATGTACATTTATAGGTACAAACAGAACCTATGGGCACATTAGCTCTCAGGCTATCAAAACCTAAGACCATAAAAGTACAAGATCGTTAATTGTTTTGCAGAAATAACAAATGTAGTGCATTTCTCCATAGACCTCACTTGCTTACTGATATTCGATATGTTATTTACAAAGTTCAAAGTAATTTATTCTTCAGCAAAATATTTTTTACAACACCTATAAGCATTTATATATAATAAAAACTATGAAATGTACACAGTAAAAACATTATAATCAGAAGGGGGAAATTTTCAGAAACACCTACTCACCAAGGATTTTTTTTTTTGTATCAACTAGAAAACTACAACACATAGTGCTGTTCCGATGGGCTCCAGAGCACAGAATTTAACAGATCCGCTGAATTCCGACTAATATTTAATTATTCACTAAAATCAAGGAAGTACCGAAGCTAAACTTTGGTGAGCTCTGGCACAAATTAAGCACTGCACATTAATTAATCATATTTCGCTTAAATATGGCAAATGTGTTTTCAATTATTTTTCTATAATAATAATAAAAAGCTTTCAATCAATTAATTAAAAATGTTCTCATTCTACCCTGTTATAAACAACACGAATTTTTCAGGCATATTTCAAACCCATTTTCAATTCCGTATTCGTGAAATTTGCCACGTACTTTCATTCATATGAAATAAGAAGGCGGAAATCCACGTCAAGGTACCAAATGAATTGCATTTGTACTATAACGAAGTTTTACAAATATTTAGATCTTGGTAATAGTATGCAGTACTTCGGATACAGTACTGTAACGAAAAAAATCTTGTGTGCGTAACTGCAAATACTATCTGCTTCCTCTTATACAGAAAGTAACTTATAGTAAACCTCAACAACGTATATTAATTTCGTAAAATGTGAAACACATTAATATAATTAAAACGCGCACCAAACAATGTTCCCCTCTATGCAATACGCAATAGAATACTTTTGTGTGGCCCTGTTACTTAATAACAAATATTTTTTGTACAATACATTATACAGAATGTATATTTTAGCATATACTTCATAGATGCATATCAAGGTTATTATGTTCGAAAGAATGTAACATCATTAAAATGCACTTGAAGCTGTTTTTCCCATTGGCCGTCATGTAACAGAATATTTTTTATTGTCCCTGTACATAAACTATACATCTGATTTTAATAAAATTTGAAATGACTCGACAAAATTATTCAACACCTATACATTTTAAATTTCAAACGATTCGGTTGGGTAGTTTTTGCTCTGTTATATGCGGGTAGACGGACGGAGTGAACAATACTACAGATGCTACGTATTTATAACGAACAAACCTAAAAACAAACAGCCTTCCTCTCCCCTATACAAGCGACACTTCTGTGATTGTAGTCTATTTTTGACTAATGATTACATATGCAAAAATTATGAGGGAATACTAGAAATATTTTCTGAAAAATGTTTTACATATGTAGGAAAACTTATTGTTCAAGACTAGAAACCTAGAAAAACAATAACTGAAAATTATATGCATTTAAGGGTAAAAAGAATTTCACGATTGTGCCAAAAAGTAGCGAGTTTGTATTAAGAACAAAAATTAAAAATCTAACTGCTAAGAGTTTAAGAAAAAGAAATTAAAAGCACAATAATAGTCTCACAAAAATGATTTCGAGACTTACAATTCCATTATCAATCACAGATTGAGTAAAACTTAAGACAATCTCAATCTTTCAATCCACCATTGACAGAGATTGAAATACTTGTCGTCTCCTTTTCAGATAATAAAATAGTGTTATTAATTTTGATGAATTGTTTAACTACAATGCCTCGTGGAAAAATTCTTTTTTATACTCGGGCAAATGCTGAAAAGCTTAACTTTCCAGATGAAATTTTCCCCTATCCGGAATTCTGCCTTGTTTTTGATGAAGAGAAATTGCGGTAATTCAAAAGCAAAATAAATTTGCAATCTTTGTTGATTCAACAACGAATAAACGTCCTTTTTTAAACGAATTTTTAAAAAAGGACTTTACATAAAATAGATTAGAATTGAATAAAAGAGTCAACAAAATGGCAAGAAAGCAGAATAATTCGACTTGGCTTTACCAAAAAATTATAGATTCAAGTCTTGTAACTTGGGAACAGAATTGCTTAAAATTCAAGTTTTTAGAGATAATATCTCATGTTTAAAACATAATGAGTACGAATATAGACTTTTTTCCCTCCTTATAAAAGATTAAAAAAAGGAAAAAAGTATATTTTAGAATAAATAAACGCGAACACACGATAATTTTTCTACCCAAAGCATTTGAGTAAGAAAAAAAATATTTTGTACTTTTCGCAAGGCAAAGAAAATCTCTGGAAGAGGGGAAAAAATCTTCAAATCTTAGGAATAAAAGAGAATTTTTGTGGGACACCAAAAAGTCGTTTGCATATTTCTATTTTGCATCTGGCAGATGATATTTTTCTTAGCTGGTTTCTGAAATAAATAGTAGCAAATGGGACGTACCAGAGAACAGAAGAAATAATTATGTCTAGTAATAGCAAATATTTAATTTTTGTATAAAATTTGTAAAATTGATACAACTTATACTACTTATATTGGCAATAGTAAAATTCAACATTAGATGAAAAGTTGAAAATATTTCATCCAAATCATTTGAGTAGAAAAGTGTATTTTAGAAAACCTAAAGAGAAAAAAAAAAAACGAAATGAAAAATATTTATTTAAACTTTCGTAAATCTCGCGGAAAAAAAAGTGGGATGCTAAAATATTATTTTTGTGTTTCTTATAGTGACACATGGGGGATAAATATCTTGTCTGATAGATGATATTTTTCTTAGCTGATTTCGGAAATAAATAAGAGTAAATAGGACGTACCAGAGAACAGAAGAAATAATTACGTCTAGTAATAGCAACTATTTATTTTTTTGTGTAAAATTTTGTAAAATTGATACAACTCACTCCCCTCATATTGGCGACGATAAAATTCAACATTAGATGAAAATTTGAAAATACTTTTTCCAAAGCATTTGACTAGAAAAATGTATTTTAGAAAATCTAAAGAGGAGAAAAAAAATGAAATGAAAAAGATTTATTGAAACTTTAGTAAATCTCGCGAAAAAAAAAAAAAAAAAATAGCCGGATGCCAAAATATTATTTTTGGTGTTTCTTAGTGACACATAGGGCGATAAATTCCTTGTCTGAATTGTAGAACATAAAAAAAAAAGAATTAACGTGTTATTGAAATACCATAATCATGTTATGCCTATTTAATCATAAATAATTTTTTTTTCGTGATTTTCTTATCCTACATGGACACTGTGAAACATAACATTAAACGAAAATTAATAAAACCTTCTTCAAATAATTTTAATATTTGTAAAAATTTTAAGCTTTTATGCGCAAGCAAAAATCCGCAGAATATGTCCAGTAAATGAGTGGACACCCTGTATAACTCATCTTTAAATATAATAATAATAATAATAATAATAATAATAAAAGGTGAGCGATAAAAATATGCGGTTTGCTGCATTGTTATCAGAAAATCAATAAATTTTTAGATATGCACTTTCTTAAAATAGTTTGAATTTCGGCCAACAGATGACGTTGGCGGCGAATTCAGACATTATTCAAGTTTTCATACGCATGAACTTTTCGGCTCATCTCCCAGAGTCGAATCTCAACCGACATGTTGAATTGACTCCCCACTCCAACTGCAGAAAAAGAGTTTGTTGCATGGAAAAAGATTTATAATAATATTTATGATTGAATAATGTCTATTATACTTAATAAAAAACAACAAAACATACTTTTTTAATAAGCATTGACTTTTCACACATTTAGCATAAATAAATTATATTCAAAAAATGTTTTTGCAACCTGATTTTTAACTGATTCTCTTTTTACGCACAATAAGTTGAAATATTAGATAAACACCTTTTTTTAAAGTTAAAAAATCTTAATATTTAATCTAAACACTTCTTCCATTAAATAGTATGAAATTGTACTTAAAAAAATTAGTACTGCTAAAAAGCTTTAACTGATGGAACAAGCATACTCTTCTTGCCCACGTTGTGCAGTGAAATCAATTAAGTGGTTAAAATAGTATAACCGAAATAGTGCTGGAAAGTTGTCTTAAAGCGGGACAGTGACTTATTAGTCAGCACATAAAAATATAATAAACTTTAGCGTGAAGGAATCCTTTAATAACTAATCTTGTTTTAAACGTAAAAAATATTGGTTTCGACGGAGAAAGTAACATACAAAACCAGCTGGTAAGACGGAAACTTGCCTAAAACGAAATATTATTCATTTTTTCGAAAACCGAATTCTCTTCTTTATATTTTGATATTTAACATTATTTTTAGAAGAATGATCCTTAAAACTTTTTGAAAATTATATATGTAAAACACTAAAGTTCCAATAATTTGGTAATATTTATATTTATAAATATTAACTAAAAAAGTAGAAGTATGATGATTCTATGATGATTCAGGATATATTGTGTTTTCTGTAATGACATTTTGAAAAGGGGTGACTCAAGGCTATAAAAACAGGTAAGTCGCCTTTTTTTTTTTCGAGCATCCTTCTATTTTAGCGTAATGCGTTTGCAGTCAGGGGAAAAGAGTAAAGGATTGTGTGTAAAAAAGGATCTTAAAATCTGTCGTGGCTTTCGTAATAAAATTTTCAGATATGTTAAATGTCAAAATATGAATATAACATAGAGATAAATTCGGTTTGGGAAAAATGAAAAATATGTCATTTTAGACAGGTTTCCGTCTTAGCAGGTAGTTTTGTATATTACTTTATCCGTCGTGATCAATATTTTTTATGATTAAGACAGGATTTGTTATAGACGAAATATAGACGAGCCTTTATTCTAAGGTTTAATATATTTTTATGTGCTGATTTATAAGTCACTGTCCTGCTTTTTTTAGACAGGGAATTGGCCACCACTATTTGCGTACCACTGTTTTAACTTCTGATTTCACTACACTACGTACAGGCAAGGAGAGTTTGCTTGATTCATCTCTTAAAGTTTTTTGACATCACTAATTTTTTTAAATACAATTTCATGCTATTTAATGATATATATGCTTAGATTAAATATTAAGATTTTTTTAACTTAATATAGCGGTGTTTATCCCCTCTTTTCAATTTATTGCACGTAAAAAGAAAATCAACTAACCGGTTACAAAAAAAAAAAAAAAAAAAAAAAAAAAAAAAAAAACATTTTACTTATAGTAAATGTGTAAAAAGTCAATGCGTATTATAAAGGTATGTTTTGTTGTATTTTATTAAGTAATAGGCATTATTTAATCATAAATATTATTATAAATCTCTTTCCATTCAACAAACTCTTTTCTGTAGTTGAGTACAGAGTCGATTCAACATGTCGACTGACATGCGTATGAAAATTAGAATAATATCTGAATTTCGACAGCCTGTTTCCGCAGCTAGCGCCATCTGTTGGCCTACATTCGAACTATTTTAAGAACGTGCATATCTAAAAAAATATTGATTTTCTGATAACAATGCAGCAAACCGCACATTTTTATTGCTCACCGGATTTTTGTTGTTGCATATCCTTTCGGTTTTCGTTATATATTGTACATGTAAATATTGCTTATACCTGTAAATTTCATTTAATCCTGACGACGTATTTTACCCATACAAGTCTTCATCCGTGTACATATTCCTGTACTTTGTTCTATCTTTACAAGAAAAAAGTTTTGGATTCGTGAAAATTTTCGAATTCCAGTTGATGAATTCAATTTGATGAACTTTTGTTTCTAATATATGTACAAAATTCTTATTTAAAAGCTTATTTTTCCCAGAATTATATTTGGAAAAAAAAAAGGGTAAAGAGTATCAATTTATATATTGGACTTCACTTAATAAAATTTATTTATATTATACTTAAACAAATTTTCAAGTTTTTGAGAAAATGTCCATTAGTTTAATATGGTAAGTATAGGCACTTTCAATTCCTTTTTCTCTCATAAAAACTTTTTGATTACGTTGGAAAATGTTAAAAATGAAATTATCGTAAGAGAATTCGCAAGAAAAAACTGTATTTCAGGTTGATTTATTCATAAATAATTTATGTTTACAGATTATTTACGAAACTGACTATTTCTCTGTCCGCATAAAAAGATATGTAACATTAAATGAAAAGCTTAATTCCTTCCCAAAAAAGGGGGAAAAGGGAGGAAAAAATACTTTTTTGCTTGTTATAAAGGAAAAAAAAATAGATGCGGGAAAAAAAAGAGAAAAGATACTTTTAGATCCCATGGAAAAACAACAAAATGTACATAGATATAAAAAAAAAAAAAAAAAAAAAAAAAAGAGAAAGAATTTCCGTGCAGCATCAGAATGTTCGTTTGCATGATTTTGCTTCGATTTGGCAGTTGATAGTATTCTTAATTGATTTTTTGAGAAACAAATGAAGCTGATTTAATGCATCAGAAAACAAGAAAAAAACTGTTACGTCTAGTTGGTTTAACCACAACATAAATGGTTTTTGCACATAATTTAGACAACTAAGCTATTTTTTTCTACGTATAATCTAATTACAGCAAAAGTGAATACATAAAACATTAAAGAATAATTTTCTGATTATGGTACTAAGGGGCAATATGCCTGAATTATATCAGGACTTAGCGTATAAAAAGGAAATATGCTGATTGATCAATAGAGGACTTAGAGTTGAGTTAATTGATAACTCTTAACATATCAATTTGAAAAGTGCGTGGATTAGTTTGTATAAACTGAACATAAAAATTTCATTTTTTTTCCAATGAAAGATATTTTTTAGGTGTTTATACTACTGAAATTTTCTAAATTTTTCATTGTATAAATAAAACTTTTATTAAAAATATAAAAATGCTTTAAATATGGATATTTTTAAATTCAGGGTAATTATTACAATCTGAAGTATAAATAGGCGCCAAAATTTTCATTTTTTATTTTGTAATCCAGTGCATAATCCGATATGTCAATTTTCTGCTCCTCCAATGTTTAACAGTTTGGACACCCCCCCCCCCTCCCTCGCCTCACCTGGAGATGATAATTTTGCGTCTTGAAAATTTTTAAATAAATGAAATGAAAGAAAATATTTTCATCTTTCATTTTACTATAAATTGTGTCTTAAAATCAAATACATTTTAAAATATTAAATGTTGAAAATAGTGGGTTTTTTTTTGGTTAATTTTAAGAGTTTTTAAATCCTTTAAGTGCTAACCGGTTAACTTTCTATAATCGAGCTGCAAGCGATGGAGATGAATTTAAAAAAAATAATCATGCCTGAACATTATTTTGTAAACCATAAAAAAACAGTAAACAGAAGTACATTTAAAAAAAAATTACATTAAAAGGACATTTTTCTCTTTTATTCGTCAGTATGCAAATTAAAATTACACGATATGCAGAAATAATAATTAAATAAAATTTCTCAGGTCATTGCTACCATTGATATAACCTTTAGAATTACACACGAACATGCTTTTACTTATAATAAAGTTAGTGAGCTACAAAAATAAATTTTTATAACTTTAAAGAAATATTCTATTTTTCTTGTACTGAGAGACATTACATAAAATAATTTTTTTCCACCTCTATAGTAACGTAAATCCATTTTACTGACATCAGAATAGATTAAACGAAAGAATTCATTCCAACTCTGCGGAACAATTCAATTTAATTGTACCGTGAGATATTGCATGGCATAATTTATTTGGAGAAATTTATATTAAGGCATATAAGAATCGCCTAAAAAATGAGAAGGTTTCGTATGTTTAAAAGAAAACTGCAGCTGTTTCAAGAATAAGAATGAAAGACACTCTTAAATGACATTTATACGAAAAACTACACAAATGAATATTACATTTGACCAAACTTTATTTCTTAAAAGTGTTGCCAAGAAATGGAACTTCTGAAAGATAAATGGTTTTAACATATACAATTCAAATAAATTCAAAATTATTAAGCCTTAGAGATTTCAAATGGAAAATTTTGTTGGGAATATATAATGCAAAGAGACATAATAAATTTTAAAAATACATCTTAAGCTTATAGGAAAATATTTATTGCGTTTATAAAACGTCTTCCTTAAATCTTTCATGCAGCTATCACGACGAAGCAAATAATAATATTAACGAATACATATGCTTATCTATATGAAATACTTTACCTAGCAAACAATGAAATAAATCTGCTTCATGATTTAATCAAATAGAACTTGCAAAATCAAGAAAATTTTAATTAGCAAAGATACTTTTGAGAGATAGAATGCTTATTTCGAGCATTCATTTTCCTTAGAGATAAAATGTAATTTTTGAAAGGCATTTTGAAAATTATTTTTCGTAAGATAAATTATTTCTGTTTTTTTTTTTTGAAGTAATTATTTATAAGAAATTATTGGAATTAAAGAAATTAAAACTATGTTGTATATTTCTCCCCCCCCCCCCTCAGCTATGCGATTATTTCGCAATTTCAGTATAATTTATTTTTCAAAAATAAATCTATTTTATTTCTTTAATTAATATTTTTATATTATGAAAGTTTTATTTTTCTATGCACTGTGAAGAGACATACTAAATGTTTTCGAAATTTTTCAGGTTTATGATGGGTGCAGTTCATAGGTTCTATCCTGCATTATCGAAATGATTAGGACAGCGTAAAGCTTCAAGTATTTTCTCTCAAAGGTAATGCGACTGTTGGAGAACAAAAAATACTTGAATTATCGCTTTCGCGAAAGCCACTGTAAGACAGAGAAATTTCGTACCAACATTTGGAGCTTCCTATTTCAACCTCGTTCCATTTATTGAAACTATGCTCCAACAAGAGATGCAGATATTGGTTCAATGTTTCGCCATCTTGCAGTAGCAGCTATTGAACACCAAAATTTGGTTCAAACTAGAGCAAAATTTTTAACAGCAGTATTTTCTTTCAAATGTAATGCGACTGTTGAAGAAAAAAAAATCATTTGAATTCTAGCTTTCGTGAAAGGAAAGACTTGTAAATATTATGTATATGCAGTCATTTCTCGGACAAGATTTGAATTCGGCATAGTTGCCATCAGACTTCTCATATTTGTGGATTTCCAAAATTTTTCATGATCCTGAGAGGGTAAAGTTCACGCAGGTTCTATCCTACGTTATTTAAATGAGATGGACAATGTAAAGGTTTTAGCATTCTCTCTCGAATGTAACGCGATTGTTAGAAAAAAAATCATTTGAATTATTGATTTCGTGAAAGATAAGACCTGTAAATATTATGCACATGCAGCCATTCCTAGAACAAGATTTGCATTCGGCATAATCGCCTTCAGTCTTCGTATATTTGTGGATTTCCAAAATCTTTCATGTTTCTGAGAAGGTGCTGCTCTCAGATTCTATCGTGTGTTGTCTAAATGAGGTGGACAACATAAAACGCCAAGTATTTTCTTTCAAATATAACGCGAATGTTGAAGAAAAAAAAAGTCTTTTGAATTTTCGCTTTCGTGAAAAGAAATATCTGTAAATATTATGCACATGCAGCCATTCCTTGGACAATATTTAAACTCGGCATGATTACCATAAAGGTTCATGATCTGTGAAATTTATTTATTCTATATCTATACCGTTCCATATCCATGAACTATTAAATATGAATTTCAAATAACATATGCAAAATTTATTACTTCAAATTACAAATTACTTAGAATCACTAATCCACCACACTAGGTACCACATACGGTATATGCATTCAGTGCACGCAAACATATATTATACTATATACTTGGGCAACAAAATAAATAAAACGATTTCGAAAATTCCATTAAAAAATTCTTTATGGATTTTTTTAATAATGTCAAAATATATTTTCTAATTTGCTGAATTTATTAATGTAAAATAAATAAATTAATATAATTCACCCGGTGTAGTGCAGAGTTAACCACGGGGAAATATTTAAATTCCGTTTCTCTTTTCAATAGGAAACGCATAATTAACAGAAAATTACTGTATTCAAAAAGTATAGTTTACAATGAAAAGTACAATAATTATAAAATGTATGAAAATAACATAGTAACTTGCAATATTTTTTCTAAAAATAAAACAAACGAACAAATAAATAAATAAATAAATAAATAAATAAAAATGTATATATCTATAATACAAAGATAACTCTTTTATGAATATCAAGAAACCAAATGAAGACTATTTCAATAGAAATAACTCCTTAGGCACGCCTCTTAGTAATTTTAAAAGTAAATTTAATTTAGAATTTTTTTTTTCTGACGACATTATAAACCATCTATATATTACGAGGAGTGATATAACAGAAAGTTATTGTACTGAATAAGTATAGTTTACAAGGAAAAGTACAATAATTATAAAACATATGAAAATGACACAAAAACTTGCAATACTTTTTTTCGAAAAAAAAAAATAAAATAAAATAAAAAATAATAAAAATAAAAATAAAATACGAGTATATACAGCTATTATGCAAAGAGAATTCTTTTCTGAATTTCGAAAAAATAAATAAAGACTTTCCAATAAAAATGCTCCTTTGATTCGCCTCATAGCAACTATTAAAGTAAATTTAAATGAAATTTTTTCCCCTTCCGGACGACACGATACAGCAGCGATGTAACAGAAAGCAGCTCTATACTGAACATATATAGTTTACAGTGAAAAGTGCGATAATTATAAAATGTATCAGGGTTCGTACGCTTCAAGAGTCATTTACCAGAATGTTTGTATAGTAATATTTGTCTTATTTATTGGAAAATAACTCTATTTTTTAGATACAGCAATCAGTACTTGAAGAATTTTCTGGTGCGAAACCACCTAAAATCCCAAGAATCCTCTGATGTGTACGAACCCTGTGTATGAAAATGACACAAAAATCTGCAATATATTTTTTAAATAAATAAATAAATAAATAATAAAAGTATATACAGCTATCGTACAGACAGAATTCTTTTCTGAATTTCAAGAAGCTAAATAAAGACTTTTCCAATAGAAATACTCTTTGGGCATGCCTTATAGCAACTATAAAAGTAAATTTAATTATGAAATTATTTTTTCCTGCTGACACGATAAAGCATCGATATAACGAGAAAAAAGTACAATAATTATAAAACGTATGAAAATGACACAAAAACTTGCAATATCATTTTTTTTCGAAAAAAGAAAATAAATAAATAAAAATAAAATAAAAGTACATAGTGCTATCATACAAAGAGAATTCTTCTCTGAATTTCAAGAAACTAAATAAAGACTTTTCCAATAGAAATACTCCTTCGGCATGCCTCATAGCAACTACAAAACTAAATTTGTACATCCATGTTTCTGCTTACTCAAATCTTGTCTGTTGGAAAATATCCCGCACAAAAATCAACCTTCCGTGACCAAGTTTTCGATCAAAGTCGAAGTACTACCGTACACTCACTCTTCCCGGTTTTTCCCAAATAAAAGTTTTCAATCTTTCCCTTCTGCCCCCTCTACCCCCTTTTCTGAATGTGGTTTGGTTATAAAAGAAAAGACAAACGAAACAAAAAACAAAAACAAAAAACAAAAAACAAAAAAAAAAAAAGCTATAAAGCGTTTTTATTATTCTGTTTCGGTATGTTTAGATGCTTCTGTAAATATCTTGGTTTAAATTTACAAAAAACAGATGGTGCCTCTGAAAATAATGTAAAATTCGGTTTAAAGACTGAATAAATTTTTAGCAAAAGATACAACTAGGCACAAAGACTGAATATTAAATGCCACTTTTATTGACAACGGGTACGTGCTAACATCTAAGATTATACGTTCTGGAAACTAAAAATTTCTAGACAAGTTTTTATTATTATTATTATTTTAAGGATTAAATATAAGGGATTTTATTATTGATTCGACAGTGATAAACAGTGTTTTTAATAATAAGTTTATTTTAATTAAACAGTGTTTATAATCGTTGAATGGTATATGAAAAAGTATTAAATACTGTGAGTTCGTAAAATTATAATGCACTTTTGACTGGTCACGGGAAATCAGTGAAACAAGCAGGAAATGTGAAACCTTCATCAGCATTTTCAGAATATAGTTTACTTTTACTTAAAGATGGTAAAATTGTTCAATTATATAATTTGTGAATAAGAGCGCCTATCTGTTTAACGTCTTTATGAATGATATCTAATTCAGGAGTGTGTCAGAAAGCAGTCAGTTTAAGTTTGAGATCAATCTTAACTTTTAAAAATTCCACTTAAAAATTTGATTATAAAGATTAATTCTACATTATATATATTTTTTAACTTTGTAACACAATGTATCGTTAAGGGTGTTCTTAAATCAAAAAGGGCAACTTTGTGACACATGCTTTAATTTATTTTTGTTCGGAAATGCATGAAAATATCAGGTGTTATTAATCAGAAACTGCCTAATTGCACTCAATTTTCTGTTTTTTAAAAAATACAATAGATTTTTCATAACAAGCCTTCAAAGTTGACACTTTTGAGTATATTTCCCGACGAAAGCAGAAAAACGGGTCGAAAAGTAGGAGAAAAACAGGTGATCATCGAAATAGCTTAGAACTGGATAGGTAATTTAATTATCATAAAATGGAAAAATAAGTTCGATTCGAAATCGCTTCCATAGTCAGGCATTTCAATTTTATAACTTTCTGTTAAAAAATGAATTTGTAAATGTGTCAAACTATTTTGCGCTTGTTCAGCGAAGCAGTTAAGAACATCCTTAAGTCATGGTACACATTTTACCGACCATAAGAAATCAACGAAATAAAATAGAAATATGAAATCTTCATCAAATTAAACTCTCCAACTTTTATAGCTGTTTAGAGCAGTTCGACGTGACTTCCATTTTTTGCCTTATACACACATCTAAGCGATATTCAAATTCTTCCCACACACATTTAAGGACGTTTGTTGTGACAAAGTGAATAACGTCTGTGATTCTCGGTTTTAAATGGAGGCCACATCGAATTGAACTGAACAGGCATGGAACTTGGAGAGTTTTTCTTTTATTTGGTGAACATTTAACACTTTTATTTTGCTTCGTTGATCTCTTGTAATCGGTAAAAAGTGTACAATGACTCAACGATACACTGTATTACAAAGTTAGTAGGACAAAAATAATGCAGAATTAAACCTCATAATCAAATTTTTAAGGGGAATTTTTAAAAGTTAAGACTGCTCTCAAATCCAAATAATGACTGCTTTCTGACACACTTCTGAATTAGATATTATTCATAAATGTGTTACACTGATAGGCGCTCTTATTCAGAAACTATGTAATTGGACAGTTTTTCCACTTTTAGGTAAAGGTAAAACATATTCTAAAAATAAATCAAAATGGGCGTTCTGAACCAAATTGCCAGACGCGAAAGCATGAGAAAAGAAAAAAAGAAAAACAAAAACTACTGCCCTGAGATAATAGTCGCTTATAGCCCGAAATATAGTTCTTTTATCAAAATTATTACAAATCCGCTCAATAATCATGCCAGCATTTTTTAAGTGTGTGTGTGTAAATATATATATATATATATATATATATATATATATATATATACCGGGTGTCCCAAAAATGACTGATGGATTTTAAAATTCAATAACTTGCAAACGGTGACAGCTATTTAAAAAATTTTTGCAGGAGGGTTATGTATAATGTCAGGAGTTTTTTACCGTAATTTTTTATTTTAGTTCGCATCTCAAACAATAGGTGGCGCTGACGGCGATTGAAGGCCAGGTCGACACTTCACTCAGCACTGATCACCTGGCCTTCGATCGCCGTCGGCGCCACCTATTGTTTGAGATGCGAACTAAAATAAAAAATTACGGTAAAAAAAAACTCCTGACATTATACATAACCCTCCTGCAAAAATTTTTCAAATAGCTGTCACCGTTTGCAAGTTATTGAATTTTAAAATCCATCAGTCATTTTTGGGACACCCGGTATATATATACATAATTTAGTACATGTAACCAGATAAATCATTTTGAAAAAACTTCTATCCGAAAATTCTCCAACAATTCCAAATAGGAATTTTTGCGATATATTTATTTCTAAAATAAATAAATAAATAAAAGTAAATAAGATGAATCTCTATATCAGATTAAAATATTATATATTAGGAAAATTGAATTCTTTGATAACATTGCGCACGATATAAAATTTTAAAGCATTAGAACTAATTAATTTTTATACACGATTTAATAATCTTCATAAAGAACTAAAATAAGGAATAATAGTAACATTTTTTAAATCTGAAAAATACATGACTACTTTAATAAAATGTTTGTTTATTTATTTTTTCAGAGAAAATGTAGTCCTGAATATGTTTGAAAACATGAGATGTTTAGAAAATTAATTAAATGGATAAGAGTGCAGATGATATAAATATACAGTATATTTTATACAAAGCGTGATGCGATAAAAATAAGAAAATGATTATATAAATAAATAAACTTCTTCAAAAATGTAAATTTAAACCTATGAAACAAAGAGTATATTCCCAGAATAAAAATCTGCTTCAAAGAGTGTAAGATATTTTAGCGAAATAAACTTTGATATTTTAAAATTGAAAAGAAAACTCGTGTAAATGCTTTACAAGAAAATGTCTTTGATGTACATGCTTTTATTATATAGAAATTAAAGATTTATGAGGTTTATAAATTTTAAATGCGTTCTTTGTTAGAAAGATTTAATTATGTTTTTTATAGAAAAGAAATCAAACTGTAATAGAGAAAATAGTATCAAAAGTTTGGAAAACTAATTTATTGAAAAAGAGAACATATGATATAAAATTCTATAAATTTGTAAAAACAAAGATCCAATAATGTAAAAGTAATAACTAGGACTCTGTAGTGAAAATTTAATTAATATCAACGTGTCTTATTTCTTACAAAGAATAGTTATAGGGAACATATTTTAGAAAAAAGTAGTTAATTCTTTTCTATTTTAAACTAAAATGTAAAAGTAGTAATTGTTTTAACATTAATGAAAAATGCGGTTTTTTTTGTGTGAATATTGTTTAAACTTGTGTATTACATTGATTTAATTTAAAATAAGTTTTCAGAGAGTGCTATAATATTAAACACACACACATACATATATATACATGTGTGTGTGTTAGACAGATTTCGGAAAAAGTACTACACATTACATTCTCTTCCATGTAGAAATGTCTGATCCCCCCCCCCCCTCCCAAGATCTACACCGATTATGAGCCAAACCATTCCAAGTTCAAAACCTTATATCTATCTATTTACTTATATTACTTTTTTTTAGGGATACGATACTTTCATAATTTTGCAAAACACCCCTCCAGACAGAGACTTAAAAAAAGTATAGAAAATAACCGTCAAGCTCGTTAATAGGCAAAATCGGGCCAAGGGAATGGAAATGGGAAGAGTTTTGTGAAAACAGAAACCCCCCATAGTATTTTAATTATGGTACAAATCGAAACAGTTTAAAGTACAGTGGACTTTCTCTATTCCGAACACTCCCCATATTCAGACCACAAATGTTCAGATTATGGGGGTGTTCAGAATAGAGGGAGAATCGGAAATGCATTACTACTACTACTATGTGTTGAATTTACAGTCGGTAAAAAAATATTTAGCATGGGTAGTCATAACATTGTGCAATGCCAAATTAAATTTAGTCAGTTTTGTACTGTACCATCTCATTTTTTCATGTACATGTTATCTGGCTGTTTAAGAAGTGGAAAAGCTTTGAGGTGATGTTCAGACACATAGTTCAACAGGTCTTGAATGAGTCACTTAGTCATATTGCTTGAATGTAATCATCATTCGTCTTATTTCATCAGTCTCTTCTGGTTCTGCTTCTCCTTCACTTTCCTCTTCTTCTTCAACAATGTTGTTCTTGCAAACCATGAGGATTTAATCGGTTTCGAGATAAGTTCCAAGTTCTGTTTCAGTATGAGGCTTCTGAAGAATTGATCCCAAGTCGTTCACAATTGTTGCTTCTTGGTCCTCTATTCTTGTTTGCCCATTCTCACATAGGAATCCAACTTTATAAAAGCAACTTTAAATGGTGTAGGAGGGTGTTTCATTTTATGCCGTTGATATCCGATAGACATGACGTTGACCTTCTGCCGAATTTGCCGCCTCCACCACCAGGGACAATTTCTTCAGAAAATGGATTTGGTAGTAAGTTTTAATGGTCTTGATTACTGTTTGATCCAGTAGTTGGATTATAGAAGTACAGTTTGGTAGCAGGAACTTCAAGGTTATGTTGCTCAGCTGCATGTTTGTAAGTGATCTGGTATTAACAACAATTTTTTTTATCTTCTTTTCTCTCTTCATTACCTTGTTAATTCTCTTGAACCACTATGAGAAAATTGTGAATATCATCCACACTTTCCAATTTGGTTTATAGTGTGTGGGCAGTGATGCGATCTTCACATATTTTAAACATTTTCCGATCACAAGAAATTTAAGCTTTTCATCAGTCAAACTGGTACAGAGCATAATGATAAATCTTTCTTTTGCCATTTTCCCAACTATGCAATTTTCGCTTTTTTTCTTTTTTTTTTGTTTGGAAGAGCTGTGAAACACAGGTCTATTTCGTCAGCATTAAAAATGTTTGCTGTATCGAAATCCTTCGTTACATTCAGAAGTTTTATTTTCTATTCTTCCGCAGTGTCGATATTTACACCTGCAGCTTCACCATTGATTATTTTGAATTCGATGTTACGTTAAATTTTGAAATGAGTCATTAATCCTTCCGATGCCTTTAATTCTGCAATTTTCTGCTTTTCTGAAAAATCCTAAGCAGGAGTCCAGTGAAAGGATGATTCTTTGTTCTCATTTGGCAAAAAATCTTCTGAATATTAATATTTATGTTCTTGTTTCCCGTTTTCTATTCCAAAATTCTAAACTTATTTGAGTTTGTTTAACCTAAAACTTGTTTTGTATTCTTCTGCAACAAGTTTCGCCGAATTTCTATGATGCGTAATTTTTTTTTAATTCCGATTCCAAACTCATCTTCAGTTTACAGAGAGGTGAGGTAAAAATTGGGATCGAAGTAGCGTTCATAATAGAGGGGTTTTCAGATTAGAGGATGTTCAGAATACAGATAGTTTATCTTATGTTAAGTCTATGGAGTTTCGCCGGGACCATCGAAATGCGTTCATAATACCGGGGTGTTCAGTTTAGAGAGTGTTCAGATAGAGAGAGTCCACTGTATTATTATTTCTAGGGGGGCGGGGGAAGGCAAAATATGGTAATCCGATTCTACTTAAAATTTTAAGTGGAATTTTTAAAATTTAGGATTGCTCTCTAATATAAACTGTCTAATTTCTGACGCTTTTCGGAACACATTGAAAAGGAACATTAGATTCAAACACTATGACACATTTCTTATATCATTAAAAATATCCCAGCGGTGCGGAAAAAAGAGTGGGCGGAAAAAAGAAGAAAAAATAGGGGTTTAAGAAAAAAAGTCACAACTGCGTAAAATCACACAATATCAAATCTGCCAAAATTTATTAAAAATCGTCTTAATATTATCTACAACTTTTGCGTTGACAAGCTTGTGATGGTTGCAGATAAAAAAAAAAATAAATAAATAAAAAGAAAGAAAGAAAGAAAAAAACACAACTTTGTTAATCCACCATTAAGGCGGTAAAATAGTATCATTGGCGTGCATAAAATTTTTGACAACCCTAAGAAATGCTGCATATAGGATTGCAATAGCTAAGTGTAAAGGTATGTATTAAATGAAAAGGATCTTTCAAAAAGTACCCGGAAAGTGCACATTCTGAACCGATTTTAGAGTCATGATCGCGATTATCAAGCTCTTACAACGGTCTAGCTACGAAAAACAAATCGTAAACAGGCAGAGCTAAAACTGGGGGGGGGGGAGGAGGGCATGTAAACCGGGCGCCAGAACTAAAGGGCACCAAATGAAGATGATGTGTGTCGGTGCTTAGCACGGTATTGTTAAATTCGTCTTGTCTGGGGTATGCTTAATCATAGAGGAATCTAAGGATATGATGGCACAAGGATATTGTATAAAACACATTTTTTTTTTTTTTTTTTTAATTCCATTTACAAGATTTCAACGTATTAATGTTTGACAAAGCAGATTACGGAATCCATTATCACATATTTTAAATTTTAACATAACTCGGGTATTAAAAATTAGTAAAATTCTCCTTGTAAATATACTTTGTGGAGGAAGGGGAGGGGAGTGGCGGCAAAATTTCTATTTGGCCCAGGTGCAAAAAAGGCTAGTTTTGGCTCTGTGCAATACGATCTAACCAATTATAACACTAGGTTGTACACCGAGGTCTTAAAAGACTGTTCTCTACACTGCGCTTTATGTGCTGAAAGCTTGGTAGCCCTACATATAACAGATTTAGAATTACTGATTTATGAAGAAAAACCTCAGCCATCATGAATAGGCACTTCAATATGCCTCTTATGAAAACATTTTCGTGGAGCACATATTTCACTCAATTAAATAAAAGACATCGATAGATATTTTTAGCTGCTGCTATATTGGAAAGGGGAGTGAAATAAATAAAAGCATTTAACTGGAACTAACTCAGTTCAATAATGATAGGTTTTCATTCAAAAGCAAAGAGACACAGCGTCAGCTAAATAGAACTTAATTGCTTTCTCGAGTGTCAATGACTGCAACACATAAAGCTGTATTGTAGAAAGTATTACGGTATTTCCTTTTTTCGAGTCCTCAAAAGAGGAAACTGTTTAATGAAAATCGAAGACAATTGTTAAAGCAATTAGAAGTTTGTAACATGCACACACTTCAGAAAAAGTAAGCCTTTTCTGTTAATGTTTTATAGTTAAGTACTGCACTTTCCAAAATTATTCAAGGAATGCCGATTGAGGAAAGAGGTTCATGAGCAAAATAAAGTTATGTGCAATAGAAATGAATTGAAAGTTTTCGTGTGGCACTATTAAAGAATAAAAGGTTTCTGCTGACTCGACACAGGTAGATTTCGAAGTTCAGTACTAATTATTGCACCAACAAAAAATAAATCAAGATTAATTATAAACTCAGTTTAACAATTTTATCTGGCCGCTTTTGACGAGTATTTTATTGCATTTTTTGTAATAATTGGTTTTACTAGAAATGCTCTATAGAATAATCAAACAATAATATATTATAATTCACATTCACAAATATCCATTTTTTTTACAGTGCAGTTAATTTCATTAATCACGAGTTCACGTGATCTTTATTTATCAGTTTTCAATTAAATTGTCTTGCAAAAATATTTTGTATCATTTTAATTCTTGAAAATGGTGTCCACAAAGTAATGCAACATGTCAAATCTGAGTACGTACAGGTATTTTTAAGAGCACGTGGAACATCTTATCAAGTAAGAAGAAGCAGCTTTTATGAAATATTTAACATCATCATTTTACTCAAAAATAGAAATAGATTTTTTTTTTACATTAAATATACACATTATAACATATACATAAATCAAAAAAGAAATTAATTCCATGTATAAATTAATTTTCAAGAACTAATTAACTATTTACATATTTTTTGAATAATATGTCTGTTTTGAATAATATGTACATTTTTCTAAAAAGAATTGTTGATTATATCACCTTAGAATTTGTTGAGGTTTCAGAAAACATACTATTTGAGAATTATAAGAAGCAATTTTCATTTTGGCTTAAAAGAAATAAAATTAAAAATATTTCACTAAAAAATTTTGAAAATCCAAAAAATTTTCAGAACATATTATTCATTAATAATAATAATAATAATAATAATAATGAATCTTCTCAAAACTATAATGTATGATATTTTTAAAGAAACAAGCGAGTTACAAGATTTTGGAAAGTTTCAGCTGTTTACCTAAAACAAGATTGTAAAAAAGTGTACCAAAGCAGCAAAAATAAATAAATAAATATACAAATAAATTAAGTGAATAAATAAATAGCATTTTGAAAAAAAAAAAAAAAAGAAGAAGGCATTTTTTTAAAAATATACATTTCCGCAGAGTTTAAAATACATTATTTTAAAATCTTTTAGCAACATAAACATTTAGTACCGAAATCTTTTAACTCTATTTTTTAGGTCTATAATTAAAAACTCAAAAATTTTGAACCATTTTATGTTATTAACCATTATAATTATTATTTTAAATTATGCCCTTAAATTTAATTTTAATCACTGTAATAAAATATTTAATTAGTTACACTTATATCATTTTGAGGCTAACCCACAATCCTTAATTTTCTAGGAATTTCTAAGGATTTTAGAATACCTAAATTTTAGCTTGTACAATTGATATCTTTACCCCTTGCTCTTCACTTAAATATAACACAATAAATTCTGGGGATAATAATGTTACATAAATTACAGTTACTAAAGCATTAACGTGGCCTGAATTCTATTCGAACATAAGCACACATTTCTTTGCTTGCGTGCTTTTTATCCAAAAAACGACAAAAAATTCTTTTAAAAACAAAGCTTTCTGATTACTTTATAAACTCTAAAATGTATTGATAAATTAAATATTGAATCCAAGTTTCCATGGAATATAAAATTTCCCGAACAGAAAATATGGCGGAAAACTATTAAATGGATAACATCTTTGAAGTTCTGCCAAATAGTTAACTGTATCTTCGACCGGGGGAGAATTTACATGGCGTTTTGCCAACTGACAAGCCCATTTTTCTCCTGATCCCCCAAAATTTGAATCTGCACCTTGAATACAAAATTCATAAATTATAAGATACATATTTACTGCATATAAATGGGATGCATTAAGATTCGGAGGGGAGGGGGGGAGAAAAAAACCATTTTTGTAAAATTACCTAACGTTAATTAAACTTCAGTTTTTTTTTTTTTTTTTTTTTTTTTTTTTTTTTTTTTTTTTTAATCATATCAATTTTCAAACACTTTTTTTCTGTTGCCGTTTTAAAAGTCTTATTTATTCTTCGGGCACTTTAAAAAAACTATTTTTTTTGATAGTTTTAAAAGACTCCCTTTTTAGGTGCGTTCGTAATTATGTAAATACGTAGCACCTATAGTTGTCTTCCAGTCCGCCTGTCTGTCCGCATATAACATATCAAAAACTACCCAACCGAATCGTTTGAAATTTAAAATTTATAATTATTACGTAATTTTCTCGAGTCATTTCAAATTTTATGAAAATAGAATGCATAGATCAATTACAAAGACAATCAAAAGTATTCCTTTACATTACGGCCAATGGAGAAAAATGTTTCAAATGCATTTTAATCGTTTAAAATTTAAAATACATAATTATTAAAAATTTTTGTTGAGTTATTTCAACTTTTATCAAAATCAGATGCATAGTTCAATTACAGGGACAATCAGAAGTATTCCGTTACATTATGGTCAATAGGGAAAAATGTTTCAAATGCATTTTGATGGAGGTACACTCATTCGAACATAATAAAATTGATATGCATCTATAAAGTACATATTATAATATACATTTTGCATAATCTGTGGTGCAAAGAACATTTGTTATTGATTTACAAGGCCACACAAGAGTATTCATTATATAATGGTATAGGGAGAACATTGTTTGGTGTGCATTTTAATGGTAATTAACTATTTACAATTTTATGAGATTGATATATGAGAGTCATATTTTAAAAACTTCGTTATCGTCAGAACGCACCTCATTTGCTACGCTTCACGCGCAATTTCCAACTTGTTTGCTTGTTGCTATTGTTCATCACATACAGGGTATGCCTTAAGTTCGTTCACATTTAAAAAATTAACAGATTGTCGTATCTGAATTGGTCTTCAACATAAGACACTAAAGTCTATACAAATTGATAAAGGGTATACGTTTCTTTGCTAATAAATAATCTAAATCCAGAGTTCTATTCCATATTGTTTTAAAGCATGTAAATTTAATGCGCGCATTTGACAGACGAGCTATCTTGTAACTCATTTTCTATTTATCTGTTTATTTATTTTCAAGCAGCTAAATTGGAGTTTAAGTGGAAAAGTTCTTGTGCAATCACTTTTATTATAATTATCCGCAAACTAAAATTTGTTTATATTAAGCGTAATACTTTTATTTGCTAATTTGTAATCTAAAATTAGTTCTATTCTATATTATTTTAGAACATAAATTTAAACGTCAATTTGATAAAAGGAATGCATTTAAAAACTCATCTATCAAATAAAAGGAACAAAAATCCGAAAAAAAAAAATTTCGAGAAAAACCGAAAATTAGTAAAAAAAACTTCTGAATCTAGTACGAAGATTTTATAGATTTTTTAAAATAAGGGAGATTAATAAAAATAAAAAACTTAATGATTCGGATGTTTCATACTGAATAATTTACAAGCATATAAAAAATAGTCTCGTTTTATCAAGCTCATTAGCGCTCAAAAAAAGCAATATATATATATTTTTTAAAATATAAAAAGCCCATCATTTTTCAAATTTAAAAATTCTATTTTAAGAAAGGTTATTACTAAAAATGCTCTTTTTTAAGCAAAATCATTTTATGATCGTTAAGTAATCAATCAAGAAAGTTTTTCAGTTAAAGTGTCATTTTCTAATAGAAAATAACTAAGGCTCGTTAAAATAATAATAACAATAACAACTACATTTTATAGCATTTAAAGATGTTTATTTAAAGTTTTTAAAAACTAAAATAATTTTAATTGGAACTATAAAAAGAATAATTTTTTATCATCGTTACGGTGCTTTTTTTCCCCCCAAGGCGGATTATAGTGCATGCATTCAAGAATTTTGATGCAATATAAATAATAGGGAAAGTTAAAAAAAAAAAAAAAAATACACAAATTACTATATGAAAGCTTTATTTTTTTGTACGAATAATAAAAAAAAAATAATGTATTTTTAATATATGAGTTAATTCCTAAAAATCTCCGAAATGAAAGTGAACAAAAAGAAATTATAAAATTTAAACATCGCACAAAAAAATTCTGCAGATATAAAAAATAAAATCTGGACTATCAATAAATAAGGGATTCTAAAATTTTTAGACAGGTGCACCAGTAAATCGAAATTCACAATTTCGCCGTGCCATTTTCAGTTCTGCAATTTTCTGTACAACCTTCGTGTACCAGTAACGGAAGTTTAGGGTAACATCACAGTTTGGGGAACCTTTCTTTAAATGATTATATTTCGCATTTTATATTAAAAATATAAGTTACACACCTAATAGTATATGCATTTGATATGGCACATAATGAATTTAAAAATTGTATGGGGGAGGGTACGCAACAAAAACTATCAACTGCCCAGGGGCACAAAAATAGAATTATTATTTTTATTTATAAGTAATTATAAGTTATTTATTTATAAGTTTTATTTATAAATCAGAAACAAATTTTATTTAAAAATGATTTGAATTAAAGCCTTTTTCTAAAAATCTCAACATAACAAACATGATTTTTTCTTTTGGATTTATGAAGTCGTTTTATAAGTAAAAGTTTGAAATTTGCGAGTAAATAAAATTAAACTTTGCAAAATCCTTAAAATAAATTAACTTTAATCAGGTATGGTTTTAAAAAGTCAAACAGAAAGGTAAAAATTTCAATAATCAGAATTTTTTCAAATTTAAAATAAATAAAATGACAATTATAATAATGCGTAAGAAATTAAGCGAAAAAAAAAAAAAAAAAAAAAAAAAAACAGAAGTAAAGTAAAACTATAACAATAAATTTTACATCATTCTAAAAATTAAAGTACAAATTCAAGATTTTGTTTAACATTTAAATTTAACACATATATAATAAAAGACAGCGTCATATATAAATATTCAAAACAGATTAAAGTATTTTTATTAACTCAGACTCCATATCAACATAAATTAATCTTAAAATCTGATAAAAATCTAAAATCTTTCACTTTTTTCAAGTCCTACACACTTTTCACCCTTTATCATTTATATACAACTGATATTAGACGTCATGTCAAATAGATTATAATAGCAAACGAATGAATGATAATAATATATATATAAAGATACTCTATTAAAATTTAGATTGTTTCTCAATAATATAACAATGAATCCAGGTGGAAAGAATAAAAAGCGCAATTTTAACAAACCTGAATAATTAAAGGTGTTTTTTTTCAGGCACATCTTTGTACATTAATTAGAAGAATCAAAAAATAATTTTCTTCCAGGATTAATCAAACTGTGTTTGGAAATTTATTAGAATAAATTTAAATTAAAATAACATTTGAAACTAATTCATGTAGTTGTCTGGAAATTCTGTCAGTACACTGAAAGAAATTGAATTATTATCATATTAATGATTGTTATCAGTAAAATATGTGAAGTATATTTATACTAAAATAATTTTTTATAGCTGTTCTATAAGAAAAAAAGGCGAAAACGCGGCTTCTTTGAGTAGTCATAAAGCCATTGTTCTACATATAAACATGAAATTTTTGGAACAAATGTAATTAAAGTTCGCTTTAATTACATATAATTAAGAAAGAAAAGAGATGTAAAAATATTCAGTGTATATATATATATATATATATATATATATATATATGTATTTTCATACATAAAATATATGGTATAGTAATAATAATAATAAAAATAATGTATGGGTTATTAAAAAAGCAAGAAATTAAAAAATAAATAAAAATATAAAAATTTAATGCTACATTTAAAAAATCATATTATAGATCAAATATTCCAGACTATTATATCATTTTTAGAACAGTTTCGTTTCTTTTTAATTTTTTTTCTTTTAGCCTCGCAATTTTCGATATTACATATAAACACAAATTAGTATTTGTAAAAATCTGATAAATTCTAGAAGTGCCTTTTTTTATTGTCGCGTCAGTATTATTTTTCTTTACCTTTTATTTTCAAAAGTTATTAAATATCACGTCAAATGAATATTATTAGTAAATTGAAAACATAAAGAAAAATGTTTTATTAAAATTTAGATTGCTTGCCAAACATAAGAATGAATTCAGATAGAAAGAAGAAAAGGTAATTTTAGCAAGTCGACACCTGAATAATTAAGTGCAGTTTTTTTAGGCCCATCACTATGCATCAATTAGAAGAATTGATAAAATATTTTTTTTCATTTTTGTTTATCTAAGATTAATGAAACCGTGTTTGGAAATTTGTGAGAAAAAATAAAAACGGAAATTTAAATAATATTTGAAACTAAACCAGCATGGTTGTCTGATATATCTGAAAAGAATATATGAACAAATTTACATTTAAAAATCTTTAATTAAATCTATTCTAAAGAAAAAAAAAAGCTGATAACGAGATTTTTTCTGATGCGTTCAGAAAGTCATTGTCTTACATAAAACCATGAATTTTTTGAACCAAATATAATTAAAGTTAAAATCTTAATTACATACAATTAATAGAAAATGGTCAATGCATATAATTTTTTATGCATAATGCAGATTAAAAGGTAATAATTAAAAAAGAAACAATAACCTATGTGATATAGAGCGAAAAAAAAAGAGGCGAGAAATTAAAATAATAATAATAATAAACAGATTCGTTTCTTAAAAAAAAAAAAAAAAAAAAAAAAAAAAAATTTAGCCTCACAATTTTTGATAATACCATATAAACATAAACTATTATTTGCTAAAATCTGAGGAAGAGCAGATGTGCCATGTTTTTTATTGTCGTATCAGAATTATTTTCATTATCCTTTATTTTCAAAAGTTATTAAATATCACGTCAAATGAATATTATTAGAAAATTTAAAGTGGGAAAAAAATGCTTTATGAAAATTTAGATTTCTTGTCAAACATAAGAATTAATTCAGATGGAAATAAAAAAGTGTAATTTTAGAAAGTAGGTGCCTGAATAATTAAGTGCAGTTTTTTATGCACATCGCCATGCATTAATTAGAAGAATTGACAAAATATTTTTTCTAGGATTAATGGAACTGTGTTTAGAAATTTAAGATAAAAATAAAAGCGGAAATTTAAATAATATTTGAAATAAAACCAGAAATCTGAAATATCTATCATTATCCTGAAGTAAAATGGTTTATTATTATTGTTGTAGTTGTTGTTGTGATTGTTATGAGAAGAATATCTGAAGTTTTATTATTTATAATAAATTTATACTTTAAAAAACTTTAATTAAGACTATTCTTTTAAAAAAAGTGTATGATAATGAGATTTTTTTTTCTAATGTATGTAGAAAATCATTGTTTTACATAAAACATGAAAATTTTGGACCAAATGCAATTAAAGTTTGCAAAATCACTAAAATGAGTTAACTTTAATTACATATAATTAATGGAAAATGTTCAATGTATAATATTTTAAACATACAGCAAATCAAAAGATAATAATAATAATAAATAATAATAACCTATGAAGTAGTGAGCGAAAAGAAAGGGACGAAAAATTAAAATAATAATAATAAATAAAAAGAGATAAAAATCCAATGCGACATTAAAAAAATCAGTAATATATATATATATATATATATATATATATATATATATAAATATAATGTAAACCAGCATTACATAATTTTCAGAGCAGATTAGTTTTATTTATTTATTTCTTAACCTCTAAATTTTTGATAATACTATATCAATATAAATTAGCATTTGCTAAATTCTGATAAACTGTAGCTGTGTCATTTTTTCTTTTGTCGTAATTATTTTTCGTTAATCCAAATTGTTATTAATCCAAATATTTTTCGTTAATCATTACTTTCAGATATTATTAAAAATCCTGTCATATGAAATTATTAAGAATAGAAAAGTAAAAAAGAAAAAAAAATGCTTTATTAAAATTTAGATTGCTCGTCAAATATAAGAATGAAGTCAGACGGAAAGAAGAAAAGTGTAATTTTAACAAGTAGACGCCTGAATAATTAAGTGCAGTTTTTTATGCACATCACTATGCATTAGAATTGACAATATATATATATATATATATATATATATATATATATATATATATATATATATATATATATATATATATATATATATATATATATATATATATATATATTTTTTTTTCTAGGATTAATGAAACTGTATTTAGAAATTTATGACAAAAAATTAAAATGGAAATCTAAATAATATTGGAAACTAAATGAGCTTGATTGTCTGAAATATCTATCATTATCCCGAAGAAAAAAAAATATGATAACGAGATTTTTTTTTTCTGATGTATTTAGAAAATTATTGTCTTACATAAAAACATGAAATTTTTGGACCAAATGCCATAAAAGTTTGCAAAATAACTGAAATGAATTAACTTTAATTACATATAATTAATACGAAACGTTCAATGTATACCAATATTTATTATATATAAAACATTTTATATATATTTTATATATAAAACAATTTTTTTATATATAAAAAATTAAAAGATTATAATAATAATAAAAATAATAATCTAAGAGGTAGTGGAAGAAAAAAAAGAGGCGAGAAATGAAAAAAAAAAAAAATCAAATCAATCAATCAATCCCTTAGCAAAAAATGGCATAGGATTTTTTATGGAAACACATGGTTTTATATGGAAAATTATAAAAAAATTATGTCATTATATGTAAACATATTGTATTCATATGGTAAACATTCATCGCTCTATGGTATTGCAGAGCAATGTCTATGGTAAAGTTATAGAATAATGATATATACCATACATTTTATGGTATCCAGAGAAATGTGTATGGTAAAGTTATAGGATAATGATATACACCATACATGATATGGTATTCCATAACCAGGTGTATGGTAAAACTATAGGGAAATGAAATTTACCATACATTCAATGGTGTTCCATAGCGTGATGTATAGTAAAATAATACATAATTGTTTGCACCATAAATTGTATAGTGTTTCAAAGCATGGTGTATGGTAAAATCTTAATGCCTTTTGAAAGTTTATAATATATTAGATTTTGTGTAACTATAATCTAAAATTACTCGGTTGTGGTCATCTCAAAACTTTCTACTATCTTTATGTATGTCTTATGCACTTCTAAAAAATAGAATCATAGCAACGCCACTGATTAGATAGTTTAAACCAAAATCTATTTAGGAACAACTTATGTTAACTTATAACCAGTCTAATGAAAATCCCTTGATCTCAAATTAATATAACATAAAATAACACATTATTTTATTCTTATATAATTCATATATATGAGTGTGTAAATGCGTTACAAATAAAAAAAATCTTGAGGAAAATAAATTATTCAATAAAAATATATAATTGACATATTTCCTATAAAATTCTAACAGCGATTAAAGGAGTCAGGGACACACATAAAAAATACTGCATTAAAAATTTATCTGATTTTTTATGCTTATAATGACATTTTTTTAAAATCATATTTAGAAAAGGAAATATTATGTGTTTTTTTTTTTTTTTATTTTTTTCGTTTTCAGCATCTAGCTTTTAAGCATTGATTGTCATGGATAAGACTTTTTGTATGCGTTTTTCTTCATGATGGGTTTTCACAATTTCTCACATTTAAATTGTTATAACTCAAGAACCGTTAAACATAAATGCTTTAAAATTAGAACATATGCCTTTTTTTAATTGCTTTACTTTAATTTTGATTCAGCAAATTTGAAAAAAATATATTTTTTGAAAGTATTATTTTTTTTTCAAACTTTTACTTTAAATGAATTTTTTATTAATATTTAAAAAAAAAAGCTGAATCAAAATTAAAATGTAGGTGTTTTTGTTTGTTTAATTGCTAAAAAACTAAAATTTCCACAATTATTACATTGAGTTACAATAATTTTTAATTTCCATCCACTTTTTTAAATAAATTTTAAATAAAAAAAAATAGAGAGAAGTTTTATCATGTGATTTTGTTTTAAAATGGTATGTTTAATATCACAAAAAATTGCGAAATTTTAATTCAATAAAAGATTTTTTAATGTGTCCCGGACCCCCTCAAAATAAACAAATTGTCAAAAATAGCCTATAATTATTTAAAGAAAATCTTTTTGAATTTATTTTAAAAAGGACCTACAAATATTTGAATCACCAAAAGAATTTTTGAAATATCTTTTAAAAATATTAACAAAAAATTATTAATACATACATATTAATATAATATATTATAATATGCTAATTAAATATTAATAAACTTAATAGTAAAAAAAAAGGTTTATAATTAATTCACGTTATTTGATAATTTTAGTCATTTTATATGGAGCAACAAGGATTTTTATTTTATTTAAAAGTTAAAAATTATTAAAAAGATTAAAAATTATTTTACGATCTATAAAAATATAAAAAAATCTACCGATATTTTTATCGACCTCAAATTATGATAACATATGAAATAATAGTGTTATTATTTTGTTCTTATGTATTTCATATATGTGAGCAGAGTCTATGCGTTATAAATAAAAAATTCTATGGGAGAAATAAAATGATTTAACAAAAATATATATTTGATGACATATTTCCTATAAAATTCTAACAGCGATTAAAGGAGTTTGTAATTACAAACTTCAAAATTACAAACTTCTGTAAATACAAACACATTCTTAAAACTGCATTAAAAATTTCTTTATTTTTTCTTATGCTTATAATGATGTTTAAATCTTGTTTTCTATTATAATTCGAAGAGACAATAGTCAGACAATAGTAGTATTTTTTAGTTTTGATTTTTATATTCATTTATATTCATTTTATATGCAACAACAAAGTTTTTATTCTATTTTATTTAAACGTTAATAATTATTGAAAAGATTAAAAATCATTTTACAATGTATAAAAATATTGAATATATCTATTAATCTTTTTGGTATTAAAATTTAAAAGAAAGATTCAAAATTTCCGTAAAAATTATCTAAAAAATAGTAATATTTTTTTATACTTTAAAATTAAAAAATGCTCGTAAGTAAGGAATTAAAATAATACATTAATATAATCATTAAAAATATATTATATACTAAGTTATCAAATGATTTCTTACTCTTATTAAATATTATTTCTTATCAACTTTCTATTTTTTTTAAATTAATTTTAATAAACAGAAAATAGTTTTCCTTTAATTAATTGGATTTTATAACTAAATAATATTTGCTAAGATATTTACTCCATTCATTAAAATAATAAATTAACTTATAAATACATGTCAATAAAACAATTTATTAAAAAAAACCCTTTAAAACTAGCTTCTTTTGTCAACCATTAACTTAGAACGACAAATAATGATGATTTACCGAAACGCTTTATTCATATAACGTTTTATAAGCACAGCTCATCACCCCGCATGGCCGAATGGTTAGGACGCTCGTCTCCCATCCCTACCGTCCGTGGATCAAATCCCACTGCTTCCCAAGCTCGAAGTGCATTAGTAAGCTTAGTTCCCAGTATTCCTAAAAGATGGCGCCACCAAAGTTGATATCGTTATTATTTTTTAATATATAGTACCATAAAGAATTACCATACACTTAACGTTAATATGGTTTTTCATAAGAATTACCATACACTTAACGATTATATGGTTTTCCATAGAATCACTTTTACCATAGGCAAAAATCCATATGATTGCACTTATGGTGTTTTTTTTATGGTAATTCTATGCCTTTTTTTGCTAAGGGATATACAGTCGACTCTCGTTAATTCGAAATAAGATAATTCGAATTTTCGCTTAATTCGAACTAAACATGAAATCCCGAAGTTTTCAATGGCTGAATAACGTTAAAAATTCTCATTAATTTGAACTCATTTTCGTTTGACTTCGTTTAATTCGAACTAACGAGAATTCCAATTTTTCATTTTTCTTTTCTTTCTCACGGATTTCAGATCACTTTAATAGCTTTATTTCTTTAGTTTTTGTGAAAATCGTTCCGAACGAGAATACATATAATCCAATGCATTTGATATCCACTTTCTTAGTCCCCCGTCTGTCCATCAGTGACGCTTTATATCCCTTAGCAAAAAATGGCATAGGATTTTTTATGGAACCACATGGTTTTATATGGAAAATCATAAAAAAATTATGTCATTATATGTAAACATATAGTATTCATATGGTAAACATTCATCGCTCTTTGGTATTGCAGAGTAATGTCTATGGTAAAGTTATAGGATAATGATATATACCATACATTTTATGGTATCCAGAGAAATGTATATGGTAAAGTTATGGGATAGTGATATACACCATACATGATATGGTATTCCATAACCAGGTGTATGGTAAAACTATAGGGAAATGAAATTTACCATACATTCAATGGTGTTCCATAGCGTGATGTATAGTAAAATAATGCATAATTGTTTGCATCATAAATTGTATAGTATTTCAAGCATGGTGTATGGTAAAATCTTAATGCCTTTTGAAAGTTTATAATACATTAGATTTTGTGTAACTATAATATAAAATTACTTGGTTGTGGTCATCTCAAAACTTTCTACTATCTTTATGTATGTCTAATGCACTTCTAAAAAATAGAATCATAGCAACGCCACTGGTTAGATAGTTTAAACCAAAATCTATTTAGGAACAACTTATGTTAACTTATAACTAGTCTAATGAAAATCCCTTGATTTCAAATTAATATAACATAAAATAACGTAATTCATATATATGAGTGTGTAAATGCGTTAAATAAAAAAAAAATCTTGAGGAAAATAAATTATTCAATAAAAATATATAATTGACATATTTCCTATAAAATTCTAACAGCGATTAAAGGAATCAGGGACACACATAAAAAATACTGCATTAAAAATTTATTTGTTTTTTTATGCTTATAATGACATTTTTTAAAAATCATATTTAGAAAAGGAAATATTATGTTTTTTTCTTTTTCTTTTTTTTTTTTTTTCGTTTTCAGCATCTAGCTTTTAAGCATTGATTGTCATATATAAGACTTCTTGTATGCGTTTTTCTTCATGATGGATTTTCACAATTTCTCACATTTAAATTGTTATAACTCAAGAACCGTTAAACATAAATGTTTTAAAATTAGAACATGCCTTTTTTTAATTGCTGTACTTTAATTTTGATTCAGCAAATTTGAAAAGAAAAATTCTTTTTGAAAGCATTATTTTGTTTATGAAACTTTTACTTTAAATAATTTTTTTAATTAATATTTTTAAAAAGGCTGAATCAAAATTAAAATGTAGGTGTTTCTGTTTATTTAATTGCTAAAAAACTAAAATTCTACAATTATTACATTGAGTTAAAATAATTTTTAATTTCCCTCCACTTATTTTTAAATAAATTTTAAATTAAAAAAAAATATAGAGAAGTTTTATCATGTGATTTTGTGTTAAAATGGTATGTTTAATATCACAAAAAATTGCGAAATTTTAATTCAATAAAAGTTTTTTTTAATGTGTCCCGGACCCCTTCAAAATAAACAAATTGTCAAAAATAGCCTATAATTATTTAAAGAAAATCTTTTTGAATTTATTTTTAAAAGGACCTACAAATATTTGAATCACCAAAAGAATTTTTGAAATATCTTTTAAAAATATTAACAACAAAATATTAATACATATATATTAATGTACTATATAATATATTAATTAAATATTAATAAACTTAATAGTACAAAAAAAAAAGGTTCATAATTAATTTACGTTATTTTATAATTTTAAAGTCATTTTATATGGAACAACAAGGATTTTTATTTTATTTAAAAGTTAAAAATTATTAAAAAGATTAAAAATTATTTTACGATCTATAAAAATATCAAAAAATCTACCAATATTTTTATCGACCTCAAATTATGATAATATATGAAATAATAGTGTTATTTTGTTCTTATGTATTTCATATATGTGAGCAGAGTCTATGCGTTATAAATAAAAAATCCTATGGGAGAAATAAAATGATTTAACAAAAATATATATTTGATGACATATTTCATATAAAATTCTAACAGCGATTAAAAAAGTTTGTAATTACAAACTTTTACAACAAACAAAACAAAAAAAAAAACAAAAAAAAAAACTGCATTAATTTTTTATGCTTATAATGACGTTTAAATCATGTTTTCTATTATAATTCGAAGAGACAATAGTCAGACAATAGCAATATTTTTAGTTTTGGTTTTTATATTCATTTATATTCATTTTATATGCAACAACAAAGTTTCTATTTTATTTTCTTTAAACGTTAATAATTATTGAAAAGATTAACAATCATTTAACAATGTATAAAAATATTGAAAAATCTATTAATCTTTTTGGTGTTAAAATTTAAAAGAAAGATTCAAAATTTCCGTAAAAATTATCTAAAAAGTAGTAATATATATATATATATATATATATATTACCTTAAAATAAAAAAAAATGCTCTTAAGTAAGGAATTAATATAATCATTAAAAATATATTATATACTAAGTTATCAAGTGATTTCTAATTCTTATTAAATAATATTTTTATCGACTTTCTATTTTTTTAAATTAATTTTAATAAACAGAAAATAGTTTTTCCTTTAATTAATTGGATTTTATAACTAAATAATATTTGCTAAGACTCCATTCATTAAAAGAATAAATTAACTTAAATATAGATGTCTATAAAACAATTTATAAAAAAAAACCCTTTAAAACTACCTTCTTTTGTCAACCATTAACTTAGAGCTACAAATAATGATGATTTACCTAAACGCTTTATTCATGTAACGTTTTATAAGCACAGCTTATCACCACCGCATGGCCGAATGGTTAGGACGCTCGTCTCCCATCCCCACCGTCCGTGGATCAAATCCCACTGCTTCCCAAGGTCGAAGTACATTAGTAAGCTTAGTTCCCCGTATTCCTAAAAGATAGCGCCACGAAAGTTGATATCGTTATTATTTTTTAATATATAGTGCCATAAAGAATTACCACACACTTAACGTTTATATGGTTTTTCATAAGAATTACCATACACTTAACGATTATATGGTTTTCCATAGAATCACTTTTACCATAGGCAAAAATCCATATGATTGCACTTATGGGGTTTTTTTATGGTAATTCTATGCCTTTTTTTGCTAAGGGATTTTTCTTTTATCGTGCTTGTCTCTAAACTTTTGATTAGTTTATGTATTTATACATTCTAATTGAATATTAAGTCATATTCTAATGATAACAGACGAAATCAATTAAAAAAAAAAACACTATAACATTAATTTCTTTGTAATAGTACCGTATTAAGCATGTTTTCTTCTCATATTTTTAATAGTTCGAACCCCGGATAATTTGAACATTTCTTGTGGTCCCGAAGAGTTCGAATTAACGAGAGTCGACTGTATATATAATATTGAAACTTCAAACACAATAATACATAATTTTCAAGACAGATTCTTTTTTTAACATAATTTTTTTTATAATACTTTATCAATATAAATTAGCATTTGTTAAAATTTGATAAATTGTAGAAGAGACATTTTTTCCTCTGTCGCGTCACAACTGTTTTTGTTATTCTTTACTTTCAGATGTTATTAAAAATCACGTCAAATAAATATTGCTAGGAAGAGAAAAAAAAAATGCTTTATTAAAATTTAGATTGCTTGCCAAATATAAGAATGAATTCAGACGGAAAGAAGAAATGTGTAATTTTAGCAGGTAGACGCCTGAATAATTAAGTGTATTTTTTTAGGCCCATCACTATGCATTAATTAGAAGAATTGATAGAATATTTTTTTTTCTAGGATTAATGAAACTGTGTTTAGAAATTTATCAGAAAAAAATAAAACGGAAATTTAAATAATATTTGAAACTAAACAGAAATCTGAAATATCTATCATTATCTCGGAGTAGAATGATTTATTATTATTGTTGTTGTTATGAGAATAATATCTGACGCAAATTTACACTTAAAATTTTTTAATTAGGATTATTCTAAAGAAAAAA
The DNA here is from genome assembly GCA_964019185.1 of Maratus speculifer. Classification (NCBI taxonomy): domain Eukaryota; kingdom Metazoa; phylum Arthropoda; class Arachnida; order Araneae; family Salticidae; genus Maratus; species Maratus speculifer. The sequence continues at coordinate 71,370,452 of OZ025290.1, read as the reverse complement.
AATATTATAAAGAGATTTTTTCTGATGTATTTAGAAAGTTATTGTCTTACATAAAAACATGAATTTTTTGGACCAAATGTAATTAAAGTTTGCAAAATCCCTAAAATGAATTAACTTTAATTACATATAATTAATAGAAAATATTCAATGTAAACAATTTTTTATAAGTAAATTAAAAGATAATAATATTAATAAATAATAATAATCTATGAGATAGTGAGCGAGAAGAAAGAAGCAAAAAATTAAATAATAATAATAAAAAGAAATAAAAATCTAATGCTACATTTAAAAAAATCAAAATGTATCTATAATATTCACACATAGCATTACATAATTTTCAGAACAGATTTTTTTTTCTTTTAACCTTTAAATTTTTGAGAAAACTTATCATTATCCCGAAGTAAAAAGAATGATTTATTATTGTTGTTATTATTTTGAAAAGGATATCTGAAGCAAATTTATTTTTAAAAAATTTTAATTAAGACTATTCTTTTAAAAAAAGTGTATGATAACGAGATTTTTTCTGATGTATTCAGAAAGTCATTGCCCTACATAAAAACATGAAATTTTTGGACCAAATGCAATTACAGTTTGCAAATTCACAAAATAAGTTAACTTTAATTACACATAATTAATAGAAAATATTCAATGTATAATATTTTTATAAATACAGCAAATCAAAATATAATAATACTAAATAATAATTGTAACCTATGAAGTAGTGAGCGAAAAGAAAGAGGCAAAAATTAAAATGATAATAATAAATAAAAAGAGATAAAAATACAATGCGACATTAAAAAATTCAATATATATATAATTTTCAGAACGGATTAGTTTTATTTATTTATTTATTAACCTCTAAATTTTTGATAATACTATATCAATATAAATTTGCATTTGCTAAATTCTAATAAACTGTAGCTATGTCATTTTTTCCTTTGTCGCGTCACAAATATTTTTCGTTGCTCATTACTTTCAGATATTATTAAAAATCCTGTCAAATGAATATTATTAAGAAAAGAAAAGTGAGAAAAAAAAATGCTTTATTAAAATTTAGATTGCTTGCCAAATATAAGAATGAATTCAAATGGAAATAAGAAAAGTGTAATTGTAACAAGTCGACGCCTGAATAATTAAGTGCAATTTTTTTAGGCATATCAAGAAGAATCGACAATGCAATTTTTTTTTTCGAGGATTAATAAATTTCGCTTAGAAATTTATGAGAATAAATTAGACCGCAAATTTAAATAATACTTGAAATTAAGCCAGAGTAAATATCTGAAATAAGGATAATTACTTTGAAGCGGAAGATGTGAAAATTTTAACAACTAGATTATGTAAAGTATATTTATAAAAAAATAATTTCAACTGATAAATTAATGTTACAAATTAAATAAAAATATCGCTGAAATGTTATTTCTCATAAATAAATATGTAAATAAAAATACATATGTATTTAAATTTATATAAAAATAACTTCTAATGTACATGATAACTTTAACATTGTTACTAGCAATATTAGACAAAGTAACATTTTAAACGTAATTTCGCAACATCCCGATGTTTTTAGGAATATGTTATTGATTTTAAAAGTAATTTTTAAAATGCATTTTGTTATTTTACTTGAGAAAAAAAAATAGTTATATTGAAAGGCAAAAATTGGAGAACAAAGCACTTTTTTCTTTTTCTGACTTTCTTCTTAAAGTATTTTAAAATGTCTAAAATCAGAAAGTGCGGGCTAGTTTAAATAAAATAGTTTATATTAAGCTGGAGAAATGCACTGAAATTTTGACGAAGTTGAAGGGGAAAAAAAAACATTTTCATAGTTACAAGAAAATGAAATGCATTTTTAAATTAAAAATAACTAATTTAATTTTGATAAATTATTATAGCGAATTAACATTAAACAGCCAGTTTGAAGGAAAAAAAAAAAAAAAAAAAAAAAAAAAAGAGGCTGCCATGTGAATTTTTGAAAAACGATTTTTGAAATTCTATATTCAGATGGTTTCTATGGTAACTTCTTAAAGGATTTTGAGTAATCATTCTTTTCTTACGTGAATAGTATGCAAACTAAATTTTTCCGATTGAACAACGCTGCTAGGATTACTTTCATAAAAGATGTAACATAATTACGTCTGATGAACGTGAAACGTCTGCAAATAAGTCTTTCATTAGCAGTTTTTTTTTTTTTTTCTTGTAAAAATTCCTTTATCACAGTTGTTTAGTAGTTAATATTATGTCTTTGGATAAAGGGATTTTCTATAGAGAACTTAAATGCATGTTCTCTTGAAGGTAAAGGCTTTAGATTGCTCAACTTAGATTTCAGATTACTTTTTAAACTATCCTTTTAGGCAAAAAGGATATTTAACGAAAAAAAAAAAAAAAGGCTTAGAAATAGAATGTTGAAGATTATAGATAATGAATGGATTTAAATGGGAATTTTGGCAATTTAGCCTAAAATTTAGGAGATTAAGCTGATCGGAAAGTGCGGGATAGTTTAAATAAAATAGCTTATAATAAGCCGGAGAGAAAATACATTGTAATTTTGATAAAGGTGAAGCAAAAAAAAAAAAAAAAAAAAAAAAAAAAAAAACATTTTTATAGTTATTAGGCAATGAAATGCATTTTTAAATTAAAAATAAATAAATTAAATTTGATAAATTATTATAACGAATTAATTTTAAAGAGCAATTTAAAGAAAAAGCATGCAATGAGAATTCTCGAAAAGCGATTTTTGAAAATTTATATTTAGATAGTTTCTATGGTAACTTCTTAAAGGATTTTGAGTAATCATTCTTTTCTTCATACGTGAATAGTATGCAAACTAAATTTTTCCGATTGAACAACGTTGCTAGGATTACTTTCATAAAAGATGTAACATAATTACGTCTGATGAACGTGAAACGTCTGCAAATAAGTCTTTCATTAGCCCTTTTTTTTTTTTTTTTTTTTTTTTTGTAAAAATTCCTTTATCACAGTTGTTTAGTAGTTAATATTATGTCTTTGGATAAAGGGATTTTCTATAGAGAACTTAAATGCATGTTCTCTTGAAGGTAAAGGCTTTAGATTGCTCAACTTAGATTTTAGATTATTCTTTAAAATATCCTTTTAGCCTAAAAAAAGATATTAAAAAAAAGCTTAATAATAAAATTTTGAGGATTATGAATGGACAAATAATATAATAGGAATTACTGAGCTAAATAAAGTATTTTATGATGAATAAGCTATCTTTATATCTCATTGATATAAGGCTGAAAAAGCATGATAATTAAATATTAAAAATACATTAAAAATATTATTATTATTACATTTTTTTTTTCTTTTTACCAAAAGTAAAATGTAAAGGTTTAGATTATTTCAACAGAAACAATGGTAAAATTTCGGTGAGATACACAAATACGGCATAAATAGTATACGTAAAACCTGTACATAACTTAATCGTGCTTCGATTTTAAACGTAGAATTTTCTTGGTTCCGGCTTAAAGGAGATAATACACCATTAGAAAAATAGCGCGTAATATTAAAAAAGAAAGAAAGAAAGAAAAAAGGCCTCTATAAAAAGCATCTTTTTCACTTTGATAATCTCTTCTTTTTTTTGCGTTTTGTTTTGCTGTATTTTCAACCATATTCATAAAACCCTGCTTTATTACATGCTTTTTTTGGTACTACTTGATTATCCCGTCGAGCAGTTCCGCCAAATTATACAAATAGCCAAATCATTCAAATTGGCATAATTTATTTTTAAAATATTTTGCTCTGAATCCTTGATTATTCTCATTGGTAGAATTTCCCTGTAAATTTTGCCTTATTTTATCCAAGCATTTTCTCGATTTAATTAGGTAAACATTTTTGTTTTGAAAAACCGGTGATAAATGATTAAAAATTCCGTAAAAGTTGTTCATCCCGAAGGGGTTGAAGGTTAATATTTTGGCTAATTACAAACAATCATTTTCAAAATAAACAGTTCTTTTATATTTATGAGATGATAGGTACCTCGAGCGCACAACTACTTTGCTGAGCATCCGCAAAATAAAATTTGTATGTAACGAAAAAATGCGATTTTTTTTTCTTTTAATGTGATCTATAGCAATAGCTATAGTTATAATTTTCCTGCCAGATTAAATAAACTTCTATTACTAATAATTGTTTCATAATTTAGTTTCATTAGATTCGAAAATAGAAGAGAAAGGGGGGGGGGTACACATTTTTTGATGATGTTCCTGAAAAAATTATACCTAAAATTAAAACAAATGTATTTTTGAGTTCGGCGTTAGTAGAGTTTTCACCCGACATCCTAAACCATGCATATAGATTTTTATTTTCAAATAATTAGTCCCCCCCCCCACATTTTTCCTAAATATATTTGTAAATAATTAATAATCTAAGGTTTATAATAAATATGTGGGCCAATAGCTTTTATTACTTCTGTCAAATTTCAGTTACGTTTCTTAGCTTATGAGATAAAAGGATGTGGCAGACTCATGGACAGACGAATGTGTGATTATATAAAATTACAGTGCCCTAAATAAAATATTAGAGTCACGTGGTTGTAGAATAAATGAAAAAAAAAAAAAAAAAAAAAAAAGGGAACCATGTAAATCAACTGTGCCATTGTTTAATTTTACGAGAAAAACAGTGCATAAATGTGGATATAAATGTACAAAAAAAAAAAAAAAAAAAAAAAAAAAGAGCATTAGATTTAAATTTTGTAATTCAGATTCCTTATATGCTTCTTTTTTTTTTTTTTTTTTTTTTTTTTTTTTTTTTTTTTTTTAATCTTTAACTAGTAACATAATTATTGCATGTTTCGTTAGATAAGTTTCGACTGAATTGTTTAACATATACTACTCTTATGTTTCCAAAGTAATGGAAAATATCATGTTTTGTAATTAATAGTTACTATTCATTTTAATAACACCATAAAATTCAAACCGACTTAACTTTATAAAATAATTCATATCTACACTTTTATGCATAAATTTAAAATATATTAATAGTGACAGAATGGATTTATCTTTTTAATCAAAGCTATCGTATTGCTTTTGCAAATTCTCGTATTTAAATAACTGAAGCAAAATTTCTTTCTTAAATTCTTTCTTTCTTGAAAGAGAAATTGAACTTTTGGAACATTTTTTTTTTCGGATTAAACTACTGATTTTCGCCTTTTTGGAATTTTAATTACATATTCTTAACATGAATTATTTAAAGCTACAACATTTTTGTGGTTTCTTATTACATCTTTACGTAATACAAGCAAGAATTTTAAAAAGTACGCGAAGCTCTTTTATTTACCCAAGGGAGTTCAAGTTGAAATGAGAAAGTTTAAATTCTAACAATGCTAGAGAGAATAAAATTTAACATTCTAGATATCTTTTAACCTTTCTTTTTTCTTTAGTATAAGATTTTCGGAATTTTTAAAATTTATACAAGTGGGATTTAAAAGTTATTAATAAAGGAAAAATTCAGATATTGTTCAAAATTGGAATATTTCGCAATAATTAATGAAGATCCAGTTTTAACATGTCTGGTACATTTCCATTGTGTTTTTTGAGAGAAAATAGACATTATTTCATTAAAACTTAATAAAAAAGTAAGAAACTTTTAAAACGTTTGGATTTTTAAACATATTTTACTTGAGATGCATATTGAAATACACACTATCTCCAAATACAACCCGAGAGTCTTTTGTTAATGTTCCATAGCATATGCAAAAATTTGAGTCAGGTTTAAGTACCTAGGAAATGTTCTGTTAAACCCTGGGTTTTAGACCCGTATTTTGGACAAACGCTAAGGTCTCAAACAGGTAAAGTTAAGGCTGCTGGTCACTCATTTTCCGAATTCACCTCCATAATGCCTATGGGTATTTGATGCATTTTTATATTTAAAATTTCTCCTCAGGAAATTAATATTTTTAACTTCTTTTTTTAAGTGTTCTCTTTTTAAAGGATGTTCTTTTTTTTCTTAGTTCTCAAAATATTTCTAAAATCTTTGCTTAGTTTAAATTTTATGTTTTAAAAACTGATAAAGCGGGAACAAAATTTTAGCACTTCATATAAAATTAAGCGTAGTTTTTAGAGATTGAAAACTAAGGGGGAAAAAATAGACTTTCTTACAGAAGAGTACACAGAAAAAAGAAGTTATAAATATTTTAATTTCCTGAGGAGATATTTTGAATATGCGAAAGTATCAAACTCCCATACACTTAACAATATGGAGGGGAATTAAGAAAATGAAAGACCAGTAGCTTTAACCTTCCGTATACCAGACAAAACACCCATTTACCTACGGCAACACCTAATTTTAATTCCAAACTTGCAAACGGCACCAGTAATATTTTAATATAATTTTGCTTTTACAATGAAAGCTTAAATTAAGGAATTCGTAATATCTAGACAAGTCCTTTATAAATTCCGGTGTCAATCGACAATTTCTCATTTTACCATTGACACCAGAAATATTGCTGTCGGGTCCAATGGACCCGTCTGGTAGACGGAAGGTTAAGGCTCCGCTGCACTGAAACTTCCTGATCGCAGAGTACCATGTTAACCAACTGGAAACCTTGAAGCGCAGTTATTCATTACATAATGTATTCATTAAAATAACATTTTTATTAACAGAAAGTAGGCGTTACATGCTGATGATATGAGTTTTTAAAAATTATCTCCGTGAATGTTTATATAAAATATCCCTATAACTTTGAAATTTCCATTTGATTAAATTTTATCATTTTCTTAACAATATTTAAAATTCTACATAGGCAATATTTAAAACACACATCATCGGCACCGGACGGTTTCAGTGCAGTGGTTCTTTGTATTTATAACTTTACTATCTTTCTAGCTGCAAAAAATCTAATTTACTTCGAAGTGCATTCCCTAAAATCAGTGTTGAATGGAGTTTACCCACGATTGGCAAAAATCACACTTCTGTAGTTATGTATCCTCCGAAAAGACAGTTTATTGGACGAAAGAGAAGCACCGTTAAAATATTCTGCCCGCTTATTGGCGTTTTCCTTTTATATACCTACGTTGACGTCACATAAGTAAAATCCATTCAGACATCTTTTTCCGGGAGGGATTTCTGTGGCTCCAGGGGGAGGGGCATTATACAGTTCCTAAGATGTGGGGGAAATGTAATTTTTGATTATTGTAAACGAAAAGTCTCAAATCTTCCGATGGGGAGGGAGGATTTCATTTATTCAACACTGCCTGAAAATCCGGTTTATTAACAAACACCTAAGTTGTTTCTCCAGAAACTGGATTACGTAGCGAGTTTTGTAATCGTTCAATTACTTGCCAGTCTCTGTGTTATTAAAATAATTTACAGTTTCTGAAAATAATGTAGATATGTATTTGATAAATGGAAAAAATATATATGAACTGGTTACATACCTGTTACGTTATCGATAGCAAAATAGCCTTGCGGATCTCCACTTGCAATACTAAATCTTATTTTCTTTTCATCATTTAGATCCAAATCAAAAGCTTCTAGTTTCAGCACCGCCGTGCCCGGTGGAGCATTTTCGGGGATGCTGGGATAGTAGGCTGGCTGTGTCGTCAAGGGTACATTGTCATTATCATCCAGAACTTCGATATATACATCCAGCCGTCCAGACAGTGGAACTGCGCCTCTGTCGATAGCATGTACAGTGAGCCAGAAACGGCTGTTAGTTTCTCGATCGAGAACTTCATTTGTACGAATGTTCCCTAAAAAACGAAAAAAAGAAGAAAAAAAATCAATAAATGCATTACCAAAATTTAGTTTTGAATATTAAAATAGTTTTAATATATAAGTAACAGAATAAAATATCAATAAATCACATGGATTTAAAGATGATATACCATTAAAAAATTCAGTCAGAATAATAATATTTCAGCTATTTTATATCCGAAGCTCAAAAAACCCTAAATATCAACGTTAGAATTGGATTTTTAACGACATATTAATTCAAACATATTTTATTTTAATTTTATAATATTAATAATATGGAATAGGATTCTAATGATGATTTTAATAGTGAAATAGGAATGCATTTTTAATTTTAAATGTTTTATAATCTTTTGCTATTTTAATACAGTAAAGCACACTTTCCCAAGAAACTGAACTAATATCTAAAACCACTGCATACAAATTTAATGATGTGTAAATTAAGAAACATATATTATACCATTCACATAGGTGCCAACTTTCAACTAATCGTCCGTAATACCTGGATTAGTTTGATCCAGGCTAACGTCATTTCAAACCAGAAAATATATTTCATGAATCTTTCTTTATTTAATTTCAAGATTGCTAGTAGAACATACTTAATTTCATTTCTTGAAAAATTTTCTGGTTCGAATCTCATTAAACCAGGGTCAAATTAACGCAAGTATTATGGATAATCTATGTCAGGTTGGCACCTATGCATTCATTATCAGAATAAGTTAGATTTATCATACAATATTATTTACTACGTCTACAAAAAATTCGGATTTTTAACAAGCAAAATCACATTCAAAATAAATGCATAAAATACAAGCTACCGATTGTAATGAGGGTTATACGAATTCTCTTGCTGTTACCTGAACAGTAAGATTGAACCTAATGTATGCATTCAAACAAATTGAAGAATAAAATTGAATACATACAGCACATACTCAATTGTTGCGAAAAGACAGACTAATAAGCTTTGCAGATCGCAAAGAAAGAAGTCTATTAGCGTTTTAAGATGAATAAAATACCTAATTTGACAAATATGAAAGGATAACCACATTGTTATGGTTCTCGTCAGAGGATTGGGAAAAAACGCAATTTTCGTCACATGATCGCGAGAATAAAACGCATAATTCGCCAAAGGATGGCGACTTAGACGTCGAAAATTAGTCGCTAAGTCAAAAAATTTAGTCACCACGTGGCGATTGGAGATGGAGATCGTGAATCAGCACCTATAATATAGGTGTTATGCATTTATATAATTACGAACGCAGTTAAAAAAATTACAATGACTTAATCTTGGTTTAAAATCGTCAGTGAATGAAGAGGTACAAATGCATTTCTGCTTCAGACAAAGAATTAACATAGTGAATTTTTTTTTTTTTTTTTTTTTTTTTTTTTTTTTTTTTTTTAGTTTCTGGAAGCAAAAGCTTCATTGGGCGTAATTCAGAATTACGATTCTCTTTCCCAGCGAAAGAAAGAACAAGTCAAATAACTGTTATATGAAGAATTTTTTCCCTAACCAGAATGTTTTTTATTATTCTTAAGCAATTAAATCTTGAATCACGTATGTAAAGTATTACAAAACATAACGACAACTTAATCATACGCCAACAAATGTTTGGAATTTAAATTTTATTTGTAAGCAAAATAAAATGTGTAGTAGCATGTAAATTAACTCAGTCTCTTATATTCAGTTAAAAGAATGAGCGGTTAAAAAGGGGAAAAAAATCTGGAAAAGGATAAAAGGTAATTTGAAATGATGTTCCAAATGAAAATCCACTGTTTTATTTAAAGAAAATTTGTTAGTTTGCTGTTCCGATTATTTGATATGCATTCTAAATAGCTAAAAAAAAGATTTTAATGATCATTGTTAGCGAGAAACTTTTCAGAAATTTAAAACTTTTCTAGAGCAGAATTCATTAAGAAGGGATTTTACTAAGCATATTGTATTGTTTTAGAATATAATGAACTATATTTACATAAGGTTATTTAAGAAAGAAATTTTCTGCAAAAGTCCCATGAAAGCCCTTGCAAAAAAATTATTGATAGTTAATTGTTAAGCATAAAATTATTCGTAAAACACATTTTTTACTAGATACCTATATTTAAGCAAGTTTATTTAATAAAGAAACCGTCTACAAAACTTTCACGTGCTAGACGTAAAGTTTTTGCAAATATTTTACTGACTGTTAATTGTTAAATGTTAATCCTGACCAAAAAGCAGTTATTGGCATAAGGTAGGGATATTCAATCTTTATACCTGAAAGTCATTTATCACCAGAATTTGAGAATAATAATCTTGTCAATAAATAAGGCAAACTGTTCCGTTCTAAAATTGTTGTAGTCAAGGGGCCCACAGATTGAAGATCCCTACAATAAGCAATTCTTATTCTAGGGTCGAATTCTAAATATTGTTATTCATTTCATTATTGAAGAAAGATATTGGTTTTCACAGCAACCGTGCTAAACTAAACTTCATTCGTAATAAAATTTCATATTTAATGCATATTTCACATTTAAAAAAAAAATCTAACACTTTTCAAAAATCTTTAAACCTGACTTATAATTACATATGGGAATTTAATATTCAACGAATAATAATTTAGAACAGGTAAAAAATATTAATTTTCTAAAAACTTACAACTGTATCTTTAGTAAAAATCAATTATAACTGCAGTATATTGTTTTCTAGACACTACTAATGACAACTAATCCGGATAAAAGATGTTTTATTAAAAATGACTGGGTTGAAAAATAGTTTTTTAGATATAACAAATATATTTTATAAATGGAATTTATTAAAAAATATAATATAAATAAAAGGAAAGCATAATACCTAAATAACATTGTGACAAGAGGATTTTGTAACAATTAACCTCTTCGCGACGAGCATCTTTTGCAGAATTTTTAATCTATTAGCACCAAATTTTCAAAATAAAAATATTTGATTAATTGAATCGTGAAAATGTCCTGATTGAAAAAGACAAAACTTACAATAAAAAGTAACTGGTGGGAATAATCAAGGATTTTGAGTACCTTATGCGGCACATACACGTGTCGCTCAACGATCGAGTCATGAAAGAGCTTGACAAATTACATCAAAGTATCTATTTGCATTCTTAACATCAACATAAAAAGATACCAAGAACATCAAAATAAAGCAGAATTACATTTTCTAATCTAATAAGTTCATTATAAAATAATTTAGAGCCAATAACATTACATTGGATTTTCAGAAACCTTACCATTAATAAGAATCAGCTATGTGAAATATCAGTTTTCGGACACTATCGATGACAATAATTAATCAAGATTATAAACGTACCATTTAATATTATTTAAAAATAACTTAATTGTAAAATACTATTTCGAAAATTACAAATAATTGCTTTATTTTTCAAAGGAAATTTTTTGAAAAGGTCATTAAAAAACAAACAAAAAATAACAAAACATCAAAGAAACATTGTAACAAAAAGGGTTTTGACACTTAAATGATTAACTAATAAAAGAGCTTGACAAACTACATCGCAACATTTATTTGTATTCCCAGCATCAACATAAAAACACACGCAAGAACAAGGAAAATAAAGCATATAGATTTTGGCTAACACGCAAGCGAATCAAAAAAGTCATAAAAGAATAAAAATGACGCTTACATTCTGGCAGACGATCAATAATTCTTTTACTTGAGCTTTCTAACACATTTTTAATTTATAAGAACGTGATAGACGTAAAACTATTAGAATCAATTTCTTACAGACACAATCTCTACAACAAATAAAAATTGCGAGCTTCGAAAATAAATCCATGTATAGAATCGTAAAAACACTTCAAAATCAGAAGCAAAAATAACAAATTCACATTTTAAAATTTATAAGATTTCCCCTGAAACAACTAAACGCAACCACAAAACAAAATGAAATCAGAACAAATCAAATGTCGGACATGGACAGGAAAAGTTTAAAAGAAGGGGGGAAGGGGGAAGAGTAGTTTTAAAGTACTTTTTTTTCTTTCATTTCGTAAGAGTAAATATCCTACAAGATTTTGTTCACGGTCGTATACACTGTTCTTTTCCACTGTATTGGAAAAACGGCGACATAAAATTATCGATATTCCATCCACTATCCACTTTTAGAAAAGCGGAAAGACAAAAATGTCAATTTTTGAGATACATCATTCGTAAATATCGACAGGAGCGTTAAAGGGGGGAGGGGGGGGAAAGGAGACATCAATAATGAAAGCAAAAATGTAACATCCCCCTCTCATACCATTTTATTCTTTCTAAATGAGCTCAGCCAAAATCATTTTTAAAAGCTACAATAGCCGATTACGCCTTTATGAGTTTTAACTTTCACAAAGGGGTCACAACATGCCGAGCATAAGAATTCTCGACAAAAGGACAAATTCATGGATGCATCGATTTTTTTTTCTTCTCCCGCCTAGATACTTTACAAAAGAAGAGGAAGTCAATGTTTTGAGATGTTTTAAAAATCTTAAAAAATGCATTTCTGTATCAAGCATTTCTATCTTTAAAACAACTTTTGAAGATATTAGATTTTTACAATTCTTTATTAAGGAAGCGGCAAGAAAATGCGGTCCATTGATTAAGGTATGAAGACTTCAGCGCTGATTTTTTGAAGTTTCTCTTTTGAAAAAAAAGAAAAAAAAAAGCAGGGAAAGATTTTTTTAAAAGACAGTTAATAACATAGTTAACAATAAATAATTAAGATACAACCGTATACTAATTTTATCAATTGATAGAAAAGACTGCGATACCTAAGGTTTTTTATATATAATCATTTAAAGGAGCACATGGCTGTTAACCACTTCTCTTACTTCCCCGTTTCCCCGAAAAAAAAAAAAAAAAAAAAAAACACATTTTTCGCAATCATATCAACAAAAGAAATTATAAGCAAACAATTTATTTGAAAGCAAACGTTTCAACAACGAACTTTCATCAAGTGGAAAATAAAATCAAGCATTTCAATAATTGATTCATTTTATCCCAAATTACACAAATTTCAAAACTCTCAAACCCACAACGCAATCTGAAAAAAAAAAAAGAAAGAAAAAATCAATTTTTAAAAGCAAGAATTTTACTTGTCCATTGAAGTGAACCCAGAGGGAATCAAATATCACACAGAGAAACCCTTAAATTACTATCACATGACCTTCGCATACAGAAGGCATCAAAATTATATTTTGGAAAAACATGAAAAAAATTCATATATTTTTTAGAAAACATGCCAGAAGTAAATTGATTCACTTCATTTTCATTACCGAAAATGCCACAGTGAAGCCTAATAAAATTTATCATTTTAATAAAAATTAGACAGTATTTACGGACAGAGAGACAGATGGACAGACAAATCAAATTCATAAACACTTTTTAATTATGTTGAGAAATGTTAAAAAACAAATAAACAAACAACCCCCCCCCCCCCTTAAAAAATGATGATTTTCCAAGTAGAGAAAATGACATTTAAAAAATTAATCCTGTTTTTGCTTTTGCAAATAAAAAAGTCCCGAGGGGTTCTTTGAAAGATAGCTTATACATTTTTAAAAAGGAAAAAGCAAACAATTTATCTGAAAAGCAAACATGTTGACGAGCTTTCATCAATTGGAAAATAAAATCATACATTTCAATAGCTGATTTCTTTTACCCCAAATTACACAAATTTCAAAATTTTCAACACCACAACACAATCTGAAAAATAACGGATGGTTTTTAAAAGCAAAATTTTTACTCTCCAATTCAAGTGAACCTCGAGGGAATCAAGCATCACAACCTATTATACAAAAATCACAAAATTACTATCACATGAACTTTATTCTGAAAGGCATCAAAAATATATTTTGGAAAAACATAAAGAATAAATAAATATATTTTTTAGAAAACATGCCAGAAGTAAATTTCTTTTTCGAGTATGGGAGAGGCAAAGCGATTTCAATTTATTTGAATCAAAACTATTTTCAGAAATATGAAAAGTAAAAAGAGGGGGGGGGGGGTACTAGAGAAAAACACATTAATCTTTTGAATAAAACATATATAAATGAAACATAAATATTCCATCAATTTTCAAATATATTCATGTTCACTATTTCGTTATTTTTCATAAAGCAAAAGGAAGTTTTTGGAAGCTGAATCTGACAATTCTTTTGAATTTTATCAGATGGATTACGAGAGCGTAAGCTATTTTACTTTTATTTAATTCTTTTATATTGTATTTTTATTTAAACATTGAAAAATTTCACACACTAATTATAACAATAATGGATATCGTTTTTGTTAACAAGGTCAGAAATTGGGCAATAACAAAGATAATAATGATTACGACATTTATTATTCGAAATTAGAAAAAATTATATTTCCGCTAAATTAATTCTTTTCATATATTATTCTTATTTTTTTTTCTCTTATTTTTTTTTAAATTAGGTTTTCTTTTAAGAAATAAAAGTAAAATTCAACTAAAAATATTGTTTAAGAAATATTTTTTATTACATTGTTCTTTAATCCTTTATCTACCGACGGTTCTTATAAATACCATTAAAATAACGTATTATAAAATTCTTTTAATATGTCAGTTAGTTGTAATACTGTTTATAATATAATATATATATATATATATATATATATATAAATACTTTTATAAATACATCCAAAGTTATTCAGATAATATCAATAAATAAACCAATGAAGTGAAATTGAAGGCAAATTACCAAATTATTAAAAAATATATGGGTAAATGGACATTATATAACCAGAGTAATTCATATATTACCATACAATAAACCAATGAAACCAGTATTTTTACAGTCATCTTATTGAAAACAGTTGAAGTTTGAAGTGAAATAGAAGGCAGATTACCTAATTAATGAAAGGTAAATGGATAAAAGGACAGTAGAAGGCTTTTTTATTAAACTACTCATCAGGTGTGCATAGTTTAACAAAAAAAAAACAAAAACATCCAACCAGTTTCTGTTATGAGTCAAGCTAAAAGCTAAGAATTCGACTCACAATGCACCCGACTAGCTGGAAGTTATTTACTATATATATATATATTTTAAAGGATATATATATATACATTTTTTTTTTTTTTTTGCTTTTGCATCTTTTCAGCTTTCTTGGCGCTGAGGGAGGGGGATGGGAATTTTTCAATGCGGAAATATTTCTATATTTATATTGTAAGAACATCATATGTGTACATTTTATAATTCTACAAAATACTAAGAATATAATTAAAAATAAAAGATTTGAGTGGGGTTATAAAAAATGCATAAAATCCCTGTAAATTCAAATTTAATTAATCCTTCTAAATCCTTCAATTCATTTAAAATCCTTCAAATATTTATTAAATGATTATGTAACTCTTTTAATTTAATTTAAACAATTTGCGTAAAATGCTTTAGAATTTATGAGTATTTATTAAATGATTGTGTAAATCTTTTAATTTAGTTTAAACAATTTGCGTAAAATTTTCATGAATTCATAATGCGGTAGATAAAAGGTTAATTATGTTCCTAGATTTTTTTTCTAGCTGCTTTTTATTAGCAGGGAATTCAGTAATATTGGATTGATACTGTTTTGTAACAATTTTTAATGCAGTGAAACCCCGACCTATCGTCTCCGCATCCATCGTATTCCCGCATTGATCGTTTTCTTTCTACGTTTCCTGCACAATTTATACTGTCACCTTAATGTGCATCGTTGTTCCATCGAATTCTAAATTCAATTTTTTTTGGCAACTTTATTATTTATTATTTTTTTTTTTTCTGATAATGTCATCCAGCCCTTGCTTTTGGATACCGGTACAAATTCACCTTCTCTTTTATTTATTATAATGTAAAAGCTTACTTTATGCGTTGTTTTATATTTTGTTTTTAATTTATATTTCTATCTGTATTAACCGTATTATCCTGACGGCCTTTCCCTTTTCCCCGAGTGTTAGCTTGATATGTCAACCACTGACTTTGCAAGAACTTTGTTAAACAAAGTTCACTCTTGCTAATCCATCTATACATTCCTGAATCGATTCATCGAATCCGAAAAGAAGTAAATGCAAGCATCGCGATTTGCGTAGGAATTCAAGAACTCTGCATTGGACATTGGTCAAATAATGTTAAAAACCCCCGCAAGCATCGTTCTAAAAAAAAAAAAAATAAAAATAAAAATCCCGCATTTATTTAAGGCCGAGATAGCCCTGATTCATCGTTGTAAAATTTTTTCTCTTCACGGAAATGGAATTGAAAGTCATCTGAATCTATTATGATATATAAACTGGAATTACTTTTTTATATCCTAAAATAACTCATTTGTGCTGTTAGTATTGATGATGGCGACAATAATGCAGATGAAGAGTGGTTGTATATAGCTTAGGATGCGACTAGGTTTCCACTGATCAAGATGCTGTGACACGTGGTGTCCCAAACATAAAAGAAATGTGTGATAATGCAAAAAATTAAAATAATGCCGAAGAAGCAGAAAGTAACGTTCATGCCGATGAAGCTGAGCCACCAGTGCCAAGTTTGTCTGATGCAGTTATGGCATTTGAAACTGTATGGACTTTTATGTATGCATATGATATTCCAGAAAATGACCTTGAAAATGCTATATATTTTTATAATTTATTATTTAATTAAGAAAAATGAACGAAAACCAAACAAAGTTACTGATTTTTAAAAATAAATATCAATTTTCTTAACTTCGATTTCTTCTTTTACAGTTGTGAGCAATAAATTAATATTTATAAGTATACTGTATGCATTGCATGCATTAGTAATGTTTTCAAGTTTTCAATGTGTTTTTGATGTTTTCAAGTAAATCCACATTCTTTGTTTTTTTTTCCCCGCACCCCTTCGAAAACGATGAATCGAGGTACTACTATAACTGATTTCGGTTTTATTAAGTGATTTAATAGACATTTTATTTGCAAAACTGCATAATAAAACTTGCAAAATTTTACTTTTATTTATTTATTTATTTTTTTTTACTTAAATATTGAAATAATTCACACATTAATTATAACAATAATGGATATCGTTTTTGTTATTAAGGACAGAATTTGTGCAATAACATTATATTTGTGCAATAACAGCAATCAATGTTAATCATAACGACATTGATTACTAGAAATTAAAAAAATATACTTCCGCTAAATTAATTCTCTTATATATTTTTCTTATGTTTTTTATTTTACTCTTATTTTTTAAAAAAGGGTTTTCTTTTTAAGAAGCAAAAGTAAAATCTAACTAAGAATATTGTTTAAGAAATATTTTTAATTGCATTGTTCTTTCATACAGTTTCTAGATTTTTTAAAAAAACTGCTTTTTATTAGCGAGTGAGTTCAGCAATAATAGATTGATGCTATTTTCTAAAGATTTCTAATAACTGGTTTCAGTTTTATTTTGACATTTTACTTGCAAAAATTGCACTATAAAACTTGCATTAAATATGGGAAAATTGCTTCAATTCAAATCTCTATCCAATGGATGTAAAGTTGAAACATTTTGAATATATTAGATTAACTTTTAACACAATTATTCAATCGATAAATAAATCATAGCAGTTGTAAATTTTTTAAGTGGGTGAAACAGTCTAGGCTAGGATATCATCCACTTGGAAAATTTACGACTGCTATAATTTATTTATCGATTGAATAATCGTGTTAAAAAGTAAGCTAATGAAATTTCGCATGCAGCGTTTACTGCAGTTCCAAAAGTAACCTTCGATTTATTCTGTCGAGCTGATTTAGATATCAGACTAGATACTATAATCGTTTAAGGTTTGATTGTTTGTTATTTGTGATGGCTGATTATCTGTACGAGTGATATAGGCCCTAGGAAAAATGCCCTCGGTGGAGGTATTTCTAAGGGAATCTAACAGATATTTATGTAAGGTTACCCAAGGTTCGAAGAAAATCATGGGAAACCCGAACGAGTAAGCTGACAGGCGTGATTGGGTTCGAACCCAGCACCTCCCGTTTATCAGCTTCGAGGGCACAATCTTTCAGCCATTAGTGAAGCCAATCGTTAAAGGTTACTTTGGTGAATTAATTCTCCCGATTCTTCCGAGATGGCTCAATTTTTAGGATATTGGAGATTTTCAGTCAAGACATCTCTGGTTCGAATCCTAGCCCAGACTTTTTTTCGCCTTCTTGGAAATTCACATTTTTTGTGATTTATTTACCGATTGAATATTGAATGCGATTAAAAATCAATCTAATACAATTATGCATGAAGAATTTAGTGCAACTCCAAAAATAATCCTCGATTTATTTTGTTGAATTGATTGAAATATTAAACCATGTACTGTGATCACATAGGAGCCAACATTGGTCCCAAAGCTGGGTCTGCCACAAGGGCAGTTGTTTAAGGGGGATGGGGGGGGGGGGGTTCTCATTCTGTTTCCACCCTCAGAAATTTTCAAAAGTCAAAATTAACGGAAAACTTGCATTCATGATCACAATACATATATATGTGACGGTCAACTGATTTGATTGTCGCAAATAATAATAATAAAGGACAGTGGCTCGGATTTTAAGTGATATTTTAAATACATTTTCAGGCATGCGTTTGCGAAAAAATAAAAAAGAGGAAAAGCACGTAAAATGGGAAAATGAGAAATTACTTAAAACAGCTTGTGTTTAAACATGTGTTATATTAAATAACATTATTTTATTAAAAAAAAAAATTATACTTTTCAAATGCTGTTTTATTTCAAGGGGGGGGGGGAATCAATAATTTATGCAAATACTATAAGTAATTTTAAACTGAAAGTTTCTATTTTAAATCCATAATTCTGATTCAATGTTTTACACACAGCAATCTTTGCTAGTAGCCCAATTCATATGCCCAGCAGCAGAATTTTTTTTCTGCACTCAGCAACACTAGTAAAAAATTAAAACAGTCTGCAGACCAATCTCTCGTATTACATTATATGCACTCAACCCCCCCCCCCCTCCCAAGTATTTGTGATAGATATAAAAGGAAAGTACTTTTAAAGATAAGTTGCCTTTTTTTCTCAAATTTTTAACACTTCATGCATTGTCCGAAAGGGAGGGGGCTTCTCTTATAAAAAATCTGCAGGTTTTTCGCAATCTTTTGACGAAATTTACTTTTTTCGCACTTTTTTGACGAAATTTGATCTTTTTCCGATCTTTAGATGAAAACTGCCGATTT
This sequence comes from Maratus speculifer, assembly GCA_964019185.1. NCBI lineage: Eukaryota > Metazoa > Arthropoda > Arachnida > Araneae > Salticidae > Maratus > Maratus speculifer. The sequence goes on along the minus strand of OZ025290.1, from coordinate 71,351,576 downwards.
TTCGCGATCTTTTGACGAAAACTGCCGTTTTGTCGCGATTTTTGACGAAAATTGCCGTTTTGTCACGATCTCTTGAAGAAATTTGTCGTTTTTTCGCAATTTTTTAAAGAAATTTGCTGGGTTTTTGTGACTTTTATAACGAAAACTGTCGTTTTTTCGCGATTTTTTGCAAGAAATTCGTCATTGCTTCGTGATCTTTTGACAAAAACGGCCATCTTTTCACGATTTTTTGAAGAAATTTGCCGTTTTTTCACGATTTTTTGAAGAAACTTGCCGTTTTTTCACGATTTTTTGAAGAAATTTGCCGTTTTCTCGCAATTTTTTTGAGGAAATTTGCCGTTATTTCGCAATTTTTTTGAGGAAATTTGCCGTTATTTCGCAATTTTTTTGAGGAAATTTGCCGTTATTTCGCAATTTTTTTGAGGAAATTTGCCGGTTTTTCTTTTTTGCAATTTTTTGAGGAAATTTGGCTTTTTTGTGATTTTTTAACAGCAACTGCCCCTGATTCTGCATCTGAGTTTACATGTTCATATCCTTTACTCAAAACATCAGTTAACAAATATGGCAAGATAATCACGTATTTTTCTCGCGATCTTTTGCCAAAATTTGCATTTTCTCGCGATTTTTCGCCGAAATATGCATTTTAATCGCAATTTTTCCCCATAATTAGCAATTTTTTCGGGATCTTTTGCCGAAATTAGCTAAAGATTGATTCTTCCCGCGATCTTTAGCCGAAATTCACGTTTTTCCGCGATGTTAAACTCAAATTAGCATTTTCCCACTATTCTTTGAGTTTATTTTTTCTCTGCTATCTTTGAACGAAATTTGAATTTTTTCCACGATTCTTTGCGTTTTTCTGCTATTTTTTGATGAAATTCGCGTCTTTTTCCTTGATTGTTTGCTAAAATTCGAATTTTTCCACGATCTTTTGCCGAAATTGGCTTTTCTCGCGAACTTTAGGTGAAATTTGCGTTTTTATCGCGATCTTTTTCCGAAATTTGCGTTAATTCCGATTTTCTCCAAGATTCTTTGACAGAAAAACTGCTTTTTCTCTGCTGTTCTTGAACAAAATTAGAGTTTTTTCAGCTATTCTTTCCGTTTTGTCTGCAATTTTTTCGCGTTTTTTTGCCAAAATTCGCATTTTTTTAGATTTTTTGCCAAAGTTCGCGTTTTTTCCGTGATCTTTTGACGAAATGTGCGTTTTTTTCACGATCTTTTGTCAAAATTTGCATTTCCCATCGCCATCTTTTACCGAAATTCGCGTTTTCCCTGCCATCTTTTGCCGAAATTCGCGTTTTTCCCACGATTCTTTGACAGAATTTGCTTTTTCCCGGCTATCTTTCAACGAAATTAAGAGTTTTTTCTGCGATTATTTGCATTTTCTTCACTATTGTTTGACGAAATTCGCGTCTTTAGTCAAAATTCGCAATTTTTCAACAGAAGTTGCGTTTTCTCTGCGATTTTTTTTAAAGTAATTTTTCTTGCCTTTATTTGTAAAATTTGTTTTTTTTTTTTTTGCTATTTTTTGCGAAAATCCATCTATTTTTCTCAATTCTTTGACAGAATTCTTTTGACACATTTCCCTCCACTATCTTAGAACGAAATTTGCATTTTTTCTGTGATACTCTGATAGAATGCGCGTTTTTCACGCTATTTTTTGACGAAATTTTTCGCAATCTTTTAAAGATTTTCATGTTTTTTCCACTATCCTTATTTCACAAAATTGACGTTTATTCGCGATTCTTTGATGAAACTGGCGTTTTTTCATGATCTTTCGACGAAATTGACACCCCCCCCCCCCTCTATTCTTTGATTCCCGTTTATTACGCGATCTTTTGACAAAATGTGAGTTTTTTTCGCGATTTTATCAACAAATTTTTGGATTGATGACCGATTTTTTAAAATTCCGGAACAAAACACTTCCGTGAGAAACGGCAAAAAATCGGAAAGTGGTAAAAACTCGGAAAATCGCGAATGCTATGCCTGCATTTTGTAGGGTCTGCCAAGATATTGCAAGGTCTGCAGATATTTTTCAGGGTCTGCGCGGCAGACCCGCAGACCCGGAAGTCGGCGCCACTGCTGTGATCGTTAAAGGTTAGTAGGGTGACTTAGTTCACCCGATTCTTCCGGGATGGCTGTGTTGGTAGAGCATTGGAGGCATATGTCAAGATATCCCAGGTTCGAATCGAATCAGGTTCTTGGTTAAAGGTTAAGGTATCATTTGATTATACCGTCGACCAAAAAACCATGAAGATAGATATAGTAGTCTATTATTCTATCTTCATGCAAAAAACTATCGCCAAACTATAAGATTAAATGCCAAAAATGAAAGATTGTGAATGTAAATTCACTTGAGATTAAACACGTTATATTTGTTTGTTACGTCATCAAGTGCTTTTTAATTTGACATTTCATTTGTATTTTAATTAATGTTATACTATTTTATGTGTTCCTTCGTTATTAAAAAAAAAAAATGTCAATTTGTATAATTTGGCGAAATTGGATGGTGGAATAATTAAGTAGTTTCAAGGTTATTTGGGTAAATTAGTCTTCCAGATTCGTCCGGGATGACTCAGTTGGGAGAGCATTGGCGGCTTCAGCCAAGGTATGTCTGGTTCGAATCCAGAGTCGGACTTTTTTCATCCACTAGGAAAATTTGCTACTGCTATTTTGAATGTAGTTAATTATCAGAGTCTGAGTTTAAAATACTTTCAAATATTAAAAAACTACTTTTAACATTCCAAACACATGCATCAGGAGACGTTAAAAAGTGAAAAATCAAATAGAAAAAAAAAAAAAATAAGTACAATAAGAATACAAAGTTTAATGTATATAACCCATAACCATCAATTTATAAAGAGAAATTTCAAAATAAAAGAATTGAAAGCGATAATCATTAATTAATTAATTTAAAAAATCTAATTAAGAATGAAATATCGTTAAAGTAGCGTCAGTTTTGGATACGTGACCCATATTTGATCTGGCAATTTCTTCGTTTACAGCGCAATGAAAGCGATCAAAATTAAGAGAAAGTAAAAGCAATTTACAGTTTAATGCGGAAATAATTCAGTGAATTTTTTTACAACGATCAATGAACTTCCTGGAAATTCAAAAGAGAAGGCTCGAAAAAAAAATATTATAGTTGCCATTTAATTCATATTACTTAATGCTATTTGCGAAAAAAAAGAAAAAAAAATCAAATTATTTAATTTAATCATGACATATTCTCTTTTTAAAAGTTGTTTAGAAAAATTAATATTGACATTTTATTTAGTAGGAAAGCATATGCGAATAGAAACCGGAGTATTAACATTTTTTTGGAAACATATTTATTACATTGCAAAGTAGTAATGCAGAATAAGCAATTTCTTTAACTGATATTTTGGCTTGGAATTTTGCTGATATGTTATACACGTACACAGCACTTTTTAGACGTTTAATCTTCATATAATATGAAAAATTTTGTTTTTAAAGTATGTAAGATATACTTTATTTAACGTTAATTTTCCGGACACGTTTTTTCAGATACATTCTGAAATTTTTCTTTCGTCATTTTTTTTTTTTTTTTTTTTTTTTTTTTTTTTAATCATGCGCGCACACACACAAATATATATATATATATATATATATATATTATTGACATTAAATTTATTGTATTATTTTTATTACTTGTAGATATTTTTTTACAGCATAGAGAATGTTTCTGGCTATAATCTGTAGTTTGTTGCATTCCAATATCTAAAATAACTTTGAGAAAACAAGGAGATTCAATTCATTATTCATTTTTTCGATTAGTTTTCAAATTTTCAATAACTCGAGGAATAATTGGTCAATTTTAAAGAAAATTAGGGAGATCGGAATCTCTAATTGAGATTTTTAAGCTATAATAATTACATTTGCTTGTGACTAATAACATTTTAATTAAAAAAACTAGATTGGTAATGTATATTCCTTAAAACAATCGAAACATGCTATGAAATACAAATGCAACACAACATATTGATGCTATAGAACTTGTTTAACCCTTTATATACCGACGGTACTTATATAAGTATACCATTAAAATTACTTATTATAAAAAAATTTTAATACGTCAATTAGTTGTAATACTGTTTAGAATGAGTTACATATATACATTACTTTATCTTGTTCCAAAAGCATTATTGGTTACACAAAACAAAAATAATTTTTAAAGGATGATTTCTTTTGCCTTTGTATCTTTTCAGCTTTCTTGGCGCTGAGGGATGAGGATGAAGGTTTTTCATTTCGGAAATATTTCTTTATTTATATAGTAAGAACAGAATATTTGTACATTTTATAATTCTACAAAATACTAAGAAAACAATTTAAAATAAAAGATTTGAGTGGGGTTATAAATATTGCACAAAATCCCTGTGCATTCAAATTTAACGAATCCTTCTAAATCCTTCTAAAATCCTTCAAAAATTTATTAAATTATTTTGTAAATCTTTTAATTTAGTTTATACAATTTACGTAAAATGCTTATTGAATCTAAAATTTTCATGAATTCATAATTCGGTAGATAAAGGGTTAAGATAAAATTTACCCATACAATAAATTGAAGAATTATTTTGTGAGATTTCCTATTTATTATTTCTTTTAAAGAACTGCATTCTTTGTATCTTAGAATTAATGAAAACAATTTCCCCATAAATCACTTGCATTAAAAATACTTGAATATCAGCTATCCTATAATTTGGGCGTTATTTAACGTGAAAGCTTCCGAGTGAGCTAATCAGGGTTTCAGATCGCGCGTAAAAAATATTCAAATAGATTTAAGGTAAAGGAACAAAAGAAAAATAATGCTTTAAAGAGTCTGAATTTTTATTAATTGTGAGCTATTTTATTTATAACATTCCTTTTGTTTAGTCAAAAGAAATATTCTAAAAATTCTTTTAAAATAAGACGCTCAATAATTTTTTTAGCCTGATACAACATACAGGGTGTCCCCAAAACATTATTGACATCTGTTTTATTCCTTAAACGTTGATGATAGACATATATTATAAGTTAAAAATTACATTAAAAAAATTACAGAATTTTCTGAAATCGATAAATATTTTCAGGGGATTAAATTTGAAGAAATACATAACTAATTAAAATTTTTATACGACCTTGCAAGAACGGTTTTCGTTTATTTTTGTCGTCCGATTATCTACACTAGGGATATAGGACCAGGAGAGGGGGGTGCCCTTCGTGGGGGTCTTTCTAAGGGAACCTAACCCGTATTTACGCAAGGTTCGAAGAAAACCACGAAAACTCCGAACAGTTAGGCCGACAGCCGCGATTGGGTTCGAACCCAGCACCTGCCGTCTACCAGTTGAGAGGTCAGAACCTCTCGGCCACTGGTGGGGCCTTTGCAAGAACGACTCTGCAAAACAATTTCTAATCTTTAAAATATGTCCCATACACTTTTAATTCCTTCGGGACGAGCATCTTTCAAAAAAAAATTTTTAAACTTTTATATTTTTTTTTTTTTTTTTTTTTTTTTTAAATAACAAACTTTTACCTAATTAAATCGTGAAAATACTCGGATTAAATAAGGCAAAATTTACTATGAAAATTTACAGGCAGGAATAATCAAGGTTTCTGAGTACCTTATGCGACACTTTTACCGGTCGCTCGTCCCCAAAGATTTAATCAGAATTTCAGTTTTTATCATAAAATGTTAGAGATGTGAAAATACACAAACCGTGACGTAAACTAATTTTTAATGCCTAGATATGAACTCGTAAATGTGAAAAATCAAGTCGGACAATCGCGCATTACGAGACGCACACAAATTACGAAAGCAGGGATGAAAGTGCACTTAAGCCATTTTGTAGCAGCTTTGGAGCAGCAAAAATCGAATTTTGGAGCAGTAAAATCTATTTTTGTAGCAGCAAAAATCCGATTTTGTAGCAGTAAATATCGGATTTTGTAGCAATAAAAGCTGTTTTAGGAGCAGATTGAAATATTCCAATGCTAATAAACTCTTGACAATTACAATAATTGCTATCTTGAAAAATATTTTTATATTTGAAAGAATAAATACTCAGATTAAATTTCTCCAAACATTTCAGACCTTTTGATGAAATTTGCGGCTTTTCGCGATCTTTTAACATAATTCACGCTTTTTCACAATCTTTTGACCCTGTTTGTTCTTTTTTAAACAGATTTGTGGGTTTTTTACGACCTTTTGACGAAATGTGCACATTTTCTGAGATCTTTTGATGAAATTTACAATCCTTTAGGTGATTTTTTTTTCACATGATCTTTAAAAAATTAAAGTTTTTTTTCACGATCTTTTGACTGTATTTTGTTCTTTTTATGACGAAGTTAGATATCCTTTGACAAAATTCGCAGGTTTTTTGTGATTTTTGGACGAAATACGCTTGTTTTTCAGAATCCTTTACAGAAATTTGCGTTTTTTTTCGCCATCTTTTACAGAAATGAACGTTTTTTCACGATCTCTTGACTGTGTTTTACAGAAATTAACGTTTTTCACTATCTTTTGACTATGTTTTATTCTTTTTTTTTATAATATTAACGATTCTTTAGCAAAACTCACATTTTTCTCGTGATCTTTTGATGAACTCGAGTGTTTTTCGTGATTTTTTGATAAAATTTGCGTATTTTTCGCGATCTATTGATGAAATTTGAGTGTTTTACCTATATATTGACGAAATTCAAGTACTCTTCGGGATTTTTCAATTTAAATTTACGTGTTTATCGCGATTTTTTGACAAAATTCGCGTGGGTTTTTTTGTGATCTTTTGACGAAATACGCTTGTTTTTCGGGATCTTTTAAAGAAATTTGAGTTTTTTTCGCTATCTTTTCCAGAAATTAATGTTTTGTTCACTTTTTTTTCATGATATAACGATTTTTTATCAAAACTCACGTTTTTCTCCCAAACTTTTGATGAAACACTGGTGATTCTGGGTGAAAATTTTTCTTTTGAATATCCACATCGCATTTTCGGAAATCGAGGGGGGGGGGGGGAATTTCGCGAGTTACCCCCTACCCCCGATCTTCAGACGAAATCTGCCTTTTTCCGCAATTTTCTGACGAAATCAGCGATTTATCTGCAATATTTTAGCAGAATCGGCGATTTATTGCAATCTTTCCCATGTTTTTTTATGAAATCGGCGTTTTTTCGACGATCTTTAAACAAAATTTGCATTTTTACGCGATTTTTTCTCAAAAACTGCGTTTTATCCCCACGATCTTTTGACGAAATCGGGGTTTTTTCCGTGATCTTTTCATAAAATCGGTGTTTTTTTTTTCAATGATCTTTTGACAAAATTTTTTAAGCGATCTTTTATTGAAAACGACCTTTTTTTTTGCGATTTTTTAACGAAATCGGTGCTTTTCCGCGGTCTTCATATGAAATCAGTGTTTTATCTGCGATGTTTGGTAAAATTGCCGTTTTTTCCGCAATCCGCACAGGAATTTCGCGTTTTTCCGTGCACAATGAATACCACGAGTTACCGTCCATCCCCCGATCTTCAGACGAAATTGACGTTTTCCCGCGATCTTCAGACGAAATCAGCATTTTATCTGCGATATTTGGTGAAATTGCCGTTCTTTCCGCGATTCGCAGAGGAAATTCGCGTTTTTCTTTTGACAAAGTTCGTTGACAAAAACATTGATGAAATCTTTATTTTTTCACGAAAAATTGACGAAATGTGCGCTTTTTTCGGCGATCAACTGAATTTTTAATTTTCGGACGAGAATCACTACTGCGATGAAATTCGAGTGTTTTAGGTGATTTTTCGATAAAATGTGTATGTTTTTCACGATCTATAAAAAAAATTTTCATGATCTATTAATGAAATTCGAGTGTTTTTCACGATCTATTGGTGAAATTTGAGTGACGAAATTAACGAACCTTTGACAAAATTCACGTTTTACTTTTTCGAGATCTTTTGACAAAATTCGCCTATGTTTTTTTAAATGCTTAGACAAAATTCGTGTGTTTTTTTGCCGAAATTCGAGCATTTTCCCCGAGATTTACAGTTTTTTCCTTTTGTGTTGAATTCAGGTGGTGGCCAGGGGAGGGGGGGACATCCCCTGGAGCAAGGAAATGCTCCCCCCCCGAAAATTTTGAGATTTTGGGTTTTCAATGGTCAGAAAGTGCAATTTTATGTGTATGTATTATGCCGTTCCCCCCCCCCCCCCCCCCGGAGCTACAGAAGTTTCTCCCGGAGAAAAGTGTCTGAATTCAATACTTTTTCCCTTTGACTGCATTTTGTTCATTTTTTAACATTTGTTCAATAGAAATTTTTTGAAAAAATACTTTTTTTTGGGGGGGGGGAGGGGGAATTGTTTGACAAACATGTAGCTGATCTTCGTACGCGCTCTCCGAACTCTGCGATCGGCTGCGATGAAAATGAATGTAGGTTGACTCGAGAAAAAACAACTTGCGCTCGTTTGCGGAGCCACGATAAAACTCCGCAAAACATCGCGTGTTTTTAGTGACCAAATTTGCATGTTTTTCGAAATTTTTCGGCGAAATTCGCACATTTTTCGAGATCTTTATCAATGTTTCTTTGTGTTTTGTTGAAATTAACAGCTTATAAAAAGTTATTTTTTGTTGTTTTCTGGATCGACGAAATCGCGCTAAACTTCATTTTGGCATTAAGTGCCTTTTGGCGCAGGTTTGGCGCAAAATTGAAAAAAATAGCTGTTTTGTAGCAGTTTGGCGCAGAAAAGCGGTTTCGGCGCAGTCTGGCGCAATTGGCGCAGGTCTTACATCCCTGCGAAAGAAAACGATGGATTGATACTCAAGCTTTAAACATTTACTTTTTTATAACGATTACTTGCTGGTTACCAACTTTGTTAAAACATATACCGGCGACTTTTTGTTATAAAATGTTGAAATTCTGCACTTGACCTTATTATTGTATGATGCACACTTTACTCACTGGGAGACTTTCTCTATGGGGGGGGGGGGGGTCCTGTAAAAATTTAAATTTGAATTTCTTCAAATTTAATCCTTCGAAGAATCTAACCGATTTCATAAATTCTAGATGCTACTTGGTTGCCTTGTCGACCATTTTATCCAAAGTGTACAAATTGCCAAACTATTTGCTAAATTATTCCAATGGAAAATTGTTGCCATTCTTAAATTAAGGTATTTAAATTTAAAAAAATGTCTGACGAATAGGGTTACTTTAACTATGACGTTCACTTATGACGTAAGAATGCATTAAATACAAAATTTTATTCATTCAGATGATTTCGGACAAAGGAATATTACGATTAGTTTACGTCTTTAAATGCAAAATTATTAAATTAACCATATTTTTAAAGACATTGGATTTGTGATTAAAATACAGTAAGTATTTTAAATGAAGTAATCGAATTAAGAGACACAATAAATATCAAAGATTATGGAAGATTGTAAGGAACTTAATGTTCTGTATTTAGTTAGACAACGTGCACGGATGTAACTGTAAAATAAAGGCAAATATTAGATATAGGCTTGATAAAGAAATATTTGAGATGCTATTTGAAACTAATTTGTTATAAATTTCCCCATTGAATATCATGGGGTTGTCTTTTATTTTATTTTTTTGTTTTTTGTATTATAGAAGGTATTTTTGTACAGAAAGTTTGTATTACATAAATAAAATTGTAAAACAGTTATAAAAATACCAATAAAACGTCGAATTAAAAATCTCTTGATGACGTAATAAACACACGCAACGTGTTCAATCTTAAACCTTGGTGATAGTTTTTAAATCGATTGATAATCAAGTAATACCAAATTCTGTACCCTTTTTTACGCAACTTTGTAATTTATAATATACGTCTATGATCAATACTTAAGGAAGAAAAGCCAAAGTCAGTGTTTTTGAAACACTCTGCTCTGTAAATAAATAATAATAATAAAAAAAAGTAAATTTACGGTATTTTACCGTGAATTATTCCAATAAATTTATGAAAAATGTTACTTTTACCACACAAACAGTCAACTTCCGTAAACTTTAATGCTTTACAGGCAAAGCTCGTTTATCTAAAGGAAAAGTCCATTTTTTAACATTAGAACCGCCGGCAATTTTTAATGAAGTTTTATAAAAAAAAATTTCACACCGGAATTTTTATTAGAACTATTTAATTTACTTAATTAACCTACTTTTGTGTTGTTTACTTTTAACATATCGTTTGGAGTTTTTTCTGGTTCGAATCGTCTATTATCAATTTGGCAGGGGTCAAAATGACCCCTAATGGCGGATTCTAGTGTTAATGGAAATTGCTTGGAATCTCTGCTGCAATAAAATTACTGCAGCAATTTTTTTACAGCGTGTATTTATAATAATGCAATAAATCCAATAACTATTTTCTAAAAACTTCTTTAAATTAAAAAAAAAAAAAATCTATTCTTTGCACTGAGCGGAAATTTAAAGAAAGCTATTTTCTCATAAATCACTTAGGTTAAAAATATTTACATGTTAACTATTGTATAATTTGGGACTTATTTAAGGATGTTTTGAACTACTCCGCCCAACAAGCACAAAACGTTTTGACACATTCACAAATTCATTTTTTAACAGAAAGAAATAAAATTGTAAGGCCTAACTATGGAAGCTGTTTGGAATCGAACGAAGTTTCCCATTTTGTGATAGTTAATTTAGCTACCCAGTTATGAGCTATTTTGATCACGTGATCCCACGATTGAATGGAATTGAATCCCGTGATTGATTTCCTTTTCCCCAACCGATTTTCTCCCCTTGATTGTTCTCGTCGGAAAATGCGCAAAAACGTCAACTTTGGCGGCTTGTTCTGAAATATCTATTGCGTTAACGAAAAAATTGAAAAATGAGTGCAATTCGACAGTTTAACAACACTACCTTCTAGTTTCATGCATTTCTGAATAAAAATAAATAAAAAATTATGTCACAAAGTTGTCATTTTCGATTAAAGAACATTCTTAAGGTGAGAATATAACAGTGATCTAATCAATGCTTCTGATCTCACAGCGATTACAATAAAAATAATAGATTAAAAATAACGGAATAATTGCAAGGTCCTGTTCAAGATGCAATGTTGCGAAAAATTTCCTGAAATAGAAAATCTCAGAATATTTGTTTACTTCATAAAAATCGATGGTTTTGATACTCCCCATTATAATATCAATTTATCTTTAAAAAAATGACGGAAAAAAATACCGTGAAAAAGAAAGCTAAAATAAAATTCCAACTATTAGAAGCTTCGATTTAGAACGGTAGTAAAATTATTGTGAAAAAAAAAAAAATAATAATTTTGACATGTTGCTATATCGCACTACTAGGTAAAATGTAAAACTCCTAAGACCCCTTAAGGAATAAAGGCCAAAGTAAGTGTTTTCGGAACAACCTGTATATATATAGTCATGCAGTAAATTCAAGAACTATGATATGAAAACTTTTTTAAATTTTAAAGAAATCCTTTCTTTGTAGATAACGGAAACTTAAGCAATTTTCTCATAAATCGCTTATGTTAAATATACTTACATATCAATAATCGTATAATTTTGGACTTATTTAAAGTGAAAATATAACAGTGAGCTGATCAATGCTTCAGTCACACAGCGATTAGAATAAAACTAATAGATTGAAAATAACGGAATAAATGCAAGATCCTGCTTAAAATGTAATGTTGCGAAAAATTTCCTGAAATGGAAAATCTCAGTACATTTGTTTACTTCATAAAAACCGATAATTTTGATAATCCCCATTATACGTATTTTTTTTTTTTTTTTTTTTTTCTAAATGGAGGAAAAAACACACAGAAGAAATTAGAAAGATAAAAAAAAACAGCCATTAAATGCTTCGATATAGAACGGTAATAAAAATATCGATAAATAAAAAATAACTGTGACAAGTTGCTAAATTGCACTACCAGATAAAATGCAAGACTCCTTAAGAAACAAAAGCCAAAGTCAGTGTTTTTGGGACACCCTGTATATAATCATGCAATAAATCAAAAATATTTCAAGAAAACTTCTTTAAATTTCCAACAAATCCATTCTTTGCACATAATGAAAACTTAACGAAAGCTATTTTCTCATAAATCACTTAGATTAAAAATACTTACATATCAACTATCATATAATTTGGGACTTATTTAAAGTGATAATATAACAGTGAGCTAATTAATGCTTCAGATCGCACTGCGATTAGAATAAAAATAACCGATTAAAAGTAATGGAATAAATGCAAGATCGTGCTTGAAACGCAATGTTGCGAAAAATTTCCTGAAATAGAAAATCTCGAAACATTTGTTTGCTTCATAAAAAAATCGATAATTTTGATACTCCCCATTATATATCAATTTATTTTTAAAAAAATGAAGAAAAAAATTACAGAGAAAAAGTTACAAAGATAAAAAAAAAAAAAAAAAAAAATCCCAGCCATTAGATGCTTCGATTTAGAACGGTAGCAGTTTTCTTTTATTCTTCATATAAAACTTTTGAAAATATATGGTCTCCCAGACAATTAATGGATTACTTTTTCCTTTATTTTATTACTGCTTTATTTTATTTTTGTTATAATCATAGAATTCTGAACAAGAGTAAAAAGGAAGTTTTTCATTTATTTCAAGGGGGAAAAAATATAGATTCTTTCTTTAATATATAGTAGAAATTTAACAAATGAAAAATGTATTTTTATTTAGAGATAAGAAAAATACATTAATAATTCTTTATGGTATTATTTAAGAAAGCCGCATCTTATAAATTTATTTTCAGATTTCATTTAGAAGGAAGACTATTTCACATAAAGTAAATACAGATAGGAAAACGTAAAGAAAATTAAAAGAAATAGATAATGTATGTAGTAAAATGCCATTTAGAATAGAAAGACTCAATTCTGTTGTAATAAATGAAGAAAATATGTTTCTGAATAACACATAGCACTTAAAAAATACATAAATATATATTCAATCCCATAGCATGTGTTATCACCAATTTGCAATTTGTGATGTAAAATTAAAACATATCATAATTTAATGCTGATTTCTTTATTAATTAAGTAATAATAATTATTTTGCATAAAAGATGAGGTAGTCAGGAGATTCAATACATAATTAATGTTTAAGGGTGTTTTCAACTGCTCCGCTCAACAAGCGCAAAACGTTTTGACACATTTACAAATTCATTTTTTAACGAAAAGATATAAAATTGGAAGGACTGACTATGGAAGCGATTTCGAATCGAACTTAGTTTTCAATTTTATGATCATTCAATTACCTGTCCAATTCTAAGCTATTTCGATCACCTGATCACCAGTTTTTCTCCTGCTTTTCGACCGGTTTTTCTGCTTTCGCCAGAAAATGTGTTTAAAAACAACTTTGAAGGCTTGTTATGAAAGATGTATTGCGTTTTTTAAAAATCAGAAAAATGAGTGCAACTAGACAGTTTGTGAATAACAACATCTGCTATTTTCATGCATTTCCAAACAAAAATAAACTAAAGCATATATCACAAAGTTTCCCTTTTTGATTTAAGAACACCCTTAATTACAACACATCAACAAACTAGTTCATCTTACACCTAGATGATCACATTCTAACCAATATCCTGTTTACACAGATAAATCATTTTCATGAATTTGGAAGAATAATGTGTAATACAGCTCTACACATTTTTATGGAAACACAAACATAAAATTGCTATGATATATAATGGAAAAAGTATAATTTATTCATATGCAATTAATTATAAATATTTGATCTTATTATACAGTAATCATACAGTGCTGGTCAGAATTATAAGAACAATTGAAAATTGCACAGAATTTTTTTTTTTTATGAACGAAATAAAGTGAAATTTATACATAAAATACTTTTTTATGCTAGATATCATTGTAAAATTCAAAACATTGAAAAATGCAAAATACGAATGTTTTGCGATAATTAACAAAACATATCATTGATCAAAAATTGGACAAAATTATAAGAACAGTGAATGTTTTTTGCCTAAAACACACTCATAATTAATAATTCCCCCCTTCTACTCAATTACTTTTAAAAGTCTTGACGTCATGGAATTAGATAGTTCATAAGAACATTCTTGGAAATTTTTGACCAGGCGTTTTCGATGGAGGAGATGAGCTCTTGCTTGTTTTTATATTGCGTACCATTTTTGTATATTTCGTGTGCCAGAATACCCCACAGATTTTCCATTGAATTCAGATCTGGGCTTCTGGCCGGCCAATCAAATAGTTTCACAAAATTAGCATCAAACCAAGATTTTGAGGTTTGGGAAACATGTACTGAGGCATTGTCCTGCTGGAAAAAAATAGTCTCCACTCGTTATTAACGGTGATTCTGGTAAAAGATTATCGCTTAATACACCCATATAACTCTCAGATTTCATTTTACCCTGCACAAAAACTATTGGAGTAGTTCCACCAGCTGCGAAAGCTCCCCAGACCATTACTGAGCCACTCCCAAAAACACGCTTTGAGAAAATTTCTTTTTCTCTACGGAGATCATACCAGAAGTGGCGATAACTATCTGGTCCATCCAAATTAAACTTTTTCTCATTGGAAAAGACAACATCGTTCCACTTTCCCCCCATAATAATGTATTTTTTGGCAAACTCCATCCTCAGTCTCTTATGAGCTTTTGTAAGAGACAGTCGTGACATATGTTTACCATAGAGAACAATTTTATCTTTCTGTAAAACACGTCGAACAGTTCGAGCACTGTATTCTAAGTTCAATTCGCGTTTTATTTCTGGTGACGTTTGTTTTTTGGAGCAAGCTTACCTTATTATCATTCTTTTCTCCCGTATAGAAACAGAAGATGGCCTACCTGTATATCTTTGCCGTCCATATTTACCGGGATTTTTAAGATAATTGTAAATAACCATTCTTGATCTATTAAGCCTTGTCGCAATTTGGCGTACAGAAAAACCTGAACTTTTAAATGCATCCACTTTCCCTTTCTCAAACTCTGAAAGCTTTGTACCCAACGGCATGACTGAAAAACAGAATAACACGATCCCAAACGCATACTACGCATTTCTATCGTCTTGAAATTCCGTGTGCAGAGCAAAAAGTATGCAAATTTTACATTTTAGAACACATAAATATAGTTGTTCTTATAATTTTGTCCATATTACAGGCTGTATAAATTCATAATATATTTTATAAATATGAATTTTCCACATATTTCCATGAAAACTTATAAAAATGTTCTTCATTTTACATTGGTTTCCTGCTATTAAATTTGCATAAGTTTCCAGCCAAATGTAGTCAAGATTTGGCGATTTTTTGCCTTGTTCTTATAATTTTGACCACCACTGTATCTCAATCATAAATTGTTTTTCGAAATTTTTAATTAATTTATTTAAGAAAATCAAGAGTAATCAACCACTGTATTATAATGAAGCTTAGTACTATTATTGACAGTTTTAAAGACGTCTTCATGAGCTTACATTCCAATCCACACATTTATTGATATTATTATTATTTTACAATAGGGTTTCAACACAGCAAAAACGTAAAAAATGAAAAGGCCATTATAATGAAATATTTAATTATCTCAAGTCCGTTTATATGCATTCTACATTTTACTCAAAAGCAATTATAATTCAATCATTTCAAGCAAAGATAAATAAATAAATAAAAATAAAATAAAATAAAAATAATAATAATGATACTAAAAAAAAAAAAAAAAAAAAAAAAAAAAAAAAAAATCAACGAAACAAAATTTTATTTACAGTACCTTCCGCCTCTCTACCCGCAGAAAAATACCAGTCGTAAAAGTATTTTGCACACGTTAATAGATAAAAAAACACAAATTTGTCAAAGTGTCTTAAAAAGTTTTTCACGTATTTTATATATATATATATATTAGGCAAAAGAAACAATTTGTTTATCACACACTGTAGTAACAACAGACATTTATCCCAAAACAAACCCAATTGGTGCCCTATTATGGAATTAAAGTAAAACTAAAAAGATGTTGAAAATACTAAGTTATACGAAATTTTAGCATTAAATTCAAAGTCAAGTAAAAAAAAGTCGGAAATTGCACGCCAAATTTAGTAAATGAGGTGCGTTCATACTATATATATATTTTTTTAATATTCAGATCTGAGTGTTATAGTATACCTATACAGTATTCTAGATACCGTATAAGTATTCGAAATCTTTTGTATGCTCCTGTAAAAACAGTCTGCTCTCTATTATACAGGAAGTAACCTTTAGTAAACCTCAGCAACGTATATTAGTTTAATAAATTGTGAAATAGTTTAATAATATTAAAACACGCTCCAAACAGTGTTTCTTCCTGTACCATTATGTAATGAAATATTTTTATGTACTATTTTTATCCCATTGGCCGTAATGTAACGGAATATTGTTTATTGTCCCTAAATTTGAACTATACATCCAATTTTCATAAAATTTTAAATGATGCGACAAAATTATGCAACATTTATATATTTTAAATTTCAAACTATTCGGGTGGATAATTATATACGAAAGGACAGATAGACGCATTGAACGACGACTACAGAATGTTAAGTGTTTACATAATTACGAACGCACCTAAAAAAGGATCTGATTTAGAAAAGTACCGAAAATTTCGAAACTTTATAATGAAGAATAAGTGGATACGATCCAATTCCAATAACCAAGAACTAAAAGAAAAGTTAAAACCCATTCCCATTCCAATTTTAACAATTCGCGTATTTAATATTTTTTAAAATAAGCACACAATTCTAGAAAATAATAGAAATAAAATACATTGATATTAACAATTGTTACTCAAAGGAAAAATATTTTTACACAACAGGCTTCATTAATAATAATAATAATAAAGTACATTACATACATTCTAATATATAACGTACTAGAAAGA
Source organism: Maratus speculifer (assembly GCA_964019185.1). Lineage (NCBI taxonomy): Eukaryota > Metazoa > Arthropoda > Arachnida > Araneae > Salticidae > Maratus > Maratus speculifer. The sequence continues at coordinate 71,334,718 of OZ025290.1, read as the reverse complement.
CATTATACATTATTCATGATAAAATTCTTGGGAAATGAGCAAACAAGGACAAGATATTAGAATTTAATTTAAAAACTAATTAAAAAGGACAACGAAAAGCATTATTTCAAACTTCCACATAATTAAAATTTGATGCAAACACTAATTTATTTAAACAAAGCAAATTGAACTTCAGAATGATGCTTAAATTTTAAAAATTATTTCATTAAAAATACATGCAGTGAAAGCAAGAGTAAACGTAGCCTACTAACATAAATTCACAATTAATTGAAAACGAACTGAAAATGAAAATTCCCAAGAACATGCTACAAAAAAGAGAATAAAGAAAAAAAAATGCCCGTGGTATGTGGGAATTTATACACTTTTTTTTTTTTCATCTGACTAAGGGAATAAAATGTAATTAAAAATTAATACAGTTTCAAGGTATTTCAATATTTTTAATGGCATGATTTTAGTAATTTCATTTGCCTATATTTTAGTGCTAATTATTTTATTTATTTTTTCAAGTAAAGAAAGGGGTTATCTATTAATTACGTTACACATTTTAATAGTTTCTTGACCATTCTCTTTCAGGCATTTGGGGGGCAGGAAGAAGTATTACTGGATCTAGCAAAACTTTATGAAAATACAGAGTATCTCAAAAAGATCTGTATAATTTCAAAGTAAATAATAACAATAATAATAATAATAATAAGTCCTGTTGCAAAACTAGTTACAGCAATAGATAAAATATTTCAAAAAGTTTTTTTTTCTATTGCCTTAGTAAACATCAAACCCCACACACTGGGTGGAGCTGTCATTGCTTTAAAAATTATTCAAATACTACAATGTACAAATTTCAACATGTAAATCTATGTAATAGGAAATGCATTACAAACAACAGTTAATTTTAGAGAGTAAGACTTTTCTTCTTAAAAATTTGCCTTAGAAAAAAAAAAAAAAAAAAAAAAAAAAAAAAAAACAAGCTTCTAAATAAATTTTCAACAACCACATGAAATGGAGGAGAAAAATAATAGTTGTGGAAAAAGAAATTTATTTGTATGATTTTTATTTCCGGATAATGAAAAAAAAAGTAACTTAATTTTTATTAACATCACTGTAAAAATTGAATGATGTGATTTTAATAATTCTCTTTGCCCAGTTATACTGTTTAGTTTTTTAATAATTTATTTTTTAAATAAAAGATTTTTTTTAATAAGTTGCTAAGAAAATTTTTAAAAGACACACGAAATGGAGGCGAAAAATAATGGTTGTGGAAAGAGAAAGAGAAAGTTATTTGCAAGATTTTTATTTTCGGATAATGGCATACAAATGTGACTAAATTTTTATTAACATCACTGTGAAAATTCAATGATGTTATTTTAATAATTCACTTTGACCAATTGTGCCACTTATTTTTTTAACAGACTATTTTTTAAATAAAAAAAAAATTAAATAATCTTTATATGTTGAAATTATGTAACTGGAAAGGCATTAAAAAAGTCTTAATCTTTTACGTTGGACTTCATAAAGTTTTTTACTTAAAAGTCTTTTACTTACTTTACCCTCCCCCCCCCAAAAAAAAACTGTTAAATAATTTTTTTTTTCAAACACACGAAATGAACAAGAAAAATAATGCTTGTGAAAAGAGAAAGAGAAAATCACCTGTAAATTTTTTATTTCCGAATAATGAAATAAAAAATAACTAAATTTTCAATAATATTACCGCAAAAACTCAACGGTCTTAGTGACGTGATTTTAATAATTCTCTTTGCCAAACTTACAGTGCTTTGACTTTTAACAGACTATATATTTAAAATATATATACATAAAATTAAACAACTGAAAAATCTTAAAACGAAATTAAAATCATCGTATAAATGTAAATTTACATTAGTTGAAAACAAACTGCAAAATTAAGTTCCCAAGAATATACAAAATGGACAGAAAAAAATTTCTTACTGCGTGGAAAGAGACTAAAAGAGAATTATTTGTATACTTTTCTTCGCGATTAATGATATAAGAAAGTAACTAGAAATTAATACTACTGCAAACAAATAAATATTCTTAATAAAAATATTTAAATAATTCTCTTTGCTCATATTAAACTGCTTAGTTCTTTTAAAAATCTAAAAAAGCATTTAATAATTTCTACATTTTAAAATTTATGTCACTGGAAATTAACTAAAAAACAAAGACTAAGCTTTTGTAAAAGTTTTATTTTAAAAACTGCATTTTTCGAAAATAAATTGCTAAATAACATTTTTAAAAACACACGAAATGGGGGAGAAAGATAATGCTTAATGGGAAGAAAACCCCAATTATTTGTAAAAGTTTTTTTAATATATATAATGAGATAGAAAAATAACTACATAAAAAAAAATCCTTTAAAAAATTCTATATTCTTGCAAATGCGATTTTAGTAACTTTCTTTGCCAATATTATTACAAAATATCTGTTAAAGAATCTCCCAATTTTAATGGTATATTAAAACATATTATTTTTAGTCGAATTTAACCCTTTTGAGTCTGGTGTACTATTAACAGTACATGTCTTTTCATCGAGTATTATTTTATTTTAACAATTATTCAGTTACTTTCTTTATGATAGTATATGGCCATGTATTTCTTATTATGACTTCATTTAGATTTTGACATTTAGTAATAATAGTAATAATAAAAAAAATATTTAATTCTCTTTGCACCATTAGCGATTCCTTTGTTTTGTGCATATATTTTACTGTTTAAATTTAAGATATGAGTTAAATTTTTAAACCAATCATGCATGATAAAACGAAAAAAAAAAAAAAAAAATTAGAAATTTGTAATATTCTGTGAATGTCGATTGTAATATGTTATTTTCCAAACGTATTCAAAAACTTTTCCTTAGCCTATTATCATATGAATATGAATTATATCGTAAACAAATTAATTACATTCGTAAGACATTAGACTTTGAAATAATTAAACTTCAATAAGTGTATTTTGATAGTTACGATTAATGTTATTAAGATACAGGTAATTTTGTTCTCAAAACTAAAACTGGACCCAAAAGGATTATATATTATTTATTTATTTATTCATTTTTTTGAAATGTTAAAAAAAAGATAAATTTTCTGTACTAATGTTACATTAGTTGAAGACGAACAGTCAAATAAAAGTTTAAAAAAATTAAAGCGTACGTAAAATTTTTAGAGGAAAAACACAATGCGCATTTGAGAAGAGTAAGAGAGTTTAATTTATACTTTTTCTTTCGTCTAATGAAAAAACAAACTAGAAATTAATAAAATTTTAATTTAAAAGATGGATTCTAAATATGAAACAAATTTATTCGTATTCCAGAATGATTAAAATTTGATATTAATGTTAATGTATTTAAGAAAAGGAAATTAAAATTGAAAGTAATACAGTTAAAAAATATATTTCGCCTAAAATATAAAAATAATAACAGTAAAATAATCTTACTGGCCTAAAATCTCATTAATTGAGAACTACATAAAAATAAATAAATAAATAAAATTCAATATGCGATAAATGGAGAAATAAAGTTAATGCCCGAATAATAAGAGGAATATGGAATTATTCATATAAATTTATATCCTTAGTAATGGGATTAGAAAATAAATAAAAATTAATACCATTAAAAAAGTTTAATTTTCTTACTGAAAAGAATTTAATAATTTTTTTAGTAATATTATATTGTTTGATTTTTAAACTACTACTTAAGCAGAAACAAAAGTGATTTTCTTTTATGTAATGTAGAAATTCATGCAACAATCACAATTAAAATAAAAATCTATATGTATATGTGTGTATATTATACGTATATATATAGACTGTAAAAAAAAAGTATCGATCTACTAAAAAAACTTTAGTGATCCTTGTAATTACTAAAAGATTTTTAGTAATCTTAGTCGATTACAAGAAAATCTGTAAGAATTACTCGTATAAAGTTAGCAACGAATAGAGTTAATAATTTTATAATTTTAATAGCTATTAATAAAACTCACTTGTTGTGGCCTTGATAGCACAGTGGTTATAGTAACGAACTCCAGGATAAAAGGTCCCGGGTTCGATACTGGCCATTGCCAAATACGCCCCGAATGTATGCAGTGCAAGTACTCGTTAATAAAGGGGTTATGAATATCCTGACGGCACAGTAGCAATTTTTGGTGCTGCCATCTATTGCGGTTTTGCCGAAAATCTTCCGCTCCAGAAGTCTGGATGCAGCTCGAAGGAAGCCCCTGCCCTTCGAGCCCACGTAATGGTTATTAAAAATAATTTTGGAGCTATTACTTATGGTGGCTCATACTAAAAAAAATTTAAGTTAGTTATACAAAAAATTCTTTTGTTCTGTTTACAAAAGAAATGCTTGTTTCGCTTGCAGAAAAAAAGTTTGTAATGGTTACTAAAAAATTCTGTGGAATACAAATTTACTAAAAAATTTTTAGTAACCTCTTGGATTTTTTTTTTACAGTGTACACACAAACACACATATTTTTCTTCCTATTAATGTGATAAAAATAATTAGAAATTAGTACCATTGTAAAAAATTCAATAATCTTAATGACATCGATTAATAATTCTATTCGATGTTTTTTAAATACTTCTTAGGCAGAAATAAATAAATAAATAATAAATAAAAATAAAATAAAAATAAACGGTTTCCTTTTCCATGATACTTAAATGCATGCGAAAAATAATATTAAAATAAAGTGTATTGAAAGGGAGAAAATGCTTTTTGAAACAGCAAGAATTCGTATGTAAAATATTTTAAATCTTTACATACTGAATGTATACGATAATTTTCTATTATGCATTACAGTAACATATACAAATTTTAGCTGGTGTTAGTATTAATCATAGTATAACTGTATATTAGACTAATATAGAATTATTTACACGCAGTTCTTTTCCGAATTAATCTGGTAAAAAGTAATTAGAAATTAATATCGCTGCAAACATTTCAATGTTCTTAATGACATGCATTTAGTAAATATCTTTGTTACTGTTATACTACTTAGTTTTTTAAAATGCTTCAAAACAAAACAGGAGTTAAAAATGGAAAAATTACAGATTTTCCTTTATCTAATATTTAAATACATGCAGTATATCAATACATATATTGTTAAAAAAATGCATTGAAAAAATACTTTTTGTTATCAAAGTACTTGAATATATAATATAATGCATATTTAAAAAAAATCCTGAAAACTAAATTAACTATAAGAAAAAAAAAGGACTTCTATCTCAGTTTATGAATGCCGTAAATGTCAGTATACGAATATCTTTTTATATTCAACGCATTAAAAAACTTTCTAAGTATAAATAAATATTGTTTTGGAAAATATGAGTTTAAAAATTATAGAAGTTATTTCTAAAATATTCCGATCGAATTTAAGAAAAAAAAAATGCATAATTTTATACATAAAAAATGTACTTCAGAAAGGATTACATGGTAAATAAACAAAATGTAATTTTTAAAATTTACATTACGAAATAATCTCTTCCCAAAACAATAAGTTTTTAAGAAAATTCATTCTTTAACATAAAGTTTTCTTTTTCTTATCAAAATATAAATCGTTGCAGATTTTAATAAGATTAAGTTTTACATTAGACATTCTTTTTTTTTTTTCAAATACATATAATAATCTTAAAATTTACAAAGATCGAAATAATAACTTTTCTTTAGTGATAAAATTCCTAAAAGTAGAAGTAAACATTAATCAGCAAAATAGTAAAATTTAATTGAAAAAAAAAAAAAAAAAATAGCACAATGCGTTATTTAAAAATTCCACATGATTAAAATTTCATGTACTCTATAATTTAATTAGTTTAAGAAATTTCTTTTATAAATAACTTTTGTATTTAAAATTTAGTTTAGTAAAAATGCATAAATACATGTATTATAAAAGTAAGGTCAAACGTGTCTTATTAATGAGAATTCACTATTAATTGAAAACGAAGTGCATTTGAAATTTCCTAAGAATGTGTTAAATTGAAATGAATAAATATATACATGTACTGTACATGTAGAAAAGGAGAATTTATATACTTTTGTTTTCGACTAAATATATAAAAGCTAAAAAGTAACTGAAAATTTAAATTACTGTAAGAAATTCCAATATTTTGAATGACTTGACTACTTACTTCCCTTCTCCAATTTTTAGCTTTTAATTCAATGAAAAAAAATTTAATTAAGCGAAAATAAATAATGAAAAATGATAAGTTCTTTCCCATCTAATAATTATTAATTTTTTTTCATGTTTATTTAAATAAGGAAATGTATTCAACGAAAAAATGCTTTTATTATTGTAATTCTTAGATAGATAATAAATTGCATATTTATTTATTTATTTATTAACTTAATTACTAAAAAATAAAGATTTTCACCCATATTTGTGAATGCTGTAAATGTCATTACATATGTAATTTATGTTTGATATGCTGAAGATTTTTAAACAACAAATAAATATAGATGTAAATTTGTTAGTTTTAAAGTAGTAGAAATTAGATAGGCCTACAAAATTTACATTTGTAAAAGTTATTTTTTTTTTTTAATTTTACTGATTCTACACATTTTTGCGGGATACTTATTCAAGAAATAGTCTCTCTCTCTCTCTTCCCTCCCCCCCAAAATCAAATACAGTTTTTCACTGTCTGAATCAACAGGTGTTACATTGATGTATATAATCTATTAAAAACCCAGTAATGACAAATAAATAAAACAGGCCTCTTCTTCTTCTTTTTTTTTTTTTTTTTTTTTTTTTTTTTTTTTTTTTTTTTTACACACACAGATATTTGAATGCATATGGAATTCCTTTAAATAGATTTAAATTCATTGATTTTTTTTTAGCAAAATATCTTACACAGTCCTACATATTATGTAAAATATGCATAAAACTAATCATGCGAAAGTGCGGAAAAAATGAAAAGAAACTTCGGCAAATAATTTTTTGTAAAATGGATTAATTTTAAATTTTTTTGAAATAGCAAGAGTCTTGCAAAGAAAATTAAAAATATATGATGTTTTGTACTTATTTATTTGTTTGATTATTTTTTACTTTTTTTTGAGTATTTTGTTTTACAGAGTTGAACCGAGCAAAGAGTTCGAAACTAGAGCCGAAATCGAGCGAAACAGCACCGAAAATGCCTTGATTTTTTATCGTTCATATTCGAGCTTTTCTACATTTTAGAAGGTGAAGTCTGTAAAGATGCTCTGAAAACATTGAGTCGAAATATGAACATTTAGGCACTTTTACCGTAAAAAAAACCCTTACAATTTTCCTTTTGACTAAGTGACCTGCAGTCGAATTTTTTAAGAGGTTGAAATTTGAATTTTTAAAACCAAATTGTACCGTCGAAGACAAGAAAGTCGGAGCATTACACACACATGTTTTGTACATAGCAGTGCAATGCCCTATAGGAGAAAAAAAATTGCAAAAACTAATCTTTTTTTTTTTTAAGGATTAATGACGGTGCTACTTCAGACTGGTTATAGCATTTGAGGCGTAACACTACGAGCTTTAAAAAATTGGTTAACTGAATGTGTATAACTAAGCGCATATGTTTTCAAAATAACATTTTTTAACCATTTGAAAAATGGTTGTTGTTTTCGGGAGAATGGACCCGATGATGTTACCACTTTTGAATGATGTTACCACTTTTGAATGATGTTACCACTTTTGAATTTAAATTAAATTCTTTATTTTTAGAAGAATTTTTATTTGAATTTAAATTAAATTCTTTACTTTTAGAAGAATTTTTATTTGAATAGTAAATTAAAATGGTTAAAATCATTGTAATAAAGGAGAAAACTAACAAATTTAAAAATGGGTAGACGGAAATTAACAGATACGGAAAAAGCCGAAGCCAAAGAAATGAATGAACGTGAATATCGCATTCAATGATATTAAACACAATACGCGTACTTAAACAATCATAAAGTGATTTTTATTTCTTCTTTTGCTATTTAAAATAAAAATTTAGTCAACATGTATAAGTTGCTTATTAGTTTGGCGATTCGTATCATTTGGCGAAATTGGTCGACGGGATAACTGAGTAATACTGTATTTGGTTTGGCGCAAAAACGTCTTTCAATGCAGAAAATGATAAAATCAAAAGATTATTGAGCCGCTGAAAACCAATTACGTGTTGAAAGGCGATCACGAAAAAGGAAGCAATTTAATGCCGAACCGATTAATTGTAAAACATCATGTCGCCAGGGCGACCAATCCACTAGCCATGGCGTTTTACTATCGGTCGGTTCTAACCAGGAAAATTTGAGTGCCAATAGTGATTCTAACAAGCCGGAAAATGTTATAGCTATTACTCTTGATTTTCCACCACCTAAAAAGAAAACTAAAAAGCAATCGGCTTGGGAAAAACTGGGAAAAAACTTTTTTGATTCGATGTCTGATGGACCCATTCACAGATGCATGTGCTGCGATCGATTTTGGTTTAAAACCTCCATCACCAAAATTCTGCTCTGTAAAATCAAACAATATATGCCAAAGTCTTACAAGTATAACAGTATATGCCAAAGCTGTATTTTAATAATGATTACTTTTGCACCAACAATGTTAAATAGTTTGAAATGTTTCTTTCGTCGCCAACTTTTATGCTTGGCGACAATAGAGTGATATAACTTAAACGAACCGTACCTTCAAATTGCAGCATGTATAAAGTCATTTATAGCAGTGGCACGGATAATACACAATAAAACAACTGGTATTTAGCTTAAAATGATAGATGAATGTATCGAGTGAAACATTTTTCAAATGGTTGGGGTAATTTCTTAAATTACAATTTTTTTTTGTTTTTTTTTCTTTCAATTTAAATTAGGCGTTTTAATTACAAAAAGTAACGTCGTTCAATGTTTTAAGACTAATTTCCTTAAAAATACACGCACTGAAAACAACGGTAAACGTACTGTCGAAAAAACATAAATTCACACTTAATTGAAATTAAAAATTCCCATGAATATACGAAATAGCGATAGAAAACAAAAATAAATAATTAAAGTACGCTATAAGAGAAAAATTATATGCTTCTTTTTTCAACTAAAAGGGATGAAAATTAAAAACTAACTAGAAATTAATGCTGCCACGAAGAATTCCATTATTCTTAATGGCTTGATTTTAGGAATTCCCTTTGCCAATATTTTAGCGCTTAATTTAAAGATAAAATTATTTTTAATCGAAAAGAAGTAATGAAAAAATATAGATTATTTTCTATGTAATAGTTAAACATGTGTAAAATAAAAATAATTTTAAGAAAGAAACATATCGAAAAAAAAAAAAAAATGTAATGTGACGAAAGAAAATTAAATATATTGGAAAGCTCAAGTATATAATAAACTGCATATTTAAAAATATTCTTGGAAAGTAAATCATTTGAAGGAATAATAGGCTTTCATCTAAATTTATGATTGTAATAACTGCCAGTATGCCATTATAATGTATGTCTGATGCATTGAAAGCATTAAAACGTATATTTCTTATACGGGTATTTATTTACTCTTGTAAAGAAATACGCATTTAGAAAATATACGTTTTGGAACAACAGAAATTATTTCTAAAATATTTTGCTCGAACATAAAAAAAAAAAAAAAAAAAAAAAAAAATTAGATTAAATAAGTTAATGAACAAAAAAATATACTATATTATGAACATTTCTATGAAAAACAGGATATAGTATTTAAAATTTATATTAAGAAATATTTCTTCTAACGATACCATGATTTTAAAGAATCAGATTGTTTAAAATAAAAATATTTTTTTAGTATATAATGTTTCATAAATTTCAATAAGCTTATTTAAGCTTTACTTCAAAGAAGTTTTTATAAGAATTATCTAAACAATTCTTGTAATAAACTAATCATTTTGGGGGGAAAATGAAGATATAACACCGGTGTTATTTCGAACTGACTATGGTATTTAACTTTTAATAGTACAATCTTTTAAAAATTGGTTAATTGTATTACGTGTATAATTAAGTGCGTATATCTTTTTTAAATGCATTTTTTTGTTTTAAAAAAAAGTCTTTCATTCAGTTTAAATTAGGCGTTTTAATTACAATAAGCAATGTCGTTCAATGTTTTAAAAATTAATTTTCTTAGAAATACACGTACTGAAAACAACAGAAAACATATTGTCGAACAAACATAAATTGATAATAAATTGAAATTGAAAATTCTCATGAATATACGAAAAAGCGAAGGGAAAAAAATAATGTACGCAGTAAAATAAAATTTATATGCTTCTTTTTCAACTAAAAGGGATGAAAATTAAAAACTAACTAGAAATTAATGCTGCCACGAGGAATTCCAATATTCTTAATGGCTTGATTTTAGGAATTCCCTTTGCCAATATTTTAGAGCTTAATTTAAAGATAAAAATATTTTTTAAGGGAAAAGAAGTAATGAAAAAATATAGATTATTTTCAATGTAATAGTAAAATAAAATAATTTTAAGCAAGGAAATACATCGAAAGAAAAAAAATGTAATGGAACGAAAGAAAATGAAATATATTGGAAGGCTCAAGTATATAATAGACTTCATATTTAAAAATATTTTTGGAAAACTAAATTATTTGAAGGAATAATAGCCTTTCATTTAAATTTATGATTGTAATAACTGCCAGTATGCCATTATAATGTATGTCTCATGCTTTGAAAGCTTTCAAAAGGATAAATATATACGTTTAGGAAATATACGTTTTGGAGAATTATAATTTATTTCTAAAATGTTCTGCTCGAACCTTAAGCAATAAATAAATAAATAAATAAATAAATAAATAATAAAAGAATAGTCGCTTTCCTGATTTGTCCGTGCACCACACCGAAAATGTGTTTTTGCCAATCGTGATTTGCATGTACGTGGTGCGGACATCCATAGTCTAATCATGATTTATTATTCTCTCCAGTAAAATTTTATTGTAAATTTTGCATTAGCTAAAACGAGCATTTTTCTGATTTAATAAAGCAAAAATTTCTGTTTTGAGAAAACAGTGATAAAAGATTAAAATTTCTGTAAAAGACTTGAAAAAATAGACAGTATTTGATTTTTTTCAAAAATATTTAGTGATTAAATAAGTTAATGGACAAAAAATATGCTATATTGTGAAGATTTCTATGGAGGACATTATATAGTATTTAAAATGTATATTAAGAAATATTTCTTTTAAATATACCATGATTTCAAAGAGTTAGATTGTTTTTTTTATATATATAAATAGAATATAATGTTTTATAAAATTTAATACAATTAATTACGCTTTACTTCAAAGAAGTTTTTATAAGAATTTGGGATGAAATTCTTAAAAATAAACAAACATGGACGAACTGATAAATTTAATTTTAAACAGTTAATTAAAAAACAGTTCAAAGCATTATTCTAAACATCTGAATGATTAAAATTTATTGTAAACACTAATTTATTTAAATAAATTGAAATTAAAATAATTCTTATGTTTTAAGATTTTTATTAAAAATATACGCACTTAAAAGTGCAGTAAACTTATTGTTCTAATATGAATTCATAATTAATTGAAAACAATATCTCAAATACATATTCTCAATATATTCTCAAATGTATATTATAAATTGCATATTTAATAATATTTAGGCCGTCTTTAAGCTTGTTCTAATAATACAAATGTCAGTAAATTTGAAAAGGGAACTAAAAACGTTGCGGGAAAAAAGATTGACAGAAATAATTAAAGAAACAATTTAGAATATCACTAGTAGGGTATGGCGGAGGTACACTGTTAAAAATTTGTAGCTTTTGCTGCATCGTCACTCCATCGCTTTTATAGAATATCTCTATTTTGACCAATGAGCTCCATAATACAGTGAAGGAATTGTTTTCTATAAAAACGGTGGAGTGACGAAGCAGAAAAGGTTTCAAATTTTTAACAGTGTACTAAAGGAAACCTTACTATTATTACTTTTCAACATATATCACACATTTCAACATATATTCTGCTAATTTCTAAGTTATACTAAATTTTACTAAATTAACACTAATTTCTTCTAATAGGAAAGCAAACTATAATTGATTAACCTTTAAGTTTCAATTGTGTTTTGTGATAGCTTTCTAAAAAGAAGGCAGTAGGATCCCCCTTTGGGAACGAATGTTAAAAAAATTCCAAAATCTATGTTTCTAATTTTAGTTATACAATAGACGTGTCAACTTTCATGACTTTATTTCCATCGGTTTATAAAACATAGAAAAAAAGATTTTTTTTTTTTTTACTATTCTGTTGCCCCCGTTAAAAATTAAAAAAAAAAAAAAAAAAAAAAAAAAAAAAAGTCAATGTTTAATTCTTCTATTTGCGTCCGGATTGCACATACATTCCGAATTTCAAAACTCTATGTATACAAGAAGTGGGTGAAAAATGAGTAACAACATTTGATTGCCGCCAATTAACAGAATAGCAAGTTAAAAGAAAGTACGTAAAAAAAATAATAGAAATTTAAAATGATATTTACTAACTGAATCATCACATTGCTGCCCAAGCACATAACCAACAGACTGAAAAATGTCCAAGCCAAGGATCGAATCCGGAATCTTTGGAACAGTGCTCCAAGTGCTCTACTATTTGAGCTTCGAATGCAATGCCCAAGGATGTCATTTCTCACTCACAATGTAGGTAAAGCTGCAACTGCAGCACAGCACCACCAGCAGCTGAGAGGTTCTGTTCTCAAAACTGGTAGGTGCTGGGTTCGAATCCACTCGCGCCCGTCGGCCTAACCGTTCGGAGCTTTTCGTAGTTTTCTTCGAACCTTGGATTTCATTACGCAAATACGGGTTAGATTCCCTTAGATAGACTTCCCACAGAGGGCACTACTCCTGGGGCCTATAAACCTCGTGTAGATAGGTTGTTGATATGATGTAGGCCGTCATACATATCACGATATCACCATCGCAATTGCAGTACCAGATGGAAGTGTCTACATGAGAACACATGCCTGTGGCGTAAAATGAGACACAAGTGAAGCCAGCATCGGTGAACACATAATTTTTCAATTAATCATCAGTATGATTAATTGAAAAATTAATTAAAAAGTATATAGATTTAAGATGATGGTAAAAAAAGTAACATTGTATTAGTCACAATGATACTTTATCATTAAATAGCTTTTTTCTCTTTTCTTTTCTCTCTCTCTTTCTTCTTTCTTTTTTTCTTTTTTTAAGAACTAAAATATAATTTCACAACTGTAATTTTTTAAAGAACTGAAATGATAAATTTAATTTCACTGTTTTAATTCCGTTTGAAAAAATCCATTTTCACAATTCTATATTCTATTTCTCAAAGTACAACAAATAGAAGAGTAATTTTCTACTAAAGCATTTAAAACAAGTGAAGACATAAATCCTCTTACGAGCATATCGCATTGTTTCATATACTGGCAACAATTTTGTATAGAAAAAGAATAATAACATTAATGCGATATTTTAGCATTTTAAGGAATATTATACAATTTAAAGACAACCTACATGTTATATACAAATTATATTTAAAAAACATTAATATAAACTTATATGATTTTTTTTTCCAAAATTAATATGTGATTATAATACTAAACAATACAAGGAAAAAAACAGTCCGTTGAATAATACCCTGAAAATCAGAAACAGATCTTTTATTAATTAATAAAAATGTTTTATTACATTACTCATATGATCTTAAGTAAACAGGCAAAGCTTACGAAATAAAAAGAAACGTTAAAAACAAGCAGTCTAAAAAAAAAAAAAAAAAAAAAAGAGAGAAGATCCTTTATGTGCCATTAAAAAAAATCAAAAGCCGTAATAAATTTCTCAGATTTCGTTTTCACATTGTATAAAAACTTCGCAGCATAAGAACTGGGGGATTAAAAGATATGCATACAGCACCAGTAAAGTAAAAGAAAAAAAAAAAGAGAGAGAGAGAAAGAGAATTACGCCTTTGCGCTATTGCAGGAATTAAAAAATGAAAATAAATTCCTCTCTAATCTCAGATACGTTTTAGAAGGATTTAAAAAATAATAATAAATAAATAAATAAATAAATAAATAATAAAAAAAACTTTGTACAACATTACCTCCAAGGAACTACGAAGCCTCGAAAAAAGGACTCAGAAAAACCTGAAGATACTTAATATAAATATATCGGTTAAAGTACCCTTTTAATAGTTAAGTATCATTTGTTTTAGCAAAAAGAACAAAACAAAACAAAATAGCATGGAAAGAAAAATTATTTCGCTTTGAGCGTTTGCAAATAATTAAAACAAAAGATGTTCCTGTAATTACTTAAAGGAATTTATTTTATCTAAATTATAACAATGTTTTTTTTTTTTTTTTTTTTTTTTTTTTTTTTTTTTTTTTGTATAAGATTTCAAGAAACGTACTAAAATTTATATAAATAGCTTGTTTGCTTAAAGAAGAAACTCGAATAAGCAAATTAATTTTCTAAATGAAAACATTTTAAAGCGATTCAAATTCTACAATTTAGTTCAAAACGTTTGTATTTCTATCTGTCTGAGTCAGGATAGTGCTAAATAAACATGTTAAAAAACTTTATTAACTATTTTACGAGAAAAGAAGCATTATTTAAAGTATTTTAAAAAGCGAGAAATATATAAAAGGAAATAAAGTCTAAATTAACTCGAATAATCTCGAAAAGAGGCACAATATATCAGACCATTCACTGTCTCTATCCCCCCCCCCCTCCCATACGAACAATCACTTGAATTTTAGATAGTAGTTTACACACAGACACCAGTTTAACAGAGTTCATATAGAAATCACACAATGCTTCCTAACACAAAACATTAACGACCAACAGAAGCAAAATGAGGAAAAACAAATGTAGATTATAATATGGCTCTGAGAAATATATATATTTACATTTATTTACTGTTTTAAATGTTTTTAATATTTGCCATACTACTGATTTGAAAAGTGTCGGTCGTTTCTCCCTCTCAGATAAGCAACAAAAGAGGTATAAACGCGATATTATGACCTGACTAGGATAGGTTAATTTTGATCTGACACCAATAACCATGTGGTCATACTGATAAGCTTGAAAAGGAGCCGAAATTGGTGGAGTAGCGAGCCTTGTCTGTTTCGAAGGTTGCGCCACGTGAAGTTTTTTCACTTCAGACTGAAAATGAAGATACAGGAAAATAACGAAGAAAATCTTGCTGAATAAAAGAAAAAAAACTTCACATGTGTATAAAAAGACTTCAGGAAGTGTGTATTTATTATTTTTTACTTTCTTCTACATCTACAAAAAAAAAAAAAAAAAAAAAAAAAAAGTATTGAATTCGTGAAAATTTTCAAATTCCGGCTTTCGACAGATTTACAATTTTTAGGGATCAGAGAGCTCCAAAAACATGCTCTTACAAAGTGTCTGTATGTGACACGAATTTTGTGGGCACTTTATCTGAAGAACTAATTAACGGGATTCAATAAAACTTTAGAGTCAATTATTCCCTGATATAAATTAGCGATGATTACATTTTGATGTAAATCGTTCAACAAGTGGCGTTGCTATGCGGTACTATTCATGATTATGGCAATAGCTCTATCTCAAGATCTAATGCACGAATTTTCATTCTACATTTCAGACTCAGTTAGTCCCTGATATAAATTAAAGTTGTTTAATTTTTTGGGTAAATAGCTCAATAAAAGGCGCTCTATCCAGATTTTTCTTTAAAGATTTCCGCAATAGTTCGATCTCAAAAACTAATGCAAGAATTTTCATCAAATTTAAGATTTAATTAGAACTTGACGTAAATTGTTGTTGATTAGATTTTCGTGTAAACTACCTAACCGGTTGCGCTGTTATGCTTTCTTTTTCAGTTTGTATTATATGTGTGATATGTTCTACATGTGCGAGATAGAAGAAAGTTTTGGTATTACCATATGCGACGAGTTTTCGTTTGTCAGAGCTGCCCCAAAGTCAAAAATCGTCTCACCTTCCTTTCGAAGTTTCGATATATTTCTGCTTTCTGTACTACTTACTGCCTCTTCCTAGAGCAACATGCTAAAGTTTTAACATGTCGATTGGTGCCTGGTGTCTTTATCGCTTATTTTATACTTTACCAGTAGAAGAATATGATGGCTATTGCTATATTTACTATAACTAGGGAACTGCAAGGAGTGTAAGTCACCGATTTTGACGAAAGTGGTATCGTTGGAAAGATCTCATCATGAGCAGTAAAAAACTCAATGGAACTACCCGTCGCAAATGAGTCGTTTTCGAGATATCCGGCAATTTATGTTACGTAGTTAGTGCGCACTTACAAGGAAACCGCAAAAGATTTTTACTCGAAATTAATGAAATTGGTATTATTGAAAAGATATCTTGAGGATTAAAAAACTCAATAGAATCACTCGTCGGGAATGAGGTGTTTTCGAGATATCCGACAATTTGTGTCACGTAGCTAATGCATACTTACTGGGAAAACTGCATTAACTAGGGAACTGCAAGAAGTGTAAGCCACCGACTTTGACGAAAGTGGTATCGTTGAAAAGATCTCATCATGAGCAATAAAAAACTCAGCGGAACTACTCGTCGGAAATGAGCCGTTTTCGTGATATCCGACAATTCATGTCATGTAGTTAGTGCATAGTTAATAGGGAACCACAAAAAATTTTAGTCTCGATTTTGAAAAAAGTGGTGTCGTTGGAAAGATATCATCGCGAGGATTAAAAAACGCAACAGAAGTAGCCATCGGAAATGAGTTGTTTTCGAGATATCCGACAATTTATGTCACTTAAATCAGTTTCCCAGTAAGTATGTATTAGCTACGATACACAAATTGTCGGATATCTCGAAAACGACTCATTTCCGAGCATTCCGAGTGATTCTATTGAGTTTTTTAATCCTCATGATGATAGCTTTTCAATAATACCACTTTCGTTAAAAACGAGTACAAAATCTTTTGCGGTTTCCTTGTAAGTGTGCACTAACTACGTAACATAAATTGTCAGATATTTCAAAAACGACTCATTTGCGACGGGTAGTTCTATTAAGTTTTTTACTGCTCACGATAAGATCTTTCCAACGATACCACTTTCGCCAAAATCGGTGACTTACACTTCTTGCAGTTCCCTGTGAAAAATCTGGTGACTTTATGGCTAAATTCAGCAACCAGACAAAATCTCGATATGTGTAGCAGTTTTACGTAGTTAAATATTTTGAAATTCTTCCCCCAAAATTAGCTTTTTATTAAAAAAAAAAAAAAAGTCTTCATTTTGAATGGAGGAAAAAAGAACAGTCATAGCAGCCATGTGTAATTAAAAGTCCAACTACTTCCAAAATAAACTATACTTCGTATTCTTAGACTTATATTAAGGTACGTTTTTCTTTTTATTTTCATTCGTACCCATTTTTTACATATGATTTCTAACGATTTCTTTTGTTATGAAAGCGGATAGTTGCGAAAATAAGAATTCGGAGTGTTAAAAATTATTACTATTACTATTCCAATTTAAAAATTCGAAATAAAGACGACATTTCACACTGTTTGTAAAGATAGAATTAAATGAAATCTTATATTCTTTTAAAATTCGGTGGAAATTAATATACCTAAAAAGTTACACTTAAAATTTCTACACTTAATATACTGCAACAATATCCAATCATTAGCTTGTGTTTCAATACTCATAAAAATGTTGAGAAGATAACATATCGATAAGTGCTAATTTTATATATCGATTATACGAAATTTCTCCAATTACAATTATCGGTATTATATACTAAATTAAAATTTGGAATTGAAAAAGCATGGTTGTATTGTAAGATCAAAGATTTATTTCAACAGAGGAAATAAAAATCATTTCTTGATTTAAAAAAAAAAAGTAAAATAAGACTTTTCTTAAGAATTTAAAATCAAGTATTTAATGTATGAATATATTTTTTAAACTGAAGTAACTAAAAAGATTGCTTAAGGGGAAAAAACCCTTATAAATGGCATCCGATACTTTCATTAACACGATGAACAATTCCTAGCTGTTTCTCATTAATGTTCTTAGATGGCACCAACAATTTTTAAGAAGATTGCAAGATTAAGAATTTTTTTTCTTTAACATTATTTTAACAAAAAAGTAAACGTAATTTACAAGAGAAATGATCTAAATAAATAGAAGCAAATTTAGGTTGATGTCAGCTAAAAAAAGAAAAAACACATATATTCACAAAGTTCATAGTCTGTAATTAGATCCAGTACCAGAGAACAAGAGTAGAAAAATATTAGATTACAAAATGACAACAGCATATTACCATATTAATCATTATTTTTCTTTTTTAATCTTATCAAATATGAAAGATGATATACTTTTTTTAGATTTCATTTTTCGCTTAATTAAAGAAAAGCTGGACGCTGAAATTTATTTATTATAAAATTTATCATTATTATTTTTTATATCCTTGCAAAAATAGTTAAAAAATAGAAAAGCACGGTTTTTTACGAGCACATTTCTGTTTAGAATAGCATTTTTTGATAGCAACTGTATGCAGGATTGTAAAATAAGAAAATCATCCCGGGTGTAAAAACCTTGTTTTATGAGTAGTAACCATTTTTTTTTTTGGGGGGGGGGGGAACAAAATGGGTGTTCCCACTCTCCCAAATCACATCCATATATAAATAATTAATAATATGGATCCCATGCATATATATGTTAACATTTTTTATTTTGCCTAAATATACACATTTCAGCAATAATTAAAAGCATATTTATTAATTAATAAAATTGGTTTTACAGCATATTATAATGTTTTTTCTTATTGTTTGCAGTTTGTACAAATGCACCAAAAATAAATTGCACTGTGTTGGTTTTACTCTGTTTGTTCTAAGATTAACTAGCAACGTGATAATTCGCTATTAAATATTCAATAATTTCACAGTAATTTCACTGCTGAAAATTAATTAAAAATTGTACATGCGTTAATACGTGGAGATTTTTCCAGAGAGAAAATTCGCCTTGAATACAATATTTCAAATGAAAATCAAATTACTTTAATTGCTTATAGGCGTTAATACCAACCTAGTGAAAAACATTCCATGCCGGGAGTCGAACCCGGGCCATCAGTATAGCGCACTGACGTTGCGCCAGTCAGTGCGCTATACTGATGGCCCGGGTTCGACTCCCGGCATATCTTTTTCACTAGGTTGGTATTAATGCCTATAAACAATTAAAATAATTTGAAATTTGATTTTCATTTGAAATATTGTACATGCGTTCACCAATGCTGAGTTCATTTGTGTCTCATGTTACGCCGCAGGTTTGTGTGCCCAGTAGACGTTTCCACCTTGTACTGCAGTTCTGGCCTTACTATTGCCAACATATGTCAGTGAGAGATGCCAAACCGGGCATCGTCCTCGTAGTTTAAATGGTAGAGCACTTGAAACGCTATTTCAAGGTTTTCCGGATTCAATCCTCGGATTGGGCATTTTTCATTCTGTTATTTTTATGCTTAGTTAGCAGTGTGATAATTCACTTATTAAATGTTCGAAATATATAAAACAGAAATTTGATATCGTGAATTTCATATATCTTCACGCAGTTAGCTTTTGGTTATTCTGTTGCTAAGATAATTGTAGTGTAAGGGGAAAAAAATCAACTGAGGTTCGGCTCGTCAAACATTCTGTTCTGTATCATAAGAGCTTCATGCCTTTGCGCAATTTTTACTTTACATTCTGCAAAATATCGTCCCATTTCCTCCTACACACAATATACACTTCTTCCATGCCATGTCATATCACCATAATTGACTTGTTTTGTCAGAAGCTCTTCATCACTAAAAGCATTTTCATACCACTAATTTGTAACTGTAAATTTCTATTTATTAACTGTTAGACATTTTTCGATGGTATAATGCAAATATTTTGGTACTGAACAAGTGGCGTATTGCCTGTTTTTTTTTTTTAATTTATGGTGTCAAAAAATAAAATAGTTAAGGAGTTAAAAACTATTAATTTGTAAGACATAGATTTTACCCATTAATAATAAGTTCTTTTTCTTTTATAAGTTTAGAAACCTAACCCGGTAGACAAAATCGGTATCGACATGGGCAGCAAATCCATCAATTCTAATGGATCCTATAATACATTCATTGAATGATTGTCAATCGAATCCAACCCTTCACTGTAAAAAAAAAAAAAAAAAAAAAAAAAAAAAGTGTAACATTACACCATAAAATTAAGGGTGCCTTGCTGCCTCTATTTATTGGAATACTTTAACCGATATAACTGGTGCTACGTTACACTAATGTGTAACATTAGGGCAGTTGTATAGGTTTAAATTGCACCATAATGTAGATGAAAGTATTACTCCATAATTTTTTTTACAATGTTGTTTTGTTTATTTTAAAGAAGAGTTATAAATCCCTCACCCCTCCTCCCCAATATCCTTCCAAAATTGAGTATGTTTAGCTGTATATGCAAAGCAGATATATTTTTTAATTACTCATTTTAAAAATGACTACATTTAATACATGAGTAAATAATAATAATAATAATAATAATTTCCACGACACTATAAAAATAAAGTAATGTTCAGTGGGGTTACAACAAGGAGGTTTGTGAAAGTGAAAGATTTCATTATCTGACAGACAAGAAAATAACTAACTTGATGAAATAGTAAATAAAATCATTTATTTGGTGAAAAACACCTTTCTACTGGTTGCTAATTCTGGATGTTACTTTTTATTATTGAATAAATTGTACAACATACATATTCATCGAAAGTTTCACCAATCTTTTGTTAGGTGTAAGCAGCTATCAATGCATGCAAAATCACGCCAGATTTTTCTACATATATTTTGATACATAATAAAATACATCTAATAGCAAATTCAAAAAAAAAAAAAAAAATCTCAGCTGCTGAACTTTAGGTTCCATACATGATAAGGCAATTTTAATTTTAGTTCGTCAATAAAATAGTTGTAATTACCTGTCAATTCAAATGCAGAATAAATTTCAACACACTTTTTTTGAGACGAATATAAAAATAAATGAATAAATTTAACTCAAAACAATTCTCAATAAATTCTGAAAGTCTCCCACAATCTAAACATATACATTTTCATTGCTTAATTCAGGAAACTATAGACATGAATAACTGATTTCCGAATACATTTCATTATTATTTTGATTAAAACTTTTTTTTTCCCCATTTGTTTCTGAGATCCTTGATTTATAAAGGTAAATGTTCACACAACATCACAACATATTCGTTAAAATTCATAAGTCTTTTTATTTTATTTCTGAATCTTAATTCAAGATGCTAAAAATGTTTCACGCCAGAGTCAGCGAGAAAACAAAGCCAGAAGAAAAAAATAATGATTGGGGGCTGTCAGGTATTTGCAGAAGGAACAAAAACATGTCACGTGAATTATTCATCAGCCGGGGAAAGTAATTCTTGTAGATAGAGGAAAAGCAATTTATGCATTTCGGAGTATCAGCTGAATACGAACAACGAATGTACATATCAGCAGAAATGAAACAGCAGATATTTTTCCAGATATCTGAATAATAAAAACGGGCATTTGGAAAAACAGAATGAGGCGCTGTGATAAGTGAATTACAGCGTTTCATTGCACCTATTATTGTATACCTAATTCTTCTATAGTAAAAAAAAAAAAAAAAAAAAAAAAACTAGCCTTAAAAGGAATGACTCCTGGAATGATGCTGATGTGAAAGATTTCCGGAACTAACGAATCCGGGTTGTCCACTCCTCCCATGAGTCGAATAGACCAATCAGGAAAGGGCTCCGTCTATGCATCGCCATATGGGTTACCATAAAGAGAAAAAAGGTTATCATCGCCAACAATCGCCAAGTTTGTCGCCAACTTGGCGATATATCGCCAAATTTGGCGACCAAAATTAGTTGTTAAAAGTGACGCCAACTTGGCGATAATTGTAATATTTCGCCAAATTTTTAATTTCTTTACAACACCAGTCGTTTGATACATCATTTGAGAGGTTTGCAACTGCTTATTCATATAATGGATGTCTTGTGTGTTATCCCCCATTCTGCTCCCCAGGGGGGACACATTTTTAATTTCTTTACAACACCAGTCGTGTTACACAAGATTTGAAAGGTCTGCAACTGTTTATTTATATTATGGATGTCTTGTGTGTCACCCCCACACTCTGCTCTGCCCAGGGGGGGGGGGTCACATTTTTAATTTCTTTACAACACCAGTTGTGTGACACATCAGTTGTAAGGTCTGCAACTGCTTATTTATATTATGGATGTGTTGTGTGTCATCCCCCACTCTGCCCCCCAGGGGGGCACATTTTTAATTTTTTTACAACACCAATTGTGTGACACATCATTTGAGAGGTCTCAACTGCTTATTCATATTATGGATATCTTGTGTGTAACCCCCCCTGCCCTCAGAGGGGGCGCATTTTGTAATTTCTTTACAACACCAATTGTGTGACACATCATTTGAAAAGTCTGCAACTGTTTATTCATTTTATGGATGTCTTGTGTGTCACCCCCCCCCCCCCCTCTGCCCCCAGGGGGTACATTTTTAATTTCTTTACAACACCAGTCGTGTGACATATCATTTGAGAGGTCTGCAGCTGATTATTCATATTATGGATGTATTTTGTGTCGCCTCCCACTCTGCCCCCCCAGGGGGGCACATTTTTAATTTCTTTACAACACCAGTCGTGTGACACATCATTTGAAAGGTCTGCAACTGCTTATTCATACCATGGGGTATTGGCGAGCGCAGAAAGCAGGGGGTAGCCAATAATTTGGAATCGCGAAGCGATTACGCGGGGGGTTGGCGAGCATAGCGAGCAGGGGGGGCGGGACCCCCCTAGTATTGTATAATAAAATTAGTATTAGTATTTGTTTCATAAAATAAAATCCGTTAATACAGTGAAATTAAACATTTTATCACATTACCAGTTCCTTTCCCTGTGAAATTTCCTATTGGCTTTTGCTGTGTAGTTTCCTCTTATTGATCAATAAGCTTATTTCTGGAATTTGTTTTTCCCTTTTTGGCGACCTTTTTGATTAATTTTCCCAAAATCAACATTCAAAAATACATAAGAACACCCATCATTTTGAAGAAAAAAAATTCATCGCTAAGTTGCATTATTGATAATTAATTTTAAAGGGAAAATTGTGAATATGAAAATTTAATTTCAACTATTGGCTTTACCTAAAATTTATAGAAGCATTAAGTATGAATTAAATAAAAAATAGGCATTGAATTTAATACACGTATTAATAATAAAGAAGTAGCATTAATGTAGTTCATCAACATAATTTATTTTAACAACAATTTACTTAAAATAAAAACATGAACTCAAATAATATAAAAACATAAACTATTGACTTTTTCTAAAGTTTATTGAAGCATCAAGTATAAATTAAACAAGAAAAATAGGTGTTGAATTTAATGTATCTGTTAATAGTCAAAGGTGTAGCATTAATGTAGTTGATCAATGTAATTAATTCTATTCTCAGTAATTTACTTAAAAAGAAACTCATATGTAAACTATCTACCATAATAGAGACTATAAAATCAACATTCTGCTACACTCAACTATCTGCAAATTTTCATTCAAAGTTGTAATTTTTAATATCTAAAATAAGTACGTTATCACTCCATCTTGAACTTTTATTACAAAAATATGACACTCTAACATCAGAAATTTTCCTTTAACGAATTCTCAGAAGGCAAAGGATATCAACATATAAACAATCCAATAGCAATTCCAACACCTTTTAATTCTTTTCCACCTAACTAGATCGTAATAAATATGAAGTACAAATATTTGATTCTCTCTTATATTGCTGAAAGTCTGTTCTTTTTTTTTCTTTTTTTTCCCGTGCAGTTAAATGCATTTACCCATGAAAATTGTCCAAGAAATTTGCTATTTAGAGTTAATAGCGCATGAATGTTATTTGAGATAATAAAGGGTGCATAAATACCAACTTTGCGTAAACTAAAATTAGTTCGTGCGCTGCGGTATATACGTAATTAGCCTCCGAGTTTAATTTTCTAAACTGTTGCAGCTAATACGAGTAAAAAGTTTTTATTAATTATATCGCTGGAGGATACGATATGATTTGCGGAATATGTTATAGTACCATAGAAATAGCTTATTTTTAAATACAATAAGAGAAGCATAATAATAATAACCATAGTATAAGATTGAATAAAATGCGTATTTTAGAACTCAGGGTAAAACATTCTTACAAACTTTCTTAAGGAATAAAATCTTAAATTTTTCTTTTTCATTAGTAAAAAAATATTGAGCCAATATTTGCATATACGATATCTTGATAAAAATCCGCATGAATGATTGCAAGAATTTGAATTTGAATTATTCTTTAATAATGACAAGAATTCTTTTGTCATTGTCTATATTGCCGATGAAAAGCCAATATTTCTGCAAAATATTAATTTTTTCATTTTTTTTTTTTTTTCAAAATCTAACTTTCAAGCAATGGTTGTCATGAAATGACTTATTGTAAAAATGAGTTTTTCTTCACGATTGTTTTTTTTTTTTTTTTTTTTTTTTTTTTTTTTTTTCACAATTTCTCGGATATAAAGTATTATAACTCAAGAACCGTAAACGATGAATGCTTCAAACTTGAAACATGTCTTTTTATTATTGTTTTATTTTAATTTGGATTCAGCAAATCTAAAAAAATATTTACTTTAGAAAACATGATTTTTTTTTTTTAAAGTTGCATTATTTTATTTACAAATTTTTACATTAAATATTTTTATATTTTTTATTGATATTTTTAAAAATGCCGAATCAAAAATAAAGTTTAGATGTTTATTTAATTATTTAAAAAATGAAATTCTACAAACAATATTTTGAGTTACAACGTTTTAAAATTATCCCATTTTTTCAATAAATTTGTAATTAAAATATTTTTTTTTTTTTTTTTTTTTTTTTTTTTGAGAAGTCTGATCGCGTGATTTTTAGTTACAAATGATAGGGTTAAAAAAAAATCAAAGTTTTAACTCAATAAATAAATAAAAAAATTTTAATGTGTCCCGGACAACTGTATTGAACTTTTCTGACTTTTATTTAGTTTTTTTTTAATTTGTTAGGCTTGGTGTTTACATTAGTTTTATTATATTTTTAGTTTTTGTTTTGTTTTAGAACATGTGTGATTTATTCTTACATCTTACTGTGTATGTGTCTTGTAAAGTTTGTTAATTATTTTTCATTGTTCCCACAGTCAGACATTTGTCAAATTGTTAACAGGTGTTTTTCATTTTTATCATTTTGTGTATTTTAGCGCCAGGGCACATTATTGCTGTATATTTTACTTTTGTTAAAGAATGGCCCATTGTTTGTGATTTGGCTGGTTGGTAGTGGAGAATTTCCTCCGGGGACTATGCCAAATTTTTGGTGGGTGCACCGGGTGAGTGATTCCCCCCCCCCCCCATAAAATAAAAACTCAAACTCAGACATTAACTATCTGCCATAATAGAGACTATAAAATCAACATTCTGCCAGATTTAACTATTAGCTAATTTTCATTCAAACTTGTAATTTTTAATGGCTAAAATAAATACGTTATCATCCCATCTTGGAGTTTTATTACAAAAATATAATATCCTAACATCAGAAACCCAATCGCGGCTGTCGGCCTAACCGTTCGGAGTTTTCGTGGTTTTCTTCGAACCTTGCGTAAATACGGGTTAGGTTCCCTTAGAAAGACCCCCACGAAGGGCATTCCCCCTGGTCCTATATCCCTAGCGCAGATAATCGGACGTCAAAAATCAATCAATCAATCAATCAATCAACCTAACATCAGAAATTTCACTTTAGCAAATCCTCAGAGGGAAAAGGATATCAACACATAAAACAATGTTTTAGTTTCTCTCTTTAATAATTCCCATGTCGACTGTAACCAGAACTTTTATTACATTATCCCTTTCCAGTAACAATTCTAACTCCTTTTAATTCTTTTCCAACTAACTAGATCGTAATAAATATGAAGTACAAATATTTGAATCTCTCTTATATTGCTGAAAGTCTGTTCTTTTTTTCTTTCTTTTTTTCCGTGCAGTTAAATGCATTTACCCATGAAAATTGTCCAAGAAATTTGCTATTTAGAGTTAATAGCGCATGAATGTTGTTTGAGATAATAAGGGTGTATAAATATCAACTTTGTGTAAACTAAAATTAGTTCTTGGGCTGCGGTATGTACGTAATTAGCCTCAGAGTTTAATTTTCTAAACTGTTGTAGCCCACATGAGTAGAAGTTTTTATTAATTATATCGCTAGAGGATACGATGCATATAATTTGTAGAATATGTTAACAAACCATAGAAATAGCCTATTTTAAAATACAGTAAGGGAAGTGTAATAATAATTATTGTAGTATAAGATTGAATAAAATGTGTATTTTAGAACTCAGGGTAAAACATTTTTGCAAATTTTCCTAGCAAATAAAATTTTACTTTTTTTTTTTTTTTTTTTTTTTTTTTTTTAAATCAGTAAAAAAAATATTGAGCCAATATTTACAATAGCGGTATCTTCATAAATATCGGCATGAATGATTACCGAGAGTTTGAATTTTAATAATTCATTATTAATAGAATTCTTTAGTCAATATTGCCGATGAAAAGCCAATATTTCTGCACAATTAGCGTAATTATAGTGTGGTTTTCAATATGAAATTAATATGTGTTTATTTTTTATCCAATATGAAGTTAATATGTGAGTGTCATTTTAATAGAAATATTTCTGGTCCAATTAATATTGAGCTGCTGTATAACCAATAATGATTTTTTTTTTTTTATTAAGGTTCAAACAGAACATTAATATAACGTATTCTCTTATTATTTAACATTATCTCTTTTTTTATTACCTTATGTGCAAAAGTTACCACCGAGCTATAAATAGTTAAAAAATAAAATAAAATTACAACTTTGACTTTCAAATGATATGTTTCCAAATCTAAAATGTAAGCTAATGCAAATAAAATTAAAATCTTGCTCTGGAGTCAAATAGAAGAAGAAATAAGACAGCAATAATGAATAATATTGAATTTATACCCAGCAGTAAAGAGAAAAACCCTAATTGTACATATAGGGTTCACACCGTAAAAAATCAAATTTTAGCTAAAAATGTGATTTTTTTTTTTTTTTTTTTTTTTACTATTTTTTCCCATTGTTAGACTGTTATATAGATTTCAAATATTTTTCTTTCATGAAAATAGAAAAAATCATGCAGTAAAGAGTTAATGTTTACTTATAACTAAGAATACAGAAAAAAAGAAAGAAAAAAAATAAAAGCAATTTGTAATTTAACAAATTACAATGGCTATTTAGAAAATTATAATTTCAGAGTCAAATTTTAGACTTATAAATAAATTCTATAAAAAAAAAAACAACAACTAATAATAAACATCATTTTTATGTTGATCAAAACGTGGTTTACGCAAGAACAAAGTCCTATATTACGTATGCCATGAATTAAAAATTAATATTCCTGCACCAATTTTTAATGAAATTTTAGTTTTACAATTTTCGGTATTGCAAATTCTTAAACTTCCAAATATCATACATTTTCAAATTTTATACCGAAGTATAGAGATAAAAATTAACTGTTAAATGCAATTTGTTTGAAAGCTGTATATCAACTTATTTTTAAGTTATTAATTTTTTTTTCTTTTGTAATTTTTTAATACTTTTTTTGTTATCGTGGTAACAGAAGTA
Source organism: Maratus speculifer (assembly GCA_964019185.1). Taxonomy (NCBI): domain Eukaryota; kingdom Metazoa; phylum Arthropoda; class Arachnida; order Araneae; family Salticidae; genus Maratus; species Maratus speculifer. Next base: position 71,307,030 of record OZ025290.1, on the reverse strand, counting down.
TTGCATTTCTTGACATCTAATATGGACCAATCAGAAAACGAATAAAGTAAAAAACTGAAGTATTATCTTTTTTGGACATTAAACATAGACCAATCAGAAAACGAATGAAATGAAGTAAGTTGCGGAATTCAACTAATAAAAAGATCCAGATATACTTTAGATTTCCCGATTCTCTACCGAGGACAACAACTGTTTTCCAAATAATTAATGATAAGACTATAGAAATTAAGAAAGTATTCATTTGAATGCTGTACACTGGTGCATCTCCTGAAAGGCATGCCATTCTTGTTAAATACTAATGCAGTTTGCGTGATTCAGGCGTGCCTGCGCAAGTGTCATGTAAACGTAATTTAAATTCTTTCAGATCTGCATTCAGCTGAATTCACTGATAAGCACGTTAATGCTTTGTTGATCTCTATTATGAAAACTGTGAACAATAAATTCAAAAGAAAGAGTGCCACATAAACCGGCTTCTGAATAATGCTTCAGCATGTCTTTTCTAATATTTATTCTCCGTTTTTTACTTTAATTTTGATTTATTGTTGGTTTAAAGTAGAAAAAAAGATTTTTATGTGATGCTAGCACATTCGCCCGGTGTTCTCCGGGTCCGTGATAATAATCTTAACCCTTCAAGTGTATTTACCATATTCTTCTGTTACATAATTTTTTAATTCAAAAGCTGAATTAACAAAAACATAATATTAATGATAATTTTTTCTAGTGCATATGAAATATATAATATACCAGTACTTTTTATATTTGTTACTTTATAAATCGTTAAACATATATGGAAAATTCTGCCAAACTCTTAAAGGATTAAATAAACATAAAAAAAATATGGTTTTATATTTTAAACCAGATTTTGTACGAATTTATTTTTTTAAATGGAAAATGGGCGAAAGAACATTGATATTTCATGGTAAAAGTGTTTATATGAAGACATTTTCTTGTTTTTGCACGTAGGGTAGTTTCATAGTTAGAAAAAAAAATCTTGTTGTACAAAATCTTTAAAATTCAATCAATCCAGTTATAACGTTTTTTGTTCTCGTGCAAAGATTTCGTGAAAAAATAATGATACTTAAGTTTTTGTATGATATTTAAGTTTTTTATGTTATTTATTATTTATATTTATTTTAGATGTATGGTTTTTCTTACTTTCCAAATTGTTGTTTTCGCATCGAGTCCTTTATCATACAAAAAAAAAAAAAAAACGTTCCTACAATCCGAATTCTCTAAGAATTTTAATTAGTTATAAATATAACTGTATTTAAGCTCTTTGTAAAATTCCATGAAAAACATGAATATTTAATATTAAATACGTAAAAATTTTCTTTTTGCTAACTAATCATAAACCAACAGAGTGAAAAATGTCAAGCCGGGAATCGAACCCGTATCATTGGAAAAATACTAAAAGTGCTCTACCATTAAGTTACGAAAATGATACCCAGTTTGGCATCTTTCACTCATAAACGTCGGTACGGCTGGAACTGCAGCCCAAGTTGGAATAGTCTTCATGAGCTTACAACCATGCGGTAAACATGAAACAGCTTGGACATTTTTCATTCTGTTGGTCTGCGCTTAGCAAGCAAAGTGAAAACTTTCACATATTTAATACTCAATATTTTCAGACGTCACACTTTTAAAAAAATTACGTAACGTTACTCCATAAAATTGGTGGCAGCTGCTGGAGTAATTTTATGGAACTTTTTTTTTTTTTTTTTAATTTATAAAAGAGTGTATTTTAAATATACAGTCGACCCTCGTTAATTCGAAATCGGTTAAATCGAATCTTTGCTTAATTCGAACTAAACATGAAGTCCCGAAATTTTCACGGACAGAATAACGTTAAAAACTTTTATTTATTCGAACTCATTTTCTCTTGGCTTCGTTTAATTCGAATTAACGCGAGTTCCAGTAGTTTATTCCGCCTTACTTTCTTACGGACTTCAATGACTTTCTTTCTTTCATTTTTGTCAAAATTTTTCTAAACTAGTGTACATATAACCGCATGCATTTGATAGCCGCTTTCTTAGCGCCCTGTCTGTCATTTTATGACGCCTCTATCCTTTATTCCATTGTGTATCTTCATAATCTCTTAATTAGTTTATGCCTTTATATATTTTAATTTAATATTAATTCATATTCTAATGATAAAAGCCAAAAAAAAAAAAAAAAAAAAAAAAAAAAAACGCAATGACATTAATTTATTGTAATGTTACCCCTTTAAACATGTTTTCCTCTCATACATTTCATAATTCGAACATTTCTTGTGGCCCCGATGAGTTCGAATTAACGAGAGTCGAGTGTATATTTCTGGTGTAACATTACAATGTTACACAGGTTATATCGGTTAAAGTACTCCATTGGAGTACAGCATAAAATTGGAGGCAGCAAGACTGCCACCAATTTTATGGACCAACGTTACACAAATGTTTTAGAGTACATTTCACTGCTGAAAATTAATTGAAAAATTAATTTAAATGATACGAATCGATATTTAGTAATGAAAACATGAGTCAAAATCACACAGAAAGAGACTACGTTTTAGCGTTTTCATCGAAGATGTCTCTGATTTTATTTGTAAAACAGCTCTACTTTTTCATGTTTTGAAAAACCTATATGTGACGTAAATTTGTAAAATCTTTTAAAACAGACGAGGGGGGAAAATTCAGACCTGTGAAACGAATGAATTACAATTACACAAGAACATGCTTTTGTTCAGCTTATTTACGCATCAAATTTCTTTGTTATTTTAGTGATTTTATCATATGGACGGAGATGTAGATGGATGTATTTAGAGATATACAGACAGAGTGAAATTTCTTGTGCTCTTCATTTCAATTCAAAATTAATTACAAAAATAATAAGCATTGGCTAAATTACTATATACATTACAAAAGTATTAAGTTAAAATATAATTTGGTACGTAAAAGTGCTTTTGCACTTGCTTGTTATGATACACATATCTTCTTTGCATATTACTTTTCTGTGTACGAATGTGTTTTCTTTTCTTATGTTCCGAAAAACATTTAAAACTTTTCTCGTGATATGTATTTCTTACACATTTTTCAAAATAAGCATAATTTTATCATATGGGCGAAGAATTAGGTAGGTGTATTTAGAGATACACAGACAAAGCGAAGTCATTTATGCTCTTCATTTCAATTTAAATTTAATTACAAAAATAATAAGCACGGGCTAAATTACTATATCCATTACAAAAACATTAAGCTAACATATATACTTTGGTACATAAAAGTGCTTTTGTACATGTTTATCATGACACATATATCTTCTTTGCATATTACTTTTCTGTATAGAATGTGTTTTCTTTTCTTATGTTCTAAAAAGTATCTAAAACTTTTGTCGTCATATGTATTTTTTACGAATTTTTCAAAATAAGCGATTTGTAAGATGTTGTTTCCAATGCGTAACCTTCTTAAAAGTTATTCCGTCACTATAACCTCCCTCCCCTCCCCCACAACTTTTTTTACAGCTATTCATGAATTCCATTGTTTTGTAGTTTAAAACATTCATATGCAAATGAACGTCGCCTGTGAAAAATGAGTTGTTTTGTTGAGCATTATAAATCTGTGCTTCTAAACATAAAAGTGCTTCAAGCGCCCGCATAATGATGTCGTCATAAATTCTAGGGACATCTTCTTGAAAACTAAGTCTTATAAAATGTAGTAAAATAGATTTTGTGTAACGAGAATTAAGTTGAATATAAGGAAAACATAAAATTAATGATTTATAAATTAAAGCAGACTGATTTGACTAGTGATACATTTTTTTACATTCTATTAATATATATACATTCTTAATTGTAAAATAACGTGTAATTAAAAATTAAAATTTAAATTAAAAATAGGTAATGTATCCTAAGAAATATAATTTATATATGAAAACAAATATTTATTGTTAGTCTGGAAAAAAATATTCTTATAGTAAAATAAATAAAACAAATGAATATTGTTACTGTATATTTTTTAAAGGTTTCACGAAATGAAATTTCAACCTTTGAAAGTAAAAGTAATCATCGTCAACGATCACAGTCAATAATGATTTTTACCATTTTATTTATGGTATTAGGCATAATATAACCATAATTCTTTCTATACTTACAATAGTTTGGCACCAACTTCAAAAAGTAATTCATTACTTTTTATATGTATATATTCATAAATTAAATCAAAAATATGTAAATTAATCTCTTGTAAAAAATATTCTGTCGAAAAACCATGTTTGCTGGATATTAAGTTCTATGTATTAAACTTATAACCATTTTTTTTTTTTTGCCGGTACATGATATCTGATGTGTGGTTATTAGATAACAATTCATCATTAGGGTATTTTAAAAAATTATTTAACTCTTTTTAGAGCGTTGATTGAAGTCGGTTATATTTTTTTTTGAAAAAGTTTATTTTATTTCTTACTTTTTAGTTATTTATACCGTAATACTTAGTTTAATCGGTTGGATAGTTGCGGTGTAATCGGTGAACATATATAAAAAAAGTACATACGCGGTCGAATTGATGATAACCTTCTCTCCTTTTTTTAATTCAGTTAAATAAATTATAATACGGAAAAATACTGTATGTTATACATGGATGTCAGGAATGGGGTTCGAACCCACGATCTCTTTCGAGAACCAGAGTTTAAACCGGGCGCCTTAGACCGCGCGACTATCCTGACTGCAATCTAAACGGTGAACAACGCCATATTACTTTTCGCAAGTCTATTATTTTAGCACACTTTTACTGATAAAGTACTGAGTTGGTAAAAGATCTCTGATACTCTATGCTAACGGTTAAAACAAAATATTCTTAATAGCATAATTAGCATTTAATTTGTAAAAGGAATAATACGGAAAAGGCTTTCGTATATATGTATGTCAGGAGTGGGGTTCGAACCCACGTTCTCTTTCGAGAACCAGAGCTTAAATTAAGCGCATTAGACCGCTCGGCTATCCTGATTGCAATCAACTCAGGGAACTTATTCAAGGTCATGTTATTTTTCGCAAGTCTATTAATTTAGCACTCTTTTACTGATAAAGTATTGAGGAGATAAAAGATCTCTGATTCTCTGTGCTAACGGTTAAATACAAAATATTCTTAATAACATAATTAGTATTTAATTTGTAAAATATATGTGTAAAAAATTATAATGCGGAAAAAAGTTATTGTATACATGCATGTCAGGAGTGGGGTTCGAACCCCCGCTCTCTTTCGAGAACCAAAGCTTAAATCAGGCGCCTTAGACCGCTCGACTATCTTGACTACAATCTAGTCGGTGAACTTATTCAACATCATATTACTTTTCGCAAGTCTATTATTTTAGCACTCTCTCACTGATAAAGTATTGAGTTGGCAAAATATCTCTGATACTCTGTGCTAACGGTTAAATACAAAATATTCTTAATAGCATAATTAGTATTTAATTTGCAAAATATCTGTGTAAAAATTATAATACGGAATAGGTTGTTGTATACATGTATGTCGGAAGTGGGATTCGAACCCACGCTCTCTTTCGAGAACCAGAACTTAAATCAGGCGCCTTAGACCGCTCGGCCATCCTGACTGCATTCCATAGCAGGAACTCATTCAACAGTTTTAATTAGCAAAAAATCACAAATTTTAATAGTTTTTGCCCGTTTACTAAAAAATTACTGAACCAATTTCTATGAAATGGAAGTGGTACCAATCCGAGAGTAAGTTCTTTAATTTAACACCAAAACTAAATTAATAAGTTGGATAGTTTCGGCGTAATCGGTGAACGTACATTAAAAAAATACATACGCGATGAATTGATAACCTCCTCTCCTTCTTGAAGTCGGTTAAAATGTTCTTAATAGCATAATTAGTGTTTAATTTGTAAAATATATATGTAAAAATTATAATACTGAATAGGTTCGGAAACTTATTCAATGTTATGTTACTTTTTGAAAGTCAATTATTTTAGCACTCTTTCACTGATAAAGTATTGAGTTGATAAAAGATCTCTGATACTCTGTGCTAATGGTTAAATACAAAATATTCTTAACAGCATAATTAGTATTTAATTTGTAATATATATATGTAAAAATTATAATACGGAAAATTATTGTACACATGCATGTCAGGAGTGGGGTTCGAACCCATTGTCATTTTCGAGAACCAGAGCTTAAATCAGGCGCTTTAAACCGCTTGGCCATCCTGACTTCACTCAATTGTAGGAACTAATTCAATAGTTTTAATTACCGAAAAAACGCTAATTTTAATAGTTTTTGCTTAATTACTAAAAAACTACTGAACCAATTTCTATAAAATGGATGTGGTACCAATCCGAGAGTAAGCTCTTTAATTTAACACCAAAACCAAATTAATCGGCTGCATAGTTTCGGAGTAATCGGTGTACATACATTAAAAAAAAAATACATACGCGTCGAATTGATAACCTCCTCTCCTTTTTGAAGTCGGTTAAAAAGTAATTTAAATTTGTCACTCAATGAAAAATTAAATTTTTTTTTTAAATATTACATGCATAATAATGACGACAGTAAAAGAAAGAAACATGCTTACAAATATTTCTTAATGCAAACATTCTTACATTTTTCACAAGCATTCTTAATTACGTAACCAGTAAAATAAGAGCCAGTAAGTTATAGTAACCAGTAAACGAAACACTGAACAGCAAATTTTTTCAAATAAAACAACAATATTTTTCAAATAATCTTTTCCAATAGAATCGAGCTACTATCACCGCTTATTAAAAAATGGGAAGCATTAAAAACAAGGTATTTACTTTCTTTTTCTTTTCTTTCTAAGTTTAATTTTATTCAAATATTGTTAAAACATTAGTGCTTGAATAAATATATATATGTAAAATGAAATGAAATTTTTTTCCACAATAATTATACATCAGTAGGTAATATTGGTTATTTGTTTTTAAAATGTTAATACAGTTATGTTAATATAATGTCATGAATACAAGCGCATTAGTATAATAATACTGCACATAGACAATATTCGGTAATGTTTTAATATTAGTTTCCTATTGAGTGCTTTACATCTCTATGAGCTTTCCTTTGATTTAATAATTTTACCAAATGTTAATGAAAATCATACACCAACACTATAAGAATTTTACAAATCCTGCATATTCAATGCATTTTAATTAAATATACTTTATGTAAATATGAGTGCAAGAGTCAGGTAAGGAATAAATTTTCAAATTACAAATTTACTCACAAACGGAATCTTTATTAACAGCAAGAGTTTAATTAAATGAAATTTCAAAATTCAGTCCCGTCTTCTGAACATGAAAATTATCTCCAACTTAATGAATCTAACTATCGATCAATTGAAAATCATAACTCAACAATACTGGAATAGTACAAATAGAAATTTTTCATTATTCATTTTTCCAAACAACACTTTATGAAAACATGAGAGCGAAAGTTATGAGAGAACATCAATATTCCTTCGAATTTTCTCTTCCCATAAACTAAAACTCATTCACTACTAATTGCCCAATATCATTCTATAATAATATTTACAACACCAAAAAGTAAACTGATTTCCTTTAATCTTAGCAGCTCGCCCAAACATAAATTATAGAGAAAATTACTGCGAAAGGAGATGAATTTCGAAGTTTCTAAAGGGAATGATCATTATTTTCGTTTTTATCAAAAGGACGTTCACATAAACTTCGAATGTGCAGCTTGCTACTTTAAAGGAGAGAAGATGCTGGCGGGAGAAATGATGAGAATTTGAAATACCCTATTTATTCATTTCGGGAGTAAAGGGTATCATTAAAGTCTCGTTAGTATATTGAAAATAGAATTATTAGAAGTATGGAGCATACTTTAAGATTCAAAAGTGGAGACTCGAGACTGTTTCTGGAAGAGTGTTTGATTTCACTTTTGTATTCGTACAAAAGTAACTTCTAAAAGGGATCCCCTGCCAGGAAAAAACTAAAATGAAGAGAACAAAAAAATTTATAATATTTTGGTATACCAAGAAGTGACTAAATTAAAGATATTCCTCTTAGATTTTTTGCAATGGTAACTAGTACCAGTTGAAAAAATTATGATAGTATTGAGATAATTTATGTATATCAGGAATTTGTCTAATGTATGAAAGATTTATTAGAAACACTAGGTGTATTTATCTTTCTATAGTCTATTATTTCCAAAAGTATTTTCACTAAGTAAATTTTATGTAAATAAGAGAGCAAGAATTAGGTAATGAATAAATTTTCAAATTATCATTGTACTCACAAACTGAATCATTATTAGTAGCACATGTTTAATAAAATGAAATTTGAAATTCAGTCACGTGTTCTAAACATGAAAATTATCTCAAACTTAATGAATCTAACTATCGATCAATTGATAACTAATTGAAAATCATAATTCAACAACATCAGAATGATACGAACCATGTATGTTCCAGACGAAAATTTTTCATTATTCATTTTTCCAAACAATACTTCATGAAAACATGAGAGCGAAAGTTATGAGAGAACGTCAGTATCCCTTCGTAATTTTCCTCCCCGTAAACTAAAACTTATTCACTACTAATTGCCCAATTTCGTTCTATAATAATATTTACAACACCAAAAGGTAAACTGATTTCCTTTAACCTTAGCAGCTCGCCCAAACATAAATTATAGAGGAAATTACTGCAAAAGGAGATGAATTTCGAAGTTTCTAAAGGGAATGATCATTATTTTCGTTTTTATGAAAAGGACGTTCACATAAACTTTGAATGTGCAGCTAGCTACTTTAGAGGAGAGAAGATGCTGGCGGGAGAAATGATGAGAATTTGAAATACCCTATTTATTCACTTCGGGAGTAAAGGGTATCATTAAAGTCTCGTTAGTATATTGAAAATAGAATTATTAGAAGTAACTTTAAGATTCAAAAGTTGGGGCTCTAGACTGTTTGATTTCACTTTTGTATTTGCACAAAAACAACTTCTATAAGGAATCCCCTGCTGGGAAAGAAAAGAAAGAGGACAAAAATATTCATAATCTTTTGGTACACCAAGTGACTAAATTAAAGATATTCCTCTCAGATTTTTCATACCGATAACTAGTACCAGTTAACAAAATTAAGATAGTATTAATAAAATTCATGTAAATCAGGAACTTGCTTAAAATATGAAACATTTATTACAAACCTATGTGTATTTACCTTTCAATAGTCTAATATTTCTGAACGATCGATAAATTAAGAATACCGAAAACAATGTTATCCTTAATTTAATTCTGTATGTTCCATGCATTTTCACTAAGAATTCTTCAAGTAAATATGAGCGCAAAAGTTACGTAAGGAATAAATTTTCAAAGTATCATTTTACTCACAAACTGAATCACTATTATTAGCATATATTTAATTAAATGAAATTTGAAATTCAGTCACGTCTTCTAAACATGAAAATTATCTTAAACTTAATGAATCTAACTGTCGATCAATTGATAACTAATTGAAAATCATAATTCAACAATATCAGAATGGTATGAACCATGTATGTTCCAGACGAAAATTTTTCATTATTCATTTTTCCAAACAATACTTCATGAAAACACGAGAGAGAAAGTTATGAGAGAACATCAATATCCTTTTGAATTTCCTCTTCCCACAAACTAAAACTTATCCACTACAAATTACTCAATTTTGTTCTATAATAATATTTACAACACCAAAAGGTAAACTGATTTCCTTTAATCCTCCCAAACATAAATTATAGAAGAAATTACTGCGAAAGGAAATGAATTTCGGAGTTTCTAAAGGGAATGATCATTATTTTCGTTTTTATCAAAAGGACGTTCACATAAACTTTGAATGTGCAGCTAGCTACTTTAGAGGAGAACATGCTGGCGGGAGAAATGATGAGAATTTGAAATACCCTATTTATTCATTTCGGGAGTAAAGGGTAACATTAAAGTTAGTATATTGAAAATAGAATTATTAGAAGCATGGAGCATACTTTAAGATTCAAAAGTGGAAACTCGAGACTGTTTCTGGAAGAGTGTTTGATTTCACTTTTGTATTCGTACAAAAGTAACTTCTAAAAGGGATCCCCTGCCAGGAAAAAACTAAAATAAAGAGAACAAAAATATTTATAATATTTTGGTATACCAAGAAGTGACTAAATTAAAGATATCCCTCTCAGATTTTTCGCATTTATAACTAGTAGCAGTTAACATAATTATAATAGTATTAAGATAATTCATGTAAATCAGGAACTTGCTAAAGGTATGAAAGATTTATTATAAACACGAGGTGTATTTACCTTTCTATAGTCGAACATTTCTAGTATATTGAAAATAGAATTATTAGAAGTTAAGAGCATACTTTAAGATTCAAAAGTGAACACTCGAGACGGTTTCTGGAAGAGTGTTTGATTTTACTTTTGCATTTGTACAAAAGCAACTTCTAAAAAGAATCCCCTGCCAGGAAAACACTAAAATAAGGAGAACAAAAATGTTTGTAATCTTTTGGTTTGCCAAAAAGTGACTAAATTACAGATATTCCTCTCAGATTTTTCGTATTGTTAACTAGTACCAGTTAACAAAATTATGATAGTGTTAAGATAATTCATGTAAATCAGGAACTTGCCTACGGTATGAAATATTTGTTAGAAACACTAGGTGTATTTACATTTCTACAGTCTGATATTTCCAAAAGATCGATAATTCATCAACACTGAAAATGATATCATCCTAAATGTAGATTCGTATTGAAAATTCGTAAAATTATTAATAAATGAAATTTCCAACACAAAGGATAAGCCAGGAAAACTGGATTCGCTTTATAGTAAAGCAAATGGTTAAGAATAGATTTTGAATAAAAAACAATAAATGCAAGTCAATAATAATTATAATTTTTTGAGGGATTTCACAGAAATAACTGAACAATCAAAGTGCAGAAATGTTCGTCTAACAAAGCACTGAATATGAAGCAAGTATATAAAGAGAACATCAGATTTTGATGTAAAACATTGATTGATATTTTGAAAATAAAAGATAACTGGATAGTTCCCACCTCTTCGTCCTAGCTCTGTAGGGCCTTATTCAATATGTACTGGTTGGTACCCCTCCGGAGCATTTATTCCAGTCGGAGAAGAGCACTGCCCCTCGTGCTTACTCTTCCTACCGCAAAGTCATCGAAATCATATCGTCACGGTAATAATTCGAAAATACCAGGTAGAACAACCGTGGATTTTTGTTTTCTTCCCGGATCCCACACCCTCACCCTCCTCAAGAAAATCGGACATTCAAGCGAAGAGGCCGTCAAGGCCTAATCTCAGGACTCACCAATTAATATACTTTAGTTTTTCGAAAGTTATTGCCGTCAACTGAAACTGAGTTAGTGCGCTTTCTAGGTATTTTTCATTAAATAGGTGATTTATGATCCTATATTCTATGGTAATTTTTCGTGCTCCTGATACCTGCTATCAGATCTCTGCATTTGTTGGTCGAATTCGACAACTCGTGATAAGCTCGAAGGTCGTGCGATAGCTTCAGAGCACCGAACTCACACTTTCCAATTTTCGGTGTCCTTATTGCAATTTTCCTTTTAAAACTGCCCAGTTTATTTATTTTATTTTTTACATTCTCGGCACTTGGGACATTACGGGACCTTTCTTCCTACTTTCCGCTAGAGAGTCGGTCCAAATGCAGAAAAGCGAAAGGACCGCGGACGGAGCGCTCCGCGAATTCTGCGACGGTCCTACATATATATATATATATATATATATATATATACATATATGATTATTAGGAATACAGAAGCCTCAACTTTCTGCTCCGATTAAAATATCAGGAATGAGACATTCCTTTATTAACCATAAAAATTGTTTACATTTTGATACAGTTTTCAAACAAATTGCATTTGAATCTTTCTTTTCTATTTGAGGGTGTAAAAATTGAAAATTGCTTAAATTGTATTTAGAATTAAAAAAAATGCAGTAAATGTTAAATCAAAAATTTGGTGTTGCTACTGTTAAAATGATGTCAGAATTACGCACAGATCCGTGTGTCCTGAATAATATAGATATAATAATTTTCATTCTATATATATAGTGCATGTTTGTTACATATAAATATTTGTTTGTTTTCCCCGTTTTCAAAAATTACAATTACATGAGCCTGTAAAAAATGTTTTACCTTTTGAAAAATATTAATGTTAGCAAATGAATGAACAGCAACTTCTTTTTCTTTCTTTGTATTAAAAAAATAACATTATTTTTTCTTTTTAAAAAGATTAGTTGCTTACTTTCATCGAGATTTTTTACGCTGTATGCTTACATCTCTAATCACGCAATCACTTAGTTGTTTAATGCATACATAATAAACAATTAATTTAATAATGGTGAAGGAAAAGTGAAAAACAAGGAAGAAATTGCAGCATCGTATATGATCTAATTATGTGAGCGATTCGTTTTTCGGTTTCATAGATATTTTCTTTTTCAGATGAAATTTTAAGAGAAACTGAATTAAAAAAAATGTATGGATGTAATTAATCTATATAATTTTTGGGGAGTGATTTACGTATATTCATACTGGTTAATTTGCAAAAGCGTATTGGAAAAAAAAAAAAAAAAAAGTTTTGTATACATATATATGTGTGTGCGTGTGTGTAGTGTTGTGTAATGTTGATTCTCAATTTTTTCCGATTTTATATCTAGATATACACAGTAAAATAAATATAAACTCTTTGTACAACTAGAATACATGTTTAATCTTGTAAAAATTAATATAGTAGTCATAAAAATAATTATTTTATTATGTTTGTCGATGCTCCTTATTTTCAGGTTTTAAAACTAGATATGCATCAGTTATCAAACAGCAATTGTGAAACTTGTTGCTTTTTTCAAAGTAGAAGATCGTGTTCTATGAGGAGCTGTGAAGTCAGTGGCGGAAATGGCCGATTCAGACTCCGGAAATTTTAACGCCTTCGACTCTAACTCTGATTCCGAATCCGAATTCGGGCTGGGTAATATACTAGTGTTTCTGCTGTTTAAAATTATGAGAGAATGTAAGAAAAATAAGGCAAAAATTTCACTCTCACTGTATTAGTTCAGTTCTTAGAGTTTTCAAAAAAAAAAAAAAAAAAAAAAAAAAAAAAAAAATTACGTTTTACTAATTTTTCAATTTTGTGTCCTACAAATCAGAAAAATCCAACTATCGAAATCTAAAGCAGAAAACAAAACAGAAATTTTGCTATTTTTGATTCATGTACTTGAAAAAGGAAAATCTTTACAATTTTGATGTTAATTCGTGTCTTCCAAAGCCGAAAAATTTCGATGAAAAGGAAAATAAATAAATAAAGATGAAAATTTTACTAATTTGAAATCTACTAGAGTTTTTAATTAAAAACGGTTTCTATCTACTGTGTATGCCAGGCAGTATACTAGGAATCTTTAACTTAAGTAGCCCGATATAATTCAAAAATAACAATAATTATTCCTTTTATGAATTTAAAATTACGTATAACTGGTTTAATTTCGCTTCAAACTGTCTAACATAAAAAGCCGGAGTCGGAGTCGGCGTATTCTCCAGCGACTCCGACTCTTTTTCTCCCAAACTGTCCTGTTTCCGAATCCGCAGCCCTGGTTCTTTGCGCCTGAAGGAAAAAGACTTGTTCATTCGATCGGCTTTGTGCATTTAATATATATATACATATTTTGTGTTTGTAAGAAGTGTTTATACTTTACCCAGTGACTGTTTTTTTAAGACAGTTAAATATTAAACCAGAGAGAAACGGTGGTAAAATTCATAAAAAAATTTTACTGGTCACAAGGACCAGTAAGCATGAGAGTTTACTGATTTGCAGTCATCATCACTAGCCTGCTGCATAAAATTCTATTAAATACCTTTAATCCATTGAACGACCCCCTCCCTTCCCCTACGACCAGAATATATAATTATAATTTTCAAAATGTATACAGTACATAAATATGAAAAAAGTAGTATATAGTGCATAAACAAAAACTATAAAATTATTAATTATGTATTTCATTTCTGATCATTTATTGCAACTGACTGCAAGGATTAATGTAATTTTTCCCCTTAAATAAAATAAAATTTTGTGGCCTGTCTTTGGTTTGGTTTTCTCAATGACTGGAAATTTTACCTTTACTTGTCAGAGAGATGGAAAATATTTACTGGTCCTTTAGACCACTAAATTTTTTAAATTAGTGGCCCGATTGAATTTTTGGTGGTCTCGGAGCAGCGGACAACCAAGGATTTCGAAAGCTGAGAAAAGTCTTTTACATTTGAAGTTTGACGTGTAAGTATTATTTAAAGAAAGCACATTAAATGAGTTTCCAGATGAAAATACTCTATTCACACATTCCAGATCATTTGCTGAATTTCATGTTTCATAAATACTCAAAGTAACAAGCAATTTTTAATTTACAGTGAAAGTTGTAATTTTAATTTACAGTTGAACTGAACTTAAATATCGTTAAATATACGACAAAATAATTATAAAAAAATTCCAACACTAATATAAATGAAAGGTGTGATAAAATTATCAATTAAAGAGGAAAAAAATATAGTCGCTGCAAATGAAAATATTAAAAAAAAAAAAAAAAAAAAAAAAAGTACAATTATTTTTTATGTCACTAAATTAAAATAGCAACAGCAACAGATTTTTCATGCTGAGAAGTTTGTGAAAATAATAAAATTAAGATTCGAATAAGTAACGCATGATAGAAATTGCTTTGACAAGGAGAAAGAGATAAAATATGAAATATTAAAAAAAAATATTTAATCAAAAGATGTATTTCAGTACTGTTTAGAAACTAAGAGAGAAATAAATTTAACTTATAAATAGAATATTTAAAAATTAAATGGTGGAATATTTGAATAGGTAAAATGGAAAAAAGGAAAAAAAATAGCATTTGCATATTTTCTGAAATAGTTTATTTAATGCCATGCATGTCTCAGGATTAGGAACGTGCTTTAGCTATTGAAATCGACATTAAGGTCACTCTTAATGATATAAACCCTTAAATTGGCCACAAATAATAAATTTATTTTTATCAAATCCCTCTTAGCATGAAAATTTCAAATTCCAGCATTGAGATTTGAACTAAGAAAATTCTGTTTACTAGCAAGATGCTTTACCTCTAAGCCATGATGTCTACACGAGATAAGTTGAAATTAAAGAATCGAGGTTCTCTTTTAAATTTAAATCGCAAAAATAAGCGGATGACATTGAAAAAATTAATTTAATTAAAATAACAGACTTTTTCAAAATTTTATGATTTGTCATGTGACACAAGGTATTCAGCAGAAAGTACACAAAATTTAAAGTCTCTGACTTACACATTTTTTACGTATGGACTCTGTGACAGACGGAAAAACAGAGGAGAGAGACGAATAGGTTTTCGTTAGATAAAATAAACCCTAAAAAGATTTTTTTTTCTTACATTTGAAGTTTTACATGCATATATTATTTAAAGAAAGTACATTTAACGAATTTCCAGGTGAAAATAACCTGTTCTCACATTCCAGATCAGTTGCTGAATTTCTCGCTTTATAAATAATTAAAGCAACAAGAAATTTTTAATTTGCAGTTAAATTTTTGAATTGAATTTGAATATCGTTAAATATGAGAGAAAAATAATTATACAAATTCCAACACTAATACAGATGAAAGGTGTGATAAAATTATCAATTAAAGAGGAAAAAAAAATATAGTCGCTGCAAATGAGATTATTAAAAAAATAAAACAAAAGTACAATTATTTTTTCTGCCACTAAATTAAAATAACGACAGTAACAGATTTTTAATACTGAGAAGTTTCTGAAAATAAGAAAATTGCGATACGAATAAGTAACGGATGATAAAAATTGCTTTGACAAGGAGAAAGAGATAAAATATGAAATATTAAAAAAAGAATATTTAATCAAAATAAGTATTTCCTTACTGCTCAGAAACTAAGAGCGAAAGGAATTTAACTTACAAATAGAATATTTAAAAATTAAATGGTGGAATATTTGAATAGATAAAATGGAAAAAGGAAAAAGAAATCGCATTTGCATATTTTTTGAAAGAGTTTATTGAATGCCATGTATGTCATACGAATGGCATGTCTTAGGATTAGGGACGTGATTTCGTTATTGAAATCGACCGTAAAGGTCACTAGACAATTTTTAGTGAAGAAAAATATTTTATTTTTTACTTTTCTCAAATTTAAATCGTAATAGGAGTTTCGATTGAGAATTAGTCGCATTTGTCATATTAAACTTTTTTTCAAAGTATTTTTTTCTTATATAAAAAAAAAGTTTTTTTCTAAATTACCTGCACTTGAAAGATATTAGAGTAAAACAAATATTTTATTATAATTATTATTTAACTAGAAGCAAAAATTTACAAAAATTTAAAACTGAAGAAACTTCTTTAATTTTCCTTAACAGTAAAGCAGTTCCTTATGATCAAGGCCATCGCTAAGACTTTTAATTGGCGGGGGAGAAGATCTTAAATTGCCAAGTCAAATTTTCATATTTGCCAACTCGATTTCTAATTTTGTCAAGTTACCACACTTAGAAAATGTAATACAGTTTTTATTTGTAAAAAGTTTAATAATATTCCCAATTAGAGTTGTAACTTTTGCAAGTTCTATCAAAAATAGGAAATATATTATAGTTTTTATTAAAATTTTAATTAAATTTGCCAAGTGTAACAACATTTGGGAATCGTTTGGGGCGAGGGGCTCCCCCCCCTGCCCCCCACCTTAGCGAGGTCCCTGCTTATGATGACATTTCTTGAAATAAGAACTTACTCAACGACAAAGGTGCAGATTCTCAACATTTTTAAGGAGCCTAATTTCTCCTAAACTCAAATATTTCAGTCGCCACCAGGCTTAATTTCTAAGAAAGTTTGCCCTACACCTACACTCTCTCCTACATAGAAAATCTCCCAATCTTCGCCTCTTGCAATTGGGTATATATTCTGATGGGGTCTCAAGAATTCTGAAATGGACTCAAGTGCTTGTGAGTATGAATTTGTAGGATTGAAAGATCTAAAGTCTACGAGCTTTATAATGTCTAAAAAAACATTAATAGGAAGTTTATGACCACTTGAAGACTCTTGAAGAAGTATTTTACGAGAAGCATCTAGGATAGTATGGGTTGCATCTGTTCACAGAATTTTAATGAGGAAGTGTTACCTTCGAATTAATGTAGTTTAAAAAAAGAAGAATCCTAAGTAAAGCGTTACGGTATGTATAAAAGATAAAAAACTCTATTTATTCAGTAGACAAAATATTAATATTACAGTCAAACCTCATTAACATGAACACGCTTAACGTGAATTACTTTTAACATGAAATGTTTTCACAGTCCCCTATTAGGAGGAATACAAAGATTTGAAACTGATAACATGAATTACTGTTAACATGAACAAAATTTTGATTCCCCTTGAGGTTCATATTAACGAGGTTCGACTGTAATAATAATAACAATAGACGAGACGCAAATAATGTCCATTAGCTGAACAAATTGATGGATACAGAATGACAACACAATACACAAAAATGATCATAGTCATGAATTTTTACCAAAATGTATGTGGCTTCATTAATCATGACGTGTCATTAAAAAACACTGCCACGTTGATAGGTCTGAGAAGTTAAAATTTGCGTTGCTGTTGCATTTTCAAACAATGACAAATTTCATCTTGAAATGACGAACGGACATCACGATAAAAACGTGAAACGGTTATATTCTAAATAAATTTTTATTAATATGCTTTCTTTTACACGTGCATTTCAACATACTGATAAATGTATTACATTTACTTTATGGAAATTTTGCAAAACACACGTTTATTCACGAACGAAATTAAAAATGCTGCCAAATTAATATGCCTCAGAAGTTAAAAGTTTCCGTTGCTGTTGCTTTTTCATACAATGACAAATTTCATTTTGAAATGACGAAGAGACATCTAACACAAAAACTAGAAACGGTTATATTCCAAATTAATATTTATTAATATGCTTTCTTTTACACGTCACATATGCATTTCAACATACTGGTAAATATATTTCATTTACTTCATGGAACTTTTACAAAACACATGTTTATTCATGCACGAAATTAAAAAAAGCTGCTATGTTAATAAGCCTCAGAAGTTAAAGTTTGCGTTGCCGTTGCATTTTCAAACAATGACAAATTTCATCTTAAGATGACGAAGGGACATCTACGATAAAAACTTGAAAAGGTTATATTCTAAATAAATTTTTATTTATATATGCTTACTTTTACACATCACACGTGCATTTCAACATACTGAAAAATATATTTCATTTAAGTTATGGATCTTTTGCAAAACACATGTTTATTTCTGCACGAAATTAAAAAACGCTGCCTCAAAAGTTAAAGTTTCCGTTGCTGTTGCTTTTTCATACAATGACACATTTAATCTTGAATTGAGAAAGGACAGCCTATCATGACGACTTGAAACAATTATATCCTGAATTAATTCTCATTATCAGTGTTTTTTTTTTTTTTTTTTTTTTTTTTTTTCTTTTAACACTTATTTACAGCATCACAACAATAAAATTGTATTTATTTCATATAATAGAGCTTTTGAAACAAATTTCACCATAACTTATTGAAAATAACAATACAATTAATGTAAAATGCAATAAATTTTTATAATTCATTTTCAATATGAATGAAGAGAAGAAAAATTCTCTTTTCCATACATAAATATTAAAGTACATAAATATTCAAGAACATAAATATAAAAGTTCTTTCATTTTAATTACGATTCGATTTAAGTATTTTGAGCACAACAATAAAATGGACACTTCAGTTCCCCAAAACATCTATTGTATTTTTAAAGAGATAATCATCCTCAAAAATAGCGTCCTTTAAAATTCATTACCACCAACGATGTTGAAATTTTGCTTTGGAAATGTAACTAAACATATTTTGAGCCTATTGTTAAGAAGCATAATTATACTTCAGAAAGAATAATATTTAAATTGGAAATTTAAAGAATTTTGCAACTCCCCGATAATTACCATAAAAGATTATTAGAAGGAGCACTCAAGTTATTAAATGTCTGACACATTCGCGTATGAAATGCTATTTGGTTTAATTGAAAAGATAACTATATTTTTCAATTGTTACATTTCCTTTAATGACTACTTTAGAATAATATTAATTCGTGACAATAGAGAAAATAGTAATTAAATGAAATACATTCAATTTAAAATAAGCCTCATACCGTCTTGTATTTGCAGTAATAGAGGGTTTTAGAAGATCTAGCTTTGTAGAGAAATAATTGCATATATTTCGGCTAATGGTAGTTAGGCCGTGCAGTTTAAATAATAGAAATTCTTCTAGGTGTAATTGTTGAGAATAATAAAAATTTTGTTTAATGAATAGAATTATGGCTGCGGCAAAAGATAATGCAGAATTATGAAAATCGAAGAGCTTTTAAGCGATAGACCAATTCATATAATATAATATCAGATGTATAATTGCTTTAAGAATTTGTTTTTAATTGAAATTTAAGTATTATATTGAATATGTAATGCATTATAACTGCCTTTATTCCTATTCTCCCCAAAATATCCTGAGATATTTTGCGAAACATGAAGTGAAGCGAAGTAATTTGATGCGGTTTAATAGACTTTCGTTGTATGTTCGAATCTCATCTACAGATGTTTATGTGCTACTAGTATAGTCATTATTTTTTATGAATCTTCAATTTATGTTAAGCGGTTAGTTACGCGATTTGTATGTAGTGTTCTAATTGTTGTGCCATCTTCATTAAAAATGTGGCTGTTTAACCTGTTTTCAAACATACCCACACCACATTTTTAATACGCAAATTGATGAAAAGCATATGCATATGCGGTTCACACACACGTATTATGAATTGTGTGACGCCTATTTTATGATTTTATGTGCATATATATGATTTACATCTTGCTGCGTTTCTTGCTTGAGAAAAAAAATCACACAACTGAAACGTGTAACTTCTTTACTTTCAATGTCTGTCTATGACCGAAAGTCTACAATGTTTGCATAGATATTTTATACAGATCAGAAAAAAACATTTTAAATTGCAGTAAAAAAAAAAAAAAAAAAAAAAAAAATATATATATATATATATATATATATTTTTTTAAAATTAATACCATAAGGCACTTTATGGATATTTTAACAATTAGCAGCTTTTTAATTTTAAATATGACCTACTTAAATATATGTATATATCCAAACTATTCAATAATGTCATTTTATCATATTCTTGTCAGAATGATTAAACAGGGATATACAAGATGATTCAAAAGAAGACAAAATTACAGAGGTATAAAGCGTACTACAACAAAAATAATTGTATAGTAAACCAGAATAAATTATTTACAGATCATAGAAATACAATGCGAAAAACAATTAATGGCGGTAACGTAAAATGAAGATTCTACTGAAATATTTATTTATCATTATTCATAATTCTATATAAGACATTTAATAATAAGGAAACTCCTATTATAACGACGTAACAGTGTTCCAACCACTCGCTATAATGTGTTACATCAATGTGCATCATTCATCAACATCTAGTTCCCAAAACAAGAAGTATTAAATATGTCTACAGGCCGGAGATTATTACTGTTAATAATGATTTAAATAAGAAATTTGGGAATAAAGTAACAACTCGCCCCATTTTTAACGTTCCCACCCACTTCTGCCCGCAAACGGAATTTAGTAAAATTCTAATGAGTAGTAACGTATGCCATAGCAGTTCCACATCTCATTTCCTCCATCATATTTTCAGCGGAAATAAGATCAGCCAGACTGTTACTCCAGAATATTACGGAAGTTCAGCTAAATTGGTCTCAACCGAAAAAGCTTTAAATTAATGTTAGCAAATAAAAGGAACAGTTTTAAGAAATGGGAAGTCTGAGTTTTGAAAGTAGCAAACTAAGCAATTTTAAGGCTGATGAAATAATTTTTCGAAGATTTATTTTAGTATGAAAATGAAATATGGGGGAGCGTAGACTTAAGTACTACATAGGCAAAATATTAATCATGCTTTCATTGTTGTTTTTATTATCTTTAAACCAGGATATTGTGACATCATAAATCTTCCTTTGTACTAGAAAAATATATCTGTGATTTAAATGTTTTTGAGTTTATTAAATAATGTAATTTTATGATACTCTTTTCAGAATGATTAAATAGGAAAATATAAGATGATTCAAAAGGAGTTAGATAAAATTCAAGAGGTATAAAGCGCAAAAAATAATTGTATAGTAAACAAGAATAGGTTTCGTAGAGATCACAGAAATACAATGCAAAAAACAATTAATGACGGAAGCGTAAAATGAAGGTTCTACTGAAATATTTCTATGTTTCATTAGGCATAATTCTACATAACACTGTCAACAATTGTGAAACTCTTAATATTACGATGTTTTACAATGTTGCAACCATACGCTACAAAGTGTTACATTAAAGTGCATTTTCCACCGAAATCTAATTCCCAAAACAACAATCATTAGAAATGTCTACATTATTGAAGCCGGATATTATTAGTATTAATAACGATTTTAAAAAAGAAATCTTGGAATAAAACAACTCGTCCTATTTTTAACGTTCCCATCAACTTTTGCCCGCAAACGGAATTAAATAAAAATCTAATGAGTAGTAACGTATGCCTTAGCAATACTACATCTCATTTCCTTCATTATATTTTCACCGGAAATAAGATCAGCCAGACTGTTGCTCCAGAATATTACGGAAGTTCAGCTAAATTTGTTTCAACCGAAAAAGCTTTAAATTAATGTTAGCAAATAAAACGAAGAGTTTTAAGAGATGGGAAGCTGCAAACTAAGCAATTTGAGGGTTGGTGAAATAATTTTTCGAAGATTTATTTTATGAAAATGAAACATGAGGGAGCATAGACTTAAGGACAGGCAAAATATTAATCATGCTTTCATTGTTGTTTTTATTATCTTTAAACCAGGAAATTGTTAGATCATAAATCTTCCTTTAGACTAGGAAAATATATCTGAGATTTAAATGCTTTCGAGTTTCACGATAATGGTTTCATAGATGACAAAACTCGACTTAAGTTCAAAAATTGTACAATTTTTCAGTCGTGATTCGTACCGTATTCGTGTCAACGACAGTACATAATTCTTAAAACAAAATGAAAATAATAATGATAATATGTATAGTAAATAATGTAATAAAAAATACATATATGTATATATACATATATATAATTGGATCAAATAAATACATGAGTAACATTCTTTAATGAAGACGGAAATTTCCCTCTATTTCTGGACATCATTTATATTTCTGTGGAAAGTTAGTATGTTAGACAACCACACTTCGTTAGCGTAAATACGGAAAATCGAAGACAGCCACAATTTAAATTGAGTCCAGTTTGGATTTGCATAAACAGGGAGAATGCGCTTCACAGAAGAGCTGACTTCATGGAGTTAATGCGAATATGTGGCTGCTGCTAGAAGTTCAAGCATAAATTCCTATCTAAATACAATAAAGATGCCACGGGAAATTTCTCTTCATCTGCAACATTTTAATAATTTCGTGACAGCTGGAGGAAAGCCCGAGAAAGTAGGAAGAAGGTGGTGTTTCTAATTGTCTTTTAATATTACATGGTCTGAAATTTAAGGAAAAGAGTATTTTAAAAGATTTAAGGATGAAGGTTAAAGTAAATATTTTAATCGTAACACGAAAAAAAAAAAAAAAAAAAAAAAAAAAAAGAAGTAGTATGAAAAAGTAAGTAAAAGATTTTTCAATAAAAATTAATGAAGACAACAGTAACTAGCAGTGGTGTGCCAACTTATATGGGCCCGTGGGGCCTGAGCCCACTCGATAATTTTGAATTCTAGTGTTCCCAATTTTCATTGTTCTATTTCGTTATTTCTTTGATTATTATTTTGTTATTCATTTTTCTCCCTAGAGCGAAATTTACTTTGCCAATGACCGAGCGTTTTGATTCTCCGACTGACATCCATATATCCAAAATGACTGAAATAGAAATGTTTAACTTTCTGTTGTTTCAATTTGTGGTCAAGTTCATGATATGATAATATTATAATAAATATTACTGCTTGTATAAAGTAAAACGCTTGAGAATATAACTTTAATAAATTGCTTCTATCTTAAAACTTGATAGCTTAATTTAAAAGTCTCATCTTTCAACAGCTGTCCACCCTTCAATGAAAAACAAACTGGTTGTATCATTTTACTAACATATAGTTGAGCCCACCCAATATTTTTTAAAAGTTGGCGCCATTGATAACTAGTCAAAAATTATAGGTCAAACATGGCTCCAGTAGCAGAAAATTCACAAGGTTATTATTTTTTAACTTAAATTGATTAAATTATTGTTTTATATCCCAAATTGTGAATCTCAAAAAATTTAATCTTCCGAAGCATTTTTGGTGAATTTTTGAAACTAGAATATTTATACAATCATTTAATAAACTTTAGAAGAATTTTGCCATTGAAAATGAATTAATTAAATTTTAATTTATGGCGATTTTGTGCAATATTTATAGTTCCAGTCAAATACTTTATTTACATTTATTTTATTTTTTTATTTTATTGAATTAGGAAATGTAGAAATATAATGCTCTTATAATAGAAACATAAAAATATTTCCTAACTGAAACTTTTTTCCCAACTGAACAAATGAAAAACAAATTACCTTTTAAAGATATTTTTATTTTGTACAACCGATAATGCTTTTGGAACAAGGTAAAGTATGTATGACTTATTCTAAACTGTATTATTATTAATCGAGCATTAAATTAATTTCATATTAATTTTTTTTTTATGATACTTTAAAGTACCATCGGAGCATAACGAGTTACATTACTATACTATGGGATCCTTTTATATATTATATAAATATTCTGCTCCATTTTAATCGATACACAAAATTACCGTGAAAAACGTATAATTCATAATCAGTTATTCTGAAAATATGTAAACATATTTTCCGCCGAGATTGTGTCAGAATATTGAACTGTTTAATGGTTACTGTTTATAAAAAAAATTAATAAAATTTTTCAAAAAAGAGAAAAAATTGAATCAGATTTTTTTCTCGATTTTAGAATGTTCTTTCTAAAAATTTAATATTTTGAATCAATTAATATTAAGATGCTATGACGTCGATATTGTTAACTGATTTTTTTAAAATAAAAATTTAAATGTTTTAAAATTAAACTGTAAACTTTAAATAAAAATTTTGAGCATAAATTAACTTTAATTAATTATTGAAGGAATTGAAAATGGATATCGAGATTATTTTTTATGAAAGAAATACTCCAACTTTTTGATAATACATTATTTTTTCAAAGACCTCACGATAAAAATTGCGACTTCAGTAAGTGATCTTCAATAATTCCCCTTTTTTTTTTGATAGCGTCTGGATCGTAATTTTCATTAAAAATAAAATAGGTTATAATTAAGAACTACTCAATTATTCTAAATAACCACATTTGAGCACCATAGAAGGGTAAAGTCATATAGATAATTACTCTATGATCTATTTTAAATATATTTAACTAGAAATGGTTAATTAAAAATTTAGTAAATAAAACCGAAATTACCAACATTCATTTAATAAATCAAAGAACTAAAATTCATTGAAACATTTCCAAAACTCTTCCGAAATTAAAGAGTTTCAAGAGCCCTTCAAAAATAGTTTTCTCTTACATTATTTCACGCCAGATCTATGGCAGCATTTGAATCGTGAAGAAGGCGGAAAATTAATCCATCAACGTCGATGCCGTTGCCAAAATTTCTGCTTTGAAAAGCTATCATGAGCTAACAATTCACTGCAGCTAAACTAATTCAAACAGAACGAGTTGATTGAAAAGATAAATTGACAAAAAAGAAAAGTGACTTCAATGGGTATAAGAATTTTCTGGAAACAAAGGAATAAGATATAAAATATTTTTAAAAATAAGTAAACGATATCAGATCACTATTAGAACAAAACAAATTATACAGAATTCTTCCAAAACAAATTTTTAAAATACAAATGTTTAATTTTCCTAATGTACATATACAGGACAGTAAGGTAATTCGAGTTTCCAAGAAAAAAAATATTTTCCTTAAAAAAACCAGACATAACCACTATAAAATAAATTATTGTGCTTCAAATATTCTGGTCATACGTTCTAACCTGAAACAAAACTTGACATCTTCGAAATGCATTGTTTTTTCGAGTGTTTATGCTTTTTTTAAAAAAATCACAATAAATCATTAGAATACTGAGACGAATTTTTAAAACATGTTTGAAACTGTATATGTATGATAATTTTGAAAATATAAATTTTTAAAATTCAATTCTTCATTTACGCTATCCTGTATTAAAGTGCAAAGTTAATATAAATCGCTAATAATTGCGTCCAATGAACATTGCGGACCGGGTTTAATCTCGTGTTTAAAGTTTAGATAAAACATAAGAGGACCTCTTCATTAAATCACCTATAGGAAATAAAGGGTAAACACAGGCTGTATTTAATTAGAGAAGGTTTTGAATTTGCACAAGAGGAATGCATAGCTTGTTTATTTCGGAATTCCAGAATTGAAGTTAGTTGTATTAGAATTTCAGATTGCTAGCGAAAACTTTGAGCGGATAATTGCTTCTAAGGGAGATGATGGAACAACAACATGGAGTTATTCTTTTCAATTCCTTTCATAAAATTTTGCGAACGATTAGATAAAAGTTGAAAATTGAAAATAAATAGTATGAGGAATAAATTTTAATAGGCACTGATAATTTTTTTTTAATCATATTACCAGGGAACTTTCAATGAGGAATTTTGACGGAACACCCTTCCCCTGGTAATTATCTTTTCATACTAAGAAAAACTAGAAAAAATTTGGAAACCTTAAAAGACTCTGGTTAGATTGTGCTGATATCGAACTCTCGAACTTTATATCCGAGCTTCTCATATTCGAATTGCAAACTAACGTATCATAAACTTCATAAACGATAAAATAAATTGCAACAGAGCTTTTTTAATAAGGAATTTCATTAAAAAGATAAAGAGTTTATATATATATATATATATATATATATATATATATATATATATATATATATATATATATATATATATATATATATATATATATATATTAAATGTCATCCTTTTAAAAATTCAACGTATCTAATTATTTTGGCATTGTGATATAACTGCTTTTAACACTTTTCAACAAAGTTGAAACACTTTTCATAAACATAATTCATAATACATTCATAAACATAATAATAATAATAATTATACATAATACATGTACATAAATTACATGATAATAATAAATAATTCATAAACATAATACATTCATAAAAACTTTTCTACAAAGTTGAAAAGTGTTTATGAATTTTGTTTGTCTGCCCGTCTGTCTATAAGGAAATATAATCCAATTACTTCGAAATTTACAGATGTTATCGATTACCACTATGACATGTTCGGAAATGAATATGAAGTGTATAGCATTTACGTTTCATTTACACAGACACCCAAGAGAATTCCGTTACATTACGGTAGGGATGCATAATCTTTTCAAGAAAAGGACCACTTAGAACTATGTCTTGATGGTCGAGGGCCACATCAATAACATGGAGAGAATTCGATTTCGAAGGTGATCTGTGACGTATATCGAATAAAATTTATGTTTTCAGAGGGAAGTGGGTTTAGGTTTGCTTAACCAGTTAAAATATCCAATTCAGTTGGTAAGGATATATCAGCAGCTTTTACGTTTGTATATATAACAGATATAGCAAGGCTTATTCTCAATATATAATAATATTCCGTGACTTTATTCAGGAAAGTAAAATTTATATTATAAACATGCTAAAAAACAAAGATAAGTGGCTGGTGCCAAAAAAAAAAAAAAAAAAAAAAAAAAAAAAATGTGAACGAAGGAAAAGGCAGGAGTCGATCAACAAGATTTTTCAGCACCTCATCACTAAAATTCCTGATTTTTCAACGCCCGATCACCAAAATTTGCAGTTTTTCATATCTGATCGACCAAATTTCTGCTTTTTACTAAAGTAATTGATAAAATTCCCAATTTTTAAGAAACGGATCAAGGAAAATCGATCTTTTCGTGCCTGATCAAAATTTGCGATTCTTACGAAACTAGTCGAGAAAATTCGTAATTTTTATGAAACCGATTGACAAAATTCACAAATTTTACAAAACCAATCGACAAAATTCGCGATTTTTATGATGGCGATCGACGAAATTATCGATTTTTGCAAAGCTGATCGGCGAAATTATCAATATTTACGAAGCCAATCGACAAAATTCGCGAATTTTACAAAGCTAATTGGCTTAATTCGAGATTTTTCTTCGCATGATCGACGAAATTTGCGATTTTTACCAAGCTGATCGATGAAATTCGCGATTTTTTTCGATCCTGATCGACAAAATTTGCGACTTTTACGAAGCCTATTGCCGAAATTCGCAATTTTTACGTAGATGATCGACGAAATTTGCAATTTTTCCTCGATGATTGATAAAATTAACGTTTCTTCCATATCACATCGACGGTTTTCGCGATTTTTACAAATTTTATCATTAAAGCTGATTGACGGAATTAGCCATTTTTACAAAACTGAAGACGAAATTTGCGATTTTTGCAAAGCCGATCGACGAAATTCGCGATTTTTGCAAAGCCGATCGACGAAATTCGCGATTTTTCTTCCCCTGATCGACAAAGTTTCTGATTTTTCCTCACTGGATAGACGAAATTCGCGATTTTATTTGAGCCTGATTGACAAAATTTGCAATTTTTCTGCGTGAAATCGGCAAAATTCGCAATGTCCCCATGTCCGACCAACGCCTTTAGCTGACGTTTTTCCGCCTTTAGCTGACGAAATCTGCATTTCTTCCGCTCCCAATCAACAAAATTCGAAATTTTTAAATAATTTTGGATGAAATCTGCATTTTTTTTACGTGGCAAGATGATATTCGCGATTTTTTTCTCTTGATAAATTTCCAAAACAATCGATTGTTTTGCAGCCGATCAACGAAATTTTCAATTTTTCCGCGCATCATCGAAAAATCCGGATTTTCCCATACCTTATCAACGAACTTTGTGATTTTTTCGCTCCCGATCAACGAAATTAGCATTTTTTTCACGTCATAAACCGAAAAAACATGCGATTTTTTCGTAACGGATGAGTTTAATTTCCAATTTTTCGTGTATCATCAACAAATCTGACGAATTGTTCTTGCTCTATCGACGAAATGCGCGATATTTCGTGTCCGACCGACAAAATTTGCGATTTTTCCGTTCCTAATCGACTAAACTCGCGATTTTTCTGTACCTGATTTACAAAACTCGCGATTTTTCCGTGTCCGATCGGCTAAATTTGCTATTTTTTTTCGAAACTCATGGGCAGAATTCGCAATTTTTTCATATCTGATGAACGAAATCTGTAATTTCTTCGCACTTGGTCAATGAAATTCGCAATTTTTCTGCGCCCGATCTACGATTCTTAAGTGACTGACGAAATTTTATATTTTTCCGCGGTAAATTAACGAAATTTATGATATTTTTCGACGACTTTTGAACAAAAATTGTAATTTTTTTTTTCTAGTTGTAAATTGACAAAGTTCGCGGGCCACACCTTAACCCATCGCGGGCCACTTTTGGCCCGCGGGCCACAGGTTGTGCATCCCTACATTACAGGTCAGCAGAAAAAAAAATAGTTTGCTGTGTATATTAATAATATACTTTTTAACAGGCTTTGCTTTTCAATTTTGCTGCATATTTCTAATTAATTATGCAACTCCCAAAGCAATAAATAAATGTAAATACTAAGGCCAAATAAAGTTTCCAACACATTAGTGGAGAGAGAATTAAAATACTTTTCGAAATGCCGCATGAATTATTCCAACGTTAAGTTTTAAAACCTCATAGAAACCAAAATAATGTGAAAGATATTACTTTATAAATTTATGAAATATGTGCTAACAGAGTTTTGAAAAATGGTGCGGTTGGAAAAATGAAGGAATAATAGTGCCACATAATTAATAATAATAGAAGACATGACTAATTACGGATCAATATGGGTTATAATGGTAATAAATAGGTAGTTTATCAGCAAGTAAAGTTTCAACGTGACTATAGAATGATGAAAAATGAACTGGTTAATTACAAAATCAAATTAATTTGAAACGTATTATTGATGTATATTATTTATGATAAAATAAAAAACTGCACCTATGAAAAAGCATAAAATAATACAAGTATCTTAACAGGCATATTTAATTTATAAGTACATTAGAACAATAATGATGATAAAAAATTGTTAATTGATATGGAATGGATAAAGGAAATTGCAGAATAATAAATAAATTCTGTTTGAAAAGCACACAAAACAAATATTTTATTTCATATCACCAAATAAATATTACTAAATGAAATATAACTCCTAAATGATTATGATGTTTTTAGATAAATTAAAAATTCTCAGTAAATTGGATTTAAATTTATTTTATTTTACTTATTTTAAAAATATGTTTATTGAATGATTTTAGAAAGAAATATTCGAAAATATAATAGACTTCCAGCTATTTGACATTCAGATCAGACCAGAGATATGTCGGAAAATCGAAATCGTCCGATAATCGAGCGTATATATTGATATAATAAATGATAATAATGAGTATATGATGATGATAATAACGTAACAATAATAATAATAAATTGTTAACTAACATGGAATGGCTCAAGGAAATTACAGAATAATAAATAAATTGTTTTGTAAAAGAACAACTTTTTTTTTTTCATATCAATAGTTAAAAATATATCTAAATGCAATACAACTTCTAAATAATAATACCGTTTTCAGATAAATTGAAAATTTTTAATGAATTAGAGACTTCCAACTATTCGACATTCAGACGAGAGCAGGGATATGTCGGAAAATCGAAAGCGACCAATAATCGAACATAGATATTGATAATAAAATCAAAATTTGTGTGTAATGAGAAAATGCACTTGACTCAAAAATTGCGGCCTGGATAATCGCTATATTTTTCCCTGCAGGGTTTAAATTAACATCAATTACCTCTAATTTCAGTAGATTCGGAAACAGATTGGGCGGGGGGGGGGGGGGGGACATATTTTGACACTACATTTTCGACGATATCTCTGAAAATATAATACCTAAAATTAAAATAAATGTATTTTTTAGTTCAGCGTTACTAAAACTTTCACATGATATACATATCAAAAGAGTATTTTTTTACAAGTAACTAAATTAGCCCCCTGTATTCCCGCCCTCTTTTTAAAATACACTAGTGAATGTTTAATAATCTGTAAATATGTGGGTCAATAGTCTTTATTACTTCCCCTAATTTGAACTTTTCATCATTCTTAGTTTACGAGTAAAATAGCTGTGACAGACAGACACAGGAGTGATCTTAAAATGGCTCGTTTTACTTTTTAAGTATAGAATCCTAAAAATAGTAAGAATAAAAAAAATATATATTTAAATTCCAATCACTAACCGTCGGCAAGTTTTACTCAATGTTTAGAGCTCATTGAGCTTCCAGAATCAAGATTGCAATATACAACACGTTTAAAATCCATTTATAACGAAAATATGATTCCATAATAAAGAAATATACTAAATTATTCATTAGAGAAAAAGGGGTATCATAAAAAAAATACAACATACAACATTCAAGCAGTATAGTCTTAACTATTTTATTATTTTCCTTTTTACAGGTTAAAATCACAAAGTTTCAAAAACTCAAATGATTAAAAAAATTAAAATAAATCTAACAAAAACAAAAGAATTTTTGAAAGTTTTAGGAGACCCGACAAACTCTAATTTGTTTTCAATGGCCGTCGAAATGAATGAAATTCTTACACTTAAGGAAACTTTGATTTAAGAAGATTCCATTAATTAAAAGCTTCGCTTATTATTTCGGAAAATTTTGGAAGTTCGGACGGACTTGTCGCCCCGTTTTTAATTTATGACAGACTGACATAAATTTGGTTAATTAGAACTTGACGTGAATTTAAATAAGGTGAGAAATGCGCCACGCGTGTTGTTTTGACTTTAGAAACTAAATGAAGATACTTCTGAATTTCTGGAAGCTTCCAAAATTTTCATTTTAAAGAGATTTAGGAAGAAACTGTGGTTTGTATTATATATATATTGTTTGTATTATATTATATTATATATATATATATATATATATATATATATATATATAATATTTATAATAAACAATAAAAAAGAAGAAGAATGTTTCTCTTATATATAGTTATTACTTTCAAAACATACCAAAAGTTTTGTCATGAATATTCTGAAAAATTTAGAATGTTTTAGAATGTTACCATAACGCAAAGGATTTTTTTTTTTTTCAAAAACAGTTTAAAGTTTCAAAAACTTAAATGACCAAAAAAATAAAACAAATCTAATAAAAAACAAAAGCATATTTGAAAGTTTTAAGAGACCTGACTAATTCTAATATGTTTTCAATGGCCGTCGAAGTGAATGAATTCTAACACTTATGAAGACTTTGATTTAAGAAGTCCCTATTAATTAAAAGCTTAGCTTATTTCGGAAAATTTTGGAAGTTCGGACAGACTTGTCTCTCCGTTTTTACTTTATTACAGGCTGATGTAAATTTGCTTAATTAAAACCTGACGTGAATTTGCATGACTGTGAGAGATGCAGTGCATTGGTTGTTATGACTTTAGACACTAAATAAAGATGCTTCTGAATTTCTCGATGCTTCGAGTAATTCGAGTGAAACATTTCATTTTAAAAGATTTAGAAAGAAGAATGAAGTCTAAATCTTCCATAAAGAATGAAGTCCATTGAATGAAGTCCATTTAAGTAAAAATGTGGTTTTTACTTAAATGGTAAATCTATGAAAGCCTGAAGTTTCAAGAAAAAAGAACCCGTTGCTTTAAAAATTATAAAATGGAGGTCAGCGAGGGAGTAATCAGAGTGAAAAGTTTTAAAACTTGATGAAAAGAAATAAAAGATGTGCAAAAATACTGACAACGTGAAAGAGAAGAAAAAACGCTTGATTTAAAAAAAGATAACATCGAATAATTTTGTGGTAAATAAATACATATTCATGTAAAAGTGAATGAGCAAATTTAATGAATGATATTTTTATCTAAATAATTTTATTTATCATAACTTAAGAAAATATAACAAAATTTCGCAGCATGTTTTAAAATAAATAGTAGTTACGTATACTAGATCTATTTATTTTTATTATTAGGATTTTCTATGTTACTATTTTGTAAAACTGACTTAAAAAAATCGTTTGCGTCATGTGCATTTATTGTTAAATTAAAACAATCTAACTTCTTCAATATATAAACATAAAAAAAAACTTGTTTTAATGTTTTAAAAATAATAATTACATACCAGAGAAGCTTTTTTCAAGATCTTACACACACACATACATATATATAATCTTATTTATAATAAATAACAACAAAGAAGAAGAATGTGTCCTTGATATGTAATTATTTTTTTCAAAACATAGCAAGAAATTTTTTCATGTTTATTCTGAAAAAGTTAAAATGGTTTAATTTAACAGCATATGTCCATAACGCAAATGATTTTTTTTCCTTTTTAAAGTCGTAGTTTTACATAACGGTAACATAAGAATATCTTTTAATGGAGAAGAACAGATTTCTAACACATAAGCATTAATTTTAAAATATGCTACGAGTTTTTGTAATGCCTATATTTTCTTAAGTTATGTTAAATAATTGTATACTTATGTTATAAAAAATATGTACAGATAAAATTGCATTAATACGAATAACTGATCGTATAGATATTTTTAATGTAATTCTAAGCTTTTCCTTTTTATTTATTTATTTTTTTAAATAAAATAAAATCATCATATATTGTAATGGGTTTCATTTATTTATTTATTTTATATAAAATTCCCATCGTTTTCTTCTCGCATTTTTTTAAAACCATTATTCTAAAAGGAAAAAAAAATAAAAAGATAAAAAGATTTTTTTTCGAAACGATTTCCATACATCTTATAAAGGCATTTTTAACATAATTAACTATTCTCATTTACCTAACGATGTATTGAAATAAAAAAAAGTTACACTAACTTACATTATAAAAGGAAAAAAAACTTTTTTTATCGTAGGGAAATATTCTTTAACAGCCTGTTTTATTATAGTAGTACATCTAACGTTTTTTTTTCATTCTTACAAGCTTCTTAATTTGTTAAATTGATTCTATAAATTTTCTAAAAAGAGCAGCAAATTCTTTTAATAGCGGTCTTGAAAAGTTTACCTTTTTTGAATTTTGAAAACAGAAATTTATTATTTGACAGAATTAAATAATAAAGTAATATTTTTTTTTTAGTTTTATTGAGTTTCTAAAAATAATACTACTAATAATAAAGAGGTGAATGTGTTCAACAAATGTATTTTGGGCAATATCATATAATTTCTTAGTTTGCATTTGACTCAGTATTGTGTATTTGAAATTTGTTGCAGGATTAGGAAACTTTTTTTCCCTTTTAGAGCATAAAAAATTCTACAGGAAGTTTTAAAAATTTCGTTTGGACCTGTTTTTATTAGTATCTTTATGACGCCGTAATATTTTGATTCAAGCATTGTCCAGGATAACATAGTTATTACTGGCAAACAATGTCTCTAAAAAAAACGCGTAATTTCTACGGGTATGCGCTTTTTTTTTTTTTTTTTGTTACTTCGAATTTTGACCAGATAACTCAAAAGTATCAAATTCAGAGGAACCATTTGTCATAAAACGACACGATTTTTAAGCGTGCACAGGTTTTATGTTCCCATTTCTGATATTTAACGAGCAAAAGTGTAAAAATGGGAGGAGCCCTAAATTTAATTAGCTTGAGATCTTTCGGTGTAAATCTAGGCCTAACAAAATATAAAAGCTTGGGCAAGAGAGGCATCCCAAACCGCAAATAAAATAAAGGTGGACAATATTAGCATTTGCTGTCTTAAGAAGAAAATTTACTTACGCGTAAACAGCCACTCGCTAAAGTAAATCCTTTGAGAGAAATTATAAAATGCATATCATTTGAATTTCAATATTTTTAAATTTTTATTCTTATTTTTTATTTTATTTATTTATTTATTTTGCATTGGATTGTGAGGTTGATCTCTACATAGACCTTTTTTTCTTACTTTTTCGATTTTATTTGCAGATTTTCGATATTAGGAAACTTTCACTTTCTGGATTGGTTTCGAAAGTAAAAATATCTCATAAAAAACCCCAATTAAAATCGAAAAAGTAGAAAAAGAGCTTTTTAAAAATGGACTTCAGGCATCCAATATACGTATAAAAAAGTCATTTAAAATATGAAAATCCAAACGAGAAATTTTAAAAATAATTCTCCCATAGGTCTAACATTAGCGATCGGGTGTTTTCTTGTGATTGAAGTAGTATCTTTAAGCTAATTGGAATTTGAAGTCTGTAGATAATAATAACTATCGAGCTTAGAAAGAAACTAAGCAGGGGTAAGTTAGTTTTGATGTTCAGAATTCAAAATTGTGATAAAGAAACTGGGAATTATAATTTTAAATATTGAATTTTAATTTTAATCAGATTTTATTTTCTCATCTTTTCATTATATTAATGGGCTAAACACAAAAAAGCCCAATAAATTAAATAAAACTTCCAAACAATAGAAATAAAACTAATCATCACGTGTACTTTAAAATTAAAAATATTCAGGTAAATATTTGTTAGTTATAAAAAAGTTAAAATGAAATATATATATATATATCTTCGACATACTTGAATATTTAATTCTGAAGCAGATAAATATTTTATTATCAAATATTCATTTATTTATCTATTTACATAAATGAAAACAAAAGGACTCATAAAATTTCTCATAACTTCCTTGCAGAAAAACAGAATATATGTATTTATGGATATGCTCTGAGCATTTAATAAAACTCTGCCAACAAAATGATTCTTTTGAGACAGTGAAAAATGATAGTTACCTTGAACAAACTATTAGATTACTAAGTCTCATTGTTTGAATTTCTACCCCAAAATATTTTTCTGTCTTCATTGTCCCACAAAAAAGAGCAGAGAGATTTTGCTTTCATTTTTTACTCATTCGTCATGAAATTTAGTATGCTTACTTCATCTATGCGTATGCTAAACTATGCCAAAAGTTTGAAATCTACACTAGTAAACGAAGTTGAAGAAATATTGGGGCAGTTGGTTCAATATCGTATAATATTTAAATATCATTTTATAATCAAATATTGGAATATAGTTGATAATTAAATAAAATGATACACCATAAAATAAAAAACAAAGCAACTCGCGTTTGGAGCTAAAACAATAATAGCTGAAGTATATACGTTTCCATAAAGGGACGTAGCGTTCATAGCTGATTAATGCTTTTAAGAAATATCAATAGTTTCTCACAAAAAAGACCAGCTAGATTTTGCTTCTATTTTTTTACTCATTCGACTCGAAATTTAGTATGAACAATAGAATAGTTGTATATCGAATATAGGTATTTATATTATTATATTATAGTAATATATATGTATTCGTTTAACAATTGAATGCAGTCGTTCTTTCTGTGTGTATGTGTATTTTAACATATATTATAGATCGAAGGAATGGTAAAACTATTAATCATTGTCTTGTCACCCAATGTTGTCTAATAGATAACTTTCCACAATTGAGTATAACTCATCGAAGGGCGGTGGAATCTATTTTATCCCACCTAATTTAAAAGAGATTTGCACCAGAAACTTTTAAAGATATTTAATATTTTTAACTTTGGTGGCAAATGGTGAGCAATTGCTTTTCTTTATTTTCAAATAAAATTTTTCGATTTTTCCAGTGAGAATTCAATATTACAGCGACATTATTGGTTGCTTTTCAAGGGGTTATTAGTGAAAAATTGCAGACCTCTCCTGGCATTTTTTTAACCCCAATCGAGGTGAAAATTTATTGTATTTATTGTATGTATGTCTGTCGAATATTTGTTTATGCCTTTAATAATCATAAGTTGACTGTTATAATTGGTCTAATTCTAAATCTAACTTTGAATGCAGAGTACAATTGAAAATAAAACTTACGATCACTGAGATTGAAACATTTTCACTCACCTGAAAATAAAAGAAAAAACAATTAGCATTTAATTTTATAAACACCTTTGATTCAAATATATTTATAAACTTAAGCGAACTTTAAATTGTTACAATACCTTCAAAATAAAAATTCATTATCAAATAAAACAGCTATACAAACTTCATTATTAATCGTAAAGACAAAACTTTCTGAAATATTTATACTTTCAATGTTAAAATCTTAAAGAAATTATTGGTAATATTGAAAAAAGTAGTAATTAAAGTATTTTATTATCATTGCTTTTAATGTTATTATTATTACTATTGTTATTATTTTGAAACTTATTTTTATAAATATAAAATCTGATAAACAGCAAAAGTCCAAGTCTATGTGACTCGAGCTATAAAAGCACAAAAAATCCTCGGTAATCGAATGCCCTAGTTGTCGAACAAGAAATTTGAGGTGAAGTTAAATTCAATTCTCAAATAAAAATTTGGTATTCGTTCTGTGAGGACATTATTGCAAAATTGACTTAACTAAAAAAGCAAAATTGACTGAATTAAAGATTTTATTCGTTTTGCCTTTTCATTAATTCACTTACATAATGTAGTGAAATATTAGCGTAATGAAATTCGTGTATTTTTAATATGTAAAGAATACAAGGTTACTAAATTTTCAGCAATCCAAATAAATTTCTTTAAGATTTTTAGAAAGCATTAGAGTTCTTTGCTGTCTGTCTCGATATCCCGATTTTAGCCAAATCCGATCTGGTTGACGCTACTTTTTATTTATTTATTTTTAAATTGCAGACGGCGTTGTCTTTAAATGCTTCGAACTCGCTTGACTTAACTAAAAAAGCAAAATTGACTGAATTAAAGATTTAATTGAATTAAAGATTGGGTCATGTTTTCACTCTTTCCGTTTGAGGCCGAGTTGACGGTGTAAAAACAATTATTTATTTTCTAATGGAAGAAAATATATATTTGCATAATAATGATCAGTGATAGAGTGGAGGATATACGATGGTATACGGTTTATTCATTCAGGTTTTTTTAATGGAATACCGTATATCCTATTAGAGATCTGCACGGGCCGAAATTTCCAGGCCCGAGCCCGGCCCGGCCCGAAAGTTAAAATTTCGGCCCGAGCTCGGCCCGGTCCGGAAAAAAGTTAAAATTCCGGCCCGGCTCGAGTGAATTTTTACAGAACATTGATTTTTACTCTTATGGAAGAGTTCCGACCAAAAAAATTTATCTTAGTCTTATTTTTTTCCATGTTTACAATCTCCATTTATGCAGAATTGCCGTAGGCTGCGAAATTTACGCTTTTAATGAACCTTTGTTTCTTGTATGTAAATGTTTCAGTAATCATAAATATTATTAATCCATATTCCATGTAATGTAGTCAAAAAAAAAAAAAAATCTAAAAAATGGTATATGGCTAAAGAAAAATTTCCTAAGACGGAATCACATTCGAAAGAAAAAAATAAGTCCGTTTCTTATCAGATGTAAATGTTTAATATATTTTTTTTCTATTGCATTGTTGTATTCATTTCGCATGGATAAACAGTTTAAAAGAAATTTGCAGTTTTCAGTTTAAAAGAAAATTCCGTCATAATCATTTTTTTTTTGTTGTTGTTTAGTTCTATTTTAAAAGCCTTGTAATCTACGATTCTTTAAAAGGAATAAATTTTTTATAATATAATATACATAATACAATACAATATACAATAGTAGTATAGTATAGTATAATGTATAATACAATATAGTATATAATACAACGCACTTGTACAATATATCTTGAATAATTGTAAAATAATGACGACTTAAAAATGCATGCCTTTTTTTACAAAAATTTTTGGACCAAGCCAAATGTTACTGATTTATGAACAGTCGAGAAAAAGATTTTGATGTAGGAAGATTCAACAGGAACTGATTATTTTGGACTGTGAAGACTAAGAAGAATGAAATGAGTCTCGGCATCGTACGGAAAAAATAGTTAGGCCCGGCCCGATACTCCAGGAAAAAAATTAAGGCCCGAGCCCGGCCCGGCCCGAAAAGGTTAGTGACTAGGCCCAGCACGGCCCGAAAAGGTTAGTGACTAGGCCCAGCCCGGCCCGAATCTTCAGAAGTAAGGCCCGAGCCCGGCCCGTGCAGACCTCTATACCATATTTCTCAAAAACAATGTAGTATATACACTTTAGGCTATGCCCTCTGCCTAGAGCGTACATCCTCTGTTTTTTTTTTTTTTTTTTTTTTTTTTTTTTTTCCGACTTTTTACAAAAGTGATATAATTGATATTAGAAATATAATCGTAAACTGATTTTCCATAACTTTACTAAGATATAAATTAATTTTCTATTATTCCTGCTCGGATTTAAACATCCTGAATTCCGTGTCGAGTCAATGTTTGGTGATTTCTTTTAAAATCGGATCTAGACCTGGCAGCGTTTTCGAGTTCGTGCTGGGCACAACCCGAACTCGAAACTAACTGTACCAATTTGTCTGACTCTCTGAATTAATAATCAGAACTCTAATATTGATACATGCTACTTGTAATTAAAATAATATTTAGACAGCCAAGAAAAAAAGTGGTCAAAGGTTCCAGCCAGTGCATAACAAACAAATATTATTTAATGCTAGGTTCTGATTCAAACATTTCATATTGTTGCAATCAATGTATATGAAAATATTAAAAACTCGTCAAAACATCTTCACTTAGAAGTGTTACATAAAAAGTTTTTGTTACTTGAGTTACGTGACTTTAAGAATGTTTTTTTGACACAATTTATAACAATTTGATCGAACATTTTCTTTAAGTGGTGTGATATATAAGAATATGGCTGCATTAGTCTTTATTATTGAATTACATAACAGAAGAAATTTTCTTGACACGATGTTAACACAAACAACACAAAGCATTGTTTAGTTAGCAAATCAATAAAAATATCAGATATATAATATAATGTAAAACATATGTTGAAAAGTGCTCCTTCCCTTATGTCAATTAATGATGTATTATTATTATTATTATTATTATTATTATTATTATTATTATTATTATTATTATTATTATTATTATTATTATTATTATTATTATTATTATTATTATTGAATGCATATATAAAATAGAAAATCCAAATGAAATATTCAGCATCTGAGAGATTCAATTCAGGATCTTAGAGTATGAACTGTATTTTTTGAAGAATGTTCATTGATGTCTACATATTTCATGCAATGACTTACACATTTTAGCAGGTATTTTGTTAATTAAACAACGAAAATTTCATTTGTTGTAATTAGAATGTGCTTTTGACACGATACACATTCGTTTTGCAACAAAAAATATGCATAGTTTAGTTAGCAAAAGAGTAGGTAGATATTATCAATATTCTAATTATATATTCCTCTAAGAGTCTGACAAATGGGTAAATTTGCAATGTTGTTTTCTCTTTATTTTGTATTAAATGATTAGAAAATATGATGTATTCAATAGTTTTTTTTTCGTAATTTGAGAGTATTAATCATTCTAAAAGTATTGAAAATTTATTAAATCTATAGAATTATATTATCTTAAATATTCCTTATATTGCAGTGAAACCAGGAGCTTAGTGAACGGAATATTAAGTTCCAAACACTTAGAGGGTTATATATATATCTGTGAAAAAATAAATAAATAAATAAATAAATAAATAAACAAAAATAAAATAAAACGGGCAATTAGAATTTTATGCGTTTGATTTAAGCAGTTTTCCCGTTTGAACGAATAACACACAGAATTGAAAAATTTTAAAAGGTTAATGAAAAAAAAAAAAAAAAAAAAAAAAAATACGCGTGGCACTCGGGGACTGCCGCGGTAAAGCTATTGCATAGCATTTTTTATCAACTTATGCAATTATAATTATTTATATATTTTTTATTTATGCAGTTTTTTTTTGTCTTTGATATTAATTCAAGGTTTTTCTTTTTCTTTGATATTAAATCAAGTTACACTTTTTGAGCGTGATGACCGATAAGAAAACAAATTTTTTTCTTTTATTGAATAAATGAGGAGTTAATGTCGTTTAAAATATTTTTATTATCTTACAATACATGTAGGTTAATCAGGAATTTTTATCACTGAAACTATAGGTTTATGGTAACTGAAAAAAGAAACATAAGTTTGAGACTTGATATCCTCTAAATATCTGAAAAATACCGCGTCAATGTCTGCCGAAGTCTACCAAAGGATACCGTGCTGAAGTCTGCCGAACTGAAACGACGTTAGCCGGAGTGTTAGGTTTTTTCCCTCGTTACGGAATTTCTAGATTAGATCGCCGCGCTCAAAGCCCGCAATAAAAGCTATGCAATAGCTTAATAAATTACCAAACAAAACTTGGCCGCGCTACGAAAATTAGATCGCGAGTTATAAGCATTTTAAATTTTTTGACACTCAATGTGGGGGGTCTCCTGTCACCAAAAATTAACACTGTCACATAATAAATTACCAAACAAAGTTTGAACGCGCTACGAAAATTAGATCGCGAGTTATAAGCATTTTAAATTTTTTTTACCCTCACCGTGGGGGGGGGGGGGGTCTCTTGTCACCAAAAATTAACACTGTCTCATAATAAATTACCAAACAAAATTTGGCCGCGCTACGAAAATTAGATCGCGAGTTATAAGCATTTTAAATTTTTCGATCCTCACCGCGGGAGTCTCCTGTCACCAAAAATTAACACTGTCTCATAATAAATTACCCAACAAAATTTGGCCGCGCTACGAAAATTAGATCGCGAGCTATAAGCATTTTAAATTTTTTGATCCTCACCATTGGGGGTCTCCTGTCACCAAAAATTAACACTGTCTCATAATAAATTACCAAACAAAATTGCCAAGCTATGAAAATTAGATCGCGAGTATAAGCATTTTAAATTTTTCGATCCTCACCATGGGGCGGGTCTCCAATTACCAAAAGCTACATTATCCATTCTTGTTTTATCTTAAGACTATTCTTTTTTATACACTTTCTACAAATTTGGAAAAAAATATATAATTATTTATATATTTTTTATTTATGCAGTTTTAAGCTATTTTTTATTTTATTTTATTTTATTTTATTTTATTTTTTGTCTTTGATATTAATTCAAGTTTTTTCTATTTCTTTGATATTAATTCAAGTTACACTTTTTGAGCGTGATGACCGATAAGAAATTTTTTTTTCTTTTATTGAATAAATGATAAGTTAATATCGTTTAAAATATTTTTATTGTTTTACAATACATGTAGGTTAATGAGGAATTTTTATCATTGAAACTATAGGTTTATGGTAACTGAAATAAGAAACATAAGTTTGAGACTTGATATCCTCTAAATATCTGAAAAATACCGCGTCAATGTCTGTCGAAGTCTACCGAAGGATACCGTGCCGAAGACTGCCGAACTGAAACGAAGTTAGCCGGAGTGTTAAGTTTTTTTCTCGTTACGGAATTTCTAGATTAGGTCGCCGAGCTCAAAGCCCGCGATAAAAGCTATGCAATAGCTTAAAAAAGAGAACCATTTTACTAAGCTTTTGTAATTTTGTGATTAAAATGATATTAAAAAAATTGTCAGAAACAAACGCGAAAGACTTACAACACTTATTTATTAATTAAAAATTGTAACTTAAAAACAGGAAATTTTGAGAAAATAATTGTCTCATTTTCTTTAAATAATTACATAATCTGATCACATTTTCAATTATAATACGAAATTTCTGTTCTAAAATCAATGTTCTTAGTAAATGTAAAATAATAATAATACTAATTCAAATTTAGAAGCATCATTTGAAAAGTTAAACAAATTATAAATATAAAATTTAATAAATAAAATAAAATAAAACAAATAATTTCTTTCACAGAAAACTTCTAATAAAATATATGGATACAGAGACAAATCCGCATAAATTATTGCAAATAATACCGACACTAAGAGGTGACAAACTTTCAAAAGCTTGAAAACAGTTTAAAAGAACACTGAAACATTACAACGAAAGAAATATGAATTTCTAAAGAAATACTTTTCTGCATCGATATGAGCAAGAAATATTCAAAAGTAAATATCACCGAATTTCTAGCTTTCCAGCAAAATGAAATTCTGCCAAATATTGATTTTTCAACTTTGAAAATGTTCTCATAACAACGTCATTCTTTAGACAGGTATTTGCAACTTAAAATATATCCTTTGAATATTTTCAAATTAAAGACACCTGGACGAATAGTTGCAAGGCAGGTACTGCGGATAAATAATATTTATGCATGGATGAAATTGAATAGCTTTGAAATTTTGAAAAGTCTTCAAAAGTTTCTCAGATATCTATATACAGAAAATTTTTAAGGATTGTAAACAGATAGAAAGTTTTTTACTCGAATGAATATTGCATAAAATCGTTACCTTCTGAAATTTTATTAGAAATTTTAAGAAATCATAAACTTCTAATAAATTTGAAAAACAAATTAAAGTTTTTTAATTTTTTTTATTTTAGGAGGAGCTTTATTTGGATAGTATAGAATTTAGCAAATTTCATGTTAAAAGAAAAACATGAAATAAAAATGATGAATTTTTCTTTTACAAATGAATAGCTTTGAAATTTGGAAAAGTCTTATCAAGTTTCGCAGATGTCTGTATACAGACGAGTTTTAAAATTGCAAATACATGAGAAAATTTCAACTTGAATGAATATTGCCTAAGATAATTACCTTCAGAAATCGCGTTGTTCTTTAAATAATTACATAATCTGGTCATATTTTTTAGCATAATGCGAAATTTCTGTCCTCAAATGTAATAATAATGCAAAGTAAGTGTAAAATAAGAATTAAAATACAAATTCAGAAGTATAATTTGAAAAGTTAAACAATTTTAAAAAATCAAATAAAGCAAAATTAAATAAAACAAAATCAAAATAATTTTTTTCTTAGCCTATTCCTAATAAAATTGATCAATACAGAGACAAATCCGTATAAATAATTGTAAATAATAGACCGACACTAAGAGGTGACAAACTTTCATAAGCTTGAAAACAATTTAAAAAAACATTCAAACGTTACTATGAAAGAAATGCGAATTTGAAAAGCCATATTTTTTTGCAACGATTTGAGCAAGAAATTTTCAAAAGTACCTAAATATCGCCGAATTTTTAGCTTTGCAGGAAAATGAAATTTGGCAAAATATTGATTTTTCAACTTTGAAAATGTTCTCATAACAACGTCATTCTTTATACTACAGGTATTTCCAATTTCAAATATATCCTTTGAATATTTTTAAATTAAAGACACCTGGACGAATAGTTACAAGGCAGTTACTGCGGATAAATAATATTTATGCATGGATGAAATTGAATAGCTTTGAAATTTTGAAGAGTCTTCTAAAGTTCCCTAGATATCTGTATACAGATGAGTTTTAAGGATTTCAAACAGATAGAAAATTTTTTACTCGAATGAATATTGTATAAAATCATGATTTTCTGAAATCTTTAAATCAGAAATTTTAAGAAATCACAAATTTCTTACGGAAATTTGAAAAATAAATTAAAGTTTTTAAAAATCTATTGTTTTAGAATGAGTTTTCTTTGGATAGTGATAGTACACAAATTTGTAAATTTAATACTAAAGGGAAAATATATAACAAAAGTGATGAATTTTCGTTTTACAAATGAATAGTTTTGAATTTTGGAAAAGTTTTATAAAGTTTGTCAGATGTTTGTGCACAAAAGAGTTATAAGGATTATGTAAAGACATATAAAAATTTTTACTAAATTGAATATTGCATAAAATCATTATTTTCTGAAATCTTTAAATCAGAAATTTTAAGAAATCTCAAACTTCTTACGGAAATTTGAAAAACAAATTAAAGTTTTTAAAAAACTATTGTTTCAGAAGAAGTTTTATTTGGATACTACACAAATTTGTATATTTCATGTTAAAAGAAAAACATAGAGCAAAAGTGATGCACTTTTCTTTTAGAAATGAATAGTTTTGATATTTGGAAAAGTCTAATAAAAATTCTCCGATGTCTGCATGCAGAAGCGATTTAAAGGTTGCAAATAGATACAAATACTTTTGAATCTCATGACTATTGCATAAAACGTTTCCTTTTGAAATCCTTAAAATAGAATTTTTAATAAATCAAAATCTTCTATAGAAGTTTGAAAAATAAATTAAAGTTTTTTAAAAACTATCATTTTAGAAAAAGGTTTGTAGAAAAAGGTTTATTATTTATTTATTTATTTTATAGCAGACAAATTTTTAAACTTCATATCAAAGGAAAATAATAAGGTAAAAGTGATGCTCCCCCCCACCCCCTCACCAATGAGACATTTATTATCTTCTATGGAAATTTGAAGAATTAATCAATTATTTTTTAAATCTATTATTTTAAAGAAGTTTTGTTAGAAGTGTAAACAATTTTGCAATTTTCCTGTTATAAAAATTAATAAAGTGAGGTTAATGCATATTTCTTTCAGTAATATTATTTGCATTAAATTATATTAATACAGAAAAAATGTAAAAGTAAAAAAAAATTGTAACAATGTACAATATATAAGCTGAAGGAGATAACGAAATTATCTACACACACGAGAACTTGAGGGATCTTTGAGAAAAGAAGTTGAAAAGTGATATTAAGTTCCTTACCCGAATGACTATTATATAT
Source organism: Maratus speculifer (assembly GCA_964019185.1). Lineage (NCBI taxonomy): Eukaryota > Metazoa > Arthropoda > Arachnida > Araneae > Salticidae > Maratus > Maratus speculifer. The sequence goes on along the minus strand of OZ025290.1, from coordinate 71,262,238 downwards.
AAAATGAATTACTTCGGAAGTATTTTAAATAGAAAATTTTAAGAAATTACAAACTTCTATGAAAATTTTAAGAATTAATTTAAGTTTTAAGATTAAAATGCTTATGCTGAATAGTTTTACTTCTAATACATTTTAATAAAGAAATAAACTAGAGACTATACAGAAGTACTAAGAGATAACAGAATTTTTAGAACTTAAAAACAGTTTTAAGGAGCTAAAAAGGGCGGGAGGCAACAGAGAGCCTGTAAGAGGTGACAAATCTGCACATACACACATAAGAATATCAAGAAACTTGAATATAAAAAGTTAAAAACTTTTGAAACAGAAAAAAAATTTAAAAAATAAGGTACAAAAACCCTTATCTAAACAACTGTTACATAGACTTCTGTATTTCAAAATCCTTAAGATAACTTTTATAAAATCACAAACTTCCACGGAAATTTCAAGAATTATTTTAGCTTTTTTAAAATTTGCTTTTACAGGAATCCTGGTTTGACTTCTTAAAACATGTGAGAATTTCAAATTAAAGAAAAAATAAAACAAGACCTAATCAAATTTATCTTTCAAAAAACTTACAATTCTGATAAAAATTTTTATTAATACCAAAAATAAAGACAGAGAAAAAAAATGAATTGGAAACAATAAGCATATAGTAAGAGAGGACAAAAATTGCAACAACATGAAAACAATTTTTTTAATAGCTAAAACATGTACACTACAATAAAAAAAAATAGGAATTCGAAAAAGCTATATTCTTTTGCAACGATATAAGCAAAAAATATTTAATAATAAATATCATTCATTTTTAGCTTTGCAGTAAAAAGAATTACAGCGAAATATGGATTTTTTGACTTTATAAATGCTCATAAGAATGCATTTCTTTAGACAGATATTTTCAATATAAAATTTACCTTTGAATGTTTTTAAATTAAAGATAGTTGTAAAACAGGCATGTGAGATATATAACATTGATGCATGATTAAAATTGAATAGTTTGAAGTATTGAAAATATTTTATAAGGTTTATCAGATCTATCTACCTATCTATCTATCTATCTATATATATAGTATAACCTCCCTCAAGCGACCACGTTCCATTCCAATAAATACTGTTCGCTCCAAGAGGTAGTCTCTTAATGAAGGTCATGTTTAATTCAAAATTTTATTGGTTGAAAAAGGGTAACAATTAAAATTATTAAAATTTATTTTTCACATTATTTACTTTAGTCGCGAAATTTGTAAGATACTCATTTTCTACATTGAAAACTAGGAATTAATTACATTGATTTCTGAAGTATTAGTTTGGAAAATTAGACTTTTAGATTTTTCAGTTTATGGAAGACGGGAAGTCAACATATTGATTCTTCAAATAAGTTTCATTTGCAGTCTCAATTAAATATATAACAAGCTCAAGCAAATTACAAGTCTGACCTTTTTTAATTTTAAAATGTCGCAAAATTTGATCAATAACTATTTTCAATGTTGAAATAGCTATGTTGAAAACTGGATATTAATTACATCGCTCTGGAGTATTAGTTTAGGAAATCAGGTCTTTAAAAATTCAGTTAATGGAAAACTGAATATCAAAATAATGGTACTTCAAATAAGTTTCGTTTTCAATTGTAATTCAATAAATAAAAAGCTCAAAATATTTTAACATTTGACAGTTTTTAATTTTAAAATGTCACAAAATTTGAACAATACTATCTTCTATGTTGAAATAGCTGCTTTAAAAAATGCGTATTATTCGTATAACTCTGATATAATTACTTTGGCTCTTAAATATTTCAGCTTACAGAAAACCGAATGTTAATGTATTGGTTACTGAAATAAGTTTCATTTTTTGTCTCAGTTCAATAAAAAAGAAACTGAATCTGAAAAACTCAAAAGACTTAGAAAGAAACTGACAATTTTTAATTTTAAAATGTTACAAAATTTGAATAATAATATTTTAAGTTGAAATGTTGAAAACCTGAAATCAGTAATATGGCTGTGTTGCACTAGTTTAGAAAAGTAGACGAAAAAAAAAAAAAAAATTCAGTTTATAAAAAACCTAATCTTAATACATTAGTTAATAATAAAAGTTATTTTTTATCCCAATTTAATAAACATGAAGATGAGAAACTCGAAAGATTTGATGATTTGACAGTTTTTAACTTTAAATTTCACGAAATTTTAACAATAGTTATTATGTTCAAACAGCTGTTTTAAAAACTGTATATTAATTACTTTGCTCTGGTATATTAGTTTCGAAAATTAGACTTTTAAACAATTCAGTTAATGGAAACCGAACAGCAATATATTGAAAATTTAAATAAGTTTCATTTTCTGCCTCAGTTCAATAAATAATAAACTCAAAGGATTTGCTAGTTTGACAGTTTTTAATTTTGAAAAGCTAAGAAATTTGAATAATAACCATGTTCTATATGTTAAAATGTCTATGTCGAAAACTGGATGTTAGTTATGTAGCTCTGGTATATTACTTTAGAAAATTAGACTTTTAAATATTTAAGTTTATGGAAAACCGAACTCAACATATTGGTTATTCAAATAAGTTTTATTTTCTATTTGAATTCAATAAATAAGAAGCTCAAAATGTTTGAGAAGTTGACAGTTTTTTTTATTTAAAAATGTTACAAAAATTGAATTTAAAATATAAAAGATAAAGCCTTTTATATGTTGAAAACTAGATATCATATACATGCCTGTGGTTTATTAAAATAAAATTAAACTTCTAAAAGTTTCAATTTATAAAAAACTGAAAATTAACAAATAAGTGTTTTTTTTTTTTAATATGTTGCATATTGCGACTTCATAAATACGAATTTAATATGTGAAATTCAAATAACTTATCATTCGACAGTTTTTACTTTTAAAATGTTACGAAATTTGAACAAAATCTGTCTTCTATATGTTGAAAACCAAATATTAGTTAGATCTCTCTGGTGTATTAGTTTAGAAATTTAAATTTTAAACACATGAGTGTATCGAAATCTGAATGTTAACATATTGCTTCGTCAAATAAATTTCATTTTCAGTTTCAATTCAATAAATTAGAAACTTAAGATAAAAATCTCTAAAGCTTTATAATTTGAAAGTTTTTATTGCCAAATGTCACGAAAATTGAACAAAAATCATCTTCTATGTTTTAATAGCTATGTTAAAAACTGAATATTCATTACATCGGTTTGGGATGTTAGATTAGATAATTAGGTTTTCACTTATCTTAGTTATAGATAAACGAATATTAACATATAAGTAATTCAAATACCCATCTTCTTGATCTCTTCTGACTTTATTTTAGGGTATTGCATAAAACTCGTTCTGTAACTGGAAACCTTTTAGTTAAAAATGCTCATGATATTTTAATATATTAGTCCATATTTATATATATAAATTCTCAACCATGTGAATATTTTAAAAATATAATCTCCTATGCGTAATTTTAAATTTATTCATGAATTAAATTCCTCCGATAATAATTAGTAAAGGAGGATATATTTTTCAACAGCAGGCAAGTCCTAGTTTCCACCACAATATTTATGTTGCTATTGATTTTTGATGTTATATTATTTCGAAATATCTCCACTGAAAATTGGATATTAGTTACATCTGTATGATTTATGGTACGTATTTCCAGTATACATATAATCTAGTTAAAAAATTAGATCGTTAAGCATTCCCGTTTATGGTAATCTTAATATTAACATTCTGAAATAAAATCCATTTTCTGGTCTAATAAATTAAGATCCTTGTTTAATTTAATAGTTTGATAGCTTTTTATTTTAAAATATCAGAATATTATAATTAACCAGTCTTAAACACGTCTCGCTTTATTTGAAAATATTGCTTAAACTCATTTAATTATCGAAATTTTCTACTGAGAAATGTATGCGAGTTGATACGTATTCATGAAATTTTTTTTCAATTGTGCAATTTTTGAGGTGGAGTATCTTCATACAATAGTATGAATGTTTTAAGATTGTTTTAAAAGTCAAACTACATTCTGAAACAGTTATCAATTATTTTTTGTTTTAAAACTCATAAAACAGGTAGGTTACCTTATTCAGAAAAGATGTTACGAACACTTTTTCCAGTTTTTCGTAAAGGCTGTGATCTTTCAGCAACTGCTGTCAAATTTGGCGTTTTGAACAAAATTTCTGCGTTCGACAACCATGGAAATGAAAAAACTGAAGTCCTAAAACAGAATACTCGTATATGTCAAGTAATAGTTCATTTATCGAAAAAAAAAAAAAAAATACTGTCCGATTATAATCCCTTTAATAATAAAGTTTGCAAGAGATTTTACATTTTAAAAGGAATAAGAAAAAAATGTCAGAAGTTTTAACGTTGCTGACCGATGAGAAATATTTTTCCGAGTGTCGTATATATTTATCATATTCACTATTTAAAAATGTTAAAGAATTCCATACCTTTTGTGAATAATTAGTGAAGGAAGATATTTTTCGATGTCAGGCAAATGTCACTTTTCGTCACAAATTTGTTATTGATCTTGATCTATAATTCCGCAATATCTTCTTTGAAAGCTGGATATTAGTTACAACCCTCTGGTCTATTAGTTTAGAAAATTGCATTTTTAAACATCTCATTTTACAGAAAGCGTAAACGCCAATACATAGGTGCTTTAAATAAGTTTCATTTTCTGTCTCCGAGAAACTGAAAGAATTGATAGTTTGACAGATTTTAATTTTAAACTGTCACGAAATTTTAGCAATAACAATCTTGAATTCATCTGATTTTGTTTTAAAATATTGCATGAAACTCCTTCAATTCTCGAAACTTTCTAGTCAAAAATGCGTATAAAGTTTTACTATTTAAGTTCATCTTTATACCTAAATAAATTTTCAGTCGTTGTTCTTTAATAAGACGGACTAATACCGACAGAATCATACTTGTGAAATTTGCGCATAAATGTAAAATTATTTTCAGAGTATTCCTGTAAACTGAAGTTTATAGGAATACTCTGATTTAACCAAAGAATATGATATTTGTGATACTGGAAAAAGGATTTATATTTAATTACGAGCATTTCAAACAGACACAGTTCAATCTTCTGCAAAATGAAATATAATTATTATTTTAGCATAATAATAATAATAATAATAATAATAATAATAATAATAATAATAATAATAATAATAATAATAATAATAATAATAATAATAATACACGCAATATAAAAACCGATATCTGTATCTTAGTTTGTAATGTCTGTTTTTATTATTTTCCTGTTTACATGCCGATCAAAAGACATTATTTGATATCTTAAAAACAACATTACTACTTGTAGTACATACAGATCTGTTTTTGTATATTTTATAAAAATATATTATAGCTTGTTATATATAAAACGTTATAGACGTGTTATTAAAAAATGTATATTCATGACTTTATATATAATATACAATGCATCATAATGATGTTTTCGCCGCTATCGGAGCATCCTCAGTTGCGATTCTTCAATAAGAGCGAAAACGTTATTACTATGTATTGCAAAATTCGTAAAATTAGTTTATTTTCGTATCTGCGAAATTGTGAAAATATTTAGTTTCGTAAAATTTACTGTGCTTTGTAAACACAATAAATGCATTTCGAAGTATCAATAGTAAATTTTGAACTATTTGAAAATAGGTAATCTCTAGGTTAATTTTATCAATTTTTTTATAATAGCGACTAACAGTAGTAGACAGAGATAATAATCAACCATTATAAACAGCGATGATAATTAGCAATTGTAGACCACGATAGATCATAATAATCATAGACCGTGATAGATTTGTTAAATTCATATTTCATTCGCCTTGTACGGATGAGAGCGGGGAATTGAATTTATATATATTTTTTTCAGAGTTAATATTAAAATATGTAATTTTCTAAACTTAAAAAAAAAAAATGTTTTTTTGGTAGTATATGAGCTACATATTTATAATAGCACACAGTATGAATAAATTCCACAAGAAACAAAGTGATTATATATTTTTTCTAATTTTATTTTAATTTTATTTAATGATAAAAAAAATTAGGATCTTTTTAGCACAAAAGAACCTGGTTTGAAAAAAAAAATGTTAATCCTATCTTGGAATCTTTTATTATTATTATTATTATTATTATTATTATTATTATTATTATTATTATTAAAACTTTTTTTTTTTTTTCATGACAAAATATAATTTTTTTTTGTACTTTGTCAGAAATTTTTTTGCATTGTTTAATTCTACGAATTCCCTTTTAAAGCTATCCATAGTTATATTCCTTGCATAAATTTTCAAATACAATTGTTACTCGCATATTATTATTACTTTTTCCTAATACTATACACTGTGATAACCGAGAATTGTAAATTAACAAAAATATCCTGTATTTCGCTTTCAACCGCCATAGCATATTGTGTCCCTGTTAACTCTTGCCTTGTAACAATCGAGCTTGACATCACACTTGAAAGTTTTCGAGAAATAAATCCATAATGTGGAATTCTCTTTAAAATTAAGGCGCTAATTTTAAGAAACTTTAAAAGTTGAGTGTCAGAAATCATTATTTTCCAAATTCATTTTATGACAACTTTGAAGGAGTAAAATTAGTGCTTAATTGGAAACACTTTTCCTTAGCATATTAGTATTGAAGTATGGATTTTGAAATTTTAATTTCTGCTGATGTCAATGTAAACCAACTCTGTTAATAGTTTGTGAAAGCTTTTAATTTAGAATGTGCTGCATTCTGTAGAAATTCGATGACTGACAAAACTAGAATGCTTCATTTCTGAATTTGAGAAGAAAATGTACAAAAGTTTTAATAATGTTGCTTCATACAAGCAGCTGAATCAAACGGAAAGTGCTTCTTTTGTATTCAGTTTCAGTACTTTTACAAATATGTTTTATTTAAATTTAAATTTAAATTTAAATTTGTGAAAAACATTAAATCAGAAATGAATTATAAAATATGTTATAAATATAATCCAATAAGTATATTTTTAAAAAAGCTTTCCGCAATTTGTAAGAATTCGAAGATTAACAAAATTAGAATGTTGCTTCATACAAGCAGCTAAATTAAAAGAAAAGTGCTTCGTTTGTATTCAATTTCAATACTTTTACATTTTTTTAAAATTTAAATTTATGGAAAAAAATCAGAAATGAATTATAAAATATGTTATAAATATAATTCAATAAGTATTATTATTATTATTATTATTATTATTATTATTATTATTATTATTATTATTATTATTATTATTATTATTTAATCTTTCTGTAGAAATTTGAATATTGACAAAATTAGAATATTTCATTTTTGAATTTGAGAAGAAAATGTCCAATAGTTTTAATAATGTTGCTTCATACAAACAGCTGAATCAACGAAAAGTGCTTCTTTTGTATTCAACACTTTTACAAATATGTTTTTTTTTAATTTAATTGTATGAAAAAATAAATTAAATCAGAAATAAGTTATAAAATATATTATAAATATAATTTAATAAGTATTTTTTAAAAAATCTTTAAGCAATTTGTAGAGATTCGAGGATTGACAAAACTAGAATATTTTATTTCTGAACTCGAGAAGAAAATGTTAAATTTTTATTAATAATGTTGCTTCATACAAACAGCTGAAATAAACGAAAAAATGCTTCTTTTGCATTCAATAAATACTTGTACAAATAGTTTTTTTCAAAAATTTAAATTTATGAAAAATAAATAAATAAAATTTGAAAACTGAACTATAAAATATGTTACAAATATAATTCAATAAGTATTTTTTTTTTTTTTTTTAAATCTGTCTTCAATTTGTAAAAAATCGAAAATTGACAAAACAGGAACATTTCATTTCTGAACTTGAGAAGGAAATAAGTAAACGTTTTTATAATGCTGCTTCACATGAACAGCTGAATTAAATGAAAAATCTTCGTTGTATTCCAATTCAATATATATATTTCAAAATTTCAAATCATGAAAAAAAAAAAAATAAACCAGAAATAAATTATAAAATATGTTATAAATACAATACAATTACTTTTTTTTTTTAAACTTTTGTATTCACATTCGTATTTTCTTAAATAAAAAGAAATAAATTTACAATCAAATTAAATAACCTAATAATTAAGTATAGCTTTGCTTAAGTACAAACTTTTTTAAAAAATATATATTATGAATAAAATAACATAGATAATTAAATTATACTTTTTGAATGTTCAAATTTAATTTTTGAAACATATTTTTATAAAAATTATCTTACGAATATAATTGAATACAGCCATTCTTTGTTTCGCATTTGAATTTTCGAAAAGAATTATTAAATGTATTCAGTGCTTTATTATTTTGAAGATTTAAATCTATTGCGTACATTATAAAAGATTTAAACCAAATAGTGTTTTTTGTTCATTTAAAATTTTTAATGACTTATTTTAATATCATAAACTAATTAAAATTTTATTAGTTTTTAAAAAATATATTTTTTCAAATAATTTTAACAGTACTGAGAATTAAATGTTATATCATTATGTTTTAATTGTGGGATTAGTTCGTTTTCTGTTTATAAATAAGTTTTAGTGATAATTTTAGTGATAAAAAATTGCCAAATATTTGATGAGAAGTAGAGAATATCTCCTGAAAAAGGAAATTCGTTTTCTGAAGAATTCCCATTTATAAAAAAAAGTGGGAATCTTCTCCTAATTTGACATAAATTTTTACTTAGGTTTAGTTTAAAGTGTTCTTAAGTAAAAGAGGACAACATTGTGAGATAAATTTAAATTTATTTTTGTTCGGAAATGCATAAATCTAGCAGGTGTTGTTATTCAGAAATTATCTAATCGCACACATATTTTCGTCCCCCTCCCCCTCTTTTCAAACAGATATTTTAGAATAAGCCGTCAAGGTTGGCGTTTTGAACAGCATTTCCCGGCAAGAGCAGGAAAACCAGTCTTACAAAGGGAGAAAAAACGCGTGATCCCGCGATCGAAATCGCTTATAACTCGATAGGTAATTTAATTATCTTAAAATGGAAAACTAAGTTGGATTCGAAGTCACTTCCCAGGCCTTCCAATTTTGTATATTTCTGTTAAAAATGAATTTGTAAATGAGTCAAAAAGTTTTGCGCTTGTTGAGCAGAACAGCTGAGAACAGCCTCAACATCGCTATTATCCTAGATACTTTAGACATTTCCGCTATCATCATAAAGCATTTGAAGAATGTTTAATAATTTTTTTCAAATAATAAATATTTTTTGTTAAAAAGAAATCCCGAGATCTATAAATAAAATTTTTATCACTGAAATTAATACGCGCATAACAATGTACTTTATATAAAAATAAACAAATAAGAGATATGTTTGCGTTATTGCTGCTGTTCATATCCCTCTTATGCACGCAGCATCACTTGAGATTGTGATGGAAAACGAAGTTTGACAGTGCTTTTAAACGCAACAATGAATAGCAGAACTATTTCCTTTTCGAATTTTCATCTGAAAATCCTGCCTATATATATGTACATATATATACATAATTTTTTTATCGTAAGTTGATCATAAGAATTCTTTTAGACCTAAACAAAGACGTGAAGATTTATATTTTTTTCATCCTCTTTGAGGTTAAAAGCCAAAAAGGAAAAAACCTTACTTGATGGATCTTAATAATAGCCTTTTAGTTTTGTGACGATCCCATGAGATTCGTTTTATAATTTTGTTAAAAATGTAAGATTTTTAAAAGAAAACCTCATTTTTTCTTAATGATTCATTTATTTTTTGTTTGTTATTGTGGTTCTCAAATTCCCTGCTCATTAAATGCAAAATTTTTCAATACATTTTCTGACTAATTTTTAAACATAAAGGCATAAAATTGGCAGACCAGGCTATTGATTCGAGTGGTGTTTTTATTTAATAATAATATTATTATTTATATATAAAAAATGGTTATAGAGTTATAAGTGATTGTAATCACTTGATTAAAAGTTTTTTCTACTTTGCTGTGCTACCACGTCCGAAAATTCAGAAATCTGCTATCTTTACCATAAAATGAAATACATTATTATATACATGCATAATACTCTTGAGTGAAGAAGACCTGCCAATATCTTTGAAGAAGAAGACCTGCCAATATTTATGAATTTCCGAACAAAAATTTATTTAGAAATATGTCAAAAAGGGGCTCTTTTGAATTTGAAAACAGATTTAAATTCAAAATGAGTTTTCCCTTCATTTAGAAATAATTCCTACATGAAAATGTTAAATTCCGAAGAAACAATTTTCTAAAATAATAACAAACAAAGAAGAGATATTTAAAAGCTTAAGCATAACGAATTCATTTTCATGCAATTAAAATCGCTGAAAAACTTAAGTTTTCCGTTTTCGTTTTCAGCAGTAAAAAAATTTACAATTTCAAAATCTCCGCTTTTCAAAGGAAAGGAAAAATAAATTCTTTTCCAATTAAATTTTATTGCTTTCAAATTCATTCTTGAAATGCAAGAAAAATAACGATTTTAACTCTGCATTCATAGAATAAATTAAAGGCGAAGTCAAGCTTTCGAAATGGATTCCTAATCAGAATTATCTTCCCTATAAGTTCCAGACTTCCAGATGAGGGAAATGGACCAATATCTAGTTTTAGTAAATGCAGTCGACAATTAACCCTTTTGCAACGGAAGCCTTTTACGAAATTTTTAATGTTTTGTCACCGGTTTTTAAAAACAGAAATTTGTGTCTTATTAAATCAAGAAAATACTTCGATTAAGTAAGTCAATTTTTTTATTTTAATATTATTATTATTATTAAGCTCTGATTATTTTTCCGAAATTCTATTTTAGGTAAGTAGTTGAAACTTTCCAAAATTGTATAACTAACTTTTTTCTTTAAAAAAAAGTATCTAATATTTTAGGTCTGAGTTAATTTTTTTCTTTTTTTTTTAATTTTTTTTAATTTTTTATTAATGGAAAAAACTGATTTTCATTTTTTAGGACTTTCAAAGGTTTTTTAGTATTTTTTTTTTAAAGCAAATTGAAAAATGCTTATTACTATTCTCAAATGGTATGTTTTTTGATATCATAATAAATTTTAAAGTGATTTTTCAACAGTTTTTTTAGAAAAGTGTACCGAACACACAAATTGTTTAAAAAATATATTAAAAAGTTAATTAGCTCTTGACACTAATTTATTCATTAAATTAATTTCTTTTGATTTATATACGACCTATGTAAATTCAGTTGAAAACGCCATTTTGACTGTAGATCTGGAGTCTTTACTATAAAATATAAACACTCCTTTCTCTTGCATAGTTTTTAAAGAAAAAGACCAACCAATTTTATTAGTTTCCGAACGAAAAAGAATTTATAAATCTGTCAGAAAGTAGCTCCTTTGGATTTGAGAACGGATTTAAATTCAAAATATATTTTCCCTACATTTAGAAATAATTTCTGCATGAAAATGTTTCTAAAGAAATAACAAACAGAGAAGATATATTTAAAACATTAAGCATAATGAATGCATTTCCTTGCAATTAAAATCACTGAAAAACTTAAGTTTTCCGTTTTCGTTCTCGGAAGTAAAAATTTTAAATTTCAAAATCTACGCTTTTGAAAGGAAAGAAAAAAATAAATTCGTTTCCAATTAAATTTTATTGCTTTCAAATTCATTCATGAGATGCAAGAAAAATAACGATTTTAAAACTCTGCATTCATAGAATAAATTAAAGGCGAATTCAAGCTTTCGAAAAGGATTTTTAGTCAGAATTATCTTCCCTATAAGTTCCAGACTTCCAAATGAGGGAAATGGATCAATATCTAGTTTTAGTAAATGCAGTCGACAATTAACCCCTTCGCGACGGAAGCCTTTTACGAAATTTTTAATGTTTTGTCACCGGTTTTTAAAAACAAAAATTTGTGTCTTATTAAATCAAGAAAATGCTTCGATTAAGTAAGTCAAATTTTACAGTAAAATTTTACTGGGGGGGATAAACAAGGATTTTTAAGCCTTTTTGCGGGCCGTATACGTGTAGCTCGTCCCTAAGGTGTTAAGAGCACATGGAGAAAAATTTTTTCAAATTGGAGAGTGTTTAATTATCGGCCTAAACAATAGTGCTAAATGGCTATGGACCCAAAAGAATATCGTGCAGTAAGGTTTTGAAATAATATATTTTAAGCACTGTCTCTCTATATACATATTGCACTTTTTTTTTTTTTTTTTTTTTTTTTTTTTTTTTTTTTTCTTCAGAATGGGTTTTTTTATGCTTTGGTACATTTTAAAAAAAATTCTATTTTAGGTAAGCAGAAACTTTCCAAAATTGTGTAACTAATTGTGTTTTCTTTAAAAAATTCTAAAATTTTAAGTCTGAGTGATGCTTTTTTAGCTCACAGGCTATCATAGCCTGTGAGCTTATGTGCCCGCCCGTTCTGTATGTATGTTCGTTCGTGCGTAACACGATAACTCATGATAAAAATATCCGATCCACTTGAAATTTTGTACATAGGTATATCCTGATATGACGCTTCCCTGATTAGTTTTTGGAGTTCATTCGATATGTATAAGAGGGGGAACGGGGGGCTCATGCCCCTCCCCCTAATTGATATGAATGGGTTTTTCATGCAGAATTAAGTTTTCGTTCAAAATTTAGATATAGGATCATTCTGATGGGGCGATTCCGTGACTATTATTAGGTGTTCATTGAATAAGTATAAACAGGGGGGACGGGGGTTCTAATGCCCCTCCCCTTAATTTATATAAATGGGTTTTTCAAGCAGAATTGTCAGATTTGGTTCAAATCTCTGAATAGTTTTGGAAGTTTAATGGTTAAGCATAAAAGAGGGGGATAACTCCTCTTAAATTATACAAATGCTAAATGGGTTTTTATTAAGAATTATCCGATTTGCTCTGAATTTTGGATATAGATTTTTTATATGATAAAGGATGTCCCTGATGATCAGTTTACAGGGTTCAATGATTAAGTATAAAAAGGGAAAAGGGGAGAGCTGTTCCCCCTCTTAATTTGTTTTCCGAACGGAACTAACCCTTGAAAATACAAGGCTGTAATGTACAATTAGTATGTGTAGCCTGTGAGCTCAATGCCATCAGTTTAACTGGGCAATATTCTCTTTATTAAGTGATTTTTTTGTAAGGGGGGGGGGGGGATTTTTAAAGTTTTTTAGTAAAATATTTTTAATATAATTTCTTTTAAGCTAAAAGGAAAATAGCTTCTTATTATTCTGAAACTGTGTGTTTTCTGATTGTATATATTATAATGCTAAATGAAGCTAAAAGATTTTCGTGACGTAAGTTTTAAAATAACATATTTTAAGCACTAATAGTGTGTATACATTGTTTTGCTTTTTTTTTTTAAAATGTACTTTTTATGCTTTGGTACATTTTTCTAAAATTCTATTTTAGGTAAGCAGTTAAAATTTACCAAAATTATGTAATTAACTGTTTTCTTTAAAAATATCTAACATTTTAGATATCGGTGAAAACTATTTTAAATAATGAAAAAATAGAAAGTTTTTTATTAAAATATTTTTAATTTTATTTCTTTTAAGAAAAAAGGAAAATTGCTTCCTATTATTCTCTGAAGTCATAGAAAATTTTAAGGTTACAGATTCAACAGTTTTTTAGAAAAGTGAATCAAATAGATATATCATTAAAAAAAAGTGTAAAAGGTTTTTTGTAAATTAGTTCTTGATAACTAATTTAAACGTGAAATTAATTTCTTTTGATTTATATATGGCCTATAATGTGTATATTTGCTGTAAAAAGAGGGGAAAAAGTATATTTTTATCTATATTAAATAAAATACATGATATTAATTATTTCGCAAAGCTTGCTTCATTTCATTTGTGAAGATTTTCCATGTGCCCTTAAAAAGTGAATAATAATAATAATAACAATAATAATAATAATAATAAAATAAACTGTGTAAAATAGGAATATTTAAGAGCACACACAAGTCCTTAACTTAGATGATTATGATGATTACTTATTCTTTATGATTATTACTTATGATTATGATTCCTTACAAATCAGAAAATGGAGAAAAATTGCATTCATTCTGGACAAACATGAGCGCGCATGGACAAGCGATTGTTCTTACCTGAATTTTTAAATTTGTTTAACTAAAATTTCGTTATTTCTGATTTTGGAAAAAAGAAATAGCTAAATTAAATTTTTATAAGTAATTTAAAATAGCTTAAAATGAAGTAAAATATAAGAAATGATTTTTCGATGGGGGAGTAGGGGGGGGGGGAGGGAGCAAGCCCCGATGAACGGTACTTTTAAGTCAATTCTTAGCTCTGTTTTTCTTTTTACTCTCTCTTTTAAAAATAGTGTGCTGTATTTTTTTTTTAACCATTAGCAAATATATATATTTTTTAATTTTTAAAGCATTTTATAAAATTAAATTCCTATGTTGTTTTTTACGTTGACATATTTTTAAAATTATTACGCATGGGATTATTCTGACAAAAAGTTCTTAGTTTAACTTATTTCAAATTTATATTATCCCTTTTTAAAAAGCATATACATTTCTAAAAAAAAAAAAAAAAAAAAAAAGTATTAAATACGTATTAAAATCACATATCTACTTCAAAATCTTGTTACTTCTTAGATTTCAATCTGACAGTACTCATGTTCCGAACAAATAAATTCAACCAATTAAATTTTTAATGGATATCACGATGATAATATCACGATAAAAGATTGTAGAAGCATTTAATTTTCTATGATAGCAGTAGAAATTAAAAGTTCTAGAATCTAACTTTCTTCCAATACATGGTCGAGAAAAGTTCTTCTAATTAATCGGTAACTTAACCGTTTCTCAATTCAGCCATGGAGGAAGTCACTGAAAATAACGATTTAAGACGCATGATTTTCTGAATATAATGGTGGCAACATCTTCTTTGGTGAGGTAAAGAGATTTTCAGCGAAAATTTATCCCCCGAATAATTTCGAATTGCAGGTGTTAGAGTGAGTGGTTACTTGGCAGATGCTACAGGCAAATAATATACATGCATGATTGAAAATGAATACTTGGGAAAATTAGAAAAGTTATAAGGACTTCCAGCGTTCCTCATGCATTATACGTACGAAGTCCGCGAATAGAAAGGTTAAAAATATTTAACTGCTATATGAGATATCAGTTACATAAGAATTAGAACTTTAAACATACTTTCTAGAAAGAGAGTGGGGTTGCTGCTGAAGCGAACCATAAGAAAGAAAGTTTGACAATTAAATTTCTACCACTAAAAATGTAAAACAGTAGATATGTTCATTTTCAAATAAGGATACCGATTAAGAGAATGAAATTATTCATAAAAATGAATATGCTGGTGTGACATACACTCAGAGGAAGGGGGGAGGGGATTATATGAACACCACTATTTTAGAAAAGAATCCACTTTATTTCATCGCAGAATCATGCGATTAAAAAAGTTAAAATATACTGTCCAGAAATATAAACTAGCAAGATATGCGACTATTCATAACTACTCCCTCCCCCCTCTACTCTGGATAAGGTACATGAATGTATTCTAAAAAGATTTGCTAAAACATAATATATACTTCAATAGGTAAACAGAATGCAAAATACTGTATTAAGGAGATTTGTAAACAGGATACATGAAAATTAACGATTTAACAAACGTAAGTCCATAGATTCATTACTATATTGAATTCAGTGATTCAAATATGGATTAGATTGTAACAGTCTCATAAAGCTCGTTATGCCATAACTAGACACACGCATGCAGATATGCAAAGCTAGGAGATAATAAGTTTTTACTGTATATAAATATCTGCCCGTCTTTGTATGCAAAATATACACATTTTGAAGGAAATAGTATTTTTGGGAAGATTCCTGATAATCTTGGTTATGCAATGATATTCTTCACAAATTGAATAAATACATGTTTCAATAAATATTTTATTTTTAATGAGTCTTTTAGAATTCAGAGCTACAATGAGGCATGAGATGTTTATTGCTTTATGCATGAATTTTGTAAACTATATTGTTTATAATAAATTAAAAAAAAAAAAAAACTGCAGCTCTGTTTTTTTTTTTTTTTTTTTTTTTTTTTTTTTTTGTAAGTTTAATTTATAAGAGTAAATAAAAATGATTTGTCTTTAGTTTACAGTATTTTACATGAATTAATTTAATCCAGCAACAAATTCAGTGAGGAATTTTATGTATCACATCATTTTAAATCAATTTAAGTAACCTAGCAATAGATTCGATGATTTTTCCAGGAGTAAATAGCAAAAATTTGCAAGTTTAATTTTTTTTTGTTTGTTTTTCCCGCGATTTTTTTTCATTTGACGAAAATAGCTGTTTTATTTCATGATTGTTTGACGGAAAATGCCGTATTATTTCACGATCGTTTGACGAAACTCGCCGTTTTATTTCGCGATCGTTTGACGAAATCCGTCGTTTTACAACGCGATCATTTGACGAACATCGTCGTTTTACATCGCGATCGTTTGACGAAAATCGGCGTTTTACATCGCGATCGTTTGACGAAAATCACCGTTTCACATTGCGATCGTTTCACGAAAATTACCCTTTCGTTTTGAGATCATTTGATAAAATTTGCCGTTTTATATCGCGACCGTTTGATGAAAATATGACCGTTTTATTTTGCGATCTTTTGACAAAAATCACCGTTATATTTTGCGATCTTTTGACAAAAATCACCGTTATATTTCGCGATCGTTTAACGAAAATCGCTGTTATATTTCGCGATCGTTTAACGAAAATCGCTGTTATATTTCACGATCTTTTAACGAAAATTGCTGCTATATTTCGCGATCACTTGACGAAAAAAAGCTGTTGTATTTCGCGATCGTTTGATGAAAATAAGTTTTATTTCGCGATCGTTTGATGAAAATAAGTTTTATTTTGCGATCTGTTGACAAAAATCGCCGTTATATTTCGCAATCTTTTAATGAAAATAGCTGTTATATTTCAAGATCTTTTAACAAAAATCGCTGCTATATTTCGCGATCACTTGACGAAAAAAGCTCTTGTATTTCTCGATCGCTTGACGAAAATTGCTGTGTAATTTCGCAATCGTTTGACGAAAATTCCCGTTTTATTTCGGGATCGTTCGACAAAAATCGCTATTTTTTTCGCGATCGTTGGACGAAAATCGCTATTTTACTTCGAGATCGCTTAACAAAAATTGAGAATTCTTAAAAATTAAAAAAAGCGGAAATCCGCCTTTCGGCGGAAAAGTGGCATCCCTGTGTTACACCGCCCACAAAAATATCTTCCTCATAGTCTCTAATGCGTGCATATTGTTTACCATTTACATAAAAAAGTTCAACATAATTGTTTTTTAATGGTCATGTCGTGGATCGAAGTAATCAATTAAGTAATCAGATACTCTTTTTAAAAATGAATCCCTTTTTTGTAGCTTGTGAATTAGAACGGTCCATTTTCTTTTTGAAAAAAAAAAAAATGTTTTCCTTCTCCTCGCCAAAACAACCATATGCTGAAAATTAATCCTCTAAAATATGGTTAAAAAATTTCAAAGAATTTTTTTGTAAAAAAAAAAAAAAAATTATTAGTGTTAAGTTAAAATGGCAGTTCGAACAATGATCGATACCCCTCTTTTATTTTTCTGGTTCCATGTGACTCATCTGTTCTTCCAAATGTACTGGTAAATATAGATGGATTTTAAATTATATGTTAATACTGATAAGATTCGATCATGCCACTAAAGCGCTAAGAAAAAGTGGTTCTATGATAACAATGCTCCATTATTTTGACAGCTCCATTGGACAACGCTTTTATTTCTCCACATATCGTACAGTGTTAAAAGTATAAGATGGAAGATGGAATAAAAAGAAAAATGTCCAGTTAAACTGATGATGATAACCTCACAGGCTATTTACAATACTGTATATTATACTCTTATTTAAAAGACTAATTCCCTTCGAAACATCAAGAAATCGACAAAAAACATCATTTAGGTAAATTGAAATGGGGGATTAGCGCCCTCATTTCACCTTTTAATAGTTAATCAATAAACCTCTAACTCTAATAAGAGAAGTACCTTTTCAGAAAAAACGGTGTACCATATTTGAAACAAATCGGATAATTCTACTTGAAAAACACATTTTTCTAAATTAGATAGAATAATAAGAAAGAAAGTTTAGTTTAAAAATATGGCGAATGATGATTATTTATATTAAAAATGGAATAAACTTAAAAATTATGACTCTGCATCAAACATGAAATTATACCATATAATCGGTTGTTTTTCACGACAGCATTCGTGATAATTAAAAATGGATTTTTTTCCAGCTAATTTATAACTACAGATTATTTGTATTAAAACAAGGTAATCAAACGAGAATGATATTTAAGATAAAAAAAAATAATCAACAAATTTAGTAAATATTATTAATTAGTTAAAGAAGTATATAGCTGAGTCAACAGACATACACGAATGTATCGAAACAAATTTGAAACAAGAAATAAAAAACGTATATTTAATATTAGCACTAAATAAAACAGATTAAACAAAAATGTTAATTATATCTATTACAGGTGGATTAAAATTTTAAATGAAAAAAAATTCACTCGCAAATTCTAGATTTATATCATCATTCCTTTCTGCACATCCCATTAAGAAATACAAGTTCAATCAAATTATACAATACAATCAAATTATACAAATGCAAGCTAAATAATAGCTGACATGTTTTTAAAAAAGTTGTAAGAATTCTGTCTAATTAAGAGACGAGCATATTCATTAAATCGTAATTGAATTATGCTAATAATATTTTCAAAAAAGAAAATACCATAAGCTTTGTTAAAGAATTTTTAAAATAATTAAAAAGAGGATATTTTTAATCATATAAAATGTTAAT
Organism: Maratus speculifer; assembly: GCA_964019185.1. Taxonomy (NCBI): domain Eukaryota; kingdom Metazoa; phylum Arthropoda; class Arachnida; order Araneae; family Salticidae; genus Maratus; species Maratus speculifer. The sequence goes on along the minus strand of OZ025290.1, from coordinate 71,243,387 downwards.
TTTAAAATAATAATGTTTATAAGAGGGCATTTTTCAAAAGTTATTATAAAACTCTTTTGTTTATATTCATATTTTTCTAACTCGGGTATCCGAATATAGCTGTTTACAGAATTTATCATTAAATATAAAATAAATTTTAGTTTCTAAAAGCACATATATCTAGTTAAAAATTAAAATAATCTTTTTGGTGTTTTAAATTATTTTTTCCTTGAGATTGAAAAATAGATTAGGTTTAGTTTCTAAATGATATCAAGTCGGCTACTCCAAAACAATTGCTCTTGAACACACAATCAATCCTCAAAATAAGAATCATGACCGGCAAAAGAAAACTTTTATTTTGACATTTTGTATTTCTCTTTCAGCCGAGAGAGGCACGACAGCAAGTCCGAGTTCGTTACTAATTTCTTTTTAAGTTTCAGAAACTATCTTGGGAAAAAGTTTTAAATGAGTTTTCTTAACTTCTTGGAAATTTCATTAAATATTTCACCAATTATTTGAACAGAGTATGATGTTGCTATTTGTAGAAATGTATTCTTTGGAATTATCATTATGTGATTTAGTATATTTTGTTTTATTCTAAGTGAATAAGATAAAAACTTCACGTCGAACGAAAATCAAGAAGAAAAATGTCAAAATATCATGTTCACAGTGTGTTTCATGTGTACACAAATTAAATTAAAAAAAAAAATTGAAAGCAAATGTATGTTTTATCAGCTCAGAGAATGAAGCAAAATGCTAAAAAGAAATAAACAACTCCTTTAATAGGTCCATGTTATGGTATTAATAAAGCAATTACATCCACAAAGAATTTAGAATGCAATAAAATACATTAATTAATGTAGTACAAAATCTTCCCTCAGAAATTACATGCACTGTTTCAGCGCAGAAAGGTTTTACACCAGTGTATAAAATGAGCTCCTTTTTTATGGATGGGGGGGGGGGGGAATCGTAAATTTTGAAAGAGGCTGCAGTACTGAAACTCCCCGATCACAAAAACAAATGTTAACTTAAAAAAAAAAAAAAAAAAAGATTTGTAACAAGTATGAATTTTAATAGCCATACTAATTATATGAACACAATTAATCAATTACATTTTGCAATATAAACTAAATATATAAAAAACGTCATGCATACCGAATAAGAAATCTATTCCATTCAACGTCTTATTGTGAAAATCCTTTTAATCTTAACGAAAAAATAAAGGAAAATTTTAACTGTCAAATATTTTATTGGTTAGGAAATATCCCATAAAATTATACGAAGGCTTATTGGTGTATCAGCTGAGAATTTTACTTTTTGGGTAAAGTTTAAATATTTTTATTTACTTTTATTTTTTTAGCAGTTAGTTAAACTAGACAAGGATTATTAATAAAAAAAAAAAACATAATTAAAATTTGCACAATTCATACATATAGAAACACTGATACTAACAAAGTCACGGATATATAATCGAATTCTTACTGGTCACAAAATTAGTGCTATACTTCAAACTTTATAAAATTTAAGATACTCTTAAAAAATAATTTTCAGTTATTCGTAAAGGAATGAATAACATTCTATTTCAATTAAAGTCCCGACAGACATTTCAAACTTAAACACGGAATGAAGAAGGTTTCAAATTAAAGGTTATTGTTTTCAAATTAAGGAGTTCCGTCGCGATGTGCTTCGGAAGCATTTGGAAAATGGACTTTTGTAATTACTCTGGGAATAAACAATCCGAAATCTTTCTTCAAAAGAAGGAAACTATCATGACATGTTCTCCATGATACTTCGAATACCAGATACAGAAACCATTTGAGAGAAATTAAAGCCTTGACATATGTTTAGGTTGACATTTAGGAATTGAACAAATGGCTTTAGACATGGTGAATAAGATTTTAAACTGAATAAGTCTTTTAATAGAATTCGGTTTCATCGTCGCAGTCTTTGATGATTGCATAAAACATAGAAAGTGTGCGATAAGAGTTAGGTAAAATATCAAATTAATAAATATTTAATGAGAACGTTTTTTTAATAAATACTGTCTACAAAATTATGCATAAGAATCGTGAATACTGAATAAGTAATCTATTCCATTCATTCAATGTCTTAATGTAAAAATCTTTTTAATGTTGACGGAAAAATAAAAGAAAATTTTAATTGTTAAATAATTTATTTGTTAGAAAAAATCTAGTAAAACATACGAATGCTTATTGGTGTCTTAGCTGAGAATTTTATTTTTACGTAAAGTTAAATATATATATTTTTTAACAGTTAGTTAAATTGGATTAGGGTTATTAATAAAGGAACATAATTAACATTTATACTATTCATACATATAGAAATACTATATATACTAAAATACATATATATATATATAATTGAATTCTTACTGATCACAAAATTAGTGCTATACTTCGAACTTCATACAATTTAAGATACTCTCATAAAGGAATTTTCAGTAATGTGTAAGGAATGAATAACATTCTATTTCAATTAAAGTCCCGATAGACATTTCAAGCTTAAACACGGAATGAAGAAGGTTTCAAATTAAAGGTTATTGGTTTCAAATTAAGAAGTTCCGTCGCGATGTGGTACGGAAGCATTTGGAAAATGGACTTTTGTAATTACTCTGGGAATAAACAATCCGAAATCTTTCTCCTAAGGGAGGAACTATCATGACATGTTATTCACGATACTTCGAATACCAGATACAGAAACCGTTTGAGAGAAATTAAAGCCTTGACATATGTTTGAGTTGACATTTAGGAATGAAACAAATGGCTTTTGACATGGTGAATAAGATTTTAAACTGAATAAGACTTTTGATAGAATTTGATTTCATCGTTGCAGTCTTCGAAGATTAGGTAAAACATAGAAAGTGTGCGATAAGAGTTACGAAAAAATTCAAACTGATAAATATTTAATAAGAACGTCTTTCTTAATAAATACTGTCTACAAAATTATTCACAAAAATCGTGAATACTGAATAAGTAATCTATTCCATTCAATGTCTTACTATAAGAATACTTATTCGTATCTTAGCTGAGAATTTTCTTTTTGCGTAAAGTTGGATGACTTTTTTTTTTTTTACATTTTTTCTTCTCACAATTAGTTAAAGTGGACAAAGAAATGGAACAGAGTTGATAACAGAGAACTGATAAATAATGAGAACGTCTTTCTTAATATATATTCTGTTAAAAATTAAACTTTCATTTCTATTTTTTGACGATTTTCTCCACTGATTTCAGAGTTTGTATTATAACTTAAGCATAAATAAACATTTGTATAGTATTTAAATTTCGCATTGTTTTTGAATGAACAAAAATCACAACTCCGTTCATCATCAAAAAAAAAAAAAAAAAAAGATACAAATAAATGAGATACGTTAAAATTTCATTTCTATTTCTTGACGATTTTCTCCACTGATTTTAGTGAGTTTGTGTTAATGTTCTAGCATGAATAAACAATTGTATAGAACATAAATGTCGCGTTGTTTTAGAATAAACAAGGACCACTGCGTCACTCCGCAAGAAAGAGATACAACTAAGAAAAAAAAAAATCTAAATTGAGTCTTATTCCATTAATAGTTCTATCATAGGCGCTAAGGAAAAGGATTACAGGTAAAGTTTCATAAGTATTAGTTATCTTGAAAATTGCTTTATTACGCAATATAACCATTCGTGATGCCAAAAGAAAACAAAATTGCATGGAGAAGTAAAATTATTCGATTCTCTAAACTTCATTTATGTCTTCATTCTTAAGGATTTTACGTTTTATGCATGTTTTTATTGCGGTATTCAGAACTATGGCTGCGTTTAGAAAGGAAAAGAGCCCTGCCCTTCTACAGCAATAAAATGTGGCCGAAAGCAACAAATGCTCTATTTTCTCAATACCCCCGAATAAGCCTATTAGTTTACTTAAAAATATATCGCTGGGTACCGCTTTTTTGTTTTGGTAAATTTCTATTGTATAGGTTTGTTCGATGCTGTAATAAACCATTAGAAATGCGAGCAAGGTGCTATTTTCTGAATATTCTGAAAGAATTTATTTGCAAATATCGTAGGATAATGTTTTATGGACTTGATGCACTTTGATTTCGAACTCTGAATGCTTCTCCATTAGTGCGGTTATTCTATACAAGAGAGGCGAGCAAATATGGATAGAGCAAATGTAATTCCTAGACTTACTTTAGTGAAATTTCTCCATAATTTAGCAAAAAAAAAAAAAAAAAATATATATATATATATATATATATATATATATATATATATATATATATATATATATATATTTATGAAATCAGTTGAATAAAAAACCTAAGATTTTTAATCCAAAAATACAGGATTGAAGAGATTTCTTCACCTAAAAAGATTAATGATATGAAAGCTATTTTCTGCTAAAATTTTTGAATAATATTATTTTAACAAATTAACAGTTTCTCGATACAGATACATATATCCTGCTTTAATATTTTCCAAAATACAATAGCTTTAAGTTCTTTACTCACAAAGAAAATAGAACAATGTGTCCCTACTTTTGGATTTAATCTACTCTAATGCAGTTCCTATACAATTCGGCACCTTTTCTTTCCTTATAAAAGCACGAGATTTTTCAGATTCTACTTTATGCAAATAAAAATATCTGTTTCAAGTAGCAGCATCTTCAAGTAATTTATCAAAAGAGTAGTGTCAGTAGAGAAGATAAGATCTCTAGATTCAAAAAGAGTTACCGGGCGTCTTAAAGTATTAGAATATTCCATCACTTGCTTCACCCTCTGCATGCGCTAAAACATTCTTTAGACTTTGTTTATCGTGCAAAAGGTGATATAGTTTTTGATTTAAGATTTTATTAGGCTTTGAAGTAAGACATACAAAGCAATTCCTAAAATGTAGAATCCTTCATCTATTCTTTTACATCAAAATTAATTTTTTAAAATATTTGAATAGTTTCAGATGAATAATAAACAAGATATTTGTTTTGGTTGATGCTCCTATTACATTAGACATCTGAATCCATACTAATTCTAACTAGACATTACTGTACACAAAAGAGTGTAACTAGCAACTACAAGAAATTGTATGAATATTTTTGAAATGCGAATCTTTTTGAAATTATAAATGTTTGAATATATGAATATTTATGAAAATAAAATTTCTAAATATTTGAATTGTTTCAGACAGATAATAGATAAAATAAATTGTTTTGGTTAATATCTGTATTGCATTGTACATCTAAATCCATACCATTTCTTACAGGCATTACTGTATAGAAAAGTTGGTGACTCGAAACAATAAGATATTTTGTAAATATTTTTGTAATTATAAAAGTTTATGAAAATGAATTTTCTAAATGTTAAAATTTAAACAGTTTCAATTTAAACAGATAATAAGGAAAATAAGTTGTTTTGGTTAATTCCTGTATTGGTTTATACATTTGAATTCATACTAATTATCACCAGGCGTTACTATACAGAAAAATGGGAGACTCGCAATAACAAGTATTTTTTTGCATATTTTTTTATTGCATAAATAATTTTGTAATTAGGAATATTTATGAAAATGAATTTTCTAAATGTTTGAATAGTTTTAATTAAAGCAGATAATAAACAAAATAAGTTGTTTTTGGTTAATCCTTGTATTACATTATACATTTAAATCCATGCCAATTCTCATCAGGCATTATTGTATATTAGTATTATTGAATTATAATGTAAAAGTGAGTAACTCGCAACAAGGTATTTTATGAATATTTTTGTAGTTATGAATATTTAGGAAAATGAATTTTCTAGATGTTTGAATAGTTTCAATTCAAACAGATAATAAACAAAATAAATTATTTTGGTCAATGCCTGTATTGCATTATAACATTTAAATCTATACTAATTCTCACCAGGCGTTATTGTATAGAAAAGTGGGTGACTCGCAATAACAAGGTATTTTTTGCATATATTTTTTAATTGCATAAATAATTTTGTAATTAGGAATATTTATGAAAATGAATTTTCTAAATGAGTGAAAAGTTTCAATTCAAACAGATAATAAACATAACAAATTGTTTGGGTTAATTCTTGTATTACATTATACATCTAAATCCACGCCAATTCTCACCAGCCATTATTGTATACAATAGTGGGTAACTCGCAATAAAGTATTTTAAGAATATTTTTGAAATTACATGAATATTTTTGTAATTATGAATATTTATGAAAATTAATTTACTAAATATTTGAAAAGATTCAGTTCAAACATGCAATAAACAAAATAAGTTGTTTTGGTCAATGCCTGTATTGCATAACATTTAAATCCACACTAATTCTCAGCACGAGTTACTGTGTAGAAAAGTGTGTGTACGCACGTCAGTAACTATCACGTAAATTAATTATAGGCGCAGATTCTCAAAAATTTTTAAGGAGCCAGTCGCTGCTAAACCCAAATATTCCAGTAGCCATCAAGACTTAATTTCTAACAAAAATTAAGAAACAACGCGAATTTCGTCAAAAGATTGCAGGAGAAAAGTTAATTTTATCAAAGGATCGCAAAAAAATCCCGCAACTTTCGTTAAAAAATCGATGAAAAACGCGATTTTGGACAAAGGATTCGATAGAGGAGCGCAAAAAAACACGCGATTTTCGTCATAGGATTGCAGAAAAACGCGATTTTCTCCAAGTGATCGCGAGATAAAACGCCACAAAAATCGCCAATGAATGGCGACTTAGACACCGAAAATTAGTCGCCAAGACAAAAAATCTAGTCGCCATTTGTTGACTGGCGACCACGAATCTGTACTATAATATTAAGCCAAACATAATTACTGCTAATATTACATATTGTATCGAATGTAATGCAACAAAAGTAAAAACGATTTTTGAGAAAAATAAAAAAATTAATTTTGTAATTCTTGGAATGTGTCATTTAATATTTATTTCTGTAACATTTCATATTACATCGAGTGAAGCAACAACAGTAAAAACGATTTTTGAAAAAATAAATAAACAAATTAATTTTGTAATTCTTGGAATATGTCATTTAATATTTACTTTGTAACATTACATACTATATCAAATGTGATGTAACAAGAATGAAACAATTTTTGAGAAAAACAAACAAATTAATTGCGCAATTGTTGGAATATGTCATTTAATATTTATTTCTGTGACATAACATATGATGCAACGAGAATAAAAACGATTTTTGAGAAAAACAAACAAACAACTAATAATGTAATTCTTAGAACATGCCATTTAATTTTATCTCTATAACTCCTTAAATTTAATGAAATATCTTTCGATATGTTTTAAGAAAAATTACTTTTTATTTATTTGAACGGTTCAGTTTTTAAATATTTATTCAGCAAAATACATTTTCCGAAAATGTAGATTGAAGATATTCAAATAAACAGACATATATATACTATATATTTATTCGAATGATAAATAATCACGTTAAGAAAACTTAGAAAACAAATTTTTTATTTTTTATTTAAAAATTCCTATGATGCAATATTTTAAAGTTGTTATAATCTAGTTCCAATGAAAAATGTTTACATAATTTACTTTCGTAATGCACATTATTCGAAATAGAAAAATGATAACTAAAAGAATATATTTCAAAGGGAACAGATTACAATACATTTCAACTCCCACATAACGAAATCGATTTTTCATGAACATCTAAAATATTTTTGAATAATGTTAAAAAACGTACAACTATTTATTTAGTATAATTAAGCCTCTGAAGAACTGTTTTAAATATTGCTTTCAATTAAAATTAAATAAACTCGGGATTTTCAGCAGATAAGACCAAACAGAATTTTTCTTGTTATCGCGCTTTTTAATTAAAAGTAAATAAACACCCTTTTACTTTTTTAAACAAATTAAACTGTTTTATTTATCATGCCATTCTTACGACATAAGTCTCTCCCTAAATAAAGATTTAAATAAATCATTAAAATTTTGAATAATGTTAAAACATACAACTATTAGTTTGCAACAATTAACTCTCTGATGAATTGTTTTAAATTATATTTTCAATTAAAATTAAATAACCACTGGCTTTTTGGCAGATATCGTTTGACTTTCCCATGCGAATAACGTTAATAAGACAGAAATAATAAGTAAACTATTAATAAAGTTGTACAGTTAAAAAAAAATCATGACAGGTTATTAAATAAGTATTACAAGTGTTAGGTTTTATTTTTCCGTCAGCGATTTCTTTTAACATCCTCGAGAAGATATGACACAGCAATATGTCGCCATGCGATTAAAAATAATTTCTGATGAAAATAATTAATTGAATAACAGCAATGAAATAAATGATTACACTTAAAAATGCAAGCATGTTTATGTCACGTACCTAATGAAAAATAAATAATTATTTACAAGAAGAAAAAAAAAAACTTTATTCAATCTATTTTTACGAAAGAAAACTAATTAAGAGGTTTTTTATGCTTAAGATTATTTCTAAAAATAAATTTTTTGGAGAGCATATGCCTCAATTTAATCGTATATTTGCGTTTACTAGATTTTGCAATGTACGGGTATACATTTACTAGAATATATTTTAAAGAAAGGTTAGAAAAATGTTTGCGTTTGTTAATTTTTTGTAGTAATATATAATTAAATTTTTAACAAGAGAATATACTTGAAGAGCTAAAATATTTTAAATCTTGAATGTTAAATTTTAAGGGTGAAAAAAATGTATATAAGGTGCTTGTACGAATAATTAAAGATAACAAACAACTCACAGAATCAAATTAATAAGTAAAGAAAAAGAAGACACTAAGCTAAAAAACATTTTTAATTTTAAATAAAATGTTTATAAATTACTTTATTGTAGATAAAATCATGCTACTATAATTTAAATTATTATAGCATTAGTAAAATTAAAACAACTTGTTAAAAATGTTTTATTAGTAGAACTTTTTTGGAGTTTATGAAATATATGATTAGCTGTTCTATGCTGCAGCACAGTGGCGTACCGAGCGTCAAACTACAGTAAAACCCCGATATTTCGGATTAATTGGGACCGGACCCAATCCGGATTATCGAAAATCCGGATAATCCGGAGAATTAGAAAAAAAATGAAGTGAAATATAACATACTAACAGAAAATCACCTTTATGTTAAACTTATTGAATATTTGCAGACAGTAATAATGTTTACTTTGCTGAATTATTCCGAAAACATGTCACAAAAAGTTTTTTTAATTTAGAATACGACGATGAAAGAAGTTAATGTTATGGAAATTAGCCAATCGCTTCTCAAACTCAAAAAAAAAAAAAAAAAAAAAAAAAAAAAAAAAAAGACCAAACCTATCCGGATTATCGGGGTCCGAATTAGCGGGGTTCTACTGTACTACAAAACATGTACAGAGTTCGACCAGTTGGGCAAAGTTCATTCAGCCTTTCATCCCCTAGGGGTTAATAAAGTAAGCACCAAGCTTTTTTGAGAACCAAACATTGAGTGTTCCGTGTCAGATTGACCACTTGATCCAAACAGATAATGTATACCAATGCCCAGAATCAGAAAATCAATGTTGGGCACTATAGACCATGTCCTTATATAATGAAGAATCAATTTTACTCACGCGAAAACTTCCGTTCGCTATTTATTATTATTATTATTACTAGACGGTTGCCCGCCCTCAGTAGCCCGAAGACTATCTGAATGCCAGTTCTACAACCCCACACATTCACGTTTCTGTGCCATGTCTCGTCAGTTTCCGGCAGATATGTTTGATCGGTGTTCTGGGGTTTCGTTTGCATATCTTTTTTTATTGTTAATGAAGAGGTCTTCCATTTGTTCTTCCATCTGTTCTTCTTTCTGTTCTTCCATCTGTTCTTCCATTTGTTCTTCCATTTGTTCTTCCATTTGTTCTTCCATTTGTTCTTCAATTATATTCGACGATTCACTGTTTGAGAGCCTATCTGTCCTTTTATTTATAGAAGTTCAAAATGAAAAAAGATTTTCTTAGCAGACGATTTTTTGTGATAAATACATTATCTGTTTTATATTTCTTCTGCTTTATTCCTTTTATTTATAGAGTTCAAAATGAAAAAAGATTTTCTTAGCAGACGATTTTTTGTGATAAATACATTATCTGTTTTATATTTCTTCTGCGTTTACCTAAGCTGTGTAAAATCTCTATAAATAAAAGGAATAGAGGATGAGAGCCTATCTGTGCCTCAATTATCCTCAGAATTCCTTTTATATATATAGATTGGCTGAGGAGAGAAAGGGAATTGGTATTAGCTAGCTGAGATTTGGACAAATGTCACATTTTTTTACTTTTTTGTTTTTTTTCTTACATATTTTATTTTTCTTGGGATATTTTTACTTTTGGAGCAGGTTTCGAAAGTGAAAATATTTTCATAAAAAAAATAAAATAAAATAAAATAAAATCGTTAAATGCAAAAAAAAAAAAAAAAAAAAAAAAAAAAAAAAAAAAAAAAACAGACTTTTGTACAGATCATTCTTAGATATTTAATGCAAAAACCTTTTAAAAATATTCAAATGCAAGAGGGTTTTAAAAAATGCTTCGATAGGATTAACATTAGAGCATAGATCTTTTCGCCTGATTGAAGTAGTCGCTCTACATCTCTCATTTACAGCGTGACTAGTAAATACTGTTACACCCCAAAAAATAAAAATCAATTTTAATCTTTGATAAAGCAATTTATTTCTCTAATTCAGCATTTGGCAATTTTCGATTAGAGCGTTAATGTAGGTTAATGTTTATTAAATTGATGTTTTAAGGGGGATTTGTAGTGTTAGATCCATATTTTTGAACCTAAATTACTAAGCACCTAAAGTATCAATTCCAGTAAAGATATTTTTTTTTTTGCCATGTACAATGTCATTTTGTTTGAGAAAACCCGCCAAAAAACAATGAATAAGTATTTGTATTATTACTTAAGCTTCGGAACTGAAGAGGTTAAAAAATAGTTGATGTGATCGTCTATCAGTAACTACAGCTAAATTAAATTTTGTGCAGTAAAATATAATGCAAAAAAGAAATGTTTTCATCCAACAATTTTTTACTTGTTAGAATATAGAAATCCTGAACAACATTCAGCTGCACTCGAAGGCTAATGATAAGCTTAAGCATAAATACGTTCAAGAATAAATTTCATGATCAAATAATAGCAATGCTTTATGAAACAGAAAGCTGTAGAATCAATGCAAATCGTATTTCCTAATTTCAACTTTGATTTAAAAAGTTCAACTTCCATTACCCGATCAGAAATTACATTTTAAACCTCCAATTTTTAGGATATACTTCAAATTTAAAAAATGAAAAAAAAAAAAAAAAAAAAAAAAAAAAAAAAATAGAAAAAAAAGAAAGAAAAAAAGAAGCCGCAATTTATGACAATATTTTCTTTTTCAAATCGAACATGAGTACGCTTTCTACACGTAATGTGTAAGAGAAAAAATAAATAAATAAGTTAGAAAAATAAATCTCCAGAGATTTCTATCTAAAGCAATATGTTTGAAACAACTTTTAATACTTTTTATTTCAGTAGAAAGATTATATATCTTCCTGTCAGATATCTTGTGAGGAAAATAACTTTCGAAATCTTTAAATTATCTAAGTTCGGACTTTGCAGAGAGAAAGAAACATTTATCACAATAGCTGTCACATGATAAAGCGATGTCAATTTTGCACACGATGATACGAATTTGTGACATGCACGTTCATACAATTTAATATAAGGCAATACCTGTAACGTCAAACATTTACTGAAAGCGAAATTTGATTTTTAAGACTTTGTATGGATTAGATATATATTTATGTATACAATAGGGATGTTACACTATTTAAAATATATGAGAAATTCATATAAATTCTGATATTACTACAACATATTTGATATTGAAAATGATACGCATAGCCCTTTTTCGTTCATTTACATATACACAAAAGAATTCGTTTACTGAAATTGTGACGTACCCGGCAAGGCCATCGCGAAAATAGCAATTCCCTTTTACAGCAGAACTCATAAAACTTTTTACTCAATTTTTTAGAAATGGGGCTTTGGCCAGAGAAGCTTCAATAAATTTAGCAAAGATTAAAATGAAAACGAAATAACTCACATAATCTGATTTTCTTAAATGATGATCGCCGCTTTCCTTTAAAAAAAATGCAACTTCCTAACTAAAGTTTTCTTTTTGGAATATTTTTTTTTTGTTAATTAACGAGACTTCAATTTTCATATCGTATTTGTTAAAGTTGTAGTTAAAAAAGCAAAGAAATATGGACGAGACCTAGAGAAACCACATCACGTTCACATAAAAAAAACTAGAAACCCTTTATAACGGAGTTGCGAATTCCTTACAACATGTCTATAAGCAAAGTGCTTTGCTTTTTCTAATATACTAAATTCCTATGTGTAATTTAAATGTTTAATAATATCTTTTTTTTAAATTAAAAATGGCTCATGTGACATGTAACGTTCTTTTGCAGAGCTGCACAAAAGAATTGATACATACTATCACCAATGAGCATTATTATTTGGAAGCGAATTTTCGGTGTTGTTATGCATTGTCAATCAAAGTTAATTAATTTTTTCATATTATGTGATGGTATTTATAAACTATAAAGATAATATATAGCACAGCACAAAAGAATTCAAATATATAATCTTCTATGGGTGGGAACTGATGAAAGTATTCTTTCGATTGTGTCATGTATTTTGCAACATAATTAACTTTTAGTACATAATATGTAGTACAAGTAATATTAACGCATTTTCATATGGGTTACATAAAAGAATTTGCATTAATTAAAGTCCATGGATGGCAATTTTTGGAAATGCATTTTTACTGATTCTGTCTATAAGCTATAATTAATTAAAGAAATTTTCAGCTGTGTTACACTTTTTCCAAATTTATTTTTGATGCCTCCTTTCACTTTGTTAAAGAATGCAGTTGAGAAATAAGATTCTTGTAGCGTTGGAATGAGTTTAATGATATCTGCACAACGCATAACTTATCTTTCTTGTTTATTGGTATAGAAAATTGTATTACTTGCTACTTTTCTTTGACTTTACCTGTTTAACAGAAAATTAGCATGCGAACCAATAACTTAAACTCAACGACGGTTGTCTGATGCGATTTTTATCGCTAAAAAGAATCTTTTTCTGAAATTGGAATCTTAAGAATAATAGTTTCTGTTTCCAATTTCTGAAAGCAAAATTCTTATAAATCAATTGCTTGTAAGACATTCGATTAGCAGAGCCTGATTTTAGATTTTTTTTTTTTTTTTTTTTTTTTTTTTACAGGAAGAAAGTTAGAAAAGGAGATAGATAAATTAAGATAGAAAAGCAATGAAACCCATTCAGCAACTATTGTAATTACTGAAAGACAATAAATCTAATCAGATAGGAATTGATTATAACTGGAATAAAAATCTATACTATTTAGGGTGTTACATGCCTAAGTAGAAAAGTAAATTTCACTTCAGAAACAATGAACACTGAAAGAAAATCCTGCATAGTTGCTGCTGAAAATCATTGCATTTGTTACATTTCTGCAAATCATAATCAACATTTTTGGAAATATTTTAGAGTATCAAACGTTGCGTAAGTTGAAAAAAAATGTTCTTAATACATTTAAACATTCCTAATTCAATTTTTTGATTTTCCTAGCATTCAATTTGCTAAATTTCAATTTGTTTTTAAACAGATTAACTAAATAAATATAAAAAGAAAATTAAATGGGTTTTTTTTAAACTTTTTTTTTTTAAATAAATATTCAAAGCTTACCTTAAAAAATAGCATTGCAATTCATGTTTCCCCCCCCCCCCCCCAAAAAAAAAAAAAACAATCCATTAGAATACGTTAATTTGATGATTATAGCAAATTCACTGTTTTGATTTACACTAGATAGAAAAGGCGAAGGATTGAATTTGTTAAAAAAATATGTAATCTTTGCTCTGTTTCTTTTGTAACATGTAAAAAAGTATGTAAAAAAAAAGCATAATTTAAACTATATTTTTAGGATTTCCTAATTGTTTTCTCAGTGCATAATTATACTTTAATTAATATTGAACTATATTTCTTAAAAGTATGTTACATTTATTTTCTATTTATATTTTAATTTCTGCTTTTAAAAAATGCTTTATAATTGCATTTTCACAATCATTTGGGATATTTTAGGATGCATAGTTTAGTGCAAGTGTGTAAAAATCTAGGCGCCAGCGGGCAGTCTCTCATCACTATATTTTATTCGTTATTCTTCGTTTAATATTTCGTCTAATTCTTTTATAAGAATGCTAATAAAATTTAAACGAAGAAAATAAATAAAATTTAGTGGTGAGAGACTGTCCGCTGGCGCCTAGATTTTTACACCCCTGGTTTGGCGCATAATCAACTCAATTGTTGCTGTGACTCGTGTAAATTTGTAATCATAAAGAATATTTGGCGATTTATCATCCGATCCTAAGAAACGCAAAAATGTCTTAGTATTAATTCATAACAAAGGTCCCAAAATAGTAAAATGTATTGTTACAGAAAATACACATGTATACATAATTTTTATGACTCTGGCACATCAAAGAAGGAAGCGAGTGAAAAAAGAACTACAAAATTCCATCATTATATGTATGATTCAATTTAAATAAAATAAAGAAGTGTAAAAATACAGGAATTTCTATTTTGAAAGAGCTTACAGATAAATATTTTTTTTCCTTTAAATTTTATTATTTAAGTATGATTTTCAGAATTTCGTAAATACAGTAAAACCTCCAAAGTTGACCACCTCTTTATGTTGACCACCTCTCTATGTTGACCGAAATTTATTAGCTTGAATGGTCGCAATGCATTTTCAATGGAGAATTAACTCTCTATGTTGACCACCTCTTTAAGTTGTATGTTGACCGCTTTTTAGTGGGTTCTACTCTCTGTAACTTGACCATTGATGTTTTCTTGAATTTGCTTTTTCCTCCGTTTTTTCTCCAATGTTATATCACAATTGATAAAAAATAGTGGGAGAGCATGTTTGAAAAAGTCACGATTCTATATTTAATTTCACGTATTGTATGAAGTTTTGTGTTCACTATTTGTAAATAATCATATTCATGAGAACTTTTTGTACACTATTATTAAATCGAAATATACATTATGTACATAGTTACAGATGAGCATATCAAGTTGCATTGTTAGAACTCATGATTCTAAATAACAATTAATATTTTAGCAACTCCTTTTTTTAACATTGAAATAATATTTTATTTTCTTGTACTTTTGAAAGAACAAGAAATAATGCAGTCTACTACTGCGTTCTAGTTGTATATTACATGAACTAAAAGAACAAGAAAAAATGTTTTTAATACAGATTATCTAGTAGGTCACGTGATCCCTGGCGCCTGCCGTCTGATTGAGAAATGAAGGGATTGCCGAAATACACGTGTGAAATACATTCCGTACTTTTTTCCTGCATATCGCGTTGTGACGGGATCTGACGTTCATTTAAAAATTTTCATTAAAAATGGCGCAAAGAAAAGCTCTAAACGGACTTAAATTAAAGGAGAAAGTGGATCTACTTAATTTTCTGGAAAGCAGCAGCCAAAGAAAAACAGCGGAAAAATTTGGTGTGAGCAAGACAACTGTAAGCAACATTTTAAAACTCAAGGCAGAATATCTAGAAAGAGAAAACGGGGAACTCCAAAGAAAACGCAGAAAAACATGCCTGGACGCTGTGAATGAAGCCACGTTTCGTTGGTTTAAAAAGATGAGATCAATCAATGCAAGAATATCAGGACCTATTCTTCAGGAAGTATCGAAAAAATTTGCAAAAGTATTTCAAATCGAGGACTTCCAAGCGTCAGCAGGTTGGCTTGAAAAATTCAAACTACGATACGAGATTTCTCAAAAGGTTTTCTGTGGGGAATCGAATGAGGTTTCAGCTGAAGTGGTGGAGAAGTTTATTGAAATATTCTTAGAGTTTGCTAAAGGTTTTAAGGATGAGGACATTTTTAATGCTGATGAGAGCGGTCTCTTCTTTAAAGCAATGCCTGATAGAAGTTTAGTAATGAACGGCGATACTTGCAAAAGAGGAAAACTTTCAAAACAGCGTTTTACTGTTCTATGTTCTAGTATGACTGGGGAAAAGTTGAAACCTATGGTGATCGGCAAACACGCTAAACCTCGTGCATTTAAAAATGTAAAACCGAAAGACCTTCCTGTTTTTTGGAGAGCGAATAGATCTGCTTGGATGACCAATGCTTTGTTTGAAGAATGGATTAGAGGAATCGACGCAGAAATGATAAAAAAGAAGCGGTCTATTTTTATAAAAGAAGCGGCAGCGGCAGTTGTCTATGAAAAGCAGAAGCTTTTCGTAGACAACTTCCGCTGCCACCCGGAAGTGAATAATCTCAGAAATGTGAAGCTAAAATTTTTGCCCCCAAACACAACTTCGAAAACACATCCTTTAGACCAAGGCATTATTCAGTCCTTCAAAGTGAACTACAGAGCTCAACTTCTGGAACGGGTGATTATGAAAGCTAAAATCTGTGGTCCTTCTGCATTGGCATCGTCAACAGCTGCGTCAGTAAATGCTTTGAATGCCGTTCATTTAATTAATTCTGCTTGGAATAAAGTGACGCAAACTACGATTAGGAACTATTTTAAGAAAGCTGGATTTGTTACAGCTACAACATCGGTGCAAGAGGATGAGCTTTCTCTATCTTCCTTGCCAGTTTTTGATGGCGTTGATTTTGAAGATTATGTTACTCTGGATGATGAGTTAGCAACATCTGCTGAACCAGACCCAGAGGCAATCTTTAATGAGATAGTCTCTGAAACTAAGCGCAGCGATGACTCTAAGATACAAGAAATGGATGGTGAAGAAGATGATGATCCAAGCGACGACGAAACTGAAAAGTACCCAACTCTGAAGGAAGGGGATGTAAAGCGCATGATGGAGCAACTTAAAGATTTCGCTGCAGAAAAATGTCCAAGCATGCTTAATGGACTTGTAAACTGTGAAAGTGCTTTTTGTAGTTACTTAATGAACAAAAAGAGGACTCAAACAAAAATTAAATTGTTCTTTCAAAAACTGTAAAAATGTGCTAAATCTTCAGTCAAAATAAAAAAGAGTAAGTGCTAATTTTATTTCTAAACTTTTCCTGAAAGATATTAGAAAAGTTTACTAAATTTTTGCTGATATTGTACTAAATATTTTCTAAAAATTCCGTAAGTTGACCACCTCCGTACATTGACCACTTAGTTACAGTCCCTTGGATGGTCAACTTATGGAGGTTCTACTGTAGTATTTTTTCAGTTATACGGTTCTAAGCATTACTGGTGTAACAAGAAACTACATTATCTTTATATATTACCTAGTATTGTTTATTAATTTAAAAAAATCATTAAATGAATGTGCATACCGCATCACGCAAACCTTTTATTAAATATTTAATGGAGATATTTCATTAAAAATATAATCAGATCGGGAAATGCTAAGTATTTTTGACATATGGAAGTAAACAAGTTTAATTATTTCTTTTAAAAGAATGCTACACAATCATAAATAAGCTCATTACTGTCACAAACAAAATATTCGAAGTTGCAAGACTTTACAAATTTTTGAGCGAAAGAATTAATTATCTAGCATGAGGATTAGAAATGAATTTAATTGAAAATAAAGCAATTAGTCATTAGATTTCTATAAGTAATATTTTTTAAAAAAATTATTATATTCCTTCGCGTTTAAATGTAAATGGAAATAATGATAAAAAGACAAAACATAAAGAAAATTGATACTGTTTAAAATTAAAAATGCTTTTTAGATGCTATTAAATTCACACTAGAAGGATCAATGGGAAAATATGTATGAGTTTCAAATTATTATTTATTTTTCTTTCCCTTAAGTGCAACTTTTATTATTTTATCCATTTTAAGCCTATCTCAATTCTATCACGGTTGTGTTTATCAAAAGAATTGCTTTCTTTATTGTCGTGATTAATAGTTATAAAGTAATTGTACACCTCTCAATGTAAGAGATGACATTGTCATCGCAAAGATTAAAAAAAAGTTCACAAACATTATTTGTGTTTATTTTCCTTAATTGTGTAAAATTTTATTGCTCTTCCACATTTATACTTATCCTGAAGGCTAAAAATTAAAATGCTTTTTAAATATTATTACATTCACACTGGAAGGATCAGTGAAAAAATATATATTAGTTCCAAATTAGTTATTTGTTTTTCTTTCCCTTAAGTGCAACTTTTATCATTCTATCCATTTTAAATCTATCTTCAACTGAGTTTATCAACAGATTTGCTCTCTTTATTCTCTTGATTAATGGTTGCAAAATGATTGTACAGTACACCTCTAAATGTAAGAGATGATATTGTCATTTCAAATATAAAAAATTATTGCAAACCAACGATTCATGTTTGTTTTTCTTAATAGCGTAAATTTTTATTGTTCTTTCACATTTACATTTATCCTCAACGAGTTTAGCAAAGGACTAATTTTATTTTTACTTCGCTCCAAATTATCCGGACCAGAGTATGCCTATCAAGTTAATATTGAATTAAATATTTAATGCAGATATTTTTTTAAAAATATGATCAGATCGAGAAATGCAAAGTATTTTTGACATATGGAAGTAATCAAATTTAATTATTTTGCTTAAAAGAGTGCTACACTATCATAAACAAGCTCATTACTGTCAAAAACAAAATATTCAAAGCTGCAAGACTTTACAAATTATTGACCGAAAGAATTAATTATCTAGCATGAGGTTTGGAAATAAATTTAATTGTAAATAAAGCAGTTAGTCATTAGATTTCTATATGTGATACATTTTTTTAATTATTATATTCCTTTGCGTTTAAATGGAAATGGAAATAATAATAATAAAAAAAAAAAATCTGTTTTGAATTGAAAATGCTTTTTAGATGTTATTAGACTCACACTTGAAGGATCAATGGAAAAATATTTATTAATTTTAAATTAGTAACTATTTATTTTTCTTTCCCTTAGGTGCAACTTTTATCAATCTATCCATTTTATATCTGTTTTCACCTGCGTTTATCAAAAGATTGGCTTTCTTTACTGTCTTAATTAATGGTTATAAAATGATTGGACACATCTCAATGTAAGAAACGACATTATCTGTATATCCTATCACGCAAGCCTTATATTAAATATTTATTAAAAATATAATCAGATCGAGAAAGGCTAAGTATTTTTGACATATGGAAGTAATAAAGTTTAATTATTTCGTTTAAAAGAATGCCACACTATCATAAATAAGCTCTTTACTGTCACAAACAAAATAGTCAAAGCTGCAAGACTTTACAAATTTTTGAGCGAAAGAATTAATTATATAGCATCAGGTTTGAAAATGAACTTAATTGTAAATAAAGCAATTAGTCATTAGATTTCTAGATGTGATACTTTTTTAAAAATTATCACATTCCTTTGCGTTTAAATGGAGATTGAAGTAATCAGAAAAAGACAAGACAGAAAGAAAATTGATACTGTTTAAAATAAAAAATGCTTTTTAGACGTTACTAGATTCACACTAGAAGGATCAATGAGAAAATACATGTTAGTTTCAAATTAGTTATTTGTTTTTCTTTCCCTTAGGTGAAACTTTTATCATTCTATCCTTGTTAATGTATCTTCAACTGTGTTTATCAAAAGATTTGCTTTTTTTATTGTCTTGATTAATAGTTACAAAATGATTGCAAACCTTTTCATCTGTATCCTATAATTCGATGTCAATGTAAGAGAGGATATTGCCATCGAAAATATAAAATAAGTTAACAAACCAATGATTTATTTGTTTGTATCAGGCTTTTTATTTTTTTTTTTTTTTTTGTATATTTCTTAATTGTGAAAATTTTTATTGTTCTTCCAACTCTATACTTATCCTGAATTTTTATAATTAAAGTTGCCTTTTTCAGATATTATTAAATTCACAATGGAAGAATCAATGGGGAAATATATATTAGTTTGAAATTAGTTACTTATTTTTCTTTCCCTTAGGTTCAACCTTTATCATTCTACCTATTTTATATCTATCTTCAACTGTATTTATCAAAACATTTGCTTTCTTTATTGTCTTAATTAATGGTTACAAAATATAGTATAATGGTACACCTCTCAATGTTAGAAATGATATTGTCATGTGTATATCTTAAGACGCAAACCTTATATTAACTATTCAATGCAGATATTGTATTAAAACTATAATCAGATTGAGAAATACTAAATATTTTTGACATATGGAAGTAATTAAGTTTAATTATTTCGTCTAAAAGAATGCCACACAATCATAAATAAGCTCATTACTGTCACAAACAAAATATTCAAATCTGCAAGACTTTACAAATTTTTGAGCGAAGAATTAATTATACAGCATCAGGCTTGGAAATGAATTTAATTGTAAATAAAGCAATTAGTCATTAGATTTCTAAATGTGATACTTTTTTTAAAATTATTGTATTTCTTCGTGTTTAATTGGAAATCGAAGTAATGTGGAAAAGACAAGATAGAAAGAAAATTGATATTGTTTAAAATTAAAAATGCTTTTTAGATGTTAATAGATTCACACTAGAAGGATCAGTGGAAAAATATATACTAGTTTCGAATTAGTAACTATTTATTATTTTTTTTCCCCTTAGGGTGCAACTTTTATCATTCTATCCATTTTATGTCTATTTTCAACTGTGTTTATCAAAAGATTTGCTTTCTTTATTATCTTGATTAATGGTTACAAAATGATTGTACACTTCTCAATGTAAGATATGATATTGTCATCTGTATATCCTATCACGCAGGATAGGATATATTATATTGTTACATAATGCAGATATGTTATTAAAAATATAATGAAATCGAGAAAGGCTAAGTATTTTTGATATATGGAAGTAATCAAGTTTAATTATTTCGTTTAAAAGAATGCCCACACTATCATAAATAAGCTTAGTTCATTACTGTCACAAACAAAATATTCAAAGCTGCAAGACTTTAAAAATTTTTGAGCGAAATAATTAATTATCTAGCATCAGGCTAGGAAATGAATTTAATTGATAAAATATGCATTAATTTAAAATTAGTTTTTTTTTTTTTTTTTTTTTTTTTTTTTTTTTACTTTAAATGCAACTTTTATCATTCTATGCATTTTAAATGTATCTTCAACTGTGTTTATCAAAAGATTTGCTTTCTTTATGGTATTGATTAATGGTTTCAAAATGATTATACACCCCTCAATGTAAAATATTATAATGCCATCGGAAACATATATATATATATATATATTTATATATATATATATATATATATAGCTCACAATTGATGGTTCATGTTTATTTTCATTAACTGTGAAAAATTTTATTGTTCTTCCACATTTATCTAATATATCTATTATATATTAGATATATATATAATATAATATAATATAATATAATATAATATATAATTATATTATATATATATGTAATATAATATAATATAATAAACAACAAATGCTTATCCTGAATGTGTATCCTGAATCCTGAAGCGAATATCACATTTGAAAATACATTTAATCTATCTATGAGCAATCATCGATAATGTACAGTATTTCGGATAGAATATATGATTTGAAGTATTGATGAATGATTGATGATATTTGATTTCCAGAATATGATTTAGAAAGAACTGCTTTTACGTTTATCATGGTCCGAATTTACCAAACGAGAGCATGCCTATCAAGCTAATATTGTCCTTACAAATCACAAAAAAGCTCACAAATCTATTATTATCTTTCCTTCCATTGACTGCACGAAATTCACTGTTTTTCCATAATCAAGATTATTGAGACACATATACTGTGACAGAATTAGAAGAAGCTGTTTCCTTCTTTTCTTTTTATTTACTTTTTTGTGGACGACTGTATTTATTAATTCAGTAGTTGTAAGCATTAATACACAGTAAAAAAAAAAAAAAAAAAAAAAAAAAAAAAAAAAAAAAAAATACGTGTGGCACTCGGGGACTGCCGCGGTAAAGCTATTGCATAGCATTTTTTAACAACTTATGCAATTATAATTATTTATTTATTTTTATTTATGCAGTTTTTTTTTTTTTTTTTTTTTTTTTTTTTTGTCTTTGATATTAATTCAAGTTAAACATTTTGAGTGTGATGACCGATAACATTTTTTTTTTCTTGTATTGAACAAATGAGAAGTTAATATCGTTTAAAATATTTTTATTATCTTACAATACATGTAGGTTAATCAGGAATTTTTATCATTGAAACTATACGTTTATGGTAGCTGAAATAAAAAAACATAAGTTTAAGACTTGATATTCTCAAAATATCTGAAAAATACCGCGTCAATGTCTGCCGAAGTCTACGGAGGGATACCGTGCCGAAGTCTGCCAAACTGAAGCGACGTTACCGGAGTGTTAGGTTTTTTTTTCTCATTACAGAATTTCTTGATTCTTTCTCCGCGCTCAAAGCCCGCGATAAAAGCTATGCAATACCTTAATAAATTACAAACAAAATTTGGCCGCGCTACGAAAATTAGATCGCGAGTTATAAGCATTTTAAATTTTCCGAACCTCACCATGGGGGTCTCCTGTCACCAAAAATTAACACTGTCTCATAATAAATTACCAAACAAAATTTGGCCGCACTACGAAAATTAGATCGCGAGTTATAGGCATTTTAAATTTTTCGACCCTCACCATGGGGGGATCTCCTGTCACCAAAAATTAACACTGTCTCATAATAAATTACCAAACAAAATTCGGCCGCGCTACGAAAATTGATCGCGAGTTATAAACATTTTAAATTTTTCGACCCTCACCGTGGGGGGGGGGGTCTTCTGTCACCAAAAATGAACAGTCTCTCATAATAAATTACCAAACAAAATTTGGCCGCGCTACGAAATTTAGATCGCGAGTTATAAGCATTTTAAATTTTTCGACCCTCACCGTGGGGGGGGGGGTCTCCTGTCACCAAAATAACACTGTCTCATAATAAATTACCAAACAAAATTTGGCCGCACTACGAAAATTAGATCGCGAGTTATAAGCATTTTAAATTTTTCGACCGTCACCATGGGGGATCTCCTGTTACCAAAAGTAACACTGTCTCATAATAAATTACCAAACAAAATTTGGCCGCGCTACGAAAATTAGATCGTGAGTTATAAGCATTTTAAATTTTTCGACCCTCACCATGGGGGATCTCCTGTTACCAAAAGTAACACTGTCTCATAATAAATTACCAAACAAAATTTGGCCGCGCTACGAAAATTAGAGCGCGAGTTATAAGCATTTTAAAATTTTCGACCCTCTCCATGGGGGATCTCCTGTCACTAAATATTAACACAGTCTCATAATAAATTACCAAACAAAATTTGGCCGCGCTACGAAAATTAGATCGCGAGTTATAAGCACTTTAAATTTTTCGACCCTAACCATGAGGGATCTCCTGTCACCAAAAGTAACGCTGTCTGATAATAAATTACCAAACAAAATTTGGCCGCGCTACGAAAATTAGATCGCGAGTTATAAGCATTTTAAATTTTTGACCCTCACCGTGGAGGGTCTCCTGTCACCAAAAATAACACTGTCTCATAGTAAATTACCAAACAAAATTTGGCCGCGCTACGAAAATTAGATCGCGATTTATAAGCATTTTAAAATTTTCGACCCTCAGCATGGGGGGGGGGGGGTCTCCTTTCACCAAAAATTAACATTATCTCATAATAAATTACCAAACAAATTTCGGCCGCGATACGAAAATTAGACCGCGAGTTATAAGAATTTTAACTTTTTCGACCCTCACCGTGGGGGGGTCTCCTTTCACCAAAAATTAACACTGTCTCATAATAAATTAACAAACAAAATTTCGCCGCGATACGAAAATTAGATCGCGAGTTATAAGCATTTTAAATTTTTCGACCCTCACCGTGGGGGGTCTCCTTTCATCAAAAATTAACACTGTCTCATAATAAATTAGCAAACAAAATTTGGCCGCGCTACGAAAATTAGTTTGCGAGTTATAAGCATTTATATTTTTCGATCCTCACCATTGGGCGGGTCTCCACTCACTAAAAGCTACATTATCCTACCTTGTTTGATCTTAAGACGATTCTTTTCTATACATATTCTATCAGGAATTTTTATTATTGAAACTATAGATTTGTAGTAACTGAAATAATATATATAAGTTTGAGACTTGATATCCCTTATAAATATCTGAAAAATACCGCGTCAATGTCTGCCGAAGTCTACCGAAGGATACCACGCCGAAGTCTGCCGAAGTGAAACGACGGTAGCCGAGTGTTAGGTTTTTTCGTTACGGATGTGTAAGGATATTTCTCGTTACGGAATTTTTGGATTCGGTCGCCGCGCTCAAAGCCCGCGATAAAAGCTATGCAATAGCTTAAAAAAAAAAAAAAAAAAAAAAAAAAAAAAAAAAAAAAAAATCTGTAAAGTTACTATAAGTTTTCTAGGAAACTGGGATTCCTAGAACTTTTTATGTAACGTCAACAGCAAAAAATCATGTAACAGATGCAGATTTGCACTGAAAATAAAAAAATTTGTAAGGTTACTAAGAATTTTTTAGCAAATTGGGATTCCAATATTTTTTTTATGTAACTGCAACCCATATTACAGATAAAAGTTTAGTAAGATAACTGTAATTTTAGTAGATTCATTTGTAAAGTTACAGATTTCTGTAATTTTACAAAAATTAGTTTTGGATATTTACATTTTTTCTTGTACCGTTTACAGATAAAATGTTTGTAACCATACATATTTCGGCAAATTTACATCTGTAGGTTTAAAGATTTTTTTTTTTTTTTTTTTTTTTTTTTTTTTTTACAGCGTAGCTCTTATGTTGATAAATATAGGCACACAAAATAATAGCGATAAAAAAGCAACATTACAGACTATTATCTTTTAAAATATTAGAATTTACCTCAAAAATACGTTAAAAAATAATAACAATATGGCATTAAAAATATTCATTTTTATGCACTCTCTTGCCAAAATAATAAGGAAAAAAACTAAAATGACAAACATAAACAATTTGAAACAAACTAACGAATTTCCAAAATAGACTAATTCTTGTAATTAAGTTTAATTAATTTGCTTATAATTATTGTTGCACTGTCATAAATAAGCTCCTTATTGCCACAAGCAAAATATCCACAGCAACAAAGAGTTCATAAATTTTAGAACGGAACAAGTAATTATCTAACATAAAGTTGTGAAATGAAATAAATTGGAAATAATTTTTCGCATTATTGTACATGGGAAATTTCTTTACTGCATTGCCTCCGTTAGTAAATGGAAACAAAAATGAATATAGAGGGAAGAATGAGGGTGATATTTTTACTTTCTTACATCTTCAAGAGAAGAAAGTATTGTAATCGAAAAATTTTGGACTTCCGGTTTTCGACAGATTTACACGTTTTAGGGGTCAAGAGATTTCAAAAAACATGTTTTTACAAATGTCCGTGTGCCCGTATGTCGTCATTCTACCATCAAAAAGTGTATGAAGATATGCATAGAATTGAACCAAATTTTTTTGTGAATATTTTTGGCTGTGGTCCACCTTGCAAGTCCACCACCAATTTTGAAATATTCTGCCATAAGGGGGCGCTGCAATCGCGATTTTTGTGCTATTTTCAATATTGTACCGACCAAAAATGTACGAAGTTATACATCGAATTGAACCAATTTTTTGTGTAAGTGTATGGCTATGGCTAGTTGGTGCTCCCTGAAATTGAAAAAAATCCGCCGGAAGGGGGTGCTGAAATCGCGATTTTTATGTCATTTTCAATATTGCACCACATAAAAGTGTGTGAAGTTATGCCTAGAACTGAACTAAAATTTTTGTGTATGATTATGTTTTGGTATGGCAAATAAGTCCTCTCTAAATTTGAAAAAAAAAAAAAAAAAAAAAAAAAAAAAAAAAAAAAAAAAAAAAAAACTGCACATCATTCTATTGTCCATCGGCTCGTGCAGAGACGAAAACTCGTTTTTACTCTGATTAATTGACTGAAGCAGAAATTTACGATGAAAATCAAAGTTAGTATAGTATTGAATTAAAATTATTTAAGCAAAAACATGAGTAAATATTTTTGAAACATTAAAATGTACGTATGAGATGGAAGAAAGTTTTGGAATTGGCATATCCAACTAGTTTAATTTAAAATTACATTTTTAGACGAGTTTATTGAATTTTATTTATCTTGTGTACAACAAAAAATCCATCATTTATCCTGAAAAAAAAAAAAATAAAATAAAATAAAATAAAATAAAATAAATAAATAAAAATAAAAATCTGTAATTTTACAGATGTAAATTTGCAAAAATTTGTATGCTTACTCATTTTTAGCCTTACGAATGAACCTACTAAAATTACAGAAATCCACTGAAATTTTACCTGTAATTCAGGTTAAAATTACATAAAAAACTCTAAATATCCCAGTTTCCTAAAAAATTCTCTGTAACCTTACAGATTTTCTGATTTACAGAAAACACGGGTATCAAATCATAATAACACTACGCCATTAAAAATATTCGTTTTTCTGCACTCTCTTTTTAAATAATAAAGAAAGAATAAATGATATATACAAACAAAATGAAACAAACTAACGAATTTCCAAAAAAGACTAATTCTTGTAATTAAGTTAAATTACTTTGCTTATAATGATTGTCGCACTGTCATTAATAAGCTCTTTATTGTCACAAGCAAAATATTCAAAGCAACAAAGAATTTACTAAATTTAGAACGGAACAAGTAATTATCTAGCATGAGGTTGCGAAATGAAATAAATTGGAAATAATTTTTCGCATTGTTGTACATGGGAATTTTCTTTACTGCATTGCTCTGCCAGTAAATGGAAACAAGAATGAATATAAAGGGAAGAAAGGAGGATGATATTATTGAATTTAAAATTACATTTTTAGGTGAATTTATTGAATTTTATTTATTTTGTATATAACAAAAATACCGTCATTTACACCGTTAAAAAGAAAAAAAAATCTGCAATTCTACAGATGTAAAGTTGCCCAAACCTGTATGCTTACTAATTTTTTATCTGCACAATGTACGAAAAGAAAAATTATAAATCTACAGAATTAATATTTGTAAGTCTGCAGATTTCGGTAGCTTTACAAACGAAGGATGAAGGTTAAACGAAAATTACAGTAATATTACTAAAATTTAATATTGTGTAACCCAGGTTACAGTTGCATAAAAACTTATTCAGCATAGTTTCCTAACAATTTTTTAGTAATCTTGCAGATTTTTTTATTTACAAAAGACACATGTATCAGTTACATGAATTTTTATTGTTGCCGTTACATGAAAAAGTTCTAGGAACACTATTTTCCTACAAAACTTAGTAACTTTACAGTTTTTTTTTCCTTAACAGTGTACAGGTGTAAGGTGTCCTCATGATCTGAATAACAAGCGTTGATAATACACACAAAGAGAAATGATTGCTGTTTAGAAAATAGAAAACCAGGGTCATAGCTGACTTATTTAATGAAAGAAGTACACAGTAAACAAAAAGTTGTTAAGTTACTAAAATTTTTCTAGGAAACTAAGATTCCTAGAATTTTATATGTAACGGTAACAACAAAAACTCATATAAAAGATATAGATTTATGCTGGAAATCCAAAAATCTGTAAGATTACTCAGAATTTTTTTAGGGAAACTGGGATGCCTAGAACTTTTTATGTAACTGAAGCCCGGGTTTCAGGTAAAATTTTAATAAGATTACTGTAAATTTTAGTGAATTCTTTTGTAAACATACAGATCTCTGTAGCTTTACAGAAACTAGTTTTGCAGATTTACTTATTTTTTTGTACAGAGACAGATAATATTTTAGTAAACATACAGATTTTCGTAAAATTACAAGTTTTTTTTTTTTTAAATTACAGAGTAAGATGTTATATTCCAAGAAAGTAATTTCTAGAAAATTAATTTTGAAAAATTTTCATTAAAATACCCTCATTATTGTTGCAGTTATAAACAAAAATTCAGGTATGGTTTTATGTGTGAAATCCTGTATTTGTAATTGAATAAGCGGTTATTTTTACATTGTAAAAAAGAAAAAAAAATGTAATTTTACGGATGTACAATGCACAGTAAAAAATTTGCAGCAAAGTAACCAGTCTATCGACCGTTTTTATAGAATACGTATATATAACCGTAATTTAATTGTACTTGGACCATCATATGAACGATAATATCGTCAGAGCACTTTTAAATTACGGTTATATAACCGCTTTCTATAAAAACGGTCGATAGACTGGTTACTTTGCTGCAAAACTTTTTACAGTGTGTTGCCGGAATCTGCATCCTTACTAACAATTTACCTGAACACTGTACAAAAAAAGGTGTAAATCTACAACACTAATTTTAGTAAAGCTACAGCAATATGTAACTTTACAAACGAATCTACTAAAATTACAGTTATCTTACTAAAATTTTATTTGTAACTTGGGTTGCCGTTACATGAAAAATTCTAGGAATTCCGGTTTCCTAAAAATTTTTTAAGAACCTTACAGATTTTTTGACTTTCAGTGCAAATCTATATCTGTTTCTGTTACATGAATTTTTGCTGATGTCGATACATAAACATTTCTAATACCAGTTTCCTAGAAAATTTTTAGTAACTTTACAGATTGTTTTTTACGGTGTATCAGTAATAAAGGAAAACAGAAAGTTGCCTTATTTTATTAATAAATCATTTTTGAAATTGTGTACTTGAAGCACACTTCTTTTTAAAAAGTGGCGTCAGCCCAATAAAATTTGTGCAAGAGAAGCCCGAATGGAAAGAGTTAATTTAGTTAAAACAACCTGAAAAAGCAATTTTTCATAAAAAAATGTTTCGTATTAAAAACCTCGCATTTAATTTTAATCTTCTATTTAAATTAATTTCAAACCAATTTTCTACAAATGTGATCCAAAAAAGAGAAAAAAAAAATTAATGGAATTACCGAATGGAGAAACAAACGGTAAATAAATCGATAAATACTAACGAATTTTCAAAAAGATAAATGCGGGTAATTAAGTTTAATTACTTTGCGTAAATGGATTGAGCCACTGTCATAAATAAGCTCTTTACTGTCACAAACAAAATTTTCAAAGCAGTAAGAATTTACTAACTTTGAAACGAAACAAGTAATTATATTGTACGACTCTTAAATGAAATGAAGTAGGATTAACACAATCGATTTTTATTTTTTCTATAATTACGAAAAGAAAATAATCGATTCGTGAAAATTTTCGACGGAGTAGTTTTCGACGGATTTAAACCATTCTATAGGTCAGTAAATTACATTATATTAATTTTTGTTTTCAGCAAATTCTGAACTTCCCGCATCTTTTACCACATCAAACTCGAAACAATTATTTCAAACTGTGAAATTCAGATTTATAAATGTTGATTACAAGTTAAAAAGATTGAATGAAAAGAAACAAAAGATAATTATAAAATTACCAGAAAAAAAACCGAATAAAAAAATACAGGGTGGTTCAAAATTAATGGTACAAAATACTTAGCAGTCCCATTCATTTTTAATCAATCCACACATCTAACTCTCTTCGTAAAACTATTTTTATAGTACTTACATATCAAGGTTGAAAAAACAATATTCTGTATCATTTTTATTTTATACTAGAAATCTTTAGTTTTGAAATGGCTTTAAGAAATTGACAATTAAGTAATACTTGGCGCAGTATAAAATAGCCAGACAAAACAACTTTATAAGTACCAACACTTTTTAAATTAATTGCAGACAAGTTTCTGTAGCAATCAGCGCACCATCATCAGTAAAATGAGTAATGGAATTTTGCTTATTATTCAATGCACTGATCTGATTAGGAATCAATTTTATAATTTTAGTTATGCTACTTGATAACAGATGGTAGCGCTATGCATTGTTTGCTGTGTTCTAAAGTAAGAAGTATAACATCATTGAGTCAATTGTTTTTTGTAGTGTCAGGAGCATAACAAATGGTTCTGTTTCACATTTTATTTTTGAATTATATTTTAATTTAACATTTCCCAAAGTTGGCAGGAGCATTAATTACTATTATAATTTATTATTATTTAATGTGTTTGCCAGAATTTTATTTAATTGGATGGTGTTTATTTGTTCTGAAGGGAATTAAGAACCAGAACTGCATATTCAATAGTTGTATGTTTAATTGTTTGTGAATGTTAATTTTTGTGTTCGCAAATTTAAAAAAAAAAAAGAAAGTTTCAAGAATTTTTTACTACAATATTCTCAACATAGAATAAAAGCGATTCCACGAATTCACTTCTCTTCGTTACATATGACAAGAATTTCATGATTCTTTGCATTGATGAATGTACGCTGAATACTACCAAAACTAGCCTGCAATTAGTTAAAAAGTTCTGGTGCTAAAAATGTTATTTTATTTTATTCAAAAAATATATTAATGAAAATCGGTCATGGAAAAGGCATATATAATTTTTCTATTCTACAAGTTTTCCTTAATTAAGGAATGAAAAAAGGGATTAATTCAACATGATTAAATTTGTTAAACAATAAAAACTTTGATAATTAAAAAAAAGGATTTTTATTATTTATCGGCACTTTAAACGCGCACAAAGCCACGTCCGTTGATAATCCAAAGTTTAGAAAGTCTATTTTGCAATACTTTTTTAATCTTTAATTAACGCTTAATAAAGCTCTTGAATTTTTCTTTAATTAAATCCAGCGTATTTAATATTTCATATTATGATCTCGCGCCATTTCAAAAATCAATTAAATATTTAATTATTAAAAATTAATTAACCAAGCTTAAGCAAAAGACTTTCACGCCTTTTATTTATTAAAACACCTGAATATATTGGGGGATTGATTAAAATTTTAATTAAGGGAAATAATTATTGACTTGAGCAGTTGTCGTAGTCACTAAAATCGCAAGATAAAGTAGAGGAACTAAAATCTTGAATAAAAATCATAAAATTGGGATAAAAATTGGCAAATCAGGATTATTCTCAAAATAAATCACGGTCAGTTTATTCCATGGTTCAAAAAGTACACTATAAATAAATCCGTTAATATACACAAATTTTCCCGTACAATTCTACACAATAGTTTTATTTTTCCGAGAAAACAGTACAAATTCCGTAATTGACATTTTGGAATTACAAATCCGTCGTATAAATGCAGTAAATTTCCCCTCGATTTTCCAAAAGCAGTACAAGTTTCGTATTAAAACAGTAGATGTTCCGTAAATGATGTTTAAAAATAGTTATTTGAACTAAATGTACGCATTCTGTACATGATGTTAATGCGTCTATGAAAGTGAAGAATAAAAATCATAAAAATGTCAGTTTGCCCTTAAAAATTTCTTTAGTTGCCTTGCAAGAGAAAATTTCTATATAAGTAAATATGAAAACAAACGGAAATATATTGTGAAAAAATGGAAATATTTCTGAAATTTACGGAAATTTTTTTCTGTTAAAATACGGAAATAGTACTGGCGTCTAGATTACCAGTACACTTTCCGTATTTTAACAGAAAAAGTTTTTACAGCGAACCGCAGCAAACCTGAACCATATTCTGGTTCGTAAAATTATGATAAATATGGTTCTTGTTCGTTAAATTATGTTAAATAGCGTTCCTGTTCGTGCAGTTCTTAAAACAGATTGTTACAGTTCCTGAAAATAATTAATATTGAAGCCACGTAAACGCTGTGTTTTATATACAGTAAAACCTCCATAGTTGGCACTACAAACAGAGACACATCTATTTAGCGGAACTACTCCTAAACCAATATCCTTGTGAATGTTTTTTAACTTATGAAAAATGGACACTTTCAATGGAAGACAAAATACTTTAGATATTTTGTGTAGCACTGTATATAATCATTAGAATTTATGCACACTAAGTAAATGCTAAATAATTAAAGGCACACTACAACAAAAAACGCACTTTGAGGAATTATTATTCATATACATCAGCATTGAAACTGAACTATTTTGTGTGTCCAAGTATATGAACGATAAATACACACCATATTCTAAAGTAAGCATTTGTCAGTGCATTTCATAATTATAAATCGATTTCAATATGTTTGAAACAGTATAATAGGAATAAAATGCACCGCAAATGATTTTTTCTCCAGATACCGAAAAGAACGAAATGCTTTTGCTTGTCTCTGTAAATGTATGACGAATACTATGCATATTCTATTGAATAGTAAGAATTTTGTACTGCATTTTAGATTCTATATATAAATGTCCATGTGTTTGAAATTGTGAAACATAATTAAAAATCTCTGCGACTGATTTTCTGTCATAGGCTATAATGCAACGAAGTCCTTTAGAATGCCTCTCTAAAAAAATCCTAAACGCTACACACTTTATTTTGAATACCGAACATGCCATAGTAAGTATTAGTAACACACAGCAATTTCTTAGTAATAATATTTGGTGAGTTAGACAAGACGTACAGACGAATCAAATTCTTAAACATTTTTCAACTATGTCGGAAAGAGTTAAAAAAAAAATGACATTGTAAAAAGAGTAAAATAAAATGCAATAATTAAGGAAAATGACATTACCTAAATTAAATTTTTTAGCAATATTTTTAAAAGGATTTTTATTATTTTCATATATGCTAATCATTTGCTAATGCTTTATTTTTAATTGATGCTTTAAAAAAATCTGAATATCTTTCTTAATTAAATTCAGCTTGCAATAGACATACCCTAATTCTTCATATTTTGATCTAGCGCCATTTCAGAAACCAATTAAATATTTAATTATTAAAAGTTAATTAACCAAACTTGAGCAAAGGACTTTCACGCCTTTTATTCATTATAACACTTGACGATCTTCTGGGATTGACTGAAAACTTAATTTAGGAAAACAATTACTCAACCACAGCAGTTATCAAACATATTTAAATCAAGAGATCAAACAGAAGAATTAAACTTTTGAATAAAAATAATAAAATTGGGACCAAAGTTTGGGAATTCAGGATGAATTCTCAAAATAAATGGAGGCCAATATATCCGCTCGGTTTTATTCTAATTATGGGTAGATCCGAGTTTATACGAAGTTCCTCATGTAAACGGGAGGGGAAAGATTCCGTTTTTTAATCCGTCTTGTAATTAAGTTTAAAAATGTCATCGTGCGGTGTACTAATAGGTATATATATATATATATATATATATATATATATATATATATATATATATATATATATATATATATATAATAAATTAATTAATTAATAATGACAGATGCATATAGCATTTGTGGTTTTAACAGTACTTTTCATTTAAGAAAATATTAATGTTTATTTTTTTAATGTTTTTTTAGAACACTTTTTATATTTTTCCTTTCATCTAACGCAAATTCGATATTTCTTTCGCTTTATAATTTTAAATTGCGTGTTAAAGTTTTAAAGTTAACTCTAAAATTAATTGGCTGATTTCGATGTTTCTTTATCTATTTTTTGTGTAAAGAAGGAAAACGAATGATATCTATTACATGGAATTAAAAAAATACAAAATGGAGTTTTTTTCATAAAACAGAGCGGAGCAGACATGTCCAGTCCGAGTATGCACTGTAAAATGCAGTGGTGTCGTCAATCCCAGCTTCATTTGGAAAAACTAATCAGCAGAACGGAAAATTGGTCATACAAAGGGGTTGAATTTACTGTAAAATTCAATATAGTCTATCAGCTTGGGCCATGCAGGCCTCAACCAAACCTAGTGTTGTGTATTCTTTCTTTTGTTTGATAGCAATAATTGTGATCATATTAAATGACATAAGTGATTGATAAGAATAACTGTGATCACTATTGACTATGTTAAGAAGGAAAAAAGGATCACTCACAGCATATTCCATAAAATCAATCACATTGATCAATGCTCATACGTTAATTAAGAAATTACAAATTTTTGAAATACAACTCATGCCACGTAACTCGAGATCATTAGCCTGTTACTTAACATTTGAATAATAATAACAACAAAGACATAGTATTTTTTATTCGTATTTCATATTTTATTCATCATTATTTTTATTCACATGTTTAATTCATAATTGAAGACGTAAATATGTGTTCCGCGAAATTTACTAAAGACACGGCTGAGCTTAATAAACGCAAAATGATGGCAGAACTTAATAAACGTAAAATGAAAATGTAGCTTAATGCGTCTCCTCACTGCAATTAAGAAATACAGAAAGAGTCATGCACAGCAGTTTTCTAGAAAATAAATCAACTCCAGTATCATTACACAAGTTGATTATAATAATTAGAAAATATCAACTTATTAACAAAATTCTAACTCAGATGATATACATAACGTGAAATAAATAGTTCTCGGGAGTATAATAAATACACAAATGATGGGATTGTGATTTTCTAATTAAAAAGTCTTACCCATAAATTAATTAGTCTTAGAATATTTTTTTTTTCCTCGAAGCAATAGAGATTTCAGCGGAGAAGAAAAATTATGTTAATACTTTATATTAATATTTACATAATTGGAGATGATTGAAAGAATAGTAAATATAAAAAGAAGTGGAACTAGTACAATAAATAGTAATGGGCAATTTTAACAAAATGTATGTATCAACAGAATTACTTTAGCGGCATTTTATTAATTCGTATTCTTGACTAATTTAAAAAAAAAAAAAAAAAAAGTTTTTTACTTTTTGAAACATAATATTGCGACATAGGAATAAACAGAATATTCTAGTTAATTTAGGAATACAAAAATGCAATTTATAAAATTGTAGCATTGCATTCGGTTGTAGTCATACAATGGTATGGTATAATACATGATTGCAAGTACAACCTATACAATGTAGAATTGTATGACTAGCCAAAAAGAGATTGAGTGAACAAGTAATAAAAAAAATGATACCTCCCCTCCCCTTAAAAAAAAAAAAAGTCAAGTTAAGGGGTTACTCAATGACTTGAAAACACCTGTTACGTAATTTTAATCCTACGGCACGTTGTTTTTTGGATTTCTCGTTTTATTTTGAATATTTTAAAATTATTTATTTATTTATTCGTTTAATTATTTTTATTATTATTTATTTCTTTATTTTGCACAGTATTGCTGAGCTTGGTTCTTAATATGGCTTTTTTTTTTTTTTTTTTTTTTTTTTTTTTTTTTTTTTTTTAGCTAGCAGATTTTTCCAATGAAGGTACTTTCTCTTTAGAAACCGGTTTTGAAAGTGAAAGTGCTTTAAAAAAAAAAAAAAAAATCTGCAACCGTAATCGAAAAATTAAAAAAAAAAGCCATATCAGATATTAGAAACCAAACTCAGCTATCCTATGAAAAAAAAAAAAAAAAAAAAAAAATCGTTTAAAAAATTAAAAATTTAACGAGAAATTCAAAAACAACCTCCTCATAGGATTAACATTCGGGAGCGGCATTTTTTGGAGCGGGTGTTTTCAAGCCAGTGAAGACTCCGTCGCGTCGTTAGCACAATGGTCATACATATAAAAAGCTCAAATAAAAAAGAACGGCAGATAGCGTATTAGAAGTTATAGTACAAAAGATTTTTCTCATTAATATATTTCATGTATTTTAAGTATATACAATAAGCATATCCACACATATACCAAGAAAAGAAAATTTAGAAAACGTCTAAAAACCACCTACTTTAGACATTGCATCCAATTTAACAAGCAGAAATGTTTCCAGATAAAAATATGAAGATGAATTTCATACAAAAACAGCTTGTATTACTTACCTAAAAAAAGAAAAATGTATTTTAATAGGTTATTCATAAAGAATAAAAATGATCACATGAACAGTTTTAAAATGTAAAATAGTTTATACAGCTTCATTACGTATTATCCAAAATGTGTGTTAAATTTTTTAATTGATAAAAATATAGACTTATCAGTGTGCATATAATGTTATTAACAATATATTTTTACACAAAGGTATTTATTTCAAACTAGATTTTGGAATTTGGCTACATTCAAATTTCATATTTTTCGAAATAAAATTCATTTATTTTAATCATATACACGGAATTAGAGATTATAGATTTTAGAAATTAGAGTGCGCAAAATGTGCCAGATATATAAAGGGTGTCCCAGAAATATTAGGACAAACTTTAAGGGGAGGAAGGATACATCACAAGGATTCAACTTGTATAGCAACTCACGGTCGGAAACGTCTTCATGGCGCGGTAGTGACGACACAAAACAGCAGATAGACAGGACACGAATGAGAACTTTATTATCCTTAGTACAACATAAAACTAAGAAAAATTAACATTAAAGAGACAACGATCGTCATCAAAGTAATTGTTATAAATTGCGACCACGAGCTGTGATGCATATTGCATAAGGCGCATCTCCGGCGCGAGGAACATCTAATGTTTGCTCGAAAATACCAGGAATGTCCCGAACTTCCCCAGCAGCAGTCACGATGCGTGTAACAAGTTCCTGACCACTTTCCAGTTTTGTTCCGGCATTTTTGTAGAACTAAGAATAATAAACATGTTTTCTTTCCCTGTTCATGTTCTTTTTTTCTTATGTTTTGTGCAGTCACTACCGAGTCTGATTGCACTTTTATTCACCAAATAGAGCATTTTGTCGCGATTTGGCGCAATGGCGAACGGTTGCGAGAACCCTGCTTCTAACTATACATAGTTTATTAATGTTTTTATTTTTTGCGACATGTTCTATTCAAACTATTCAAAAGACCATTCTAAAAAACTGAATAATGACTCGTATAGTTCGAATCTAATTTTAATAACAGTTTCAAATAAGAAAAAGGGTTCAGCAAGTAAATTTCCACTCAACTCATAGTTAAGAGAGTATTAAAATTTAGTGAGTTTTCAGAAACTTGCTCAAGTCGAAATCTTGATTCCGGGTACGTCGCCTTCAAAACTATTTTAGTGCCAATACAGCAAAATTCATTTTATGCACTTCTTTTTAGAATAAAAATAAAATTATTGTTTTAAAAATACAAAAACATAATGCAGAATATTAAAATTTCATTATTTTCCCCAATACAACTTATTAAAATTCAAAATAAAATAAGAGAAGAAATGCATGCGTTTTTCTTGTTATTTTATTTTATATATTTTTAAATGTGCTCCCATCAAAAGATTTTAAAAAGTAAAAAAATAGCGTACTTCGAAACATAAGTTTAAAAGTTCCCCTTTCCCAAAATAGCAAATAATTTTAAAACAATTTGCAGCAGCTGATTTTTTTTTTTTTTTTAAATAAGAGGAAACTTATAATATCTTTGTAGCATTTAAGCATTTTCATTAATCACTGACCGTGACATTATAGAAAACAAAATACAGGAAACTTAATTTTATATGCGCAGAGACAATTAAGCTTTCATAATACAAAACAAAAGCTTTTAATTAATATTCAAAAGTATTTACTCGGGAAAAAGTTTTGGCGAGGAAAATAATTTTTGTTCTTTTTAAGAAGCAGAAAATACTTAAATTTAACAGTTAATTTGATGGTTAATCGAAAAAGAACGCAGGTGATTTGCAATTCGAAGGCTATTTTCAGTCGACGTTATAATTAATGATTCCAAACTTTAACCAAGATTAAAACCCCAAGTACATGGTATAATCCTCCAAACATAATTACACTAATTTAAGTAACGTTCCAGATGCGAAATGAGATTTTTCAATCTCGAAAGAAGGAATTTCGATTTAAACAAAAAAAAACAAAGACTTTTTTTTTTTTTTTTCTGACAGTGCATTAATGATGTTGGAATTAATAGAAAAGAAGTACAGAAGTACAAGATTTTTTTTTATGTATATAAACAGCGGCTAGTAAGATTAGAAATTATTGTCATAAAAATACTTTATGTAAACAAAATTAGTGCTAAAAAAATCACCCCCCCCCCCTATATGTAACTATATGTTACACCAATTTTTAAATAATATTTTAACTTTCAGAGCTATTCCATCTATTCCAAGGCAATCTGACTCAATAAAGAACTTAGAAAATTGATTTTAAATAATAAATAAATAAAGTATTTAATAAAACAAACAGAAAATAACCTTAACAAATGAGAAGTGATTAAAAAAAAAATTACAAAGTGTACAATTTTCACATTACCGAAGAAATGTCACTCAAACGCAAATTATGCACATAAAGACAGTTTTTAACTACAAGAAAAGTCATTCAAAGTTTTATAAAAAATAATCATATCAGCAGTTTATCTGAAAATATAATATTTAAAGTTAAATAAAAAATGCTAAAGAAAAAAAAAAGACTTTAATTATTTGAGTCTTTATTAAATAAAAAAAAATTGTCTGGAATCGTTAGCCTACCTTTGTACTAATCAATAATCCTAGAAACAAAGCCGTATACAAGAAAAAATAATCGCCGGGTAGTGACTTTTTTGCCAAACACATAGCACTAATTCATTTGAAGAAAATCGTCGAAAATGAAATAGTTAAAGATATTTAATTTTACTTTCTTATATTTTTACAAGAATTAGATCAGTTAAAGTTTTCGACAGATTTATATGTTCAACATTCTCGAATATGACTTGGCTATTTTCAGAAAATATCTGTGAATTTGCATTTGACTCAATTTTGTGGCCACTGTGGTATTTCAAGAACTAATACAAGGAATTAAATAAAACTTCAGATTCAGCTAATGACCGACATAAATTGCTGCTGATTAATTTTTAATGTAAATCGCTCAACAAGTCGTGTTACTATGATTTATTGTTCATAATTTCTGCAACGACTCTACTTCAAGAGCTAATGCACAGATTTTCTTTAAACTATAGATTCAATTAATTCCTGATATACTTCAATTCCGATTAGGTTTTAGCATAAATCGCTCAACAAATGGCGCTGCTATGCTACATTTTTCACGAGTTCAACAAAGAACTAATGCACGACTTTTCATCAGCTTCATATTTAGTTAGACGTTGATATAAGTTATTGCTGATTAAGTTTTGGTGTAAATCACCCAACAGGTGGCCCTACTATGCCGCATTTTCCGTATTTACACGATTTTAGTTATATTCATACCTCAAGAAGTAATGCACAGAATTTTTATATGATTAGAATCCTTATGATGGACATACATAGAGATTTAATCCTGGTATTGTGATAGCAAATTAGTATTAACATGTGTGACATAGGAGAAAGTTTTGGGATTAGCACATTCATATAGTTTATTTTGTTTTTTGTTGAATTTCTAAAAAAATAATTAACCAATTTTGAGGAAATTTAAATGGGGCCAATTCGAGAGTATCTTCTTTCAAGTAAAAACATAGAGGTAAAAACGAGATCAGAGGAATCGGTCGCATAGTTTAGTAGTAATCTATGAAAACACACATAAAAAATACATATGTGTTAAATTGAGATTTTTTTTGGGGGGGGGGGGAGGGAAGTTAGTTTAAAAAAATGACTTAGAGCTTAAACGTTACACTATCGTGGCCAGTATTTTGTTAATTTCTAATAATAATAATGTATTAATTAAAAAGATATTCTATCCGTTGCTAATTCTAATACGGTATTAAACAATCTTTTGAAAAATATTTTACCTCTTTCTTTATTTCTCTCCTATTTTTACTTATTTATTTAATTTTTTACAAGACAATATTATTTATTGTTTTTCTATTTAAATAAACCTCACTAATAAACGATAAAGTTTACAAGTTTCATTCAACTGTATTTATTTTTTTTTTTCAATTTAGACAACAAAAATGTATTAATAAAACATGAAACAAGATCAATAGACTTATCTCTGAAGTACAAACAATTAGTTCGAATTTTTATTAGCATTCAATACACGACACATCTATTGTAAAATTTATAAAAAAGTAATAACAAAGTTTCTTCTGAAACTTGATGATAAAATAATTACTTCATACAACATGAAAACAAAATAGAAAAATAAAGCAAAATCAGACACAGGAGCTTAAAAGAAACAAAAATAAATTAGTGAGTGAAAGAAATTTACACTTAATTTAACGTGTTACAATTGAGTTTTCACTTCAAAGAACAGTAGCAGGATTTGTAATTGTTTCAATAAAAAAATGAAATTTAACACGCGCAATTTCACTAATAAGGTAGAATTTAAAATGGCAGTTTCCTATACATTTAATGAGAACACTTAAAATTCTGTAAACATTTTTCACCATTTCATTTGTTTGTATAAATGTTTTATTGTTCAAGGATAAATGGAAATGATTTTTCTCTATAAAATTTTTGCATGAATTAACGATATTTCTTCAGAGCAAAAATGAAATCATAGAGGAGAGTGGGGACTAATGGGACAATTTTAAAATTTTAATTATTCTTAAGTGAAATTGAGAAATTTATTTTTTGTATTATTATTATTTAGAAATAAAAAGGGAAGCATTGGCTTTCAAATAATAATAATAATAATTAGAAGAGATAACATTTGTTGTTTCTTAAATATAATGGCTTTTGTACAATGTTGTATCTGGCCCGTTAGTTCCTGAGATCGGGGTCGATTGGGACATCCCGTGGGTCTAATGGGACATAACGAAATCATTTTAAAAAGTAAAATTAGAGTACCTATTTATGACAGCACATTTTATTTCAAAATTCAATGTACATAAACAGTATGGTAATAATTATTGCCCATAAAAAAAAAAAAAAAAAAAAAAAAAAAAAAAAAAAAAAAATTCTAAAGACATTAAAATGGATGATGTAGCAGAGCTATGTGCCTGTATAATTGTAAAATTCATGTCATTCGTTGAAAGCTTTAAAATATCAACATTTTGATTATCAATTGTATTTGTTGTTGCTGGTTCTAGATGATCAGATACATAAGAGGTGAAGAGGTCAGTTTCTATAAAATTATTTGCATTCACAAGACATTTTTAACGAATTTTAATGCAAAATGAAGTATTAATGTTACATTCTTTTGTAGTCTCAAGAACAATTTCAATAATGAAATGTAAATGTCATTGAAGTAAAAAAAAAAAAAAAAAAAAAAAAATAAAAAAAATCTACACTTCATAGTTGAAAACAAACTTTCATCATGCACACTTACAAATAATTACAAATGGCTGATTTCAGTGTTGTTGATGATAACAGCTTTGATGTTGTCATTTAAGGTCAATATAGTGTTTTGTGAAAAATAATATTTTCAATAAAATTTAGCTCCTGTCCATAAGACTCTTCTCCCATTAATTACCACTCTCCCCTTTTTAATATTCTGGGAATATTTCAATACAACGGAACATTTATGCAGAAATTATTAAAATGCTTGTTACACTAACAATATTTTTTGTTTCTGTAGTGTTTTTACAATTATTTTACATTTTTAGACTGATTTGCATCACAAACATT
This sequence comes from Maratus speculifer, assembly GCA_964019185.1. Classification (NCBI taxonomy): domain Eukaryota; kingdom Metazoa; phylum Arthropoda; class Arachnida; order Araneae; family Salticidae; genus Maratus; species Maratus speculifer. The sequence continues at coordinate 71,202,098 of OZ025290.1, read as the reverse complement.
GAAGTATAATCCGCCAAAATAATCAAGTCGGATATTGTACGCCATACGTGGCAAATGAATCTGTGAATGCGTTGTGTATATGAGTGACGCATACGATACTAAAAAACTTTGATTATTCCTACAGTTATTATTTTATTGTAAACATTGTCTTGTTTAATCAGGGCATTTTCCCAATTAAGCTAGGTATAAATTTCTGTTTTGAAAAACAGGTGATAAAAGTTTAAAAAATTTATAAAAGACGTGTTAGTCACTAAAGCGTTAATGGGATAACAATAAATGTATTACAACTATCAATTAATATACAAATTTGAGTGCGAGAAGTTTTTAGGTATAACTTAAAAGCACTTGGCGGAAGGACACAATATCATATGCATATTTGAAAATTCTAGAAAAATTTTAAGGACTACAATACATATATATATATATATATATATATATACCGGGTGTCCAAAAATGACTGATAGATTTTAAAATTCAATAACTTGCAAACGGTGACAGCTATTTAAAAATTTTTTGCAGGAGGGTTATGTATAATGTCAGGAATTTTTTTTACCGTAATTTTTTATTTTAGTTCGAATTGTAAACAATAGGTGGAGCTGACGGCGATTGAAGGCCAGGTGATTAGTGCTGAGTGCAGCGTCAACCTGGCCTTCAATCGCCGTCAGCGCCACCTATTGTTTGAAATTCGACTTAAAATAAAGAATTACGGTAAAAAAAAAAAAAAAAAAAAACTCCTGACATTATACATAACCCTCCTGCAAAAATTTTTTAAATAGTTGTCACCGTTTGCAATTTATTGAATTTTAAAATCCATCAGGCATTTTTGGGACACCCGGTATATATTAAATAATTCCCAACAATGTATTTCTGAAATTAATTTTTGAAAAAAAAATGGAATTTAAACCATTAACTTTTTTAACAGTAATCGATTTCTAGACGCTTCAAGTGTGTTAATTTAAAATATCTCCCCCCACCGCCAACTAAACTAACTCACCAAAGAAAGAAAAAAAAATGTAAATTTTACAAATATGTTAATAATTAAATATTATAAGTGTAATACGGAAGAATTACAGATGTATTGTAATAAGAATATGTAAATAAAATGAAATGAATTTTTAACTAGTTAAATTATTAATCATCATACTTTCAAAATGGTACCAAAGTATGTGATTTCTTTTTTACATGTTCAGAACAATAAATATGTTACCATATTGTCAGTTTTAGAAAGAAAAATTAGCCTAATAATATATATATATATATATATATATGTATATATATTACAGAAAAAAATAGCAGGAATTCTATAATATTTTCAAAATATTTCGTATCAACATCAACCTAGTCGTTGAGGGCTACCGTAATACTTATCCATCAAGGATATGCATACTATAAAATATGAAAATAAAACATGTGTAAACTACTTATAAAATGCATCACAATTACAAAATAAAATTTAAACGTATATTTTTCATACATAGTACTGTTCTATTACATAGTACTGTTCTATCATTTTTTATGCAAAATATATATATTTTTATTGCCCTTTACAGCCACTACATAAAATAAAAAAAAAAAAATTCGAAAAATTTTATATACTTTTCAACAGAACGAGTATTTCGAGAGACCGAAAAAAATAGTTCCGGATATTCGAAGTTGCCGATATTTAATAGACTTCTTTCCATTATTACTTACTAAGTACACATCAAATTTCAAGTCTGTATCTGAATTTGCTTGGGAGATATAGCGTTGACAGACGGACAAACAGACAGACGATCGGTAAATAAATAAATAAATGAAAATAATAATAATAAAGAAAGAAAGAAAGAAAAAATTCCAAAAATATGTTTTTTGGAATTTTCCGTTTCTGAAACGTGTAAATTCATCATTTTTTTCCCCTCCATTTTCAAAACGATTGCAAGATTTATCCTATATTATGCATGATGGCTAAGTAAAAACGACTTTTTAAATTCTCAGACCCGAGATAAATTGAGCCGGGAAGAGATTAATAACATAATTTTACCAATTTTATGTATGCATAGTTATATATGTATAATATAATCTTGAGACAATATCTCAAGAAATAATCATGCAATCTTGATTCACAAGTTGAATTCTCTATGGGAAAACTACTTATTTTTAAACTTACTAACGAAGCATTTTAAATTCGTGACGTGCAAGATACTAGATTTGTTATATAACATGTTTAACTAAGAAAAGTTTCATATGTTTCCTATAATTTTACTAAACTGAATTTCTCTAAGAATTATAATTTACACGTTAATTAGATGTTTGTATTAAGCCGTACAAATTTCCTCTTGTTTTTATTTAATTACCCCGTCTTTGAAAATATAATTACATTGTTCATTAAACAAGCTTCGCTTACGTTGTGAGAATTACAATTTTAGTACTTAAATTCAGTCGTTTAAAAAAATAACAATCTAAAACTGCATATTCGTGCGCCACTCTAATTACTCTTGTAATCCTGGAACTGTCATAATTTATCCCCCAGATGACTGTATTCTGTGGTTTTGACTTTTATGAGACTTGAAAATTTGGTATTTTGTCTATTTAATACTTTGTTGTTGTTATGAACATTTTTACCATATGCTGTTAAAGAGCTATCATATTTTTAAAAAAATGTTACAAGTTTACTTATTTAAATTGGCTATAAAAAAAGTTTCTTGTTAAATAATAATTTTCATTTTATGTTAGCATTATTATTACATGTTAAGTTGGATTAACAATGAAAATTTGATATTGAATGCTATGCATGTTTTTCTGCAGACTGCATTTGTAAAACAAACATTAGGAGTTAGTATTTAATGAATTTCAATGAGTAGCTTTGGAACGGTTGCTTCGATTATGATAATACCCCCCCCCCCGGGTGCGTTCGTTATTATGCAAATACGTAGCACCTATAGTCGTTCGTCTTCTGTCCGCCCGCATATAACAAAACAAAAACTACACAACCGATTAGTTTGAAATTCAAAATATATAATTGATGCATAATTTTGTTGAATCATTTCAAATTTTATGAAAATCGGATGTATGGTTTTATTACAGGGATAATCAAAAGTATTCCGTTCCGTTACACTACGGCCAATGGGAAAAAATAATTTCAAGTGCATTTTAATGATGCTACACTCTATAGACAAACATAATAAAATTGAAATGCATCTATGAAGTATGTACTACAATATACATACTGAACAACCTGTTGTGCAAAGAATATTTGTTATTCATTTATAGAGCCACACAAAAGTATTTCATTACATAATGGTATAGATGGAAACATTATTTGGCGCGCGTTTTAATTACATTTTGTGAAATTGATATGCGTTTCTGGAGTTAATGGCAAATAACTTCCTGTATAGTAGAAAACGGATGGCATTTACAGGGCAGGGATACATAAAAAATGTCGGCTACTATACTCTAAAGTACTGCGTACTAATACACCAAGATCTAAATGTGTGTGTATGTATAAAAAACTTCAGTATCGTTCGTGCATAAACAACTGAAATTTTTCACACAAGTGTTTATATTTCTTGACACATATATTTATATTAAAATAGTACTATATTGTTTCTAACGTACTTTATCAAGCTTTCTGAAAGAGGGGTTAGATGTTAAATTTGGATGAAAACTCTTTATGTTGAGAACAAAAAACATGCATTTTTTAAAAAATGAACATACTTACTAGTCTTACAAAAATAAACAAATCTATTGCAAAATATCCATATAATCATGTGATGCAGATCAGTTCGAGAATTTTATTTCAAATGTAAGTTTAGAACCGAAGCACCGTACAAAAAATTTTTAAATATGTAATTATTTAAAAATAAATAGCAGAATTATTTCATCAACATAATTTTAAAATCCTAACTTAAATTTCGCCCACTTTTGTAATTTACATTGCCCACATATCTCCAACAAGTAAAAAATTGAAACGCGTTTCAATTTTTGCGGAACACTGCATATCGATCCAAAACTTAAACTATAGAAAATGTAAAAAATACCTTTAATAGAGCAATCATTATCTAAGCATATTCCTAAAAACATTAAATTACATATAAAAGACGAAAACACTAAAACGCAATTTAAATACTTGAAGATATTATTCGTCAAGGAAGCATTTTAGAAAATAAGAGTTCATTATCTCAAAAAATACCAGCCAAAACTCCCTTAAAATGTGTTTTCAATACTACACAATAAAATGCAAATGCATGGAAAATAAATTCACTTCAAATTACATAGTCATCATAAATTCTAATGTTCTTAGATTTTCATAAAATCACTAGGCCTTCAAAAAGCACTTAAAATAACAACCGAAGCATTCATTACACTCAGCATAAAAAGAGAAAAATGTCATATTTCCAGATATATGAAAACGAACTACTTTTAAATGCATAAGAACTTGCAATATTAGTGAAATATTCCCGCAGAATAGCACAAGTTCTGATTTTAAAAGTAGTAATGCGGAAACTTGTAATTGTTGTTAAATTATATAGATTTTTGAGAGAGGAATAAAGTAAAATAAAATAAGATACAACAATGGGGAGGAAATGTGTTGAATAGAGAGTCTAACTCCCTCTTTTCTCCAAATTGGGGGTAGGGGGAGGGGAAATGCCGATAAAAAATTTTATTTATGATAATATCTATTTTTTTCCTTCGTTACTATTTTCTCTTTTAATATAAAATAAATATAGAATGATTTTGAAAGTTTAATAATATACAGGAACCTTCCCAAAGCGACCACGTTCCGTTCAAATAAAAATTAGTCGTTTCTTAATAAAAAGTTATGTTTAAATTTAGATTTTATTTATTAAGAAAAAGGTAACAATTAATGTTACTAAAATTTATTTTTCACATTAGGAAAAATATAAAAAAGTTTAACTATCAAAACAAAAGTTAATTACGTAGATGTTTCATTTTGAGATCACTTTTGCAAGTTACATCGCCTACATATCTCCAACAGGTAAAAAAAAAAAAAAAAAAAAAAAAAAAAAAAAAAAAAAAAAACTGAAGAGCGTTCGAATTTTTGTGGGACACTGTATATCTCTGTAAAACTTCAACTACAGAAAATGCTAAAAATCTCTTTAACAGAGCAATCATTATCCAATCACAATCGTAGATAATGATATTTAACTACATATAAAAGATGAAAACATTAAAGCGCATTTTAAATACGTGAAGGAAAAGCATTTTGAAAAATAAGAGTTCATTAACTCGAAAATACCAGCCAAAACTCGCTTAAAATGTGTTTTCAATGCTACACAATAAAATGCAAATGCATGGAAAATGAATTCACTTTAAATTACATAGTCACCATAAATTCTAATGTTCTTAGAGTTTCATAAAATCACTAGGCCTTCAAAAAGCACTTAAAATAACAACCGAAGCATTCATTACACTCAGCACAAGAAGAGAAAAATGTCATATTTCTAGAAATATGAAAATAAACTACTTTTAAATACATAAGAATTTGAAATATTAGTGAAAATTCCCGCAGAATAGCACAAGCTCTGACTTGAAAAGTAGTAAAGCGGAAAGCCTGTAATTGCAGTTAAATTATATAGATTTTTGAGAGAGGAATAAAGCAAAATAAAATAAGATATAATAATGGTGAGGAAATGTGTTGAATAGAGAATCGAACTTTCTCTTTTCTACAAATTGAGAAAAAAAAAATGCCGATAAAATTTTTGATTTATGATAATACCTAAATATTTTTTTTCTCGTTAATATTTTTCCTTTTAACATCAAATATAGCGTGGGTTTGAAAGTTTAACAGTAAATGTTACTTTGTATAAATAGCTGGGATTTGAATGGATTTGAACTTGAAAGATTTTTCAAGAAAGGCTTGACAAAATTTCAATTAATTTCTCTAAGTGCCAATTCTTTCGTAAGTGTATTCTCGCACGCATCATGTGCGTTATTAAATAGTACCAGGAGCAAGCAAAGAAAAATACAGAAAATTAAATGCTACTTAATGTTTCAAATTTATTGGTTTCTAATCCATTATAATAAAAGTATTCAAGTGAGAACTTGACAATATACAGAATGCAGACACAATGATTGTGCAAAACGAACAAAAACATAAAAACAGAGGTAGCGGGTAGCGGGAGTTTAACCTGAAATTTAAAATAAACTTTTCAAATATATCTGTCATGTAAAAAATTCTTTTTTTCTTTACATGAAAAATTCTTAATATTTTAAAACAGAATCAGAGAAAAATAATTGACTGAAAAATATTAACAATGGCGATGATGCGCAATTTAAATGGTTCAATCTCATACAGATGTCAAAGACAATCATATAAATAGGAGTTCATTATAACAAACACATCAAATTTATTTTTCAATATTATACAATAAGACGCAAATACATAGGAAATAAATTTACTTCAAATTACCCAATCTACATAAATTCTAATGGTCGCAGATTTTCGCGAGGCCTTTAAACGTCATTTAATATAAAAGCATCGAAGGATTACAGGAAATATAAAAAATAAAATAAAAATTTGATATTTCAAAAAATGTGCAACGTAAACTACTTTAAGGTGCATAAAAACGGTAATATTAGAGAAATACTTTCATAGAATAGCATAACACCTGATTTGAAAAGTAGGAAGTTGAAAAGTCCGTAACTACTGTTAAATTATATGGATTTCAAGATAAGCAATAATGATAAATAAAAATAAAATACAATAATAGGATAAGAATGAATTGGATGAAATAGAATTATTATTATTTAATTTGACAAAAAGTGATTTAAGATATTTTAAAAGAAACAAATACTCTTAGAATAGAATATTGGCTATGTTTCTTACGTTCATTCTTAAAGACCAATACATATAATGCATTTTAAAACTTCATTATGTAATACATTTAAACATAAGAGGGCATTATACATAAAAAAGGTCCTTTTTTTTCACTTATGCATTGTAATTTATTTATACCGTCATTATCTACAAAATGTGTTTTATTCTTAATGTAAGTATCGTTTTGATATTAACCCATTTGTTCTTGAATTTTTGTTCTCTCAAATTTATTGGTAAAATCACTTGTAAATGTTGCAAAATGATCAGAAAAAAATACTATACATATATGCTATTTTTATATGTGTGTGTGCGTGTGTTCATTTGATAAAATGTACTAAATATATGCATAATATTTGTAATAGTATAATATGCTTAATTGTATGTTTTGTCTAAATTTATATAAAATAAGCTTTTAAATTGTATGTTATATCTTATAATTAGTAATTTATAGTAAGAACATTTATAGATAATAAAATACAGCGTAAGAAATTCCGGTGAAAACTTATCAATCTTACTAGTCTCCGATACGACGGAGCCACGTTAGGCACTATTTATAGCAATTTTCATTTTATAATTAATTTTATAATTAAATTTTAAAGCAGTGCTAGATTTATAATTACGATCAGTATTTTATTTTATGAAAAATTAATGAAGTGGTCTTGATTTCATCTTAAAGTACGTCTATCAATAAGGTCTATTTCTTCTGGTAATTGGTATGATTACAAGGGGGGGGGGGGGGTTACTATAAAACGGTCCTTTGTTATATTGTGCAAGTCGGGAGGCAAGAAAAGACAGAGTTAAAACGTAGGAATAATAATGAAAAAAAGTTGATAACTATGCAGGCATGAAAATGGGAAATGAAAAAAAAGGTGGAAAATTCTTTCCATCTATACAGTAGCGTCAAACTCTTATAATAAAAAGGTCATTTTAACAGGTACCTTTACAATAAAATTAAATCTAAATATGCATGCATTAATAGCTATTTAAAAAAAAAAAAAAATTTGGATGCATTAACAATGCAATTCCAAATATAACTGATCAACTTATGCAAAGTACAATAATTGATTTTCCAAAACAAATATTATCCTGAATGGTTTAGCTGTTAAATCCCATCCTTCTTTTCTTTTTCAATAAAAACAATTCCCTCCCCCTTTTCTTTTCCTATAAAAACAATTTCCCTGCTAAATTTCAGAAATACATCTTGAAAAGTGTATCACAGAAATTAGCCAAAAGTGTAGTATAAATAGAACAAAATATTCTATTCCAAAAAGAAACTTCCTATCACTTTGAATTTTTAAAGTCTAAAAAATTTTCATTCTTGAAAAACACTTTGAATAACTTCATTTACACATCTTTCAGATGCTTGTAATATTATATGAGGTCTTTCTTCATTTTATATCTCTTTTACACAACAATTCAAGAACAAACTCCAAGGGTTTAAATACACAAAATGTCAGATTACTAAATTTCCCACTCCCCCCCTTCCCCCCCCCCCTAGTATCCTTCCAAAATATTCTTTGCATTTTTGCATCAATCCAGAGAATGTCCAAAACTGCTTTTAAAAAGGTGGGATTCTTCCTTTAGGAGGAACGCTTTCATGCCTGATAATGGCAATATTTAGCATCTAATAAACAGTTCGGTAATGAAATTTCGTCGTCCGATCGGCGTACCGTCCTGGAACAGATGGCGGAACAAACAGAGTCACCGACATCATGATGTGAGCACAATCCAGAGTTTTAGGCCGAGTCATTCAGAACTTGATTGTGACGTTGTATATTCGAAATCTTTTAACTAATGTTTTTTGAAAATGTGATATATTAATCTTTTTTTTTTAATGTAAAATATGATTGATGTATTTGGTCTCAAATTGCTACTTTATACGTTCATTACAGTTATCTTAAATAATTTAACGGTACTACTTGGTTATCCCGTCAACCAATTTCGCCGAGATATATAAATCACCAAATTGTTCGCCAAATTATATAAATTGACGTAATTTTTATTTTAAATATCAGAAAACCAAATATATAAGTTAAACATAATCAAAAATACAATAAAAAATTTAAATAAAAATCATTTTATGACGCAACAAACACTATATCGTAGCTGTTATCAAGCGAATGTGACATTTATAACCATCCGTTATTGGCATGTAATCTTGCAGTTTGGCGATAGGTTTTTGATCGACGGGATAACCAAGTAGTACCAATTTAACAAAGTTCTTTTGTAATAGACATATAAATTAAATTACATAAAAAATTGCATCTACAATAAAAAAAAAAAATTTCCCGGAAAGCACACACACACACACACACACACACACAAAAAAAAAAAAAAAAAAAAAAAAAATATTGTGAGTCGTGGAATACCACGACTATAGATTATATATAAAGAAGGCTGAAACTATTTAGCAGAGAAGTTAAAAATTTAAGTTATTTAGGCTAATTTCAGTTACAATTTTATCAAGACAATTTTATTTCTTTATTTTTCCTTGCTTTAAGCTATAATCGTTTATACCCTATGTAAGCCCACAGTCCACATGTGTATATACGTTTATCTCTATAAACTTTATAGCATCAATATTATGCAGAAGAGAAAAAGTCCAATTTAAAATAAAAGATTGAAATAAAAAGAGAAAAGTCAGCTATCTGATTTATTAGATAATTTTTCCAGGATAGATAAAAGAAAAAATAAATAAACATTCTTATCAACCCCACACTTTACGCAAATAATAAATATTTCCAAGACAAAAATGGAGCCATTTACATTGAAATTCATGCAACCATCATCTTAAATCTCATTGATAAATATCTGAATAATATGCGGCATATAATAAATAAGGAGCACGAAAAGAAATCTAATTTTTTCTGCAGCCCTTTTTTTTATTTTTCTAAGAGAGAAATAATTGTGACAGCTTCGGGTAAAAAAAAAGAACAACGAATGTTTTCGTAAAAGTTTTTTTTTTATATATATATATACATCTATATACAGTTCTTTCATAAAAAAAAAAAAAAAAAAAAAAAAAAAAAAATCTATTCTTAGAAATATCACAGAGAACAAAGCCTTCAATAAATTTTCTCTCACTAAAAGAGGAAAAAAATGGAAATGCTAATGTCAAAGCAATCTGTTAAAATTATACTTCACTAAAAGTTTAATGCGATTAATAGAAAAAAAAACTTTTATTAGGTAAAAAAAAAAAAAAAAAAAAATAAGGTACCATAAGGCATTAGAGACGGTTAGTTTTTTTATTCCTAGATATGAACAAAACAGTTTTTACAGCTGAAAAAAACATTAAATACCTGGATATCTAAAAATTAGCTTTAAAAATATCTACTAACAATTTTTAGTAATTTAAAAATAACTATTAAAAATTCGCGATTAATAAATGTTACTATTTAGGACAAATTTACTGATTTTCTACATTAAATAGGGTTTTCCTTTTCGGTATTTTTCGATAATAATCCAAAATGTAGTGTATTTGTTTATAAAATGCTTATTTATGTGCTAATTAAAATTATCCTAAGAAATTCAACATCGGAAACTCTTTTATGCAATTAGAAAAAAAAAAAAATAAAACACTTTTATTAGGGGGAAAAATAAATAAAAAGTTTCAAGTATTTAATGAGGTTAGTTTTTATAAATTTTCCGATCAGATTTTTAAGTGTAAAGAGTTTCAGAGTTTAAGTGTACCTGGATATGTAAAAATTAATTTGATTAATAAATGTCGCTATTTAGGACAAAAATTACCTATTTTCTAAATCAAATATATATACATATATATATATGTATATTTTTTTTTCTTCAAGAGTTTACAAAAATATTTCTATGCTATCTCCTCATAAGTAGTCGGAATACAGTTTGAGAACTGGCGCCAGTATCAACGAAATAAAACAAATCAAAACACAAAAATCCAGCAACCAAAAGGAGGGCAACATTGACATTATCTGGAAAAGGAATAATAATAATAAACTCCTCTCAGCATCCCGTATCCATAGCAACACTATCCGGCACCTCTGAGTCCGGCGCCGTAGGTCTGGCATTTCTGGCGCCCAAAAGTATCCATTGGGAAGAGTACTGAAGGAATACCCCGAAGATTGGGAAATCACTATAGGGTGGAATTTAATTCGCGGAAGCTATAAGCGAATTGTTTCCGATGAAAGTGGAGTATGGGGAGTTTATTAAAGGATGTCTAGTACGGGCCTTCCATAATGTTGATAAAATAAATTTGGAGTATGGATTACACCAGGAAATATTCTCGGGAAAAAAAAAAAAAAAAAGCAAAACAGAAAATGATTGAATAGCGAAACTCTTAAACAATAACATGCCACTTAAAGAAAAACAAGAAACGAAAAATCATGCACATTAGGCACAGAACATGAAACATTTACCAACACTAACAGAGTTATATCAGGAAATTTCCTTTTTGCTTACAATTAAATGAAATGAAATTTAAATAACACGCGCCCCAATCGATTTTTCCTCATAGATTACAATATACGCAATTCTTTTCTGTGTCGCTATAAATGAGCTATACAGGGTAAGCACTTCATTTTCAATAGCGTACAGTTGATTCATACTCCAAAATCCATTCAATCCAAAATCCGAACTTGATGCTGATAAAATAAATTTGGAATATAGATTACATCAGGAAATATTCTCGGAAAAAAAAAAAAAAAAGAAAAACAGAAAATAATTGAATAACGAAACTCGAAAACAATAACGTGCCACTTAAAGAAAAACAAAAAATGTAAAATCATTCACATTATGCACAGAACATTAAGCATTTTCCAACACCAACAGAATTATATCAAGAAATTTCATTTTTGCTTACAATTAAATGAGATAAAATTTAAATAAAATACACCCCAATTGATTTTTTTCTCATGGACTACAATATACGCAATTCTTTTCTATGTCGCTATAAATGAACTATATAGGGTAAGAACTTCTTTTTCAATAGCGTACATTTGATCCATACTCCAAAATCCATACTTTGAATTTATTTGATGTTGATAAAATAAATTTGGAGTATGGATTACACCAAGAAAAATTCTTGGAAAAAAAGAAGAAAACAGAAAATGATTGAATAGCGAAACTTGAAAACATGTCACTTAAAGAAAAACAAGAAACGAAAAATCATGCACATTAGGCACAGAACATGAAACATTTTCCAACACCAACAGAAAATTATCAAGAAATTTCATTTTTGCTTACAATTAAATGAGATGCTATGTAAATAAAATGCACCCGAAACGATTTTTCCTCATAGGCTACATTATAGAGCAATTCTTTTCTCTGTTACTACTTGACAATACAAGAAATTAAAAGATGCATTTCTGAAAATGTTTGCTATTTCACGAAACAAACTACAAAACAAAATTTCTGCTCGAAGTTTTCAACAACCTACTTGATGTAATGAAACTGGACCTCATCAAACTTTGCTGAATTCGACTATCCTGTGTTTTGTGGTCGATCTCTGTAAACTTTTTTCTAACCTCTGTAAGCCGTAAAATGACGCGTTTCGGTAAATTAGGATTAAGGATGTATTCAGAAAAACGCTTTTCCACCTTCAACAGCTCGAAATTTTTTGATACAATTTCAGACACATTTTTAAAAGTAGAAACATGAAATTTGCTGAGGGGATTTTTGAAGAGATGTATAAAGTGCCGTGTGATGTAGTTTTACGCTCAATTCATTAGAATTTGATTCATAAACAGTTATATTCTTAGTATGATCCTTTTTTTCGTTCACAGATCTCCCGCTTCGGAAAAATCTGTTCAAAATGCCGTTTTTGATTACTTTTTTGCAATATTTTCTGCATTTACCAAAGAATCGACAATCACGGCACCTTGTGTACTTTCTGGATAAGACAATTTGCCAGTTTGATGCATATGAGAGCAAAAATGAATTAAAAAAATAAATCTGAAAATAAGCAGTTTGAATCGAAATACACCCTTAAAGAGAGGCTAAGCAGTCCTTCGCCAAAGGAATCCGGGAAAGATGATAGAAACTTTAGCACGTTGCAGATGTCATTTGTTGAATGTGGAAAAGTCAATCCTGTTGAAACATATGTCTATAGTTCAATCCATTGTTACTAGATATGAACGCTTTGTTTATATATCTGACGATGGGTTTGATATACAGTCGAGTCTCTCTATAACGAAACTCCATCCAGCGAATTTCTCTATTTAACGAATTTTTGCAGAAACGGTCATTTTTTTCTATAATTAAACTGCCTCCGCCCCCTTAAAAAAAAATCTCTTATTGACGCAGTGTCTATCTTCAAAATTCTATGAACCCTGTGTTACAAGAAGGCGACGTCAAATGGAAGGAAACGTTCAGCATTCATATTTGCATTCCTTGTTAAAGGATGAAAATTTTTAGAAATTCAAAAATTTTGAAATCAGAACAACCACAAATTACAGATTTCTTCAATTAAAATAAATGTAAATCTTACTTACGTATTTTTTTGACCCGGGAGAACTCACTAGTGAGAATTTCTCTCACAGTGCTCAATTGCTTTTCTTTTATTTTACATTTGTTTAATATCACCTTTTTTGCCTTAGTACTTTTATTCATAAAAACAGGTAAAGTAATTAAAATAACATTTTGAAATTTTAATTAAACAGAAAAAGCGTTTTAAATAAGGATCTTTAAAAAGTTACGATGGTGAGAGAAAATCTTATGTAGCGAGTTCTCCCGGGTTATACAAATCTTTTGAATAAACGTCTATTTTCTATTTCAAAACTGTTTAATAAATTTAAAATAAAATATATAGTAACATTTAGCGTTAAATGTTTCAAAACCTTATATGCACAGCTGAAAAACTATTTTCTTCTAAAATTTAAACTATAAATAAAAAAAATTACATCGTTCTCTATTCAACGAATTTTTCCATATAACGAATTTTTTGATTGAACGATGGATTTTATTATATAGAGACTCGATTGTATTTATAAAAGAATTGGATCATAGTTTCGGGAGGTTTTCTAAAGATAAAAAATTTTAAGTAAAAACTTTCACGGCTTCCTATTAAAAATCTATCTATTTTATACCAAATCTATTTTGTATAGATCTATTTTGTGTTCATCTTCCCGGCTCCTCTCCCCTCTTCCCCTCCCTAGAAAAAAAAAAAAAAAGATTTCGTGAATAAATTTTATTTGGGCTGCTGTTGCAAATGAGCACAAAATATGGTGACATTAGTTGTGTTCACTGAAATTTTTGGATTTTATGTACAGCTGAAACTGATTATGTGAAACTGATTTCGCCAAATTTACTAGTCCTTTAGTTAGAATATAACTGAATACAACGCCTTAAAATCTCGTTAAATTGACACTTAAGTGGAAACCCTCACAGGTTGGCTATTTTGAGTTATTTTAATAATTTTCTATTACCGTTTGTTTTTAAATCTATATAAAACTGCAGATGTTTTCAGTTGTGCAAAAACCACTGTTTAGATCAATGTTTTACATTTCCCAAAGAGAAAAGCACTATATTGTACAAAATAAAGATGTTTAAAGCTGAAAAAGCAAGCAAGATTTTCTAGTTGACATTTCATATAAATAGCACAAACATTTTTAAAACACCATCTTTCCAGGTAATGCATCATGAGATTTGTATACTTGCTTCTTGATAATTGCGGTTACGTTCAATGAAATTTTGGAAATATTTTCAAGGCGTTCAGAAAAGTTTTTAAAGATCGTATCGTGTTATCTATTTATGGAGTCATATTAAAGACATTAGCCCTGTCCCCAGTAATAACTCGATTTTTCATAATTTAAATACTGTATTGGTGGAATTGACTCTCCAATAATATTATATCCTGAAAAAAAAAATAATGTAACAACAATCAATTTCAATTAATTAACAGTTTTAATTTACATATAAAAGTTACAAAATCGTGTGTAAGTGCAGTAAATTAAGTTTTAAACATTCAAAACTACAAGAATCAAATAAATAAATAAAAAAAAAAAAAAACTTCTGTTCTTACACTTAAGATGACGCAAAAAAGACTTTGTGAAGTAAATAAATTTATACAATGGTTATTTAGGTGTAAAAAATTGAATTCTTTTTCATTATGTTAGAAAAAAATCCCCCCCCCCCCAAAAAAAAAAGATATATGCATCATCATTGCTGAATTCTCTTCACATTTATCTTCTTGGTCATCAATGTAAGCGGCAAAAATGCATGGTGAATTTTAAGAAGCCATTTTGCCTTTAATGAAAGTAAGGCATTCTAAGTATGTGCATTCAGAATTTTTTTAAGCGCAAAAATGACATATTTTTTATTTATCCGGTATTATATTTCTGAATTATGCTCTAAATAAAGCGTAAATAATACATGAAAACGTACTAATTATTACAAAGAGGGGAAAATGTATGCCTATGTTATTTAGAGAAATGTACTTATTTTAAATTGTTTTGGTGGCAAGAAATGACGAAAAAATAATTTTAAATAAAGGAAAGAAAAAGTAAGGAAAAATGATTTGAATGTAATACGGACGTTCTTTAAAAGTCTTCCTATTTCTCCCCCCCCCCCCACCCCCAACACACACATAATCAACAACAGATTAATTTCGAAATACATTATTCTTAGAGTTCTGGGTTTGGTTATTGAGTTACTAAGCACTTGACAACTAGGAAAAAAAAGCGAAAACATAGTAGTATAATAAATATTAGAAAAATACAATTTTTTTTATAAAATTCTTTTTATAGTCTTTCAAATTGTTATATCAATATTACAATAAAAAATACTCTTAACATAATAATAATAATAATAATATGTAAATGAGGAAATAGATACGTAAGTAAAATGTTTCCAATATATCCAGTAGAAATTAAGATACAGGAACAGTCACTTCCACTACAGTGTAACTTCATTTTTTAAAAGTAATAATTATAAAAACAAAGAAAATTAACATTCAACAATTTATAATCACAAGATCATAAAAAGATAACAATGATGTTTTACTTAAAATTTAAATTTTGCAAAGGAAAAAAAAAAGTAATGAAATAGTATTTATTAGGTCGAATTACTTTACAAAAGTACTATTTTGTATTTTAAAAGGAAAACTCTTAAAATTAAAAAAGTAGTCCTACTGCACTAAAAGTAAGAAAAATATTGCATTAACAATGTTCTTTTTTAGAATTTCATAACGAAGGTAATACTTTTCGAAGAATTTAACACCAAAATAATGAGACCATTATTTTGTAGACTAATGTTCAGAAAGTATGAAATATTCATATAATTTAATGCAAGGAATTGTATTTCATTAAATAAACGATAAGCAAATTTTCTGAAGTTTTTGAGCTTATAATTCAAGAAAAAGGCAGGATAAACTGAAACATAATCCCAAAGTCCAATGCAGAAGAAAAGTGAAAGAGTTTTCAAAATAATTACTCTCGTTGTAAATACAATAACTTGGGAATATAAGTAAAATAATGAAAATATAAAGATTAGTTTTCGGTTCATTTGGTAAGAGTTTCTAAATGAATAAAAGAAACAAAATGTAACAATAGTCTAAACTTTGTATTAACATTGGTCTGTAAAGAAGGCAAAGAAAAAATAAATAAATATAAGAAGAAAAGAAAAAGGAATACAGGATTTATAATTTCATCTTACATTTCACTTGGGAAAGATAAATGTTACTTTTTTCCCTTCATGTTACCTATAATAATGCATAATTAACAGTAAAGAAAAATGCAGAGACAGACAACAGTCATTTTTCATATTGATACTAATAATAAAAATACTCTTAAAATCAAGAAAAATCAAACAGACTAAGACAAAATTGATGGCAATTTCGATGGTATTGCACGTACAATGTTTCTAAGTAAATTTGAAAGACGTATATAATCATAGAATTTTTTCACAATGAGATTTAGAAAAATATTTTACATTCTCTTAAATAGTTATATTAATATTACATTATTATTATTTTTTCTTATAATAATAATAATATATCAGATGAAATTGAAACACAAGTAAAATGTTTCTAATAATTCCAATAATACTTAAGATACACGAACTCTCATTTCCACTTCAGTGTAACTTTATTTTTTTAAATAATAATTATAAAAAGAAGGAAAATTAACATTCAACAATTTATAATCATAAGATCTTAAGAAGATACCAAGAATAAAATTTAAATTTTGCAAAGAAAAAAATGAAATGAAATAGTCCTCATTAAGTCGAATTACTCTAGAAAAGTATTTTAAAAGAAAAACTCTTAGATTAAAAAAAGTAATCCCACTGCACTAAAAATTCTGCATTAGCAATATTCTTTTTAATATTTAATAACGAAGGTAATATTTTTGAAGAATTTAACATCAAAATAATGAGACCATTATTTTGTAGCGTGATGTTCAGAAAATATATAATATTCATATGCAATATATTCATTAAATAAACGATAAGCAAATTTTCTGAAGTTTTTGAGCTAATTCAAGCAAAAAGGCAGGATAACCTGAAACATAATACCCAAATCCAATACAGAAGAAAAGTGAAAGAATTTTCAAAATAATTAGTCTTGAATTTGAAAGACTTATATAATCATAGACTTTTTTCACACTGACACTTGAAAAAATATTTTATATTCTCTTAAATAATTATATTAATATTACATTTAAAAAATATTCTTACAATAATAATAAAAATAATATCCATATTTATAAGCCTGAGGAAACTGAAACATAAGTAAAATGTTTACAATAATTTTAATAATAATTAACACAGGAACTCTAATTTACACTATACTGTAATTTCATTTTTTAAAAATAGTAATTATAAAAAGAAGGAAAAAATAACATTTAACAATATATAATCACAAGATCATAAGAAGATAAAATCGAATTTTACTTAAAATTTAAATTTTGAAAAGAAAAGAAACCGTAATGAAATAGTCTTTATTACGTCGAATTACTTTAGAATAGTATTTTATATTTTAAAAGGAAAACTCTTAGATTAAAAATGTAATCCTATTGCAGTAAAAATAAGAAAAATGTTGCATTAACAATATTCTTTCTTAGAATCTTATAACGAAGGTAATACTTTTCGAAGAATTTAACACCAAAATAATGAGACCATTATTTTGTAGACTAATATTCAGAAAGTATGAAATATTCATATAATTTAATGCAAAGAACTGTATTTCATTAAATAAACGATAAGCAAATTTTCTGAAGTTTCTGAACTAATAATTCAAGAAAAAGGCCGGATAAACTGAAACATAATCCCAAAATCCACTACTGAAGAAAAGTTAAATTATTTTTAAAATAATTAGTCTCGTTGTAAATACAATAATTAGGGAATATGAATAGAATGATGAAAATATGAGCTGTAGTTTTTCAGTTATTTGGTAAGAGTTTTATAGAGAATAAAAGAAACAAAATGTAACAATAGTCTAAGCTTTATATTAACATTGGTCTGTACAGAAGGCAAAGAAAAAGTAAATAAATAAAAGGAGAAAGGAAAAGAAAAAAAAAAAGGAAAAACTGAGTTTATGATTTTATATTACATTTCACTTGGGAAAGATAAATGCCATTTCTTTTTCTCCAAGTTAGTTATAATAATACATAATTAACAGTAAAGAAAAATGCAGAGACAGACAACAGCCATTTTTCATATTGATAATAATAATAAAACATGTTCTTATAATCAAGAATAGTCAAACAGACTAAGAAAAAAATTGATGGCAATTTTGATTGTATTGTATATACGATGTTTCTAAGTAAATTTGAAGGACTTATATAATCATATAACTTTTTATGACATTAAAAAAATATTTTATATTCTGCTTAATAGTTATATTAATATTACATTTAAAAATATTCTTATAATAATAATAATAATATACATATTGTCTCGTTGTAAGTAAAATAATTCGGAAATATGAATAGAATAATGAAAATATGAGCCGTAGTTTTTCAGTTCATTGGGTAAGAGTTTTATAGAGAATAAAAGAAACAAAATGTAACAATAGTCTAAGCTTTGTATTAACATTGGTCCGTACAGAAGGCAAAGAAAAAAGAAAAAACGGAGTTTATGATTTCATGTTACATTACACTTGGGAAAGATAAATGTTACTTTTTTCCCTTCATGTTATTTACAATAATGCATAATTAACAGCAAAGAAAAATTCAGAGACAAACAACAATCATTTTTCATATTGCTACTGATAATGAAACAAACTCTTAAAACCAAGAATAATCAAATAAAAAATTGATGGCGATTTCGATTGCATTGCATGTACATTGTTTCTAGGTAAATTTGAAAGACTTATATACTCACAGAATTTTTTCACAGTATTTGTAAAAATACATCATGATCAACATGCACTACAATGCCACACCACATACAGGGTGTTTCCGAATGCCATGTACATATTTGAAAGGGATTTAAATAAAAACAGAAAAAAGAGGTTTATTCTCTACACGAGTCATTTTCAAAACATACACAGAAATTTTTTTTAAATTGTACAGCCTACGAAACGCGTTCATTCAATTTTCCACGTACTGTTTTATATTATGTATGTTATATATATATATACATATTTCAATTTTACTTGGATGTTTACTTTATTTTCGTAACTACCCTTCCAGTTTATACTGTCCATCCATTATAAAAGAAACGACAAAGATTGTAACACACAAAAAATTCAATATGTAACCATGCGGCGTCATTTAATTTCAGAAAATTATAGCTCAAGGAACTCAATGGTTACGAAAATAAAAGAAACACCCAAGTAAAATAATAATAATAATAATATTCATAATAATATGCATAATATGAAAGACTACGTGGAAAATTCAATGACGACGTTTCATAGGCCGGGCAATTTCTTTCTTTCTTTCTTCTCTTTCTTTTTAATGATTTTTGAAAAATGGAAACATATATACAATCGAATAAATCTATTTGAACTATTTTTGAAGTTTTAACTTACACCTTTTAGCAATTAGAATTAGTATATTAGAAAGCTTATTAATAAGATTTTTTTTAATGTCTAAAAGTTAGAATATAATGCGACAAATAATTTTTCCCTCACCCATAAAAAAAAGTTAATGGGACTTAATCATATTTTAAGTTCTTCAATCAATAAGTAGAAAAATAAAGCAAATAGCTTCATTTCGCAATAAAAAATTTGAACCAGACTTCCTGTATAAAAAAGAAACCTTGTTTATTTATGGCATAAAAATAAAAAGAGAAAGCGAGTATATAAAAAAAAGCATTTTCCGGTGAAAGTGATACTCCTGTTCTTTTTATTTTTATCATTTCCCCAAGCCTCTTTTAAAGAATGTTTTTAAGTATAATTCAATATGTAAGCAGCAATCCAAAAAGTGGAAACACTTTAATGTGTCAGAACGTATTTTGGGTTAATGTAGAATACGATAAGGCGGAAGAACCGAAAAGCATTTTTGAATTTTGATTAAGTCCCTTTTTTTCCCTCCCTTTTTCATCAAGGAAAAATAGCCCCGAAAATATGGAAAATCAAACTTGGAGAATCGCCAAGGAAATGGCTTTAAATAAGTAAGAAGGGAAAAAATCCCTTTTTATTCTCTGTTCGTTTCCCCCCCCCTCCCTCTTTGGTCAAAGAAAACGTTTCAGAAATTCAAAAGAAAAAAAAAATTCTATAAGCACCTAAGGTTTCTTTATTTCGTTCATTTTTTTTTTCTTTTCTAAAAAACACTGAGTGCACTTAAGCAGGTTTTTTAGCCCTAAGACGATCGAACGAATTAAATGTCTGCAATTATAATACACTTAAATAGCAAACGGAAAACGAAGTACTTTAAACCCTAAAAGTAATATATATCGTTTTAAAATAAGAAACTTTCAAATAATTTTATTGAGTTCATTTTCATTCTAATCATGCTTAAAAGCAGCTGCATAATATGAAACATAAACAGTAATATTAAAGTAATAATGCTAATACTTTTGTAAATTAGGTAGTTTTAGATAGATTTAGGTAATTTTAGATAGAGTTAGATAAATCGATTTAAATTATTCTAGATTAAAATTATTTTAACTATTTTTGCAGTTTTATTGGGACGTAATCATATTTGAAATTCTTCAATCAATATGTATATAAATAAAGCAAATAGCTAGACTTTGCATTAGAAAATACGAACTAAACTTCCTGCATAAAAAGAATTGTAGATTTATGTCATTAAAAAAAAAGAGAAAGCGAATGTATATTGTTATATAGGCCTATATATATATATATATATATATATATATATATATATATATATATATATATATATATATATATATATATATATATATATATATATATATATAGGCCAAACCCGATTTTAGGCCAAACTAGATTGGCCTAGGCCAAACTAGTTTATCCTAACGCCCATCGGATAGACTAGTTTTTCCTAGGCCAAACCGGTCTATCCTAACGCCCATCGGATAAACTAGTTTTTCCTAGGCCAAACCGGTCTATCCGAACGCCCATCGGATAAACTAGTTTTTCCTAGGCCAAACTAGTCTATCCTAAGGCCCATAGGACAATTTAGTTTTTCCTAGGCCAAACTAGTTTGGCCTAACTCTTATAGGATAAACTAGTTTAGCCTGCTGTTTATTGGTCTGAACTAATTTCTCCTAGGCCGATCTAGTTTATCCTAGGCCAATTCAATTTGGCGTGATTTTATTGAATTCAATGACCGCCACAGCGCCAACATTCTAGTTTGTCCTAGGCTGATCTAGTTTATCCTAGGCCAATTTAATTTTACGTGTTTTTAGCTCAGAGGCGTCAATGCCTGAGAAATAATGGGCTCGCAGGTTCTGCATGTATGAATGTACGTATGTACGTAACGCGATAAATTGTGATAGAAATATCCGATTTGCTTCAAATTTTGGATGCACGTTCATTGATATAAGGTACTTTTCTCATTAATTTTGGAAATTCATTGGATAAGAATAAAAGAGAGCGAACGAAGGGCTAGTCCCCCACCGTTAATTTAGAGGAATGGATTTTTGATGCAGAATTATCAGTTTTCATTTAAAATTTTAGATATACGATCATTCTGACAAGGCGCCTCCATGATTAGTTGTGGATGTTTATTGTTTAAGTGTAAAAAAAGGGCAATGTAGGTTACCTCCGCCCATAATTTAGATAAATGGTTTTTGACGCAGAATTTATGGATTTGCTTCACATTTGTATATAGATTCTTTCTGATAAGGCGATTCCCTGAATAGTTTTGGCGGTTTAATTATGAAGGGAAAAATGAACGATTACATCTCTTACATAGAAAAACTAGTTTATTCTATGGATATTTAGAAAAACAAGTTTGGTGTAGAAAAAACTAGTTTATCCAATTCGCATAAGGAAAAAATAGTTTGGCCGAGGCTAATCTAATTTAGCTCGAAAACGGGTTTGGCCAGTAAAAAACATACCTTCACTAGAAAAAGTATTAATTGTGTGTCAAGAGTCATTGCTTATAACACCAATACAGAAATTTAACATGTTCACCTTAGAGACACGATGCATTGGACATAAAATGAAAACTGATAATTCTGCATGAAAAATCCATTTCTCTAAATTAACGATGGGGGATTAGCCTCCCGTTTGCTTCCCTTTATTCTTATCCAATGAATTCCCAAAATTAATCAGAAAAGTACCTTATATCAATGAACATACATCCAGAATTTGAAGCAAATCTGATATTTCTATCACGAGTTTTCGCGTTACGTACATACGTACGTTCATTCATACATACATACGTACATTCATATATACAGAACCTGCGAGCCCATTATTTCTCAGGCTTTGACGCCTGCGAGCTAAAAACACATAAAATTAAATTGGCCTAGGATAAACTAGATCAGCCTAGGACAAACTAGAATGTTGGCGCTGTGGCGCCATTGAATTCAATAAAATCACGCCAAATTGAATTGGCCTAGGAGAAACTAGTTCAGACCAATAAACAGCAGGCTAAACTAGTTTATTCTATAAGAGTTAGGCCAAACTAGTTTGGCCTAGGAAAAACTAGATTGTCCTATGGGCCTTAGGATAGACTAGTTTTGCCTAGGAAAAACTAGTTTATCCGATGGGCGTTCGGATAGACCGGTTTGGCCTAGGAAAAACTAGTTTATCCGATGGACGTTAGGATAGACCGGTTTGGCCTAGGAAAAACTAGTCTATCCGATGGGCGTTAGGATAAACTAGTTTGGCCTAGGCCAATCCAGTTTGGCCTAAAATCGGGTTTGGCCTGTAACATATATATATATAAAGTAGAAAGTGATACTCCTGTTCTGAAAACCGAATACCTTTTTTCATTTTCCCCCAGCCTCTTTTTAAAGAGTGTTTTTAAGTTATCCTTATATCCTTATATATATTATAAATGTGAAAGTGTGTCCGAAAATTGGAATGAACTTGGCCTCAAAACGGATGGATTAATGTCTTTGAATTTTTGTATATAGATAGATTATTGGCTTGAAATGAACATAGGATAATTTTTATTTATTTTATCCAAATATTTTTCTTAATTCAAAATTTCACTATTTTTCATACAGAATAAATTGAAAAATTTTCCATAATATTTAATCATCTTTTTTTTTTTTCGTTGCCAAAAAATAGAAAAACCGGAATAATTATTTATCTTCTGTAATTAATTTTCAACTGAAAGATTTTCACGTGATAAAACAAAATGAATTAAATAAATGGACCCTATTCTGTTTTTCGGTTCGAGGTTAAAAACCGCAATTTTACCAATTGTGACGTCAGAGGAATACTGTTTTTCTTCTTATATCAGGCAGACGATTATGTAAAATTTCTTTTACACTTAGAAGACTTCACAATAATATAACTTCACACTTTACAAGAAAATAAATATTTTAGTAGTTTTTCCAGATATTAATCCGTAATCAAAATGAACTTTTTTCTTTCTTTCGGTTCGAGGCTATACAATTCAATTTTTTTTACCAATTGTGACGTCACAGGACTACTTTCCATTAAGAATTTTAAACTTATCAATGTAACGTCATATCTGAAACAAAGTATAAGTTTTCAAGTTTTCATTTTAATAACACAATGTAATTTAGAGTAAGTGCTAAAAAGAGACGACTGTGACGTCACATATTAAAAATAAAATAAATATGCTCTGGTGTTGTAATGAAATGAGATTGAATTATGATATCAAAAGTTATTATTTAAAGAAAATTAAGTTTATCGTCTGAGCGTGGTTAGTATAAATATTTAATTTTAAAATGAAATAAGTTTTTTAAAGATTAAGTATTAAATGATTAGAAAATGTTAATAATTTATACATATCGTAAATAACGTAATGATCAATGAAAAATACTTTTTACCATTCTTAGAAAGTAAGAAAAACTCAACTAATAATTAAAAAATATATTTTTGTGTGTTAATTCTTAAAATTGTTCAATTCTTCAAATATAAATAAAAATCACATTAAAAATGTACTATCGGGCTTAAAATCTAAAGATTTAATGTAATTGTGAGAAAATACATTCCCTCAGTCAATATCTCAATTTCGCATAATGCGCTCGAAGTGTGCTGGAAACAGGTTTGTAAATGGATATTAATTCCACTTTTTTTTTAGCTCTTAAAAAGTAAAAATATGTTGTCACTTAAGAATATTTTTTTACAATAAATGTCTATAAATTTTTATGGTATGCAAAACATATATGTACAAATTATACAAAAATGCCACCTAAAACACAGTTTTGAAGTAGATTTTTCCTAACACTGTTTTTTTTTTTTTTTTTTTTTTTTTTTTTTTTACGGAAACTACCTCCATTTTGACACTTTCTAACATGGTCTAAAAGTGTTTACGACTTCAGCCTGTCTGTATACCGGATGCCGAGTGCCTGGGGTCTGCCGTCTCTTTGTCCGTGTTTCAACTTGAGTAAATATAGTAGGATTCATACGAAAATAACTTCGTTATTGAGTTTTGCCATAGCATGTGCGGCATTGAAAATGCATCAGGTAGCAATTATAGCTGAATCACAGGAGCACTCATAAGGAGACTTTACATTATGGTTTAAGGAGCAAAAATCATTTCTGGTGTATTTTGATAATGTTACATAATTTTAAATGTAATGAAATTTACATGCATTTTTAAGGTTCACAATAACATGGTTACCATTGAATATGTTAAGTGTAGTACTTATAGTGTGCGTACAGGGAGCTCAAAAGTATTTCAATATATAATGGTCTGTGAAGAAAAACCATTTGCAGCGCATTTTAATAATGTTATTTTATTAAGGTTATTTTAATAATATTGAAATTGATATCAGTTTCTGAAATGCAGTAAAACAGGATTTCTATAGAAAATGGGGTGAAAAGGTTTAACATTTATTTACAAGATCACAGAAAAATGTTCGGTAATATAATAGTCTACGGGGAAAAATATTCTCAGCGTATTTTAATTGCGTTGCACTATTTCAAACATGATGAAATTAATATACTGAAATTAATCAATACAATGATAAATACTGAAATTTACTACAATATGCTTGCAGTTAAGTATAATTTGCATCACATTTGTTGTTCATTTACACAGACGCATAAAAAATTTTGGACCTGTGTCCAGATCTCAGATATTGTATCCAAAGTATGGTCTATTAGAAAAGAATGCTGAAGAGCTTTTACAATTATCGTATGTATTTTAAGGAAAACTAATGCATCCTGAAGTTCAGCTACATTTAGTATAATAAGAGATGTTTGTAGAATTTGAATAAATCATGTATCGGACTATACAATAAACTGGATATATGGTCACCTGTGCAATAGCGATTCCCCCAAATATGAATTCAATAATTTTAATCGGGTTTTTTGCTTGAATAATTTAAGCTAAATATGCGGTCGTATAAATATTTGCACGTAGTATCCAGGACTGTAAAAAAGAATCCAAGTAAGTTTCTGTCTATTATTAGAAATTGCTAAAGGTGAATTTTAATCTTCGTTACACTTTTTCTAACTAAGCAAAATTTTAACATTGTATTTAGAATATTTACAAACACATAGATCATATACACAGCTGAAGAAAAAAAAGGATGGGCCGGCGAAATTATGTATTATGGAGATGTTGGATTTTTTTTATTACCTAGGTTTAACATATGATTTTTCTTTCTTTGATATGGAATTCTGAAATACACTACAACATGATATGTGTACAATTGGGGTGCGTTACAGTTGTCTACAGTATAAGTGGTTGCAATTTCATTTTCGCGATTGCTCATATTATCTAACACATTTCCATTTTATTTTACCGAGTTCTTTAAGTCCCCCATAAAAAAACTAATGCATAGCCTCCTATAAGATATGTGTTATATATATTTTAAATTATTATTAATGAAACGTTTTGTTTAACTAAAGCGATTATCTTTTTTTAATGCTACGTGAACGACGTCACGGGTAACAGCTAGTATATTATAAATGTGAAAGTGTGTCCGAAAATTGGAATGAACTTGGCTTCAAAACGGATGGATTAATGTCTTTGAATTTTTGTATATAGGTAAATTATTGGCCTGAAATGAACATAGGCTAATTTTTATTTATTTTATTCAAATATTTTTCTTAATAATTCAATATTTCACTATTTTTCATACAGAATAAATTGAAAAATTTTCCATAATATTTAATTATCTTTCTTTTTTCGTTGTTAATTCTAAAAATAGTTCAATTCTGAAAATATAAATAAATATCACTTTAAAAATGCACTTTCGGGCTTAAAATCTAAAGATTTAATGTAATTGTGAGAAAATACATTCCCTCAGTCAATATCTCAATTTGGCATAATGTGCTCAAAGTGTACTGGAAACAGGTTTGTAAATGGATATTAATTGCACATTTTTTTTAGCTCTTAAAAAGTAAAAATATGTCGTCACTTTTAAGAATGTTTTTTATAATAAATTTCTATAAATTTTTACGGTATGCAGAGATTATATGTACAAATTATACAAAAATGCCACCTAAAACACAGTTTTGTAGTATATTTTTCCTAACACTGTTTTTTTTTTCCGTTTTACGGAAACTACCCGCTTTTTGACACTTTCTAACATGGTCTAAAAGTGTTTACGACTTCAACCTGTCTGTATACCGGATGCGGAGTGCCTGGGGTCTGCCGTCTGTCTGTCCGTTTTTCAACTTGGGTAAATATAGTGGAATTCATACGAAAATAACATACGTTATTGAGATTTACCATAGCATATGCGGCATTGAAAATGGACCAGGTAGCAATTAGAGCTGAATCACGGGAGCACTCAAAAGGAAACTTTACATTATGGTCTAAGGCGAAAAAATCATTTGTGGTGTATTTTGATAATGTTACGTAATTTTAAATGTAATGAAATTTACATGCATTTTTAAGATTCAGAAAAACATGGTTACTATCGAATATGTTAAATGTAGTACTTATAGTGTGCGTACAGGGAGCTCAAAAGTATTTCAATATATTATGGTCTGTGAAGAAAAACCATTTGCAACGTATTTTAATAATGTTATTTTATTAAGGTTATTTTTATAATATTGAAATTGATATCAGGTTCTGAAGTGCACTAAAATAAGATTTCTGTCGAAAATGGGATGAAAAGATTTAACATTCACTTACAAGATTGCAGAAAAATGTTCGGTAATATAATAGTCTACGGAGAAAAAAAATATTCCCAGCGTATTTTAATTGTGTTGCGCTATTTCAAACATGATAAAATTAATATACTGAGATAATCAATACAATGATAAATACTGAAATTTACTACAATAAGCTTGCAGTTAAGTATCACTTGCATCACATTTGTTGTTCATTTACAGAGTCGCATAAAAGATTTTGGGCCTGTGTCCAGATCTCAGATATTGTATCCAAAGTATGGTCTATTAGAAAAGATTGCTGAAGAGCTTTTTCAATTATCATATGTATTTGGAAAACTAATGTATCCTGAAGTTCAGCTACATTTGATATAATAAGAGATGTTTGTAGAATTTAAATAAATCATGTATCGGACTATACAATAAACTGGATTGGTCACCAGTGCAATAGCGATTCCCGGAAATATGAATTCAATAATTTGAATCGGGTTTTTTGCTTGAATAATTTAAGCTAAATATGCGATCGTATACATATTTGCACGTAATATACAGGACTGTAAAAAAGGATTCAAGTAAGTTTCTGTCTATAATTAGAAATTGCTAAAGATGAATTTTAATATTCGTTATACTTTTTCTCACTAAGCAAAATTTTAACATTGTATTTAGAATCTTTACAAACGCATAGATCATATCAAGTTAAGCATTATGGAAATGTTGGATATTTTTTTTATTACCTAGGTTTAACACATGATTTTTCTTTCTTTTATATGGAATTCTGAAATGCACTACAACATGATTTCTGTACAATTGGGGTGCGTTACAGTTGTTCTACAGTATAAGTGGTTACAATTTCATTTTCGCGATGGTTCATATTATCTAACACATTTTTCTTTTATTTGACTGAGTTCTTTAAGTCCCCTATAAAAAAACTACTGCATAGCCTTCTATCAGATAAATGTTATATATATTTTAAATTATTGTTAATGAACCGTTTTGTTTAATTAAAGCGTTTATCTTTTTTTTTAATGCTACGTGAACGACGTCACGGGTAACAGCTAGTAATTCAATATGCAAGCGCAATCCAAAAAGTAGAAACACTTTAATGTGTCAGAACGTATTTTAAGTTAATCTAGAATAAGATACATAAAAAATAAATAAATAATAATAATACTAATAAAAAAAAACGAAAAGAATTTTTGATTAAATCTCTTCCCCCTCCTCCCCTTCCCTTTTTCATCAAGGAAAAATAGCCCCGAAAATATGGAAAATCAAACTTGGATAATCGCCAAGGAAATGGCTTTAAATAAGTAAGAAGGAAAAAATCCCTTTTTATTGTCCGTTCGTTTTTTTTTTTTCCCCTCTTTTTTTGGTCAAAAGAAACATGTTAGAAATTCAAATGAAGAAAAAAAAAAAAAAAAAAAAAAAAAAGGAAAAATTTTTTTATAAGCACCTAAGGTTTTTTTATTTCGTTCATTTTTTTTCTTTTCTAAAAACACTGAGTGCACTTAATTTTAAAACAGGTTTATTAGCCTTAAGACGATCGAACAAATTAAATGTCCGTAATGACAATACTCTTAAATAGCAAACGGATATCGGAGTATATTTTAAACCTTAAAAGTAATGATTGTCATTTTAAAATAAGAAGCTTTTAAATAATTTTATTGAGTTCATTCTCATTCTAATCATACTTAAGTGCAGCGGCATAATATGAAACACAAACTGTAATATAAAACTAGTTTTGTAATGCTACACAAATATTTAAGATAAATTTAGATAAATCTATTTTAAATATTTTTGAAGTTAATAACAGTTTAATAAAGATATATTTTTTAAATGTCTAAAAGTAATAATATAACGTGACAAATAATTTTTTCCTCAACCAAAAAAATGTTAATTGGACTTTGGACTTTGTTAATTGGATCACATTTAAATTCTACAATCAATAAGTATATAAATTAAGCAAATAGATTCCTTTTGGATAACAAAAATGAGAACTAGACTTCTTGTATAAAAAGAAACCTTGCTTATTTATGTCATAAAAAAACAAGTATTAAAAAAAAAAAAACCTCGGCGAAAGTTACATTTCTGTTCTTTTTTATCATTTCCCCAAGCCTCTTTTAAAAACTGTTTTTAAGTATAATTCAATATGTAAGCAGCAATCCAAAAAGTGGAAACACTTTAATGTGTCAGAACGTAATTTTGGTTAACGCAGAATACGATAAGGTGAAAGAACCGAAAAGCATTTTTTAATTTTGATTAAGTCCTCTTTTTTTTTTCCCTTCCCTTTTTCATCAAGGAAAAATAGCCCCGGAAATTTGGAAAATCAAACTTGGAGAATCGCCAAGGAAATGCCTTTAAATAAGAAAGAAGTAAAAAACCCTTTTTTATTCTCTTTTCGTTTTTTCTTTTTCCCTCCTTTTTGGTCAAAAGAAATATTTTGGAAATTCAAATTAAAAAAAAAAAAAAAAAAAAAAAAAAAACAGAAAAAATTCTGTGAGTACCTAAGGTTTTTTTTTTTTTTTTTAATTTCGTTTCTTTGTTTTTTTTTCTTTTTTAAAACACTAAGTGCACTTAATTTAGAAACAGGTTTTTTAGTTTTAAGACGATCGAACGAATTAAATGTCTGTAATGACAATATACTTAAATAGCAAACTGAAAAGAAAGTACTTTAAACTCTAAAAGTAATGATTGTCATTGTAAAATAAGAAACTTTCAAATAATTTTATCAAATTCGTTCTCATTCTAATCATGCTTAAATGCCGTGGCATAATATGAAACACAAACAGTAATATAAAACTAGTTTTGTATTTCTACACAAATATTTAAAGTTTTGTTGAGTTTAATGAAACATTCTATAAAATGTAAAATGATTAATTTGCTAAATGTTACTTAACACTCGTTTGATAACTTTGTATTTATAAAATACATTTTTTTTTCTGACTGCAAAGGCATTTTTGGAGACAGCAATCTGGTGTAATTTTTTTAGTTTATGGGATTAAAGACAAAAGAACATACATTTTCAGTTAATTACTATCTGTCTCCGAAATATCCAGGCCTCGAAATGTACCGGAAGAAATCGAAACGATATTTCTGTTTCTGAAATTATGACAAATCTTGTTTTAAATCGTGAAGTTATAGTAAATATCATTCTGGTTCGAGGAATTTTTAAAACACATTGTTACAATTCCAAAAAAAAAGCATTAATATTTCCATTCCGGTTCATGTTTACCCGAAAAAATCGATAAAACGTGAGTTGGTGCAATTAACCCTTCATTACACCGTGTACCACATTTGGTACATATCTAAAAACACTATAATTCTCGTTATGTGCCATGAATTTGGCAATTTGATCACTGTAACTTATTAAGAACAGTACAAAGAATGGAATAAAACTTATTTTGTCCATGTCACATGGCTGCAGAGTTCTCGCTGTCGCTCGCCACTGCGCCAAATTGCGAATAAATTCTTCATTTGGTGTGTAAACAAGCGATTAGGTTCGCCAAATTGCTAGCGCTCAAGTTTTGCTTTTTCTTTTTCATTTTTCACAGATATGCATATATACATATTTTTAATATTTTTGTAGGGGATAGTTGGATTAGATTAATGACAATCGTTTCCGCCGTTATAAAAACCTAAGTTATTTCAGAACATATTGAAAAAAAGGTACATTAAAGGATTAAAGATTTTTTTTTTTTTTTTTTTGGGGGGGGGGGGGGCTACACAACGAGTTTATTTTGCTAATATTTTTTTCGTTTGGCGAATGTTTTTTATTTTTAATTAGCCAAATTACTTACGCTGGTCAAAGGTCAGCGAGAAAACTGCATGTCTGTATTTGACAATAAAATTAGATTTTTTTTTTTTTTTTTTTTTTTTTCCGGAAACAAAATAATTTTTGATCCAGCTATTAAGACAAAATTTACTTTTATTAAACAGAATACTTAAAATTATCAATATCAATAAAGAAAGTTGCAGAGTATCAACCAAATAAAATTAATTAATTTAAGTCAATTTAACTGCAAAATACATATTAATACATTTTAAAAACCCAATTGTATATATAGGGTAGAAAAAAAAAATAAAATTTTTGCTGATTTTTTTTTTCTTTATTATTAGACCGATATATCGATTAGCAAGCAACAGCATTTTAAGATTCTGGCAGTATTTTTAATAGTCCAAGAGCCGGCAGCACAAAAACCAACGTTATCGAGCACAAGAAAAAGACCTTTATTTTATGGAAGAGCAGTAATAGGGGAATCTAATCGTCCATGTCTGCCGGAAGTGAAGCGGTGTATAAGCTAAAAATTAATACCACTAGTGGTTCACGTGTAGGTTTAACATTGTGTTTGCCGTACAGTCAAAGGTATGAAAACACAGAAAACTGGGAGCAGGAAAACACAATGACAAACCTACGAGTGAGCCACTGGTGGTTTTAATTTTTGGCTTAGGCACCACTTCACTTCCAGCAGACATGGATCATTAGATTCCCCTACTACTACTTTTACATAAAATAAAGATTTTTTTTTTTTTTTTTTTTTTTTTTGCGCTCGATAACACAGCTTTTTCTCGGTTCTTGGACTAAAAGTACCATTCAAGAAAATGCTATATAAAATTAATTTAATTCCTATACCAATAAAAGTCGATTGCATTTTTCATTCAAAATAATTGGATCAATCCTATTTAGAAAACACAGTAATAGATTCGAAGCTCAAAGCAGTTTCTTTTGCTGCCACTTTTTTTTTTTTGTGTGTGTGTGTGTGTGTGTGTGTGTGTATTAATAAGTTTTCTCAAATGGGAATAGAAGATTTTTTTTATGATGCTAGCAATTCTCAAGTAAATATTTTCATGCTCAAGGCAGAGGGTACACCCTAGAGTGTGTATATTATAGCTTTCTTGATAAACAGAGGATATGCGGTGTTCCTTTCAAAAATCCAGAAAGTATACGGCGTATACCAGCTATTACATCCCTGAACAAGTCGAAATAAAAATCACTTAACGACTTTTTAAACACGTGTACCACATTTACTGTCATTGAATGTGACATTCACGATCATCTATTATTGGCATTTAATCTTATAGTTTGGCGATAGCTTTTTGACCGACGGGTTATAATCAAGTAGTACATTATATGCATGACACTGGCCGGCTAACCAAAAAGTATCAAGAGATATTTATCTTTATTTAGAATGAAGATTTTTATCGAAAAAAAAAGACATAAATATAATAACAACGATTTATGTTTTTATTCTGCAAACTACATTTCTTCATGTGATAAAGTTTTATTTATTTTTTATTTATTTATTTTTTTAAGAAAGAAAATAAAGAAAAAAAAAACATACACCGTATATTTGTAGCATATATTCATTCTTCAAAACTAAGCCTTTCAGGAGCAGAAAGAAATAAATTCGTACAAGTGTAAAAATTTGCTTTCGTTCAGTATTCGAAGGGAGACAAAAAAAAATCCCTAACCTCATAAATATCGTCAAGGGATACATTAAGTTTTGCATAACATTTTTATACCTCCCCCCCCCCCCTTCCTTTAGAAAAAACTTTTTGACAGATGATTCAACATTCAGTCGAGGCATTTTTGTGGGCACAAAGTGCTATATGGTGTAATGCGTTTTATACCACTTACGCACATAAAACAAAAGAATATCTAAAAGCGTAAGTATCAACGTGCTAAAATTTTGTTTATAAAAATTCAATACATTGGAAAAAAACTTAAATATAGCACTAAAATATATATATATATATATATATAAATCATGGAATCTTGCCAAGCTATAGCTGTAAATAAAGGGAAGTACACTAAATCAAAGTCATTTTCTACAAAACATAGTTTTGTGTTTGAAAATATTTAATTAGTTATTATAGAAAACGCTGGTTGTGATGTAAATAGCGAAAAAAAAGTTTTTTAAAAATAAATAAAGAAATGAAAGTGAATAGCAGACAATAAATATGATGAAAGAGCTTAATTTTAAGATAAAAATTTAATGTAAATAATCAATATTAAATTAAAAATTCAAATACAGTTAAAAATTCTTTTCATTCCTACATTTATTTATTTAAAAAAAATTCATCATTAATGTTTTTATTAATTGCTTCCTAAAAAAATATCAACAGTAAAGTATAAGTATATGATATTACATATTGATTATTTATACTTAAAATACGTCAAATACAGGATTAAGATATATTCTTCAATACATGGATTAAGCAGATTTTCTCGCAGATAGCTTTTATTATTTTTTTTAATCAATATATAGTCCGAGAAATAACAATAGAAAAAAAAGCATGGAAAACCAAATATTTAAACAAAAAATATCTTACTTTAATTGAATTATATTGATGGCTTGAAAGATCAGTTAGAATTTCTTACACGCTGGTTTTATATCTTTTACATAACAGAAGGGTTTTATCATCTTTTTACTGAGTTTTTATGTAGTATTATTGATTATAACAAAATTATTTCTTCTCCACTTTGAATGTAGAACAAGAGCTTTAGGGCGTGTTCAGCACAACTTACCGGTCACTTACGGTTACTTACCGATTGTAGACAAGTACGAAATGAAAATCAAGGCGAAGTGTGACGTCAGCTACAATTTAACAGGATGGTTTTCATTGGTGCCACAATTCGCTTTCGTACTGCCCTACAATCGGTCGGTAACATTGGTTACTTTGGTAAGTTGCGCTGAACACGCCCTTAGATATCAAAGCATGTAACTCTAAGTTCGAAATTGCAATTATGGGCATGTTCAGCACAACTTACCGGTAACTTACGGAAGTAACCAATGTTACGACCGACTGTAGAGAAGTACGAAATGAAAATCAAAGCGAAGCGTGACGTCAGCTGCAATTCAACAGGACAGTTTTCATTAGTACTACAATCCGCTTTCGTACTGCCCTACAATCGGTCGGTAACATTGGTTACTTCGGTAAGTTGCGATGAATATGCCTTATGTTTGAATATTTTGGGAAAGCGAAAGACTTTTTTAAATTTATTTATTTGGTCATTTCCGCAGACGATAATTGGGGCGAACTAAAACAACTCTTCTGCCATGCTTTTTGATCGACGCTTGATTGCGAGCTTGATTGTGTTGTACCATGGAAGAAAGAGATACATGAAGATGCAGTCTGCCATAAAATAGGCGTGCAATATGATGCGCGTTATCGCACAAATCTAAATGACCTCATTCGACCCAAAGAAAATAATCACGTGGAACAAGCATCTAATTTTTTGACATCAGTAGTGCTGAATTCAGACACTTTTCTCTGGGAAGGATTTCAGTCGCTTCGGGGAAGGGGGGGGGGGGACATTACACAGTCCCAGTGGGGATTGTACTTTTTGACCATTGAAAACGCGAAATTCCATTTTTTATGGGGGGGGGGGGGCATTTTATTGTTCCGGGAAGGAATGTCCCACCCGGGCCTATGATTATTACTATCGGACATCAATATATTTTAAATAGTAAGCAGTATAAAGATATGCGTTGCGTTTATGACGGCCAATTATCAGCACGAGGGATACGGGCCCTAAGAAAGGGATGGGGGTGAGTGTCCTCCATGGTAGCCTTTTTATGGGAATCTAACTCATATTTACGCAAGGAAATTGAAGGTTAGAAGAAAACCACGGAAAGCTTCGAATGCTTAGGCCCACGGGCGCGATTAGACTCGAACCCAGCACCTCCCAGTCTACCAGTATTGATTGATGAATCTGTAGGCCACTGGTTGGGCCAGTGTTGAATTCAGACGTTTTTCTCCGGGAGGGACTTTTGTGACTCCAGGGGGATACAATAGAGTTCCGGGGGGGGGGGGAACATTACACTATTTTACAACTGAAAATACGAAATCTCAAAATTTCCGGGGGGGTGGGGAATGCCACCCCCTGAAGTCAACACTGAGTCGGGTTCTTCAACTATAGATGAAAATGCTTGTTCATTCAGCAAGTTCAGTTAAATTTGAACCATTTTTATAAAACAAAAAGCGTATAAAAAATTACAAGCCATAGAAACCATTATACTTAAATAATAAACAATACTGAAATACACTTATGATTTTAACACTTAACGTAATGCATCTCATCTTGCTAGATGGAATACGCAATCATTAAGAATAGCGTGCATAAAAACTATTCTCCTATTAAAAAACAATTCGTCTTAGCTCTGGAAATAAATTTAAAAAAATCCTCAGCTCATTTTAAATGGGAACGATAAATAAGAATGTTTATATACTGCGAACGTTCGGTTATTTAAATCTGGATTATGTTTATAAAATATAGCTTTAATAGATTTTGATAATGATACATAATGGTCTTTTTTTTTTTTTCTTTTTTAAGAAATATACAAAAAAGTAATGTTACATATTAAATAATGATCAAGAGGGAAATACTGTGCTAATGATTTTAAAACTGAATAAAATGCAAACAATTTAAAAGTTTCAGCATAGAATAAATAATTATTAAAGAACAACATGCATATAAAAAGATTTAAAATGCAAGAGCAACTGGTGTTTTTATTTTTATTTTTTTATTTATTTAATTTTTGTTTTTTAAGGAAAAAAAAGAACAATTTTTTAAACCTTTCTCCGCTAATTTTTAAAAGTCTTACATACAATTATAATAAAAATAATATGGGTTAACAGATTTTGTTAATGATATAGTAATATTAAAAAATGTATCAAATCACAACCAATAGATGATATTATACTTTAAATAATGAACAGCACAGAACTACGCTACTAAAA
Source organism: Maratus speculifer (assembly GCA_964019185.1). Taxonomy (NCBI): domain Eukaryota; kingdom Metazoa; phylum Arthropoda; class Arachnida; order Araneae; family Salticidae; genus Maratus; species Maratus speculifer. Next base: position 71,165,988 of record OZ025290.1, on the reverse strand, counting down.
AAAAATTAGAACTTGATGAAATTCAATGAGTTTTTCAATTGCTGGATACAATGTATAATCATTAAGAGAATTTTACATAAAAATGTTCATGATTCAAAACTACTTCCAAATAAAGAGTAATTTAAATCTTGAATAAATTTTTTAAGTTTTTTAAAACAAAGATTTTTTAAATATTTTTTTAAGTTTTTAAAAGATAAAATGAGAACTATGATAAAAATTCTCACATTCTGCGTGTCCATACATTTATTTAAATTTGAATTGTTTTTACTGGAGAATATATTTTTATAATGATATAATTATAGGAAAAAAATGTATCATAGATTAATACGAACAGAATATAATATATTTAAATAGTAACAAGTTGGGAATTTCACGTCAAGCGTAGCAAATGAGGTGCATTCTTACTATATCGAAGTTTAAACAATATCTGGGGTAATAGAAAATACAGTATTTCGGATACAGTAAGTGGCCAAAATCTTTTGCGTCTCCCTGTAAGTAGTATTTGCTTAATATTATACAGAAAATAACTTGTAGTAAACGTTAGCAACGTATATCAATTTTATAAAATATGAAATAATTAAATGTAATTAAAACGCGTCCCAAACAATGTTTTCCCCTATACCATTATGTAATGGAATACTTTTGCGTGACCCTGTAAATTAATAACAAATATTCTTTGCACCATAGATTATACAGATAGAATATTTTAGAATATATTTTATAGATGCATATCAATTTTATTATATTTGAAAGAGTGTAACATCATTAAAATGCATTTGAAACTATTTTTTGCCATTGTGCATAATGTAACTGAATACTTTTGTCTGTCCCTGTAATTGAACTACCCACCCGATTATTCATAAAATTTGAAATGACACGACAAATTTATGCAACAATTTTATACTTTAAATTTCAAATGATTCGATTCGATAGTTTTTGCTCTGTTATATGCAGACAGACAGACGGACGGACTGAACGACGACTATAGGCATTATGTATTTATTAATTACGAACGCACCTAAAAACGCTGAAGCATACTGATAATAATTTTAAGACTAAGAAATGTAATTTTTTTCTGCAATAGCTATTATAGAATAAATAATAATTAAAGCTAGCGTGCACAGAAAATATTCCTAATTTAAAAGTAATTCGTATTAAAAACAACTTTTCTAAACTCGATAATAAATAAATAAAAAAATGTTCAATTAATTAAAAAAATGAACTCTAGATAAAGTCATTGACTTACTTCATGAGTTGAGTTATTTAATTTTGGAATATGTAATAGATTAATAAGAGCAGAATATAACGTGGTTTAAAAAGTGAAAAACGTTGAAACGTACTGTTAATAATTTTAAGATTAAGAAATGTAATTTTTTTTTCTGAAGTATCTATGATATAATAAATAATCATTAAAGATAGAGTACATAAAAAATATTCATAATTCAAAAGTAATTCGTATTAAAAACAACTCAGGAATAAATTTAAAAAAATTGTTCGATTAATTAAAACAAAAAAAAAAGTGAACTACAGATAAAGGCATCCGTTCAGTTATTTAATTTTGGACCTTAAAAATAAATAAATAAATAAAACACAAGGCAATAGATTTTTAAAACTTTTCTATAAAAAGGAAAAAAAAAACTTTTTTTTTCTTTAAATAAGTGAAAGAGATAAAAAGTTGCTCACAGAAATAAGAAAAGTATAACAGTTTCAGAAAATGGCGATCACTAGAATGTGGCTTACAGCTTATGCAGGAAAGAAAAATTTTCGAGACTTGATAAAATCTGTATTAAGACTTTAAAAACTACATCAGGGTTTCGAAAACTTTTCCCAGAATTCTTTTTCCTCTTTTCCCCGAATTTTTTCATTTCTATTCAAATGCATTCCCTATCAGCAAACATTCCAATAAAAAATATTCTCCAGAAGCGACATTCAGTCTGCAGACATTTCTTGCTTCAGCAAACGATTTTAGAAGTTGATGGAGTAGTGACGTAAGATTCTTGTGAGTCATTCAATGTCATAAAGAATGCTTCACGAGTTGTAAAATTAGGGAGATCTGCCTTTTCAAATGATTCCCTACCCCACTGGAATAAAAGTTAAGGGGATATATGTCATTGAGGCATTTTAGTAGCATAAATTAGAAATAAAAATCCACTAAAATAAGAGCATAGATTTGTATTTACATGAGCAAATCCATCCTCTTCTTGCTTCTTAAAGAGAAAAATTAGTTGAACTTGAAATTACAGGATGCGCAAAATACTTAAAAGATGACAAAAAATATTTAAAAAAGACGTTAAATTGCTTTAATTCTTAGTGCTTTCAGCTATGAACACAACCTTCTTCAGAGAATACAAAAACACTGATATTAAAGTCTTATTTTTCAAATATCACTTAGTTGGTGTCGAAAGAAGTGAAAGTGAAAATGAATTTTTAGATCCGGAAAACATATGGATATAGAGGAAAGAGGGATATTACTTGTTTTATGATTCTTTAAGCAATCTAAACCAAATTATGGATATGCTGCACGGTAAAACGCCATAAGAGCATGAATTTGTTCTTTCAAGAGCAAATCCATCTTCTTTCTTCTTCTTAAAGAGAAAATTAAATTAAACTCTAAATTACACTATGTGCAAAATACTAAAAGATGATAAAATATGTTTTTAAGAGTTGTTAAATTACTTTAACTCTTATTGCTTTCAGCTATAAGCACAGCCTTTGTCAGAGAATACAAAAACACTGATATTAGCGTGTTATTTTTCAAATTTTATTAGTTGGTATCGAAAGAAGTGAAAGTCAGTTTTTAGATCCGGAAAACATGTGGATATAGAGGGAGATGGGATATTGTTTGTTAACTCTTTAAGCACTCTGAACCAAATTGTGAGTATAACACCAGGATAAAACATCAATAGAACAGTATTTTTTAAAGTAGTAATTTCTATTTATGCGCGGATATAGTTAATTTATGATAATTCTTCAAGGGGTACTAGAGGTCTGCACGGGCCGGAATTTCCAGGCCCGGCCCGGCCCGGCCCGTAGGAAAGTTATTTCGGCCCGGCCCGGCCCGTTGTAAAACTCAAAAGTTTGGCCCGGGCCGGCCCGGCCCGTTTAAATTTTTATTTTTTAGGCCCGTCCCGGCCCGGCCCGTACAAAAATCAGCGAAAACAGGCCCGGCCCGTTTTGGCCCGTTACAATTTCTACGATTTCTAAAAAATTCAGATTTTTATCATATAACTAAGATTACTTTAAAGAATACTACATACATATCTATGGAATGATTTTACAATATATTTTACAGCAAATACACATTAACAATATTAAAGATTACTTAGATTCTTAGGCTTTTAACATTCGAATAAAGATTCATTAAAAAATTAATATGGCTTAGAATAAAAGAAAACAGAAAGAAAGCTAAAAACATCGTTAATTTTGAAGCTATTTAATAAAAGAAGATTTATAAATATATTTCTATATCATTTTATTATAGATTTCATGTCCAAATTCATTCTTAAATTCAAAGAAGCTCCTTTCTGATACATTTCTAATTCATTTTTTTTTCTCAGAATCCCATAAGATTAGCAGATATCTTTATTCAGAAACTATATAATCGAATGGCGTTATCCATTTTTTGATACAAGCAATTTAAGAATACTGCAAACAAATAAAATACTGTCATAATTAGCGTTTTGAATAGAATTTCCGGAAGCAATAGCAAGGGAAGGGAGAAAAACCTGCAATCATTTGAGAAACTATTATATCTCAACAAGATTATACAAGTATTTTATTTACCAAAAATGAAAAACGCTATTCGATTCCAAATCCCTTCAATAGTTAGGCTTATCACTTTTATACTTTTGCAATTTAAAATTAATCAGAAAATGTGCCAAACTTTCGCATTATTGAGAAATTAATTTAAAAATCATCAAGAAGTATATATCCGAAGACTAAGCTAACATAAGTTCTTTATCGCTGTTAATAATTTTACAAATCATGTTTTTTGCCAATAATTAAGTCTAGTACTGGTCCGGCCAGTCTATATGTAGAAAAACAATGCAAGAGTGATCTCGGACCGGCATGAGTCAGCTAAAAAATATTAAAACGGGTTACACATAATGTAATTCTCCGATGCCGATACACTGTGCATTTTTATAATGACGCTGTCAAACTAGTATGGCCACATTTATACTTATTCTCGTTAAAACCATTTTCGTTGAAAATAGCTCATATTTTATCGTTTCTGCTTAAATCTTGAGAACGGGCCGACAGGCCCGAAAATTTTTTTTATCGGCCCGGCCCGTTGAAAAACTATTCTAAATCTGCCGGCCCGGCCCGGCCCGTTAGAAAATTCGAAACAATTCCGCCGGGCCGGGTACGGGCCACGGGCCAGGCCCGGCCCGTGCAGACCTCTAAGGGGTACATAGTTTTTGCGTTTTCGAAATTTTTACAGTCACCGCCAAAAAAATCTTGACACTTTCGATTTTTGATGTTTTGTTAAATATCTAGAAATATACACAAGGAATCATTCTGAAACTACTGGTGTGTAAACAAAATAGTACACGTCATATATTTTGACAAAGATTTTTCCCCGAAATCTAAGAGGGGACCGTCAATAAATTGAAAAAGAACGAAGATCTTTTGGATCACCCTGTCAAAACTATTGAAGCAAAACAGTTTAAACCGCAGATAATGATTAAATGGCTCATTGTGATAAGTTGTGTCGATTTTTATGAATATAGTTTAAAAACTCGTAGAGAAATTAAAGTTTTTATAAAAACGGTCCAAAATTTTTCCAAGTTTTTTGCTTATAATTTTCAGAGCTCTTCATAAAACACAATAATCTTTTCAGAAAATTTGACAAACAACATTACACATAACACCCTGTAATCAGAATTTAAAAATAATAAAAAATGTATGAAAAACGAATGGGTTTACTAAATAGTTTTTTACTGCGCATGCGTCAACGCTATTAAGATTTCATTTGCATATTATGTTAGTTAAATGTATAGAGCTACTTTTGTGAAAGTCTCAAAAACATAGCTTAAAAACTCTAAAAATTATCGTCAATAGAATATGGTCAAAATCCGTTATTTCTAAAATAAAGCAAAAAGATAAGGAGTTGTATCCAAATATAGTAGTACGTGCAATACTGTGTAGGTACTAATCAATGGAATATGTATAAGTATTGACAGCGCTATTGTGCAGGTTGTACTCCAAATCAGTCAAATATTCTTTAATACGATCCTTAAATTTATGGAAAGTCATTCGACACCTTTTGACACCGACTACGTGAAATTTGGAAAATAAGAGATTAATATCATGCAAGTTCCTTTGCAAAAAAGGGCGACGTGTAACACAGAAAATGAACGTGAAATTAGAAAAATACAGTTTCAAATCATAGGTTCGGGTGCCAGGATGCATTGCAGGCTGGAATAACGATAATTAAGTTTTTTAAAAAAATCCTACTTTTATTAATTTCTGCTACACAACGGTAGTAATTCCCTAAACTGCAAGGTAGTATATAATGTAAGATGAATATACATCAAAAATAGATATATGATGGTTTAAAAATTTAAATTCAGGATAAAATATATTCAAAACACATTAAAAAATAATCACAAAATTCGTTATTTGATCACATAATAAAACCTTTCGTTTCATTGCGCTTACGTTTTTTAAAAAAAATTCCTGGATATATTTCTCTTTTATATGACTTAGCTTATAAAACTTATATTTTAGACTCAATCTCGATAATATGCACACTTTTAAAATTTATATCGATTTGAAATAAATCGTAGAATAGCTTTTATCGCAAATTCTATGTTTTTGAAGTATTTTCAATAGCTTTTTCCATATAAGTTTATTTTATACTGAAATATTAAAGATTTTTTATTCAATTTTCAGATATATATTTTATTCCATTTGTGCCCTGTATAACTTAATATAACTGTAACCGATATTGATTTATGCGTAGTAAGATGTAGGGAGGTCAAATTAATCTACAGCTTGTTGCTTTAATACATATATGGCTCTAGTCAAATTAGTTATTCAGGTTTAATTTAACGTAGCTTTATTCTATACAGAATCGTGGTCAATATTTATGCTAAATATTGTGCACAGAGGTATTTTTATAACAAATAATGATAACTCGGAGCACATGAAGTGTTTACAAAATGTAAAAACTTTTCATTTAGTTTTGGAATACATATTTTATTTCATTTGTGATTTATTTAAATGGAACTAATAACGGTTTCTATGTAGTAGGATGAAATGAGATCAAATAAACCAATAGCATGTTGTTACATTATAGATGATTGTAGCCGAATTAGTTATTCACGTTTAATTTACGGAAATCTTATTACATTCAAAGAAGCGTAGAAAAAATTTACGATTACAATACCGCAAACATTAGTGACAAAATAGACACTAAGAATACAAACAAATAAAAAATCTTTTTTAAAAAGATTCATTCAGTTTTGAGATATATATTTTATTCCATTTATGACTTTTAAACTTAAATTAATAATGATTTATGCATAATAAAATAAACGTACAGAATTTTGGTGTAATATAACCACTTTTATTCGATATTCTCGGTTAACGGAAATCAATTTTTAGGGTTTCGTTCATCTGAGAAAACCCTATTTGTCTCTCTCACATGTCTATCTGTCCATCACAGAGTCCGTACACAAAAACAGTATAAGTCAGAGACTTTAAATTTTGTGTACTTACAGCTGAATACCTCATGTCACGTTACAAATCATAAGACTTTGAAAAAGTCTATTACTTTAATTAATATAATTTTATCAATGAAATCCGTAGCGAACCTTAATTACAACGTTTTTCGTGCAGACATCATAGCTTGGAGGTAAAGCATCTCTCTAGTAAACAGAAGGTTCATAGTTCAAATGCCTGTGGCGGAAGTTGAAATTTTCCAATTAAGATGGATTTAACTAAAAGAAATTTCATATTTTTTTTTTGCCAATTTAAGATTTTATATTATTTTTATTATTATTATTAAAATAAATTACTTGTATAATAAATTTATTTTATTTATATCTTTAAAACTATTTTCATCTTGATACTTATTTCTTTAATATGCTTCTCAAATAGCTGTAACAATTGAAAGGGGAGTTCAAAATATTTTTAATTATTAACCGAAAAAAAAAGTCGTTAGAAATGTGATTTTGGAGTATATTTGGGTTTTATTTCAAATAGTAGTAAAATATCGGAGAATAAAATAAATTAAGAGCATGTCGGTTTATAACAAATGGTTTTAGTCAAATCAGTTAATCATGATTAATTCAACACAGTCTTATTCTATATAGAATCAAGCGCTTGTATTTCAGGTAAATACGGAAATTTTTTTATCGCAAACATATGAAGACATATGAAACATTTTTATCGCAAACATATGAAGACATATGAAATTTTTTTATCGCAAACATATGAAAAGTTACAAAACGTTGAATTTTTTTTAAATTAAATTAAGTTTCGGAATGCATATTTTATTCTATTTGCGAGCACCATGACTTTATATTACTGTAACCAGAATTCATTTCTGTTTAGCAACATGTAGCGAGATCAAATAAACCTACAGTATGTTGATGCATTGCATATGGTTTACGCTAAATCAGTTATTCACGATTAATTTAATGTACCCTTATTCTACATAGAAACGTGTTCAATGTTTAGAGAAAATATTGCTAGTAGAATTTTTTCATAATGAATAATAAATCCGAACCTTGTAAATACTTACAAAATTTGATGGATAAATGAATGAATTATAATAGAGTGCTTCTTAAAAGAGGGGGAAATGAATACATGGATTTCTGTTTAGTAACATGTAGCGCGATCAAATAAACCTACCTTGATGTACTACCTTGACGCTAAATCAGTTATTCACGATTAATTTAACGTAGCCATAAACGTTTTGACTGTTCACAGAAAATACTGCTAGTAGAATTTCTTCTTATAATAAGACGATATTAATTACAAAAGAATAATTATATAGGATGATCATTCGCATTCTTAACTATATGATAACTATATTAAATTATTTTTTGAAAACTAAATTATTGCTATAAGGTAAATTAATAAGCTTGTTTTATCGTGTTTTATATTTTATATTGTTTGTAGTGTACTATATTTTCTAGATCCTTATGAATGGTTTCATTTGCATTTGGTCATAAAATATTTACCTGAAACTAAATAATGCGATATTGCAATTTTCTATTGAAAAGATGAACTGGGTGGACAGAATTTAATTGGACAATTTCGTAACCGAAAAATTTGCCAAATAATAATTGCAAGGCTATTGTTCAAAGGAGGGTTACTCTACTACTGTATGACAAATTTGCGAAGTTCTTTCTTGCATCAGTGTTGAAAATATCAGTTTCGATTGGCCAAGGAAGTGTTATTTCATAAACAGAACACCATGATCATCAGTTTTCTCACCCTGTACCTTGTAGGGGAGACCAGGGCGGAATGGGGTACCGTGGTAGAACGGGAAACGGCATTTATTTCTTGTCAGTGACGCTAGTGTAGCACCTCAAAGCCTCACGAGCGTCAGTTGCATGCAGGATGTTCATGAGTAGCGTCTCTCTGATTGCTGAAATTTATTAACTTACTTTGGCAACTTTTAGGTATAAATTGGGTGTCTTACTGTAAATTTAAAAAAATTTCGAAGCAATGTAAGTCTTCTTTCCGCATTTTGTCCCCAATTAATATTAATTCCATTGAATCAATCATGTTTTAAAAATATTCTTCCATGATCCAATGATCGAAATATCAATGGTTAAGCCTAGTCACGTAACATTTTAAAATTTTAACGCGCAGAGCACAACGGGGTAAGTACGCCATTCATATAACAAATATATAATATTAAAAAAATGGATAACACATAAATATAAATACATAATTGTAATGTGATTTAGTAAAGTGTAAATTTCCCAGTTTTTGATTTATTGACCAAAGTTGTCGACAAAAACAGTATAACAGCATTAAGATTTTACAACACCGACGAAAGCAACATAACTGTTGAGCAAAAGCTGAATTCATGAGCAATCGCAATGAGAGGGCAGCGTCAAATTAGTATTTTGACACTTTAAATACAAAAAATAATCTATACTATCACCCCCCCCCCCAAAAAAAAAAAAAAAAAAAAATGATACCCTATTTTGCCTCTTGCATGGGGCGGAATTGGGTTAATTGAGTTACTTTTATTTTTTATACCTTAACTTTCTTTTGAAACTTTGTATACTGAAGTTTATTTTAAAATTTATAAAGAAATTGTTTCTTAATATAGGATAAAGGTTTTTTAGTATCTTAGACCTAAAGCCTTGCTTCAAATCAAAAGTACCCCATTCCTCCTCGCCGTCCCCTACTTTAATTTTTTTCGACATGACGACTATTGCAAAGGAACATGTATTAATGCAGTATTGAACGACAAGATCACTTAGCTATAATAAGAGAGGTTCCTGAAGATGAGATGAAATGCTATAGATTCGACATACAATATTCTATTCCAATATTCGGTTATTAACTGGAAAAATAGAGAAAGTATAAAAGTCCTAAGTTTATTTTAATTATATAAATGTGTAAGTATGTGTATATGTATTAACTTTTGAGATAAATTTCCGGGCCAATGTACTGATCTTTTTCTCTCATGTAAATACCGAAAAGCAAAAGTTTGCTCATATCAATATCTATCAATATACAAAGTTTTCAACATCATACATCATCAATGCTCAACGGATAAGGAAATATATTTTAAAGAAACACCCATTTTCATAAAATCGATTGAATGAAATATTTTACTCAAGTTTAGCAATTTTTAAAAACATGTTTTACATAAATATTAAATATAATGTTTAACTGCACGCTTCGCATAATAAAATCCATGTGTACGAAAGCAGCACCGGTTATCATTTGGATTCTCGCATTAAAATCGGAAATTTCAATTCAATATATGAATTCTCCCAACCTACAAAATATGCTAAAATATTTCTGAATATATATTTAATTTATCGACGCAGAATAATTTGAGCTTCGAACTCATAAATTAAGATCCACGTGAAAATTCAATTTTTCGATAAAACTCGATCTTTATGGAACTAACTTATGCTATGAAAAAGCGAACATACGCCGGGAATGAGTCAAGCTGAAGTAAAGAGAAGGTGCATTATCAAATATTCAGCTAAAAGATATAGGGAACAAGAATTCTTATCTGGAAGTTCATCATAAAATTGAGGTTACGCTATTTTCTATCTGTTCCCGAGTACACTGTTTTTACCCATTTGTTACCGCTTTACTGATCCCCATTTATGATATTATGAATATATAGAGGCTTTTTTTTTTTTTTTTTTTGCTTTAAAAAATATTTTCGTCGGCATCATAAATTTATGTTATGATAAAATTTAATAATATTTTTCTCAAAAATAATCTATTTTTCCATTATTGGTATAAAAAAAGCTTCAGCATAATAAACAGAAGAAAGGTATGTGCATTTGTGTGTACGTATTAAATTTTGAGATAAATTTGCGGGCCAATTTTCAGGATTTTTTCTCTCACGTGCACTGTAAAAAATTGTAGGAAAGTTTCACATCTGAAGCGAAACGTTTAATATCTGAAAAGAAACATACTCTATTTTTTCAGGATACATTTTATTCCGTTTTGAATACGAAACATCTCAAAAACGATTGGAAATCGGTCTTTCAGTTACTATCCGCATTAAATTAAAAACTTTCATTCTCAAAATGAATCTATTCGTTTCAGAAAAGGCAACTAGTTGCTTTTTCCATAACAAAGCCTGTCATATTTATTTATTTATTTATTTACAGTGCAGATAACGTTGTTGTTGTATGTATGTCGGCTATTATCTACACTATGGGATATAGGCCCTAAGGGGTGGGATGCCCTCCGTGGGGGTCTTTCTAAGGTTATTTACGCAAGGTTCGAAGAAAACCACGGAAAACTCCGAACGGTTAGGCCGACGGTCGCGATTGGGTTCGAATCCAGCACCTACCGTCTACCAGTTTGAGGTCAGAACCTCTCGGCCACTGGTGGGGCTGCAGATAACGAAACAGCCAAACTTTGCTCATAATCAACATATATTAATATAACAAGTTTCCAATATCATACATCATCGTTGTTAAACCGATTAGGAAATATATTATAAGTAAAGATCCAATTTCATAAACTATATTGAGTGAAACATTTTACTCAAGTTTAGCAATCTTTTAAAAACATGTTTTACATAAACATTAAATATAATGTATAAACCGCATGCTAAGCATAAAATAGTTCGTGTGTACGAAAGCAGCACCGGTTATCATTTGGATTCCCGCATTAAAATCGGAAATTTCAATTCAATATATGAATTCAGCCAACCTACAAAATATGCTAAAATATTTCTGGAATATATATTTAATTTATCAACGCAGAATAGTTTGAGCTTTGAATTCATGAACTAAGATCCACATAAAAATTCAATTTTTCGATAAAACTCGATCGTTATGAAACTAACTATGCTATGAGAAAGCGAACATACGCCGGGAATAAGAGAAGCTATAGTAAAGAGAAGGTGCATTATCAAATATTCAGTAACATATATAGGGCACAAGAATTCTTATCTGGAAGTTCATCATAAAATAGAGGTTACGCTTTTTCTATCTGTTCCGGAGTACATTGTTTTTACCCATTTGTTATTGTATAACTGATCCCCATTTATGATATTATGAATATATAGAGGATTTCTGTTTTGCTTTAAAAAATATTCGCGTCGGCATCATAAATTTATGTTATACGATAGAGATAACGTTTAGTAATATTTTTCTCAAAAAAAATCTATTTTTCCATTATTGATATAAAAGAAGCTTCAGCATAATATATTGAAGGGAGCTTGAGAAATATTTACCTTTTTAGAATTAAATACATAGATTTCATTTCTAATAACTCTAATTTCTCCCACTGGTTTTACCCTAAATGGTATAAAAAAGATTGTTTTATAATATATCTTTGCAATTTATACTATACCACTGCTTTTAATTTTACTTTTGCAAGATTCTACGCAACTCGATTAAGTTAAAAAGCATGTTCTGATACACAAAATTTTCATTAAGTAAACAGATCAGATAATTTCCTGTCTTAAGGTTTATCATAAAATGAAGATTATGATATTTTCAATCTTTTTCCAAATAAACTGTTTTTGCTGCACTAACTAAATGGTAAAAGTTGCCTATAACTAACGTATACCAATATAGGAAGTATTCAACATCTTCCATGATCGTTGCTTGACGGGTTAGGAAATATATTATAAAGAAACATCAACTCGATTGAGTGAAACATTTTACTCGAGTTTAGCAATCTTTTAAAAACATGTTTTACATAAATATTAAATATAATAAACAAAACGCACGCTACACATAAAAAAGTTCGTGTGTGTACGAAAGCAGCACCGGTTATCATTTGGATTCCCGCATTAAAATCGAAAATTTCAATTCAACATATGAATTCTCCCAACCTACAAAATATGCTAAAATATTTCTGGAATATATATTTAATTTATCGACGCAGAATAATTCGAGCTTCGAATTCATGAACTAAGATCCACGTGAAAATTCAATTTTTCGATAAAACTGGATCTTTATGAAACTAACTATCATATGAGAAAGCGAACATACGCCGGGAATGAGTCAAGCTGAAGTAAAGAGAAGGTGCATTATCAAATATTCAGTAAAAGATATACGGCATAAGAATTTTTATCTAGAAGTTCATCATAAAATAAAGGTTACGCTATTTTCTATCTGCTTCGGAGTACACTGTTTTTACCCATTGGTTACCAGATAACTGATCCCCATTTATGATATTATGAATATATAGAGGATTACTTTTTTGCTTTAAAAAATATTCGCATCGGCATCATAAATTTATGTTATGCGATAGAGATAAAGTTTAATAATATTTTTTCTCAAAAATAATCTATTTTTGCATTACAAATATAAAAAAATCTTCAAAGCATCAGGAAATTATCTAATTTTGAAGTATAACAGATTATGTTATTATAGAATTATAACATAATTCTACATATTGAAGATAGATTAAGCTACAGTTATTTTAATTTTCTTGAATTAAGTATATAGAGTTCATTTGTTATAATTCTGATTCTAACATCTTTACCTTAAATGACATAAAAAGTTTGTTTTATTGTAACATAAATTTGAAATTTATAATATAGTACTGCTTTTAAATTTTATTTTTTCAAGATTCTATATTATTCGATTAAGTTAAAAACTATGTTTTCTCACACAAAATTTTAATTAAGCAAACAGATCATATTATTTTCTGTCTTAAGTGATGTGTTCTTAAATCAAAAAGGGCAACTTTGTAACATAAGTTTTAATTCAATTTTGTTCGGAAATGTTTGAAACAAGCAGGTGTTGTTATTCAGAAACTATTTAGTCGCACTCATTTTTCTGTTTTTGTGCAAACACAATAGATATTTTAGAACAAGCCGTCAAAAATGATGTTTTGAACCGCATTTTCCACGAGAGAAAAAAACAACAGTCAACGAAAGGTAGAAAATCGGGTGATCACGTTATCAAAATAGATTATAACACGGTAGGTAATTTAATCAGAGTTTCCCCAGGTTTAAAAAAGGGCAGGGCGCTACTGCTCTGAAAAGGGCACTTTTTACATTTTTCAGGGCACTTTTATAGAGTTGAATCAAGAATCTAGCTGTTCAAAAAATCGCGAAAAAACAGAAATTCAATCAAAAAATTGAAAAAAAGAAAAAAAAGGTAATTTTTTTAAAAGATCTCGAAAAAACGGCAAATATTGATAAAATATCTTGAAAAAACGACCAATTTTGTTAAAAGATCGTAAAAACAGCAGTTTTTGTTAAAAGATCGCAAAAAACGACATATTTTGCTAAAAAAAATCGGGATAAAACAACAAATCTCGTGAAAATATAGCGAAAAAACAGAACTTTTCACAGAATTCTCCGTTTTATTGTAATTTTTGGACAAAATTTGCCGTTTTTCTCGCAAATCTTTTGACGAAATCTGCCGTTTTATCGCTATTTTTTGACGAAAATTGCCGTCTTTAGCGACTCATTTGACAAAATTTTTCGTTTTATCGCGATTTTTGGAAGAAATTTGTCGTTTTTCCACGATCTTTTGAAAAAATCTGCCGTTTTGTGACATTTTTTAACAAAATTAGCCATTTTTTTGCAAATCTTGCCGGAAATTAGTCGTTATTTTGTAATTTTTAACGAAAATTTCTGTTTTTTAGCGATTTTATGACGAAATTACCCATCTCACGGGACGCGTATGAGGCTATTTTTGCATTCCGTCGCCGATTTCTTGTGTAATTTACGCGCCAGAGCGCGTTCGGATCATCGCTGGGAGGGCTGCGTTTTTTCAAATGTGGGGCAAGAAGGGCGCTATTTTTTTTGAATGAATGACAAGAGGGGCGCTAGTTTTTGGATGAGGGGCAAGAGGGGCGCTATTTTTTAAACTAAAGGGCAGGAGAGGCGGAGCGCCCCCCTGAAACCTTCTGGGGGAAACTGTTCAATTATCATAAAATGGAAAACTGAGTTCGATTTGAAAGTGATTACATAACCAAACCGTCCAATTATACATCTTTCCGTTAAAAAATGAATTTGTTAATGCGTCCAAACGTTTTGTGCTTATTGAGCGGAGCAGTTGAGAACACCAGATTGATTATAAAATGAAGGCTACAATATTTTCAATTTTATCCAAATGTACTGTTTTTGCAACACTAATTTGATACACACTTAGTAATATGAATAAAGAGTGAATCTTTTCTGGCAATCAATGTGTTCGAGATATTGTAATCAGAATCATGAATTCATGTTATAAGACTGGCAAAATTTAATAATATGCTTTTCTAAAAAATAATTTACTTTTTAAGCACAATTTAACATAAAAGTAGATCATAAATCCAAATATTTTGAAAAGGCTGTGTAATATATGCCAAAAAATATTATGCTTTTCTAGAATTAAGAATAGATTTTACTTCTCATAAAACACCACCCACATAGCATGCATGGTCACAGTGACGTCACTGTGAGTCACTGTCGTCATGTCACATCTGTGACCAAAATGCCACCCTTCAGTGACGTCACATTGTGACTGAAATGTGACGTCACACCTGTGACCAAAATGCCACCCCTCAGTGACGTCACATTGTGACTGAAATGTGACGTCACATCTGTGACCAACATGCCACCCCTCAGTGACGTCACATTATGACTGAAATATGACCTTCTTAGAAAATTAAAAAATATATAGAAAAATTCTTCAAATGATGTTATTTAATGGAAAAAATATTTTTCTGTCAACCCTCATAGCATGCATGGTCACAGTGACGTCACTGTGGTCACGTCACATCTGTTACCAAAATGCAACCACTAAGTCACGTCACACTGTGACTGAATTGTGATCTTCTTAGAAAACTTCCAAAACATGTTATTTACTATAAAATTACACCGTTTTCGACAATTAAAAAAAATTGTAACGTCATTGCATGTAATGCACGTCATGTAACATTTGTGACAAAAACAACAACAACAAAAAACACCATATTATAAAGTTGCAGTGTGACAATTTGAACTTAAAAAATCTTTCAAAATGTCAATAAATATAGAGAGAAATATTTTGAACTGTATTTTAAATAGGCCATGTAAATGTATTTTGGCGCTTGAATCAGATTGATTTTGTGCGCGTCTCACAAATTAAGTTTTATTTAATATTTAGTAATTTATTTTTCGACATTTCGGAAAGTGATAGAATTTTTTCCAGCAATAAAGAAAACTACGAAGACTCACTTATTGCAATGACAATTATCCATTTTCCGTGCCAAATATACAAAACCTAAGGATTTCTTGTCACAAATCTTGTAAAAAACGTGCTGTGAAATATCATTAAAAAATACAGTTATATATTGCATAAAATTTTTACCATTTCAAAACTGTTTAAATAATTTTTAATATTAACGTATTTATGTGTATCTAACATTTGAAATCAAATGTGTAATTTGTTATTTTTGACAGCGAAAATATAGAAAATAGTGCGTAAACATAGAAAATACTTGGATTTAAAAACATGGATGTATTACACGTAATTATAAGTAAGGATATTGAAAACGATTTTTTAGACCACAATCGAATCACGGTAAATTTTATACTTTCAGTCGAAAACTAAAATGTCCAAAAGTTGTTTTGACTAATTAATACATACATAACTATGCATAGTTATTAATTAATTATAAAGGTGGTCCACGGTGGCACTGTGCCTTTGACAAAAACGTTTTATTTTCATATAACATGAAATGTAATTAACTCATCAGCGACACAAAGTGCTTTTCAAATTATACGAATTTCATCTCATTAAAAAATATTTTAGGCCTAATACCTTGATTTATCTTTTATAATGATTTTTGTGAATGATCATATAACTATTTATTCATATTTCAAATTTTTGTTTTAGAGGTACTTCTTTAAAAAAACGTTACTTTACAAGACGCTTTCTTCTACAGAAAATTTATATAAAAAATTTACAGATTGACAAATAAAAAACTTTTTATTTCTATAACTCCCCTCCCGCTCTTTTTTTTTTTTTTTTTTTTTTTCCTTTAAAGAAGATACTATGTATGTTTGCGCTTGATACAAGTAATGGTAATGATTAAAAAAAATTATATTACCATTAAAGCTATTATTTTTACTTTATTAAAACCTAAACAATGTTTTATCCACTAATATCTAATTATGAATTTTATTATTATTATTTAACAATTTGCTTTAACTTGAATTGTTTTGAAACTAATAAAAATAAAAAGTAACTAGTTGGATGTGTCAATCCCAAAACTTTCTTCTATCTCATAAGTACATTTTAATATTTAAAAAAAACGTGGTGACCCCAAAATTACTCACTATCGAATTTCCTCGAACATTTGACCTAGCCTAATGAGATTCTGGTATCCGAAAAGCCTCAAACGCAAAATTTAATTAATATTCTGAGGAAATGAGCTTAGTAGTGCCTCATGTTGGGTAATTTATTCTAAAACCTAATAAGCATCTATTTATGTCAAGACCTAACAGAATCTGAAATTTGATGGAATTTCGTCCATTAGTTCTAGAGATATAGTTATAACAAAAAATTTGCAAAACGTAGCACAACAACACCATATCTTGGATAATTTATGCCAATACGTAAAAAAGCGTCTAATCGTTATGTTATGGTGTAAAAGAATCTGAAGTTTGATGAAATTCTGTGCATTAGTTCTTGAGATATAGCTAGTTTAAAAAAAGCCGTGTAAAATATAAAACAGCAGCACCATCAGTTGAAGGATTTATAACAAAACGTAATCATCGTGTAATTATGTTATATGTCATTTTGTAACAAAATCTGAAGTTTGATGAAATTCTGTGCGTTGGTTGTTGAGATATAGCTATCGGAAAAATCGTGCAAAATGCAGCGTAGCTGCACCACCTGTTCCAAGGTTAATACCAAAATGTAATCAACGTCTAATTACGTTATATATTCTAGTGTAATAGAATCTAAAATTTGATGAAGTCCTCTGCATTAGTTCTTGAGATATAGCTATCGCAAAAATCGTGCAAAATGTAGCATAGCAGCGCCACCTATAGGGCAGTTCACACCAAAACCTTATCAGCGGCTATATATCTCAAGGTATCCCGGAATCTGAAGTTTGGTGAAATTCTGTGCATTAGTTCTTGAGATACAGCTATCATGAAAATGATGAACAACGTGCCATAGCAGCGCCATCTGCTGGCATATTTACACCAAAACTTAATCAGCGTCTATGTATATCAAGGGGTCACAGAATCTGAAGTTTGGTGAATATATGTGCATTAGCTTTTGAGATATAGCAATCTTGAAAATCATGAAAAACGTAGTATAGCAGCGCCACCTGCAGGCCAATTTTCACCAAAAACCAATAGGCACTAATTCATATCAAGGTCTAACTGAATATAAAATTTTATTAAATTTCGAGCATTAGTTCTTGAGATAGAGCGCCCACAAATTTTTTGTCACATACAGACAGACAGACATACAGACAGACAGACAGACAGACAGACAGACAGACGGACAGACTCACAGACAGACATTTTCTAAAAATAGTCAAAACGTGTTCAGGACATTCTAAAACGTATAAATCCGTCGAAAACCGGAAGTCGAAAATTTTCATGAATCCAATACTTTCTTCTTGTAAAGATAGAAGAAAGTAAAAATACACTTAAAACTAGTTGGATGTGTCAATCCCGAAACTTTCTTCTATCTCATAAGTACATTTTAATATATATATATATATATATATATATATATATATATATATATATATATATATATATAAAAAACGTGGTGACCCCAAAGTTACCCACTATCGAATTTCCTCGAACATTTGACCTAGCCTAATGAGATTCTGGTATCCGAAAAGCCTAAAACGCAAAATTTAATTAATATTCTGAGAAAAGGAGCTTAGTTGTGCCTCATCTTGGGTAATTTGTACTAAAACCTAATAAGCATCTATTGATGTCAAGACCTAACAGAATATGAAATTTGATGGAATTTCGTCCATTAGTTCTTGAGTTATAATTATAAGAAAAAATTTGCAAAACGTAGCACAGCAACACCATATCTTGGACAAATTATGCCAAAATGTAAAAAAAAAAGTCTAATTATGTTATGATGTAAAAGAATCTGAAGTTTGATGAAATTCTGTGCATTAGTTCTTGAGATATAGCTAGTTTTTTTTTTTTTTTTAAACGTGTAAATTATAGCACAGCAGCACGATCAGTTGAAGGATTTATAACAAAACATAATCATCGTGTAATTATGTTATACATCATTTTGTAACAAAATCTGAAGTTTTATGAAATTCTGTGCTTTGGTTGTTGAGATTTGGTTGTTGTTTGCTATCGGAAAAATCGTGCAAAATGCAGCATAGCTGCACCACCTGTTGCAAGGTTAATACCAAAATGTAATCAGCGTCTAATTATGTTATATATTCTAGTTTAACAGAATCTAAAATTTGATGAAGTTCTCTGCATTACTTCTTGAGATATAGCAATCGCAAAAATCGTGCAAAATGTAGCATAGCAGCGCCACCTATAGGGCAGTTCACACCAAAACCTTATCAGCGGCTATGTATCTCAAGGTATCGCGGAATCTGAAGTTTGGTGAAATTCTGCGCATTAGTTTTTGAGATATAGCTATCATGAAAAACATGAAAAACGTGGCATAGCAGCGCCACCTGCTGGCCAATTTACACCAAAACTTAATCAGCGTCTATGTACATCAAGGGGTCACAGAATCTGAAGTTTGGTGAAATTCTGTGCATTAGTTCTTGAGATATAGCAATCTTGAAAATCATGAAAAACGTAGTATAGCAGCGCCACCAGCAGGCCAATTTTCACCAAAAACCAATAGGCACTAATTCATATCAAGGTCTAACTGAATATAAAATTTTATTAAATTTCGAGCATTAGTTCTTGAGATAGAGCGCCCAAAATTTTTTTGTCACATACAGACAGACAGACTCACAGACAGACACACAGACTCACAGACAGACGGACAGACTCACAGACAGACATTTTCTAAAAATAGTCAAAACGTGTTCAGGACCTTCTAAAACGTATAAATCCGTCGAAAACCGGAAGTCGAAAATTTTCATGAATCCAATACTTTCTTCTTGTAAAGATAGAAGAAAGTAAAAAAGACATTCTCATAAAACTATTCGTATTTAACTTCCGAAGCTGTTGCGCAGAAAAAGAAAAAACTAAACGGTCATGCGCATAGGAAATGAAAATCGTTTGTAAACGAAAGAATAAATAAACGTAAACAGAAATATTTTAAATTGATGATAGACGCAAGAAGTTAGTTGGCTGGAATTTATGGCAGTTGTGAATAGTTGCATATTGACACGGATTTAACAATTTAAAGAAGAATGTCCACTACAGGTCTTCCAAGCGGCAAAATATAGGTCCGAGAAAATTAATGGGGCTTTGACTGTTAAAATAATTTGGTCTTTGCCACTTTAATTATTATCGGATTTAGTTTGTGCGGCAAGAATAACTAGAACGAATGACTTCGATGGAAACTAGTTGGATGTGTCAATCCCGAAACTTTCTTCTATCTCGTAAGTACATTTTAATATTTAAAAAAAAAAAAAAAAAAGTGGTGACCCCAAAGTTACCCAATATCGAATTTCCTCGAACATTTGACCTAGCCTAATTCTGGTATCCGAAAAGCCTAAAACGCAAAATTTAATTAATATTCTGAGAAAATGAGCTTAGTAGTGCCTCATGTTGGGTAATTTATACTAAAACCTAATAAGCATCTATTAATGTCAAGACTTAACAGAATCTGAAATTTGATGGAATTTCGTCCATTAGTTCTTGAGATATAGTTATAACAAAAAATTTGCAAAACGTAGCACAGCAACACCATATCTTGGACAATTTATGCCAAAACGTAAAAAAGCGTCTAATTATGTTATGGTGTAAAAGAATCTGAAGTTTGATGAAATTCTGGGCATTAGTTCTTGAGGTATAGCTAGTTAAAAAACAAAACCGTGTAAAATATAGCACAGCAGCACCATCAGTTGAAGGATTTATAACAAAACGTAATCATCGTGTAATTATGTTATATGTCATTTTGTAACAAAATCAGAAGTTTGATGAAATTCTGTGCGTTGGTTGTTGAGATATAGCTATCGGAAAAGTCGTGCAAAATGCAACATAGCTGTACCACCTGTTGCAAGGTTAATACCAAAATGTAATCAGCGTCTAATTATGTTATATATTCTAGTGTAAAAGAAACTAAAATTTGATGAAGTTCTCTGCATTAGTTCTTGAGATATAGCTATCGCAAAAATCGTACAAAATGTAGCATAGCAGCGCCACCTATAGAGCAGTTCACACCAAAACCTTATCAGCGGCTATGTATCTCAAGGTATCGCGGAATCTGAAGTTTGGTGAAATTCTGTGCATTAGTTCTTGAGATATAGCTATCATGAAAATCAGGAAAAACGTGGCATAACAGCGCCACCTGCTGGCCAATTTACACCAAAACTTAATCAGCGTCTATGTATATCAAAGGGTCACAGAATCGGAAGTTTGGTGAAATTCTGTGCATTAGGTCTTGAGATATAGCAATCTTGAAAATCATGAAAAGCGTAGTATAGCAGCGCCACCTGCAGGCCAATTTTCACCAAAAACCAATAGGCACTTATTCATATCAAGGTCTAACTGAATATAAAATTTTATTAAATTTAGAGCATTAGTTCTTGAGATAGAGCGCCCACAAATATTTTGTCACATACAGACAGACAGACTCACAGACAGACTGACAGACAGACGGACAGACTCACAGACAGACATTTTCTAAAAATAGTCAAAACGTGTTCAGGACCTTTTAAAAAGTGTAAATCCGTCGAAAGCCGAAAGTCGAAAATTTTCATGAATCCAATACTTTCTTCTTGTAAAGATAGAAGAAAGTAAAAAGGTATGGAAAATATTATTTTTAATGGTTGCTTTTTACTTTCTTCTATCTTTACAAGAAGAAAGTATTGGATTCATGAAAATTTTCGACTTCCGGTTTTCGACGGATTTATACGTTTTAGAAGGTCCTGAACACGTTTTGACTATTTTTAGAAAATGTCTGTCTGTGAGTCTGTCCGTCTGTCTGTGAGTCTGTCTGTGAGTCTGTCTGTCTGTTTGTGACAAAAAATTTGTGGGCGCTCTATCTCAAGAACTAATGCTCGAAATTTAATAAAATTTTATATTCAGTTAGACCTTGATATGAATTAGTGCCTATTGGTTTTTGGTGAAAATTGGCCTGCAGGTGGCGCTGCTATACTACGTTTTTCATGATTTTCAAGATTGCTATATCTCAAGAACTAATGCACAGAATTTCACCAAACTTCAGATTCTGTGACCCCTTGATGTACATAGACGCTGATTAAGTTTTGGTGTAAATTGGCCAGCAGATGGCGCTGCTATGCCACGTTTTTCATGTTTTTCATGATAGCTATATCTCAAAAACTAATGCACAGAATTTCACCAAACTTCAGATTCCGCGATACCTTGAGATACATAGCCGCTGATAAGGTTTTGGTGTGAACTGCCCTATAGGTGGCGCTGCTATGCTACATTTTGCACGATTTTTGCGATTGCTATATCTCAAGAAGTAATGCAGAGAACTTCATCAAATTTTAGATTCTGTTACACTAGAATATATAACATAATTAGACGCTGATTACATATTGGTATTAACCTTGCAACAGGTGGTGCAGCTATGCTGCATTTTGCACGATTTTTCCGATAGCAAACAACAACCAAATCTCAACAACCAAAGCACAGAATTTCATAAAACTTCAGATTTTGTTACAAAATGATGTATAACATAATTACACGATGATTATGTTTTGTTATAAATCCTTCAACTGATCGTGCTGCTGTGCTATAATTTACACGTTTTTTTTTAAAAAAAACTAGCTATATCTCAAGAACTAATGCACAGAATTTCATCAAACTTCAGATTCTTTTACATCATAACATAATTAGACCTTTTTTTTTTTACATTTTGGCATAAATTGTCCAAGATATGGTGTTGCTGTGCTACGTTTTGCAAATTTTTTCTTATAATTATATCTCAAGAACTAATGGACGAAATTCCATCAAATTTCAGATTCTGTTAGGTCTTGACATCAATAGATGCTTATTAGGTTTTAGTACAAATTACCCAAGATGAGGCACAACTAAGCTCCTTTTCTCAGAATATTAATTAAATTTTGCGTTTTAGGCTTTTCGGATACCAGAATCTCATTAGGCTAGGTCAAATGTTCGAGGAAATTCGATAGTGGGTAACTTTGGGGTCACCACGTTTTTTTTTTTTTTTTTTACTTTCTTCTATCTTTACAAGAAGAAAGTATTGGACTCATGAAAATTTTCGACTTCCGGTTTTCGACGGATTTATACGTTTTAGAAGGTCCTGAACACGTTTTGACTATTTTTAGAAAATGTCTGTCTGTGAGTCTGTCCGTCTGTCTGTGAGTCTGTGTGTCTGTCTGTGAGTCTGTCTGTCTGTTTGTGACAAAAAATTTGTGGGCGCTCTATCTCAAGAACTAATGCTCGAAATTTAATAAAATTTTATATTCAGTTAGACCTTGATATGAATTAGTGCCTATTGGTTTTTGGTGAAAATTGGCCTGCAGGTGGCGCTGCTATACTACGTTTTTCATGATTTTCAAGATTGCTATATCTCAAGAACTAATGCACAGAATTTCACCAAACTTCAGATTCTGTGACCCCTTGATGTACATAGACGCTGATTAAGTTTTGGTGTAAATTGGCCAGCAGGTGGCGCTGCTATGCCACGTTTTTCATGTTTTTCATGATAGCTATATCTCAAAAACTAATGCACAGAATTTCACCAAACTTCAGATTCCGCGATACCTTGAGATACATAGCCGCTGATAAGGTTTTGGTGTGAACTGCCCTATAGGTGGCGCTGCTATGCTACATTTTGCACGATTTTTGCGATTGCTATATCTCAAGAAGTAATGCAGAGAACTTCATCAAATTTTAGATTCTGTTACACTAGAATATATAACATAATTAGACGCTGATTACATTTTGGTATTAACCTTGCAACAGGTGGTGCAGCTATGCTGCATTTTGCACGATTTTTCCGATAGCAAACAACAACCAAATCTCAACAACCAAAGCACAGAATTTCATAAAACTTCAGATTTTGTTACAAAATGATGTATAACATAATTACACGATGATTATGTTTTGTTATAAATCCTTCAACTGATCGTGCTGCTGTGCTATAATTTACACGTTTTTAAAAAAAAAAAACTAGCTATATCTCAAGAACTAATGCACAGAATTTCATCAAACTTCAGATTCTTTTACATCATAACATAATTAGACTTTTTTTTTTTACATTTTGGCATAAATTGTCCAAGATATGGTGTTGCTGTGCTACGTTTTGCAAATTTTTTCTTATAATTATATCTCAAGAACTAATGGACGAAATTCCATCAAATTTCAGATTCTGTTAGGTCTTGACATCAATAGATGCTTATTAGGTTTTAGTACAAATTACCCAAGATGAGGCACAACTAAGCTCCTTTTCTCAGAATATTAATTAAATTTTGCGTTTTAGGCTTTTCGGATACCAGAATCTCATTAGGCTAGGTCAAATGTTCGAGGAAATTCGATAGTGGGTAACTTTGGGCTCACTACGTTTTTTTTTTTTTTTTTTTTTTTTTAATATATATATATATATATATATATATATATATATATTAAAATGTACTTATGAGATAGAAGAAAGTTTCGGGATTGACACATCCAACTAGTTTTATATATATATATATATATATATATATATATATATATATTAAAATGTACTTATGAGATAGAAGAAAGTTTCGGGATTGACACATCCAACTAGTTTATTATTATTGTTCTGAGAACGATTTTAATTACATTGTCAAAAACATGCTATAAAACATCAATGCTTCATTAACTTAATAAAGTCTAATGCATTCATTATTTATTTTGTTGAACTTGATTTTTACTTTCTTCTATCTTTACAAGAAGAAAGTATTGGATTCATGAAAATTTTCGACTTCCGGTTTTCGACGGATTTATACGTTTTAGAAGGTCCTGAACACGTTTTGACTGTTTTTAGAAAATGTCTGTCTGTGAGTCTGTCCGTCTGTCTGTGAGTCTGTGTGTCTGTCTGTGAGTCTGTCTGTCTGTATGTGACAAAAAATTTGTGGGCGCTCTATCTCAAGAACTAATGCTCGAAATTTAATAAAATTTTATATTCAGTTAAACCTTGATATGAATTAGTGCCTATTGGTTTTTGGTGAAAATTGGCCAGCAGGTGGCGCTGCTATACTACGTTTTTCATGATTTTCAAGATTGCTATATCTCAAGAACTTATGCACAGAATTTCACCAAACTTCAGATTCTGTGACCCCTTGATATAAATAGACGCTGATTAAGTTTTGGTGTAAATTGGCCAGCAGGTGGCGCTGCTATGCCACGTTTTTCATGGTTTTCATGATAGCTATATCTCAAGAACTAATGCACAGAATTTCACCAAACTTCAGGTTCCGCGATACCATGAGATACATACCCGCTGATAATGTTTTGGTGCGAACTGCCCAATAGGTGGCGCTGCTATGCTACATTTTGCACGATTTTTGTTATAGCTATATCTCAAGGACTAATGCACAGAATTTCACCAAACTTCAGATTCCGCGATACCTTGAGATACATAGCCGCTGATAAGGTTTTGGTGTGAACTGCCCAATAGGTGGCGCTGCTATGCTACATTTTGCACGATTTTTGCGATAGCTATATCTCAAGAACTAATGCACAGAACTTTATCAAATTTTAGATTCTGTTACACTAAAATATATAACATAATTAGACGCTGATTACATTTTGGTATTAACCTTGTAACAGGTGGTGCAGCTATGCTGCATTTTGCACAATTTTTCCGATAGCTATATCTCAACAACCAAAGCACAGAATTTCATCAAACTTCAGATTTCGTTACAAAATGACATATAACATAATTACACGATGATTACGTTTTGTTATAAATCCTTCAACTGATGGTGCTGCTGTGCTATATTTTACACGGTTTTCTTTAATCTAACTATATCTCAAAAACTAATGCACAGAATTTCATCAAACTTCAGATTCTTTTACACCATAACATAATTAGACGCTTTTTTACGTTTTGGCATAAATTTTCCAAGATATGGTGTTGCTGTGCTACGTTTTGCAAATTTTTTGTTATAACTATATCTCAAGAACTAATGGACGAAATTCTATAAAATTTCAGATTCTGTTAGGTCTTGGCATAAATAGATGCTTATTAGGTTTTAGTATAAATTACCAACATGAGGCAAAACTAAGCTCATTTACTCAGAATATTAATTAAATTTTGCGTTTTAGGCTTTTCGGATACCAGAATCTCATTAGGCTAGGTCAAATGTTCGAGGAAATTCGATAGTGGGTAACTTTGGGGTCACCACATTTTTTTTTTTTTTAATATTAAAATGTACTTATGAGATAGAAGAAAGTTTTGGGATTGACACATCCAACTAGTTAATAATTTGGATTGGGTTGTTACAGGTAGTGATTTTAATTGCATTTCCTTTTTTAAAATATATGGTTAAAATAATATGTTTCCATAAACATAAAATCATATGATAGTAAATTATAATAAATCGTTAATATAATTATTAAACATTTAAAGATAACTATATTTTGTAATAAAGAAGATTTTTATCGAATAAAATTATTTACAAACATCCTTTTTTAATTTTTGTATTAAGTAATCTTCTGAAACATTGCATAATTTTATTTAAAAAAATTGTATCTGCTCAGAAGAGGAATTTATAAGAGAACGAGAAGAACTATAAAAAGAAATCGTAGATGTTTGATATTAAAAAAAAACAATTATGTTAATGATTGTTTAATGTATTTTTCAACTTGTGAAATGTTATAAAATTTCTGAATGAATAGTCATCGTAGGTGAAAACGTTTCAGTTGTAAATATTCTTATTGGAATGTTTTCAGAAAGAATTAGAAGTCTGGATGAAAATTTGGAAGTTACGCAATCGATAAGAATTTAAACATGATTGAATTTAAAACAAATGACGCTAATACTTGAGCGGTATGAAGCTAAAAAGTAATAACTGTATTTTATTATTAACTTTCCATTTCAGAAACTTTTATTATTTCTTTTCCTGAATAATTTTACAGAGGTAAATTTTAAAATATCCATTATATGTAGTATTAGTGAACATCGTGATTAAAGTGGGTATTATAAATACTCTCTAATATTACAAATAAAATATTAATAATTATAATTAACGTATTTGTTGTTCTAATTTATGTTTATCGTCGGAATTTTTATTAGATAGATGTGTCTGTGATGGATAGCCTTGCAGTAATGGATAGCCCCTTGATGTTTTTTGTTTATTAATATACTAATAAATATTTAGCTTTAATTTTTTCCATAATTCCTCTTTCCATGTTTTAATAATCTTTTAATATTCATAGAAGACAGTATATGAATATAGTTTGTGATTATTTTTTTATTTGTGACAAATTTGTCACTTACTTTGTGACGGTGACAGCATTACCAATATTGTGAAGTCACATTGGGACACAAATATACAGTTATGAACATTGTTATGTAGTGTAAAATCACATCTATAATTTTATTATACTTTGGCAATACATCTCAATTAAAACTTGGGAGCTGCTATAAAAAGTATGTACCAAAAGAAAGTTACCGAATCAAAATGCCATGCAAACTTTAATCTTTGTTACATATTTTTTTTCTGTTGCAATAAATGAGAATATTTAAGACAACTAAATATTCGATCTATTACAATTATTTCAAATTTAGCAATTTATTTTTCTAATAAGCATTAAAATTATCAAAGAAACACTTCCTTTAAGGTGCAACACTAGTCATAGAAAAAAACCCGGATGATAATATAAAGTCCGTGGCAGCGTTCTTTTCAAATATCTCGCTCACATTTTAATATTTTTACATGATTTTTTTGCATAGCATAGCTGAAGACGATCTATAAGCGGCCTAGTTTTTACTTTTTTGATTTTGGTTTCAGATTTAAAAAAAAAAAATATTTAAATTTCAAAACCGGTTTAAACCGGTATTGATATTGAAACTATCAAAATATAAAATATATGCAAACAAAATCGAAAAAGTAAAAACTAGGCCCGTAGTAGATCGTCCTCAGCTTCCTATGCAAAAAACATGCAAAAATATTAAAATTTGAAAAGAACGCTGCCACGGACTTTATATTATCATCCGGCTCTTTTTCTGTGACTAGTGTTGCACCTTTAAGGAAGTGTTTCTTTGATAATTTTAATGCTTATTAGAATAAAAAATTGCTAAATTTGAAATAATTGTGATAGATCGAATATTCAATTGTCTTAAATATTCTTATTTATTGCAACAGAAAAGAAAATGTATCAAAGATTAAAGTCTGCATGGCATTACATTTTGATTCAGTAAGTTCCTCTTCGAACATTCTTTTTTTAGCAGCTCCCAAGTTTTAATTGAGATGTATCGCCAAAGTATAATAAAATTATAGATGTAAGTGATTTTACACTAAATAACATTGTTCATAACTGTATAATTGTGTCCCAGTGTGACTTCGCAACATTGACAATGCTGCTACCGTCACAAAGTTAGCGACAAAATTTGTCACAAATCAAAATATAATCGCAAACTGTCTTCACAACCTTGTCACTATCGTCACAGAATAGTCACAGTTTTAATGACAATTTTGTCACAAATGACACATTTTTCACATTTTGGTTACATCGTGACGTCACAAAGTGGTCACAATGTGACGTCACAAACGAGCTCTAAAACGGCCATAACGACTTCACATTTGAGTCACTGAGACTTCACATCGACGTCACGTGACGTCACATCGACGGTCACAAAGTCACAATGTGACTTCACAACAACGTCACCGTGACGTCACCATGCCTTACGGGCAATTTCACTGCAATAATTGGTCTCTCAAAATTATAAAGAAATGAAAAAAATTCCATAAATAAATAAATAAATAAAACTTTTCAAATTTTTAATTTGCTTGGCACAGTTAAATAACATGATCAAGCAGAAGTAAGGAAAAAACGCATTATCAAATATTCAGTGAAAAGCATATAAGAACAAAAATTCTTATCTTAAGATTGATCATGAAATACAATTAAATATTTGCAAAGGTTATGCTATTTCCTATTAGGCAGGAGGCGGTAACACAGACAGTCACCTCATCGAGTCCAATGCTGAAATTCCAGAATTAGTTAAAGTTTGATTCGTATATTAAAACGCAATTGATCTGTCATATCTTGGTGGAAAACACCCCAAACACATGAATTTACTGGTTGATTTGTAGATATATCATTTTGTTCTCCTGCACCCAAATATACTGGTGGACAAAATTAAGAGATGGAAGGCATTTTCCCATATTTCTCGAGGAATACTGGATAAAAATAAATGAAAATTGGTATGGATATAACTTATAATACGACAATTATAAGTGCAAAGCAAGAATTAAAGTGCTATTCATTGGCAAGAGTTATTGCCAACAGTCCAATGCGGATTGAAATTCATGATGAAAGATGGCAATGAAAGTGAGGCTTGTATGGTATGTGGTCACCTCTAGTATAGTGTGTGGTCACCTCTGACAGATAGACAACATTCACAACGAGTATACATGCTGTTAATAGAGGAGATAATGATTGCTTGTGGAAGACTCTCTCACTCTTCCATTCTGGGTGGGGGCTGGCGTCTCGACGTAGCCCTTCCGAGAGCATCCCAAGCATGTTCAATGAGGTTAAGGTCAGGAGATTTGTCTGGCCAATCCATTCGATGAATATCCTCGCTTTCCAGATGCTCCTCAACGGACGTCTACAGCGACACAACTGTCTAGGGACCTTGTTGCTGCCACATGAACATTAGTTTCAAGGAAAACTGTTGCCAGGAGGCTCGGTGAAAGAGGTTTGTATGCCAGGAAGTCCGCCAATTGTATCCCACTCACTCCCTTCTACAAAAGAAAGCTTGCACAATGGTGCAGACAGCACCAACATTGGACACAGCCCCAATGGGCTAATGTTCTGTTCACAGATGAATCCAGATTCAGTCTTCAACCTGATTCTCGGTGAATATTCATATGGAGGAAACCTGGGACCCGATACCATCCCAGTAACATCATGGAAATGGACCATTATGCTAGTGAAGGACTGATGGTTTGGGCAGGGATCATGCAAGATACCCGGACACCGCTCCATGTGTTTGACACTGGTTCTGTGAATGCCCAGATGTACAGTCAGGAGGTCTACAATCCTACGTGCGTCTTTTCAGGGGTGCTGTTGGCCCTGAATTTGTTTTTATGGACGACAATGCCCGACCACATAGGGCTCGCCTGTTTGAAGAATATCTGGAAAGCGAGGATCTACATCAAATGGATTGGCAAGCCAAATCTCCTGACCTTAACCCCATTGAACATGCTTGGGATGCTCTTGGAAGGACTATTGCGAAACGCCAACTCCCACCCAGAACCCTTTCGGAGTTAAAAACTGCTCTGGTGGAAGAGTGAGAGAGTCTTCCACAAGCAAGCCTTAACTCTCTTATTAACAGCATGCATACTCGTTGTGCATGCTGTCTATCTGTCAGAGGTGACCACACACCATACAAGCCTCAATTTCATTGCCATCTTGCATCATGAATTTCAGTCCACATTGGACTATTGGCAATAACTCTTGCCAATGAATGGCACTTTAATTTTTGCTTTGCACATATTATTGTCATACTATGAGTTATATCGATACCAATTTTCATTTATTTTTATCCAGTATTTCTCGAGATATTTGGGAAAATGGCTTCCATCTCTTAATTTTGTCCACCAGTGTACATTAAAACATGGAGGACTGTCTGTGCTGCCACCTCCCGGTCTATATGCGTTTCCTACCAACATACTGTTTTTACAGCACGATCCACCACTGATTACTAGTAAAAAATTAAAATGGTATGAATAACTCGATAGTGAATAGGTTGCAGTGCATCTCAAAATAGAATATAATTTCGTTAATTTTGAAATAAATTACTATTAAATTGTATTTCAAAATGCCATTAACTTATGAATTGCTATGAAAACGAACAGTAAATGCTTTACACATCATCATCGATAGGGAACATGCAACGAACCTCAGTAACATACGCATACCGATAACCAAAATCACATACAGGTTGCTCGTAGAAGAATTGTTCCAGTGTCAGTGGTATATTATTCGGTGGAGAGGTTGGGTTTGCTGTACACCGTTTGACTTCGCGCGCTTTCAGAATTTTTCGAAATTCCAATTGGTTTATAACAGTAGACTATTTACAAGACATAATGCATCAAATTGAAGACATCGAATCCAGTTTTACTTACAAATATTCAATATGTGGATCTTTAATTGTACGGCACACATCCAACCTAAAGTGTAACTTTTCCCACGCTCCATTTAATGAGTTCAGTGTAATGGAAGCAATAGCCTCTGCAACTCTGCCAAATCATTAAGTAGTGGCGAAACGTAGAGACGATTTTATATAAGGCCCAAAGAAAAAAAAAATCGTAGTGTTCAACGGCCTTTAAATCTTCAACCAGCAGTAACACTTTTCGCTGAGGGGTTGCCATTTTGCGTATGTAGCATTGTAAGCAATTAAATTTCAAACCAGTACTCGTATATGCATTTATCTAAAATTGTCTGAGTTAATCATTATTTGTGACTTTGAACCAACACTCTATAACGCTTACAGTTGATACTATTAAAATTAATAATTGGGACATTTTGTTTGACACCCTGTATATTTACGAAAGGTAAAGAGCGGATTAATAGATAGATATGTTGTAGAGTGTTAAAAGGTGTTTCCGTGTGTTTTATGAATGTTCCTCCACTTTCTTTCACGCTATCTTTAACAAATTTCTGATACATACTGAAAGATTATGTGTGTTAAAATAAAAATAACTTAAGTTATTATTTTCTTCTCTACTTGCTAATTTTTAATATTTTATTCAACTTGCAAGTGACACTGAAAAACTAAATGCGTTTCACTACCAGGTACTAAACATTCTCTCATAAATCAACTTTAGCTATTCATTACAAAACGTTGAATAGAATTCTATCTTCAAATTTAGTAGTAACGGCTCTAATTAACGCCTGCCATTCAGATGCGACTTCTGTGAGATGCTGAAAAGTTCATTAACAAACTTCTCCGCGATTGGATAATTTAAATTCCCGCCTCAGCTCCAGATCATTAAAGCTTCCAGAACTTTCTCAAATTAGGGTGGTTTCATTTACTAATTTCCATTTCAGACAGGGGCTATTTTCGTACTCCGTTTAATCTTAAAAAGAATTTTGTTTATCGATGCAAGAAAATGTGAGAAGTGTAATTAGCTTTTTTCTCCCTTCTCTCTATTTCTCTGAAATTATTTCTTATTTCTATGTATAGTGCTAATGATGGTTCTTCATAAATGTTTTTTTTTTTTTTTTTTTTTTTTTTTTTTTCCGCTCAAAACTTTTTTGATTAATTGGTTATTTTATTTATAAGATAGCTTCAATTGCATTGAGATAGTCCGAATTCTGACTGGTTTGGTAGTTTGATTTTACAATTACCTTTTTTCTAGAATTTATAAAATCCACTTACACAATTTCTTGAGATTTTAGAATAGTTTTTAAAAGAGCGTTCATTTTTTATTTAATTATTTATTTTACTTTAATCTATCCTTAGATTCTTGCATTTATTGCAAAATCTGAAAATAAATACTCAATAACGAATGAAGATACATTATAAAATATATACAATAATAAATAAATAAATAAATAAATAATTACAAACGAGCATATGAAGAACTCCAATGATAAAAATGAAAAGTGACCCAGTTACCATTTTGAAAAAATAAGCTGTAAAATTCGAAATATCTATTAGCGCTTATTGTGAAATGTTAAGTTTTTTTTCCCCACCAAGCGATTTAACAGATGGTAGAGGACCACCGATTATCTTTAATCATATAATTAATTCCTTTTGTTGTTGTTGTTACACATTACTTTTATAATTTGAGTCTTTATCAGCTCTTCGTTTATTAAAAGTTAACAACATCTAAATTACTAAAAGTTTGAAATACAGCGTGTCCGCTAAAAATACCATAACTTCAAAATGTTATTGAAAAAAAAAAAAAAAAAAAAAAGAATAAGCTTACGGTAAAACTGCAACATTTATTCTATACTAATACAACAATAAATAGAATAACTCAAAAGTTTTTTTTTTCTACTGTTGTCTAGCTATTGTTGTCTTAATAAACTTCAACATGAGACATTTTCATAGCACGAAGAACACTTAGACGGTATTCAAATTAAGTTCAGAAATGTTTTAGAGTTTCACATCAAGCATTTGATTTCGACGCCATCCATCGTTTGATAATTTTTTTGAGTTTCAATGTCAGATTTTGTTTCGATGAATTACTCGACACACTCATCAGCTTTCTTCAAAGAATCAGCAGTTTTTGAATAACTGAAATGTTTAATAAACGTTTACGTGTTGTAGAACACCATTTATGATACATTATAGAAAAAACTCTTTGAGTTATTCTACGTATTGTTGAAACTAGTTTTGCTGTAGGCCTATTCATTTTTTTTTTTTAAGTACAATTTTGAAGTCGCACAGATATTTTTCACTGACAGACTGTATAATCATGTGAGGATTGTTAGATTATTTTGTTTCTCGCAGGGTTTCGAACTGGAATCGAACTGAATATACCGCCACTGAACCGAAATTATTTTTCTGCTACCGTAAAAGAATTTTTAATCTTGAAAAATTCATTTTTTGAAATTTC
This sequence comes from Maratus speculifer, assembly GCA_964019185.1. Taxonomy (NCBI): domain Eukaryota; kingdom Metazoa; phylum Arthropoda; class Arachnida; order Araneae; family Salticidae; genus Maratus; species Maratus speculifer. The sequence continues at coordinate 71,132,490 of OZ025290.1, read as the reverse complement.
AAGAAGTTACTCGATAACTTATATACAGATAATACAGGGTAATGATTAGTTTTGGTCTTGACTTTTTGACGTCAGGTACATCATAGATCAAATCATATATACTGAAACTAATAAAATACCAGAAATGAAAAAATATTAAATAAAGTCTAGAAATATGCAGAGCTATTTTACATTGAAAGAAAACATTTAAATAACAATAATATATTCCTCTGTCGCTTTATTGCAATTTAAAATTTTTATATGTTTTCAACATTTGTAAGTTGTAAAAAAAAAAGAGGGCTTTTGTCAATCTTTTGCTGTCTATGCCTGAAAATTTGACATTTAGCGAATCTTTCCTCTTATGATTGTAAATAGCTCCACAAAACAGACATTTTATTGTAGTTTCAAAGGCCAGTATATCACATACTTTAACTCAAAATATTAGGCGATATATTTATAAGGCGATACATTATATTTCAAACCGTTAACGTTCTTCGAAAAGTCTTAAATATTTTGGACCGATTTATAATTTGCAAGTCTAGCCTTAGAATTTATACTACTTATACTTTAAAATTCAGACAGTGAAGCAGCATTCGTTAAAGTCAGTATATTGCGATTTTCTAAAGTAACCTCGCATTATTTGTCTTTGGTAAGAAACATTTTTCTTTTTGCATTTTAAATGAAGCAGAAGTTAGCAGATATTTGAGTTTAGAAATCTTAAGTATATAGTGCAGCATGAATGAAAAATAACGCATCATTTGATTCCTGATCGATTAGTTCAGGAGATTCGGGAATATTCGAAAAAATTCTATACCATGCACCACGACTAAATATTTACTCTATCTCTTAACGTAGCGTAACCGAAGTTGATTCTTTCTTTGTTGGAATTTTAATTTTATGATAATTATGTCACTTTGTGATAATTACATACATGCATGCACAAATACACATATATTCATATATATTAAAACGATAGACTTTAGGTTTTCAGTATAGCCAAAAACTGTCTCTACGCATGCGCGAGCAAGTCTTCCGGGTTGTTTATGTAATTCATTGACGAGAACGATTCACCATAGAGAGAGATAAACATGATCATCTTTCTTATATTTGTATAATGATCAATTGATTTGGTGTTTCCATGAAGTATAACCTCAAATCTTAAGGTGTTTTGCAACTAAAACTTTTTGAATAGTTTTGAATACTTTTAAAATAGTTCTATTAAAGAAAAAAAAAAAAAAAAAAGATTTCAAGTAACTTTTTAATTACACGATGAATAATTTTAGACATTTTAAAATCATCCAAATCAGATTGCTACAAGTTTAACCCCTTAACGCGCAGTGTTGCCGGGTCGGCAATATTTAAAGTTTCCCCAGTTTAGAAACACAAAAACTCCGTGAATATTTCAAAAACTACTCTAATGGCTACTTTAAATCTTTCTTATGAGCTCTAGATGGCAGCACCACAGAGATCAAACTCTACTGTTTATAAATAATAGGTAAAATGTTTTACTGTAATACGCGCTTCACTGCAATGCTCTTCTCACTGCGCTTATCAATGCTTTACTTATGAGAGGTTACCACTTCGGCAACAGCTGTATAATTAAAATGATTAGTGCAATCTTTACAAAAAAATACCCGTGTACTCCTCTAGGCCTAAATAGATTGCCTAATTTTTTTTTTTTCTTTAAATTCTAACTTTAAAGAGTAGTGCGCCGGAAAGGGTTAATCCAGTTTTCAATATGTTGGATGTGCCGAAAATTCTTAATAAATTTTAAAATTAATCAACAAATCAAGCATTCGCTCACAACATTGGAGTAAAATGTTTCTCGTAATCGAAAGATGTTTTAAAGAATTTTGCAAAATAATTGCGATATTTGTTATAATGGATGGAATTATACCTTTAAAGTATCGCAAAGTTAAATGTTCAAATAAATTGCTACAGCCGATTTATTATGTACCATAGTCTAACGTGTAAGGAAAAGGGGGCAAATTGAACATGAGGAAAATGTGAACAATACATTTTTCACTCAGCTAATCTAAAGTAAAAAAAATCAAAAAATTATCAATAGATGGCAGTACTGGTACAGTCTTTTGACTAAATTTTCTGAACATTCAGCCATTTTGATTTCTGGTTGTTGTAATTTGGATGTTTTTCAGAAGGTGTTAAGTAAAGAAATCTTCCAAAGTTATTGAAATAAAAAATTATTCAATACATTTTTTAAAGAAGAAGATCAGCATCATATTCTATAGTGAAATTAATAATTTTTGTAACACACCTCTCTATCCCCCCCCTTTTTTTTATTTATTTATTTTTCAAAACACTTCTTATTCAATTTTTTAGTAATGCTTCTCTCATTCGCTTTTCAGTTATGCACCTCTCATACAATTTGTTTTTTCGAAATTGTTTGATTTTAGAAACAAAAAATTATGTAAATTAAATTTAGTTTTACTATGCCTTGTTTAGCCCCTATAATGGAAAAATTGGCTTACGTTTTAATTAAAATTCTGAGCTTCTTCATGTGCGAAACTCTTTTAAACTGCTAAAATAATTAAATGCGACAAAACGGGAATCTTAGTGTCTGTAATGTTAATGTGTATTTGCATACATGTATGTTAGATATAATTGCATTAAATTATTCTCTTCAAAACAGTTTGCATTAATTTACTCTTAAATAACTGTTTATTTAAATAATGTTCACTAGATTCTGAACTTTAAAGTAGTTTGTATTAATTTATTTTTTAAAATGAAATTACCTTTATCTAAGTTTTAATGAGATCAGAATTATTTGCATTTTTCTAAAGAATCTGATTTTGAACGCATATCTATTCATTGGAGTTCTTTGATACAGTGTTATGACCGGCCACTTAAGTGGAATTAGATGAACTTAAAATAACCTAATATAAAGGGTTTCTTCATATTTTATTTTTAATTTAGATAACAATGTGGAAGAGTGTTAACTAAACAACAAAGAATAGGAAGATTTGCAAAAGTTGTTATAATTTTCCGTTGAAAAATGCTCTTTGTGCTTTAATAATGAAGCGTAAACACTGCATAGAAAACAGGAGCGTCTTAAGAATCGTGAGAAAATAACGCATCTTTCCATTTAATCTTTGTAAAGGCAATTCTACACTGATTATATTCTTTTACTGAAAATTTGATTAGATGTTCTGCCTTTATGTGAAACTTTGCGCGTCTTCAGCGTTAATATTTTATTCTTACAAGATTTTCCAGTTTAATAATGATTAGATTTTACGAAAGGAATTGAATTTTTCATAAGCTGTTTATGAATTTGAAACTCGAAATATTTTACAAGAGCGAACAAAAGTTTTGAAATTTTATCGTTGTTTAATTTTCGTAAAAATTAATCGTAGAGTAAACAAATCACTTGAAATTATTTCAAATTTGATTATCTTCAGGCTAAAAGAGTGTTTGAAAAATGAGATTCGCTATAATTTAAAATACAGTATCTAATAAATGACTTAGCGTTAAATAATTATTGTTCTAGAAAACTTTTAAAAAAAATAAAATTCCCGAATTTTAAATCTGTTTAAGAAGGCGGAACTATATTGATATTTTTTAGAACTTTAATCCCTATCTTTATATTAGGCTGTTATGAACGTTTTCCGCCCCCCCCCCCCTCCAAAAAAAAATCATCATAAAGTTCTTAATATCTCGTTTGTATTTCGACATTAATATTTTATTTTATTTTATTTTATTTATAATTTTTTTCATTGGATAGTTGAGGTCCATATCTACACCGCTCCTTTTTTTTAAATTTTTAATTTTGGTTACAAATATTTTTTTATAAAGTTACTTTCACTTCCGAAAATGAAAGTGTTATTCTAAAGTATATTTTCAACCACAATAGAAAAAGTAAAAAAGGAGTGATGTAGAGAAAGACCTCAGCTATCCAATAGTAATAAAAAAAAAAAATTTAAAAAGAGAGAGTGAGAGAAATTAGTAAAAAATGTCGAAATGCAAACGAGATATTAAAAAAATAACCTCGCCATAGGGCTAGCTCGCGAGTGTATTCAACAAAAGCCTTAAATGCTATTTTTTTCTTTTTCTTTCTTTTTTTTTTAACATTTAATCTGGAATTCACGCGCATAAAAAAAGGTAAAGTGCCGGTGCAAGTAAATTAAAGAAATTTTTTGAAATAATAATGAAAGATGAAGTTTGCATTTCCGCAGATATACAGTTAAAAAAAATACATTAAAAACAGTAATAGATATTTGAATAAGTAATTTTAAAAACTGTATTATTCAAGTTTTTCTACCCCCCCCCCCCCCCCGACTAATGCTAAGAAAATTATTAATATGTACATTTTTTTTTAATTTAAATTACTACAAAATAAATGACTAATAATGAGCATAAAATTCAAAGATCTAAGAATGACACGCATTATAAAAATGTTCTTAAGAATGTATACTATTTGACTGTGGCACAAGTTTTAGTTATTTCTGAAAATTGTTTTAATACTTGATTCATGTAATTTTGGAAATAACGGAATCATTTTAACAACTTTATAAAGCACAATCATCATTTTAATGTTTATGAAATACAAATAAACACCCGTATTCATATTACATTTCTCGAAAACGTGTCATTGAGTAATAGGTAATTATCAACAACAAGTTCACATTCAATATCGCACCAGGTGTTTTGTTGTGTGCGCTGTAAATTCCAGAAATACAATTTAGAAAATTTTAAGCTGCTAAAATGGCACAAATAAAAATATAGAAACCTTTCTAAAACGAGAAAGTTTTAACGCGCTAATGACTTGAAGCAAGAACTTCAATTAACCTGTAAAAATAACAGTTATTAATGGACTTTCTGTGGTGTTTTAAGAAAAATAGCATCGTGCAGCTGAAACTAATTAGGGTAACACGAAATTAGAATATTACTCTTTCGAACCTTGCCAACTCATTTTGATTTGTATAAAATGACGCATCCACTAAGTAAACATGCGCTGTACATTATTATTATTATTGTTGTTGTTGTTATTTTACCACTGAGAATTTGTTTTGCTTTATTTGTGTTATTAAAAATATAATGTATCTTGAAAATACTTCTAAGGATACTTTTTATTACAATGGAACAAAATAAGTTACATTACATAGCATTTAAAATGAATTTTATTGTAGTGACTACAATTTTCATATTTTGTGATAGTCACCCATGTATATAATATGATATATACATTAAAGTTACCACAAAATAGATAATTAATAACCCACATACAAATTCAAAGATCTGTGAATTATACACACTATAAAAAAAAAGTTTTTAAAAATGTATAATACTTGTCTGTGGCACACATTTTTCAAAATTTACAATTTTTTTTTTTTTTTTTTTTTTGACTTGTGTATATATTTGAAATACCTGAATCGTTTTAACAGCATTATAAAGCACAATCATCATTTTAATATTAATGAAATACAAATAAACACCCGTATTCATATTGCCTTTCTCGAAAACGTGTCATTGAGTAATGTGTAATTATCAACAACATGTTCACTCTAAATATGGCACCAGGTGTTTAGTTGTGCGCTGTAAATTCCAGAGATACAATTTAAAAACTTTTAAGCTGCTAAAATGACACAAATAAAAATATAGAAACCTTTCTAAAACGAGAAAGTTTTAACGCGCTAATGACTTGAAGCAAGAACTTCAATTAACCTGTAAAAATAACAGTTATTAATGGACTTTCTGTGGTGTTTTAAGAAAAATAGTTTCGTGCAGCTGAAGCTAATTAGGGTAACACGAAATTAGAATATTACTCTTTCGAACCTTGTCAACTCATTTTGATTTGTATAAAATGACATATCCACTAAGTAATCATATGCTGCACATTATTATATTTTTTTTACTGAGAGTTTGTTTTGCTAGCATTCGAAGGAAAGGGGAAAAAGTTAATGATACTGGTCAAAAGATCAGAAAAAAGTCGTATATTATGTTTTAATTATTACACAAAAAATGTAGATAAACATGTTTGTTCTCATAAATGTTGCATATTCCCTGAAATAACAAGGGTAATGTCCCCGATTGTAATTTGAAAGAATTTTCTATTATCTAATTAGTAAGTATAGATTCAAATTTATGGGGTATGTTTTTGCTGAAATAAGAACATATACATAGGCAAATATAAAGTTCCTACAAATGCCATATGTAAAGCTTCAATTGTGAATTATCACATGAAATTAATAGCAATTTTAATGATATAGAAAAAAAAAAGTGAGAGTATATAAATATGGCTGCATAATTGGTATAAAGGATAATGTCCAATCAACCTTTTCACCAATCGAAAGTATTCGACATTAAAATAGTTTTCTAATTTGAAAACATTAATATAAGTTTATGGAATGTATGTTGGCAAAGAGCAAAGACAGCATAAATAAAACTATTCCTCAACCCTTAATTTTTTTCTTATGGCGGTTCTCAAAAAAATATTTTTCCCTCGCTCAACAAAGCGAAACTTTTTGATATATTTCCTTATTCATTTTTAAACGTAACAGCACGACATTTGCAGGCATCATTATTATTAAAATAATTAAAACAGTTTATTTATTTATTTTTTTACAAATAAATTATTACTTTATAATTGATTGTTGTATTAAGGCGGTAGTTTCTTCTTTTTTTAGCGTTGTCGCGTCCAGAAATTTGGTTTAAAATGCTAATTTTGGTAGCTTTTTCTGAAAGAACTTTAGCCTCTGCCAAAAAATGAGAAAAGCTGTTCGATTTAATACTTTTTGAATAAGAGCACCTGCAAACTATTGGGTTTAAAAACAAAAACGCATTAAAAATTTTTGAAAAAGTTATCACTAAGCACAGATATTTCAAAAACACATTTCTAATATGTATTTCTAATTTTAAATACACATTTCTAATACATATTTCTAATTTTAAAGTCACATTTTCTAATATAATATTGATATTTAAGTTTTTAATCTAATTTATTAGCACTTACTGGTGGGTTATGAGTTAATGTTTGTAAAATGTCTTTTTATTTTACAGCATGGATGGATCTCCGTGACAAAAAAAATTAGGTAGGAAAACAAAATATTGCTATAATTGTTCATTAGTTTTGTTTCGCAGCAATCATGGAAACACTAGATGCAAAGCTTGAGCAAAGCATAGAACAACGGTAAAACGACTTGATATAAGCAAATCTCACAGTAATATTATGGAAAATGGAAGATAATTTAGAAAATCAAAAAATAATAAACGTTGTTTGAAAGTAGTACAACACGAAGTTGAAAATGATATATCAATTTCTTGAAATCGTTTATATGAAAATAATACACATAATGTAACAATTTGCAAAAATTAGCACATAACCTACCTGTGGTTGCTAAGAAATGAGATTAAAAACTTAAATATCAAAATCCTTAAAATAACAAGTTAAAAAATTTGTAAACACAAAATAATACTTAAATTGCCTTTTCCTTTCTTTTTTTCCAATTTACAATAAGATACATTTAAAACCTAGTACTTTCAGACACATCACGCTCATCATTAGGATTAAAAATCCCTCATCATCAGGATTTTTAAATCCTGATGAGGAGCATATCATTGGAAGTAAAGGGTTTTAAATGTATCTTATTAAGAATTTTTAAAAAAGAGTAATTTAAGTATTAATTTGTGTTTACAGTTTTTTAAACTTGCTATAGGATTTTGATATTTAAGTTTTTAATCTAATTTCTTAGCAACTACTGGTAGGGTATGCGTTAATTTTCGTAATTATTTATACATTTATATTGTTGTTTAAACAGGTCACGCATTATCTATCTGTACATTTTTGTTTTACTGAATACATAAAAATATTAGTATAAATAAGTTGCAGAGTGTTAAATAGATAAAATTAATTCACTTAAGCTTGTTTATTTTCAAAATATAGCAATACAATATCTCAAAACCCTAATTGTGTACATGTGGCATATACTGCAAAATATCAAATTTTAGCTGAATATTTGAAATTTTTTTTCCATTATTAGATCGATATATAGATATCAAATATATATATATTTTTTTTTCATAAAAACAGTCAAACTCATGCAGCAAAAAGTTAAATTTACTGTATTACAAGTATCTCAAATAACGAAAAAAATGCAACTTAAAGTGAATAATAATTTATGATAAAAAAAAAAAAAACGGGAAGTGAAATTGGATTCGCTAATTTAACGCAATTTACTTTTAATTTAAGAAAGGGAAGAAAAAATAAGACAAAGAATAATTTATAGAAAAGAAGAAGGCTATCTGTATGTTCATACCCTTTACTCTTTTTCCTGATTTATTATATTAATTAACTATTAAGTGTTTCCCCAATCTTGTAAATTAAGTCATGGCGAGTTTATTCAGAAAAATAAATACTATACAAAAAAAAAAATTCAAGTGCAAAAAGATTTGCAATAATATTATTTCAACAACTATATTTTTTACTCTGAAGAAAAAATGAACGTCTTGTTTTCAAAGAAAATAGAGGCCAAGAAAAATGATCCTTTATCCACAATGTGTAAATGTAAACTGAATAACAAGAAAGAAGAAAAAAAAGAGAGAGAGAGAGAGAGAGAGCAAGATTTAACATAATTAGAACAATGCATAATGTATTACGAATACATACTTCATGATAAATGCTTTTTTGGTAATATAAGTTATTTTTTAGCCTTAGGTCAAGACGTCAGTATATTTAAGGTTTAACATGCTAAGTGCGACGGTGACTGACACTGAAGCTAAAAATATTATTTTTTTAAGTAATTATTAAGAAATAATAATCATGTAATAAATAAAATCTAAGAAAATTTTAAATAATTTTTCAGTAATTATTTAAAACAACGTATATATTTTTAGTTTTATATCATATTTTGACAGTCAGTCATCGCTAAAAGACACTGTCTAAACAGAAAGTTCAGTATCAGTCACTGGTGATTGATGTGGCGCTCAACGTTTTAATAATAACATTTAGACAGAGGCAATAACTAAATAAAGTCTATAAAAATATAAATATTTTAATGGTCTACAATGTACATTTTACAACATTTGTTCTTAATTTATTTAGAAAGGGAAAGAAGGAAAGAATGCAAAGAATAACAGATTCAGAATAATAAAGTCATTTGAAAGATTTCATTCCCTCTTGTCCATGATTTATTATATTAATTAACTATGTTTGTGCTTACCCGAAATTTTAAATTACGCTATAACAAGTTCAATCAGAAAAAAACGAAAAAAAAAAAAAATCATTTGGAAAAAGATTTGCAACAATATTATTTCAACAAATCCCCTTCGCATAGACGAATGTATCAAAATCCTTGTTCTATAAAAGAAAAAAAAATCTAAGAAAAATGATTCTATCTCTGCATTGTGTCAGCTGAATCAAACAAACGATGTACGCTGCTGTTAAAAAAATATATAGCTTTTCAGAGTAGTGTTACACGCACGCATATACGAAGACAGAAAAGGGAATCAATCAAACGGATGGTTTCAGGACCGCCTCGTAATTTAGAAAATGATGAATGAGAAAGTTTGAATAAAAAATTCAAACGCTTTTGGAAAACGCACATGCTCAGATGGTATTAGTTCTTTCTGAATTAGATGTCAGTCAAGATATCAGGGCATTTTAGATTTTGGCGATAATCCGAGAAAAAGAATATCGTTAAATATATAGGTGAAAATAAGCATTTTAAATAGAGATCGACCGAAAAATCGGTTTCGTTTTCTTTTTAAGTCCAAAATCTGAGTTTCGTCGAAAATTCGATCACACCGAAACTATATGTATTCCAAAAATCTCCTTTCTTACTTTGGCAATTTTCACATCATTCGTTAGTTAAAATCTATATAACTGCCAGCAACAAAGCGCAATATGCATCTGAGTTTCAGGAAAACTGCTTTCAAAGTAGCATATTTAACAGTTAAACGACACTTTCAGATTTCATTTCAACTAAAACATTTATAATAAGGTTTTTTTTTTTTTTTTTTTTTTTTTTTTTTTTTTTTTTTTTTTTATATATATATATATATATTCATGCATACGCAGTTCATATGTATCATATTTTACCGAAAATAAAATCTAATTAAAGTTACGCTGATGCTCTAATAAATTATTTCACCTCTTAGACTATATATCAGTTCCATTTGATAGCCAGATTGAAATTTTCTTGTACTTCTCTAAGTATATTTAGTTGAATTATTATAACACAGTTATCCCTCTTTGTATCTTACAAATCGAAAAAAAAAAAAAAAAAAAAGTTATTTATTTGAAGAAGCGATACAACAGACTAATCTTCGAAAATTATGAAATGTGATAACTGCGACTAAATGATTTATATTTATCTCAAAACATACGTTTATCACATATTACAGTTTCCTTAATAAAATTTAAAGAGACTATACTTGAAGATTAAGAGTACAATAAAACCCTGATAATTCGGAATAATTGGGACCAGACGCAATCCGGATTATCCGGAGAATGAAAATAAATGAAATAAAATAAAACATACTTAGAGAACACTGGACACATACTGGACACCTTTATATTAAACATATTCAATATTTACAAATAGTAAAAATATTTACTTTGTAACTATAAAGTTTTTAATCTTCTGCTGTGACAGTTTTGCGAGTCGCATGGTCACAAATCCACTTGAGCATAAGTAGTTAGTTGGGTGTAATCTCCACATGATGTTACTATTTATTGTTTTGAAAGGGACGTTGCTTCATTATGATTAATAACTTTTGGTTGATCATCATTGGTAATGGTATTTTCGTCTGTATCATCTTCATCTTCAGATGCGCACAAAGCGATTATTTCGTCATCTGAGTATAAACTTCATTATTTTCAGCTTCCAACCAATTTCTAATGTCACTGCTATCAATATCTGAGCTTTTGATGACATTTCTAAATGGATTAAATAGTAAACTATGAAAAATGGGATTTCCACACTTAAAGAATAGATAGCTGGTCATTTGATAGATAACACCAAAGAGTTTAAATAAGAAAGCTTAAAATATTCTTCCTAAAAAATTTCAGAAAAGTCTTTTTATTAAGAATACAAGAATGAAACAAATTTATGTTATGAAAATTTTTCAGTTGCTTTTCAAACTTAAAAACGATTAGACAAATCCGGATTATCCGGAGATCCGGAATAACGGTGTCCAAATAAACGGGGTTCTACTGTATCCCAGGAAATTTCCGATGAAGCTGTTCACATTAAATGTAAATATTAAATTACACAACTCATCGTTTGTGATAAAGTAAATAATATTAAATAAAAATAACATAAAAAATTGTTTCATAATAATTATTTATAACACCCTCTTTTCTAGAATTTTCTTCTTCTTCTTCTTTTTATATTATTTAATTTTTGCTTGCCAAATATTTTCAAATCGAGTCTTATGCATTTGAAAAATGATTACTACGGTAATTACATATATTCCCAGTAGAGAAATTTCAAAATTAATAACGAGAAAATTAGTATTAATAGAAAAACTGCTTGAACAAATAATTATCCAGAAATAATTAATTTTCGTGTAAGAGAAATAGTGAAAATATTAGGGATTATCGCATTTTCAGGTGTATAAGCCGATCTCAAAATTCCAGAATTCCAGAGAAGTTAACATACTTAAATTTTAAGTGATTCGGACAGTTCTTTTTTTTCGCATTTTTAACTATCAGAATTAGTAATAAATTTCTGCGATTACATAAGATGAAGGATATCACAAAGAAATACTGGTATTCATAAGGAAAAGCATATTTTTTATCTACAATTTTGAGGTGAATACATATGCCGAAAAAAAATATTTTTAAAAAAGAGCAATTATGCTGTACAGGATGATTAAAATAAAAGATTGAGGAAACTTCTGGAGGTGGCAGATGAAAATACAACAAATAATTCTTATACTGGAAATCCAACCCACAGTCTAATTACTATATCAAATTTACAGGATGCTTTACTAAGTTTTTTGTTTATAACTTTTGACAATGAGAAAGAAATTCGAGCGAAATTTTACAGAGAATACATTCGCTTTTTGTTATGACTTCATGGAAAACGCTCTAATTGCACTGAAATTAGTTAAAGGATCCTGTATGTACAGACGAACCTGCTATTATCGCCAAGCTAATAATTGACTTATTGAATTTCATTTGTCTAATCGACACGTCTGGGCAAATATCTCTAAGTTCTTAAATATAGGTTGGCCATAATTTGGACAAAAAATCCGCCAGATGACAGCCTGAACATGCTTTGTGTGTATATGTCTTTAATCTCATATGGAGACAATTTATATGCAATGGCTACATTGGGAATAATGGAGCAATTCCTATTCTGTGTTTTTTGACCAGGAATAATGGTAATTTACAGCTGTTCTTGTGAAGTCACAGCATTTCACAGAAATCAAAGTAAGTCTGTAAAACGTTATTGGAGATTTGTCATTATTGTTGAAGTTACCAACAAAAATTCACAAATTACTCCTAGTTTCTACACCTTTAGTTGGAAAGGATTATTTTGTGATACACACATTGCACATCATGAGAATGCAATGGCTGCTGTTTACACTTTATTATTAACGTTTACTTATAAATCATTGCATAAAATCGCTATTTGTAAGAGCACTAAAGGTATATGTATTTGTAGCGTGAACATAATTTTACATAACACTACAAGCCCATGTATAAAACTCTCTCGTGGTCAACCATTCACATATTATCAACGTTAAATTAGACGAGTCATATTCCAGTGTAAAAAAAATATATATCATGTCTTCAAATCAAGGTTTCTCATTCGAAAATATCAAGGTCGAGTAAATCATGTTTCGAATATGTAATCATAAATAATCTATAAAAACATTCTAAATTCAAAGGAATAATCTATTGTATTAATCCCCAATGTATATCATAAGTGAAATCGAAACTGAAGAAATCTTCTTCGAACGTTTCTTTAACTAATTATTTAATGAGATAAAAATAGGTATTTACAGTTCTTTGTACATATTTACACAACTTTAAATCATCTTGGAGACACAATGCTCCGATTCATATCTTTTCTCAAATTAATTGTCACATCTTTTATCTAAATCAAAACATTCGAATCAAAAACGGAAATCGTCTACACTCTGTTTACAAACTTCAGAGTGTTCTAAAAGTGGAAGTTGAAGTCAAAGAAATTGCATAGCGCGTAGCGCCATCTAACTACAATTCTTTTTCTTCACACTCCCCACCTGAACTCTTACAGAGTTCATCAATAAATTCTATTATGAAAATAAAAAAAAATTTCATATCAGTATTTTCAATAATCTAATAAAATTTTCATATCAGTGGTTCAGTAATCTGATACAATTTCAAAATTCAAATGCAAATATCAGTTTCAAATACAAATATCAATTTCAAATTCAAAATATCAATTAATTTTAAACAAATCTAACAAAATCAATTAATTATAAACAAAAAAGTATAAAATTCAAACAATATAGTAAACGAAAAATATTACCTGCAATAAGCACGATAAAAATGACCTTTTTTTTTTTTTTTTTTCAAACATTTAATATACTTACTTATGCTAAGCTTCAAATAATACTGCATTCAAAGTAAACAGAATAACTAAAAAGAAAGAAAACTTTTAGAGTTCTAAAAGAGATAAAAAAAAGAAAGAAAGTCTATTAATGTTCATCAGTCCATAATTTCTAAGGGATATAAATGTTGGACAGATCTTTTCAGCACTCCATTGGCTGTCTTTATTTCATATGAGCGAATGTTGTTGTCTCTACCTGGAATCGCTCTCTGAATTCTGGCAAGTTTCCAGAGAAGTTTATTTTTTATATCGCCTTCGATCAAGACAACATCACCCACTTTTAGTGGTGTATGTGAATTGGGATTTTTCGATGAATGGAATGTTCTTAAATCTAGAAGATATTGTTTTTTCCACTTCGACCAAAGTTGTTTTAGTAGTAATGATTGGTATCTTTTTCTTTTGAGAAGTGCCGATCTTTTTGAACCATTTTCAATTACATCAAAAAAGTTAATAGGAAGTGAAAGTTCTTTACCAAAATTCAAAAAATCCATTGGAGTGAGAGGATGAGGTTCATCATATTCGTTATACACATATGTCAAAGGACGCAAGTTGAGGATAGCTTCTACTTCAACCAGTAATGTCGACATTTCTTCATAGCTCAATAGAGCTTTTCCAGTAATCTTTCGTAGACACTCCTTGACTGATTTCACAAGTCTTTCGCAGAAGCCTCCACACCATGCAGCTCTTTCAATGATATTTTTCCAAACGATTCTTTCTCTTGCAAGAAATTTCAAAAAGAGATTGTTGGAAATGACGTCGTATAAATTATCGAATTCTTGTTTAGCTTTTTTAAATGTCTTCGCGTTATCTGAATAAATGACTTTACAATTTCCTCTTCGAGCTAAGAATCGTCTAAAAGCAAGGAGGAAAGAATCTGTAGTCATGTCGGTAACAAGTTCTAGATGCAAAGCTCTGGTAACTCCGCAAGTGAATAAGACAATGTAAGATTTCTTAATTTCACCGAAGTTTTTCACGTAAATAGGTCCCGCAAAATCTAAACCACAAATTGAAAATGGGGGAGCTTCATTCACTCTATCTTTAGGTAGAGGGGCTGTGATTTGGTCTGCAGGTTTACAAAGATATTTTTGACAAATGAGGCACTTTTTAATGAGACTTTTCACTAACTGTCTTCCTTTCGGAATCCAATATCGAGATCTAATTTTTGTCAAAGTGTGAGCAATTCCTGCATGCATCATCTTTTCATGATCTTGACGTACAATCAGCGTCGTTAACCAGGAATGTCTAGGTAAAATGATTGGATGTTTTTCTTCTGTTGGAAGATCACCAAATTCTAGTCTTCCTCCTAAATGTATGATTTCTGATTCATCTATAAATGGAACAAAGTTGAATAGGGGTGAATTCTTTTCTACTGAATTATTATTTCTAAGAGACTCAAATTCTCCTTTAAAAAATTGCTTCTGTTCACTTCGTATTAAGTATTTTTCAGCTTCTAGTAATTCTTCAGTTGTTAGTGGACCGCTAACTGCAGTAGATTTTTTCAGCTTTATTACAAATCTTTTTACCCAAGCAGTTGTTCTTATTACTTTTTCCAAATTGCTAAATTTTTCTATACAGATAGGATTTTTAATTTCTTCAGTTATACAATCGCACTGCAATATGTCATTGGGTTTTTTCCTGTATTCTAATTCATCTTCATCAATTATTTCTTTATCTCCAGATTTTGGCCAAAATTCAGGGGGTAAACTAAGCCATTTTGGCCCAAGTAACCAAGTAGGATTATTGATGAATTTGGAGACTTTTGCTCCTCTTGAGACAAGGTCTGCGGGATTGTCTGCCCCTGGGCAATGATGCCAATCAGAAGGGGATGTCAATTTACGAATTTCTTCAACACGATTCCGCACAAATGGCTTGAATTTTTCAGGTAATCCTTTAATCCAAAAGTATGTAATTTTTGAGTCCGTCCAATAAATGCATGGAATTTTTAGATGTAGCGCCTTCAAAATGCTGCAGCTTAATTTAGCTGAACATAATGCAGCCATCAATTCCAGTCTTGGTAAAGTGAGAGTTTTTAAAGGAGCCACTCTGTTTTTAGAAGCTACGAAAACTGTTCGAATGTCTTTTTCAGAGATCGATACACGTAAATAGGCAATTGTGCCAAAGGCTATTGTACTTGCATCGGAAAATAAATGCAACTGCAAATTGGCAATTTTCTCGTTTGGAATTTCGAAAAAATAATGCCGAGGAATAGAAAATTCAGATATTTGAGGAATTTCACTTACACCAGTCTTTCCAAAGAGAGATTAAATCTTTTGGGATGGCCTCATCCCAATCTATGCCTAATGACCAAATTTTTTGCAGCAAACATTTTATTCTTAATGTGAAGGGTCCTAAAAATCCAATAGGATCAAACACTCGACCCAAAACTTGCAAAATATACCTTTTTGTGTCAATTCTTTTAGAAGCAAACGCTGCTAATTCACGAGTGTCAAAATACAAAAAATCATTTAGACTGTTCCATGCTATTCCTAAAACTTTGTAAGGAACATTTTCTGTTTCAGATGTTTCCAAATTATCACTAGAAATTACATCATTATTTTTCCATAATTCTTTTAAGGACTTTGAATTAGTGTGCCACTTATGTAATGTCATACTAGCTTCTTTAAAAATAGCTATAGACTCTAATGTAGTGGATAAAGCTTGCTCGACAGAAGATTGACTTCCAATTACATCATCTACATAAATATTTTCATTTAAAAACTCGACAGTTTCTGGATATTTTTTGATATATTTCTTTAAGTGGTGTTTTATTGTGGCTGCTAACAAGAATGGACTACAATTTACCCCCAAATAAAACTCTAGTAAATCTGTATATTTGAGGAAGGTTAGATTCATCAAAAGGGTCTTCTGAAAACAAAAATCGAGATACGTCTCTGTCTTCTTCATCTACTAATATCTGCAAAAACGCTTGTTTTATATCGGTTGTAAAGGCAATTGGATTTAATCGAAATCGTAACAAAATATCAAAGATTTCTGGGTACAAATTAGGACCTGGGTGAAGACAGTTATTGAGAGATTGTGAATTTAAATCATGAGCTGATGCATCAAACACAATCCTTAATTTACTTGTTACGCGGTCTCTTCTAATCACTTCTCTGTGAGGTAAATAAAATTCAACATGCCCCTTATCTTCTGAATTAGGAACTAATTCTACGATTCCCTGTTTTAAATAATCATTTAATACATCTTTATATTCAAAAAACAACTGGGGATTTCTAACAAATCTTCTATTTAATTTAACTAATCGAGATTCTGCAATTTTTCTGTTATCATTCAGACCCCCTTTCTCCAGTTTCCAGGGCAATTTAACTTTATATCTTTTGTTTTCATATTTAATATCGCGTTCAAAATTTTTCATTATTTCATTTTCAAAAGGGTCAGAATCTTGTTTAATATTAATAAGTCCTGAAGTTTCAAGATCCCAAATTTTTTTTATTTGATCAGAAATTAAGTGTTCTTCAATAATTACGTTTAAAATCAATGAAGATTGGTTTTCGCTTTTTCTACCTTGGAGGCACCAGCCAAAGATGGTTTCAACAGCAACAAGATTTTTGTTTAAATGTTTTATGTTACCTGTTACTATATCATAATAGTAATCGACTCCTATTAGAAGGGAAATAGGGTCTTGACATTGTGGTGAGTCAGCAAGGGTTAAATTCTGTAAAATACTCATTTCACCAAATTCTTTTACTTCTGGGGGAGGGATATCAGATCCAGATATTTCGTCTGTTACCAATGCTTCTATTTCTAAATTAGACTTCGAAAAATGTTTATTTTCTAATTTAAGTTTAACAACATCATAATTTTTCTCAATTGGGATTTTACTTCCGAATGTGAATACCGATAATTTTTCCTTTCTCAATATTTTAAGTTGTAATTTATCAGCAATTTCTCGAGTTAAAAAGGTTCGCATTGCAGCAGTATCCAATAATAATCGAACAGAAACTTCTTTATTTTTATTTTTTACTTTCGCACAGCAAGTTTGCAAGAAAATTCGGTTTTTTCCAATACACGAAATAGCCGAAATAATTTCATTAGTTGTTTCATTTTGTGCATTCGCTGTTTCCAAATTTTTATCTATACAACTTGTTTTATTTGGTGAATTAGATTGTTTACAAATAGCTCTGTTATGTCTACCCAGACATGTCGTACATCGTATCTTAGAAACACAGTCCTTGATCCGGTGTTTTGGCAAAAGGCAGAGGTAACATCTACCTTGCGATTTCAAAATATTTTTCTTTTTATCAAGATCAAAAACATTGCATATTTCTGACAAATGATTACTTTTACAAAAGATGCAACTTTGTTTCTCTGTGTTCTTTTTGTCTGAAACTGTAGTCATCAATTCATGCGCGGATGAAAAGTTTAATTCTCTTTTAGGAGATTTCGTAAATTTTTGTTTGTTTACTTCTAATCTATTTGATTTTGAAAACGAAAAAGCTAATTCGCGACTCTTAATTTCGGTTTGCAAGAAATTTAGTAATTTGTTTATATCAGGGTTGCATGAAGATTTAATGTTTTGCTTGTTAAATTCCAAATTTAAATCTGATGGTAGCAATTTCAAAACTACGGCTAAAAGCATAGAGCTGTAAGCCTGTGGTTCGAGTCCCAAAGTGGTCAATGATCTTACATTAATTTCAATATCATCATGAAGTTTCTGTAATTTTGAAGTATCACTAGATTTATAAACCGGAGATAAATTTAACAATTTATTTAAATGATGATTGATTATCATATCTTTATTCCCAAACCTATTTTCAAGAATTTTATGTGCTACATCATAATTTGATTCCGAAACTTCTAAGCCTTCTATGGCGTTTAAAGCAGATGAACCTAAGTAACTTCGCAAATAATTGTATTTTTCAATTTTTGTCAGTGAATTATTATCATTTATCGATACTTTAAAAGTATTCCAAAAGTTGGTGAATTGCGTGCAATCGCCATAAAATTTCTGTATATTCAATTTTGGAAGTTTCACAAATTTATTTTCATTATTGGGGGTAGAATCATTAACCGAACTATTGT
Source organism: Maratus speculifer (assembly GCA_964019185.1). NCBI lineage: Eukaryota > Metazoa > Arthropoda > Arachnida > Araneae > Salticidae > Maratus > Maratus speculifer. Next base: position 71,113,909 of record OZ025290.1, on the reverse strand, counting down.
TCAAAGGAATAATGTTTTTATTTTCTTTAAGTTTGTTTTCAGCGCGAAAATTCGTTAAGGATATTTTGTCTGCATAGTCATATACTGTATTTATTTCATTCTCATATTCTTCTAAATTCAAAAGTGGTTCTATTTTTTCATTTATTTCATCTAAATTACATGATTTAATTTTTAATTGGTTAACAGATTCTTCAAGAGAATCAATATTAACGGTATCATTTTTTAATATAGTCTCTATATTATTTATTAGTTTCGTAACAGAACTTCTTAAAATTGTTCTGTTTTTCTTTAGCTTTTCTAGGTCAGCCATAATTAACACATCAAAATAAAATTATAAAACTCTTACCTTTAAAAATCTACGGAAACACTACCTTTAAAAATCTTCGCAATCAATAATAATCTTCTGTATTTATCATATTTCAATTTCGTTCCCGGCCTCTATATGCACCATTGTAAAAAAATATATATCATGTCTTCAAATCAAGGTTTCTCATTCGAAAATATCAAGGTCGAGTAAATCATGTTTCGAATATGTAATCATAAATAATCTATAAAAACATTCTAAATTCAAAGGAATAATCTATTGTATTAATCCCCAATGTATATCATAAGTGAAATCGAAACTGAAGAAATCTTCTTCGAACGTTTCTTTAACTAATTATTTAATGAGATAAAAATAGGTATTTACAGTTCTTTGTACATATTTACACAACTTTAAATCATCTTGGAGACACAATGCTCCGATTCATATCTTTTCTCAAATTAATTGTCACATCTTTTATCTAAATCAAAACATTCGAATCAAAAACGGAAATCGTCTACACTCTGTTTACAAACTTCAGAGTGTTCTAAAAGTGGAAGTTGAAGTCAAAGAAATTGTAAGTTTTATACCGTTAATCTCCAGCTGTGTCCCTTTAAATGTTATCATTCGAGAGAAAAATAATAATAAATTCGGACCTACCTCTCAGGAGCTTGTTGCCGATATATATCCGATAAGCGAATGCAGAATTAAATGCACACTTGATCACACAATAGAACCACACTCACGACGATTTGACTATCTTGACTAATTTAATCACAGCAAACATCTAAAATAAACTTAAACAGAATTGGATTAATAAAAAGAAGACATTTAAAACATATTCGTGAAGCTTTTTAGCTTTCACGATTCGGTAGATAAAAAAATATTTTGGCCAGCACATCAATTGGCTTGGCATCATTAAAAAAAAGCTGCTCGCAAAACGCGTAACAATCGAAGAGTGTTCGAGAAAAATAATATGCAGTTCTGGGTACAAAGAAAAAATTGCTGATTACACAGTTTTTATTGTCTCTGGGTTATAATAATATAATGTCCGGCGTGCACACAATGCTGTCTTGTGTGGTGCTGTCACCTGTTGACTGATTTGCGAAGTAATCTAAGTGGATTACCGCATCTTTTCGTTGCTTCACAGTCATGTTTTGAACTTTACACACAGATATATATATGATGAGTAAACACGATAAAAAATATACAGATGAATTGCGTTGCATGCCTCACATAAAAATTGTAAAATGTAATTTGTTCTAGTCTAAATAGTTCACACAAAACAGGGATTTCCAACTTGAAATTCTGTGCAGGAAATCTTACACCCCTACTTTTTGTGTGAAATTGATGACTCTGATAACTGTAATTCTTTACGCAAGTGTTCGAAATGAGGTTTTGGAAGGGGTTTAGTCATAATATCTGCCAACATCAACTTCGACGGACAGTACGTTAATTTAATTACACCAGTTTCGCGCAAATGCTTGATGTGGTGATATTTCACCTCAATGTGTTTCGTACGCGATTGAGATTTTTCTTTTTCTGTCAGCTTGATCGCTGATATATTGTCTTCGTAAATAGTTATTGGTAGTTGTTGTTCTATTTCTAGATCTTTAAGTAAGTTTAGCAACCATTTGAGCTCCTGAGCGGCGTTAGAAATGGATATGTATTCCGATTCCGCAGTTGAAAGCGCTACACATGATTGTTTTCGAGAAAGCCAGGTTAAAATATTTTTACCAAGTCTAAAAATGTTTCCAGTGGTGGACTTTCTATCCATCCTATCGCTCGCGAAGTCCGCGTCGCTGTATACAGTCAATATTGGAGGTTTAGATTTATCTATGATAAATTTCAGATCTTTAGTGGTAAGAAGATATCTTATCTGTTTCTCTATGGCTTCCCAGTCAACTTCTCTCGGTGACTCGTTCCTCCTCCCCAGTATGTTTACTATGGAAGCAATGTCGGGTCTGGTTAGAGTAGCAATGTACAGTAGCCCCCCTACTGCCTTTCTGTATCTCGTGTTATCCTCCATAGGTTTCCCGTTTGGGTCTAAGCTGAAATACTTTGTGTTCATTGGGGTGTATGTCGGCTTACTGTCGATCAGATTAAATTTTTCTGCAATTTCTATTATTTTATGTGTTTGATCTAGCTCCAAACTACCGTTTTCGGTTTCTCTTATATTTATTCCCAAATACTGTGTCACTTTTCCCAAGTTTTTAATTTCATATTCGCGGGAAAGTTCAGTGTAAACTTCGTGTGTAATTTCCTCATCCCCTGCTACAAGAATGTCGTCGACATACACTATTATAAACGCGATCCGATTGTTTTTGATTCTCTTATACATGCACTGGTCTGATACGCATTGTTCAAATTTCAAATTATTTAGTGATTTGCTTATTTTTAGATTCCAAGCTCTAGCGGCTTGTTTGAGACCGTAAATAGCCTTGTTAAGCAAGCATACTTTGTCTTCCTGACCTTTCTCTACATATCCCTCTGGCTGGGACATATATACCTCTTCCTCTAAGTCGCCATGCAGGAAAGCGGTTTTTACGTCCAGGTGAGTAATTCTTAAATTTTTGTATACTGCGGCATTTAGGAACGCTCTCAATGTTGTGTGTGATACGACCGGTGCGTAGGTCTCATCGTAATCACTTCCGTATTTTTGTGAGAACCCTTTGGCTACTAGCCTAGCCTTAAATCTTTCTATGGTTCCGTCCACGTTTCGTTTCGCTTTAAACGTCCATTTATTGCCTATTACGCGTTTCCCGGAAGGAGGTTTGACTAATTTCCATGTTTTGTTTTGCTTTAAGGATTCAATCTCTTCTTTAGCGGCCTCAATCCATTTATTTTTAATTTGAACATCTTCAACGTTTTGTAATTCATCCCACGTCTTGGGTTCTTGTACGCGACACATGTTCGCACTTATCCCGAATCTATCGGGCGGTACACCTCTATTATTTCTCTGAGATCTGCGAGGTTCGTCAGGAATGTTTTCCGGAATCTTAATTTTGTTTTCATCATCATCGCTTAAATCCACTCCAACTGTTTCGGTGGGAGTTTGCTCATCGTTTAGGTTTTCGTTAGTATTGGTCGTTCCGTTCTCAATAAATTTCACTGTTCGCGATATTAGAACATTATTTCCGCCGGTATATATCCTGTAACCCTTGCTACGATTGTCGTAACCTAACAAAATTCCTTCTATCGCCTTTTCATCAAATTTGGATCGTTTCTGTTTATCCACATACGCATATGCTTTGCATCCGAACGTTCTAATATTCGATAAGTTTGGTTTCCTACCGTTCCACAGTTCGAAAGGGGTCCTACAATTTTCGTTTGCCTTTGTGGGTAAGCGGTTAATTAGGTAGTTCGCGGTTAGTACGGCTTCACCCCAAAAATGTTTTGGCAAATTCGCATCCGATAGCATCGTACGTGCCATTTCAACTATAGTTCTATTTTTGCGCTCCGCCACGCCATTTTGCTGGCTGGAATATGGGACACTTAATTGGCGTTCTATCCCGTTTTCTATCAGAAAATTTTCAAAATTGTCTCCAAGATATTCTTGGGCGTTATCGGATCTGATTGCCTTAATCATTTTCCCGAATTTATTTTTAGTTAGTGCTATGTACTCGGTTAGTTTTGTTATAGCTTCAGATTTGTGCGATATCAAATAGATCATTGTGAATCGGCTATAGTCGTCAGTAAAAGTTATAAAATACCTTTTTCCACTGAGTGTTTGTGTGTTCATGGGCCCGCATATGTCTGTGTGTATTAGATTTAACACCTCTTTGGATCTGTTTGTGGCTATTTTGGGGTAAGGCGCACTCGTCAGTTTGCCCTGTATACATTTGGTGCAAGTGGTTTCGTGCTTGCAATCATTTATTTCTATACCCTCGACAAGCGCATTTTTGATAAGTGATCTGATTGCATCATAATTTTTATGGCCTAACCTGTTATGCCACATGGATATGCAATTTTTATTACCGCAATTAGTTTGTGTTTGGGTTTGAGTGCTATATCCGTAGTCGTCCTTGGGTCCTAACTCGTACAAATTATCATTTAATTTGGCGGTCAAGATAATATTATCATCTTTGACAAACATGCATGATTGTTTTTCAAAAATTACTTTAATATTATTTTCTGTAGCCTTTTTGACCGATAGTAAGTTGCTTTGCAGCTCGGGGCAGTATAAAACATCCTTAAGTGTGATGCTGTGTTGTGCGTCCGTTTTTAAATTTACGTCGCCCACGCCCTGAGAATTTAATCTTTTCCCGTTGGCTATAGTTATATTCCCGAAATTTCCTGGTGTGAATGTTATAAAATTTTCTCTCACAGATGACACATGTCTCGTGCATCCTGAATCAACAATATAAGTGTAGGGGTCTGTTGTCTGTGTTCTGTTGACTAGTGTTGTGTCGGTTTCAGACTCGTTTTCCACTGGGGGAGGAGAAACATTAGTACTATTCGTTCTGCTTTCAAAGCAGAAGTTAGAAGTGTCATGTTTATCGTCATTTTTGTTTTTGTGGTTATTATTTTGGCTTTTGAAGTTCTGGCCATTATTATAGTTTTTGGATCTGTTATTATCATTTTTATAATTATTTGTCTTCTGTTTATTTTTCAACAGGAAACAATCGCGCATTATATGGTTGTCGCGATGGCAGTGCGAACAATACTTTTTGTACTTGTTCGTCTTATTTGTCGCTTTGTACGCGACATTTGAATTTTTGTTGTGCGTTCTGTGCGTATATTCGTCAATTAATTTGTTTTTAACAAGCTCAAGGTTTAATGTAGCTTCGTCTCTCGCCTCAAGGCTTGTTATAAGAGGCGAATAGGATGGGGGTAGTGAGCAAAGCATGATCGCAACAATATGCGATTCATTAATATTCTCTCCTATTGCGGAGAGATTTGACTTAATAGTCAATATATTATTGATGTGCTCAATTAAATTGCCCCCTTCGCCTAATTTTTGCGAATATAGCTGCCTGAGCAGAAATAATTTTGAACTTAAATTGTTTCGTTGATGAGTGCTCTTGAGCTTGTCCCAGATTTGCTTGGGTGTTTTTAAATCTTTCACATAGACAATCTGTGAATCGTCTATACAAAGATTAATGATGGCTTTTGCCTTGTTGCTGTTTTTTAGGTACTCAGCATCTGCGCCCGTGGGGGGGTCTTCAAGCACATAGCTAAACAAGCCATCTTTTGTTAGTAAATTTTCAATTTGAAGCTCCAGTTACAATAGTTTCCGTTGTTGAGCTTTTCTATATTTAAAATATCTTTTGACATAGCCATGGTGGCTTTTATTATATGTATATATATTTTCTTTTTCTTAATAAACGTGTCAGTTATTTTCAAAACATACTATGTTACTATGTTAGTATTGTAATTCTTCACATACATATATATTATATTTCACAATTTTTATAATTTATCAAATATATCAATTATAAACATTTATTTCTTTTTCTTTTCTTTTCTTTTCGTAATGCAAAATATAAACAATGGGACACTATTGTGCTGGTTTTATTTTTCTAGCACATCAGGGGTCATAATCTGTAAGTTTTATACCGTTAATCTCCAGCTGTGTCCCTTTAAATGTTATCATTCGAGAGAAAAATAATAATAAATTCGGACCTACTTCTCAGGAGCTTGTTGCCGATATATATCCGATAAGCGAATGCAGAATTAAATGCACACTTGATCACACAATAGAACCACACTCACGACGATTTGACTATCTTGACTAATTTAATCACAGCAAACATCTAAAATAAACTTAAACAGAATTGGATTAATAAAAAGAAGACATTTAAAGCATATTCGTGAAGCTTTTTAGCTTTCACGATTCGGTAGATAAAAAAATATTTTGGCCAGCACATCAATTGGCTTGGCATCATTAAAAAAAAGCTGCTCGCAAAACGCGTAACAATCGAAGAGTGTTCGAGAAAAATAATATGCAGTTCTGGGTACAAAGAAAAAATTGCTGATTACACAGTTTTTATTGTCTCTGGGTTATAATAATATAATGTCCGGCGTGCACACAATGCTGTCTTGTGTGGTGCTGTCACCTGTTGACTGATTTGCGAAGTAATCTAAGTGGATTACCGCATCTTTTCGTTGCTTCACAGTCATGTTTTGAACTTTACACACAGATATATATATGATGAGTAAACACGATAAAAAATATACAGATGAATTGCGTTGCATGCCTCACATAAAAATTGTAAAATGTAATTTGTTCTAGTCTAAATAGTTCACACAAAACAGGGATTTCCAACTTGAAATTCTGTGCAGGAAATCTTACAGAAATTGCATAGCGCGTAGCGCCATCTAACTGCAATTCTTTTTCTTCACCAGAATATAATCACCATTACATACGGTATGGTCTAACTTACTAAATTACTGTATTTTTCCAAAACTTTTCGTAAAGGCATCGCATTTTACACAAAAGAAGGTTATTCTGTGGAAAATTTCACTAAAAATATCTTTATTATTGTAAAGTTATGAATATGAATACGGACATAGATTTGCATGCGGAACTTGGTATTTTTGATTCAAAAATTAAGCTTCCTATGGGCAAAAATATTTATTATATTATGCTCTACCTCCCTGTAAATTATTGAAAACTTGTTTTAAATCACTCTGTATACCGGAGAATTAAAAACTGACGCTATGCCGATTATATAATAAACATTTATGATAGGAAAGTAGTTCCAATTACAAAAATAATGTGCAGACCAAACTAGTATGGCACTTACTTTACAAAGGGATGTGTATACATATTACAATACGAAATAGTATTAATAAAAATAAAAATATACGGTCTTGGGCTTCTATCAGTACACTTAGAAACATTTTCTAAACCAGTAAAACAAGTAAAACAGTAACCATTCCAATCTTCTGCAACGAAAACTCGCCGAGTTACGGTACTTTAAAGGTTATGGCATTTGGAAGATTTCTGGGGAAAAAAATCACCTGTTTGTAATTAGTAATGAATATTCATAAATTTTAAAGCATGTTGACAGTTTTATTTGTAACAGCATTGAGAAAATGTTTCTAAATATAATTCATACAACCCAGAGACAGTATAAAAAAATATTGCACACATCCCTTTGAAAAATAAATGCCATATCAAAAATCTGTAATTAATTTGTATACTATTTTGTAATTAGAAATCTATATTCATCATTAAATGTTTAAGATATAAATAGCTTTAACATTTATTTTGAATCATCCGGTAAAAATCACGTATATAATCTTTTCAATTGGAGTTTGGATCAAAAGACTGATACATTTATAATTATTAAATACATTTCATTTTTTCTTACTTGTATAGCGCCTTAATTTTATCATTAATGATCATGCATTTTCTTTTAAGCTTATAATAAGTTACTTAGTAAATTTATCTTGGCGAAATTTACATCGAAAATTTGTACCGGAAAGTGAAGTTTTCAATTAAATTGGTTCTTTAGAGAAAGTCTTCCCGTATTGAAACTCGTGGAGTATTGAAGCTTTCTGCAATTAAAAAAATCCCCTGTTTGTTATCAGTAATGAATTTTCATAAATTTTAAAACATGTTCACTGTTTTACTTGTCAAAGTATTGAGAAAATGTTTCTAATAAGTCATAGAACTCAGAGATAGTAAAAAAAAAAAAAAAAAAAAAATTCATACTTTAAAACGCGCACATCCCTTTGAAAAATAAATGCCGTATCAAAAATCTGTAGTTAATTTATGTACTATTTTGTAATTAGAAATATATATTTATCATTAAATGTTTAAGATATAACTAGATTTAATATTTATTTTCAATCACCCAGTAAAAATCACGTATCTAATCTTTTCAATTTGAGTTTGGATCCAAAACCTGATACATTTATAATTATTAAGTACATTTCATCTCTTCTTACTTGCATAGCGTCGTAATTTTACCATTAATGATCATGCTTTTTCTTTAAATAAGAAGTTATTTAGTAAATTTTACTTGGCGAAATTTATATCGAAAATCTGTACCGGAAAGTGAAGTTTTCGATTAAATTGGCTCTTTAGAGAAAGTCTTCCCTTACTGAAACTCAATAATCTGAATCAGATATCTGTCTGTTAAAAGTTATTCTTCCGATATTTGGTTTCACCGTACGTTAAAAAGAGTTTAAATCCGATAATAATAATGGAAAACCTAAATATATATTTCGAAGAAATATATACATTCTTTATCTCATCTGGAGCAATAAATTAACGAAATATGACCTTTCTTTTTAAAACTTTTATATCGTTCCGTTTGCACGTGGATTGCGAAACTCTTCAACCTGTAATATTTGCAGTTAATTAGTAGATACTCCTCGAGAGCACAAGTTGAAAATATTATATCGAAAAACTATACTCGGAAATAAAGTTTTTGATTATATTGGTTTTCACCAGAGAGTCTTCTTCTCATGCTTTTACCTCAATGATTTAAGTCTAACATCTGTTCTAGTCACTCTTCCGATAAAAAGAAATGAAAAGAAAAGATGGTGTAAGAAAAATAAATAGCTATCATATTCTGGAGGGGGGGGGGGGGGGGAAACCGAAAATAAGACGAAACGAAATTGAAAGACCTTTCGAATTAACGGAGGAAAAATATCTGACTTTCACCAGAGACCTATTCTTTAATTTGTGCCCTTTTTCAAATTTTTTTATTTTATATAATATCCCTAAGATTACTTTAATGAAATAATAATATGTAATTTGTGTTTAGTTCTTCATATCAAAACAATGAGAATAAAATATATTGGTTAATTTTTTTTTTTCTTCCTGCATAATTTAGAAGAAAATTTTTAACTTTCTCTTTTTATTCTTGTTTAATTTGTATATAAACTACCCTTAATTGAAGTTTTAGAATCTTTTTTACTAACACATTTAAGTTAAAGTATATAAAACCATGATAGTACGTAACACCAATATAAAAATCATCTAGCTTTATCGGTCGACGTTTCGAAAAAGAAGAATCAATCAAATATTATAATTTTGTTTAAAGTTTCAGTTCTCCGTTTGTTCGTAAGTTTAGGAAGAAAAATAAATAAATAAAAATGGAAATTTGATATTAGTATAAAACGCAACAGTAAAAAAAGAAAATTGTTATTCAAAAATATCATTCTCATTATTATTTCAACCTAATTTTTATAACGTCTTTTGCATTTTTCAGAACTAAAAACAATTAAATTTTAGCCCCTTCCCCCCCTCGCTTCATAACAAACGCCTTGAAGAAAAATACATTTTTATAGCTTGTTGACTTAGAAAATAATAGATATATTTTGTTTTTGATTTTTGTTCTTTGGAGGAAAAAATAATAATAGCATAAAAATAAAATGTAATCATGTGTGTAAAAAATAAAAGGTGTTTTTTAAATTAACATCTCGATATTAAGAATATTATACCCGCCTTGTGCAGCTTTTTTCAGTGTTAATTTATCGTCTAACTGTTTAAAAATATTTTTCTAACAAGGATTACATTCTCAAAAAAAAAAAAAAAAAAAAAAAAAAAAATTGAATCCATCAGATATACATTTTGTTTAAAGATATTCTTTTATCTTTGTTCTTTGAAAATAACAACGACAATAATAATAGTGCATTGTTAAATGCGGATAGATTTTAAAAAGATTAATATATCAATCTTTAGATGCTTAAAACCGCCTTGTGCAATTTTTCCAGTGACATGCGCACTTCAAATGTAACAGTAGCTGCTTTCGTACCATATAAAAATCCATTACAATACTAAATAACTATCATAATAATAATAATAATAATAATAATAAGAAGAAGAAGAAAAGGACAAAGCGATCAGGTGTGTAATAATACAGCCAAATGCTATAAAGAAAAGCCCGTGCCTGTTCATGAAAAATAAATAAGTAAAAGGTAAAAATGAAAGCATGCCGAAAAAAAAAAAAAAATCACATATGTTTTAATTTTTCGATTCTTCACTCGTATTGCTTATATCTCCTCTTTCACTTATAACAATACAAGCAGAAAACACAAATGTTAAAAAAATCTGTCAAAAAATAAATATTTACAGTTATGTTTGAATAAAACTTGTATCCTCTTATTCCACCAAGCCTTAAACTCCCAAATAGAAGGGTCAATCACATGTATTATACTTTAGTTTAAATCCATTATTTTCATTTTGTTCTTTTAAAGACGAGAAATAACAATAATAATTCGGTGACGGGTTAAAGAGTCGCCATGTAGAAAAAAACTATTCTTTTCATACTTCGACCCTTAGATCCTTGTACTTGCCTTGCGCGCTTTTTCTGTTAAAAACGCACTTCAAATGTAACAGTAACTCCTTTTGTTCCATCTTAGATCCCAGTACAATATTTCTCTTTGTCTTCCTTTTCCGTGTCTAAGAAAAACAATAAGGCAGCTGCTATAGAGATGTGTTTCATTTCGCTTTTATTCTCCTCCTAAAGAAATGGATTTTTGAAGTGCATAAAAGAAGGGGGTCTGTCTGTATTTGGAAAGTGCAGATTTAGGTAAAGGTATGAAAGTAAGATTTCGCTTTACTGCAGTATTGTTTGGTTCAGTATCGCATCGGTTCTGGGGAATTTTATATCGTAAAATAGTTTAGAGTAGCAAATTTATACGAAATGTATATAAATCTTGTAATACAAATAGAAGAACATTTCTAGATAGTTCTAATAAGTATATTCTTGTAGCATTATACAAATATCAGATGATAGATAGTTATTTTACATTGACACTTTTATCACTTATGACTTCATTATTATTATATATTATTATAGTATTTACATTATTCGATATATCGTGGATTTACCGAATTTTATTTTGGATAATTCGAATTTTTCAGATGATTGCCCTTAAAATAATGCATTAAAAATTATTCTTCAGACTTTTTTGAGTTCAGGTGCACAAATATTTTAACAATTTTCTTTGAAGGTTCTCTTTTCAAGAGCATTATAATGTAGAGTAGAGGATTCAATTTTTGTATCAATTATTTCTAACTTGTTTAAATCGAAATTCTGGATAATTCGAAATTTTTTGCTTAGTCCCTAGAATTCTGTATTAAAATAACACAAAAATACCGTAGATATATCGAATTTTATTTTGGATAATTCAAATTTTTCGTATGATTGCTTTTAAAATATTGAAGTAAAAATTGTTTTTTAGACTTTTTTGAATTAAGGTGAAAAATATTTCAGCAGTTTTCTTTTAAGGTTCTTTTTTCAAGTTCATTATAATGTAGAGAATTCAATTTTTGTATGTTGGCGAAGCATGTCCCACAGGGGACCTTGCGCCATAAATCCCCATTCAACCAATCAACCAATTTATATGACCTTTTTCACTTAAAAATGATGAGTAAATGAGTAAGTAAGAAATATCTAATTTAATAGGGAGGTAAGGGGGATGTAACAGTATTTTTAGATAAAGTTTATGCGTTAAATTATCATCGTGAAATTAATCTTTTTTATTCATCTCTTCCTTTTGAGAGAATACATTTAATTCGAATTTTTAGATATTTCGAACTTTTTCCTCGTAATTTCGTATAATCCAATTTTAAGTGTATTAGAGACTCTCGTTATAATGTGCCTCACATTATTGCTCATTCTGATACATCCATTTTGTTTTTCATTATGTCCGCCGAACAAAAGAGAAAATTTTTTTAAACTCACACATTATATTTTTGTTTATTATTAGTAGACTTCGCCCGCTACACTGACAAATTGGTTTCTCCAAATGAATCGGGAATCAAACGAAATAAATCGGTGAATTAGACTTTGTGTTTTAAAGTAATATTTCGCTTTACTTTGGTTGTTGCTCCGCAATGCTGAAACGATATGAACACTATTATATCTTCTAGTAGATAATTTACAGAAGTAATTGATAAAAATGGTAGAACATTATGTAGTACTATAAAACCGCGACTGAAAAACTATCTAACTAACAGTGATAACTTCCGCATGCATTGTAATTTTCTTTCTGTCACCTGACAAGTACGATATTGCGAGGGAATACCGTAATAAGTATTTGCTCCGTTAAATTGATATTCATTTTGTTTCGTCGAGAACAGAAAAGACAAGATAAAGGAAAATCATACATTACATGAGTTGGGCGTTTTAGTATAATGAAAGTTTATAAAGAAATAATAGAAGAAAAGAAGTAAAAGCGCATCACAGAATATATAAATAAAACTTACATAAAAAATTAAAACCTTTCTTAGATAAAAGAAATAACGGCACTGATAAAATATGGAAGAAATTTGCTACATATATATTTTTTTTTATAAGAAAATATATTATGCGCATTTTAATGGACTTTCTTTGTGAAATATTGAGCTAAAAAACTTTTCTCGGAGCTTAATTTTATTGAAGAAATAATTTCCATTTCAAAGCGTAAAATTAAAGATCGCCAAAGGACATGAAGGAAAAAATTTTAAAGTAATAAGAAAGATAAATGAAACTGAATGAAATCTAGAAATATGAATAATTTACTGTTTCAATTGTGTAATTTATTAATGTAGATTATTTCATCTATGACTTGTAGATTTGTAACGTTATTTATCAGCAACGATCATATGAGATTATGAATTCTCTTTCATCTAATTTCCTGGGTATCTTTTAAAAAATAATAATAAAGAGAAATTATAATGTAAAGTGATTTTCGCATCCTTTTAAATATCAATATAAATTTTTATTTATTTTACTTTCAAAGCATAAAACTTTTTATTGAAAATAAAATAAAGAGACAAAAAGACGAGACTGGATCGAAATGAGTATATTGTATTATATATTTATAAGAACTACAATAACTGAAATAAAACAGAGAAATAACACGTATTTTTACATTTTAAAAGGTCAATGACAAGACAGATAGCGGACATAGAAGAAATCTTTAAAGTTAGGATAAATAACCAATTACAGTTAAACATGATCAATTGTATTAGAAGGAAAACTGAATTAATAATAAAAGAATGTACTGCTATGATTATGATATTCTAACACTTTTAATTTCCAAAAATAATTAAATAAATAAAATAGTAAAATAAAATAATATAAAATCAATAATTCGTTAAATTTAAGCAAAATTGCAATATAAGTATTTATTTCAGTAATTAGTAGAAGAAAAAATCGTAACATTTTAGTTTTTATTATTAATGAAGGAAAAACTTTGATTAATACAAAAAGCATAAATTACTTTTCTAGTAAAAAAAAAAAAAAAAAAAAAAAAAAGGAAAAAGAAAAAAAAAACCACAATAACAAAATTTTTTGAGAATGCCCCAGAGGATAAAACAAAAGTTCTATTCCATTTAAACAAATATTAGTAACGAAATAATGATGCCCTGGGTGAGGTTAAATTATCCAAAGCAAAAGGATTTTCTTGCATTATATGAAGAATTCTTTCTGTTCTTAACAAGCATCCAATCCCAAAATTTACTTTATCTCTTCAATGTTATATTAGAAAAATCTCCCGATAAAAACATAATTTTCTGGGTCACTTTTCTTTTTGTATGAAATCGTTCTTCAAGGCATAAAAAAGGATGATATTAGGGTATCAGTAAAAATACGCATTGTACGATTAATCTAACTAGTTTTCTCACGAAAAGAAAAAAAAGGGGGGAGGGGAAAGGAAAAAAAAAAGAAAGAAAATAAAAAGTTAATCATTTCTTAGGCGTTAATAAGAAAAATCTTTATTGCTATACATAGCAAAAATAACTTTTCTGTTCATCCCCTTCCCCCTCTTAAACTATTCAATTTAAAAGATATAAATTTGAGAAAGACCCAAACCAAATCTAAAAATTCTTTTATTATTATTTAAATCTCATTAGCAAAAACATTATGCCTTAACCCCTTCGCGACGGGAGGCTTTTATGAAATTTTTTATGTTTTGTCACCGGTTTTTAAAAACAGAAATTCGTGCTTTATTAAATCGAAAAAATGCTGCGATTAAATGAGGCAAATTTTACGGTAATATTTTACTGCTGAGGATAAAAAAGGATTCTTAAGCTTTTTTGCGGCACGTATACGCGTAGCTCTTCTCCAATTGGTTAATTGATATAAAATTATCCAAAAACAAAAATATTTCCCCCCATTGAATGACACACTTTACAAAATTATAACTCTTTTTCTATTTATTCCTAAACTGGATTTCATCAAGTAATCTCTTCAATTTTACATTAAAAAAAAATGTCCTAATAAAGGCGCAATTTTTTGGGTCAGCCACGAATGAATAAAATTCTGCTTCGTAACGACCAAAGGGATGACTTTGAGATATCGAAAATAATGCGCAGTATTCGAACAATCTGGATATGGATTTATGTATTTTCATTTATTTTTACGGATCACGTTTAGCAACATAACAGCAGAACAGGTTTCTTTGATTGCAAAAAAATTGTATTGCATATAAAATATATTGTAATAAAATTACTTAAGATTGCCTTAATTAAATCTAAAAACTCTTTTACTATAAAATAAATATTATTTGCGAAAAATTATACCATAATTAATGCTATAGAAAATGACAGTATTTTGTAGGAATAAAAACGGGATTTTTCCAATTTTTATAAGGATTTATATATTCCACTAGACTTTATACTGTATTTGCTAATCCGTTCAACACTATATACTGAAAATATTTCCACATTTTTTGGTTGTTTTTGCAGAAATTAAATTCTTCTTCTAAGAGCTTAAAAGGAGCACTCAAAGAAAATCCAAAAGTTGTTTTAAAATCACATAAATATCCTATACTTATGAAAGAATAATATCCTAATTGTTGATAAAATAGTTTTCCTCAAAAGATGAAAAATTCTTTTCCGCATTTAGCAAGATAGATATCCAGTTCTAAAATATAATTTATCTGCTAATCTTTTCAAGATTATATTATATGAAAAAAAATTCAATAGAAACAAAATTTTCTAGGTCATTTCCGAACAAATTAAATTCTTCTTTGGAGGGATCAAAAAAGGCGACTCTAGGATATCGATAAAGAATGCGCGTTGCTCGAGCAAACGTCGTTATTAAAAATCTACTTTAGAAAGTAATGAGAAAAATCAATACAGTGGTGAAAATTATTTTTTTCTAGTTTAAAAAAATTGCATTGTATTATTAATAAAAATAATAATAAAGAGCGTAAAAAAATGTTTGAGGGTATCCTAAAGAAAATTCAAACGCAGGCTTACAATTTACAAAAATAACTGTTTCACAACAAAATAAATAAATAAATCACAGCTTATTTAGTTAAGTAATGAGAAAAAAAATAATATAACGGATGAAACTTTTTTTTAGTTGAAAAAATTTTTTCAATGAAAAAGGAATTAAATAAAATTATCTGAGAGGACTCTAAAGGAAATCTAAAAGTTATTTTTCAATTACGTAGATAAATATTATGTACTCATGATACAGAAATAATGATACCGCAATTGTTGCTAAACTATTTTCCGATTTTATCAAGTTATTAATCCAATCTGAAATTATACTCTATCTATAGTTAAATTATTTGAGAGTACCCTTAAGAAATCGAAAAAAAAAAATATGCAATTGCATAAATGTTATACTTATAAAACAGAAACAGTAATAACCCAATTCTTGCTAAACTATTCTCCTCTTTCATTAAGCTACATATATCCAATCCGAAACTACACTTTATCTGCTAATCTTTTCAATACTATGTCTCAAAAATTCTCAATAAAAACACAATTTTCTGGGTCATTTCCGAACGAATTAAATTCCTCTTCGATGTGTAAAAAAAGGGAGTTTCTAAGGTATTAATAAAATATACGCTATTAATTCGCTAACTGTGAAAATTATTTTTAGTAATTGAAAATAAAGTTTTTCAATAAACAAGGCATTATAATAAAGTTATTTGAAAGTGCCCTAAAGAAAATCCAAAAGTTACTTTGCAATTAGATAAGTATAATATGTTTATGAAACAGAAACATTGATACGCCCAATTGTTGCTGAACTATTTTCCGCTTTTATCAAGTTATATATCCAATCCGAAAATATACTCCCTCTATAGTAAAAAAAAAAAAAAAAAAAAAAAAAAAAAGACACTGCAATAAAATTATTTTAAAGTACCCTAAAGGAAATCAAAAAGTTTTTTTGCAATTACATAAATATTACAAAACAGAAACAATGATACTCCAATTCTTGCTAAACCCATGGAACTATAAATAAAGCTTCTTCTATTCTTAGCTTCATGGCTAAACCATTTTGAGCTTCCGTTAAGCGCTATATATACCCAATCCGTAAATACACTTTATCTGCTAATCTTTTCAATATTATATCTCAAAAATTTCCCAATAAAAACACAATTTTCTGGGTCACTTCAGAACGAATTAAATTCCTCTTCGAAGCGTCAAAAAGGGCGACTCTAGGATATCGATAAAGAATGCGCATTGTTCGACCAATCTAGCTATTCTTCTCCAGATCTCCTTTGTTCTCGAAAAGTCAGTTCAGTTAAGGGCAACACAAAGCAAGCATTTGGTAGAGACACTCAATAATTCCGAAACGACTTTTATCATGTTAAACAAAATGAAAACTTGGAGAAAAATTTAAAAAGACACATTGCCGACAAGAAAGTGAATGGGCGCTGAAACGAAGCCAATTATATGTGTATATTCTATTGATACATTCCATGCTCTCTCTATGCTTATTCTTTGAAAAATATATTTCTGGTTCTGGAAATGTGATCCAAATTCGAGATATAACTTAACAAAATAAGTTATTTTATTTATTTATTTACTTACATAATTTTGTATTTTATTTTCAAAATAATAAAACAAATATAATGAGAAAGATACGGAAAGATGAACAGTAAAATGCAGAACTAGAATAACAGGGACTTGAAAATACCAAGACAAATAGATAAATATCTAAATTACATATGATGTAATTTTGTAGTTAAAAATTATTCATTATATTTGCTGAGGTTAATTTCGTCTTGTAATCGCCACTGGGTTGTAATGTAGCTAAAACGAAGCCATTTATATGCGTGTATTCTGTTTATACATTGCATGCTCTCTGTGTTTATTCTTTGAAATATATATTTCTGGTTCTGGAAATATGATCCAAATTTGAGGAATAAATTAACAGAATAAGTTATTTTGTTTATTCATTCATGTATCTTTGCATTTTATTTTCAGAATAATGAAATACGTATAATGAAAAAGATATAAAGATGAACATTAAAATATAGAAGAAGAATAACAAGGACTTGAAACTAGCAAGACAAATAGAAAAATATATAAATTACATATGATATAATTTTTTTAGTTACAAAAATTATACATATACATCATTTGAGGAATGCTGGGATTAATTTAATCTCATGATTGCAAGTGGGTTTTAACTCATAAAAAAAATTCCACTTTGTGCTATAGATGCAGCCTTGCTATCATATAAGAGTGTGAAGTGCCAGGCTGAATACCATCCGAATAACTTAGTTAATAGATCGTTGGTGCTCTGCACGAATGGCAGGTTCGATTCCAATCCTGGAAACTTTTCACTCTGTTGGTTTTACGCTTTGTTAACAATTTAAAAATTTATAAAATATACAGAAAAGAAAAAAAAAACTTTATAAATTACATCGCAAATTCTGCAATATTCTATTAAAAAAAAATATTATTATTATTACTATCTATTAAGGTTTGTGGAAATACAATACAACCTATTCTAAATTTCCTGCAATTCCGTTAAAGTGTTCTTTTATATTTAGAGACCTTTGAAAGCATTAGGTTTTCAAGATTTAAAGACATACTTCTGAATACTTTTTATTTTGCTGCCCGTAGTTTTAAGAAATGTTTTCAATTCAAGTAGTTTTTGAGTATATTAATTACTTTTTTCTACTCGGAATATTTGCATTTCCTGTACTATCAATTCTCAGGTAAACCTTCTCAACTGCATAATAGAATTTATAAGTGCAAGAGTAATAAGATAATGATAAATTTAATGTTATTAATGAAATTAATTTTAATGCTGTTAATTTATCATGATTGCCGATTTTGAATTAAGTTGCATTAATGGTCACTTATGTCATGAACGTTAAAATTCAAAATTTCGAATGCAAAATTAAAATATAAATAGTCTAAAAACTACATCTGCTCCGCCCCTCTGCCTCCTTTTTTTTTTCTAACTCTGAAAGTGGAAAAAAAATCTTTCACGGCTAATGCGAAAAATCAATTAAAACTACGTAAATTAAAATATACAATGAAGTAGAATTTCTGGTAGAATTTTTAAAAATATACCTATATTCCTGTGCATAACGAGCATTTTATAGATACGCTCGTTAAAAAATTCACAGATCACAAGTATTGAATTCTATGTAAAAATAAATAAATAAGTGATACAAGTACTTATACATTACTTATGTGTTTTTCCTCTGGTCCTCAATAAAGTATTTCAAACTTTTTGGACCCATTAAAAAATACTTCCCGGGGCCTGGTTTACATTAACATTTAATATTTTTTAAGAAAAGTTTTGCTGCTTTAAACAGTAAAATATTTTATTTTTAGGACAATAGTAGCTGACTTATACATTTTATTAATTAACAGTTATTAATATGCAATAGTCTTTTCTCATAAATACTTTAAATCTTTCATAAAATAATTTAATAATTACAAAAAAAAAAAAAAAAAAAAAAAAAAAAAAAAAATTAAAAATAATTATTAGGAATAAGTATACATGAACTCAAGATTATATTAAGGAAAAGATTTTTTTTTTTTTAAAGGGAGGGGTAGAGGTGCAAAGTGTAAAAGAAAAAAATGACACAGAGCATAAAAAAATACATATATAAAATTGAAAAGCTCAACATTTTAAGTTATTTTGAGTTCTGATCTTGATAAAAAGATACAAACGTGCTTTCGATTCCGCGGTGTTACCATTTTTTCACTGACTGCATTCAATTTTAAAATAAAGGGAACATTTGCAAAAAAAGGAAGAAAAATCTCTTTTTTACAAAGTAG
The DNA here is from genome assembly GCA_964019185.1 of Maratus speculifer. NCBI lineage: Eukaryota > Metazoa > Arthropoda > Arachnida > Araneae > Salticidae > Maratus > Maratus speculifer. The sequence continues at coordinate 71,094,671 of OZ025290.1, read as the reverse complement.
CTGACTACAGCATGCATCACAGATTTTCAATTTTACAGAAAGACTAACGGCATTCTTTAACAACATCGATAACAATTCAAAGAAATACTCAATCACTAACGGCATGTGTTAGAAAATACTAAAGTAGAAATTCTATATTACAGTTCTGCGTAAAAAAAAAAAAAAAAAAAAAAAAAAAAAACTGTAATAGAATTTTTGCACATAAGTACTTTAATTGCGAAAGTTTTACTAAATGAGTAATTTAGTGCAAAGCTTTTTCTTTTTGCTATATTGAGTTAAAATTACTTCAGTTAAGATTAGTGCAGTTTAATCTAATTTTAAGTGTAAATTTGTAATTATTATTACTATTATATTGCACAATAATAATAAAAAACTATTACATTACTTTATGATATATATTTATTTAACAGATACGTTTATTCTTTATAATATATACAGTCGAACTTTGTTAACACTCAAAGGAATTTTTTTTTTAACCATTTGGAAATGTTTGTTTCTGTCAGTCTACTATAACAACAATTGAAACTAAAGTTTTTACAGATACTGATATTGGTATTTGTTTTTAGAACTTTACTGAATAAAAAAGTATAAGAAAAATTTTAATTTAGAGTGGCCACTTTAAGCTCCCTTCCTCAATACATATCAACCACTTGCGGACAAAGAACGCGTATACATGCCGCATCAAGTGATCAGAATCCTTGAATATTCCCACCAGCTATTTTTTATTGTTAATTATTAGGACATATTCCTGATTCTATTAAGAAAAAATTTCTGATTTGAAAATCCGGTGATAAAAAACAATAATTCTGTAAAAGACGCTCATCACAAAGGGGCTAAGTAAAAATATCGAATATATATATATATACACTATATTGCCATTGATTATTGGACACTTGCAATTTTAGACATTTTACTAAATATCTAGAAAAATACATGAGGAATCATCTCGAAACTCTTAGTGTATAAATATAATAGTATACGTCATACATCTCTGTGAAGATTTTTTACCGAAACTCCATAGGGGACCGTCAACAAATTAAAAAAGAATGAATATCTTTTGAATAACCCTGTCAAAACAAATGTAGCAAAAGCGCTCAAACTCTAGATTATGATTGAATGCCTTATTGTAATACACTGTGTTCATTTTTATGCAAATAGCATGCATACTCGCAGAGTAATTAAAGTTTTTATAAAAATGGTCCCAAATTTTTCCAAGTTTTCCCCTTATAATTTTCAGAGTTCTTAATATAAAATAATATTTTTTTTTCAGAAAATATGACAAACAACATTGCACACAGTATCCTGTAATCAGAATTAAAAAATAATAAAAATTGTATGAAAAATGAGTAGATTTACTAAATAATTTTTTACTGCGCATGCGTCAAAGATACCAAAATTTCATTTACATATTATGTTAGCTAAATGTATAGAGCAACTTTTGTAAAAGTCTCAAAATCATAGTTTGAAAATTCTGAAAGTAATCGTCTATAGAAAAAGGACAAAATCCGTTGTTTCCAAAATGAAGCAAAAAAATGAGGGATTTTATCCAAATGTAGTAGTACATCCCGTATTGTGTATTCTATACTGACACTAATCAATGAATATATGGATGCAACCCCTCTTGTTTTTGCTTCATTTTGAGAATAACGGATTTTCAACTTACTCAACGAATATTTTCAGAATTTTCAAGATATGATTTTGTGACTTTCACAAAAGTTACTCTATACATTTAGCTAACATAATATGCAAATGAAATTTTGATATCGTTGACACATGCGCAGTAAAAAAAATATTTAGTAAACCATCTCATTTTGTATACAATTTTCATTATTTTTTAATTCTGATTACAGGGTACTGTGTGCAATGTTGTTTGGCATATTTTCTGAAAAAAAAATTATTTTATATTAAGAACTCTGAAAATTATAAGGAAAAAACTTGGAAAAATTTGGGACTATTTTTATAAAAACCTTAATTACTCTGCGAGTATGCATGCTATTTGCATAAAAATGAACAAGGCGTATTACAATAAGGCATTCAATCATAATCTAGAGTTTGAACGCTTTTGCTACATTAGTTTTGACAGGGTTATTCAAAAGATATTCATTCTTTTTTAATTTGTTGACGGTCCCCTATGGAGTTTCGGGAAAAAATCTTCACGAAGATGTATGACTTATACTATTATATTTATACACTAAGAATTTCGAGATGATTCCTCATGTATTTTTCTAGATATTTAACAAAATGTCTAAAATCGCAAGTGTCGAATAATCAATGGCAATATAGTGTATATAAAAATTACAATTTAAAAAATGTTTATTTAAATAAAAATGTATTACTTCAATACATAACTTTCCGTATATCACTACTCAATATACTACACAGAATCACCATTGGACAAGCAAATAGGGACATATTCCTGGACATATTAGGACCTATTCCTGATTCTATTAGAAAAAATTTCTGATTTGAAAATCCGGTGATAAAAAACAATACTTCTGTAAAAGACGCTCATCACAAAGGGGCTAAGTAAAAATATCGAAAATATATATAAAAAAATTACAATTTAAAAAATGTTTATTTAAATAAAAATGTATTACTTCAATACATAACTTTCCGTATACCACTACTCAATATACAACACAGAATTATCATTGGACAAGCAATTAGTATAATAACAAACTGTATTAACTTCGATGTTTTTTAATTAAAAGAAAAAAAAATAAATAAAAATATAAGAAAGTTTCTGTTCAACTTATTAAAAAACAAACAAAAAAATAACAGAGGGAGAAGAAAACTGAGGAAATGCATATAAAAAAAAAAGAATGGATAAGGTAGAACCGGTAAAGATAAGATCACCCAGAGATTCTTGATGAAAAGATACAACGTGCTTGGAATTTACTGGTGTCATCATTTTTCTTTGATAACATTCAATTTTAAAATGTAAGGGAACATTCGAAAACCGTAGAAAGTGTTCCACGAAATCTGCAGATACAGCACATATCGAAATATTTCAGCGACGAGAGAGAGTTCAAGCCAGGTTGCTAATAATTGTCAGACAATGAAGCACTTAGACATGACAAGATGAAAAAGATACTTGACGGCTACTTTCTTTGGAAAAAAAGAGTGTTTTTATAAAAATAAGCATGGAGAATTTTGTATTAAAATTACGTTTTTGTTAATATTCTTAAGATTATGTCTTTATTGGTTATGTAAACGTCCGTATTAAAAGGAAATTCTTAAAATGTCATTGGCTTTGTTTGAAAAGATATTTTGGATGGGAAAAAAATGGTTACGAAAATAATTGATGGAGTACAATGTTGTTACCAGCAAATTTCTTATCAAGATTTTTATTTTTTATTTTTATTTTTATTTAAACTGTATTCTTATGATGTCATTATACTTTACGTAAACTTCTATTTTTACTACAGTTGAATGACAGTTAGAAAATATATGGAATGGACACATACATTAAACTACTGAATACATATTTTTTAAGGGTAGGAACAATCTGTCCCAACATATAGGGTGGCTGAATTAGCAGTTGATCACTAACGAAGACGTTTTGGATGAAATTACCTAAAATATGAGAATATGAAACATAAGATCATGAATTTTAAAATGTAAGGAAACATTCAAAACCGTAGAAAGTGTTCCATGAAATCTGCAGATACAGCACACATCGAAATATTTTAGCGACGAGAGAGAGTTCAAGCCAGGTTGCTAATAATTGTCAGATAATGAAGCACTTAGACATGACAAGATGAAAGAGATACTTGACAGCTATTTTCTTTGGGAAAAAAGGATGTTTTTGTAAAAATAAGCATGCAGAATTTTGTATTAAAACTACGGTTTTGTTAATATTCTTAAGGATATGTTTTTATTGGTTATGTAAACGTCCGTGTTAAAAGAAAACTCTTAAAATGTCATTGGCTTTGTTAAAGAAATTTGGAAGGAGTAAAAAAAAATTATGAAAATAACAGATTAATAAATGAACAATGTTGATACCAGCAAATTTCTTATCGAGATTTTTATTTTTACATAAATTGTATTCTTATTATGTCATTATGCGTTACGTAAACTTCTATTTTTAGTGTAGTTTAAAGACGATAAGAAAAGTTATGCCATGAACTGAAAAAAGTTGTTTCAACATATCAGTTGGCTGCATTAGTAGTTGATTACTAACGGGAGCGCTTTACTGAAATTCATTGATCGTGAAATCTCATATATGGGAAAACTTAAAAGTGTAATTACTTATAACTAACATAGTTATCAAAATATGGTTTTCACCATCAGAAAATAAAACTATTGCTGACGATGTGCGTTTTTAAAAATTGTCTTTTTAAATTTTAAAAGCAGGTTGCTAATAATTGTCAGACAAAGCACTCAGACATGACAAGATGAAAGAGGTATTTGACAGCTATTTTCTTTGGGAAAAAAAAAAAAAAACAAAAAAAAAACGTGTTTTTTAAAAATAAGCATGAAGAATTTTGTATTAAAATTACAGTTTTGTTAATATTCTTAAGATTATGTTTTTATGGGTTATGTAAACGTTCGTGTTAAAAGAAAATTCTTAAAATATCACTGGCTTTGTTAAATAAATTTTGGAAGGAAAAAAGTAGTTACGAAAATAACTGCAGAAATACAATGTTGATACCAGCAAATTTCTTATCGAGATATTTATTTTATTTTATTTTAATTGTATTCTTATTATGCCATTATACGTTGCGTAAACTTCTATTTTTAGTGCAGTTTAACGACAATAAGAAAAGTTATGGAATGAACATGTAAATAAAACTACTGAATATATATTTTTAAGGGTAGAAACAAGCTATTTCAACATGTAAGCTGGCTGCATTAGTAATTGATCACTTATGGGGCCGTTTGACTGATATCCTCCGATCGCGAAATCTCATGTTGACGTATGGGAATAGCGCGATTACTTATAACTAACATAGTTATCAAAAGATGGTTTTCACCATTAAAAGATTAAAGTTTGTTACGGGCAATGTGAGTTTTAAAAAATTGCCTTTTTAATTTTAAAAGCAGATTGCTAATAATTGTAAGAAAACGAAGCACTTAGACAAGACAAGATGAAAGCGATACTTCAAAACTACAAAAAAGTGTTTTTGTAAAAATAAGCATGTAGAAATTTGTGTTAAAATTACAGTTTTTTTAATATTCTTGAGGACTTGTTTTTATTGGTTATATAAACGTCCGTGTTAAAAGAAAATTCTCAAAATTTCATTGGCTTTGTTAAAGAAATTTTGGAAGGGGAAAAAATGATTACGAAAATAACTGATGAAGTACAATGTTGATACCAGCAAATTTTTTTATCGAGATTTTTAATATTATTATTTTTAAAGGTATTCTTATTATGCTATTATACCTTAGGCAAATTTCTATTTTTAGTGCAGTTTAACGACAATAAGAACAGTCATGAATGAATATGTACGTAAAACTACTGAATATATATTTTAAAGGTAGAAACAAGCTATTTCAACATATAAGCTGGCTGCATTAGTAGTTGATCACTTATGGGGCCGCTTTACTGAAATTCTCTGGTCGCGAAATCTCATGTTAACGTATTGGAAAAGCGCGATTACTAATAACTAACTAAGTTATCAAAAAATGGTTTTCACCATCAGAAAATAAAGGTCAGTCGCTGACGATATGCGTTTTTAAAAATTGACTTTTTAAATTTTAAAAGCAGGTTACTAACAAGTGTGAATGACGTGTCAATGAAGTGTCAATGAAGCACTTAGACATGAAAAGATGAAAGCAGAATCTGATTACAGCATAGGCCAACTAGACCATAGACTTGGTTCACGGCTTAATATTGCATTTCCTGCAATTATTTTCTCAAAAACCAAAAATTATTTTGATTAACTTGGCAACCGTATGATAATCTAATGATACCTTTCGAATACTCCTGGAGCGGGGGCGGGGGGGGGGGGGGGGGGATAAGGCTAATATTTTGTGCAAGGGGACCTCGAAAAGGTGCTGGGCCTTAGGCCCTCTACAACCTTAACCGGGCTGTCGATGAAAGAGACACTTGACAGCTATTTTCTTTGTAAAAAAAAAGGTACTTACGTATTAACGCCACCGCAACACAACTTGCTTTAACGCGCCAATAACGAGCAACCTTATTGTTATCGCACGTGCACAAAAATAATAGCGTCAAAAGTGAGCAAAAAGAAAAAAGAAAGAACTTAAAGGCATTAAAAAACACTAAAAAAGCATCAAAACGCTAAAATATGGCGTCAGAAATCGGCAAAAAGCAAGGCAACAAGGAATCCAAAAGTTAACTGCAGTGGCGTTAATACGTAAGTAAAAAAAAAAAAAAAAAAAAAAAAAAAGAGTATTTTTGTAAAAATATTCATGAAGAATTTTGTATTAAAATTACAGTTTTGTTAATATTCTTAAGGATATGTTTTTATTGGTTATGTAAACGTCCGTGTTAAAAGGTGATTCTTAAAATGTCATTCGTTTTGTTAAAGAAATTTTGCAAGGAAAAAGTAGTTACGAAAATAACTATTGAAGTACAATGTTGATACCGGCAAATTTTTTATCGAGATTTTTATTATTTTTTCTTATTTTATCTGTATTTTTATTATGCTGTTATATGTTACGTAAACTTCTATTTTTAGTGCAGTTTAACGACAATAAGAAAAGTTATGGAATGAACATGTACATAAAACTACTGAATATATTTTTTTAAAGTTAGAAACAACTATTTCAAGCTATTTCAACATATAAGCTGGCTGCATTAGTACTTGATCACTTATGGGGCCGCTTTACTGAAATTCCTTGCTTGCAAAATCTCATGTTAACGTATGGAAAAAGCGCGATTATTTATAACTAACATAGTTATCAAAAGATGGTTTTCACCATCAGAAAATAAAAGTTTGTTGCTGACGATGTGCGTTTTTAAAAAATCGTCTTTTTAAATTTTAAAAGCTGTTAGACAATGAAGCACTTAGACAAGATAAAAGAGGTACTTGACATCTATCTATGACAGGTACGACTTTGAAAAAAAGTGTTTTTGTAAAAATAATTATGAAGAATTTTGTCTTAAAATTACAGTTTTGTTAATATTCTTAAGGGCATTTTTTAATAGTTATGCAAACGTCCGTATTAACAGAAAATTCTTAAAATATCATCGGATTTGTTAAAGAAATTTTGGAAGGGAAGAAAAATATGGTTGGCCGACTCCGAGTTTTAGCAGTAACATAGTGTTACATATGTAATTCCATTTGCTTATCTCGATGGGTTTGAGTATAACGTAAAAGAAATTTGATGTGCTATACCGGATTTAAGAATTGATCTTTTGCCTTAGCCATGAACTCAATTGTGAATTGTATTAGTTATGGATGTTGATTTTTAATATTATATAAAGGTTATAGATATATATATATAGATAGATATTTTACACTTAATGAATTACGCAATATGTCAATGTACTTTTTTAGCTGTTTTCATAGATGATTAAAAAAATACATATATAAAACATGAAGTTATATTAGGTACATACATACACATACACACACACACAAAAATTCTATGTATAATAATCGAAAGCAGCTCTTTAGATTTACAGTTACTATAATAAAGCTTAGATCACAGAAAATTACATATATTGAAATATGTATAATATATATGAAATGCATATCATACACATGTTTATGATTCTTTTAAGTTGTTTTTATAGACATTAAACAAAAAAAATTGATATGAACACACACACACACAAAAAGATTCTATGAATAACATTCGCAGGGAACTATTCTACTCTTCCACGGGATCCGTCTTAGACTGTGGGGGGCCCTGGGGCAAAAATCTTTAGAGGGGCCCCCTCCTACCTTAAAATTTTTGTAAATTATACTGAAGTGACTAAAACTGAAATTTAGACCTATTGTATGTGTACATAAATTTCGTACCAAGTACTATTCACATCCATATACATAACAGTAGAAGAAAGATAACTTTAAAAAACTGTATAATTCATTTTTTTTCGGTTACAGGAATATAAGGATAAATGTGAAGCTAAGGGGGAATGGGATACGGAAATAGAGGGGGCAGGAGAAGAAAACTCTTTAAAACTTAAAAAAAAAAAGGAATTTTCGTCACTTTTGATCCTTTTTTTAATCATTTGATACTGCTTTAACAGAAAACTTATATCTGTCCTTGAGGGGCCACCTCAAGCCGGGGGCCTTGGGGCAATTGCCCCGTATGCCCTGCTTTAGTCAGGCCCTGCTCTTCCACCACCTAACCAGCCAAAAAACGACCATAAGATCTGAAAAGAAAATTCAGAGTTACATCCGGGTTGGGCGAGCGTTAAGAAAGCGGAAAAGTTACTTGCAAGAAATGATAGAACGTTCAGCTATCGAAAACTTTTGCATCTGGGGTATGGGCTAAAGGGAGTGGGTGAAAAATCGATTTTTTTTTTTTCTTTTTCTTGTCCTCTTTTGGAATATTTCCCTTCTCTGGATACTGGGAGAGATGCCAAATGCCATTCTAATAATGTTCTACTGTGGTGTCTTACATTTTAAATTAGAAAAATATATGAAAGAAATATAGAAAATTGCTGAAGGAAATCGAGGCGTAACGGAATTAAAGTAAAATAAAATATAATAATGCGGAGGGTCATCAATGATTATAAAACTCGGTAAGTAAATTCTTTCAAATTCAATTTTTTCTTCGGAATAATATTCCTTTGGAAAGATATGATACACGTTATCTAAAACTATAAGTTGTTTAAAATATAAATTGATATTGTGTGCATATAGAATTGTCATTTGAAGTACAAGGTTGCCATTAAATAAAAAGATTCTATGAATAGCATACAAAAGCAACTATATCCATAGTTACTACTAAATTTTAAATAATATACACAAAAAAATTATACATTTTTATAGATCGCATAAAACGAATAGCGTACATGTTTCTTTTGAACTATTTTCGTAAACGATTACAATAAATAACAATAAATAAATAAATAAAATAAAATAAATATGAACTTACATAGGGTGCATTGTACACATACAAAAAATATTACTTATAAAGGGCTATTTAGATTTAGATTTACTACTAAAGCTTAGATCACACGCACACAAACAAAAAATGTATATATGTATCGGTAATATGAAACGGATGCCATATATATGCCAATGTTTCTTTTAAATTGGTTTCATAGAGAAATATACAAAAAAAAGGGAGAAAAAAATCTTATGAACGCATAAAAAAATATTCTATGAATAGCATTCGCAAGCAACTATTCCACCACCTAACCAGCCTAAAAAGGACCGTAAAAGATCTGAAAAGAAAATTCAGAATTACATCCGGGTTGGGTCGAGCGTTAAGAAAGCGGAAAAGTTACTTGCAAGAAATGATAGAACGTTCAGCTATCGAAAACTTTTGCATCTGGGGTATGGGCTAAAGGGAGTGGGTGAAAAATCGATTCTTTTCCTACCCTCTTCTGGAATACTTTTCTTCTCTGGATACTGGGAGAAATGCCAAATGCCATTCTAATAATGTTCTACTGTGGTGTCTTACATTTTAAATTAGAAAAATATATGAAAGCAATAAAGAAAATTGCCGAAGAAAATCGAGGCGTAAAGGAATTAAAGTAATATAAAATATAATAATCTGGAGGGTCATCAATGATTGTAAAACTCGGAAAAGAAATTCTTTCCAATTCATTCTTTTCGCAGTGTGTTTGTTCTTCGAAATAATATTCCTTTGGAAAAATATGAATCACTTTATTTGAAACAATAATTTGTTTAAAATAGTAATTGATATTATGTATAGAATTTTCATATATGAATAGAATATATATAGAATTTTCATTTGAAGTACAAAATTGCCATTAAAATAGTGATGTTATTCAAAGAGATATAACATAAGTTCTAGTTTCTAAATAAAGTATTGTCATGAAAGTTGATATGCACATGAAGTGGAACACGAGGATACGACTGGAAGACTTCGATTTCTCCATTTTTAAAAGTTGATAGCTTATGTGTTTCGTAAACTTTATACATATGCAAATTAGGCACACAAAAAGTAAGAATTTTATATTACGAAATTTCCATACTGGTAAATAAATTATCGGTCAGTGCTTATTTGTTAAATTATTAGCAAAATATTTTTGAGGATGAAACAATGCATACATACTAGTTGCATTCCCATGGAACATTTCATGATGTCTAATATTTTTTGGCAACAGCTTAATTGAAATACATGTCAGTTCACTCTGAATTTGAATATTTTGTTGCCACTTATAAAACTGTGAAAGGTTAGGATGTTAAACAAAAGAATAAAAAATGTTCAAGAAACTTTCTTTTAAAGGAAGGTAAAGGAAAAAGAAATAATAATAGTAGTACTCTGAGAAAAATAATACACCGCCTTCACCTAGAATGAACAGTTAGTCACTTTCTGAATCCCCAAACTAGAAATATAGATTTCTGAACTATGCAAATAGGGTGAACTATAAAGCTGAATAGACGAAATGATCTAGAATTTCTAGTCTCTTGTTTTCAAAGTGACGAAAATATATTGAATCGTTTCAGTAGAAAGAGCTTATCGCTTGATTTCGTGAATGGTTTCATAAACTAGAATTATGCTTATTACAACTAGCCTTTTGTGTTCGCATATATTTGCAGAGATTTTTAAATAAGTTTGACAACGAGAATATAGGAAAATGCTCTTGAATTCCAGTAGGAGACTCTAGAACTCTCTAGAAAAGGTAACTAGAATTCATAAGGATGACATAGAACTATATTTTCTAGAGCCACAATTTAGATTCTAGTTGCCAGAATCATATTCTTTTCTCAGTGTAATATTTATTACAGACAGACGTGCTGCAATGAAAACGGAAAACTTCACCGCATTATGCATGCCGAGTACAAGTTCGATTGATAATACCTTCCGGTTTAGCCACGTCACTAATATGATAATTTATTTAAACCGAATATTTTTGATAACTGTAACTGGAACATAATACAAATTTAGAAAAACAATTTTTTTTTCACCAAATAAATCGAAGTATGAATATAAAGATTCATTAAACCGAAAAAAAAAATTAATAAATAAGAAAAAACTTAATCGTCGTAACAAAACATAAGCATCATACCTAAAACTTCCAATGAAAAATCTTAAGAAGTTTATTTTAGAAGAGAAGAGATCAAATAATGTAACTTTATATTTTATTGAAGAGGATTTCAAGAATTCCTCAATACCATATCAACTTTCCAAGTCTCTGTGAAATTTCGATTTCAATATATAATCCCTCATCACCACTGGAAAATGATTATGATATTCAAATACTAGTATTTATAAAAGATCAAGCCATAAAAGAAGCAACATATTTGTGTTTCCCTTTCGAAGTAGTTAATGTAGCGGAACAACTCGAAATAAGGAGACGTTAATGAAGACAAAGATACATTCAATCCACCTATCACAGAAAATCATGCAGTAAACGTCAATAAAAGGTACTTCAGAATAAATAAACTTGTATTATATATTATAATCATAAGAAGAGGAAATAGTTAAGTTGAATTTACAAAATAAATAATCAAATAATGTAACTCTATATACTTTATTCAAAAAGATTTCAAGAATTTTACAATAAGATATCAACTTTCCATGTTTTCGTGAAATTTTGATTTCAATAATCCCTCATCACCACTGGAAAATGATTATGATATTCATATACTGCTATTTATAAAAGATCAAGCCATAAAAGAAACAACATATTGTGTTTCCCTTTCGGTGTAGTTAATGCAGCGGAATAACTCGAAATAAGGATATGTTAATGAAGACGAAGATACATTCAATTTAACTATTACAGAAAATCCTTACAATAATCGTCAATAAAAGTTACTTGAGAATAAATAGAACTTGTATTATATATTAGAATCATAAGAGGAGGAAATAGTTAAGTTGCATTTAATAGCTCTAAATTTTATTCAAGAAGATTTCAAGAATTTCCCAATAAGATATCAACTTTCCATGTCTCCGTAAAATTTTGATTTCAATATATAATTCCTCATCTCCACTGGAAAATGATTATGATATTCAAATACTATTATTTATAAAAGATCAAGCCATAAAATAAACAACATATTGTGTTTCCCTTTCGGCGTAGTTAATGTAGCGGAATAACTCGAAATAAGAGGACGTTAATGAAGACGAAGATACATTGAATCCACCTATAACAGAAAATCCTTGCAGTAATCGTCAATAAAAGGTACTTGAGAATAAATAAAACTTGTATTATATATTAGAATCATAAGAGGAAGAAATAGTTAAGTTGCATTTAGAAAAGAAATAATCACACAAATGCAAATCGATGCACAAATAATCGAAAAGAAGTTATTCGATATTTCTTAACCCTTATTAAATATGTTACTAGAATTAGAAGTATTTAAAAATGTTATTACATTTTTATGTGCTTTATTTTTATAATTAATCGTCAATAAAGGGTACTTTAGAACAAATAAAACTTGTATGATATAACAGAATCATTAGAGAGAACTTTCTTTCTTGGTGTAAAATTAGATGTATCAAAATTTCCTTCAATTTTATTCCTTTTATAATTCCTTTTTTGACATGGAACATTATATAATTTAATCCCACTCCTAAATCTTTAAAGCCAGTTACAACTAAATCAAAACATTACACTAAAATGAAATGAAAAAATGCTAAATGCAATAAAAGGTTAAAAAAGAAAAAAAATATTGTATTTTTTTTTTTTTTTTTGACATATTGTGTTTGTAGTATTTTTGTACCGTCTGAAAAGCTCATGTATTAAGTAATATTTAACAGAAATACATAAGCACTTCAGTAAAAAACATTTATGAGTACATTAAAGATAAATTAATGGAAATATTATGTAAATTGGCTGTAAATCAACTTTTTAAAAATAAAAACAGGCCTTTTTTTTCTTTTATTTGACTAAATGACTGGAACTTTGAAATAATATCTGTGAAATAAAAAAATATCTGACACATTCGTATAACAATCAACACATGCATAAATAATATTAAATATCAATTCTTATAGGAAAATAAAGTATGCATGGAAAACATATTAGCAATTATCGTATACCAAGAAATCTCAATAAATTAGAATGACCTTTTTAATAGATGCTAACTGAATTAAAAAAAAGTATACTGGGTGTTTCAAAAGTTCAGTGCGAAAATAAAACGCAATAAGAAAAATATTTATCGAGGGAAGATATAGATAAATATTCAGCGCAGTACTGAATTTTGCATGACATCAATGAAACCATAATACAAAATCTCGACAATAGAGCGCATTACTGCACATAATTCCATGGAATAGTTACATATTGCTAGCACAACGCAAGATTGGGATGCAAAAAAGTGTACATATAGCATACTCTAACAATGTTCTTTACTGTTTTTGTTTTCCAATCTTGCGTTTGCGAGAGCAATATGGAATAATTCAATGGAATTTTCTACAATGGCACACTCTGTCAATTTTTTTTTTTTTTTTTTTTTTTTTTTTTTTTTTTTTTTTTTTTTTATGTAATACAAGATTCCGTAGCACGCTGAATATTTATCTGAAAACCGCATGTTTCTCCGACCCATAAATCTTTCTTTATCGCGTTTTACTTTCGCACCGAAATTTTGAAACACCCAATATGTATTGCATATATTAATAACATTTTTTTGACTTTTTTCTATTAAAAATTTAAAGAAGCTTAAAACAGAAAAGAACATACAATGAAACTTCACATAAGTAAAGAAAAAGTTTTGGCGTTTTCCAAATCGAAATCAACTTTCAGTCATTTCTCCATGAAATTTTGATTTCGATGAATAATCCAGCATAGCAACTTGAAAATAATAATGATATTAAAAAATGAGAGCTTATTAAGAATCAACCTTAAACGAAACAGCATTCTGTATTTCACTTTCGGCGTAGTTAATTCAACGGAATAACTCGAAATAAGGAGACCTTAATGAGGACGAAGATGAATTCAATCCTCCTATCGTAGAAAATGCTTCAGTAATCGTCAACAAGAGGTACTTGAGAAATAAATAAAATTTGCATTGTATGTCTGAGTCACAAGAGGAGGAAATAGCTAGGTTATATAGTTAGGAAATAATAACGGATGCTGAAGAAATCGAAAAGAGTTGTTGATTGCTTTTTAGGTGTGTTCGCAATTATGTAAATACATAGCACCTATAGTCGCCATTCAATCCGTCCGTCCGTTTGGCTCTCCGCATATAACAGAGCAAAAGTTAAACAACCGAATTATATAAAAATAAAAATGTATAATTGTTGCATAAATTTGTTCAGCCATTTTAAATTTTATGAAAATCGGATGTATAGTTTAATCACTGGGACAATATTTTCAGTCATTTCTCTCTGAAATTTTGATTTCGATAAATAATACCGCATAACCATATAAAATGATAAAGATATTCAAATATGAGTACTTATTAAGAATCAGACTTAAACGAAACAGCATTCTGTATTTCACTTTCGGCGTAGTTAATTCAATGGAATAACTCGAAATAAGGTGACCTTAATGAGAACGAAGATGAATTCAATCCTCCTATCGTAGAAAATGCTTCAGTAATCGTCAACAAGAGGTGCTTGAGAAATAAATAAAATTTGTATTATATGTCTGAGTCACAAGAGGAGGAAATAGCTAAGTTATATAGTTAGGAAATAATAACAGATACTGAACAAATCGAAAAGAGTTGTTGATTGCTTTTTAGGTGTGTTCGTAATTATGTAAATACATAGCACCTATAGTCGCCATTCAATCCGTCCGTCCGTTTGTCTCTCCGCAAATAACAGAGCAACAGCTGCCCAACCGAATCGTATGAAAATAAAAATGTATAATTGTTGCATAATTTTTTCGGGCTATTTCAAATTTTATGAAAATCGGATGTATGTATAGTATAATAACAGGGACAAAAGTATTGAAAAACGGATGATTTTCAATACTGAGGTTATTTGAAGTTATGGAAATCGGATGTATAGTTTAATCACTGGGACAATATTTTCAGTCATTTCTCTCTGAAATTTTGATTTCGATAAATAATACCGCATAACCATATAAAATGATAAAGATATTCAAATATGAGTATTTATTAAGAATCAGACTTAAAAGAAACAGCATTCTGTATTTCACTTTCGGCGTAGTTAATTCAACGGAATAACTCGAAATAAGGAGACCTTAATGAGGACGAAGATAAATTCAATCCTCCTATCGTAGAAAATGTTTCAGTAATCGTCAACAAGAGGTGCTTGAGAAATAAATAAAATTTGTATTATATGTCGGAGTCACAAGAGGAGAAAATAGTTAAGTTACATAGTTAGAAAATAATCATACATGCAGAACGAATCGAAAACAGTTATTGGTTTCTTTTTAGGTGCGTTCGTAAATATGTAGATAAGTAGCGCTTATAGTCGTTCGCTCATTCCGTCCGTCCGTCTGTCTGTCCGCATTTAACAGAGCAAAAACTACCCAACTGAATCGTACGTAGTTAAAAATATATGATCGTTGCATAATTTTGTCGAGACATTTCAAATTTTATGAAAATCGGATGTATGTATAGTATAATAAAGTATTCAGTCACACAGTCACATTACGCCCAGTTGGAAAAAATAGTTTTAAATGCATTTTAGTGAAGTTATACTCTTTCGAACGTAATAAAATTGATATGCATCAATATGTATGTACTAAAGATACTTTCTGTACAAGCTATGGCGCAAAGAATATTTGCTACTAATTTACAAGGCCACGCAGAAATATTCCATTATATAATGCTATAGGGGGAAACACGGTTCGGGGCGCGCTTTAATTATATTAAACACTTTCATGTTTTATGAAATTGATATGTGTTGCTGAAACTTACTTCAAGTTTCTTTCTGTATAATAAAAATCAGATCGTATTTACAGGGAGACACAAAAGATTTCGACCACTATACTGTATCTGAATAAAATATACCGTACTGCATACTATTACATAAGATATGATTATTTTTAAAACTTCGATATAGTACGAACGCACCTCATTTGCTACGCTTAACGAGAAAATTCCCGACTTGTTTATGTTTATGAAACACACAAATAAAATTAAAAGAGTTAAAAATTATCATCATTTTACTTTAGTAAATTTCAAAATTATAAGGGCAAGTAATGTAATGAAGATTTTTTTTTTTTTTTTTTTTTTTTTTTAGAAAAAATACTGTTATGAAAATATCTTAATTATGTAATCTCTTGCAAAGAATAGAGTTGAATTCTATTATTTATGGCAGAAAACGCTTCATCTAGAGATATTAAGGTTAAACAAAATTTAAATTTGAATCTGAAAAGAAAATACATAGTTTAAGAATCGAAAATTGATATCGGATAATTTTAAATGAAAAATAATGTCAGAAAGACATAAAAATATTTAATATATTTTTTTCATTGTGAAATATTTTTTATTGCTATCTGCAATAAACATTTATCTTTATAACTTTTTTAATTAATTAATAATTTGTCATAATATTCTAAGGACATTTAAATCAAGAGCTAATGATACATTTAGTTTTATGTAAGACTATATTTTAAATCAAAAAGTGCTGTTAACTTTGAACTTATTGATATTTTAGGTATAAGATATGTTTAAGCTGTACTGTTTGTTTTTAATCTATCTTAGCATTGAGGCTTTGTTTTCTAAAATAATGTTAAATAAATAGTGGCAGGTTAAATACAATTGTCAATAAAAATTTAAATGAAAAAATAAACAAAAAACATATTGATTATAGGATACCGCACTTTGGTGCTAAACTAATATTTTTTTAATAAAAAGACAAACATTAATTGTATGTTGAGCATAAAATGAATATGCAGTAAACTGTTTAAAAAATCGGTTTTATTGAAAATCTATTATAGTTAATGCATTAAATTTATTATTTTATGACTGAAAAATGATTCGGCTATTGTGTGATTTAACAGTTGGGGTACACATTGGTATCCATGTAAAAAAAAGACATGAAGCAAATAAACAAAAAACAATGGCAAAAAACCTTGAACCAATCAAGTAATCCGAATTAATCCTCTATTTGCTTGATTAGCAAGAAGTTAAAAATAAATAGTATAAGTATAACCACAATAATATTTTTTTATTTAGAACTTCATAAAATACAGATTATATATACAATAACTATACAGCAACTATTTAGAAAGATAGGTAAAACTTTGTTTCCTTTAAAATGTCCTAAATAGTATGTGCCACACACACAAAAGACAAAAGTACAGAGTAAATTTGTTATAGAAACATTAGTTTGTGTTTTCGTTTCTAATTAAATTAAAATTTAAACTTCGGGTGTCAGTGTTAGAAATGTTTGATAAAAAAATCCCCACACCTACATTCTTTCTTGTAGTATTATAAAATATGAGAGTGCATCAAAAGTGTTTATCTTTATCAAAAGTGTTTATCTTTATATGCCAAAGCATGTAGTTGGCAGTTGATTATCCCTGTTGTGGAATGTAAAATATCATAAAACGATACGTTTCTTTATATTTCACAATCATGCAGAAACCTTTTCATTTTAAGTCACATTATGAGGGAAAGGAGTATTCAGATTTTATCGAACTTAAAGCATCTTTTAACTAGTCCTTAAGGGTGTATTCGAAAAAAACGCTTTTCCACCTTCAACAGCTCGAAATTATACGATACAATTTCAGACACATTTTTAAAAGTAGAAACATGAAACTTGCTGAGGGGATTCTTAAAGAGACGTATGAGGTGCCGTGTGATGTCTTTTTACGCTCAATTCATTAGAATTTGAGTTATAAACAATAACCTTATCAGTATGACTCTTTTTTTTCGTTCCCAGATCTCCTGCTTGGGAAAAATCGGTTCGAAATGTCGTTTTTGATTGCTTTTTTTTGGAATATTTTGTTCATTTATCAAAGAATCGGCAATCACGGCACCTTCTGTACTTTCCAAATAAGAGATTTTGAAAGTTTGGTGTATTGTAATATTTGTAATTTGTAATGCATTTGGTGTAAAAATTAATTCAAAAATAAATCGGAAAATAAGCAGTTTGAATGGAAATACACCCTTAAAGCCACTGAAGCTCTCCACAAAATTCGTGAAGTTGAAGGCCAGAACTAGATTAATAAATTAATATCGAGACGGATGCCACAAAACTGATTCAAACGTTCTTAGAACGGGGACTTCAGCCTTCAAATTAATTCAAATCCAAATTAAATCTAGAAGTAGACGCAAGCAACTGTAAAAAAGCAGGTAAGAATCCAATCAGTATAAAGCCAAAACAGCCGGAAAAACAAGGACACTCTGAGCACACACTAAATGTCATGGTTTACATAAGCAAAAAATACATACACATAAAGTCAAAAGAGGTCAAAAAATGAAAATGCTTTTGATCTACCTTAGAATTTGTTTATTTATTCAGGAAGTGTAATATTTATTCACAAGTTATTTATGAAGGTGTGTTATGAAATATTTATTTAAAATTTTCACTTTTAAAAAAATACTCAATTTATTTATAAAATTTTAGTTTACTATTTCTCGGCATGACATCGCGATGCTTACGGAGTGCCAACACAATGTGAAACCATTGCGCGTATCGTTTGTGCATATGGAAAAAATTATCAACTGATTCAATATATTACAAACTAAAAAGAAAAAAAAAGAAAGAAAGAAATTGCAGAATTATATGTAACACTAAATTATCGTTTTCATACGTGTGATATTCTTTTCATGCAACTATAAACAGTGTAATTAGCTAATGGAAAGTAACTATTCTAATAAGACAATTGCTTGTTAAATAATTTCTTATTCCTAATAAACTCGCTTGCAAAATATACATAATACTGCCCCAATTTTCTAGTCTAAAATACTAATGAACTAACATAAAAACACGAAATTTATGTAAACTAAATTTATATATTTATATAAACATTAAAATTATTTATTAATTTTTACATTATTTTTGTGTCTATAAATAATTTACAAATTAATAATTAGATGGATTGTTGATGAGAATTATGATATTATTTATAATAAATAATTAATAAATGAATTTTAATGACGAATATGCCATCATCAGGCTGTAATATTTTCTCGACATGAATTTTATACTGAGAACTCTGACTGAGGATTCTCCGTGCGATGTAAAAAGAGAACTTTGTATGAGTTTTCTGAAATTGTAAAGTGAAGATTGACTCAGAAACAACAAACATTACTTCGTACGACTATAATATGATTTTATTTTTTCAGTAATGAAATATTTACCGAACTTTATTGTTATGCACTGTATTTTATTTTCTAGCAAACATTGCAAAGCTTTTCTTTCATCTTTATTTACATAATCGTCGTCAGTTATTTCTGCGATTCCTTAAATAAATATCTAGTATACCATCACGAATATTACACTTATCTCGAATTATATACATCAAATTACATAAATTATTTAAATATTAACCTGTTTATTCAAGTCATTTTATATAAAAATATATATCAAGAAGAATTCAATAAAAAATAAAAAATAATTATATTCCATAGCAATAAATATTTGATCATTTAATACAAATTACGAACAGCCATTATTCTACTTTTCATTTACATTTAATAACAGCACTCTGCCTTTTTATAATATTTTGAATGGTTAATTCCTTTAAAATTGATAAATTTCATTTTAATGAAAAACCTTTTTCAAATGAGTTAAACATTTACTCCCGAGAACAATATCCTAAGTGAGATAATGTTTCTTTTATTGTTTTTGCTAATGAATTTTTAATAATTATTTTCAGAGCCTAGATTCCGAAAGCAGAGATAATTTTTGAATGCTTAAAGAAAAATATGCATATAGCTTATGATCGGTTTTCATCCTATTTGAAAATGAAATTTTATTAAAAAGAGATTTTCATGATTAATATTTTCTTTTTCTGCTTCAAGCTTTTTTTTACATTAAATTTCACATAAAAAAGCGTATTACATAATTTACGCAGTTATTTTATATCGTTAATTTTTAAAATTAATTTACTAAAAAAGGCGGGGGGGATTTTTTAACCATGTATTTAGTGCTAAAGAAGTATATAAACACGTAATAAAATAATAATTGATAGATATAATGCTTGATAAATTACATTAGTTTTAAAAAAATCATGGCTAAACAAGTAAAACACTGTTTTAATAAATGGTATCTACACAGCTTACCATTGATGCAATTATGTTCTAAAAATTGATTTGATGTGTCGTGTGCATCGATTTGTAACCATTTTCTAGCGTTAAATGGAGAAATATGTATGTATACAAGATACAAGTGAAGAAAAATTAATTTATTCTTAAGAAATGGCCCATTTAACATATGAAGAAATTGGTATGTAATTTAACACCATAGTTGAAGTGTTAAGAGAATTTTATGTAATTTCTTGTTTTTCACTACTAATCGTAAAAAAATATCCATGCATGAAGCAGGAAGACTAATTTTATCTTGCTACATCCTTTCATTTTCGAAATGCGCTTATTTTCTTGATGCAATAGAAGAAGAGATGCATACATTCTTGTCACATTCGTATTTCATGGCAATAGCAAAAGATAATTACTAAGGATCGACCAAAACAGTTTTTTAAAACCGGACGGATACCGAAACTGAATTTCGGTACCATTATTATTTTCGGATAAAAATGAAAAAAAAAAATGTTTTAAGAAGTTAATACACACATAGATATAGATAATTATTAAGTAATTATATGCGTTATTAGATATACATAATTATTAACTAGCACGTGGGGCCGAAGTTGTCTCTCTGTGCCTGTATGTTTTCTTCAGTTATGTTACGTTACACATTCATCGCAATATTTTTATTTTTCTCAACTCAGGGTTCATACAGAGTTGGGAAGAAAAAATCCAAGGAGTACATTAAAAATCCAAGGAGTCCAAAAAATTTTAAGGACTTGTTACTTTTGTTGTTATTTATGTGGCATGCATTTGCGCAGCCCCAATTCTGCAGGGATTTCGCAAGAGAGGGGGGGTGGGTATCCGCGATCTTCAAATGAAATCGGAACTTTCCTGTGATCTTAAGATGAAATCAGCGATATTTTAGCAAAATCGGCGATTTATTGCGATCTTTTGACAAAATTGGCGTTTTTCCGTCGGTTTTTTTTTAATGAAATCTACGTTTTTCGATGATTTTTAGACAAAATTTCATTTTTACACGATTTTTTCTCGAAAACTGCGTTTTATCCCCGTGATCTTTTGACGAATTCGGCATTTTCCCCCGTGATCTTTTGATGAAATCTGTGTTTTTTTTTTCAATGATCTTTTGACAAAATATTTGTAAGCGATCTTTTAATGAAATCGACGTTATGTCCGCAATCTTTAGATGAAATCGACGTTTTCCCGCGGTCTCCAGAAGAAATTAGCGTTTTATCTGCGATATTTTGCGAAAATGCTGTTTTAACCGCGATCCACACAGGAAATTAGTGTTTTTCAGCGATCTTCTGACAATGTTCATTGACAAAAACATTGACGAAATCGTTGTTTTTCCACAAAATATTGACAAAATGTGTGCTTTTTCGGCGATCTTTTCACAAAACTTGCATTTCTCCATGATTGTTTTTTCCGCGCGTAAAACTACACAAGTTGGCAACTATGCGGAACTGATAACCCAATTTCAAATTTTCAGAAGAGGATGCCTTAAATTTTTGGAAATTTCGGACAAGAATCACCTCTGAATCCACCGTTATCAGCAAAATTGAGGATGATGAATAGCATTATGAAGAAGAAATCAAAGTTGTAACGCTGTGAAGGAGTTAAACAGTGTAATCACTTTTTGAAATTAGAAGCTTAGAGGTGTAATCTGGATTATTCTTTTCACTTTTCTTTCTCTTATGGCCGTGAAAAGTAAATCACTTTGGTGGCTATTAGTATGATCCCAACCAATCACTGCTGTGCTTCTGATGAATGACGTGCATAAAGGGTTTATCATGCGTTTTACAATCACGATTTTTTTTTTTTTTTCAGGGGGGTCAAAAATTTATATTTAGCATGCAATAAAAGATTAAAAAAAAAAAAAAAAAAAAAAACAGAGGTACAAAAAATTAAACATTCTTACTTCACTGGTTCGTGCATTGATTGTAACAACTGCTTTACTTGGATTTTGTACAGAAGCATGTACACTTCCATTTCCTGGACCACTTTCAATATAACGATAACTTTCAATATCGCTTGCATGCAAAACCGCAATACAATTTAAGGAGTTTCTAAGGAGTATTTTGTTTATCCAAGTAGTTCCAAGTACTACTTGGGAACGTTTTCATTTCTAAGTAGTTTCTAAGGAGTCCAAGGAGTCTGTACGAACCCTGCAACTTATTTCCTTCAATCCAAGTTCAGTTAGAATGAAGTATAAATTATACTAGTATAACTTAGTATAAACTATACTAAGTAGTAAGTACACTATACTAGTGTACAGTGTACGTACAAACACTACACTAATCTTGTATTTGTTACTAAATAAGTGATTTGCGATCCCATAGTCTATAGTAATGGTTCATCCTTTAGATGCCTTTTCTCACGCCTCTGAATTTGTAGTACGAGTTTGGCAATTGTGATCGTTATTTTTTTTCTGATATGTGCATTAATAATAGCATTGGATTTAGCTGATGGACTCAATTTCGCTTAATGAATATTTTAGCTAATATAATTATGGAATGAATTATGTTCGTTAGCCGACGTATCACTATTATCTCAACCTGTACAGTTTTTATTTATTTATTATTTATTTATTTTTTAATAAAAGCAATTACAACCTACAACTTACTCACTTGCATTAAAAAAATATATCCTTCTTGGGTCGTTCTTCTATTCTTAATATTTACAAAAAAAAAAAAAAAAAAAAAAAAAAAAAAAAAAATATATATATTATTTGTTTGCATCTTTATTTGACGAACATTTAAAAATATTTGTTTAAATATAAATACATACAAATTTTTCACAAGAGTATTATTATTGATGTTTTTATCATTATTATTTCAAGTAGGCTTGGTGGTTTAGTTGGTGCTATTAACATAAGATAAAAAAAAAGTAAATACACGCTCTCTTCTTTTCATTTATATACCCACATAAATTTAAAAATTCATCACTTGTTTCAGATACTCTGGTTAGTTATTGCCAATTGCTCCATCTGTATCATCATCTATTTTTCTTCTTTCTCCTATCTTCCTCCCACGCTATCATACCCTTAACATGTTTCTAATACCTCATTTATTTACCCTTAATTTCCTCTTTTCTCGGACCGACCTTATCTCTATTTCATTATGTGACGGTGTCTGTTCATTAATTATGATGATGCTTCAACTTAAGTGGTTATTTCAGATCATTTAATCTTTTATCTATGTAAACTTTAAATTTTTGTACAAAATTAACGCTGCTTCTGAGTTACGGTTACTTACTTTGACTTCGTAAATGTATCATCAATGTTATTGATTTGCGTTATGTTCAATTTTTGTGTAGTTTTCCTTATATTTAATAAATTTCTTTGATTAAAAATATGGGACATAAATATTTAAAAATCAATAAATAAACATAAATACTGTAAAATTTTGTAAGTTACTTTGTTTTCCCATTTCATGTTTTGCTTTAAAAAATTGGTCTTAAAAATGAGCTATTGTTATTTGAAAGCAATTTATAAACGATTTTTGAGCAATTTTTGTTTTGAGCAAATGTTATTTGTCAAGTTTGTTGCTGTAACGAATATCACAGCATTGTTTTCTTTGTTGTTTTCTTTGTATCCACAAACATTTTGAAGAAAATTATTTGAATCTATAATTGAAATAAATATGTTTTCGGTGATTAAGTTATAATATAATGTATAAAATTTATATCAATACTATTGTTTGGTTGTTAAAAAGAGTTCTTTGTTGAGTTGGACGTTATTGAATATTACAGCCAATACACACTGTTTAAAAGAAAAAGAATAATTTCATTTGATGTTCTAAGCATATCGCTCACCCGCAAGTACACACAAATTTCACAAAAAAGTCTCCCCCATAAAAGATATATATATATACATATATATATATTAATAATCACAAATAAATAAATAAATAAAATAAAACATGATTTTACTGTAAAATTGAAATTATAGCACTTAGCTTTGCATGCAGAAGAAAAATCGTGCGTAAAGTTTAAAAGATGTAGCAGGAGGTTTGGAGAATAGGCTAATTTTATTTCAACACACAATCAAATCCTCTTTTGTGGTCACAAATGGACATAAGCGTAATAAATGATTTTGTGTAGCAAGACGCACCTATGACAGACGAATAAGTGGAATAAAACGCAAATTTGATTTTTGCGAGATGCACCATTTTCCTTGCGGGTGCGTGATATACAAGTGACAATGATTTAATATCGTTAGCACCATTAAAGATTATAATGAATTACTTGGACAACCTACATTTTGAAAATTGATAAAATGACGGGCACAGTCCCCTACTTGTTCAAAGGATGTTTTTTTTTTCGTCCTTGTAATAGTCAATAAGTGTCACCAAACGCCTATACATTTGTATCTATGAAATTGGTGTTGAATGAATCGTTGTAGAATGTCTAGTATCCACAGTTTCAATTAAACTCTGTCCAATAAGTTCTAAAATATAATAACATTCGTCATCTAACAATACTATTAGAGGAATAAGGCAGCATTTTTTAGATTTCTCTCACTAGTCGTAATTGTACACATTAATTTTTCATAGTATTAAGTTCGAAATAGTCTCACTAAGCTAAAAGTGGTCATAAACTTTATATCTATTCTTTCCGTTCTTGGTTTAAAAGTTAAGCATAACATATCAATTAAAAATAAGTTTATAAAAGGCAAGTTTTTAAAATATTCTGAACGAATATTTTTAACAGAAGCTTGTGAAAAGTCAAAAGATCAAAAAATATTTCCACAATTTTTTAAAGTGGATCATGATATGTGTGTTATGGTTCTTCTTTTCTTGTTCTTGTTAGGTGCGTTCGTGATATAAATGGGTAGCACACAGCAAAAATTACCCAACCAAACCGTTAATATAAATATATAATTGTTGCATAATTTTGCCGAGTCATTTCATATTTTATGAAAATCGGATGCATAGTTTAATTACAGGTAAAATCGATTAAAAGGATTCCGTTACATTATGATCAATAGGAAAAAGTAGTTGTAAAGGAATTTTAATGATATTTTATACTCTTTCGAATATAATAGAATTGATATGCATCTATAAAGTATAGATTCTAAAAAATACATTCTGCACAATCTGTGGTGCAAAAAATATTTTTTATTAATTTACAGGGCTATACAAAAGTAATCCATTAAACAATGGTATAGGAGGAAATACTATTTGGAGTGCGTTTAAATAATATTAAACTAGTTCACATTTTATGAAATTGACATACGTTGCAGAGTTTACTACAAGTTACTTCCTCTATAATATAAAGCAGATAGTATTTACAGGAACACACAAAAAATTTCGACCACTATACTCTATCCGATGCATTTATACTATTACACCAAAATCTGAATATTCTTAAAACTTTGTCATAGGACGAATGCACTTTATTTGATACGTTTGACGCGCAGTTTTCAACTAGTTTAAGTAAATATTATTCAATTAAAGTCATTTAAAGAAACTTCTGTACTACCACGATGCTTGGGTATCTTAAATGAGAAAATTAGCTTTTAGAAACAAACCCTTATCTTTATTCAAAATCCCAGTATTTGAAATTCTCCGAATTGCAGGAGAAGTAGTTTTCGTTTGATTGCCTTATTCCGTTTAATAAAATCGCAAGGAACAGCTACTCAATGAAAGATCTTCTAGCATCTTAATTGGCAACTGGTTATGATGGTTATATCCCCGGGCCTTAATTAATGGTACTACCAAATGTAAACGACGAAACATAATGACTTGTTTTGGAACACAGGCTTGTGTCAAGAGGAAATAGTTCATTGTTATTACTCATCAAACTAACTTCAAAATTAAATCCTAAGGAAAACTATGCCTGATTTTACTGTAACCACAATCCTAACATCTAGGGTTGAATTAAATAAACATTTACTGTGTTACTTTGGGAAGTATTTGTGATTAAATGTAAAATTTTGCTCAAGAGTAAAGTGATGAAATAAATTAATTGTTCGTGTGTCTCCATGTCAAATATTTAACTGCTTGACTGATTAGTCTATTCTTCTACAATTAGAAATTTGGAAATTGTGCAATTATCCAAAAAGATTGTTTCGTATTAATCAACTTTTGTTGTTTGTAATGGAATGTTTATTGGAAAATTAAAATGGAAAATTAACATAAATACAAACCTATGTATTCAAGGTTTAATTAAGGAAACATTTTATGTTGCATTTGGTAGGTACGTGATTAATAGTGAAATGTCGCTAAGAAATATAATAAAAATAATTAATTATTCGTCTGTTCTTAGGTCAAATATTTAATTGCTTGAATAGCTTACGTAATATTCTATCATTAACAATTTGAAAATATTGAAATTATACGAAAGGCTGGTCTATACACTTATTGTAATACTAAATAAGTGTAAATACAGACATATTCATGCAAGATTTAGTTAAATAAATATTTTGTTTGTCTTATTTGTGGAGTATGTCATTAAATGTGAAATATTATAAGAAATGTGATAAAAGGAATTAATTACTTGTCTGTCTTCAAGTTGAATTTAACTTATTAAACATACAAAAAGAATTAAATATTTGTTTGTCTTCAAACTAAACACTTAACTGCTTAAATGGTACGCCTATTTTATGACATAAACAATTTACAAATGACGTTGCTTAAAAAATTGGTTTGTATTAACCAGTTTTTATTTTTTAGCTCAAGTAATAATAAAATTATGTAATCACAAACCTATGCAATTATTTAATTAAACAAATATTTTGTAAATTTCTTGGGAGAATATTTGAGATTAAACGCGAAATTTTGCTAAGGAATAATGTGGACAAATGAATTAATTATTTGATTGTTCTCATGCCAGATATTTAATTCCTTGAGCGATTCTGAAAATGTTTAACCAAAATGTTGCAACTGGCCAAAAATTTGGTTACTATTAAAGTTCTTTTGACGTTTTTTTTTTTTTTTTTAATTCATAAAAGGAAAGACTAACGTATTTTCTGTTCTCTTGTGGAATTAATTGTATAATATCCCCTTAAATGTATTATTGTATAATATTCCCGTAAGTGTCAAAAGTAGATAAAAAATTTTCTTCGATTGAACATATTAGTTTTTCACATTTAACTAAATGAAATTATTAAAAAGAAGAAAATATTTACATTTTTATAACATGTAATAGAAATTATAATGTGATTTTATTGAAGGAATAGTTATCACATTTGGAATACCTGTAAATGGCATTCTGGAAAGCGTAACGTCATAAAAATAAATATATTTCAGTAAATAAATAAAACTTAAATAACGAGAGAAAGAGAAGTAAATAACAATTAAGGAAATAAGAAGGAACATACAAGAGAATGGGAAGGAGCAATATGCCAGAAACATGCTCAGACATTCAATCTCCAGATAAATGTACACAAAAAAAAAAAAAAAAAAAAAAAAAAAGGGTAAGAAGATGGGCTACGTGTCAATAAAACGGGTTTAATATTTTACTTTCATCAGAGTATGGCTAAAATGCTTAATGGGAGCTGCGACATTTCAAAAGAAATAATATTAGATCCGAAAGGACGGCAAAAGAAAATTTCTTCCTTGGCAGAAATCCAAGCAGATTCTCGTTTATAGGATAAACTGGAAAGCAGGACACTGACGCTTTTAAAAAAGATATAAGAGTGACTATTTCACAAATTTCTCCGCTGTGTATTCTCTCAATTTCTCATTACGTAAATATGGGTCATTTTTGTATTAGCTGAAAATTTTGAGCAAGCTTGCGTTTTTGAGGCACTGCAAATGCGATATTAGCATAAACAAAATGTTGCCAAATCGAACCAGTCAGGTTTTTAATGGGTTGAAATAATTCAAAGATATTTTCATGTCAGATTTTGTTTGAAACCTAACATTATCGTATAAAGCTGCTTCTTTTAACCCTATTTTAATTGACAAGATGAATGGAGATTATTGGGATAAGCTCCGATATGGACATTAAAGTAAAGTACATATAGTTAAGTTATTAAAAAATGTGTTTCCAAAATGTAAGCATAAAATATAAAATTAATAGGATGAAAAATGAAATGAAATGATAAATTAAAATTAAAATTTTAAAAATTGGTGTTTTAAGAATTTAATTATTTTTTAAACATTATGAATTATCATCTATATTAAATATATGAATTATAAATTACAATGTGATTTTATTAAAGATATAGTTATCACATTTGGAGTACCTGTAAATGATATTTTGGAAAGCGTATAACGTGATAAAAATAAATATATTTAGTAAATAAATAAAACTTACATAACGTGAGAGAGAAGTAAATAACAATAAATTAAATAAGAAGGAACATACAAGAGAATGGGAAGGAGGAATATGCCAGAAACATGTTTAGACATTCAATCTCTAGATAAATGTATACAAGGAAAAAGGAAATTAATAGGAAAATATTAATGAAAATTAAAATAGAGAATTTAAAAATTACAGTTTTAGAAGTGTTTATAATTAGTGTTTTAAAAATGTTATATAACCTTTATAAAATATTAAAAATGATCATCTATATTATGTATATAAATAGTAAATTAAGTTTTTATGCTTGTACACTTTTAATTTATGGTATTCTAAGAAGAAAACATTCATATTAAACTGACAAAATAGTTATATATATTTTTTCCGTTGACCATATTAGTTTTTCAAATTTAACTAAATTAAATTATTAAATAGAAAAAATAAATACATTTTTATAATATGTAATAGAAATTATAATTTGATTTTATTGAGGATATAGTTATCACATTTTGAGTTCCTGTAAATGACATTCTGGAATGCGTATAACGTCATAAAAATAAATATATTCAGTAAATAAATAAAACTTACATAACGAGAGAGAGAGAGAGAGATGTAAATAAAAATAAAGGAAATAAGAAGTAACATACAAGAGAATGGGAAGGAGCAAAATGCCAGAAACATGCACAGACATTCTATCTCCAGATAAATTTACACAAGAAAAAAAGGGTAAGAAGATGGGCTACGTGTCAATAAAACGGGTTTAATATTTTACTTTAATTAGAGTATGGCTAAAATGCTGACAATTTGGTAATTACTTTTTTTTAATTTAATTTTATTATTATTATTATTATTATTATTATTATTATTGTTATTATTATTATTATTTTGATTGAACATATTAGTTTTTCACATTTAACTAGGAATTAAAAAATATCTAAATAGATTTCTGTTTAAATATACATTAGAAATTATAATTGATTTTATTAAAGCTATAGTTATCACATTTGAAGCACCTGTAAATGACATTCTGGAAAGCGTAATGTCATAAAAATAAATTTATTTAGTAAATAAATAAAACCCACATAACGAGGGAGAGAAGTAAATATAATAAAGGAAATAAGAAGGAACATACAAGAGAATGGGAAGGAGCAATATGCCAGAAACATGCTCAGACATTCAATCTCCAGATAAATATACACAAGAAAAAGGGTAAGAAGATGGGCTACGTGTCAATAAAACGGGTTTAATATTTTACTTTCATCAGAGTATGGCTAAAATGCTTAACAGGAACTGTGTCATTTCAAAAGAAATAATATTATATCCGAAAGGACGGCAAAAGATAATTTCTTTCTTGGCAGAAATCCAAATGGTTTCGGATTTATAGGATATTTTTTTAATAATTTTTATTTTTTTAATAAGATAATTTATAGGATAAACTGGAAAGCAGGACACTGCGCTTTTAGAAAAGATATAAGAGGGACTCTTTCACAATTTTCTCCGTTGTGTATTCTCTCAATTTCTCATTAAGTAAATATGGGTCATTTTTGTATTAGCTTAAAATTTTGAGGAAGTTTGCGTTTTTAAAGCACTGCAAATGCGATATTAGCATAAACAAAATGTTGCCAAATCGAACCAGTCAGGTTTTTAATGGGTTGAAATAATTCAAAGATATTTTCATGTCAGATTTTGTTTGAAACCGAACATTATCGTATATGTTAAATATTTTTAATGATTCTGCTTAAACTCCTAAATTATATATTATTTTGTCTTATATTATTTCATGAAATTTTAATGATAAAGACAGTCAGTCATCAAATAATGCATAGAAAATTTTAAGAATTTTTAAAAATTAGGAAAATTCTTAATGAAGTTTTTCTTGCATATAAAATAATAATATATATTGATTCTGACACTTGGAAAGCTCATTATGGGTTAAAATCTGCGCTATCATATAAAAAAAAATATATTTTGAATAAAGTTCAAGAGCAATTCTTTCAGTTGTTTATTTATGCGTTTTTTTTTAACGAATAAAGGAGATCAAAATCACATTTCAATACAGTTCCTCTTGATGCTCGCTGTTGGTATTTCTGTATGCATAAAGCACATTACTTTCGAATTTGTGTGGTATGATTGTACAGTTAATGACGCCTCAATGTTGCAGAAACTTTATTTGGCGTCTAGGTGCAAAAATTTTTAATTTTCTCTTCCGATTTCGATTGCCTATATTAAATCGGTCTTACCTTAAAAATGAAAAACAACAAGAACGAAAACACAATGAGTCATTTATAGGTTATAAAACACTTTCCAACAAATTCAGAATAACGTAACAATACTGAATAGCTTAATAATTTAAAATAGTATGTCTAATTGAAACACATGGAAACGCATAAAACATTTAAAATTGGAAAAAGTTCCAAATATTTTCTAGAGCCTCGTGTGTGATGTATATATTTGTATTTATTAACCACATGCATGCTAAAATTTAGTTCAGTTAAGAAATAATTTAGTTGCAAATTCCCCTTCAGCAGTTTTCGCAAATAAGAAGACTCGCACGTGAATTCTTTCGTGCAGTCCTGTATATGAGGTATAGAATTTATATACAACGAGTAAAATGCAAAAACATTTTAGAGTGCATGCCGAGATTGAAAAAGTTCTTCCAGCAATTATTACTCAAAAACAATACTGAACCGATTCATTTTGTGTGTCGCTGTAATGAGTAAAAATATGCTACGAATGCCCTTAGTCGTAGTAGAATTCGGTGATTTACATCTGTTTCAATGTATGTGAAAAAGCTCATTAAAATACTCTGCAAACGATTTTTCCCCAGATACCATAATGTAAAGGAATTCTTTGGGATGTCCTGTAAGCGAACTATTCATTCCAAATACTTTTTATATAATACCAAACATTCCTTGTTGACCCTAAATAACGTTACCAATTGCATGAAAACCCGAGTTTATTTACGGGAATTAGAGCGTAGATAGACTGACAGACAATCCAAATACATAAACAATTTTCAACTTTGTTAGAAAGAGTTTACTAGATAAATACATATTTTATTCGAGTAACCTTGTAAATATAGTTACCTAATAATTTAGTTATATTTACTCGAAAATATCACTAGTCCTGTATATCAACAGATTTCAAAATTTCCATACTTTCACAAAAGTTAATTGATACTTTCGCATAATTGCATCTGCTTTGTAAGTTAAACAAAAATGAAAAGAAAAGAAAATCTGCACATTTCGCAATTTGATTTCGCTTGCGACATGAAACGATTGTTTTAATTTTATCACTCTTTTCGTAATTTTTACCAAATCTTTAAATTGAAATTCTTAGAGTCATAGTTTGAAGTAGTCCTTTACTTCTGTGGTACGATTAAATATGACTTTAAATATAGAAACAAAACCATCTCGAGTTATCAGTTTTCTTCTTTATCTCTTTACTTTTTCCTTCTCCGTGTGACATCCCTTTCAACAAACATGTCATTTTTTTTAATCGAAAAATCCACGTATACATTGTACAGTCTTGTATGTGATTTGTATTCATTTACTACATGCATGCAAACATTTAGTTCAATTATGAAATACTTTAGTTGAAAATTCCTCTTCAGAAATTTTCGCTAATAGGAAGACTGACACGTGAATTCGCTTCACTGAGAAAAAAATATACCGCCTTCACCTAGAATGAATAGTTAGTCACTTTCTGAATACCTAAACTAGAATTATAGATGACCGAAATATGCGAATAGGTTGAACTACAAAGCTGAATAGCCGAAATGACCTAACAGTTCTAGTCTCTTGTTTTCAAGGTGACGAAACGATATTGACTCCTCTCAGTAACGAGAAATTATAGTTTGATTTCGGAAATAGTTTCAAAAACTAGAATTATAGTTACAAAATCAAACCTCTTGTATTCGCATCTATTTGCTGAGATTTTTAAATAAGTATTACAACGAGAATAAAGGAAAGATTTCTTGAATTCCTGTAGTAGATTCTAGAACTCTCATACAATGGCTTATTATCACTTAAAGACAATATTGTAACCGATTTCTTTGGTGTGCCTCTATAAGTGAATTTTTTAAAAATGCTACGAGTGACCTGTTCTAACTTAATCGTAGTAAAATTCCGTAATTTATATCTGTTTCAATACATAAGAAATAGCTCATTAAATTACTCTCCAAATGATTTTTCCCCATATACCATAATGTAAAGAATTTCGTCTCAGTACCCTAGTAAATGAACTATTAAACCCACATAATTCATATACAATACCAAACATGTCTTGGTGACCTAAATAACATTTGTCAGTTGCATGAAAATCCAAATATATTTACGCGAATTAGAGCGTGATTAGACTGAACAAGCACTTTTTTATTTTGTCGGAAAGTGTTAACTATAAAAACACATATTTCATTCCCGTATTCTTGTAGGTATATTTACTTAATTTCTTGTTTATAATGACTAGCCATATATACCAATAGATTTCAAAATTTTCAATATTTTCAAAAAAGTCATAATTGTATCTTCTTTGTAAAAAAATTCCGCACACTTCGCAATTTGATCTTGCATGGCACCGTGAAACGATTGTTTTAATCTCATCGCTCTTTTCGTAACTTTTACCATATCTTTAAATTCAATTCACAGAGTCGCAGTTTGAAGTAGTCCTTGACTTCTGTGGTACGATTAAATATGACTTTAAATATAGAAACAAAACTATCTCGAGTTATCCATTTTCTTCTTTATCTCTTTACTTTTTCTTTCACCGTGAGACATCCCTTTCAACATACATGTCATTTTTTCGATGCTATCTGAAGTCCCGCAGCGTTAATTAGGACTTCAGTTATTCTTGAAAATAATTTTTTTTCAAACGTCGTCTTTTTGGAAAATGCTGTCGAAGAATTTCTATTCTATTTTTATGTACAAGGGGACTTTTACAATTTACACTTTTTCGGGTCGTTAATATCTTTTATTGCATTTGTCATTATCGTACCGTGAAATTTTTACTTCTAGCATTTTTTTTTTTTTTTTTTTTTTTTTTTTTTTATGTTGCTTCATATTTTTTACGAATAGTTTTATGAATTCTTTTTTGGTTTTCTGTAAGGGGGTTAGCTGTTATTTTTTTCATTTTGAATAGAATTCAGATTTAAAAAAAAAAGTAGTTTAAAAAAATAGGAATGATATATATATATATATATATTTTTTTTTTCTTTTTAAATCACAGTAATTTTTTTTTTCTTTTTACCAAAACTTTTTTCATTTTGTTTTATGTATTTTAAAATCTAATTCAAGACTTGAGTTTCAAAATTCGCTTTATCAAGAAAATGAAATTTTAGGAAATCGCAAAAAACCTTTAATCACATATAGTATAGTTAACAACTTTAAAATATTTGAAGATGCCCAGGTTCGATGAGTATGCATCTGCTGGAATTTATAAATAGCTGTAGGCTGTGATAAATCATGAAAAATAAATGTTTTTACTTTATTTTTATCGAAATCTATTTGTTTGGAGTAGAAATATAGAATTAAATCATTTTGAGCTGTGCATATATAACGTTATCAACTTTTTGGTAATTTTGAACCTCCTCCCCCTTTCCGATATCATACGTTATCATTCCTCAAGCCCCCCCCCCCCCCGGTAATAATATGGTTATCAAAATGGAAATTTTTTTAAATTATTTTCTTTTTTTTTTTTTACTTTTTTTTTAATTACATTTTTATTACTTACCGTATTTTCGGGTGTATAGCCCGCACCCAGTGTATAACCCGCATCCCTAAATCGAGCAGTGCAGTAAAAAAAGTTCATGATAACCCGCGGAGATGCATCGGTGTATAGTCCGCGAGCTATACGCCATTTACGAACGTATATTTCGACCAGGGTTCGAAATTAGGTGCCATTAGTCATAACTTTTAAAACAAATTTACCAAATTTTTTTCGTAATGCATAATATCTACAGTAATTGGGCTAAAAAATTAAGATTATCAGTACCGTAATTTTTGGAAGAAACGCCGCGGCGTTTACGGGTTTTAAGATAAAATTTCAAGCGATGCGGCGTTTACGCGCATTTTTTTTTTTCAAACAAGCGTGATATTTAAAAAAAAAAATGTCCGAAAATTAAAAAAAAAAAAAAAAAAAAAAAAAAAAAAAAAAAATCGGTAATAAATTTAAAATTTCGGACATAAAATGTATACGTATCTTAGGTGATTGGTTCCCAAAAGGATCGAATCCTCGGAATCGATCCGAAATGCACCAACTCTGAAAAGGAACGATTCTTCGGACTTTATCTGAAATGAAACGACTCCAGAAAAGTTCGATTCCTAGAACTCATTCCGAAATGAAACGACTCTGTAAAGGAACGATTCCTCGGAATCGTTTCGAAAAAGACTGACTGCTCTGAATCGTTCCGAAATGACATAAATCACGCACTTTTTTTTAATTCTTTGCAACAGGGTAAGGTACCAACTCTGAAAAGGAACGATTCCTCGGACTCTATCTGAAATGAAACGACTCCGGAAAAGTTAGATTCTTTGAACTCCTTCCGAAATGAAACGACTCTCCAAAGGAACGATTCCTCGGAATCGTTTCGAAAAAGAACGACTACTCTGAATCATTCCGAAATGATATAAATCACGCACTTTTTTTTTTGTTCTTTGCAACAGGGTCGGTAGATTATTTTTTTTTGAAAAATAAACTAAAAATGACCTTAAATTCAGATTTGTCGAGATTGGAAGGGTTCCGGATTTTGGATTTTATACTCTACAAACACAATGGCTATTATACATCTATCAGTGCAATACTTGGCGATAGTTGCGACTGCGACAGTTCTTCCAAATCCAGAAATAACTGTATTTAAGCAGTAAAAAAAAGCCTTTACAAACATGAGAGAACTCTCTAAATTTCGCGGCATAGTGAAAAAAATTTACAAATTTTGATTTTTTTTTCAAATTTTTTAAGGTTTAAAAATTGTAGAAAAAATATCACGATTTCCAATTTAAAAAAAAAATCTTTGTATAACCCGCACCGTGTATAAGTCGCAGCGGCTTTTTGGAAGGTTTTTTTTCTTGTATAAGCCGCGGACTATACACCCGAAAATACGGTAGCTACATTTATTCTTACGATTCAAATGAAGAGAAGTCGATAAAATATCATTTTGCATATAGAAAAATTTTATATAAAAAAATATTTAAGGGAAATAGTTACCATATAAAAGTATCTAATAATAGCTTTTTGTTACATAATGTTTTCAACAGTAATATAGTCCTGTTGTACTTGCCCCGAACGGACAAGGGGTGGGGGGGGGGGGGGTTCAAATTGAAATTCCTACCAGCAAAACAAGCGCACAACATTCCCTCTCTTTTTCTTTTACACATTAGTAAACGCAAGCTTCATTTCAAATATACTTCACCGATGGTTTCTAGAACCCTGATAATATATGCATTCACATATGAAGCAGAATGATGTCAAACGTTGAGGTAGTCCATATTTTAGAATTAAATAATTTTATAATAATTTAATGATATTAATAAAAACTTTAAAATTTCATTAAAAAAGATAGATAAAAAAAAAGGTAACATGCTATTTTGTACCAGAAAAACAAGTTACAAATAAAAAGAAAAAATTCTGAGTGGATCAAACAGTATATTGATATCAAAAGACATCCCCCCCCCTATTGATATCTTACGATATCATATGCCAGACCTTCCCTCTCCCCTAAAATGATAACATTATATTTGCACAGCCCCTTTGTACAGAAATGGATAGGAATGGTTCTTGAGATTATTTTTAAGAATCGTTTTTCACATGTCTGAGTTCATGAAGCGAGAGCGAGTAACTGAATTCGGCCTCGATTCAGCATTTAATTCCTACAGCGTCATCTATCGCTTCTATTTGGGGCCAAAACCAGGAATCGCAGAAAAAAAAAAAAAAAAAAAAGTCCTGGCATTATACATAACTTTTCTGCAAAAATAGTTTAATAGATGTCACCATTTGCAAGTTTGTGAATTTTAAAATAGCCAGTCCATTTTAGGATGATGATATGAAGAAAATAAAATAAAAAGAAATTTGATAAAATATTAATTTCTTCAGTGATTCCTTTTCCCATTTATAGATAAATAAAAAATATTGATGTTTGTTTCTAAATCAAATTTATATGCCACATACAAGTCTAAACAAAAATAAGTAATAAAACATGAAATTCCCTATTATTTTCATCCATAATTCATCATTTTATTTGATAGCCTTTGCAAAAAACAACGAATTCTATTGCTCAGTAAACGTTGTTATTGTGTTTTACAGTATATTCCGCATTTTAAATAAGTCTTTTGTTTATAAGTATAGAATACACTTAAAAAATAATACATAAGAAAGGGAGTAAAACAAAATATAAAAAAAAGAAGAAAGATTTTGAAGAATTTGGGGAATGTAGATTCTTTCGAACAGTTACAGTTCCTTTTAAAGTTGTCAAAAATTGTTGCGCAAATTTAAAATTCCGCGATACGAATCATTTTATTAACTTTTTCAACTAAGACTTTTACAGTTTGACTGATATTGAATAAATTCTAAGAAAAATGTTGGTTATATATTTTATAACTCAGGTGAATGGATTTCCTTTTTCACCAATTTTTTTTTTTTTTTTTTTTTTTTTGAGACACTGGAAGTTTTATATATTCTGTATAGAAAATAATAACATTTTAGCATAAAAGCAAGAAACAATTCTTTAGAAGTAGGTGAACGTGGTAAATAATAATAATTCAATAACAGCAAAAGTAATAATAAATTTGTATTAATTGCACAAAATTTCTATTTAAAAAGTAATTAGATTTTTATTTATCGTTAATTTATTTTTTCAAACTAAACTACAAATAAAGACATTAAAAGACCTACAGTATTTAATTATGGTAATTCATTTATTTCTAAATTTCAAGAATTATTTATTTATGTATTTTTATTTATTTATTTATTTTTGTCTTACATAATTTATTTTCATTATTAAATTGCATGAAATGCTTTTAAAATCCATTTAAATTGTTTTAAATTTTATTTTTATTCTGATTGTGTATATTGAATAGGAATAAATAGCGGCTTATTATAAAATATTTTTCAAAAATATAAAAAGCTTTAAATTCTGTAAAAACAAAAAGACTTCAGTCAAAATGGCTCCGAACCAAAATTACTCCAGTTTTTGTATATATTCATTTCTGAAAAGATAGAAATACTAAAACTTGAGCACATGACGCTTTAATCGTGATGTTTATTGATGATTATACACGATATTTGTATTTATATATTGTTGATGGTTGTCAAGTTCTACTTGCGAATTTTTTCTTTTACAAATACAGCCATTCTTTCGAATAGTAGAACAAACTCACAAGGAAGGTCTCCATACGGGCATATTCAGAAAATTCTGAAAAAATTACAGAATGTTCTTATATGAATATATATGTTTATACTTTTTTTTTTTTTTTTTTTTTTTTTTTTTTTTTTTTACGGAACCCCGATAGAACGTTCGTAAAAAATAATGAACATTTCATTTATTTGGCTATTTATCACCGGTTGGCGACAAAATAAAATTTCAAAAAATACTTTTTTTGCCTAATACTTTTTTAAGGTAAAAATGCTTCATGTTGAGCTATTTTTAAAAAAATATTTATTTAAATAACTTTATTTTTTTAGGTTTTAGTTTTATAAGTATAGTTTTGTCATATACATATTTATAATGAAAATTAACTATGAAATTTTATGAATTAAAATGAAAATTAAATTAATTAAATTTGTTTCAATCACAAAATTAAGTGCAATTGAGACTGTCTATTCAATTTTGTTGCTATGGAAACAAAAATTTATCCGATATTGAAATGTATTACTGCAGAATTCTTCATCTAGTCTTTATTTTGGAATATGCTAAAATACATGAAATATCTTTCAATATGAAAACATTTTTTATACAAAAAATTACTTTACAGTATTAAAATGGAATAACTGCTGCAACAAGGAATATATATAAGTAATACAATATAATATAATTATTAAACTCTCTCATTGTTTACATTTAAATTCATTAAATACCATTTACACGCTTTCAAAATATCCAACAGTTTTCAGTTGCATGAAAATTGTTTGCTTTTGGCGAGGAAAAATGCTGCTCGCCAAATCGCGTGACGCTTTCGTTTTTTTGCGCCAAATATTGAAAAGTATTTTATTTTTTTACAAAGTTTCTACTGTTATTCCGCCGCTAAATTTGACTGATCCTTTCTTCCATACATGGGTAGTTTAGTTAGTATTTTTTTTCAAAATATTCTGAGTCTGCCCAGTATGGAGACCTTCCTTGTCAGTGCTTTTTTGATTACATTACGAAAACTTTTAAGTGTTTTTCTGCGAATACGATAAAAATGTAGTTTGCCACATTTCATGTAATAAAATATTGCCGAAAGGAGCATTTCGTTCAAAATTCGAACAAATGAAAAGTATGAATAAATTTCAACTAACCAGTGAAATTTATTAT
Source organism: Maratus speculifer (assembly GCA_964019185.1). Classification (NCBI taxonomy): domain Eukaryota; kingdom Metazoa; phylum Arthropoda; class Arachnida; order Araneae; family Salticidae; genus Maratus; species Maratus speculifer. The sequence goes on along the minus strand of OZ025290.1, from coordinate 71,055,728 downwards.
ATTAAGCGAACTAAAAGTAATTTTGTTTGAAACTGAGTAGTTTTGGAATTTCAGAATAAAGATAGATTTACTCTGATTTGAAAGTGCCATTTTTGTCAGTGAATAATTATTAAAAATGAAAAAATAAAATAAAATAAAATAAATATATGTATATCAAACTAAGAATAAGTTATAACAGACATTAAAATTTACATAAAAAATATCTTTTATACAATAAATGTTGTAAAACTGAAATCTTACCTTGATCATCTATGGTGAAAAATCCCATTCCATCACCATCGAGGATCGAATAAGTAAATTTGCTGTTCATTCCAGGAGGATCTGCATCATGCGCAGTAACCTTGATCACTGAAGTGCCTTTCGGTTGATTTTCAGACACTTGGCCAACAACAACAACATCGTCAAACATGGGTGGGTACATATTCTCGTTAACATCTTCGACTTCAACCACTAAAGCAGCCTGAGATTCGAGAGGAGGATCACCACCATCTCTTGCGATTATAGTAACGTTATAAAGTTGAATCGTTTCAAAGTCAAGAGGTTTTGCTAATCTTACAACTCCCATTAAAGGATCGATTGAAAATGAATCGTCCCCAGAGAGAGCATAAGTTATTTTACCCCCTTCGTCAAGATCGGGATCACTGGCCACCATTACTATGACCACAACCCCTAGTGGTAAATCTTCCCGAACCTTCACCCAGTACTGCTTCAGACTGAAGAATGGTGCATTATCATTGACATCGAGAACTCTTATGTTAACAACAGTTGTGGACGAGAGGGGATTGTCTGGTGATCCATCTACAACACGAGCTTTCAACTGATATGCGTCAGTTCTTTCCCGATCAAGGTTACCACAAACAGTCAGCAAACCTGTAGATGCTTCGATATGAAATTCTTCGCTATCCGTTTCCAGATGAAAAGTTAATTCTGAATTAACTCCTTCATCTCGATCATTTGCCCGCAACCGAACAATACTTGTACCGTTCTTAGCATTTTCTGTTATTACGAAATTGTAAGAATTTTTCTCAAATACTGGCTGATTATCATTGACGTCTTCAACATGCACAACGAGTGATCGAGATGTAGAACGCTGCGGGTTTCCCAAATCATAAGCAGATATGTTTAAATTATACTCGGATATGAATTCTCGATCCAATTCTGACTCAACATACAATTTACCTGTATGCATGTCTATCCGAAATGAACTGTATTCATCACCTGAAGTGATAACATACACTAAAAGCCCACTATATCCTTTATCTTTATCTCTTGCTTTTATAGTAGCCACTTCTGAGCCGACGGGTAAGCTTTCATTTATCCACACTTCAGTAGGCAAGCCTAAAGGAAATTCTGGGGAATATTTATTACCGGAAAAGCTTGTTGGAGTTGGTTCAGTTATATCATTATTTCGATTATTCGCTTTAGCCATATTTAATTGTTTTTTGTATCTTTCTGTAACACCAACATCTCGACATTCCATCAAAGCACCTCTATCTGCTAGTCTTTGGTTACTGTTACTGCTGGTAACTTTCAGATTGATTGACATAACATCAGCAAAATGAGTACCATCAGTCGCTGATACATTAATGGTTTTCTCCCGTATATTTAATTTGCCCAAATCACAAGTGATTCTTAATATGCCAGATATTGGTTCTAATTTGAAACAAGGATCATCATTTGATGGTACCATTTTGTATTTCACCGTGCTACCACTGTCAAAATCAATGGCTGACAGCGTGATTATTTCAGTATTTATTGGAGCAAACTGTGACACGTACCCTTTGCATCCAACTTTTTCAAAAAGCGGCCGGTGATCATTGACGTCTCTTAATCGTACTTTAAGATTCATTTCTGCCTGACGCCGGTACGGAGTGCCCCAGTCTGAAGCTCTCACTTTCAAAATATATTCTCTTCTCATTGTTTCGTAATCTAACACCTCAGTTGCTCTTATTTCTCCTGTAAAAGGATCCATTGTGAATGGGACATGATTCAAGTTAGCTAAACTGTACGTAAGATATCCATTGTCACCTTCGTCTTTATCAATAGCGTAAGCAGTATACACAATACTACCAGCTGGCTTATTCTCATCGAAAACAACAGAATCTTGCGTACTGTTAAAAACAGGATCATTGTCGTTATTATCTAATACTCTTACATTAACTATTGCAGTTGTTTTCTTCTTTTGTCCGCGAGTTGAAGGGTCAGATGCACTTACAGTCAAAGAATAATAGGGTTTCGTTTCTTTGTCTAATGGCATTGCAAGGGATAAAAGACCAGATTTAGAATGTATCGTAAATGTTCCATTTGTATTGCCACTTTCAATTTTGTAAGCAATTGGTCTCCCTTCTTGAGCGGATGTTTTTAGAAGAAGAACTCGAAAACCAGGAGGCGAAATTTCTTGAAGCTCTACGTCATAATCAGCCTGTGAAAATGTCGGTGTATTATCTGATGTATCAGCTAAGCGTACAGTGACACTTTGAGTGGCTGACCTTGGAGGTATCCCTTTATCTTTGGCTCGTAAAGTAATGGTAAACTCTTGTGATATGGAATTGTCTCTTGAAAGAGGATGCACAAGCTCTATATTGTATTCATTTACTCTATTTCCTGGGGTAACTTGAAACATGTTTGAAGAGTCACCGTCGATAATATCTAACGAATCCAATTCACCGTGGATACCAAGATCTTTATCGATAATAGTGACAACTGCATAAATGTTGGGATCTGAAGGAGATAAAAGGGTTGAAAACTGATTTACGAAAATTTCTGGAGGATGTAAATTAACTTGAGTCACATTAACGAAAACGGTAGCAGATAGAGAAGTTAGTTCAACAGCTCGGAACTTAATACCTCTGTCTTCAGCATATATCGTAAGATTGTGAGATTTTTGCTTTTGATAATCCAAACGTCGAGTAAGTGTAAGAACACCTCGAGTAGGATGCACCGCAAACTGTAAGCTCGGTTCTTTTAAGCTATAATAAATCTCTCCATTGATTCCCAAATCGGGATCATGGGCACTTATTTTAAGAATACTGCTATGTAAAGGTTTATCTTCTGGAACATTGACTGTATAAGACGATGGATAAAAAGCTGGATTGATGTCATTTGTATCGGTAACATGAACGTTAACTTGAGTCTGAGCTTTAAATTTCACTGCACGTCTCAGATCCGATGTAATTGTCGCTCTAACAATGAGACGATATGTATCCTGGTATTCTCTGTTCAACACTGCCCGGTTTCCTGTGCGAACACGGATGATGAGAAACCAGAAATCACCCACAAGACGAGTTTCAGCTTTAAAAAATCGATCAGGATCCCCAGAAACAATTTTGTAACGGATGACTAGAGTAGGGTCTGCCACAAAAATTCCCATTTTCTCTGTTGAGATCGCTTGTGTTTTGGCCACCGAGTTTTCAGGAATGGTAACATTATACTGAGCTCTGGTGAATTCTAGTTCTTCCACTGTTGCACATGATGGCCGAAAAAAGTAACATACGACAACCAGGGCTAATGAAAGGCCCTGGTATAGTCGATACTTAGCCATTCGAGAAGCTCAGGGTCAGGACAACATATCTGAAAGGAAAAGAAAAAGATCATTAGTTATTTAGTTACCATTCCGATGTATGTAAAACAATTCAATATTTTCAAAATATATAACCGAAAATGCAACATTCTACTAAATACAAAATATGCGACAAATACAATTTAAATTATTGACTACTCGACTTACAAATTAATTCGAATCCCTAAAAGGATGCCAAATCGTGATATATTTTTATCATCCACTTCTACAAAAAATGTTTTAAAAAATCAGAAAGAATATTAAAAAAGGAAAGGAAAAAATCATGGATCAAGCATAGATTATGAAACACTTTTCAACACATTCAGAATAATGTAACAAAATTGCACCGTTTAATAAGCTAAAACTTTATATCGAATTCAACTATTGGAAACGCTTAACACATTTGAAAATTCAATTTTAGCTGTTCCTAACTACAATTGGAAAATTATTCGAATTTTTTCTGCAGTCTTGTATAGGATATATAGATTTGTATATATTAACTACATAGATGCCAAAATTTAGTTCACTAAAGAAATACATATATCTCAGTTGAAATCCCCTTCAAAAAATTCCTCTAATAAGAAGAATAGTACGTGGAAACTTTTGTACAGCCCTGTATATGAGGTGTAAAATTTATGTATAACGAGTAATATGCAAAAAATTTGTTAAATTTAAAAACGTATACCGAATTTTAAAACGCACACACCAGCAATTATTACTCAAAGACAGTAGTATAACCGATTTCTTTCGTGTGTCACTGTAAATGAATAAAATAGTGCTATGAATGCCCTGTTCCAACTTAATCGTAATAAAATTCAGCGATTTATATCAGGCTTAATACACTTGAAATAGAGTAATCTCATTAAAATACTCTGCAAATAATTTTCCCCCATATACTGTAGATACCATGATGTAATGAAATTCTTTTTGGGTGCCTTTGTAAATGACCTACTAATCCTACATTTTCATATACAATACTAAACATGCTTCGATAACTCTAAATTACATTTATCAATTGCATGAAAATTCGGGTATATTTACGGGAGTTAGAGTGTGGACAGGCGGATAGAAAAACTGAATGCATGAAAATTTTCAACTTTGTTGGAAAGTGTTAAAAATAGCACTTCTGAAATAAACTATTAAAGAAGAAGTAAAAAAAAGTTTACGCCAGCAAAAATAAATGATTTTTTCTCACATATTTATAGCAGTAAAAAATAAAAGAAAAATCTCTATGCATTATTCAAGTACGTAATCAGTTTTGGAGAAGCATACAGCGGTACGTAAATCACAAATTAGACACTCTAAGAATCATTAGCATAAGAAGACATATTCTCGTGCATCTTTAATGAATCTTCTGAATGAACTTTAAGAATTGAGGGGTGAGAAAATTGTCGATATTATACAAAGACTGTCACAACAGCTGGTAATTAAGTTTCTAAAATGATTGATGGAAAGAGAATTGAGATCCCAAGTGATCTTGAGTTAGGAATCAGCATGGGGCCAACTTAGTCGCAGTTCTGCCAAATATTTCCTACAGAAAATCAAACTTTTCAAGGAAACGAATGAATTATGACTCAGAAAAATCAATAGAAAGGATTTAGGTCACAGAAGCAAAAGAAAAAGCTCAGTGTTAACGAATTTCAAAAAAGAAAACAGCAGTTTAATCAAGTAAATATGTTATTAGAAGTAAAAAAAAATTTTTTTTTGCATGAAGCATATAGAAGTACATACAGAATTAACGTACATGTTGAGTATTATCTCATAAGGAGTTTCTTAAGCTTGACATAAATCAAATGCAATTTTTTATACACATTAGTGATTAATTAAGAGAAAAAAATCGATATTGTAATTTTATTTTTTTATTTTTTTAGGGACGTTCGTAATTATGTATATACGTAGCACCTGCAATCATCGCTCAGTCCGTTTGTCTGCATATAACAACACAAAAAATGCGCAACTGAATCGTTTGAAAATTAAATTATATAATTACTACATAAATTTGTCGAGTCATTTCAAATTTTATGAAAATCAAATGTATAATTCAATTACAGAGACAAGAATAATAATAAAAAATATAGCTTCATTGCGGTCAATGGAAAAAAAAAAAGTTTCAAGTGCATTTTAATGATGTTAACATCTTTCGAACGGAATACAGTTGATATGCACCTATGAAATGTATTTTAAAATATACATTCTGTACAATCTGTAGTGCAAAGAATATTTTTTATTTATATACAGGGACACACTAAAGTATTCCACTACATAATGGTTTAGGGGGAAACACTCTTTGAAATGGGTTTTAATTATGTTAAATTATTTCACATATTATGAAACTGATATACGTTGCTAAACGTTTACTACAAGTTAATTTCAATAGAGTGCATATAGTATTTACAGAGACACACAAAATATTTAGCAAAATACAAGCAAAAATAGCGAGAAATCATTTTCTACTGTAGCATAAAAATAAAAAGTGGGCCCCGAATGAAGCTTATTTATTTATTAAATTTTTTAATTTACTTAAACAACTTTAGCAGACGAATCATAGACACCTTTTCCGATGAATTAAATCTTCGTACTTATCTCAATTCTAAACTCATTCCTAGAAAGAAAATTGGCTTCAAAAATAGCAGAAATTTAAATATAAGTTTTAACTATATTATTACATGCATTAATGCGAATTTTAATCGTCCCCAAATATTTTAAAACCATTTTTCTCTTTAACAAAAGTTTAGAGAAACTCGGTTTAAATTCATTTCAAACAAAATATATAGATCTGAATTCTTGAATGATCCATTTTCAATATCGACTTGGAATAAACACTTCAGAAATCTCCTAAATAATAAAACATCTTCTAAATAATAAAAACTTTCTTTTAAAAGTACTTTTACGAAACTGATCCATTTTATACTTGGTAAAAGTTTTTTTTCCTTTTTCCGCTAGAGCTGTGCAAATGTATTACATTTTCCAGCAAATTTAAATGTTTATAAATATAAGAAGCTGCTAGTATCAAGACGAAACGATTCCAAAATCTAAGATACAATTTTAGCGCATATTTTGAATTTTTTTCCAAAACAATTCTAGGTATTTCTGAGTAAAAAATAAATAAATAAATAAATAAATAAAGTTCTGACATTTACAGCAAATGTTACAGCAGGGGGAGGGGGGTCCACTTCCGGCAGTAACTACATGTATGTGTCTTTTCCACGGCTCTTTGACGAAATTCGCGTCTTTTCATGATCCATTACGAAAATTTGGGTTTTTTCGCGATCCTTTCACGAAATTTGCAGATTTTTCGCAATCATTTGACGAGATTTGCGGTTTTTCTACGATCCTTTAACGAAAGATACATTTTAATAACAATTTTAATTTTTCTTAAGAAAGGTGTTATAGTAAAAATAAAATATATTGACATTACAAGATACATTTTCCCCCCGCGATTCGTTGGCGAAATTCGTATTTTTTTTCGGTGATTCCTAGAAAAAAAAATGCCTTCTGTTGCCGTTTTTTGATCAAATTTGCGTATTTTTCTCTTTCTTTTACGATCCTATGAAGAAATTAGCTTTTTTTCCCCTTTTAAATCCTTTTACGAGATTTGCGTTTTTTCCGCGGTCCTTTGACGAAATTGATTTTTTTCGGCGAACATGTCGAAATTTTCGATACTTATGTGGCTTGATGGCCGATGTTTTTTTTCTTTTAATTTCAGAAAAAAATTGGAACAGAATCATTCGTGTCAAAAAAGTAACCACAAAATTATAATTGCGAAGTTTTGTATAAAAAACAATAGAAAACTATATTTACAAAACAAAACAAAACAAAAATTCTTTTACACTTTTATTTTATTTTATTTTATTTTATTTACGAAATTTCATGCAAAATGCATTTTTACTAGCTAATGAAGCAAATACAACGGTGAATTGCAGTGTAGAAGGTGAATTTGAACTGCCATAATGAAAGGGTTTTCTGTAGTTTGAGAAGCACAAGTTTGGTACCACATGAATTGTAATTTTTTAGCGGGCCAGAATTCAAATTAGAGATCGCTTGACTGAAATTACCATTATTCTGCCAACTGAGCTATCCCTGACAAATTTAAGGAACCTAATTTACCTAACTAACCTTTGTGAATGTAGCATATGGTCTAACACATGAATCAACTCAACAGAATAATCGCAGGGCATAATTTTTTTAAAGCTGGATATGCAATTAACACATTTGTTCTAATTGGTAAATAATTCGTATAAATTGTAATTTTTCAAATGGGCAAAAAATCTCTGCACTAGTATTCGAACTAGGGTACCCTGGTGAGGACATTTTTCTCCCGAAGAAAAATTACAACTCATATGAATTATTTATGAATTAGAAAATTTTGGGACACAGATTTGATACATGCATCGGGTTTGGCAAGATTTTACGACGATTTTGTGAAAACCTCGTTTTCAAATACCAGTTGCATATAGCTTGCTATAACAGCATGTTACTTTTTATTTAAATTTGAAAATAAAATTAGAATAAACTGATAATTAAAACATTTTCTGTTATTTAGAAAAAGAAATAACAATAAATAAACATAGTTTAATTAATAACTATAGAGTGAAACAATTTATGTAACTTTAGAAAGTACAATTAAAATATATAAATGTTTTGAACTACTAGGTTGTTATACGAATAATCTCATAAAAATAGGCAGGGTACCATTTAAAGCGAAATAACGCCATTTTGGCATTAATTAGTGACTCCGGTGTGTACAAGATATCCGTGTTTAATTTTGTTACAATTATTCTAGAGGATACTATAGTTTAACATAAACAAAATTAACTCATAAATGACAGGTACCTTTTTCATGCAATTTAAATCTTCATATTTACTTCATTTTTTAACTGCTTTCTAAAATTAAAATTTATTTCCAAAATCGCAGGAATTTAAATTGATACATTTTCAATATCGACGTGCAATAAACACTCCAGAAATCCCATTAAACGATAAAACATCATATGAATCATAAAACTTTTTTTTTTAAATGAGGACTGTAACTTATACGAAATTGATCCATTTTATATTCGATAAAAGTTTTCTATTCTCTTGTTAAAGCTGCATTATCCCAGCTGAAAATGAACTGCAGTTTTTTTGAAGAAGTAAAGTATTTTTGAGGTTTTTCTAAAGTTAACTATAAATTCTCTATAGAGCAATCTCAACTATAAAATCACTATAGTTATTTTAAAGTTAATTTGAGGTGATTTTGTAGTAATTTATTTTAAATATACTGTGAGCTGTTAACTTTAAAAATACTGTAGTTCTTATGATGTCATTTTATAATCATAAATTAAAAAATATGTGAGACTTTATAACCTCAGAAATACTACAGTAAATTTGAAGTTGTAATCTAATCATTAATTTAGAAATATATTTTCTGATGTATCTCCACTATAACTCTAATTATCGTCCAGTAAATTGACAGACTTTAATCGGATAAAAGTAAACTCAATTATATTTCGAAATCGAAGGAGGGATTTTCCACCGCCTCCACCCACTTCCTTAGTGAAAAATTTATTAGTTCTTACTTTATTTCCTTACTCAAAAATTACATTTTTATTACAAAAAAAAAAAAAAAAAAAAAAATTAAAATTAGGCATGGGCGTATTTTCTCTCCCATCCAGATGACATTTTCAATCCCTCCTTTATCTTTCAAAATCGAAAAAATGTTATCACTACCCTATCCCCTTCGCCCCCCCCCCTCTCGCTTTTAACGGGGAATTTTTGATTCCCTTAATTTTAAAGATACTCGCAAGTAATAAATTTTTCTATGCGTTTCAAAAGAGAAGAAAAAGAAAGTTGTGCAACTTATCTTGAAAAATCTAGGAGAGGGGGGGGGGGGCAAATGACTGTCCCATAATTGCCCCCCCCCCTCCCTTTTAACGAAAAATTCTTTGTTTCTTTTTTTTCTAGCTACTTGCAAAGAATAAATTTTATTGTGTTTTCAAAATTTAGAGTGGAGTCATGTCCCACCCCCCTCCTCCCCTTATCGGAAAATTCTCGTTTCCTTTTTTTGAAATTTTCGTAAAGAAAAAAGTCCTTGGAGGGACATCGGAACATACTTTCCGCTGAAATGACTTCCAGTTTTTATGAAAATTACTTTTACTTTATAAAAACAAACAAGGAAAACGATAATTCTGATTAAATAGTTCATTTTAAATTTACATTTGAAAATTTTATTATTTTTCACGCAATGGACGCTGATTTCTAACTTTCACTTTTTAGCAAAACGAGATTGACTAATCAAAACCCAGCAGTTTTGCCAAGAACCAACAGATCATGAAGATACAGACCTCTGATTGGCCAATCCCGTTTCGCTAAACAGCGAAAAATCTCCTTTTCCCCACCATTATTTTTAGTTGAAGACATGAAACTACTCAACTTTGAATATCTTGATTGCTTTAATGTTTACCATGTGAGACTGGCGTGTCACACTTTCCCGCTCGGTCTTGTAATAGCGATTTGGCAATGTTTTATTATTATTTTTATATACTTTCGCTTAATTATTGTGTTTGAATAGAATCACGTTAAGATAAGATCGTAAATTTATGCCCCGAGTTAGATTTATTGGCGTATTATTAGTATTACGTTACGCGTGTATTTATTGTTCGTAATCCGTTTTGTGTGTAAATTTCTTTGATATATTTATTTATTTATTTTATATATATAGCCATGAGTAAAATTATGCACCGAGCTAGATCTATCTTTTTGATTGGAGTAAATAATTAACAAAACACTGAGCCTTGTTTTAAAAAAATCATAATTAATAAAAATATTTCAAATGAGGATATCTACGATCGAAAGATTATTAATGTTACCTTTTTTAGCCTTTAAAAAAATAATAAAAGAGGTGCAGTTAACAAATAGCTATTTATTATAAATTTGAATAATTCTTTATGACTATAATAAAGAAAAGAGTTCAAGTATCACTATCAGTTTTTTATTGATTGCTATTTTTGTGTATGTTCGTGTTTTTTAGTATAATTTTGAAGTTACTGCTGCTATGGTTTTAAACAATGCAATGTTTTTAACTTAGATTTAAAATTTATCAAAAAGAATCTGCATGACTTATTAAAATTTGGAATAAAAGCTAATTTTAAAAATAAACAGGAAATGTATGCTTCCAGACATTGCAGAAACTTTTTGTCTATTTTTTTTTCTTTGAATTAAATCTGCCCACTTCTGACTGTTACCGAACATTAAACTTGGAAGTCGCAAATGGCGTCTGATGGCCTTTACCTAACCCTTTTACTTTTTTTATGTCTTTAATCTTGTTTTTTTTTTGGTCTGGTGATGTCAGTTCATTTTTTACCTTCTCCAATCAAATGGTCCTTGTTGAACTGAAAGTAAAAAGACCTTCGATGGACACACAAACCAGAGCACTGTTCCACAAACTTTGCTGCGATCGGCCCACCTTAATGTCACAGAGACTAAGTTTAAAACTTCATCGGTCATCTGATGGCTTCAGGACCCAAACCCAACCTTTTCTGCTTATCGATGTCTTTAATATATTTATTTTAAATTTGATGAAGTGGCTTTTTTTTTTTTTTTTGGCTTTGGACGATTATCAGAGAATGGTCACTGTTCATTAGAAAGTAAAATTACCTCAGACAGACACGTTTATGGGCTGCAATAGTGGCACAACTCGAACAATACGAATTTTCAGTTAATGCACTCTCAACATTGCAGATTGGTATTCTTTCCAGCAGCAACAGTGGCACATCTTGTAGTTTAGTATTTCACCAACAGATAGCAGAAGTGCCACTCTTGCCTTCCTTACTTTCATTACAAGGCGAAACTTCAAACCCATTTATCTCAGAACCTGATTTTTTGAGTTGTGCCATTATTGCAGCCCACAAGTGATATATTCAATTAAGATTGTAATATTTTCTCTAAGCTTGTTAATTTGTGTGCATATGAATGTTCTTCCCACGCTTATAGAAGTATGTGTTATTTTCAAAATTCAATAACTATGATAAAATTATACTCAGTAAGACTAACTACTATTGGCACACAGATAAAAACATTACAGTATTGAGTAGATATTTACAAAAAATATTTGGAAATATTCCTTCACTCGCATGAAAGCATATGCGTTGTCATTTTAATCTTATAAGACATTTTTTTAGATATTTTGTTTGTACTTCCATACTTTTAAAGGATTCTTTATGCTAGCTGAGGTCAATCTACGATGCTCATTTTCTACTGTTTTCATTTTGTTTGCAGGATTTTTTTTTTTGTCTGAAAATAAGTATAACTTCCTCATTTAAAAAAAAAAAAAAAAAAAAAAAAAAAACTATTGTACAGATCACTTACCCAGTGAAAACAAAATCGTTAAATTTATGGAACTGCAAATGAGATATTTAAAAAATATTCTCCTTAGATTAAGATTAGCAAGTGGGTGTCTGTGCATATCAGTAAAATAGCAAAGTAAAATGGATTTCACTATTTTTAAAATGGTCAGGATGCCAATTTAAAAAAGGGTAGGCACTGCAACTGTAAAAAAATATTCTGGAGGAAACACTATACATTAAATAATAAAACATATTTTGTATTTATCAGCATTATGGTTTTAAGTGTAAAGTTGGATTACCATTTCACCAGTAAGTAATTTTTCTTTTTTCTCTATTGTTTACATTTCTTAAATCAAAATACATGTGTGGTGTTTATATTATGTGAGTCAAAAATATTTCCTTTATTTATAAGTAATTTGCTTAGTACTTTGAAACTAAAGTTTCTCTCTTTGTTTTAATTTTTTTTTTTTACCTATGTGTACTGAGAGCTGTTTCAATGATTATATTTTTGATAAATATGTTTTTAATACCTTAAAAACTATTTATGTAATTGAAAAATTTCACAATATACTTTAAGAATTGTGAAGACAGGTCATGTTTATTGCTATTGATAAATTGAAATGATAGAGTTAGTGTTACTTCTAAAACAAAAAAGCCATCACATACAGTTGTAAAAAAAAGTTGTCAACAAAATTTGCAGTTTTTCCAGGTCTTCATCGATAAAATTGTGATTTACAAAAAGGTGATGAGAAAATTCATGTTTTTCTATGCATAAACAACAAAATTTGTAATTTATACTTTGCCGATTGGCAAAATTCTCAATTTTTCGGCATATGGTCAACAAAAAATCACTATTTTTATAAAGCCAATTGAGAAAGTTCACAATTTTTACGAAGCTGATTAAGAAAATCCATAATCTCACTGCTTCTCATCATTCAGAACTAAAAATTTTTATGAAACCGATTAAAAAAATTTGCGATCTTTAAAAAGCTGATCATAAAAATTCATAACTTTTATGATGCTGATTGAAAAAGTTCACGATTCTTACGAAGCCAATGAAGAAAATCTACAATATTTCTGCGTCTGGGATCAACAAAAATCACAATTTTTGCAAAACCAAACGAGAAAATTCATTATTTTTACAAAACCGCAGAAGAAAATCCACAATCATTCCGTGTCTAATCAACATGTTTCAGTATTTTTGCAAAACCGATCAGGAAAATTCATTATTTTTACAAAATTGATGAAGAAAATCCAAAATATTTCCATGTCTGATCAATATAATTCACTATTTTTACAAAAGCGATCAAGAAAATTCATTATTTTTACAAAATCGGTGAAGAAAATTCACACTATTTCCGCGTCTCGTCAACAAAATCCACAATTTTTGCAAAACAGATCGGGAAAATTCATTATTTTTACAAGATCGATGAAAAAAATCCAAAATCTGTCCGCGTCTGATTGACGCAATTCACTATTTTTGCAAAACCGATCAAAAAGATTCATTATTTTTACAAAATCAGTGACGGTAATCCGCAATCTTTCCGCGTCTGATTGACAAGACTCACTATTCTTGCAAAAGCGATCGAGAAAATTCATTATTTTTACAAAATCGATAAAGAAGATCCAAAATATTTCCATATCTGATCAATATAATTCACAATTTTTGCAAAAACGAACAAGAAAATTCATTGTTTTTACAAAATCGGTGAAGAAAATCCACAATCTTTCCACGTCTGATTGCCAAAATTCACTATTTTTGCAAAAGCGATCAAGAAAATTCATTATTTTTACAAAATCGGTGAAGAAAATCCACAATCTTTCCGCGTTTGATCAACAAAATTCACTATTTTTGCAAAAGCGATCGAGAAAATTCATTATTTTTACAAAATCGATTAAGAAAATCCAAAATGTTTCCATGTCTGATCAATAAAATTCACAATTTTTGCAAAAGCGATCAAGAACATTCATTATTTTTACAAAATCGGTGAAGAAAATCCACAATCTTTCCACTTCTGATTGCCAAAATTCACTATTTTTGCAAAAGCGATCAAGAAAATTCATTATTTTTAGAAAATCGATGAAGAAAATCCACAATCTTTCCACGTCTGGTTGCCAAAATTCACTATTTTTGCAAAAGCGATCAAGAAAATTCATTATTTTTACAAAATCGGAGAAGAAAATCCACAATCTTTCCGCGTCTGATCAATATAATTCACTATTTTTACAAAAGCGATCAAGAAAATTCATTATTTTTACAAAATCGGTGAAGAAAATTCACAATATTTCCGCGTCTGGTCAACAAAATCCACAATTTTTGCAAAACAGATCGGGAAAATTCATTATTTTTACAAGATCGATGAAAAAATCCAAAATCTGTCTGCATCTGATTGACGAAATTCACTATTTTTGCAAAACCGATCAAAAAGATTCATTATTTTTACAAAATCAGTGACGGTAATCCGCAATCTTTCCGCGTCTGATTGACAAAATTAACTATTTTTGCAAAAGCGATCAAGAAATTCCATTATTTTTACAAAATCAGTGAGGAAAATCCACAATATTTCTGTGTCTGATCAATAAAATTAATAATTTCTGCAAAACAGATCGGGAAAATTCATTATTTTTACAAGATCGATGAAAAAAATCCAAAATCTTTCTGTGTCTGATCAACAAAATTCACTATTTTTGCAAAAGCGATCGAGAAAATTCATTATTTTTACAAAATCGATGAAGAAAATGCACAATCTTTCCACGTCTGATTGCCAAAATTCACTATTTTTGCAAAAGCGATCAAGAAAATTCATTATTTTTACAAAATCGGTGAAGAAAATCCACAATCTTTCCGTGTCTGATCAACAAAATTCACTATTTTTACCAAAGCGATCGAGAAAATTCATTATTTTTACAAAATCGATTAAGAAAATCCAAAATCTTCCCATGTCTGATCAATAAAATTCACAATTTTTGCAAAACCGATAAAGAACATTCATTATTTTTACAAAATCGGTGAAGAAAATCCACAATCTTTCCACTTCTGATTGCCAAAATTCACTATTTTTGCAAAAGCGATCAAGAAAATTCATTATTATTACAAAATCGATGAAGAAAATCCACAAGCTTTCCATGTCTGATTGCCAAAATTCACAATTTTTGCAAAACCGATCAAGAAAATTCATTATTTTTACAAAATCGGTGAAGAAAATCCACAATCTTTCCTCGTCTGATCAACAAAATTCACTATTTTTACCAAAGCGATCGAGAAAATTCATTATTTTTACAAAATCGATTAAGAAAATCCAAAATATTTCCATGTCTGATCAATAAAATTCAAAATTTTTGCAAAACCGAACAAGAAAATTCATTGTTTTTACAAAATCGGTGAAGAAAATCCACAATCTTTCCACTTCTGATTGCCAAAATTCACTATTTTTGCAAAAGCGATCAAGAAAATTCATTATTTTTACAAAATCGATGAAAAAGATCCAAAATATTTCCATGTGTGATCAATATAATTCACAATTTTTGCAAAACTGAACAAGAAAATCCATTATTTTTACAAAATTGGTGACGAAAATCCACAATCTTGCTACGTCTGATTGACAAAATTAACTATTTTTGCAAAAGCGATCAAGAAATTCTATTATTTTTACAAAATCGATGAAGAAGATCCAAAATATTTCCGTGTCTGATCAATAAAATTCACAATTTTTGCAAAACCACTCGAGAAAAATCATTATTTTTAAAAAAACGATGAAAAAAATCCAAAATCTTTCTACTTCTGATCAATGGAATACACAATTTTGCAAAACCGATCGAGAAAATTCATTATTTTTATGAAGCCAATGATGAGGATGCACTATCTTTCAGCATCTGATCAACAAAGTTCACAATTTTTATTAAGCCAATCAAGAAAATTCATAATTTTTGCAAAGCTGATCGGGGAAATTCATGTTTTTTACAAAGCTGATCAAGAAAGCTTACAATTTTTTACAAAGCTGACCGACAAAATGCGCGATCTTTCGTTGCCTGATCAACAAAATTCGCAAGTTTTTCTCACTTAATTGATAAAATTAGCAAATTTTCTGCATCTGATGTAAGAAATTGAAATTTTTTCCATTTCTTATGCGATAAACCGAGAAAATATGCTGTTTTTCTGCATTCGATGAATTTAATCAGGGATGAGATTCTTCGGACTTTTCTTCAATTTTTAAAGAAATTTCACCAATTAAATTTTTGGGAAAATTTTATATTTTACACCATAGATGAAAATCATTTCTAATTGAAAACTATAATAGATTCCAAATTGTTTCCAACAAGTTAATTTTTGTTTTTATATATAGTTTTTTTTTTTTTTTTTTTTTTTTTTTTTTTTTTTTTTTACTTTTCATGAAAATTTCCTTTTTTCCATACAACAAATCCAAAGTAGGAAAATCCTTGTTTTGTGTTTTTAGTTTTCGACAGTTTTTCTAGGTTTGTGAGATGTGAAATTGAAAAAAATTCTGTAAAGCAAAACTGGCTTCTTTTTTTTTTTTTTTTTCTTTTTTTGAAAGTGCAATCTGCATTAAAGAATCTCAGCATGTGCTATTTCAATCAAAGGATCACGAATGTGATTTTAGCCGAAATATCATAGGAAAAAGCCCAAATTTCATTAAAGGATACCGAGAAATCTTGATTTGTAGAGAAAATGAAATTTACATGAAAAAATTGCAGAAAAAACTGATTTAAGTCAAAAAATTTCTTAAAAACACAATTTATGTCAAAGGATGAGATTTACTTCAAAAGATCACAAAAAGACGGGAATTTCAGCAACACACCATTGAAAAAAAAGCGAATTTTGTAGAGAGATCTGGACAAATACTTATTAACTCAGCGTGAAAATAATAGCTAGAATTTTTTAGCTACTATTTTGGTGCTAGAGTTAATTTGAGTATTTTTTCTGATCTTTCTATGAAATTCGCTTTTTTTCAATGATGTGTTGCTGAAATTCTCGTCTTTTTGTGATCTTTTGAGGTAAATAATCTCATCCGACATAAATTGTGTTTTTAAGAATTTTTTTTTACCCTGGCAATATTCAAGGTTATTACATTTTCATATTATTGTCAAGTTTACCAAAATATTTGTTGACATGAAAAAGAAAGATTTCAATTAAGATTGATTTTGTAAACCGTAGAAGTGTTTAGCTTGTAACAAAAAGCTAAAAAGTTTTCTTCCAGCGAGCCTTGATAGAAATGAACTGCAGAAAAAACTGCAGTTGGAAGACTACGGTGAATTGGCCGATTCCACTACAGAATTTTTGAGGTTGATGCAACTACAAAATAACTGCGGTATTTTTTAGGTCGATACAGCAACCACGAAATTACTGCAGTTTACAAACTACAGTAATTTTGTAGTTGTATCAACCGCAAAAATTCTATAGTGGAAATGGCCAATTCACCGCAGTCTTCCAACTGCAGTTTTTTTGTTAAATTTCTGCAGTTCATTTTTAGCTGGGATGCCTCTATATTAACTTTTCTAGCAAGTTAAAAAGTTTTTAATTAAAGATGTCGTTAGTATACAGAGGGAAAATGATTGTAAAAATATCTAAAATACATTTATTGTATTTTTAATCAAAATTTTGAATTGTTCTACAACACAGAATCAAAAATTATATTTGTGTAGTTTTTAAAAAATAACACTCGATAGTAAAATTAAATAGATATAACATTTCTCTCATTATCCTTTAAGCAAAAATTTAGAGAAATTCATTTCAATGAAAATATATAGGTTTATGAATTGTTTAATTCAATAATCCATTTTCAATATCGACCTATGATAAACACCAAGGAAATCTCCCAAATGATAAAACATCTTCAAAATGATAAAAAAAAATTTTGAAAATGAAGGCTTTGACTTTTACGAAATCGATCCATTTTATATTCGATAAAAGTTTCTTTTTTTCCTTACTAGAGCTTCCCTATACCTCTAAATTACCTTTTCTAGCTAGTTTAAAAATTTATCACTAAACGAAGTCGTTAATATACAGAGGAAAACGATTCTAAAAATACCTAAGATACATATAAGTTCATCACTAAACATCTAAGAAACATATTGTATTGTTAGCCAATATTTTGTTGTCCTACAACATGAAATTAAAAATTATATTTATGCAGTTTTTAAAAAATAACACTCGAGGGTAAAATTAAATAGATATAACATTTCTCTCTCAATATCCTTTAAGCAAAAATTTAGAGAGACTTGGAATTAATTTCAATGAAAAAACATAGGTATATGAATTGTTTCATTCAATAATCCATTTTCAATATCGATCTATAATAAACACTAAAGAAATCTCCCAAATGATAAAAACACCTTCTAAATGATAAAACTTCTTTTTTCAAAATGAAGGCTCTAACTTCTACGAAATTGATCCATTTTATATTCGATAAAAGTTTCTTTTTTCCTTACTAGAGCTGCATTATACCACTATATTACCTTTTCTAGCAAGTTTAAAAGTTTATCAATAAAAGAAGTCGTTAGTATACAGAGGAAAACGATTCTAAAAATATCTAAGATACAGATATTGTCTTTTTTTGCGAATATTTTGAAATATGTACTGAAAGGACAATAAAAAGGGTGTCATTCGACAAAAGAATATTTTCTTTTTGTGTTCTGACGAAAAGAAAATCGTGATCTTGGATATTTACAGAAGAATGGAATTCACGAAGATTCATGATACACACTGTGAATGGCCGTACAAAGATTTATCTTGAAAAATGGATCATGTAAGTTTTTTTTTTGATACACAAATGTCTCATTTTAGTTTAGATGATATAGTTTTTTTCCCCTTTAGTATGGTTGAAATATTCATAAAAAATATTATATGAGCGTGATATATATAATTTTTAACTAAGGAAAGATTTGGATCAGTACAGTCTATATCTAAAAAACAAGTTTATTTTCTCAGTAATCTGGCCTGAGCTTTCAACTAAACTGATTTTGATAATTATCTTTTTTTAAATGAAAAATCTGAGATGAAAAAAAATTTCCTTTAGTGTAGTTAAGACATTCATAAAAATATTGTATATGCGGGATATATATATAATTTTTTACTGAAAAGAAATTTGAATTAGCGCAGTCTATATATTTAAAAACCAAATCTGTTTTCCCAATCATCTGGCCTGAGCTTTTAACCGAACTAATTTCAATAATTATCCTTTTTTTTAAATCAAAAATCTGAAATGAAAATAAATTTAAATGAAACATCTAATATTTTTTAAAAGAAAAATTTTCACAACTGTATATATTTCCTTTGTTTTGAATTTATACCGAATTAATCTAAACTTTTTATGGATAAAAACTAATTAAAAATATTCCAAGTTGGTTAAAATTCGATTGTAGATAAAACTTGTGTTTAAATATCTGCTATTTTATAAACAAATTTTACTTAAAAAAAAAAAAAAAAACTTTATTTTTATTTTTGTAACAAGTTTTTTAAATATGACTTGTATGATCCAAGTAGAATATAAAAATATTTTTTTAAACAAAAATTGATATTTTTGTAGACGATGGCTTTTTACATGTTAATGAATAACATTTAAAAAAATTGTGGAATTGGGATTAATGGCTTTGAATTTAGCTATTAGAGAATAAGAATGAGGAACCAGTAATTTCACTTCAGCAATATAAAAATGTCGAAATCTGTGCATCTATTCTAAAAAGTTAAAAGAATTTAGATATACGTAAAGAATAAAATTCAAATAAAATCACAAGCCGAAATGCAATATTCATCCTTGATTCAATCACAAAATATATTATATGAATTTTAACAAGCTAATTGTTTTATTTGAAATCTGACAAAGATAATTGACGGGATTGCAGTTCGAAAGTACGGGGAAAATTAAACATACTTTTAACATCTATATTATTATTATTTACTCATCATACGTAGTATAGGGTATACTTTTTAATCATTTTGAAAATCGAAAAAAACAAATTAGGCGGATTTATACATTTTAGACACCGGGGATTTCGAAAAACATATTTTTAGAAAAAAAAAAATGTCGTCCGTCTGTCTGAGTGTGTCTTTAAACGCTCTATCTCCCGAAAATTTTGAAACAGATACTTGGAATTTTGTGGGTTCTTAATATGTAATAATGGGAAGAATCCTATAATTCTTCCCATTATTACACCATTATTACATAACACTGATAATCGGGAAGAATCCCGATTATCAGTAATTTCGATTATCCGGAACAGTTTTTTTCGGATTCTCGAAATATTCTTTTTTAATGAAAAGTACCTAAAATTTTTCGAAGTTGTTTATTTCAAGGAGCTAATATAAAAGGCAATAAAAAACAAATTTTGCATAAAGATTGAATTTGATAAGATTATTAGTTACTGAGATGTTTCTAATTATATTTCCCATACTCTTCAGTTTTTCATGGTCCTGTATCTCATTCAAATTTCAATTCAAAGATATATTTTAATTGGAAATGAGACACTTAATCCGAAGCAGTAAATTGTTAGTTAATATGATAATCATTTTTGGAGTTATGTTTCTTTTCCGCAATTCGGTACTACTTGGTTATCCCGTCAACTAAAAAACATCGCCAAACTATAAATGCTAATAATGGCTTATCTTAAATAACACATTCACTTGACATTAAACACATTGAATGTATTTGTTACGTGAACAAGTAATTCTTAATTTGACTTTTTATTTGTATTTTTATAATACTTTTGCTAATTTATTCGTTTTTTTTTTTTTTTTTTTTTTTTTTGATTATTTAAAATAAAAATTATGCCAATTTGTATAATTTACGAGTAGTTTGGCGGTATAACTTGTTGAAATTGGTCGACGAGATAATCAAGTAGTATCCGTAATTCAGTAATAGGGCATTACTATATATTAAAAATATTTAAATATATGCTTAAATTTAATTTTTGAATTTCAATGCATATTATAAATAGTTTACATATATTTTATTTCCATATTTAATATTATGCATATTCATGATGGGTAAGTATTACTATGCCCTTAAGGGGCCTTAAAGGAGGTCTTTTGAAAAGAAGCTAGTTAAAAAAAAAAAAAAAAGTGTGTGTGAAGAAGGGGGGAGAGAGACTGAATAACACTGCCATTATTTTACAGACATGTGTCTCTTTTATAATCAATATTTATCGTGGCGTTTCTCTTTTCTAGAATTGGAATTCACGTGAAAAGTTTCCACAAACACCCTAAAAATATCCTTCACATTATCAATAAGAAACAATTATCTGAAACAAAAGATGAGGGAAGAGAGAGAGAGAGGGGGGGGGGGGGGGAAGAGGTATAGAAAAAAAAAAAAAAAAAAAAAGATAAACTTTTTTATCAGGTGCATGAACCGACAAATCGATTAAAGTAGATGATCGATTTGTATTCAACAACAAAAGTCAACACATACTGAACAGCGGCACTTTTCCATAAGAATCCCAGTCACGTTCAATGAACCAATTTAAACTTCTGATGTAATGTTTTATTTCCCTCATTTTGAACCGAAGGGGCATTTCTCTCGACGTTATAGGATCTTTTCTTTTTCTTCTCCATAAAATACATTTTACTGCAGTTTTAGATTAACAGAATAATACAATAAAAACACTGGTGTGGTTTTTTTTGCAAGCTAAATGCATCAGTATATTAAAGAAGCGATTTAATTTAGTAGATTCGGAATACTTTTAGGATCTTCAATAGCCTCGGCAGTAAAAGAAAAAATAATGATAAAGATTAAGGATCTGTTAGTTCCGTAAAAAGAGTCATTTGACAGAGGACTTCCAAGGAAAAAAATATGCCAAGTTCCGAATTTGGTGTATTTAAAGGGAACAAGGAACAACTTATGCGAGTAAAAAATTGCTAACTTCGGTTGCGATATAGTATTTTACTCATCCCTCCCTATAAAATACATTTTACTGCAGTTTTACTTTAACAGAATAATACAATAAAAAACACTTTTAGGATCTTCAATATCTTCCGCAGTAAAAGAAAAAAAAAAGCAAAAATAATGATAAAGATCAGGATCTGCTGCTTACGTGAAAAGAGTCATTTGACAGAGGGGAAAATATGCCAAGTTTTGAATTTAGTACATTGAAAGGGGACAAGTTATGCAAGTAAAAACTTGTAAAAATTATTGTACACATAGTAATCTCATTAAAAAAAAAAAAAAAAAAAATTACAACATCAATAAAATACACTGTAAATGATTTTTTTCCTTAAGCCAAATGTTATGAAAATCTTGTGTATCTCTGTAAACGAACTATGAACATCACATTCTTTATTTTCAATAGCAAACATTCTATCATGAAGCTTTTTAAGTAGAAAAAGTCACACGAGAATCCGAATTTGTTTGCGAAAATTAGAACAGAAACAGACGGGCAAAGTAACCGAATTCGTAACCACCACTCATCTATATTACGTGTTAAGAAATTTGGAAAATATTTCAAAACTACACAGCAATATTTAGTATATACACATCTTCTGTACTATAAAAAATAATTGTTTGTTTTACAGTATAGTACTGCAACTGGATTGTCAGTATCATACTGTAAAATGAATAGTAATAAATCTTAAATAAACAGTAATATACAGTTTTATAAATGAAAGTGCATAATTGTACCATGCATTGCTATTTTGCGGTGCATTACTGTTTATCTTACTGTTTTTTATTGTTATTTAACTATATAATTGATAATTTTACAGTATTATACTGGCAGCCCATCTGCAAGGGGGTATAATACTGCAAAATCAACAATTCATTTTTTATAGTGTGTCATCGTCTATATTAAGAAAATACTTTAATAAACAATACAAATTAAACCGCTTATCAAAACATTGTAAGTAAAATAAAACATATTTTATTTATTATTAGAAAAAACGATAAAAAAGAAAAAAATCCCCAATATTTTTAACGCCAAGCAAAGCTATAAAAATATTTAGTAACATAACCGTTTTCCAAACGATAAAAGTTTTGTAGATATATTCTAACGTAATAACGTCTTTTCCGCAGCCTATTTTTATGATTTAAACGCAAAAGAATAGCACCATACAAAATAGGCATTGCATAGCAATAAAATGCAGATGTATTGCCGAAACTTCTGAAATATTGTAGCGGACATTCAGTTATAATGAATACATACACTAGCAGTGTTGGGATTATTTGGGTTTCTCATCCTAACTTAAACAGTACTATACAGCATTATTCTCAGAAATAATTCAGATTAAAGGAAATTACAAGGAGTTTTCTGAAACTTAGGGTTACGTTGAGAAAGTTAGATGTAAAATCTCTGGTGAATAAATTCTTTCTTAAATCGTAAGAAATAATTTATTCTCCAAAGGTAATATTTAAAGAATTTCAATTTATACCATTGTATTCGGAATTATGAAAATAGTTTCATTAATGAAAAGAATTATTTTATAAATTTAGTGCTACAAAATTTCTGATAATTTTGTGATCTAACTTTTTTTTTTCTAATTGAGTTTGCTGCTTGTTTATAAAATTATAAATATACGCATATCAATAAATTTTCAAAACATATTATTTGTTCTATATCACAAAAATAAAATACTTTCTTAATTTAATAATAATAATGTAAACGAAATTATTTATCATTTTCGGCTAGTAAATTCTTTTGTTATTTTTTCTCGATATTAAGTTTATTGTGTCACCTTTAAAGTCAACAAAGGTCGCTGCATCTACTTAAAAAAAAAAAAAAAAAAAAAAAAAAAAAAAAAAATACAAAGATGCGAGTTAGATTTTCATTGCACATGTACGTAGTTCGTTTCTACTGCACAATATATTTTGCTTATAAAAAAGTAACGGTTAAATTGCCAGTATTTTTATTGTACAATTTTCATCTAAAACAAGTTCATTTGTTACAAACATCTTATGAATGAAGAAACAATTGTCGGAAATAATTTTGGCCCCGACAGGGATTATTTTATTTATTAACTATTTTTTACTAATTTTTTGAAATAACTGATATATTTAGAGTAGTATTTGCAGAAAAGTAAAAACGTTCTTTTTTGAAATTTTTATATAGACAATGTTCTTGTAAAAGAAAATTACAACATTTTTTGCAGATTATCGAGGGTTTTTTACAGTGTTAATAAATAAACTCTTTAATTTAAATAATTAAGTTGAACTAAAAGCTGTTTTCGTACAAGGTGGTACTAAAACGTTAATTTTCATTTAAAAATGCATTAAAACAATAATTTGTTTATTATCATCATTGGCAAGTTTCACAATAATTTGAGTAAGGGTGTAGAAAAAATATTGAAACAAGGGTTAAATTATATTTATTATCATTATTCAGAATAACTTTCAGTGATATATTAATTGGCAAATAAATCACCTATAATCATATGTGTGTAAACTTTCAGTTTTAGACCTTTACCGATAACTGAAAGGAAATCTGTAAGTCTTCGTAATATTAATAATATAAACTACACAACGAAAAAGTAAGAATTTATATTATAAATAAATATTTTGCTTAAAAGACGTTGTTGTATTTAATAAAAACATTTAAAATACATAAAAAAAATTATTTACATGTTTCAACTCTTTTTAATCGAGTCATCTTCAGAATGTAAATAGAAGATAAAATTACAAACATAATGAACATGAAAAACTCGAATAAATAATTATTGACATTAAATTAAATATATCACGCCCTGTTTAATTTGGATATTGTCCATGACCTAGCTAAATAATTATCTTGTAAATTGTCCAACCATTCAAAAATATACTTGGGATTCGAAAAGATAGTGAATCGTTACAAATATGTAAACTTTTTAAATAAATTTCAATGGATTCTCTTAAGAATAACTTAAAATAAAAATTAGACCTGTAAATTAATCTACACTCGTTAAAAAGAATGTTAATGTTCTCTTTTTGATTCAATCTGGATAGAGCAGTTTTCTTCTTGTTAAGTTTTATATCTGTTATATATTCTTTGCGCCTGATTAAAGCCTAATTATGCCTGATAAGCAAAATATTTATTTATAATATAAATTCTTATTTTTTCATTGTGGAATATATATTATTAATATTACGATATAGTTATTAATGGACGTAATCAAGACTTTCTACTATTATTTTTCACCTTGAGTTGCAAGTCTTCGATTTCTAATGTTCTTTTACGGTATCTTTCTATAGCTCTCCAAGCAGATGATTCATCAAATTCTTTAAAACAAATGAATTTCGGTCTTCAACTTTTAGAGTGTTCAAATGTCAGTAGTTACGAAAAGTGATACAAGACACGTGCCTAAACATGCCAATTAATTCAATCATGCTTTGAAAAATGTGTTGACTGGATTGCTCCAAGCTGCTCTATTTTGCAGTAAAATCATGAACTCCAAAAGAATAAAAACAAAAGAAAAGCCCCCCGAGACGATAGGGCGCCTAAAGCACATATTCGTGGAAGGCGCTCTCCTTCATCCTTTTTCAGATTGGAAGACAAACGATGTGGTTAGAAGGTTCTGCAGACCAACGATCCAATAAAATATGATTGAAGTGCATTTCTCTTTGCTCAGAAAAGCAGAGAAGAAGTTTTATGGAAGATGGGTTGAAGGAAATAAAGAAAAGCAGTACATATATAAACAAAACGTCTTGATAGCCAAGCGATAACAGGAGACGGACTTTCTTAAAAGCGTTTCAGATAAAATTTGAAAAATTGTTTTAAAATAACTCCGAGGTTTATAAGAATTAAGAATTTAAAAATAAATAATTAGCGTTAGATTGATTATGAGTTAATCGTACAATAAAACTTTTTAAATAGTATTTTAACCCTTTATCTAATGAATTATTTATCAAGAAATTGGTCCACCTAAATAATTATCTTCTTTCATATCTGAAATGTATATTGGAATTTTTAGATAGTACTAATGTGGAATTTAGACATGTTTTTTTCATTAAAACTAATTAAATATATAGGTAGTTATAATTTTTTCGTGAAATATTTACAAAAATAATCAGATTAATTAACCAAAATTACTCTTTTGAAAATATCACAATTCTTAAAAAAGCAATGAGTTCCAATGCATCATGACCCTCTCTACAAATGGAAATGCTTTTGCAGTTGAATATGTTTCATATAAATATATACTGGACAGTTGCACCATAAAATTTAACTAATAAGAATGTATTTATTAAAATACAACACATTGCTCAGTGGTGCACAAAACAAGAATTTTAATATACATTTGTACAATTAAAATAAAATAAAACTATCAACGTTTCGTGCCGTCTTCTGCGGGCGTCTTCAGGAAAATATGGTAACGGAAGGACTAAATTTGCATCTTGATCGAGAGATAATATTTCTAATAAATTAAAATCTAAATGAATTAAAAGTTTAAAAATGTTGCCACATACACGTGAGTAAAAATTTAAATATTGCAACGAAATGAAAATTTTAAGATGTTATGATGTTATGCCATATTTTTGGTATATTGTAAGATAAATTATCATTACATGGTTTATTTTCTCGTGCAATGATTTCGATAGATTCTCTTATTTTACCTTGAACTGGGTTATTGCACGGAACTATGATTTTGGCCTCATCAAAGTTAATACGGCAACCCTTGTTCGCCCAGTAGAAGCGAGAAAGAGCAGTATTCTGTTTATATTGCTTAATATTGCTGCGATACTCTTTAATTCTAATTAAAAGTTGCCACGTAGTCATTCCGATGTAGACTTTTTTAACATTATTAGAAAGTGATGGGGATTTCATAAATGCCAGATTTTTTACCTATTGGAATTTTGTCGATCTTATCTGTAACGATGTCAATAAGATATGGAGGTGGAATGGCGACAAGTTTTATGTTATATTTTTGTGCGATCTTTTTTACTTTTTCAAATATGTAAGGGATATAATGAAATTTTCTGTAAACCATAAGCTTATCTTGTCGTTGGCTTGTTTCATATGTGTTGTCATATGTGTATGTTGCCATATATGTATTCCTACAAAAATGAATAATAAAACTACCACTTTTTGAAAATGTTTAGCTTTGAACTGTTTCTCTATTCTATCTAAATTTGATCGAGAAGAGTGTTTTGTGTGGAAAGAATAAAAAACTTTTATTAATAGACTGGCACTTTAAAGTACCGTTGGGGCACAAAAGGTTAAATTAAACATAAATATATGTTGTGTTTTTGTGTGTGATTCATCTTCGTGTGACGCATCCAAACTTTTAATGCTTCATTTGTGGAAAAAATTCTAAAATATAGCAGTTTGTATATACAGTAGAACCCCGCTAATTCGGACCCCGATAATCCGGATCGGTTTGATCATTTTTTTTTCAAGTTTGAGAAGCGGTTGGCTAATTTCCATAACATTAACTTGTTTCATTGTCGTATTCTAAATAAAAAAAAACTTTTTCTGACATGTTTTCGGAATAATTAAGCAAAGTAAACATTATTACTGTCTGCAAATATTCAATAAGTTTAACATAAAGATGATTTTTTGTTAGTATGTTATATTTTATTTCATTTTTTTCTAATTCTCCGGATAATCCGGATTGGGTCCGGTCCCAATTAATCCGGATTATCGGAGTTTTACTGTAGTTCCAAATACTACCTTTCTGTATGGTTTCGTATACTTTAAGAAAACTAATGCCGACGGAAACATGAAAAATTCAACAATTAAACTTAAATCTTTTCCGTATATAGAATTTCGCGTATAAACAAAATTTTAATATATATTCTTTTGCTTATCATGGAAATTTGTTTTATCAGTTTATTTCCTAACTATAACAAAATATGCGTTTTTAAAGATCTGCATGTAAAAAAATAATAACAACAACTTTCTAATTCTTATGTAACTTTTTTTATACATTCCCTGAAAAAATAAATTTTTTAAGCTAGATTGAATTACAATGTGAGAAAAAGAAAATAGTGGGGAAAAAAAAGCTCTTGTACAAAATGTTCGTTGATTCAGTAGCGAATCCATTTTGTTCCTTACTCGTTTCATGTTCGTCACAGTTTGATTTGCTTATACAAAATTAAATGTACTTTTAAAAACTGTCTGAAAATACTGGTAGAATTAATCAAGCTTGTTGTTTAAAGAAACTTTAATAAAATTTCTGAAGCATTGAAAACTCGACTATGCAAGTATTCATTATTATTCTAGGTGCTTCGTATGTATGTGCTCAGAATTTCAAATTAGGATATTTATGAAACCTAACATTGTTTGAAGTTGGGGTCGATATATTATGGCTTTTTTTTCAAAAGGCTACGATTTTTGTATGGGGTCGAAAGGCATTTTGTCAACTTGGTGGCTGTTGATGTTGAAAATTAATAAATAATTGAAGAGGAAACATTTACAACCTAAATTGCTGATTCTTATCCAGGTGTACTAACATTGTTCTAGACATCGTAGTATAAAAAAAGATTATGGTAAAAAAGAAGTTATTTTACAAAATCTATACGTGCCAGATTTTGAATTATTTCCTTTTAAATTATTTTCTACAAATTGTTACATAAAGAAAATTAAAGAGTGTTACATTTTTAAATAAAAACATTAAAAATGCTACTTTCTTAAAGAAATGAATCTTGTTCATGACTTTACTGCAAAATAGAGTAGCTTGGAATAACCCAGTCAACACATTTTTCAAAGTATGATTGAAATAAATGGCATGTTTAGGCATTTGTCTTGTATCACTTTTCGTAACTACTGGCACTCTGAAAGTTAAAGAGAAAATTTATTTGTTTTAAATATTTTGATGAATCATCTGCTTGGAGAGCTATAGAAAGATACCGTAAAAGAACATTAGAAATCGAAGACTTACAGATTTATTTGGTGAAATCTAGTGCCAACATTTGGAGCTTCTTATTTCAACGTCGTTCCAACTGTTGGAAATACACTACAACAGGAGCTCCAAAAATCGGTTCAAGATTTCACCATCTTACAGAGACAACTATTGAGCACCAACATTTGGTTCAAACTAGGACAAGATTTTTAACAGTGTACATCATTTTCTAAAAATTATTACAGAAAGAAAATATTAAAGAATATTACTTTTTTTTTTAAACATAAAAAATACCATTTTTTAAAATAAATGAATTTTTTTTCAAAGTAAACAGAGGCAAGTTAAATACATTTAACTATGCTCTTAGAGTTACATTTCGATAATAATATATATATATATATATATATATTTAAAGCAACGTTTGTTATTTCGTTATACTTCCAGGTAATACATCATTTTAATTACATTTTAAGTGTAAAACAACACAGCATAATAACGAGCAATATACATCTACACTGTTAAACATTTTTCTGTGAAATTTTAGAGAATCTACAGATAATCCGTTATCTTAACCCTTCGGACTCCGGTGCCTCTTACACAAATTTTATTCGATTAGCACCACTTTTTAAAAAGAACTTTCTTGAAGAAGACAATTTCAAAAATTCTCTGATTAAAAAAGAAAAAATTTATTTTTCTTTATTACTGGTGCAAAAACAAATTTTGGAAGGAAAGATGATGTCTCCGCAGCGGAGACAACGGAGTACCAAGGGTTAAATCCCATGTAAAATTACAGAGATTATAAAAACCCAGATTCTGTCAAATGACACAGAAGTTATTCGATAAATGCACAATAGGCTCTGCAAATTAACATCGTTAAAAATACACAAGACTCGGTATATTTACTTTTAATGTTAAAAATTTAATTCGGCTTTCAAAATTAGTCAATTACTCAAGGCACAATGATCGTCAAAGATTTTTCGAGTAAATTTGACACTCGAGTTGCTATATCATTTAATTTTTACAGAATTTGTTTCTAGCCATCTTGGGTATTAAATCCGAGTCCTCCGGACACTACATGACTACCTAACTGACTGAGCTATAGGAGTTGTTGGTTGTGGGTACAAAGTATGTCTTCAAAGATTTCGCTTCAATATATTCATTAGAAAATTTGTAAACGGTTTATTTTATTTTAGATCGATACACAATACGTATTATTTTTTTAATCAATTTTAGTTTTTAACTAGTTTAAGTAATAAAAAAAAAGAATTCAATGGATTTTTTGAATGGAAAAATTTAAATCTAATTCATTTTTTACTACAATAATGTTTTAGAGAATTTTTTGAAATTGTCGCATGTTATTTATTTTTTAATTACTTTTTTAGTTAGAAGCTAGACAAAAATAAATAGAAAAAATGTAATTTATTATTTAAAAGTGATTTTTTATATTTTCATTATTTTATTCCTTTTGCATAATACTTTTTAAAAAAATTAATACATCTTTTATAAGGTATTTATCAATGAAATAAGAATAATAATTATAATAACAGCTTTGAAACAATACTAAGCAATTTACTTTTAATATTATCAAGCCTCTGGCATACGAAGGAAACACCTACAAAATGATAGTCGATAAAAAACATTTCTAACTCCGAGGAGATTATTTTTCATTTTACAGGTTTTTATAACAATAAAAAATATATTTTAATTAAGAATAAACATGGAATTCCTTTCAGGGCATTAGATGTAAGATAAGGGAAATGTCTGTAAAATGATGACCGAGAAACTCGATCAACAGGGTTCTTTTAACTGAGAACTAATGTAAATTTACAGAGAGTCTTGTTTTCTTCCTTTGTTTCTTCTTACTTTTTGTGTTTTTGCAGAAATTTTTAACAGTGTATATATATCGTAAAATAAGCAAACAAATAAATATATTTCACATATTTTAAAAAAGATTACTGCTGTGAATGTATTTGTTTTTAATTGTTTTATTCTTCTGTCATCAATTGTCAATCAAAAACATATGAAAACTGTCACAACTTAATAAGTACTCTGTCAAAAGGGCAACTAATTCTCCAGAATACTCTATGCGAAATGTAATAGGAAATTTAATAGATTTTTCCGCTAGTACCTAGATAATAAAGTTCGAAAAAAAAAAAAAAAAAAACTAAATGTATTTTTTTTTTAATTTCAAGAATAAGTCTTTCTATGAGATATCCTGCATTGCATAATGAAAAGTCTTCTAAAACGGAAAGCAAATATTTTTATTTTATTCTTCCGAAAGACATTTTATCATTTGCCATTATTTTCTCGGCACTTCTAAAGATTGTAATGTGTGTCCTCCGGCAGAATAGATTAAATGAACGAGAAAAAACAACGGACGGGGCAATCGAAACAATCCTTGCAAAAAAGAGAAAACAAGGAAAACATTACAATTTAAATGAACACCCTTCGAATATCTTTAGTTGTGATGAAAAGTTGACTTAAAAGACTTTTTGTTGTAGTTGTTATTTCTATACTCTAAAATTCGGAACTCACGAAGTGTAATGATCCTTATAAATATGTATGTGTGTGGGAATTGATTGAAATTGAATAGATTCATAAAATATAAGAATAAGCACATAGTTACTACAAAATGTAGAATAAATACCGAGATTAAAGTAAAATTTATCATAAAATGAAAAGATTTGTGTTATTTTAATTGTGTATTGTTTTATTTGTTATGTTGTCGCTGACGCTGACATTTTCGGAATTTACACTTCTTTAATAAAATGTTTTAACTAATCTCGAAAACAATAAACATTGGGCCAATATTGTCGGTTTGAAATTTCGTCTCACCGTAGGGTTGCTTACATTTTTCAATATTAATGCAATATTAGCAAGAAATGTTTTGCCATTACTTTTGTAATATTTCTGTAACAATCATGAACGACACTTAAATTTTTATAAAAATTGGTGGAATTAAAGTTAGACAAATCATTATACGCTTTGATTAATCTTCCCGGAATTCTAGTAGCTCTTTTATATTTTGCACTAATGATCTACACTTACTTCCTACATCTGTATTTTGATGCAACAGAAAAGTAAATCATAATTCCACAAAGTTGCATACATATTGAATTTAAATTTGGAATATTGGCAATGAAATAGTACAATATTTTTTACCAATAAAGCATCAATATTGAAAAATTTTAATATCTCAGTGTTGATGCAATATCCCATGCCAATATTATCGGTATAATCAATAACAAAAAATCTACAAATAAATGAAAATAGGGTAAATTATTAGATGCTATGTTCAATTTCTCTTTCATTCCGATATTTCTTTTATGTTGGAAAGGAAAGATTTTCTGTCTTTTTTCAATTCTACTCCAGTAATTCCTATACAAATTTCAGTGTCATATCGTGAATATTGCAGAACTATCGGTAATGTAATGGTGGACTATTTCTTTCAAATATTGCATCAATATTGAAAAATGTAAATATTCGAACGACATTTCAATCAATGTTGGCCCAATATTGATTTGTTACAGGGATTAATTACAACATTTTATTAAAAAATCGTTATTTCTAAAAATGCCGGCAACACCCGTTACAAATAAAAAATAAATATATAATTTAATTAAAATAACACAAATCCTTCAGTATGATAAATCTTACTTTAATCACAGTATTTCTTTTACATATTGTAGTAAAGATATGTTTACAGGGGTCGGAGCGTCCCTAAAATTTTCGCTTGTTTCCTACCACAATTTTAAAACGATAATTTTTATTGTAGAATTTCATTGTAAATGTTAAAGGAATCTGGTAGAAAGATTTTTGATTTAAATACTGGTAGAAAAGGGCGAAATTTTTAGGGATGCTGCGATCCCTGTGTTTATATTCTACAATTATGTTTCATTCAATTCTCTCCCTCTCATGCACACATATACACAAGCAAGGGCCGACTAGCAAATTTCTGTGCCCGGGGCACTTTCAAACTTTCGAGTCTCCTTAGATTAGTCAATTTACTGATACTAGTTTTTTTTCCCCATATATAATACACTTATTCGAAACGTGTCAAAAAATTAAGTTTCCGGGAAAATTAAAAAATAGCTACAAGAAAATAAAAAATCAATTTATTGAAATGTGCTTTTAAACATATATTGATACATATTTTTGCCATTTCATCATATTAATATCATTTGTCACATTCTTTTCCAAAATCATGATTTTGATAATAGAAATTTAGATAAAATTGGGGAAAGTTTTGTGCCTCTTAGAAATTTCGTGCCTAGGGCATAGGCCTCGGGTGCCCGTGCGATAGTCAGGGCCTGTATATAAGTATCATTACGTTTTATTAAGTTCCGAATTTTACTATAAAAGTAAAAAAAAAAAAAAAAAAAAAAAAAGTCTCTTAAGTCTGTTTATCTTCACAACTGAAGATACATCGAGATGTTTATTAAATAATAATAATTTTTTTCTTTTTTCCCCCTTTTTAAGGATTGTTTTGATTGCCCCCCCCCCTCTTTTTTTTTCGTCTAATTTTCTTAATCCATTCCACCGAAGAATATGCACTACAATCTTAAGTAAAAATAAATAAATAAATAAATAAAAAATAAAAAAATAATGGTAAATGATAAGATGTCTTTCGAGATAATAAAAGAACTATTTCTTTTACATTTTTGAGGACTTTTCATTATGTATGATATATTACGTTAAGACTTATTCTTAAAATGCAAGACGAATAAGTTAGAATTTTTTTTTTCTTCGTTACGAATTGTATCATCTAGGGTACTAAAGCGGAAAAATCTATTAAAATTCCTATTATATTTCGGATATAGCATTCTGATGAATAATCTGCTTTTTTGACAGAGTATTTATTTAATGTAATAAAATGGGTTGATGTTTAGAAATTAGTATGAGAAATAATAAGGATTTAATTTTTTTAATTCTTTAAAATTAATACATTTATTAAGTCAATATAAATGTAGTTAAAATATATCTCCCCTAAAAAAATAAAAAATAAAATAAATAAATAAATAAAATTAGATATAACAGAGTTTTTATTCGCGAATTTCTCAAGGATTTTTTTCTTTCTTCTTTTCCTAGTTATATTTACAGGTAAAAGTATAATAAATTCTCCAAGGATTGTTTCAAGAAAAAGAGTTACAACTATTAATGTAAGACAAACCATTCTATGCAATAATATATAGTCCTTTAACCGTAATATTTATTTTACATCGGTAGTAATGCTGTATTTCCTTAATTCATTTTTATTCCATCAATTCACGAAAAAATCTAAGCATCATTGTATACATTATCCAATTCCTAATTTTACTGTAAAAGAGTGAAACAAAATATAAAAAATAAATAAAAAAGCTCTTAAACCGATATATCATTACAACTGAAGATTCTTCAAGGCGTTCATTAAATAGTAATGTTTACCCTTTTCTCTTTTTATAAGGATTCCTGTATCCTTTGTCTGATTGTCCTGTCTTTTGTTTTTGTCTAGTTTACTTAATCTTTTTAACTGGTGGATACGCACTACACTCTTTAGAAGTGCCGAGTATATAACGGCAAATGATAAAATATCTTTTAGATGAATGAAAGAAATATTTTGTCTTCATTCTGGAGGGCTTTTCATTATGCAGGTTATTATTATGGTAAGACTAATTCTCAAAATCTAAAATCTGCATTTGGAAATTTCCCTCGTTACAAACTTTATCATCAAAGAAACGTAAGCGAAAAAGTGTATTAAAATTCCTATTATTTTTCGCTCAATACACTGCTGATAAGATAGCTATTTTTTTTTTTTTTTTTTTTTTTACATTATTAATATTATAAAAAGGCTTATGTTTAAAAATTAACATTTAAAATAATATGCATATAAAATAATTCTTTTAAATTTTAAATTAATGAATTTTTTAAATAAATAAAATAGAGAGACAAATTAAGTTATTTTCAGTTCCACTTTTTATTTGCGAGTTTTTAAGAATAATTAATTTTTTTATTTTTTCCTAATTATATTTTACAGACAAAGGTACAATAAGTTATTCTAACATTGTGTCATATTCAATTCTACATTGATTAGTTGATATATATTATGATTTCTAAATATGATTCCAATGAGTCGTAAACAATTTGCTGAATTTCACGAACAAATAATCCCAACAAGATTAAAAATTAAATAAACAAATATAAATTTCGAAAAAAGTGAATCAGTATATACGTATAATATATATATATATACATACATACATTAAATATACATATATATATATATATATACACACACACGTAAATATATATATATATACATAAAGATTATATCAAAGCTTTATAAAAGCTGTTCTATTCTTTACGAATCGCCAATAGCAATATGAATAATAATTTTAAAAAAAAATAGCGTTACAATTATTTTTGTAAAACAAACCATCCTATGCGTTGATAAAGCTTCTTTTAATTCCAGTATTTATTTTACATTTGGTAATAACGATCTACTTTCTTTCTGCATCTCTATTTCGATCAGTTCCCACAGATATTTAAGCATCATCACACTTTAACCAGTTCTGAATTTAACTACAGAAGAGTGTAACAAAAAAAGAGGCTCCTAAGCCGATTTATCATCACAGATAAAGATCCCTCAAAGCGTTCATTAAATAAAAATGTTTTCTTGTTTTCCCTTTTTGAAAGGTTTGTTTGGATTGCCTTGTCTTTTGTTTTTTCACATTTATTTAATCCATTTAACCGGAGGCTACATACTACAATCTTAAGAAACGTCCAGCAAATAGTAAAATGCCTTTAAGAAGAACGAAATAAATATTTTTTTTCCCCATTTCGAAGGACTTTTCATTATGCAGGATATATTACGGAAAGACTTATTCTTGAAATATAGAAGGGATACATTTGGAAATTTTCTCGTTACAAACTTTATCAACAAGGGAACTTAGGCGGAAAAATCTATTAAAATTCCTATTTTACTTCACATAACACACTGTTGATGAGTAAGCTGCTCTTCTGGCAGCATATTGATTAATATTATACAAGGGACTGCGATTAGAAATGAACATTTTGGATAATATGCATGCAATAATTTTCTTTAAATTTAAAATTAATAAATTTATTAAATAGAAAAACAAATTACATTAGCTTCAGCTTGAGT